>RWGY01000009.1:8726464-10221128 GCA_007726485.1 Eragrostis curvula | reverse complement strand
ACCTCTCAGGTAATTAAACTATGTAGTGAAAGAGAATGTTGCATTGCTTGACTACTTCCATGCATCCTTAATTTATCAGACTTCTTGTCTTCTATAGGTTTACATTATCGATGCAAAAAGGTTTTCAGAGGAGCCAGTGGCAAAAGTTACTTTACCTCAAAGGGTTCCATACGGTTTCCATGGGAATTTTTTCTACAAATAATCTAATGTTGAAACCTATGTATGAATTGTATCCAGCCATTACACTATCTGAAATAAACAATTTTGTTTTGTGGCTACGCGTCAATGAATTAGGGGCAAAATCATGGTCAGTGTCATACTGCACCTCAATAACTTTTCAGTAAGTTACCGGTTAGCATGGACTGGTTGTTTTGCAACAAACGTAAAGGAGAACAGTACTAGTTTAGAGAGAGAAAGGCTCAAAGTAAGCAGGGTAATAAGGGCCATAACGTTGTAATGCAGCTAAGCAATTGAGTTAGGAGGCTGGTGTTTCCATCCTGAGCAAGCCCAGCCAGCATACAAACCCAAACACCAACACCATGTCCACTTCTGCTCCACCCTGCTCTGCGCACCACTGCTGCCTGCCTACTCAAGGAGAAGCAGGAGAGGGAAGTAGTTAAGAACCTGCAACGGTCGTTGGGGAGCTGGAATTCACGAGCACTTTCCAAGTTCATACCCAGAAAAGGCCTCTCTTTAACAGCATGATCAGGTTTTTCACAAAAAAAAAATCGTTCAAAAAGGTATTTCAAGAAAAATATGACACATTCAGCAAGCACGGTAAAATACGGCGGGGAGATTTAGTTTCTTTTACTCTTTCAATCAGCACCACAAGCACAAACCAGAATTAACAATGAAAAGTATTTTATACATTATATAAGTTGTTTTCATTGTCTTTATTGACCAAGATTAGCAACTTGATCTGTGGACATATATTGCAACATGCACAATGGCTCTATCCGGTTTTAAGTTGCCTCTGGCTCTACTGCTGAATCAAGAGGGCATCAATGTTGCGCTTGCCCTCTGGCCTTTGGTATACCAAGATGAGACGTAGTCACCATAGACAACATCCCGATACTTTTGTGGCTCATCCTTGCTCACGAGTAGCGGGCGGCAGTGCATATTTTCCTCGCTTTTGATGGATCATAGAATGTTGCTACTGACAAGCGGGCACGTTCAGCATTCACAATAGCTCGATGAACAGAGCTCTTGTATATTCCATTGGTGATGATCTGGAGAATTTAAGTAACATGAGGAACAATGGTTTAAAGAAGTCAAATTCAAAAAAATATAATTGTAGCGCCTAAAAATGAGGTGACCAGACAAAACAAGTGCCACAGGACCAAATTTCCAGCGAATGCAGGAATGAACACCCTATCCAACGTCCTTGACCATCTAGTGAGGAAAATAACAAAATACACACCACAGCAGGATGGAGGGAAACATCAGCCGGATAAAGCATGTCAATAATAGTACCTCTGTCTGATCAGCCAAGATTACAAGGATCCATCAGGCAAAGAGGGAACAGGTATCCACATTCCATCCTTCATTACTTCGAGCCCACCCACATCATCTTGTATCAGCAGAGTTATTGCGCCCATATCAGAGTGTGATTGTAGTCCAAGAGCAAGATCTGGCTGTGGGCAAGGAGAATAGTAGCTAATGGTGATATTCTGGTAAAACTTCTCCAACTGCCTCTTCGATATAAGAGGATGGTAGGTTGAGACTTTCAGAGATGATTCGCAACAATCTTTGAGCAAGATTCTTCATGCTGTCGCTGTATTTTACAACAGTATCCCTGCAAATATTACATGTATATTAGCTTTTGGGTTGTAGGGAAAAGGATAGCTAGTGGCTTTTGCGTTATATAGGACAAAAGATAGCTAGCGTGATGTGTTCTGAATATGGATGGAAACAGTGTGTTGAATTATGTTTCCTTCCCTCTTTTCGTAACAGTGAAGCACATAGCTAGATTGGTGACATAAAACTGATTACTAAATCATTTGTGTGGAACACAGATCCAAACATACTTAAGAAGATTGGCTGTGCGCTCTGGGCTGGTATGAAGTGAACATAGTTTTTGGGCAGAGACAATCATAAATGAAGACATTTCAATGCTTCCTTGCCCAGTTTCTACCTGTTAGCAAATCTGAGCATAAATTCGTTACAACTCTTTGTAATCACAATTATGCTTATCAGCCAAAAATTGCTGACTTGTTTTCACGATGAAACTATCAATGCTGCCTAACAAATCATGCTTTTGTTAGGCAGGCTAATCAGTAATCACCTCACCTGTAACCAGGGACGAAATCCGGCCAGTGGGAGGGTTGCGTCTGGACTCCGGCAGCGTGTGATGGTCGAAGTAGTCGCGCCAGTCGAGCACGGAGTCATCATTGGCAAGCATGCGGCTGCCGTACCCTTCCGTCGCGGCGCCCCTGGTCGGGTCGCAGGCGAACCGGAGCTTGTCCTCCATGGGGGAGCAGAAGAAGGCCAGCCCCGCCTCGCGCATCGCGTCGAGGAGCTCCACAGGCACGCCGTGGCCGACCACGTGGAAGGCGCCCCAGTCCGCGCACGCGGCGCGGACGGCGCCGGCCGCGGAGGCGGAGGAGAGGTCGACGACCGGGACAGAGAGCGCGGCGGCGCGGTGGGAGGAGGAGGAGGGTGCCGGGCGGTGCTCGGGCGGCTGGACGTACTGCGCTGGGAGGTGGGGCACGCCGGCGTCGGCGAGGGCCTGGACGCGTGGCGGCGCAGCGGTTTCCATCGGAGCGGCGGCAGAGGACTTGGGCGAGTTGGTGAGTGGCAACGACACGGACTTTCTTCCACAGTTTGCTGCCAGGTGACAGAGGTCAGAGGTTGAATTCTTCATCAAGGAGTAGTTAATCAAAACATTGAAAAATAAAAAAAAAAGGGGCGTTGCGAGAATCGAACTCGCGACCTCTCGCACCCAAAGCGAGAATCATACCACTAGACCAAACGCCCTTTTTGATTCCTAAACTAAAACTTACTTATATATTGTTTAAGTATATAATTGAGATAGGCCAAACCGATGGTGTTCGTACGCGCAGGAAGGAAAATGCACCTAAGTCGCTCGCTCGTAGAGAGTGGGTGGAGGCAGATTTGCTTGTTTTCCACATACTCAAGGTCAGAGCAAGACGGCATGAAAATTCCTGTCCTAAATGTACTTGATGGGAGCAGCATAATCAAGAAGTAAGAATGGCATACTCGAGGTGATCTCTGGTTTGGTACAGAAGCAAGAGCTATGAAACATGCTCATGAATGTAGATTTGGAACGCCCAGCAGTTTGCCTACCCAGAAAGTTGAGTAAAGGAAAAGAAAGAAGCATGTTATCGTAGGGATCGCCTAATATGATGATATCATTAATCTACTGCTTCATCTCAGAAGAAGAAAAATATATATATACTTCTGAAAACGTGTGCTAAAAAGAAAATACACGATATTCCATTCGCTCATTGAACATATTCAAGTTATGCTGAGCTAAAATGAAGCACTCAGCACAGCTTCAGCACAAATGATGAATACTATGGCTTTCAGTACATGACTGAAAGCTACGTTCAGAAAGCATTGACTAAAATATATGATGTGTCAGAATCGAAGTACTGAGTAAAGTGGCAAGATCTACATGTTATCACCCACCAGAGATGATTATCGTAACTATAGCCAATGTCACAAGGTAAAATCATTCAAACATTAGATCGAACTAATGCTTTCAGCACTTTGTAAGTTCTGAAACTGAAAGGCCAAAACCAACTTCTTCCTGTCAGGAGAATGTGTCCAACCTAACTGCCAGGTTGCTGAGTTCTCCGAAACTATCTGAACGGAAAAAAAACCCGGCCAATTCTCTGCATTTTATTTCCGAAGAGATGACTTGCGAAGTGGTTGTCAGAAGAGCTGCTCTACAGTGCATTGACGTTCGGGTACCGCAATTGATCGACAGCTGAATTCACAAGGGAACAAGAGAAAGCATTAGACAGTTAGGCAGCATATCATCGATGATTCAAACGTTCCAGCAGCTCAGCAAGCAAATGCTCTCAATCAGTAAAAAGATCAAGTGAAAAACAATATTGGTTGACCACTGAACTCACTAATCAGAAGCTAATCAACAGTGTGTATGTCCACTGAACTGAAACAACCCATTTTCCTTTTTACCGAAATTCAGAGTATTGGCTTGGTTGATTTTTCATAACTGATGATAATGGTATAAAATGAAATTGGTGATTTCTATAGCTGTGTGCGTGTGACATAAATATAATGGCGTTCAGAAAAAAAATATGTTCAGCCGATTTTCTGCATCTGGAACTGACCTCTCAAATTCCCTTTTTTCTCCCTATCTATAGCATGACTCAAATTGCTCCTGACCAAACAGAGTACACAATTTTCTCAAGCACAAGGGTCGGCGCTGTCGACGAAAATTAAACCCAAAATAGAATTCTGTCTACCGCAACTATTCCACTGATCACTTCGCACCACAAATCGAACACTGCAGAAGGACTCTGAACATATGAGCAATGTTGCAAAATATACAGTTTCTATTTTCATCAGTATAACTAGTGGTCACTGAACATCTGTCAGAACGCATCTATTTTAGTGATGTCTCACAGAAAACTCAGAACTACAAATTTTAACGATCTCTCGCAGCACATTCAGAACATGTGACATGTGAGTGCTTGGCAATGGTACAGAGAATGCAGATTACGGCTTCTACTATTGACAGTATGGTCTACTGAATATTTTTCATCAGAACAGCAGCAGACAACAAGATCAGCAGTGCGCAGACCAATCGGAAAACGGCACAGTTCTCACCTGGTGACCCGGCGGTGAGGACGACGATGTCCATGGGCTGCGCGCTGCGAGGAAGATCGGTGAACAGCGGCGTCAACCGCGCGTAGCGGCCGGCCTTGGCGCACACCAGGATGTTGAAGAAGAAGACCGTTTCGCCCACAAGGGTCGCCAGCTCCTGCCTCAGGGTGAACACGGAGCGGCCGTGGAACTCGAACGTTTCCCAGGCTTGGTCATTGAAGATCCCGTTAGCGTCAGCCCGCACGTACCGGATCGCCCGCTCCGCCGGCATCGACTCGATGCGCCTGCGGAACAGGCCCATGAAGCCTCCGCTTGGAAGAAGAACATCCTGCGGAACAGGGGTTTCGGAAACAGGAATGAGTACTCGTGACCTTAGAACCAAATCTACAGAGAATTGCGTATCCGTGGACTAAATGCTGAACAAAGAGGCGGTAAACTTGGCACGAAATCAAGCAGGAATTCGCTTCACCGTGAAATTGGCAGGCAGATTAAGTGATAAACAGCGCCAGAAATTTGTGCAAAAGACCTTGGCAAGGAACTGGTCCAAAAATTGCGCCCACGAGAATGAAATCAGCAGAAACAGTTCCCGGAATCCATGGGTTCCAAGAAGAACCCTGCTACGCCCAAATCAGTTCAAGCAGAAGCAGAGAGGGCGGGGGGATAGCGAGCGAGCTCACATGAGTTGGAGCAGGAAGTTGGGGCAGCACCGGATGCGGTGGGACGGACTCGACGGACCAATGCATCATGGAGCTCTCGTTGTCGTAGTGGTCGACGGAGACGCCGTTGTGCCAGACCTGGTACCTGCCGTTGGCGCGGAGGAGGCGGTAGGAGATGTGGCGCAGGAAGACGTAGTTCCCCTCGCCCCCGGTGCGGACGGCCCTCCACACGATGGCGTCGTCCCCCGGGTCGTCGTACACGCCCTGGACGACGCACTGGCCGAGGTGGCCCGGCGGCGCCGCGTAGCCCGTGGCGGCGAGGTAGCTGCCGTAGGCGGCGCCGTGGAGAAGGACGCAGGTGCCGCCGTCGCGCTCGACCCGGTGCACCTGCCACACCGCGTTCGGGGACTCGCGGAGCGAGCGCAGGGAGACGCCGAGCCCGTCCTCGTCGGCGTGGAGGTACTTCCCGTGCACGCGGCTCCGTAGCCGCACGTGGTGCCCGTCGAGGAAGAGCTCCATCGCGGCCGGGCGGTGGTGATGGCGCCGCGGCGGCGGCGGCGGCGGGCGGCGGAGTGGGGTTTTCTCCGCGGGCGCTGCTGCGGCGGGGAGGAGGGGACAGGAGAGCAGAGCGGAGCAGGGTGTTTGTTGCGACGGTTACCTTTTGGGCGCAGAGGCCGAGGCGGGCGATTTCAAGGGAAGGCGCAGGCTTCGTGCCGCAAGCGCAAGTCGGTCACGGCACATGCCACCTGTCATTGACCTGTGGGACCGCCAGCGGGACCCGCGAAGGTTCCACTGGATCTCAAGCGCGCCTGACATTGGCAAGTGGGGGCCCAGCAAGAATCGAGCTCGAGCGTTGCTGCGCCAAGAATAGCGTGGGCCGCGACGACGAATTACGTAGGTGATGCGTGGTCGTCACGCTTTCTTCAGGTTCTTGCATCCTGGTCCGCCTCTCTGCAGAAACTGAAGATCACTCGATCGTGAGACACATGTAACGTTGCGGTGGCAGCAGCCGCACAATGCCACGCGCAATGCTGCGTCTGTTCTTGCAAGTGTATGAAACGATTTCTTGTTGTGTGGAACCATTGCAATTCTCTGTCACTTGCTGAATTCAGCCTCTCGACCTCTTGCCTCCATGATTTCACCGTAAAACCAATCTTTCTGCTGCGACTAGGTGGCCCAGTAGATCGGCCTTAATCAAATCAGAGCACTTTTGCACGCGAAGTCATTGTGTCCAACAATCTGGTCACTCGCGCAAGTTTCAGTCGTTCGGCCTGAACTGCAGAGCAGATAAGCAACGCTTGTGTTTTCAATGTCTGAACTCTGAAACGACACTCATTCAATTGTTTTGTTCAGGTTTGTTATGCATATTTTTGGTCGTGCCTTGTTCGATCGGCTTCTCCGCTGCGGCTGTGCTGCGCGTCTCGAGAGTCGCCCCATCAGCGGTTGTTTGTTTGGTTGGTTCATCTGATCCGCCGGCAACGACGTGTCCCGTTCACGAGGCTCCTGGTTGCCAATCGATCGAGCTCGCGATGGGCTCTTTGCCAGCCGACGACGGACGCCGTGGCGGCCATTGACTGGAGGACGACGAGTACGTACCTACGTCGTGGCGGTGAGATCGGGGAAGCTCGGCGTGCTCGAGGGTTGACGAGGTTGGGCTGCGCGCGGCGTCCCGCGCGACGGGGCCGCCGTGCAGCGTCATCGTGGTGAGTCATCCGTACGTCCGCAGTGCCACCGGCGCACGGGACAGGGCACGGCGTGACGGCCGCCGTGGTGCTCGCGCCGTGCCGTCGCGGCCCTCGTCGAACCGTGCCGCCATTTCTACGGCGCGTCGCAGCAGAAAGGATGGCCAACACTCTGTCTGAGATCAGTTTGGAGACGGGCACGTGGGGCCAACAGCCGCATCGGAATCTCCGAGCTCCCCAGGCTCCGGGACGGACCGGCGTGGAACGCACGCGGGCCGAGTCCGACTCCAACTCGCGCGGCTGCCTCTCGTCGTCCCTATATAACGACACACACAACTCCCTTTCATCCGTCGCGTCCTGCGCTCTTGCATCCTCGATCCGGCCCTCTCCTCCCGCCGCCCGCAGCCTTGCTTCCGCCAGCGCGATCGACAGTTCGACACATCCTTCCACAGCCGCGCTTCGTTGATCGATCGACCATGGGGAAGCGCAAGTCGAGGACGTCCAAGTTGTTGGCGCAGCCGAAGAAGGTGGCGAAGCTGGACACGGCCTTCAGCTGCCCGTTCTGCAACCACGCCGGCAGCGTCGAGTGCAGCATCGACCGCAAGCACGGGATCGCCGACGCCTCCTGCTTCGTCTGCAAGGAGTTCTACGCCACCACCGCCCACGCGCTCACGGATCCCGTCGACGTCTACAGCGACTGGATCGACGCATGCGACAAGGTCAACAGTTAGTCGAGGACTCGAAAAGCGCGGCAGCAACGACGACGCGCCATGCGTAGTCAGTCGTCCTAGAGCTAGCTAGGTTCCCGAGTTGGGCCTAGGCGGCGGGTTCACCGTTTTGCTGGAATTGTAGGACAAAAGGGATTTGTAATGTCATGATCTGAAAGTGATGGTGCACGGAGAACGTCTAGTTTAAATAATTCTAGTATTTCTTCTGTTTGAGAATCGCTCTGGTCGTGAATAATCCCTACAACGAACCTTTTGAGTTGGCACCTGATGTTCCGCTGAAATTGCAGAGTAGTAAAAGGAGAAACCATCCATCTGACTTCTACTCACTACAGGAAACCTGTAGTTTGCCGAGTGCCAGAGGCACTCGGCAAAGCAGCTTTTACACTCGGCAAAGAGTTTGCCGAGTGTTGCACTCGGCAAACACCAGACGGCAAACAGCTCTCGGCAAAGCCGGCTTTGCCGAGTGCTTTTTGTCGGGCACTCGGCAAAGATTTTGCCGAGCGTCAAAAAGGCACTCGGCAAAATAAAGTAACGAGACAGAGGAAACGGCCGTCAAAAAGGGTTTGCCGAGTGCCAGAGGCCAGGCACTCGGCAAACTTTTTTTGTTTGCCGAGTGCCTCGCCTCTGGCACTCGGCAAACTTTTTTTGTTGTTTGCCGAGTGCCTCGCCTCTGGCACTCGGCAAACTTTTTTTGTTTGCCGAGTGCCTGGCCTCTGGCACTCGGCAAACAATGGTAAGTTTGCCGAGTGCCAGGCACAGGCACTCGGCAAAGAATGGCACATGTGCCGAGTGCCTCAGTTCTGGGAGGGAGATTGTGTATCCGGAGAACAACAGGGAGGCGCGGCCGAAACTCTGTCTCAAACCGGAATAGACAATGGAAACTAGCCCCATCTACGCATCCTCGGGCTGTCCAAGAAACGTGGACAATTCGAAACAGATACAGTCATAGATATGCAACCCTCGGGCATATCTCCAACTGTATCTATTTCGAACGGGAGACGCCTAACTAGGTTACGCGTTACCTACAAACAGAAATGGGAAAGGTGAGTTTTTTTATGTCTCACCTTGCTCTCCCGCAAAGTGACGAGTGGAAGACGGTGGAAAAGCCTCTCCTATCCTGCAAAGAATAAAACATAACACCGTCAATTCAAAATTTCGGCAGCACCTCCCCTATACGGTGAGGTTCCCAAAACCTGCAAGAAAACAACGGCACGATGGCCGACACTCACATCCAACAAATCAACGGCACGATGGCCGGATACCACATCGAATTTAAACATCCAATTCAAACAACCAAATCACTTGGTCCAATTTTCATTTTCAATTTCAATGACATACACAATTTCCGATTAAATATTTCCAAACGATCCCTCATTTCATCACAACCACCGGTCAAATAATTCGAAGCAATTATATTTTCGTATTCAATTTCACAAGCAAAAGCGTTATTTCCAAACAATTCTTCATTTCACAAGCAATTCATTTCATATTTTATTTCATATTTCACAAGCAATCTATTTCATAATTGAATTTAAATAAAAAATATGACATTTCAATTCATTTAACAAAAACAGAAAAAGAAAAAGGAAAAAAAAAGGAAGAAGAACCTCACCTTCCAACTCGGGGAGCCCTTCAGGCCGGTGGAGGTCGTCGGGGTGGCGGCGGCTGTGGAGGAGGGAGGGCCGGGGCGACGACTAGCTCGGGAGGGGAGGGGCCGGGACAGGGAGGCGCGCCGGAGACGGGCCCGCGTCGTCGCGGGCAGAGGGGAGGGGCGGGGTCGGGTCGACGCCGGTCGCCGAGGCGCGGGCCGGGGCCGGGTTGACGCCGGTCGCCGGGGTCGAGCCCCTCGCCGGGGAGTGGAGGGGGAGGGGCGGAGGAGCCGCGGCGGCGTGCGGGGAGTGGAGGGGGAGGGGCGGAGGAGCCGCGGCGGGCCGAGACCGGAGCGGGGAGGCGCGGTGGACGGCGGCGCAGCTCGGTGGCCGGAGCGGGCGGCGCGCGCGGAGGCGGAGGCGGAGGACGACGGCGCGCGGTGGACGGCGGCGCCCGCGGAGGGTGCCACGCGGTGACGCGGGCAGAGGCGGAGGGCGGCGGCACGCGGGGGACGCGCGGAGGCGGAGGGCGGCGGCACGCGGAGGAAGAATGACGATAAGGAAGAGAGAGAGGGGCGCGCCCCGGGTGGGGAAAATAGAAACGTTTGCCGAGTGCCGGATCTGGGGCACTCGGCAAACAGGTACGCACACGGCAAAGAATGTTTGCCGAGTGCTGCCAAAAAGGCACTCGGCAAACATTTTCAGTCGACCGATAAAAAAAAATTAAAAAATACAAAACAAATTCAAAAAATTTTCAAATTTTGTGTACATACACTTCTTATGCTATATTAACTACAAAAAAATGTTTTGAAGTGAAACGATAATGTGACTTCCGTTTTGGTTCGAAATCTAAACGATCACTTTATAACTCTATGTATCTTCCTCGCGTAAGCTTTGGTTTCTAAACAACGTACGTGACAACTGTAGTGAAACTTTTTCTACGATTTATCATGGCTTCCACGTATGATTTCATGATACCTACGCGAGTCTCGTAATTTTCGGACTTTGTTTGAATTTTATAAAATTAAAATACTATTGCACCCCATCTTTGCGCTTATATTTTATGTACAAGATGAACGAATTTTCAGTTCATTTCATGGTTAAGACCTTACATTGGACTTAAGAACATGAATATCAACTTTTGCGTGCATAAACTTTATTATTTGAATCACCTAAAGTTCAAATTTGAATTATTTTCAATATATACTTTATATGTCATAAACACCTTAAATATACCAAACGGATTGAACAAATCACCAAACTTTCGTATGAAGCAACATTGATACATACATCCACCACATAAATGGAAAATGTAGAAAAAAATGAAAAAAAAATTATTTTGCCGAGGGCCCACGTTAGGCACTCGGCAAACAAATTAGTTTGCCGAGTGCCTCCAGTTCTGGCACTCGGCAAACCCCCTGTTTGCCGAGTGCCAGGGGCTCGGCACTCGGCAAACTACTTTGGTACCGTGTGCCAGTAGTTTGCCGAGTGTCGAGCCCCTGGCACTCGGCAAACAGGGGGTTTGCCGAGTGCCCGATGGATTGCACTCGGCAAACCCCTGCACACATGGCAAAGGAGCGGTTTCCCGTAGTGACTTGTCCGAGGACAAACGTGTCGGTTTAAAGCTTGAAGTTCGTGCTAACATATAGAACATAGTTTTAGGAGCACCAAGCTCTGGCGCAAGCACAGAAGGAACATAAAAAAGATATATAAATCGCACATGCACGTCAGATTCTCTATTCTGAAATCTTCTCTCTGATGTGTTGAAATGTAATTTGCCGAAACTGATATGCTGTCGTGTAGCGTTTTCTATCAGAAATTGTAGTGCTATATTAGAGCATTATGCATACTGCATTAGCATATATACTCCAGTAGCATGGATGAATTAACCAGTAGCATTCAGATTTGCCATTCTTTGTAGTTCTTCCTGCAAAGGGAGACTCACGGTGCAACTGGCAAAGGATATTGGCTGGGGAGCTCCCGCCTAGGGTTCAATCCTTGGGTACTGCACAATTTGTGGAAAAAATAAAAAAAATCCCCTCGTCTATCCCACAACCAAAGCACAGGTCTAAGGCCCGGCCCAGGTCGTTGGTCGTCTCACATGGGCTACGGTGCCGCTGTGTATGGGTGGGGCAGGGGTTTGGAGGTTTTCTCGACTTGCGTGAGAAGGTCTTCTTCTTAAAAGCAATGCCCGGAGGCTGTCTTACCCCCCGCAGGTCGAGTTTTTTTTTTGTAGTTCTTCCTAAAACGTTTATTGTTTGTTTCGATAATACAAAGTTATTAACAAAAGCATAGAGTGCACTCCAAGCTATAGATATGGAATTGTCGGCAAAACAAATTCATCGCAACCACCAAACAGTATTGGCTTTCTGAAGAAATTGGACGTAATTACAAAATACTGCATCTAACTAATTACTGGACGAACACCTTTCCACAACAAACACTGCATCTAATTAATAAGGATTACATATGTCATGTATCACAAAATGTGTGCTATCAAACTAATCATGGCATGCAGCTTATGATGGGAAAAACCATGCCGGGCGCCCCATGCAACCACGTCGCCGCACCACCATAGCATCTGGCAACAAAGGCGTGATCACCTCTGTTTTCATGTCGAACACACCGCAGTCGCGAAAAGGATCGGCATCTGAATGCCGCTGATCGTAGTCACACAAGAAGTAGATGCAATCCTCCCGAGCTCCACATTCAGACGCAGGGAGAAACCTACTACTGTAGGTGCCAACAAAGAGTGCTTGGCCTTCCAAAGTGTCGACCCTCCTCCATCGACCACCACAAGAACTACTGCCGTTCAAGTCTGCTTCAAAAATCTCAAACGAAAAGGTGCGCGTCTCTTCCACTATGCAAAACTCTCGAACGGTGGGCGAGACAACTAGCCGCCTTACGTGCAGCAATCTACCACCGGATTGATCAACAACAAGATAACTCCAGTACGCACATCTGTATCCTTTATTAGAAAAGGATTTGAACTTGGTTTCCGGATCATCTTTGTAGTTCATTACGGGTCAGTATAATATTTATGATCTACTGGTCACTGAAAATCTGTCAGAACTATGAGATGGTTATAGAATATGACGATGGATATTTGGCTAAGAAGGAGTGACGAAGCAGCTGTTTAGCAGTGAAGCGGTTAAACTGGTCCTTGTCCAAGCTGTGGCAAACAAAGTCCTGGAAATCATCTGAATAGGTTGAAGGAGCTCGTGGCGCGTCGTCATAGACAATTGCTCTCATAAGTTCCGACATATCATTCTTTTTTTCTTTTCCGTAAGGGTATTGTCCCATGCACGCTTCCAGGAGGGTAATACCCATTGCTCATATATCAGCCGAATATCCATTGTTCTTGGTGCTTCTTTGGGGCTAAAGGTGGCCATATGCCCCCCCCCGACTTTTGAAAAATTTCGTGTGAGTCCTTGGTTTTGCCATGTAAATGAAAGAAAGCATGCAAATAACTAAGTGGCTAAAAGAATTATGGCTAAATTTAAAAAACTAAGAAAAGTCCTAAGGTCATGGCAGAAACAGTTATCTAGCTTAGCAGGCACAATCACCAACACCAAAGCAGTCCTTTTCCTTCTAGATTCTATTGAGGAGACAAGAGACCTTACAGTTATGGAATGGAATTTTAGAAAAGTTGTTCATGATCATCTTGTTAGTCTACTACATCAACAAAACATCTACTGGAAGCAGAGATGAGCTATTAAATGGGTAAAGCTCGGTGATGAAAATACAAAGTTCTTTCATGCTAATGCCTCTATTAAGATGAGAAAGAATCACATTCTGTCTTTAGAAGATAGCTCTGGGCAGGATATTTTTGATCATGAAGGTAAAGCTTCTCTTCTATGGGAAGCATACAAGGACAGACTAGGCAAATCTGAGTTCACACACATGCACTTTGAGCTGCATGACATTCTTCAAGCTTTCCCGGATTTGTCATCTCTAGAAGAACCTTTCATTAAAGAGGAAATTGACAACATAATTGCTCAGCTACCAACAGATAGGTCTCCTGGCCCTGATGGTTTCAACGGTGAATTTCTCAAGAAATGCTGGCCAGTAATTTCACAAGACTTTTATGATTTATGTCAGGCTTTTTTTGATGGAAATATTTGTCTCAGCAGTATCAATGGCTCATACATCACGCTAGTGCCTAAGAAAGACTCTCCAACTACGGTGAATGACTTTAGACCCATCTCACTTTTAAATTCTTCTATAAAGCTTATCACTAAGCTCCTGGCAGATAGATTGCAACAAGTCATCTTGCAGATTGTGCATCAGAACCAATATGGTTTTATCAAAGATCGATCTATTCATGACTGTCTTGCTTGGTCTTTTGAGTATTTACATCTGTGTAAGAGATCAAGGAAAGAAATTGTTATCTTAAAGCTAGACTTTGAAAAGGCCTTCGACAAAATTGAACATGAAGCAATTATGCAAATCCTGCAACACAAAGGCTTTGGTAACAAATGGTTACAATGGATAAAATCTATTTTGCAATCTGGCACTTCTTCAGTCTTGCTTAATGGGGTTCCTGGTAAAGTATTACATTGTAGAAGAGGTGTTAGACAAGGGGACCCTCTCTCTCCTCTTCTTTTTGTACTTGCAGCTGACCTTTTGCAAAGTATTGTAAATAAAGCCAAGGATCAAGGGTTGTTGACACTGCCCATCTCTGGACCGACTGAAGATTTCCCTATTGTACAGTACGCTGATGATACCCTTCTAATCATGGAAGCTTCGGCACCGCAACTCTTTGTTCTGAAATCTCTTCTCAATACTTTTGGTGACTCAACTGGCTTAAAAGTAAACTATGCAAAGTCAGTTATGGTTCCCATAAATGTATCAGATGAAAGAACTCAACATCTTGCAGCAACCTTCAATTGCAAAGTGGGAACACTTCCTTTTACCTATCTTGGTCTTCCCCTAGGAACAACTAAGCCGAGTATCACAGATTGTATGCCTCTAGTACATAGAGTTGAAAGGAGGCTTGTGAACACCTCAAATTTCCTAAATCAAGGAGGTAAGTTACAGATGGTTAAGTCAGTCCTCTCATCAATGGCCACTTTTTTCATGTGCTCCATAAAGGTGCCCATCGGGATCATTGAGCAGCTAGAGAAGTATCTTAAACATTGCCTTTGGAGAGGTTCGGATATAAATGCAAAAAAACCCTCACTTGCTGCCTGGAAAATGGTTACAAAGCCAAAGAAAGATGGTGGCTTAGGAATACAAGATCTCAGAATCCAAAATGATGCTCTCCTCATGAAAAACCTGCACAAATTCTATAATAAGGTTGATCTTCCATGGGTACATCTTTTATGGCATCACTACTATAATAATGGAGAACTCCCAGGTTTTAGGAAAAGGGGGTCTTTTTGGTGGGAAGATATTATGAAACTTCATGATCAATATAAAGGTTGGTCACAAGCCAAATTGGGTAATGGCACCTCCATCCTATTCTGGTTGGATATGTGGGAAAATCAATGTCTGCAACATAAGTTCCCTGAACTTTTCTCTTTTGCAAAGGATCCAAGAATCACTGTGCGGAAAATGGTTGCAGCTCAACAGAGATATCAACTTTTTCATTTGCCTTTGTCCCAGCAAGCTTTAGAGCAGTTTAATGAAATGAATGTTATCATCCAAAATCTAATTCAAACTGAAGAAAATGACAGATGGAACTATATCTGGGGAAACTCTATTTTCTCTTCAGTCAGATTTTATAAATTAATGATTGGCAGAAGACATGTTCACCCGGCATATAAGTGGCTCTGGTCTTCCTCTTGTCAAATGAAACATAAAGTCTTTTATTGGCTATATCTGAAAGATAGGGTGAATACAAGAAACCTTCTCCAAAGAAAGAATATGGAAATTGACTCATATGATTGTGAGCTTTGTTTATGGCAGGAAGATGAAACAAGACACCACCTCTTCCTTAACTGCAATTTTGCTAGAAGGTGTTGGGAGACCATTGGAATTCAAATGCAGCAAAATTCAAGGCCTCTCCGCACAATAAACAGGCTCAAGAGGGAACTAAATGTGGACTTCTTTATGGAAATTATCATCATCATGACATGGTGCATTTGGACGACCAGGAACGATTGGATTTTCAATCAAATTCCTCCAACAGTCATAGATTGCAAAAGAAAGTTCAAAAATGAGTTCTCGCTTCTGTTGCACAGAGCGAAACGTAGATATTTCCCAGATATTCAGGAATGGCTAGATTCTGTAACTTGATTTCTTTTGTTTTCTTTTCTTTTATACTTGTAAACTCTTTTATCTATAATATATTATAATCAGTAGGGGCGCCTTGCCCCTCCTGTTGCCTCAAAAAAAAAAAAAAAACTAAGTGGCCCCCTCTATCAAAATGTTCAAGCTCCATCACTGTTTGTTGAAATGTAATTTGCTGAAACTGATATGCTATCGTGTAGCATTATCTATCAGAAATTGTAGTATATTAGAGCATCAGTGGCGTATACTGATGTGACCATGGATGATTAATTGACAAGTAGCATTCAGAATTGCAATGCAGAAGTTACTAAAACGTTGTACATTGTCTGTTTCGATGATACAAAGTTACTAACAAAAGCATGGACAGCACTCCAGCCAAGCTCTTGATACGGAATTGTCAGTAAAACAAACTCACAACCATCAAATTTGAAGAAACTAAACGGGCGCACACCTCTGCACAACAAATACTGCACCTGAGTAATATGTATGTCATGTATCACAAAATATGTGCTATCAAACCAAAACAACTAATCATGGCATGCAGAATGTAATTACATAGCTTATGATGGGAAAAACCATGCCGGGCGCCCTATGCAACCACGCCGCCGCACCACCATAGTATCTGGCAACAAAGGCGTGATCTCCTCTGTTTTCATGTTGAACACACCGCAGTCGCGGAAGGGATCCGCATCTGAATGCCGCTGATCGTAGTCGCACAAGAAGTAGATGCAATCCCCCTGAGCTCCACATTCAGACGCAGGGAGAAACTTGCTAGAGTACGTGCCAACAAATAGTGCTTGGCCGTCCAAAGTATCGACCCTTCTCCATCGTCCACCGCAAGAACTACCGGCGTTCAAGTCTGCCTCAAAGATCTCAAACGAAAAGGTACGCGTCTCTTCCGCTCTGCAAAAATCTCGAACGGTGGCCGAGACACCAACAAGCCAGTAGTCTACGACCGGATTCAACAACAAGATAACTCCAGTACGCACATCTGTATCCTTTATTGGAAAAGGATTTGAACTTGGTTTCTGGATCATCTTTGTAGTTCATTACGGCTTCCACGGATGAGACCCTCGGCGGCTTATTGCTCGCGTCGCTGCAATCATCAACATGCATGACGAAGAGCTTCCTGGCTGAGATGGCATACAACTTCCCACAGTGGAATGCGACGTCGAAGAGGTGCTCACGGTTAGGAATATCTCTGAACGCAGTAGCAGTCACCGGGTCAGCACGGCAGATCAAAACCGTGCTCTCAAAGCCGCGGTCCGTGATCAGAACAGCGAATAGGGAAGACGAACCAGGTGATGTGTTGTTGACCAGCTGGGACGAGAGGTGCACCAATTTGAAGGCGAGTGGGTATGTGGCGTAGCGCGGCATCACCTCGCGATGACCCCAAATCGTGGACACGTCAGGAACCGGCACGATTTGCTTGGAGAAAGGGTCCATCAGCGAGAGCCGGTTGCCACGGTGCTGCAGGAAGAGCCAGTTGCCCACGGAGCCATGGAAACAGCACGCGTCGTCGGGTAGAGGCACGCGGTGAATTTCGCCGCCTGGAATGTCGAGGAAGGCCCCGTCGAGGAGGGTTGACCACGGGAACGGCTGGGGAAGGGACTCGAGTCGAGTGCCGCGACGCCATGGGCGGCAGACTGCTCGGAGACGAACGCGGTCGGCGAGGGAGGTGAGCCGCTCGAGGATGAGGTCTAGAAGTTCTGGCTGGAGGTCTCGCCATTGCGAGGAGGATTGTCTGGCCGTCTTCATGCAAGGCTGAGACGACGTTGTTGTCGAGGAACAGGGCTTGGCGAGAGGACAGAGTCGAGACGGAGGCGGCGATGTTTGGTGCTCAAAAAGGAGTCGAGTTGTAATGGTGTCCGCCTCGTCGGACGGTGCAGGTACGTTACGCTACAGCGTGACGACGTGGCGAGAAAAAACATGGACCACTGTCCACGCCAAAAGGATTCCACGCGAACCGTTTGACCCGCAGGTCCGTGACCGGCTAGACCAACCTAGGCCGGGAAAAACCGACGATGATGTCCACGCTGACGGCGGCATCGAAGAAGGAGGCTTAGGAGAACCTGGCGCCTCTCTTCTGCTGCCCGCACTGCAAGCACGCCACGCCGGCAAACAAAAGCGTCGATTACTGGATCGAACTCGCAAGGTCGCCGAGGCCCAGAGCGCACGCGCGCGCTGATGCAATTAGCGCTGCAAGCGGGGCGGGATGCGGGCGCCCGCGCCGCGCGCCGCATCAGCCGCAATTGCCGAAGCGGGCTGATGCGGAGGCCCGCATGCCGCCGCTTGCTGTTGGCGGGTTGCCGCAAGCCGCCGCAAGCTAGCCGCGACGTCTGCCGCTTACACGCTGCAGAGCACTAGTTCGTTCGTTTAATTGAGCCGCGCACGTCTGCCGCTTGCACGCCGCGAGCCTTGCACGCTGCAGGCCTCCGCATGAGCCGCGAGACTTCCCAGAGCACTAGTTCGTTCGTTTAATTGAATGGCCTGATATTTAAAACCTGTATTTTCGCTGCAGTTTCACTATAGGCAAATAGGTAGGTAAAATACAACGGCCTTCAAGCTGCAGTATCTCAGAACAAAGCTGCGAGACTTGAAGTAGTAATTAGTTAATTTAACTGAATGGCCCGATAAGCAAAAACAAAACTGAGGAGGGATCATCTGCACCGTTTACAATCGGTATCAACTCAAGGCAGGAAATTGTGCAATGGCAGGTAAAGGTGATGATTTCAGAAATTTAAGGACAGTAATAATAGAAAAAGATACTTGGTAAGCAAAGCTTCGTCAAAGACAAACCAAAATAGTTTGCACAGATACAAAGCGAGCAACAACGCTTTGGCTTCATTGAAACTGAAGTAATCAAGATTACTAGTACATGTTAACGAAAGAGCAAGATTGACAATACCTTATCTTGCTCAAAAAGCGGCTACAACAGTTTAGTTCTTGTCAATCAGACTAAGCTACATGGATGTCCAGAGAAGGATGAGTCGATGAACCGGTCCTATACTACCACGGCTCTGTTTCCACAAGAAAGTGATGAAACCACTATGGAAATTCATCTTTTCAGGAATGAACAAGTACCACAGAACATTAGCATGTCAGTTCCTTCCTAGGCATTTCCACGAACACAATGCAGACACCACCAAGGTGGATTGTTCCGGCAGCGAATAGGGTGATATCTTGGAAGAAGGAGAGGTCCAGGGTGCTGGAGGGCTCGGCTTTGGGGCAAGAGGGCGCTGGAAGCCGGCGTCGGCACGGGAAGGCGTGGCGTGGAAGGATGCGTCATCGTCGCCGTCGCCATGCGTCCTTGTTGGTGACGAGGTCGACCTTCTTCTTGGTCTTCTTGGCGACCGGCCGCATCGCCCTCCTCGGCCGGCTTCATGCTGCTGCCCGCCTCCTCCTCCCCTCGTCCTCCGCCACAGCCGCTGACGCAGCGAGCTGCTTCCGCTAGTTGCGGGTTGCGGCGCCGCCGGTCCCGCGAGCCGCGCCGCTTCGGCCCGCATCGACGAAGCGGACGCTTAAACGGGTCGTGTGCGGGTTTGCGGCGCGGGCCGGCCCGGCGGCGTTGCGGCGCGGCCCGCCCCGCTTGCAGCGCTAGATGCAATTCGTGAGTTCACGTACGTATACTCGAGTGGATCGACGACGTCCACTGTGAATACGTACGTATACTCTCTTCCTCGAGCACGGCGGAGATGGACGGTTCTCACTCACGAACCCTTTCTCCAACGACGTCGTGCGGCTTCATGAGGTATCCACGGTTTGGACTGACCGCACCAGACGTCCAATTGTCTTCAAGCTGGTGCCACTCTCCTCGTCGACGGACCTTTCACCGGACTCCTTTTTCGCTGTTCTGTGTAAACTGCAGTTACCTTGTTGAATCTAGCGGCCGATTGTTGCATGTAATGAGACTCATCTGTGGACGTGTGTAATGTGTCAGGTCGCTCTAAGATGGAAGACAAGCGTACTCTTTCATTTCAAGTCATGGAGGCAAACTTGGGCACCACCAAATCTAATTGTGGTCTGGAGAAGCGTGAGTTCCTTGGGAGGACAAGCACTCTTTATCGGGAAACACTCTAGATCTCTTCCTTCTTATGAGTAAAGTTTGAGAACTTTAGAGCGCTGTACATGCTTCGCTTGGTGTTCTTGAGAAGTTTCGTTTCCATTAGTCTTCAATCTGCTCGACTCATCATGCTCGTGACGGTGCAGCCGCAGGCGCGTTGTGCTTCCAGCCGGAAGGGCCGAACAAAGGGTAGAGATTGGCCTGTGCCGCACGCATTTCTGACCCCTTGGTGGACGGTGCTTTCCCGCGAGTGTTCGGGTTCATGCCGCACGGCCAAAAGACTTTCGGTGCGCTGTCATTTAAGTTCGAGGATCCATGAGGAGCTAAAAACACACGCCTAATGAATATGAAACTTGAAAACTGGTCTTTGGTCCATGGGGCTACTCCGTATAAATTATAATGTACTAGAGCTTCACTAGATTATATAGTAAACAAATGTTAGATTAATATTTTTGAATAATCATTGTCAAAAAAAATAATTTGAACTGATAAAAAATATAGGACCACATTTCGAAGCCATTTAACACTTGAAAATGTGATGTTGCGTCGTCATCGGGGGAGGGGGGTGGGGGCACATGCTCTCCTTATATATCGGTAAGCATAGCAGCGACTGCCGCCAGCGTCTATAGCCCAACGTGAGCTCAAGATGCTCCTTTTCCTTCGGCCAGTGCGATCTAGCAACGTGAAGGCTGATGGCAAGCTTAAAACTTAGCTCCCAAGCCAACTAAAAAATATAGTGAGTTATAAAACCTAGCTCAACTAGTTAAATATTGAAACGAGTCGAATCGATTCGGGTTCACTAAGCTGAGCCAAGTCATATGAGTTACAGGTTTTATTCCCACTCTCTACATGATCAGAGCACCAAATCCATAATTGACAAGGACGGGATGCCGCAGCTTTAGCTCTGTCGTAGCCCTAGTTTCCAGATATTCCGAACTCTATTTTAAGATTTTTCCGAAGACTTGTTTTGCACGACATGGTTTACGGGAAGGTTACGATCTCCTTGATAGATTTGGAGAAGGAACATTGTAGTTTAGAAAGGACTCTGGTAGGCGGTAACTAGCCTATAAATATTCATGTAACCCATATGGGGAAATCTATCTGGCACCCTGCGAAACCCTAACGCAAAGGTTGCCACATTATACAAGATCGCACTGGACGTAGGGTTTTTATCCTTCGGGAGGCCTGAACCAGTATAAACCCTCTGCGTGTTCTTAGATTGATCTCGCTAACCACGTTGCTCCCACGATCTAAATATCTGCCGAACAACCCCGTTCAATCGGATGACGACAAGCTCCATTAATCTAACAGTCACCTTCTTTTCGCGTAGGGGCAATGTGCCCCTTATATTATTTGACATGCTTAAATACAACCATATGTAATATAAGCATGTTGATATTCCAACTCGGATGGAAATGATTTATGATGTTGTCATATCCAGTTGTAAATGAACTATCTCTACGCTCATCTTCTAGCACGTTCGGCTTGAGCTTTGAGGCTGTGTGTTATTGTGCTCACGAGCGAATATTTCTAACTTTATGTTTCGTTTAAAACATGTAATTGCCAAAGCAAATCACCATTGAAATCTTGCTTGGATTTAGTCTGTTGGTGTAGAGAAAGAGGTCGTTTAATTTGTAGTGGCGATTGGAAGCAATGCCGGTTGCCGTCGTCAATCTGGCCGTAGGAGCCCGCGCGAGCGCGCTGATCATCGTTTACTCGGATGAACAGGGTGACGGCAAAATTACGGCCTTGACGCCATGTGTAATTAGCGGTTTCCGTTGGTGGAGAGGTGTGTTGTTTCCTGGGGTCTAAACTTTGAAGCTGTCACATAAAAAAGAATTTTATAATTTAAGAGTATTAAATAAAGTCTAATTACAAAATTAATTGCAGAACTCCTAGTCTAATTCGCGAGACGAATCTAATGAGAATAATTAAGCCGCGATTAACCGATGGTTACTGCAGTATTAGTGTAAACATAAATTAATTAAGCTAATTAGATTCATCTCATAATTAACATTTATTTGTCAAAAAAGTTTTGTCATTAAACTTTATTTAATATTTCTAAATAACAAGATTTTACAGGTCTTTAGCAAGAAAAGGTGTTGCCGTGCGTGAGGCGACCGGACAACGTCAGCGGACAGCCTTTTCCAGCCGGATTTGCTAACGAACACTTGAGTGTTCTGAACCCGCGCAACACTCGAATTTTTGGCCGTCGATGTCTGTCCCGCGGTTGCTCTGTGTCGTCTGATTCGGAGCTTTGCCTCCTGCCTCTGTCATACGGGCGCCACCTGTCGGCGCATAATTTTCAGCTTCCAATTTTTCTCGCCGCGCGTCTTTTCATTTCATTTCCCCCTCTTTCGTCTACCTCTCGACGGAGGCGGCGAAGCTCTGGTTCTCTGGCGATTGGTAGGGTTCGTCTGTTCCGGTACGTTTGCTTCGATTTGTTCCATTGATTTGACTCTGCTACTCATGGGGATCCAGTGTGTGCTCTAGTTCTTTGGATTTGATTTGCTATTGCGGTGTATTTTGGCTTCAGATGCCGCCTACTCATGCCTTCAGATGCCGCATACTTGCTGTCTGTTCCTTTCCTCCTCGTATGGTTCGGTCGATAGGTTAGGAGAAGCTCTGTCAATTTGTATGGTTCGTCTGTTCTGGACGTTCTTCCATTTGTTCCATGGATTCGACCTGTGCTAGGGTTCGTCTCTCCCCGATCCCCCTCCTATTCCTCCCCAAGCCGTGGAGGCGCCCGTCGTGTTCGGGTGCGGCCAGGTGCAGACGGGCTTGTTCCTCGAGGGCCCCGCGTCGGACGGCCTGCTGGGCCTCGGCATGGAGAAGGCGTCGTTGCCCAGCGTGGTCGCCACCAGCGGCCTCGTCGCGTCCAACAGCTTCTCCATGTGCTTCAGCCGCGACGGCGTCGGCCGGATCCATTTCGGCGACGCTGGCAGCCGTGATCAGGACGAGACGCCCTTCATCGTTAGCACCACAAAGTAATATATCAGGCCTTTCTCCAATTAAACTGATTGCTGGTAGGAACCATATGAAGGCCTGAACAATGATCGATCCAATTAAACATTTGGTAGTTGTTTCGCTCTGCTAGGTTTTGCTGATGTGTTTGTCTCGTTTTTCTCTGATTTGGTTGGTTGATTTGAGTTTATTTCCAGCGTTTTTCGTAGGCTATGTTAGGATTGTAGGCATAGGGGTCTCTGGCCATTTGTAAGAGTGCCGATCATCGTGGAAGTTTTCGTCATGCTCTCGTTTTTGAAGCATGACGAACACTTCCTAAATCCCAAGAGCGGAGATTGAGAGATTGTAAGAGTCCCGTGAGTGAGAGATTGTCAATGTTGTCTCAGCAAGAGCGGAGATCATTTGCGGGTATTTCTCTGAGATACTGAGCTGATTTCGTGCTGGTTGGGTGTAGTTACTTAGGAATTTGAGTTAAACAACTAAACAAGTCAAACTTGGCACCCATTGACGGCTGTTTGTTTTGTATCTGGTAAACTGAATTCAGAAAGAAATTATTTCTTAGCAGTTAGCACTTGCTCCTCTCTTAATTTGTACTGACTCATCATTTACTGGGGCGAGGAAACACACATCAGTGCCCGTACAAAATATATGGCACATGAAACTTTTCTACACCCTATATCATGCAAGCGTTGATGACTTTCCACCATTTGATGCGCAGTCCATGTTTGTAGTTGCTTTTAGATTCATTGTGTACCTGTACCATAATTTGTTAGCTTGAATCATGGTTGGATTAATTTTGCTACAGATTTGTTTTCCTAGATTTATTAATTTAGTTCATGCTGCCTGTGTAATGGTGCTCTATTTGTCATAACAACTAGGTTTCAGATTTTCGGCATTTGGTTCATGTGCTGTGTTTTTTAGATTTGATGTAAGCTTCAAGTTTACACATGAATTTTTTTTCAGTTGTTATAAGAACTAGTTTTCAGTTTATTAGGCAATTGGTTCATGCACCATTCATGATTGCTGAATATGACATGATCTTGTAATATAGCTCTGTTAAGTATGTGTGTGCAATTATAACACTATTTTTCTTTATCAATTTGAATTTTAGATGCGTCGAAAAAGGCAGTCTCCTGTGGTGGAGATTAGTAGCAGTGATGGTACTGATGATTCTGACTTTGAGAGGCCTGAAAAATACCGCATTCACCATAGAAAGAAATTTGGCCGCCACCAGTTTTCTGCACCTTCAAGTGATAGTGATGTAAGTTTTTTGTTTGAAGGCTATATATTCTTTCGATTGCTAGTGTTTCTCTTATTTAAATATTTTTTATATGCAGGAGCACGTATCTAGTGAGGAGGATTCTTTGGACCCAGTATTATACCATAAGTATTTGAAAGAGGTGGTTATATCTCTTATTCTAATTTGTTTTTCTTCTTACCTTTTTGTGGTTCATTTTGACTATTTGTTCCAGATACTATCTTTTTCTGTATACACTGATGCACATTTTTTTTTGTGTTCTATTTTCAGCGCAATAAGTTGAAAATGATTGAGCATGAATTGAAGAGGTCTTTGCGTCATAAGGTATTTTGATCATTATACTTTTCCTTTGTCTGACTGCCCTAAGAATGTTGTTGCTTTTAACATTATAGCCTTGTTACAGTATGTAGGCATTCTAGTTTCAGTTCTAGTATTATGAATATACAGTTTAATATACATGTAAATTTATTGTTCGCAACTTGTAATTTTAATTGAGATATCATGTAAGTTATTCCTATGATTTGAGTTTTTGGTCCTGGACGTGTTGCTTTGATGTGAATTATTGTTAGTATAGTGTAGTATTATTTTTTGTCTATTTTCTTACTGCATTGTTTCATTTCTTTTTTATAGGCTAAGAAACCAAAAGCTTCTAAGAGCAATAGAGATGCATTTACTCGATTTTCTGTTACCACTATGTCAAAATTGATTACCAATATGAGTTCAAGGTACAAGAAAGTGATATCAGATTCTGGATTTGGTTCTCTGTTGGAATTTGACAAATGCTATGTTCCCAAGAAGTTTGTGAAGTGGGTTGCTTCTTTAGTTGATACTAAATCTGGGGATATCATATATGATGGAAAGGTTATACCTCTAACGAAGGAATCTGTACATTGTGTACTTGAGCTTCCAAATGGTGATAAGCCATTTCCTTCTGATACATCTATTGGCAAGGCTATAATTCTTTCCAAATTTGACAAACATACAATTCCACCTGCATCCTTTTTTGAAGAGAAGCTTCTCAGTGATCATTCAATGTGCGATGATGATGTTCTTACATGCTTCCTTCTGGTGGTTATGCAAAGTTTTTTGTGCTGCAATTCATCACTTGTCCCCAGTTATAAGTACTTTGGCATTTTCGAAAATGTTTCCAAGGCTAAGGAGTATGATATCTGTGGATATGTATTGGACTGGACCTTGGATTCTGTCAGGACATACAACGAAGAATGTTTGGAAACTGGCACAGATCATCACACTTTAGGTGGTTGTTGGTACTTCCTTGCTGTAAGTCTTTTTTTCATTGGTTATCTAATTGAATTTATATTGTTTCTGTTTTCTGGATTTACCTAATCATTTGATTTATTACCATGTAATACTGTTTTAGGTTCTTTTCCTGGACCATGTTGACTTTGGAAGTCACCAACCATCTGATTTATTACCACGTATATCTGTTTGGAAAGGAAGTATGATTAAGAACTATTCTGATAAGTATATGTCCAGTGCTGGCCGTTATGGTTTGAGACCTCTTTTATCTCATTCCGAAACTTGCTATTCTAAGGTCAGTACATATTTTATGTCCACTGTAGTTAATTTTCTGTATTTTGGTCTATGTCCTGATTAGGAATTAATTTTTAATTGATTTGTAGACTTCTCAGTTAATTCAAAGACGCTCATCATCTCTAGCTGACTCGGCTGAGTTTATGGAGAAATTAGATATTGTTTCAGGATGCAAGCTTCCCCAAAGCCTTAAAGTGTCCATCTGCGAATTAATTGAGAGGCATTCTTTGAACAGTTCAGTTTCTGTTAATATGAATTTAGCATCTCTCTCTTCTCTGCCTGGTGATATGAAGCTTTTCTTTACAAAGATGATGGCCCATTGTTGTAAAGTTGATAAAAGGACAGAGGATTTGGTATTGAATTTGTTGAAACTTGTCAGTGATGCTGTTTCTGATGACAATGAATTACCTGACTATGGTCATATTGAAGTGCAGCAATCTGATAGTGACAAATGCAATATCTCCTCACGGTCTGGACATGTTGATAAAGGTTAAAGATTGTTCCAGTATTTTTGAAATTAATTTTTAATCTAGTTACTTGTTTCCTTTGCTAATTTTTGCTAACATTTTTGCAGATATCCATCAGTCTGGTGATGCAAAAGGATTGCAGTGTTCTTACAGTAAAAAAAGTTTTCCAAATGATCCTATGGTTGTTAGCTGTCTATTCTTTTTCATTTCTTTATTTGTTTGTAAGCTATGTCACTAATGTATTTTTCCGTTGTAGCAGAGAACTTCTAGCCAAATTCCTGATGTAAATGTGAAGTCAGAGTTACCTCTTCCTAATTTGAAATCTGACTTGGATAATCAGTGTGCTGCCCAAGTATGTTTCTTTGTAATGATTCCATTTTTTTCAAATTTCGGTTTATCTTATGCTTACCATTCTGAAAAAAAATGCTTTTCTAGGATGGATCTGTTAATGTTCAGGAGATTACGGAAAAGATGACTAACAATGGTAATTTGTTTTTTTGTTCTTTTATTTCCTCTTTGCACTGTAGCATAAATTTAGATTTCAATTGACAATTTTTTTTTTCATAGTTTGTGTTCATGAAAAAACTAGTACTCCTTACAAGTTTGTTGTTCCTCCAAATGGGTACCCTAAATCATGTAAGCTTTGTTTAAATATTCCTTTTGTCTTCTGATATGTATTGAAGTTCAGTTTCTTAGTTATTAATTTTTTCTCCAGTTGTTGAAAATGTTATTGCAAAGAGGAAGGAGGCCTTGAGCATTGGTGCCAATCCAAGTAGTGTTTCAGATGCTGTCCCTGCTAAGAAGCCATTTGTTGACCTTACCAATATTTCGAATCCTTCATCCTGTAAGGCAAATATGAACTCTTCATCAAATGGTTCTCAACATTCTCAGCGGAATGCTGTTGCTATTGATAAGATGCATGTTTCTGCTCCTGGTCCATCATCTAAGCGTCGAGTTTTGGGTCAGTTTTGTTCTCAATTGGTAATAGTTATTTGTCATTCATGTTTACTTCTTGTTAATTTTGAAATTAAGTAGCTTTGGCTTACTATCTTGTCATTCCTTTCTTAGGCCACTGCTGATTCAGATGACGAGACACCACCTTCTCCTCAGCATGTATGTATCTTTCTATGATAATAATTCAGTTATATGTTGCATTTGTCTTTTATGTTGCCTGACCAAACTTTATACAGACACCATTCTATATGTATTCTATTGATGACTCTCAAGAAAAATCTCGTGAACATACACCTCGTTGTCTAAATCTATGAGAACCTTTTCAAATAGAATCAGTGGTGGTAACAAGCAACATTCTCAGCCTTTGAAAGATAAGGTATCTTTTTTTCGAATTTGTTTTCTATTATTTAGTTTTGACAACTATGTGTTAATTAGTATGGACATGTTATTTTTACACATTGTCAACCTTTTGTAATATTTTGTCACTAATTTCAGGTTTCCCCGGAAGTTGTTATTACTGGAGAGCGTAGTTTGTCTGACTCTGTTCGTGCTATGTCCAAGCGATCTGATGCATGTATAATGCAACGTATAATCAGCCATCTTCTTTGAAGGACCCCCATTCAGCTTCTGCTGCTAAAGTCTTATCTCAAGCTAATGGTCAAGAACTTGTCTCTTCTGATTTTAAATGCAGAGATTCATCCAAGGTGGAAAAGAACCTCATTATGGTCGTAGGCGTGTTGTATTTCCTCTTCCAAATTTCGTGAAGACTTTGTTGGACCCAAAAGGAAGTACCCTGTCAGCCCTTTAGAGATTCAAAATTACAATGCTATATGCATTCTTGCTCACTCTCCTCATCAGAAGTAAGTGTTAATATACCTGCTCCAATTTTGTTTGTTGTTATTATCAGTCCTGAATGTTTGTCAATTTGTTGTAGAGAGCATGCAGTTGATATTTCTGGAGTTCGCTGGCACTTTTTGGTCTTTTGGTGAGTCTTTGAAGCCTGGAGGTGCTGTCATGCCTTATGTTGTCTCAGCCTACTGTTACCATTTGTTTTCAAAATCTGGTGGTCACCCTGATATGTCCAAGAAGTACTTCTACTTCCCTAGTGTTGGTGTAAGTTGATATCTAGTAATATACATTTTCTAGTTTCTATATATAAATGTTTGGTTCTTTATTTTTATGTTTATTGTTTTTTAGGAAAATTTACTTTGTGATCCTGATTCTGCCAAATTGGAAGTTATAGAGAGAGCTTTGAAATTATCTAAGAAGTCTAGGCCTCTTCAACGTTCTGACATTGTAAGTTATTTTCAGAAATCCTGTTATTTTTCTATATATTTTCTACCTGCCTGTTAGCTGACAGTACTGATATATATATATTTTTTTTGTAGCTTTTCTTTCCTATTCAGTTTGAGAATCACTGGTTTGTCTTTGCTGTTGACATCAAAGATAAAAATGGGTATTCATTGATGCTTTGTACAATAAAGATGACCCGTACCAGGAGTATGTTAGGTCTAAATTGGTCAGTTTCCTGTTCTTTTTATGCTATCTTCTGTTATATTTATTTTTGTTCATTTTGCAATCATAATATGTTGATTCATGAATTTTTATTTCACATTCTTTTTGATTTTTAGATCCCAAATTTCCAGTACCATTGGTATGAAAATAACGGTGTTGACATGCCATTTGATGAGTACACGGTGCTGTATCCTGATACTCCATTTCTTGACCAAGAATATGCGTAAGTCTCCATGCCATTTTTATGTGTACTTTTCTAAGTATAATACAACCTGTCAAATTTGTTACAGTTATCTGTAATGTTGTATACAGTTTCATTTCAATGAATTTACACTAATATTGTACTGTACAATTAGTACTTGAGATGGTGTAAGTTTTTGTGTATGCTACTGTAACTGGAAAGAAATATTTGCGTATATTTGCATTTCTGTTTTCAGTTTACTTATTTTTTTAAAAATTGAATCAATCTTAGTATTTTCATCTATATAGTTTTGTTAAAAACTTGATTGAGTAAAATCAGTTTGTTCTTGCAGTTTTGATGCAGGAATATATGTTATGCTTTTTCTTGAGCTTTGGCAATCTCCAAGGACCATTCTATCGCAATTGTTTGATAATTCTGATATGCCCAACATAAGGATCAAGATTGCAAATACGCTTCTGTTCTGCACCACAATGTTGGGAAGAAGCATATTGTCACTGAATTCAAGAGTCAGGTTGGTGTGCCTTTTTATTTCCTAGTTATAATTCGAATTTGCAGCAGTGAATGAACTGAACACGAAATTTGATTAATTTTGTTTTGCGTAACCTTTTTTTTCAGGATGTTATGTAGATGTGGAAATTGACTTGCAACATTTGTGATTAAGGAAAAGCGCTCTTATAGTTCATGCCTTAGAACATATTGTATAGCCAGCATTCTCAAATTCTGCTGTCATCCAGCAATACATTGTAAAAAAAATATTTGAGCCATACAGTTGGCTTTACATTGAAATATAGCAAATACTATTTTGAATATTTGTGTCTACTATAGTCTAAGCATTTCATCTTGTTACTGTTTCCAGCTTGATGATTTTTTCATGTTTCTCCTTGACTTGTATCATGTCATCGTAATCACTTTTGGGTTCCTCCACTTGTATTTGCTGCATCCTTTTTCATCTTCTTCTTCGACTTTCCCTGCGGACCTGTTGCAATATTTTGAATTCTGTGTTAGTAAATAGCCTTTCAAACAATATATGTTTTCAGTTATGATATATATTTTTTTTGGAACTTACTTGATGATTCTGACTTCTTTTTCTTCTTTTCCTTCCGCTTTTCTGCTTCTTTCATCTTGTCTTTTTCCTTCTCCATTTGGTCCTTGAACCTGCGTGCAAGTTTTGGTCTGCCCTTCTGTTGTATCTTGTTTGGATCTTGCAGATCCAAGTCATCATCTTCACTTCTCTGCTCCACACTGGAAGCTTGTCCGTTGTTCGATGTTGCATCAGCTGATACTTGTTCAGGTGCTAGCATTCTGTTTAAGTTTATGTCAATCCTATCAAACTCGGATATCAAGTAATGGAATGTTTCATCTTTTGTAGAGGCTTTTGAAGTCAGCTCACAGGATCTCCTTGACAGTGCATTATGCCTGAGTATGTCATTTGTCCTTTCACTCTCTGAATATTTCTGCATATTTACCTTCCTTTCCTTCTTCCTCCATCTGTTTATTATGTACTTTTCAGGTATATAGCTTATGTCCATTTCCACTATTATTTTCAGTATATGTGAACAAAGGATGCCATCCTTCAAGAACTTGCAACAGATGCAGTTGAACTCTTCATTACCTGGTGTGAGGTCAGTTTGTACCAAGTATTTTCTGTGCCTGTGTTCTTTGTGTATATTGTTTTTTTTCTGAAACACCTCGAACACCTTTCCTTGCTCTATTTCCTTGTAACTGAGGTTTGCTGTCAGCTGTAGCTCGAACTGAAACTTTTTGAATATGTTTCTGTTATATAGTTCCTGTGCCTGTTGTTCTATGCTGTAATAGAAAACAAGTTCTTTCGGCCTTTTCTCTTTGCTTGCCCGATCCTCTAAGTCCTCATCAACTTCAATTGTTTCCAATATTCTCTGATATTCATTAATGAACTTCATGACGCTGTATGTAGGTCCAACATTATCTTTGAATCTACCATTTGTTCCTTCACTTCGTGCTGTGCTTGTCAAGAAGGGGAAGAATTCTTCTTTGAAGTACACTGGTATGAATCTCTCCTTCATATTCCACATCTTGCTGAAGTATTTGTTATGCTCAAGCTTATGCTGCTTCACCATTTCTTGCCAAAGGTACTCAAACTCAGCAATTGTTAGACAGTTGTTGATTACATCTTCAAACTCTTCATATAACCCCTGCTTTGAAGCAAAACATTTTCTGTTCTTGTTATAACACTTGCTCTTGATATGGAAAATGCAGTTCCTATGCTTTGTGTTTGGGAAGACTTGCTTTATCGCTGATTTCATGGCCAAATCCTGATCAGTGATTATTGTTTTAGGATGTTTGCCACCCATGGCCTCGAGGAAGCAGTTGAACACCCATTTGAAGGTTTCAGTTGTCTCATTGGCCAGGAATGCACAAGCAAACATACAGGTATGTCCATGTCCTGTTACACCGACAAACGGAGCAAACCTTAAGTTATATCTGTTTGTGCAAAATGTAGTGTCGAAACTTAGACAATCACCATATTCTGCATAATACTTCACTGAGCATGCATCTGCCCAGAATATGTTTGACACCTTTAGTTCATCATCAACTTCGAATTTGTAGAAGAAACTTGGATCTTGAGCCTTTTTTTTCCTGAAAGACTCCAAAACTTGCATCATATCGTTTCCAGTGACCTCTCTGTTAATTTTTGTTTTGTAGTTGCTTATGTCCTTCTTTTTTATTGGCAGCGCTGTGGTTCCTCCTCTAATGTTGGACAAGATAGCAAGCATTTTCCTTGGTTCAATGTTGCAGCTGTTAAGTGTCCTTATCAAATTTTTTTCCATTTCAGTCATGTACTTGTGCCCTCCAAAACCCTGACTCTTTGACCCTGCATTGAGCTCATGATTATGTTCCAAGTCTAGCCTTGTGATTGTCCATATTCCCACTGTTTGTTCTGTCACAACCATAACACATGGACAGTTTGTTCTGACAAGAACATTTGTTTTTCTTTTTGGACCTTTCTGTTTTTGTTTACTAGCTGATGCCTGCTGTTCCTCATTAACCTTTGGTTTGGTTTTTTCCGTTCCTTTGCCGTGTTTTGTGCACTTGATTTCCACTTTGTAGATTTCGTTGTTGCGCTTCTTACTTGTAGTTCTGGCAACTTTTGAGATTGTAGCTTCAAACCCGGCTAGCATTGCATAGAAGTTGAACTTATGATATGCATCATCCCTGCTTTCAAATTGATCACCAATTTGCGGTACATATCTGCTCTCGATAGGTGCATTGTTGCCTTCACTCGCTGCAACTCTTTCGCTTTCAAGGAATTCCTCTATTTGCTCTTCAGTCAAATCTTCATCACCACCTTCAGCATTGCCACTTTCATCTTGCATATTATTAGATTGATCATTGCTTGTGTTCCTGCTAGTAGAAGGTTCTGTTTCTTTGAATTGTGTTTCATATGCACTACTGTTTGATGTTCCTGCCTGTAAAAAAAATGGAATTTATCAATTGCTATTTGTACTGTAAAATGATTTGTATTGTTATTTGTTCATAGAAATGTTGCCTTCCTTTACCTGATCATTTGTATAGCTTGTGTATTTGTCATTGTTCCAATTCATTACTTCATTTGCTTCTTCTCTATATTGATAGGGCACAATGATATTGGTCTGATCTGCAGCAGTATCATGATGATTGCTAAATGTTCTCTCTTCAGTTGTTTGCAGGGTTGGTATGCTCACCTGTCAATTTACGAAAAGTTTATGTTTATGCTATGAAGACCTAAATAGTAAGTGCTAAAAATGTAATGAAGTTTGCATGTACCTCATTTCTTTGAACAAATATGTTGTGCTCTGACAATTCAGTTAATTTTGATTCTCTGGTTGCTCTCTCATCAGACACATTTTCCTGCTATATGAAAATCGGATCTGTGTTAGAGTTTTAAACTTCAAATAAAATTGCCATTATTTTAAGTTTACAGTTCATTGACATATCCTCTCTTCACCTTGAATGGGTTGTCGCCAAGAAGTAGCTCAGTGAAAGATTGTCCTTCCTGCAATTTTGTCTGCTATTAGAATATTTTTTAAAATGCAGGAAATACATATGTTTTTCAATTGCAATAAAATAAAGAGCGTTGAAATTTACATCCATGATGTTGGACCAATTTGCTTCTTCCTGTGAATTTCTGATTTGCTCCATCATCAATCCAGTGTATCCTCCCTGCAATTTTGTAATGTGTTAGTTGAGTGTTTTAAAAAGCATTCAAAATTTACTGTCAACACTATTCATGAACCTGATTGATGTTGATCATTGAATCCATATATTGCTGCAACTCAAATGTATTCTGTGTTGAATGACCAAATGAATTGGTGGTGGTAATTGGCTGGATGCCTTCTGTGTGTTTCCATGTCTGTTCATCATCATCCTGTGCAGATTATGATGCTTTAGAACTATAGGAAATAAGTTGTTCAATCAGATACCTTTATACAAGTTAATGTTGATAAGCAGTGTTCACTCTATGAATTTTGTTCTAATCTGGCAGTGCTTATGCAAATATCTGATTCTATCAGTATTATTTTCACATTTATAAATTTAGCATATGCTTCTATCTGGCACTGTTTGACTATACTGTGATACATATGTTGCAGGATCATATCTTTGCACCAGATTACTAACTGAAAGGCATATCTTTTTAAGAGAGGAAAAGAATTCTGCATCAATGAAAAGTAGTATGTACCTGATCTTCCATGCCTTTGATGTGATCTCACTTCACTTTGCCTTGATCTTGATTTTCCCTGGATAGATTGCCCTGCCCCGTTGATCTTGTCTCGTGGTGTTCTTTTCCCCTGCTCCAGTTTTGGATCTGGCTGAGCAGGGTTCTGTGACCTTCTTGGGGCTTAAGTTGTGTTGATCTTTCCTATTTTGCCTTTGTTTCACGTGGCTTTGCTGGGAGCCTCAGGCTTGAGGTAGTTGGGCTGGTAGCTGGGGCTTGAGGTAGTTGGGCTGCTCGCTGGGACTTGAGGTAGTTGGGCTGCTAGCTGGGCCTTAAGTAGGTCGGCTGCTACCTGGCCCTTGAGGTAGTTCGACTGTTAGTGTCTCTGTGATGGGCCTAATGTGCTTGTTATGTTTTTGGGCTGCTACTGTTTGGTCATGCTATATGTACAGTCTCATTATTATATAAAATACATATGCAGAATGTGTAATTTCAGTTATTGCTATATGTAACTAGTTCAAATTTAAGTGTATGTTTCAAATTTGAATTATGTGTAATTTCAGCCCAAGTTTGTTACACTTAAGTTTGCTAAACTTACAGTCCCACTATGTCAATGTTACAGTTTCTATGACATGTATATTTAGTATGCGATATATGTATTTTTATTGTAAGATTATGTATGTCAATCTCTTTTCCTGAGTATTTCCACTAGTTCTGTTGCAGCAAGGATGCCTAACTTTGGTACACTTAAAGTTTGCTAAACTTACAGTTTCACTATGTCAATGTTACAGTTTCTATGACATGTATATTTAGTATGCGATATATGTAATTTCTATTGTAAGACTATGTAGGATGCTTGTGTTTTAATTTTTGAATTTTAATTTTTGTCATTCCGAATATGCCTTTTTTTCTGAGGATTTACACTGGTCTCCCCAAATTTTTGGACTATTTGTTTCCATAATAAAATTTTGAATATTTGATTTATGATTTTTGTTTATCTGAATATGGTTTTTATTTTGAGGATTTCCACTTGTTCCAAAAATTTTCTGAATTTATGTATCCATAATAACTTTTTGTCCTTTTGGTATATGAATTTGTTTGTTTCTGAATTGTGAATCAGTTTGTCTGATTTGGGTTTATTTCTTGTGTTGGCAAATAACAGCCACACATATTGTTTGATATTTGAGTTTATGATTATTTCTGTTTTTTCTGCATTGGCTTTGTTTTATTGTATTGGCAAATCTCAGCCACTGATACAAAATCAAAGGGTTTCAAATTCGAGTGTTTCCTATGTTTGAAACACTCGGTTTCCGGTTTTTTCAAATTCGAGTGTTTCAGGCCTTGAAAACACTCAAGTGTTTCAAACGCACAAAACACTCAAGTGCTGGGTAGGACAACCCCTTTAAATTTCGTTTTTTATGTCTGAGATTAGCGACTAGAACATAGTTTTGAGATGTAAGCAGCTAATTTTTGTGAACGGGTAGCTTTTTCTGTGCTTCTTGTCACTGCCAGGGTTATTATCGGTCATTTTGATGCAACGGTACCTCAAAGCAGCGCCTCTAATTCGGTCTTGTAGTACTTGCATTTTCCGTTAATTTACGGATAATGAAAGGAATATTTATGAGTTGTATGGCAACTATAACTCGTACAATGGTGTGTAACATGTCTCATGCTCCTAAATTTTAGCGTATGAGGTGGTTGCTTTCGCGAAACAATCACCTCTTTATCTCACCACCCCCTCTCTCTCTCTCTCACCTCGTTAAAAATCCTATATGACGTTGCCTGAGGCGAGTTATTGGACTGCTTACATGTAGCATTATAACTTGCCTCTAATGTTACGCCCAGTTTTGATCCCTCGCAAGGCCCAGTTTTCTGCATTCCTAAAGTACTCTGTTGGTTGTCATGAAGTACTAGTAGCTACCGGCAGTATATGCTACTTGCCACTGATATATATCCTTCTTCACGCCATGTTATGGAAATTACTAGTACTATAAGAATACGCAAACAACTCTTGCATAGTTCAAAAGAATCTTATGATGAAGAGCTGGAAGCGGAGGAAGACGGATCATAAACAATTGACAAAGAAATCTGAGGGTGGAATCTCGTTGGAAATGAGATGTATTGGGAATTTAAGTTGAACAAAGGTCCTTAATCCGAGAGCATCAAACTATGATAAAGCCACCATAGCAGCAGTACCTCCACAAGCTGCAACTTGAGTTTGAGAGGGCTGGGTAGGATACAGCATGCTCACGTCCTATGCGTTCTGGCCTGCTCTTGGTCCTCGCCCTTGCTGCATGCTGTGGGATCTTGCCGGAGCCGGTCGACAGCATAGTGCTAATATGTTGACTGCCGTTGGGAGTAACATCTGGTAAAGAAACAGAAAGAGTAGATTTTCCAAGATGAAGCTTAGAACCCAACTCCACTGATCCACAGGGACACGCCGATCTCATGCTTTGGCTTCAAGCCTTCAACGCACTAGGATCACAGAGTTGAAGTCTGCTGTACTGTTATGAGAGTTTAGAGACTTCTATGTAACATAAAATGCAGTCCCCTAATGTCATGGGAGGACTCCTTGGAGGAAGAACAAGAGTAGTTTGTATGATAAAAAAATTATCTAGTTTGTACTGTTACTCCCGTCGCCTGCTGTTAACCATCTATTAGTACTCGGAGTACTTGGAGTATTTCTACATGCTGAACATGACGGCAACAGTGGACCGGAGCTTAACATTCTCTACACCAGGATTGAAATTGTGACAATTCCCTTTTAAATTTCATTTTTTGTGTCTGGATTAGCTGGTAGAATATATATTTTTGAAGGTGTAAGCAGCTATAATTTTGTCAAGGGTTTTATGTGTTTTATCTCACTGCCAGGGTTATCAGTTATTTGATGCCATTGCATGCAGCTCAATGGTGTGGCTGGATGATTAATCTTCAAAAGCATATACTGAAAGAACAAAAAGGAAGTCTAAAAAAATTGGGTAAGATCCACCGAAGCGGATAGCCTTAACCGCAATGTGCTATAGGAAAGCTCAAAAGCTATTCCCGTCCCTGTCGGGGGAGATGCCAACCGTCTCTCCTTTCTTCGAACGCAAAGCGCCGTGGCAGACTGAAGTTTATAAGCAAGGTGATTCCTTCCTAATTGGCCGATACGGTACTAACCACTAGACAACGCTGCAACGTCTCACGCGAGTACAGAACCTTTCTTGCGTACTCGATCAATTCTCGATACCAACGCTAGTAACAGGAGTGTAAATGTTTCCAGTCAAGCGAGGCAGTTGAATAGTTGGTCCTATTCATCTGCTCCTGAAAATTTCAGATGGCCAGTTCTTGTGGCAAAAGTTTAAAGGCCTTTTTGTTATATACAGTACTATTGGGCCTATTTTACTCACTCACGGCCCAGTTTTCTTGCTTTCATACAGATAACAGTACTCTGTTGGTTGAAGTTGAAGTGCTAATATCTGCTTCCCCAATCAACAGTCCTACGCTCATCGTCAGAGGTATAGTTGCCTTCTCCACGCCATGTTCTGGAAATTACTAAGAAAACAACTCTTGCGTAGTTCACTTCAAAAGATATTTAGAGGAAGAGTGGAAGAGGAGCGAGACGGATTATCACAGATAATTGGCATATAGGAAATTCGAGAAATCTCATTGGAATGGGATGGACTGGGAATTTGAGTAGAACAGGGAGCCTAGCTCCTAGTACGACAAAGTGCTTCAGAGGATGTATCGAGCTCTCCAGATGGAAACAACTAAAAGACCGTATGCAGTCGAGAGGCTTCTAGCTAGAAAACTATCTCAAGAGCCCAATAATATCTGTATTTGAATGGAGCGTATATATGTGCATGCGTGTTGCAAACGCAAATGGAAAACCATGAAGGAACTCATGTTTATGTGAGAGCAATATATTTTTACAAAGGGGTGCTATATTAGTAGTAACTGATCAAACACCTTAATAAATACTTGACCAGCAAATTATTTTCATTTCGCCATACGAGTCAGACACTCTACCAAGTGAATCCCAAATCATCTTCTTTTAAGAAAAAAAATGCATCAAAATCTCATCATACAATGTCATGTAAGTGTGCTAGCGGATAGGGTGTTATTTGCAATTGTCCAGCGGAGTCGTAATGGGTAAAGGTGACAAAAACGTTATTATTTTTATTGGAAATGTTCATTCTGATAATTTTGATATAGCTAGCTGCGCAATTAAGTGGTGACACTGTCTGTTAATAAATGCTAAAGTGAGAAAGAGGACATATAGAGTTGACATAGAGATAATTACAATAGTGTTGGTACGGAATTAATCAATGATGATAAAATCACACATCGGTTGTAAGATGAGACAATCACACAGCAGTAGGATCCACATTGTTCATTACTCTCAGTGGCACAGGCTACACACACCCACATATAAGGAGTGTCCCGGTAGCGACGGAGACACATATGAGAAGCTAAATGTCCTATAATGAATAGAATGAAGGATAAAAATCTAGAAAATATACGGTTTTTACAGTGAATAGAATTGAAGAGAACTATGTAGAAAATGGAGAGTCTCATACCCTCAGACATGAGACATGTTGGGAAGCCAAGTTGAGGCTGGATGGAACATGCATCGACCAAGGAAGAATCAACATGGTGTGCATGTAATCAACATTGTGCAAGCCGTCTGTGTTGAGAGTGCACGTGTAGCGCAACTAGCATCTGACAAGCTTAAGCTCTTTAAGACGCAAGCTGCAGGAGTAGAGGGTCACCGAAGACGAGGATCTTGTTTTTTTTTTCTATATTGCTCCAATTTCTAATGTGCTTATTTTGAAAATTCAGTGTAATCATTGCGGCCCAAATTGGTTCAAAATTTATTTGGATTTTGTTCCCCATTCTTCCCCTTTTCCCTAACCTTATTGTTTGCATTTGTGAAATCTTATGATAATCTCTAATACGGTTTGCATCCTGAAAAGCATGATGATCATTGAGTAGTAATCAGATTTTCAGGACGGGTGATCATGCATAAAACTAAAAAGGCTTAATTGCAAATCTCATCCCATAACTCAACTCATGTTTAATATCCTTCCTAATAAGTTTGTTGGTTGCAACCCCCTCCCCCCCCACCCAACATGGGTTGAAATAGCCCCTCAATTTGCACGTGCTTTAAACTGCCACCATAGACCCTTGGCTAGATGGTGATTAATTTGGGTCGAGTCGAATTTTGTGGTTTAGTATAACAAGTTTAATTATGTCTTGAATGTCTATAACCATTTCCGAACAGAACACTGAGAGTAATCAGCCGCCATGAGTTTAACTGAGCTTAACTCGTCACATATGCCACATGATGGGTTGAGATCCTTTGCAGTAATGCACATGCATTAACAACATGTGAGTCCCACTACTGTGTGATTGTCTCATCTTACAATTGATGTGTGATTTTATCATGATTGATGTGTGATTTTGTCATGATTTAACCACTAGCTTCACTCTAAACTACTCGACAGTCTCACTACTACTGTACGCGGGAGCTAGGCATGCATCCAAATTTGTTCAAAATTTATTTGGATTTTGTTCCTCGTTCTTCCACTTTTCCCGACCTTATCGTTGCATTTGTGAAATCTTATGATCATCTCTAATACGGTTTGCATCTTGGAAAACAAGATGATCATGAGTACTAATCAGTTTTGGGTGACCGATAGGTATCCGGGTTGTACCTATCTTGCAAATTTTCATTCAAATTATATATAATACGTGGAAAAAAATCATTCCATTATGCCGCAAGTGGGTGGTTGGGTCATCCGTTACATGCATGTAGGTTGTTTGGGTCATGCATTACGATATGGAGTTCCTGTCTATTTGTCAATTACTCTACCAATCCTTTTTGCACGCAGTTATTATACCTAATTAATCGAGCTATACACTGGGCCGCACCTGTTGGCGTCTTTTTTCCACATGTGCCGGCAGATCACACGGGAACAGGAAGCCTCGTGCGCGACAGCATGTGTGCTGGCTCGGTTCAACAAGAACTTGAATCAACATTTTCATAGATACCGAACAAACGATCGTGCCTTGTAGATTGGGAAGAAAAAACACATGCATCGAAATAGGTGTTGAAAAACAACAGTGCTTTTTTTTAGGATAAAAACAACATTGTTAAGTAATGCTTCAGAAAGAACCCTTGAGTGCCTTCCCGATGCTACAAGAATGCCATTGGCGCAAAACTTTTGGTTTGTTTCATTCACGTGATGCGATGTAGTACGGGATATGATCGAGGCTAACAGTTGGAGAACGCACGGGACAATGGCATTTTTCTCCTCCTAAGAAAGGATGGGACCATGGCATTTGCAGTATCCTCACGCAACATAGTAGTATATATACTACGTATGCAGCAAGTGATATGGCTAATTAAACGCAAGGAACCCACGCTGCGCCGCTTATTAATTTCCGACGCTGAGAGCTTCCCTTAAATTCCCGTGGCATATAAAACCCACACTGAGAGCTCGTGAACTCAGTGCAATAATGGCGGCAAGTGGCGTGCGGCGCTACTGCGAGGGACTCTGAGGACGTAAAGAAGGTATATGGAGGGTACCACAATGTGTTGGTGGCCGCATTCGGTGGCGGCGGCGAGGGCGAGAAGTGGGACAGCTTCCGCTTGGTGGACGGCGAGTTCCCCGCGCCGGAGTATGAACGCTTCGTCATCAGTGGAAGCCCCCACGACTCCTACGGCGATGAGGCCTGGATGCAGCGCCTGTGCGTGCTGATCCAGACGCTCCACGCCATGAAGAAGCGTGTTCTCGGAATCTTCTTTGGCCATCAAGAAATCAACTTCTTCGAGGATCTCCCCCGGCGCGCAACAATCATCAAGATCCATCAGGATGAAGTGTTTGCAAATCCCGCCTCAGGCGAGGGTGCTGGCCTACTCGGACAAGACTTGGGTAGTGGAGTTTTTTGCGACCGAGGAACACACACTGGGTATTCAGGCATTCAGGCATCGGATGTGTTGTGACTGTAACTTCAGTTTCCTCCAACATTTTATTGGAAAATGTTAGTTATCTGGAGGCAGTGTGCTTGCATGACTTCAATCTCTCCGCATGTTTTGTTTGGCATCTGTATGTATGCATATATACCTCTGGGCCACCAAATTACTGTACGGAATCAGCATAAGTATGTTCCATGAAAACTAGTAGAAACAACTGACAAAACAAAAAACATGAGTGAAGGTAGTGAGTTTTATCTGTTCAGTCAGATTTATATGCTTCAACTGTGCATCCCGGCCATATTTCCGTGATCATGCATGCTTACATTACATACCATGAAATCATTATGATCCAACAACTTCTGATAATATTGCAGCTCTGATTAATCTTCTGAAAATAGAAAAACAAATAATGCATTTTTCAGCTGGCTTATTCATAAGGATCACATCCACACTAAGGACTTCCTTTACCGCCACGGTTCAGAAGACTAGACTCCTGCCCTATCTATTCCACAACTGAAACCTTGCTGCATCTTTTCTGCATTGTCCAATGGCAGCTGAAGTTTGGGCTGCGGTTGGCATTCCGATCCACATCACATCGGTTTGTCCGTTTTTTTTGCAACCAGAAAAACCGGATATCGAAAATAAATTCAAATTTCAAAATTCAACCGACCGGTAAACCAGACCAAAATTCTGACAAACAGTCAATATTACTGAGAAACCGGACAGAAAAAACAGCAAACCGGTCCAGAGAAAGCAGAATAAAAAAAGTGAATAAAAATGATGGAAAATTTGGCATGACCTTTGCTAAATATTTGCAATTGACTTAGGCAAAATTCAACATATATAATGCATAAAACATAGAACAAAATACATCAATACAACACAGTAAAAGTCACATCAATTCCATCGCATGAAAAATAAATTGCCCGATACATAGTTCCATAGGACACAATGTCATGGCCACTTCCTACTGCCTAAGATATTTGCATTTCATTCACGTATCCTATTTTTCTTATTGCCTACAACAATAAACAAAAACAGAAGAAAAAGGTGAAAGACCTCACATGCGCGCAGCCCGTGTAGACGCGCCCTGGCTAGCCGCTGGGAAACTCAGATTTACCGCTCACTGGGAGCGGCTAACTGGGAACTTGCATCGGCTTGCCACTGTCAAGGCAGGCGGGTGTCAGCAAATTGACTCGGCCCCTCGGTTTCCCGGTCCTGGTTGCCGGGAAACCGGCCCGGCGCGCTTGGTGGCGGCGGATGACGGGCGGTGATGGATCGGGGCTGTCAACGATGGAGTGGTCCTGGCGAGTTGGGGATGGGGATGGGACTCCAATAATTGGTGAGGAGGGAGGTGATGACATGGATTTTTCTTTTCCCCCTTTTTCAAACCAGAAACGTTGCGATATTGTTTTGACCGAGCAACCATGGAATTTTTGTGTAGTTGTTGCACCATTGAGCTGTAAATTGCATTTAGTTTCTTTACACTTTTTAGGTTTTCTTCTTTCAAATTTTCAAAAAAAAAATCTAAATTTAAAAACGAAAACCGGTCAACTGGGTAAACCAAGCCGAACTGTTTTTCTGGTTTCCGGTCCGGTTCACCACGCTTTTGCAAACTTTGAGTGGAAGAGCTTTGGCTGGCGACACGAAGCAGATGGCTAAAAATGAACAAGAATATCCTAAGACTATCTCCAGCGGTAGTCCCAAAATGGGAGTCATAGTGAATCTGGGGCTCCAAACATCAAAAACACATTTCCAACAGAAGATCCAAACAGAAGACGTATTATATTGTTGGAGCCGTCTTCCCGGGCACGCACAAATGCAGCAGATCACGCCCGCGACGCAGCCATCTCGTACCGCTTCGCTCTCCTTTCTTTCTCCTCTCTCCACTCTCTTTCCTTCCGACGGCCGGCTCACCAGCAGCAGCAGCAGGCGGTGAGGGCCATGAGCGGAGGCGAGGCAGGCGGTGAGGGCCGGCCCGGCGTCGCGGGCCACAGCGGGAGGGGCCTCGCGCGGCCTACTCCGGCGCGCGGCGGCCCAGTCCTAGAGCACGGCGGGGCCTGTGGACGCCGGGGCTCGGCTTGTCGGCGTCGGAAGGAGGAGAGGCTCGGCTCGTCGGCGTCGGAAGAGAGGAGGCGGGAGGCGAGGGAAGGGGACGTCCTCGACAGGGCGGCGTCGCGCGTGGTGGGGAGGGGTGCCGGCGGCGCGGTCCAAGGCGTGGGTGGCGCGGCGGAAGGCGGAAAGGCGGAAGAACAAAGGGTGCAGGGACGGCGTGGTGGTCGGCGTGCGAGGAGGCCGCCCACGTCGTCCGACCATCCGGCCATGGAGGACGCCCTCGCCGCGCAGCTGCTGGCCGCCCGCCGCCATGCATCAGCCGTGCCGACAACATCGCCATCCAGTCCCTGAAGCGCCTCACCTTGCCCCGCCCCATGGCCATGACCGCTCAAGGAGGGAGAGGATGGAGGTGGCGGAGGGGAGAGAGACGAAGAGCGAGAGAGAGGGGGCCAATCCAGGGACAGGGCAGAGGGGGCCGTCGCCGCTGCCTCTGGTTGCTCCTGCCCGCCAAGTTCGATTTAGCTGCCGCAAGTTCGATTGAGCTCGATTGGTGCAGCGGCGGGTCTGGAGCATGCGGGGATGAGCTGGGGCCAGGGCTGCGCGGAGATAGGGATCCCGGCGACGCGGATGCGCGGGACATGGAGGAGCGTGGGACGGGGGCGGCGACGCGGGCGCGGGGTCGGCGCGGCGTCGAGAGGAGGAAGAAGGAAGAGTTTGGTTTTGCGTCTTGCCGTTGGAGATAGAGATTTTTTCGTCTGCCATGTTGGAGAAAGTTGATGTCTATTTTGGGTTTTGGTCCTCCAAACCGTTGGAGATAGTCTAAACACCTTTCTCTTGGTCGTGTCCTTGGAAGAACTCTGTTTCGATGTGCAGATGATCTAAAGCTATGGTATCATTGGAGTACGAAATCTTCTCTAGCTAGAGCAGTTCACCTCATCATCTAAAAAAAGCTAGAGCAGTTCACCTATGGGGAGTTAGAACTAGTTCCATCATGTAGTACCTTCTTTTTGACAAAAAGACGCCCAAAGGCATCTTATATATGGATTTATATATATTAAGGAAAACATGACTCGATACGAAGAAGACAAAGGCAACAATACAATCAAATTTGACGAAGTCTTCTCCTCCACCCTAACCATCGCAATCATGGAGAACCGAACAAACCCCAATCGCACAAGGCTTTTGAAGGCCGCCATAGCCGTCCGTCCCAGAGAACGGATCTTTGTAGACGCTCAAGAGACATCGAAGGGGCTATGCCTCTAGTTTGATCCAGAATAGGTTTCGGGCCACCCACTGTTGCCCAACCATATCGCTCTCAAGCCGTTCAACGGTGCTCGATGGAACACTGCTGAGACGAAGAAATAGCCAGAGTACCATTATTCCAAACAAAGCCGCCATCACCTTCGCCTCGACGACGATGCCATGGGCACAAAACCCATAGCGAATCGCATCCTCGTGAAACAAAAACTACAAGAATGAGATGGATAGAGAACTAACACAAGACAAATTGTCATCACCACTTTGATTGCAAAACAGGATAGACAAAAACATTAACTACTAGATCTACTTGAGTCATAGTGAATGCGTCAAGCTCTTTGTTCCTTCAATTTCCAAAAACGAAAATAATAACACCAGACCAATGACCAACCAAAGCTTTCATTTCATATGTGCACAACAATTCCAAAGATTATTTTTATGGGAAACTTGTGCATTTTGGTGAGATGTTTTTAATAAATAAAGAAAAAGAATTGTATTTCTTATACCAGGCCTACGTGAGCAATGATGCAAAAGTATAGTGTCTCTCTTCAATTAAAATCGGATGATATTCTGCTTTGTTGCATTTTCCTTACAACATTATTTGTGAAGTTAAGCTGTCATGGGTATATATTAGTGACCTCAGTGGGTATTTTTTTAGATAATGGGATGATTAAACCCAGCCTTGGCTCATCTCAGTGGCTAAGTTATCTTAATTATCCTGAATGTTTTGTTTCCTTGGTCAATATCATCTTATTTGTTGTCTATAACCTTTTTCTTTCTGATGTATATAACCATAATCTATTCATCATTTAATTTGTCCTCCAATTTTTGAGAGGTAACAAAATCATGTTTAATAATTGTAAGCTTTATGAATCGGATCAAGGAAGCCTCAAAGGTATGAATGTTTTGGTGATTGAGGTGACTATATCATGTGACTAAAATTTTCATGCAAGATATCTTCATGGTCACATTGAATGATTAGAAAGCGCCAACCTTTTCTCTTTGGATATCTCGATGTTGGTTGCCTCAACAACTTGAATTATTGGACTTGATGGAGTTGTGATTGAAGATATGGATTGAGGCTAAAGACATGCTAGAACTAAGCAAGTGTTGGTTTGGTGTAGATGTAGGCTTGAGTTCATAGGAAAAATTGGACTATCAAAGAAATCGATTTGGTTCTCTCGGAGCACACTAGTAGTAAAGGTCTATGGATGCATAGTGACTCTATGAGGCACGCTGAATCTTAATAGTTTTAAAAGATAGATAAAAGATAGAGTGATACCCTTAAACCCAAAAGCAGATAACTCCAGCGGGTAGAGCTAATCCTGGATAAGGCTCCTCAGCAGGAAATGTGAAGGTTGCTTAAAGCCGGCCGATAGGCGAAAGAGAATCAAAAAGTTTTGTTCTGATCTGAGTAGGCTCAACATAGGGAATACCCTAACCCTGGGAACCGGGGCATATAAATCCAGTTTGGAGGGAAGGATGGAAGGGGATGATCAAAATCAACTTCACAGAGGTCACGGTATGACATAGTGGGAGTCACAACATGATACGATGTAGAACAGAAGAGGTCGTTTTCTGTATAGAAGTTAGGGAGTTACCGTATGTATGGTGGGAGTCGTCGTCGTTAGAAGATCAAGACAAAAAAATGAGAAGTTTTTGGACAACAGAGAATAGGCCACTATATGTGTCGGTGTATATCCAACCAACAATACTAGAACGTTACGTTTCCGTAGGGATTCGATGGTAGAACAAGGTGACACAGAGAGATAACAACCCTACATCCAGTGTGAGCTTGAGTTTGTGTTCCTCATAAAAACCTTTGCTCTATGGAGCTTCCAAGGGGTGGATACAAGCAAGGGGGGCTGCTAGTGAGTCTGTGTGCGCGCGCGCGTTACAAGTGTGGAAGAAAGAAGACTACTAGAGATTTACAACAGGCGTTACCTGTGTGATCGGGAGCCTAACGTCGGAGGCCCGAGGCGGGGATCACGTGCCTGTATCTCTCTTTGTAGTTCTATTGTGATCATGGTTATCATCCCTGGTGAAATAATTTGTTTGGAATCGAAGTGTTGTAATCTGATATTGTTCACTACTCCAGTATATCATCCCTGGTGAAATAATTTGTTTGGAGAATCTAAGTGCTGTAACCTGACATTGTTCACTACTCCAGTATTTCAAATGAATAATATACAATACACAATGTAATAAGAATTGTTTTTTTCGCTATAAGTAATAAGGGGATACATTATAATTCAAATAAGGTCATTTTTTCCCCATTTAATTGAGACCTATCTAGGGAAAAATCATTGCGTAGTATACGCTATACAGCCATTTACACCCATTCTGTGACCACATTTTTTTATGTATCTTTTCTTCTCTAATATATAACAATCAACCTCTCTGGCATTGTGTCCAAACAGAAGAACAAACCACACCAATCTGAAACAATGAATTTTAGACTTTAGACGCGAACTCAGTTCATCTCAAGAACACACAGGCCTTCTCATTGGGATCCTGATCTTTGATGCACTTGTCTTGCTGCTTCTGCTCATTGGCATCCAAATCTTTTGGCACCCACCAAACTCTGATGGTCTTGTCAAGGCTCCCGCTGTACACCATGCATCCGTTGCTCATTCTGCACCAGGACGCCTGCAGGCATTTCACGGGCCCCTCGTGACCTCTGATGGCGCCCACCTTGGTGAGCTCGCCGCCGCCGTGCCGGCGCCACAGGCCAATGGTCTTGTCAGCGGAGCCCGTGCACAGCAGGTCGCCGGCGACGCTGAGGCACAGCACCGCGAGGTCGTGCGCCTTGACGTCGCACGCGAGGCTCCACCGGGCGGCGGCCCTGCCGCCGAGCCTGTCCCAGGCGACGACGTGGCCGTCCGACCCCGCGGCGTACACCCGGCGGTCGGCGCCGACGACGAGCGCGTTCCACGAGACGCCGTCGCGGGCGATGAGGACGCCCTGGAGCAAATGCGAGGCCTTCCCTTTCTCCCACGCCTTGACGCGGCCGTCGGCGGACGCCGAGTATATGACGCCGGCGTCGGCGGCGACGGCGTTGACGGCGTCGTCGTGGGCGCGGATGGACTCGACGCACCTGAGGTCGGCGACGCGCCAGACCTTGAGCGTCTTGTCCCAGGAGCCCGAGTAGAGGGCGCCGTCGTGCACGGCGAGGCAGGAGATGCTGTCGGCGTGCTCGATCCAGAGGCGCCGGCAGCTGCGGCGCGTCTGCACGTAGCTGGCCTGCCTGAAAACCTTTCCCAGGTAGTCCCTGGCCGTGGGCAGCGCGGCCACGAGCTTGAACGCGTTCTCGGAGCGGCGCGACACGCGCCAGACGCGGACGCGGCCGTCCTGGTGCGCCGAGAACACGCGCCCGCCCGCGGCGGCCAGCGCCTTCACGGACCCTTCGCCGTGGCCGAACCGCGCGAAGCGGCGGAGGTCGGGCTGCTGCCACGCCACGATGTCGGCGCCGGTGGACGCGCTGAGCAGGAACTCCCCGCACAGCGAGAGGCAGGTGACGGAGCCCGGGTGGTCGCGCAGCACGGCCAGCGCCTTGCACGGGCCCCGGGACATCATCGGCGTCGGCGACGCGCCCGCCGTGGACGGCGCGTCGGAGAAGGACGAGGACGAGAAGGAGCCGAAGGAGGAGAAGGAGGAGGAGGAGGAGGACAGGAAGTTGGGGCGCGGGAGCAGGGGCGCGGCCAATGCGGCGCGGTCCTGTTCCGGCATTGCCATTGCCGTTGCGGGATTCTTGCGGCGGGCGGGGGCAGAGACGTTGGAGAAGGAGCGCGTGGGGGAGGGGATGGCTAGAATAGCAGAGGCGCTCGTTAAAGGTTGGGGACAGATAGGCGCCCGGCGCGGACGGTTTTAAGACGACAACCAGTAGGGCCAGGCCGGACAAGGTCCAAATGGAAAAAGAATAACGGGCGAGGTGGGGCCGGGAAGCGAGTGGGCGGTTCAACGGCTAGTACTACTGGCTAGGCGCGGTGCTGGATTAGCGGGCTACTAGTATACTAGCTCAATATTAGCGGTCAGTAATCCATCGTATTCCTCGAGCTCAGTCGAGATTGCGTGAGAAATTACGGCTTCCGATTAAATTAAGCCGTTCCACTATGGGATCTGCCATGATGGGGAAAATGTGCGCGCAATCAGGGCCGTACAACCACAATAGGGAAATGATCAACACGGGGATTATTAGGAGTAGAATTTAGAGGTCGCGTGCCTCCACTATGGATGAAAAGGAGCGTTTTTTGTGTTTCCTATGCTCTCATTTCGACATATGTCAAGCTAATTACTCCCTTTTCTCAGTGCGGGATCATGAAGCACTTTGAACAGGCGATACTAATTTACTTCCGTACGCACCAGCAATCAATCGGTTATTACGTTGACCGGAGAATGAATTATCTATGATGTTTCTCTGAATGAAAGACAAGTGCCTTTACCTGATTGGAAGCAATTTAGCAAATGATTTATGCGCCGACATGGCTGCATGTTCTGCTCAGGTTGGACCTTCTTGTTCTCTGTAATTCACTTGAAGCACAAGGCACATACTTTTTGGCATGGACATGCAATGCCTATATCTCCTCTTTGGCATGGACATATTCATCTGGCTTTGTAGTTGGAGTTCCCTTCAAGAGTACCACTTGCTACTACTATTGTCTACTGAACTGCGGCTGCTGATGTGTTTGTACCAACCATGCTGCTACTGCCACTATTTATCCACCGACCAAAACCAAAAAGGAACACTACAGTCTGAAGAACCTGCAACGTTGGATTGTTCCGGGCAAGCTTGTTGTACGTACTATAGCTTAACTTGAAGAGAGAACATACAAACCTCTGACTTTTGGCTGACAGGTTACTCTCAACTACTTGTAAGTTGTAATCTTTATTACATGGGCTAACTTGGTTCCGGCTGTGGGAGACTAGCTAGCTGCTTGTTCGTCGAAACAATTGACAATAAAATCAAATCACGTTTAAAACAGCTTATGGTTGCGAAAATATATATTATACATAAGCTTGCTTGGTGCGTTGACAATTAATGTGGACCGGCGATGCTGAACAATTTGCAAAGATAAGCTTCTGATTAGGGTCTTACTCGGTGCTGCTTGTTTGACGCACGCGAACAACCAAGAACTAGGACGACGAACGCGGTTGTTTGCGCTAATGCGTTAGGTTCAAAAGTATTCAAACAATTTTATATGCGGCCCAAGCAAAAGACACAGTACGGTCTATGATTTTGAGCATGGCTCACGCACGAAGCAATTGCCGCCCTTCGGTTGGAGAACACCTTTTGAGTCTGAAAAAAGGCGGTTCATGTTTCTGGTAGCTAGCACACAATAAGGTTCATTTGTTTTCATCAACCAACGGAACTTTTTGGACCAGATCAAAAAGTTTAGAAACAGCTGGAAGCAGAAGGGAGAAGGTCGAGCTCGATTTAAAAACGAAGAACTCTCCATGATTGTTTGGATTGACTCTGAGAATATTTCTAACATCAGAAATCCTCAAACGACTAGAGAAAGTTGATTCCTTAAATCTTGAATAAATTACGCTTAATAACCCACCGGCTTGTTGTTGGTGAGCACTACAGCTCAAGAAAACGATGCTGCGCTGAATACGTGAGCATTTGAGGATTTAGATGGCCGCGTGGCAATGACCTGAACACGGAGCAAGTGATAGGTTAGCTTCCACAGTTCCACTTCTCCAGTCGCCTCCACGTATACGAATGATGTCGTGCATAGATAAGGTGAGAAAATGGAGTAATAAAAATGTAATTAATTCATCCATCACTGGTTTGGAACGCAAATTCAACTCCGTCATATTGACTATTGAGATAAAGAAAGAGAGAGCGCGTAGAATAGCTTTGCATCAAAAGAAAAGAACAGTTTTTTTTTAGATAAAAATAAAAGAATAGCTTCGCATGAAAAGCAGGATCCATCAGAAAAGAAAAGGGAAAAAAAAAAAGGAAAACAGAAGGTTCCAAGTTTTTTGAGAAACTTGACCGTAGTAGAGTATCGGCCCACGGGTCACAACCTACTGCCACAACAAGCCCATATTGAGTGGACTAGTTATTAGATTTTGGCCCAGTAAACCGCAGGCAGTCAAATTCAGGGGCAAGCAGAAGATCCAAAGAACGGAGCATGAGGATCGAATTGATGCAGTTGATGAGTGCTACACGCAACACCAATTATTGAGATCATATGACTTACCACCCCCCCCCCCCCCCCCCGCCCCTTGAGTCAAGGAACGCGGTCATCATCTGGAAGGGAGTTCCCAGGCTCCGTGACACGCACGAAGGGTGCAACCGCATGTTAGTATTTCCACAAGAACAAGTCCACTCCCTCAGTTGACTCCTTGTGCACGAGGGACTATCTTTAGGAAGCCGATCTACTACTACTGAGCAGCAACGACACTGATCCTGTCAAAAACCCAGTCGATAGCAGCAGCAAGTGGCAGCAGTCTGCACTCTCTGCACGGCCGGTAGAGGAACCACCACGCCACCAGGGAGAACCATGGCCGTGTCTCGCCGCTCCGTCGAGGTCGAGCTGCCCGTCGCCGCCGACCCAGACCGAGCCCGGCTGCAGCAACTGGGATACAAGCAGGAGCTCAAGCGCGGCCTCTCGTACGTGCTCTTTCATTCGATCCCCACACACTTGCGTGCAATTTCTTGACGGTGTTTTCACCTGTGAGTCGCAAACATGTTGTAGCGCTCTTGCCAATTTTGCCTTCTCCTTCTCCATCATCTCCGTGCTGGCCGGCGTGACGACGACGTACAACACCGGCCTGCGCTACGGCGGTCCGGCGTCCATGACGCTGGGGTGGATCGTGGTGGCTTCGTTCAACGGCTGCGTGGCGCTGTCCATGGCGGAGATCTGCTCCGCCTACCCGACCTCCGGCGGCCTATACTACTGGAGCGCTCAGCTCGCCGGCAAGGAATGGGCTCCCTTCGCGTCCTGGGTCACTGGATGGTACGTTCTGTTCAGAGTCGATCTTCCCGTTGCTATCTCGTTTTGGCAGTTCTTGCGCGCTCGGCTGTGTCTCCAAGGGACGTTCTTGTGCCAAATACGATGAATCACTCATGCTTTTGTTCTTTCTTTTTGAAATTATCATTTTGGCTTTAAGCACTATATATGCTTCTTTTGCAATGAAGATTTATAATGATCTTTTTCAATTCGCCTTGAGAGAGTATATTGTTATGTTGTTTAATTCTGTCATTTTTCACAGGTTCAACATCGTGGGACAGGTACCCTTATACTTCACCGATGCACCGATCTAGCATTATTTAAAAAGTTTACGCCACAGTAAATGAGAGAGGAGAATCCAAACCCTACCAATGATTAATTATATTACTAATATGATTTTGTTTTATGAAAATAAAACTACTTGTTACAAGTCTGCCACTTTTATTTTTTCCAATATTTCCAATTTTCGAGATCGGATCAAACTAAAAGCCATTAGTTTTAATAAACTAATGGCCATTATTTTAGACCGTAAAACTCCTCTTTAAAAAATGTGTGGCAGATATTTTGTGTTGTCCTCCTCACTACTAGTATGTAGTCACGGCAAGTCAGCAACGACGGCTGATGAGATCATTGCAGTCAATTTGGACTGTTCAATCTGGCCGCTAGTGTCCTACATATAGTGCCATGTCGGATTCTGCTTTCTTGATCAAACACGAGACGTGGCCTGATCGATATACTGACACGACACTATTCTACTTTCCTTGTAAAACTTTTGTACAGTGGGCTTGTACCACGAGTGTAGACTTCTCATTGGCACAGTTTATCCAAGTAATCATCTTGCTGAGCACCGGAGGAGCCAATGGTGGCGGCTATTTGGCTTCTAAGTATGTCGTGCTGGCCATTTATAGCGCCATATTGATCATACACGGGCTTATCAACAGCCTCCCTATCCATTGGTTGTCCTGGTTTGGCCAATTCGGAGCATTTTGGAATGTCGCAGGTATGTGAAACGGTTTCTACTACTGCTGCAGTGCTGCTGCTGCTATTTAACCTTTCATGAATGTGATTATGACCATCGATACATACACAATTGTAGGTGTCTTTTCCCTGACGATATTGATTCCAGCGATTGCTAAGGAGAGGGCAACCATGGAGTTTATTTTCACCCACTGCAACACTGATAATAGTGTGGGGATCAGTAATAAGGTTTACATGCTTGCTGTGGGTTTGCTGACAAGCCAGTACTCCGTCCTTGGATATGACACATCTGCTCACATGGTAAGTTGTTGATGGTGTTCGTGGCCTCATCATAACACTACGCCTCTGTTCAATTTACAAATGTGAATAACGATACCAGTTACAAATAAAATTCGATGTAGCACAATGCATTTACTGAAGGTTGAAGCATATGGATTTGATCTCCCAATTTGCAAATGCAGTCAGAGGAGACGAAGAACGCGGAATGGAGTGGCCCTATGGGGATCGTCACTTCTGTTGCCCTGTCAAGCATTATTGGATGGGTTTACCTGGTCGCCCTCACATCAGTAGTGACAAACATCCCTGACCTCCTGGACCCTAGCAACGCCGCCGGCGGGAACGCCATCGCTCAAGCCTTGTACAACACCTTCCACATGAGGTTCGGGAGCGGCGTAGGAGGGATCGTATGCTTGGCGATCATGGCAGTCGCCATTTTCCTCTGCGGCACAGCATCCGTAACCAGCAACTCAAGGTGCACGGTAACAACCAATTATTAGATTAGATTTTTGACACGGTCGCTAATCTGAGCTAGTTAAGCTTAAGTTATCTCTACTAATACAGTACCCAATTGTATGCAGGATGGGATACGCCTTCTCCAGAGACGGGGCGATGCCATTGTCGCACTTATGGTACAGAGTGAACAAGCAGGAGGTGCCTTTCAATGTCGTCTGGCTCTCCGTCTCGGTGGCGTTCGTCATGGCGCTCACGGTTTGTGCTCTCTCTATTGCATCTCTGCCAGTCATAGATAGATACCAAGCATGACATCCTTACTTGACATTCGTTCCTCTTCCAATGCTGGACGCAGTCGCTCGGTAGTCAAGTGGCGTTCCAGGCAATGGTGTCCATCACAACACTTGGCATGTACATCGCCTACGCGCTGCCAATCTTCTTCCGCGTGACGACGGCGCGGAAGACGTTCGTTCCGGGGCCGTTCCACCTCGGGAAGTATGGCGTCGTCGTTGGCTGGATCGGTGTCATCTGGGTGGCACTCGTCACCGTGCTGTTCTGCCTGCCGGTCGCGTACCCCGTCGCCGTGGAGAACTTCAACTACACGCCGGTCGCCGTCGGAGGCGTGCTGCTGCTCAGCGTCGCCGCCTGGGTGCTCCATGCTCGGTTCTGGTTCCAAGGTCCCGTCACAAACGTTGACACGTGACGCATCGGCTGAGCTTGCCGATTTGACATTCTTTGCATATGCGATCCGATCCGATGATCACTCATGTATGGTAATGTATGTCATTGTCTGCCACGGAAGGAAATGTTTAATCCTCCACTGATCGTTCTCATCTCTGCACGCACCTCTTGAGTTTGATACCTCGTGACTGGTGCGTTCGTAGTCTATTTGTGTCGTACTGTTTCTTTGAGGGTTTTTTTTTTGATGTGACTGTTTCTTTGAGTTGAGAATGGGTTCGTAGTCTTCGTTGGTATACGTTCTTCCAATCAGTATCGGGCCGACTCAACCAGCACTACAAGATTTATAAGAATTCCCAACAGTGCTTGTACACAAGTGGGTGGCAGTTTTAAGTATAATTATAGTAGAGGTGAAAACTGTAGGGAATGATTTTGTAGAGAATTTACTAAAACTGTTAGAAAATATAGAAAATTATACAACAAAACTGTTGGGCATTCAAAAAATTACACTAAAAAGCTACTACTGTAGGCCACTTATTCTAGAACTGTCGGGGATTTATGGAAATATTGTAGTGCAGGCTGCTGCCGCCCAGAGCTCTCGGCCTGCTGGGTCCGCAGCCCACTACAAGTTCCTCAGTCTCCATCGACTGGTTCCTCTCCCCGCCTTGCCGGCCGCCGCCATGAGCGACTTCCTGTCGCCGTCGTCATCAAAATCATATTGCACCCATCTTGCCATCGTATCGTAGCTTTTTCCAAGGAGAGAAATAATGATAGGAGGAACAAGTAATACTAATAGCCCGTCAAATCAAAGTGTCAAATATCGAGATCACAGACTTTATACCAGTCAAGGAATCGCGGATCGTATGGTAGGTAGGACTGTACATGCCGGACCCGAAGCGGTGCTATCGCGTGCGAAATTTCCATTCTCCATGTTGACTCCTTGTGCATCATGGACTAGTACATACAGACAAAGGGTCCTACTGTATCGCCACTGACGACCTCTTCTCTTGCGGACGAGAGGAGAGCAGAGTAGCATCAGCCTCTCTGCTTCTCTACTGTCTCACCATGGGCTCCGTCGAGCTACCCGTCGCCGACTCGGCCGCCGATCGAGATCGAGCGCGACTGCAGCAGCTGGGCTACAAGCAGGAGCTCAAACGCGGCCTCTCGTCCGTGCTTCAATTCCCATGCTGCTAGTGATAGCTGTTTCTTAAATTCTTACGTTCATTTTCGCTTCTGAATCTCTCTGATCGAGCGCTTCGCTCGTGTGTATACATATTACAGAGCTGTTTCCAACTTTGCCTTCTCCTTCGCCATCATCTCCGTGCTCACGGGCGTGACCACGACGTATAACACCGGGCTGCGCTACGGCGGGCCGGTGTCCATGACCCTGGGCTGGCTCGTGGTGGCTGCCTTCAACGGCTGCGTCGCTCTGTCCATGGCAGAGATCTGCTCCGCTTACCCGACCTCCGGAGGGCTCTACTACTGGAGCGCCAAGCTCGCCGGCAAGGACTGGGCTCCGCTTGCCTCCTGGGTCACTGGATGGTACTGTTCAAATTTTCTTTTTCTGATCTAAAAGTACCATCTCCAATCATCTAGCGGCATGGAGTTCAAGTTTCGTCTTGTCTCTGTTTATTTGCAGGTTCAACATCGTGGGGCAGGTACGCTTGGATATCATACCACCAGTGCTCTATTATTAGTAGCACCCCGAGAAGTGGCATTTAAAAATCTTTGCGTCAGATTTTGGTAACATCGATCGTTGATCACTTGATCTGTACCGACAGCCACCGAGTCAAGTTTCACTGTCTTTTTTGTTTTGCCTCCTAGAGAAAACCGGTTGCACTCTTTCGACACTCCTAGTTTTACAATAGCTTTGTCAAAGAATATGTACTTTTGTGAGATTTACCCAATTTAGAAAGTGTTGATCCGTCAAAATTAAGAAATGTCTAGCTAGGCGGCAGCACCACACCCCCACTCTGTCTGAACGACTGATATATTCACGGTACAACCCCTGAATTTTCGGAGCACCGTGCATGAGCTTGACTGATACTAGTTGTTTCATTTATTAAAAAACTATGCAGTGGGCTTGCACCGCCAGCGTCGACTTCTCGTTGGCGCAGCTTATCCAGGTGATGATCTTACTCGGCACAGGAGGAGCTAACGGTGGCGGCTACCTCGCCTCCAAATACGTCGTGCTAGCCATCTATAGCGCCATCTTGATCGTGCACGGGTTAATCAACACCCTACCCATCCAATGGCTCTCCTGGTTTGGCCAACTCGGAGCTTTTTGGAACGTCGCAGGTATCATGGTTTTTTTCTCTCCTATACTCGTAGTAAAGGTCGTCCTCCACAATTCATGATTAACAATAGTACCATGAGTATAAGGTTGATCATTTGTTCGGCATAGGTGTCTTTGCCCTGGTGGTCATAATTCCATCAGTTGCCAAGGAGAGAACGAGTGCAGAGTTCATCTTCACCCACTTCAACACAGAAAATGACATGGGGATACGAAGCAAGGCTTATATTCTAGCAGTAGGGTTGCTGACAAGCCAGTATTCCAGCATTGGCTATGACACGTCTGCTCACATGGTAAATCCTGTTGATGCTCCTTCCATTACCTTATCCTCGCCCATCTGTTTATTTGCACATCTTTACGGTTCATAAGCATGTACAGTATTAAAATATGTATTCTTATCTGGATGGATGTTTACAAGTACAGACAGAAGAAACAAAGAACGCCGATTGGAGTGGGCCAATGGGGATTGTTACATCAGTAGCCCTATCAGGCATATTCGGGTGGATTTACCTGCTGGCTCTGACATCGATAGTGACAGATATCCCGTACTTCCTGGACCCTAGCAACGATGCGGGCGGGAATGCCATTGCTCAGGCCTTGTACACCGCGTTTCAGAGGAGGTATGGCAACGGCGTTGGGGGCATCGTCTGCTTGGGTGTAATCGCAGTCGCCATCTTTCTTTGCGGCATCGCATGCCTAACTAGCAACTCAAGGTACGGTTTCTACGATTCTTTTATCATAATTGCTGTATTACTGTAATATCTAGAGCAGTTTTTTTTGTGACTGTATCTAGAGCAGTTTTACTGTTCAAACAAATGACCATTGTAGTTTCTGTGATTCTTTTAGTCATTAGTTCAATGGTATCTATGTAATTGCATTGGTGAATTACGCTCCTAGCTAGTGAGTTGCGACTATTTCATCCACTTAATCAATTACAAATACTCGCAGGATGGGGTATGCTTTCTCAAGGGACGGGGCGATGCCATTCTCTCATGTTTGGCACCGAGTGAACAAGCAGGAGGTGCCCCTTAACGTTGTCTGGCTCTCCGTGTCGGTGGCGTTCGTCATGGCCCTCACAGTGTGTCATCTCATCTCCCAATTGCACCTAGGCTACTATAGATGGTCTCTTTCCTATTTGGTGATCAAAATAAAGCTTAATCGCCATCTTCTTGATGATGACAGTCGTTGGGGAGCCAGGTGGCGTTCCAAGCAATGGTGTCCATCACAACGCTAGGCCTGTACATCTCCTACGCTTTGCCGATCTTCTTCCGCGTGACCACGGCCAGGAAGTCGTTTGTTCGGGGGCCATTTCACCTCGGAAGATACGGGGTTGCTGTCGGCTCGGTGGCCGTATTTTGGGTGGCGCTTGTCACGGTGCTATTCTCTTTGCCGGTGGCATACCCTGTCGCCAAGGACAACTTCAACTACACTCCGGTCGCCGTCGGCGGCGTGCTGCTGCTGAGCATCGGGACATGGGTGTTCCACGCGCGCTTCTGGTTCCAAGGCCCCATCACAAACGTTGATGCATAAGATGGCCTTAACTAGCAGGGGCCGGCAGATGGAGACGATGGGGTCTGAATTCAGGGCAAGGCGTAGAGATATGCATGTTGAGGATTAACATTTTGCATTATGCATAAACAGGAGGGGCGATGGCCACCCTCAGATTTGAATCACCCATATATAGATCAGGCTATGATGATCCCTGCAGTCTTTTTTCTACAATTGTTTGTATCAATATTTTTATATCCATTCATTCAGAATTTGGCAGTGCGCAATCAGATGCCGATAACTCCTTTGTCTCACTCCATGCGGCATAGTACTACACCAAAAAAAGAAATCAATTGTGGTGCATCAGGAGGGCAATATGCATAGTAGTCGACATCGGAAGCTCAAAACCAGAACTCTAAAACCAGGTCTCAAGATGGTTCGGAATATGTTGACTAAGAAATGGGTTGTGATTAGAAAGAAGCCAAAGGACAAGCAGTTGATTGCCTTGATTAGGTTTTTGGAGACTATGAGGTGGCCTCCCTAGTTGTGGTTCTCTTCCTGCAGGTCTTATGATCCAAACAAGCTGTGTCATGGCTTGTTGTCTGCTTTGGTTGCTTCGTCTTTAGGTTTCGCTTGATGACCCAATTTAGTAGATGCCTTTTGTTTCGGTTGTGTTTTTATCGAGCGTGGTGATGACCATGGCTCGGGCCTAGCACTCATGCTGGGTTAGAATATGTAATCTTAGGATGTAATTCTCCTGCTATCTTAATAAATAGCAGCGCTCTGCCTTATTTAAAAAAAAAACATATGCAGGAGGTATGATTGTGAAATATTTGATCCGCATGTCATCAATCTGTCTGCAAAGTCTCACCCCGTACTTTGCAATCATTCGCAGGAGGTATTATGTTGAAATATTAGATCCTCTTGTCATCGATCTGCCTGCAGAGTCAAACCCCACACTTTTACATTGTGTTACTCTTGTCTTGAGTTCAAAACTTGCACTGTGACACATAAATAATATCAGTGTTTGACGAGTCACCGTGACACACCTTGATATCGTCTGTGTCACAGACACACTTTGACATTATGTTGCTCATGTCTGGAGTTCAAAATTTCCTTTGATGCTGCCACATCTATTAGGGGGACTGACTCTCAAACACAAGCGGTGGAATCAAGGCCGAGCGAGGCATATATAATCCGGCAGGCGGCAGCCTACTTTGGGCCGTCGGTTGAGTAGATGTGACCTCCTATAAAACTTCTGTGTGCATGATGATCGGGCCACATTGCAGTCTGGATTGCATCACTAGTTCTGTAGCTACTTCTCAAAAAAAAAAAAAAAAAAAAAAACTAGTTCTGTAGCTGACGCTTGTGCATGACATATCCTGGGCAGATTTTTTTTTTCCGAAAAGGGTAAGGGGAAAAATTTACAAAAGGGAATCTCGGCACAACTCTGGATGCATAAAGGCTTCCCAAACGGTGCAATTCAACCCGTGCATGATTAGCACTACCTCTGTTGACTCCTTGTGCATCATGGACTATTTTTAAGAAGCCAATGCAAGATTTTCGCTGCTATAGATTCACAACTGACCTTGTCAACCGGATCGAGATCCAGTAGCAAACCTAGCAACCAGCTGCATCCCTGCAGGTAACGCTGCTAGAGTGTTAGGCCTCGTTCGGTTGTTCAGATTTGATTCCTGAGACTGTTTCGTTCCAGGAAAGGATCAAGTGGATCCGTCCGTGTCACTCGATCCGTCGTGTCACGCGGATTCCTTCGTTTGAACATTCCAGGCCGTTTCATCCGGCCGTTCGGCAGGCAAGGAATCTTGGCAGGCAAGGACTCTAATTTACTTGCTCAATTCATCCTTTCAAATGCTGAAAGATGCTTACGGACAACCTAGAAAATCATTTTGCAGCACGTACACTCTTTACTGCTACGAGCAATATCACATTACAGCAAATTTGTTCATTCCAGAGTGTGCTCATATTACAGCTTGAGTTTAATCAATATACAACAAAATAGTTGCAGAACAAGCACCAAAAGGATCTGCTGCTCAAGTTACAAAAAAATAGTTACAAAAAAAAATTGCTTGAGTTTAATCACATGCAGCTATGCCCTACTTGCTTCAGACACTATTAAGCCTGGATCTGCTGCTCGAGCTGCATCAGAAAAATGGTAGGTCAATATATAAAGATAGAATCTAATTGATACTCTTGCAGAAGCTCAAATAAATCAAAGTTGGGAATTGGACATGGCTGCATGTTACTTTCCTACTGTACTGCATTTTCTGAGCGGCATGATAACATGAACAGAAAAACGAACACAAACATTCAGCAGACGCGGCAATAAATCAGCCTATTGGTAATTGAATCAGTAATCCCCTGTCAGCATTCATGCTTTCTAACAAAACTGCATACGAATATGACAACTGAAAAGACATGCTGTTACTGAGAAATGGTGGTACAAGATCATGTAAAGTCCAGAACTAACGAACAAAAATATAGGCAAAGAGTGTTCCAGTGCATCAAGTCAAAGTACATGAGCACACACACAGGTGAAGTAACTGAACTAGAAAAGTTCCAAGGAAAATATAAACAGAGATGCAAATACTTGGTTCGATGGTGGTGATTTCCAGCAAGCAAAGCAAAAGCAAACCAGGCAAGAGATCATAGCAGCAAAAATGAACTATACAAATCATATACAACTCATGTGGAAAAAGTGGTCATACCTGCTAGGCCATTTCAGACCTTATTCATTGACTAATTTACATATTGCTGGTATTCTGAACTGAACTTACAAGTAAACGTGTTGGCTACTTTTTTACCGATTAATTTAGGTAACCAAACAAGTAAAACTGGAGATTTCTGAACTAACAAAGAACAGACTGAAAAAAAGACTAGAATAAATTAAATGCTAGCAAACTGTAATAGAGAGCTGAAACTGAAAGCAGTGGAACTGGATAGACATAGTGCTTGTACTGAAAAGTAACAAGTAAAACTAGTGAAGATCGAATGATAAACCTCACATCTGAATATACTGAAAAGACTAGAATAAATTAGATGCTAGAAACATGCTTTATGTGCTAATCAAAAGATCATGCATTCTGCAGTGCTATTTGGAGTATCAACTAAAAAAAAGCACAACAATTTTATGCACCTTGCTAGCCCTTTCACACAACAATTTCGAAACAGATTGGTGATTTGTTGAGCACTTGATTGAATCAAGTACTAGTAAACTAGAAGAGCTTGTGTGATGTTTAATTCGTGATTACCTAGCTAATGACCATGTACTGCGTAGCGTGTAAACTAGAAGAGCTATACCAACGGTGTGCTGCGTAGCGTGTAGTCCTAGCTAGGTAAAATGATGCACATCACTGGTATTTTTCAAGCTGGACTACCCAATAAAAGTCCATCACGGGACAGGGAGAGAGGACATTAGGAGCGAGTGGCTTGTATACATGTATAAACATTAAGTACTTGTATCTATACTTAGTTTTCTCCTCAAACTTTTGGGCATTCTCACTTGAATCCAGTGAGGTTCGGCAGTGCCAGAAACCCAAGATGCTTGTATCTACCCAGTCAGATCGAGCACCGTACCATAAGAAGAAACCGAGCATCGATGAAACTGAACACGAGATGGAGCGGGGAGGAGACGCAACTCCGGATGTCGACCTACCCTACCCGGTCATGGATCTTGTTGTCCTCAAGGCCTCAGAATCCTAGGTGCGAGAAAAGGAGAAGGGAACGACAGCACATGAATGGCGCGTTTACCGGGTAGAAGCAAAGCGGAGGACGCCGGGTGGAGGATGCCGTCGTCGCCGTCGTGGATGCGTCAGGCCGCGCCGCCGCCGCCTCGCGCCTCACGTCGCGGCCGCCGCCTCGCGCCTCTCGCGTCGCCCTTCGCTTCACGCTCGCGAGACGGATCTGTTCCGCAGGGTCGGGCACACAGCCCAGTTCCGCACGGATGGAAAGGGTGGAACGACTGTTCCGGCCCATTTCTATTCCGGGCTAGGTCTAACCGAACGACCAATTCGTAGTGGACCGGGTTTCATTCTTGGCCCAACTATTCCGCGCGGAACGACCGCGTTCCGGGCCGTTTCGGGCCCAACCGAACGAGCCCTTAGAGAGAACGTACGATGACCATGTATCACCGCCCCGCCGAGCAGCCCGGAGGCTCTCGACACCGCGCGCGCGGTTGCAGCTTACTACCGCGCGGGGCACCCAGCCACCGCGGCCCAGTAGAAGCAGCGCACGGCCCATCATAGACGAGGGGTTCGTCTTCTTCCTGCTTCACGCCGCCGCAGCATATTGTAGTCGTCGTTATCCTCGATTTCCTTACGCCACGGCGCACCAAGCTCACCGGCGATCTCAAATCTGCACGAATGGATTCCCCTGTGACTTTTATGGAACTGAGAACAATCAATTTGACTCTTATGAAACTGAGAACAATCAATTTGACGGCTAGAACAATCGGTTTTGCCGGCTAGAACAATCGATTTTGCCGGCTAGAACAATGGATTGTTGCTGCGGGAACACTTGATTATTGCTGCTGGAACAATCGATTTGTGCTGTTAGAACAATAGATTTATACTACTGGAACAATCGATTTTTTTCTGAGAAGATGTTGGTTATGGCGCATCCGAGAGGATCCCGGTTGCTGAGATCCGGCATGGGAGGACGCGCAGCTCGCGGGGCCGAGCACGTGAGGGAGCAGTGGAGTTTGGGAGCACGAGGGAGGAGCACAAAGTGTGGCGGCACCGGCGTAGACAGAGAGATGAGGCGGCGCGCAGTGCAAGTCGAACTGTCGAAGGAAGGACAGAGGAGGAAGACGATGGAACAGGAGGTCACGGGCTGAAAACTATCGGACGATTTCGGCCCAAACCGCGCGCGCGGTAGCTAACTATTACCGCGCGCGCGGTATATAAAGTTTCGGCGAGCAGCCCGGTGACGCCGATCCGGACCGAGTCCGGCTGCAGCAGCTGGGGTACAAGCAGGAACTCAAACGCGGCCTCTCGTACGTTCTGCACACAATTCAATCCTTGTTTCCATTTTCCTTTTCCTTTTTGATAAGTAACATGTGTTCTCTTTTTCCTGCTTGGCTGTGCATGCACGTGTTGCAGTGTTCTTTCCAACTTTGCCTTCTCGTTCTCCATCATCTCCGTGCTAGCGGGTGTGACGGCAACGTACAACATGGGGCTGCGCTACGGCGGGCCGGCGTCGATGACGCTGGGGTGGCTCGTTGTGGCGGCGTTCAACGGTTGCGTCGCACTGTCCACGGCGGAGATCTGCTCCGCATACCCGACTTCCGGCGGGCTCTATTATTGGAGTGCCAAGCTCGCCGGCAAGGACTGGGCTCCCCTTGCGTCCTGGGTCACTGGATGGTACGTGCCATAGCTGTGTAGCCGTTTTCGCTTGGGTCAAGCACAGTAAATGAACAAGCAGGCGTGCTTCCGTTGTCCAATTTCGACCCTCTCGAAAAGAAAAAAAAAACGATTTCTTCCGATTATCGTCTGGTCTGATTAAGTTTTATCTTTCTGCTGATTTTCAGGTTCAACATCGTGGGGCAGGTACGCTAGCTCGATTTTCAGGTTCATCATCGTCATTTTCATACCTTTTGAATCGTCGTGAATGAGTTTTCACTCTTCTCTCATGCGTACCTTGTATGGAGATCCAAGTCCAACTACTTTCCATCGTCTAATTTAACCTCATCATTTCTTCATAAAAAAAAGTATTATCTCCGTCTCAGAATATAAGCAATTCTGGCTATACATCTAAACAAGTACTTATTCAGTTACATATATAGCCGGAAATGTTTAAATTTAGGACAAAGGTAGTAAATGACACGGTGATGATACTGTAAAAAAAGGGGTTAAATTACAAAAATTAGATTACTGTAAAGCTTTACACACCAAATTCATAGTGGCTGGCACTACGAGTTGCATTGTCTGATTAATTTAAAATTGGGTAATTGATCAAAGTTTATAAACGGTTAGTTTACTATAATAAGTATCGATCTATACTGATATTGTTTAATCGTTCTTTGGGCGGTGATCGACTGCGAAAGGCATACTGGCACGTGTGATACTTTACAAACGCACTTTCAGTTCGATCATTTTAATTTACCTTAACAAAATAGTCGTCGCATCATTATAGTCAGTGTACTAGGTTCTTAGCTTCCTGGATGCAAATCAAGCTACTCCCTTGTCGGCATGCTGCATCCTAACTACCGAATCACAGAAGCAGTACTTCACATGCATGCACCGCTTGAAAGCACTTGGACTGTACATGCGCGCAGTACTGATCACGTTGCTGACTGACACTATTTTTTCTAACTAATTAAATTGATTAAGCTTTCTTTCTTACAGTTGGCTGCTACCACGAGCGTAGACTTCTCGCTGGCGCAGCTTGTCCAGGTGACCCTCCTGCTTGGCACCGGGGGAGCCAATGGTGGTGGCGGGTATATGGCCTCCAAGTACGTCTTGCTGGCCATCTACGGTGCAATCCTGGTCCTTCACGGACTGATCAACAGCCTCCCCGTCCACTGGCTGTCATGGGTTGGTCAACTTGGAGCTTTCTGGAATGCCGCAGGTATGGACAGACATCATGTCATTAAAGGTCCATTTGTCATTGCGATTGTGCTAGACTCATTCAAGATATACTAACATCAATTGCTTCTAATTATCTATGATTTGATAATACTAGGTGTTATCGTCCTGCTAATCTTAATCCCAACGGTTGCGACGGAAAGGGCGAGTGTGGAGTTTGTCTTCACCCACTTTAACACAGACAATGGCATGGGGATCCATAACAAGGTATACATTCTAGCAGTGGGACTGCTGGTGAGCCAGTACACTATGCTGGGATACGACACATCTGCCCACATGGTAAAATAACTGAATTTTGAGTGATTCTTTCTACGAACTTACATGCTGCAATGGACAAATCCGGTCAGAGATCCGACTTGATTCCTATAAACGCAATGCGTTGATGAAACAAGAGTTTCATTTTAATATTTACAACAACAATTACAGGCTGAGGAGACGAAGAACGCAGATTGGAATGGCCCTATGGGGATCATCACTTCAGTTGCTCTGGCATCGATTTTCGGCTGGATTTACCTGCTAGCCCTTACATCGGTGGTGACGGACATCCCGTACCTAAGGCCAGTCTCAATAGAGTTTCATAGAGGAGTTTCATAAGCATTAAATTACATGCCACATCAGCAATTTTATGAGGAAAGAGAAGAAAAAGTTTTATCTGAATAGAGAGAAGTTTCATCCCTATGAAACCCAACAGGCACGGTTACCTAAATATAAGTCTTGATAACAGTGCAATGAAACCATGCACTGAGACTGGCCTAATGAGCCCTGACAATGATGCCGGTGGGAACGCCATCGCGCAGGCTTTGTACATCACCTTCCGTAGGAGGTATGGCAGCGGCGTCGGAGGGCTCGTCTGCCTGGCAGTCATCGCAGTAGCCATCTTCTTGGGTGGTGCTGCATGCGTAACCAGCAACTCCTAATGGCACGAACCGTCATCAAGTTCATTTCATTTTTGTGTCATTCGTGTTCAGCAACGGTTCGAAGGGGATGCTAGGGTTCGAAGGAATGCGGCGGCGGCGGCGGCGGCGGCGGATGTTGAGTGGGTGGGGGGTGGCGGCAGCGGATTTCGCAGATTCGGATGAGAGTCAAAGCCGGCGACGTGGTGGCTTGGTGGCGGATCTTGTTTCATCGGCTCCCTCCTCCCTCCTCCGGCAGATGTTGTCCACGGCAGCTTTGCAAGGGCCGTCCTCTACGCAAGGTCGTCGCCGACGCGCTTGGGGACGACCGCGACCTCCGCGCAGGCGCTGCCGTGTGCGCGCGGGCCGCGTCGCTGGTCCACGTGGACGAGCTCCGCGAGCTGGGCTGCAGGCTACGACGTGCGCCGCTCCGTGCTAGACGGGCGCCGCTTCCTCATCCATGCCAACGCGCGCGCCTCCAATCTCATCTCCCCCTACTCCTGTGCCGAGCACCTTCACGACGCATGCATGGTGTTCGAGCCGAGCTTGTCAAGTCAGTCGATGCGTCCGTGCCGGCGCCGTCCCCACTGGTCTCCAGATAGCTCCAGTCGTCGTGCTCCTGCGCGGCTTCGGGAGGAGCCGTTCGTGTCCAATGGGATCATCACAGCTCATGCCAACTCCCGGGACACAATTTCTGCTCATGCGGTGTTTGATGAAATGCCTTGTCGGGACATCGTGTCCTGGAACTTCCTCATATCGGCGCTCGCAGACACGGTGACAGCCTTGGCGTCGCTGTTGGTTTGTTGGCGATGGATTTCTAAAGATGCGGCATCAGTGCATTTGTACTTGATTTTATTAAAATTGACAGTTCTAAACTTAAGACACGCCGTTGTGAACGCAGATAATGGATTGCACGTAGGTTGTTCAATGAATTGCCTCTGTTCTTTGTAAATAGTGTCTCGTGTTGAAACTACTAGCTAAAAGTTACTGGATCGTAGCAGGTTTTTATTTTAAGTTGACATGTGTTTATTAAGGCGTGTGATTATAAATGAAATTAGGTAAGCAATGTTTGGGCAATACTGCAGAACTGCACATAGTTGATTTTTGTCCAAGATAAATTGCACACTCACACACGGTTGTTGTTGAGAAAAAAATAATATGAGAATATTCATTATCCAACATAAAATCGATTGTTTTCAGCATTTAGGACCTCTGGCTAACTAGCTAGAACGTGTAAAAAATATGGTAAATCATTCAGTCATTTCACATTCATCTGAATCATCTCCTGCTCCATCATCTTTATGTTTCTGATTGTACATGCAAACCAATTAGAAATTGGTAGTTTTATGTTTGATCTGCAAACATTTCAGGTTCCAACAAAAATTGGCAATCAATAGAAAGTTAGATCAGAATTAAAATAGAGGTTAGTAACGAAACAACTAATCACACAACCACAATCAGGCAGAATAGTGCTAAATAAAATACCTGTACCTGAAAGTAGTGACTCCAAAACAAAAGGTTTTGGTTAGCTCTGGAATCAAAATGAAATCAAATTTCAGTATTTTATCTTCGATGGAAATGGTGCGCGGATTTCAGTTGGAAAAGATGAATCAAATGAGAGGGTGCATGTTAAATTCTGAAGAGAAAACCTGGTATTTTTTAATTGATTTCAATCCTTCACCCTTTTGCATAATAAAGAATAGAGGAGTTACTGACAGATAATAGACAAATCAATCATGTAACCAAAAAAAATGAAAATCATTAATCTTACCAGTAAAGTAAGAGCTCTAGAAGTGACAGAGCAGAACCAAATAGGATCGATCGACCATCAATTGCTATGCAATAAAGCCAATAGAAAGTTCATCCAACCATGCAGCAGATTGAATCGTGAAGCAATGGGTTGGGAGCTCTGGCCCACGTTGTCACCGAGGAAGAAAGATGTGAGAAGCCTGCTGATAAGACTAGTGCATAATAACATTGCTTTCGCACACACTACTTATCTGGAGGAAAATGTCAAGCGCATTGCTGTGATCAAATATACATATATGCAAAGACAATAATTCGATCTCCAATGATTATACATATGTGTTGCATGTTATGTATATACATATGCTCTCCACATGACAAGTTCATGAGGAAAAATTATGGACAAGCTACATGGGACATGAAAGATTATTTACTAAGATCATAGGCATTTCATCAAACAGCTTAACTGCGACCCAATTTCCTTTAGCATATACTTCACAACATAGTTAGCGAAACCCATTTCTGGAAGCCCAATAATCAAGTCTGAATCAGAAAACGTAATCCATCGTATTTACCTCCGATGTTTGCAGCGCAGGGGAATCTGTTGGCGTCAACGATGTGCTTGGGGCAGGGTGAGTTCGTTGAGTAGGGCAGCGCTGCAGTGCGTCAAGGCAAATGATGCCGTAGGAGCGCAAACACAAAGGGTGTAGGCGGCGAGGACTGCCGCTCCTCGATCGCGAAGGTCGTGTACGCTGCCGAGGACCTCCGCGCCGCGATTGCTAAGGCCGTGTGCGCTGCCAAGGACCTCCGCACCGCTATCGTGAAGGTTGTGGGTGCTGCAAAGACCTCCACGGCGAGGAAGAGGAGTGATGTCGTTTTTGGGGTGACGACGTGTAATACCCTCACTTTTGGAGCCAAGAAGAAAAAGAAAAGAAAAAATTAAAAAAGAATAAAAATCACTCCAAATTTAAATTTTTGTCCAACCTCTCACCTTGAAATGAATTTTCAAAATAAAATTCATTAAATAAATTAAACTTAGTTTGAATCTGAAAATTTTGGAATATTAAAAACAAGTGCTCAAGTGTTTGCCTTCATTTAAATCTACTAAAAATTTGATCCTTTTGAATTTACAACAAATTAAATAAATTTGTCTCAAGTTTGTCAAACACACTTCGAATTTAAAAAGTTTTGATTTTGAAATCTTGCAAAAACTTCATCATGTGCATTTCTGGATTTTATTGGCTTTATTTTGACTATTTGATCGGTTTTTGTTTTTGTTTGAATTTGAAATCCTTTTCAAATTCAAATCCCAGAAAAAGTTAAACCTTTTTGCCTTTTCTTTTCTCTTCGGGCCGAAATCCTTCTTTTTCCCCTCTCGGCCCAGCCCGACATCTTTTCCCTTTTCTTTTTCTGAAAGACACCGAGTGGGCCGCGTCCCCTTCCTTCCGGCCCAGCCAGCCCAGCCCGTTTCCTCTCCCCTCTCTCGCTGACAGGTGGGGCCCGCTTGTCATCGTCTTCCTCCGTCGCGTCCCGTCGGCGACGTCAGCCACAGCCGCCGCCCATCCCGCGCTGTCGGACGCCGCCTTGGCCGCCACGGCATCCCGCGCATAAAAATGGGCCGAGCCCCCTTCTCTCCGGCGCCACGCCCCCTCTCTCTTCTCCCTCACTCGTCGCTCTCTCTGCTCTCTATTCTCTCTCCGGCAAGGCCCTCCGGCGAGCTTCCCCGCCACCGTAGAAGCCAGCCCCGTCCTCCTTCCTCCTCTCCAAGCTTCCCCGAGCCACGCGCCACCTCAACACCCCTCCCATCCGCGTCGCCGCCCTCTATAGGGAGAGATCGACGGCGAGCCCGGGTCGTCGCCGACCTCACCTCAACGCCGCCACCCTCCCTTCACTTCCCCGCGTAACCAAGCACGAGGTAAAGATCCCCGCACTCTCCTCTCTCTTCCGCGCCCTGCCTTTTCCCCTCTCCCCACGCCCGCACGATTTCCCGTCGCACACCGGAGCGCCGCCCGCCTCCGACGAGCCCGCACCTCCGCTCCGATGCACCCCGTCGTCGATGTGACCCACCCACAGCTCCTCCGTCGCGCGCCAGCCCTCCGCGACGAGGTCCCACGGCCCCTCATCGACCCTACGCGCCGGCGGCGAGCATTCCGGCCACCCACCGCCGCGCGGCCCGCCTGTGGACCACCATGGACCGGTGGACCGCCACCCGTCCCCGGCTCACGACTCCTGTGGACTTGGTCCACGGGTTTTCAATTGAAAAATAAACCTGTTTGACGATATTTTGTACAAACTTTTTCAGTATTGACGTGGGTGCTACTAAAGAATGCAAGGAGAAGGCAAGGAAGTTTGTGCGTGAGACATGCATGTGTGTGTCGCAAGTTGAGCTAGAATGCACACGAGTATGTGTGCTCACCATCTACCAAAATACGTATGTACTATATACGTGCTGCTCCACCGGGTAGAAGTTGGCCACAAGGCAACCTGGAACCTTCCATCGACTATGGGATAAGCATTATCCCTTCCGCTAGACGGTGCTCCAACAGAATGGCCGAACGGCCTCCGCGTATCTCGCGAGTGGAACGGCACAGCGGCGGCGCATGCAGGGAGCGCCCCGTCCCGTCCCTTGACCTAGCAGCAGCCTATAAAAGGCCATCAACCCCACGGTTCAAAGGGGCTTCGACCATTCTCTCCTGCACATAAACACCCATCTATCTCTCTGCCGAGGAGAAGGCTAGACTGACGTACGGCGGCCATGATGTGGTGGCGCCGTCTTGCTGGGAGATGAGCATGAAGATCTGGCCGGCGAGGAGGGGAAGAAGCCAAGACGGCAGCCGCGACGCGACGCGACGGCGCCCACCGTGCCATCCATATACCACAGTGCCGGAGTCACGATCAGTGATCCACATATCAATCTACTATCGTATTTATGAATTTCCTATTGCATTCCTGATTATTGCCGCATTGCTATTGTATCTGTCTACTTCCTTTGTTTCTTTCATCTAACGTGCAGTAGAAGGAGGACCCAACACGGCCCGCCTCTCCAGGAGGAGGCCAAGCCAACGCCTGGCGGCCACGATGCAGTGGCGCCGCCGTCCATTCCAGCAGCCCAGAAGATCTTGCCGGCCATGTCCCGCTGCCGGCTCTCAACTTCTCGCTGACGAGGAGGCGGCCACCCCGGCGGCTACAATGCAGTGGTGTCGCCTTATACCATGGCATCGTACCGGAGGCCGTGACACCACGACGCCCACAGTGATCGAGATCGGCGCCCTGCGGCCGCAACACACCACGGCGTCCCGAAGATCAAGACCGCACGGATGTAAGGCGGCCACGAACGCCACGCCTTCCATGAAGATAAAGACCCAACCGACGCCCTGTCATGCATCCACGATGCGGCGGCGCCATCTTGAGGACCCGGCTCCCCATGGCGGAGGAGCCATCGACTCCGTGCTCAAGGACACTGACGCCTCTGCACCCCGGCGTATGAGAGGTCCCGGCGGCCGCGACGAGCATGCGTCCATTGGCCATCTCCATCTTGAAGGCCACGAGGAGACCGAATGCAGACCGAAGTCCCGGCAGCCACCATCACAACGCTAGGAAGATCGGGACAAGGAGCCGACGTTCCGTCGCTGGCCCTCATGATCTTGCCGACGAAGAAGACGCTGCACCTTGGCCGCCATGTAGCAGAGAAGAGATGCGTACATGAAGGTTAAGAAAAGATGACAACGAGGAGGCACGATCATTGCTGTCTGTGCTCTCAAGTCTGAACACTATCCGTGATATCGCAGCTGTGTATCCATCACACCAATGGATCCAAAATACTATGCATTGATGCATGTTGCGTGTCTTGTATTTTGAAGCTGACTAATTAATTTGCTGTGTTGATCGATTATCCATTATACATATATCTCTCTCAGTTAACATGCAGGTCACAAGGCATCTGGGTAGTTCAATCTACACGCGCACACAAAATATACTGCAGGCCACGAGAGCAAGCAAGCTAGCACGGTCGCACTGATCGTTTTCCTGACGCCCATGCCGACAAGAGCTCGGGGCTCGTCTACGCCAAGAGACGCAACGCCGCACGCCATCCACGCGAGTGGCTTCATGGCGTCGCCCTGTCGTCCATCTACATCGGCGTCATCACATCCGCCGGAGAAGCCGCACGCTGCCCGGAGCTAGGAGGTCGGCTCGTCAAGGACCGGAAGGCGACGAACCTGCCAGCTTACTTCTGAGAACGCCCTCGACGTCCTGAACCGCAAACGACGTCCACGCGGCCGGGCTGATCGGCCACACATGGAGGCCCCAGCTTGTGACATATGTCGCTCGTGAATAAAGCACTCCGGTCGGGGTTCGTCGAGGCGATGACTCACCTACAAGTACAAGATGGTGCTGCCGAGACGGAGCCATTGCCGAGGTCATCGTCTAAGTACGAGACGGAGCTGTCCTGACGGAGCCGTCGCCCGTACCAACGCCAACACATCAAAGAGGGCGACGCAATGGCATCCAGACACAGTGATTCCACGCCGCCGGGTTGCTCCCAACTCCAGAGCACCACAGCGCCGCCACCATCCATCACACGCCACCACCAGGAGTTCAAGGTCTGCATCAACGTCACTCCGTCCACGTCGAGCAGCACATCGACGCCGCCCTGATGTACGTCTACGCCAAGCTCGCGGGTGCCACAGAGGTCGCCAGCCGGAGCGCGACGACGACGATGGCCGTGTCCATGCCGGCAACCTCTCAGATCGCACACATGGGTTGTCCTTGCATCCATGGCCTACCAGAGTTGCCTATCCACATGCTCGGGCAGTAATGCACTTGACGCCGCCATCGCGACGACGTTGCCGATCGCCGGCGACGACGTTGGGCATGAAGCCAAACATGAGGGCGACAACGACGTCGCCTTCTCGCTGCCGCCGACGTCACCTACCTCAGCACAAGCAGCCGATGTTGAAGACGACACCAACCTGAACCCGCTCAAGACGTCGCCGAGAACGTCGTCAAGTACAAGGCGAAGCGACGTCGAGGTGTCGCCGGGGCCGTCGACGAAGAGTCGCGCGAGGCGTTCCAGAAGCCATCCAAGACATGTCGCTCCTTCACTGAAGTCTACGCCAACTTGGCGTACTTGTACATGATGCATGCTTTAGTGCATTACGTGCGCACATACATGTTACATATGCATGCATGCTACACACACACATGTGCATACGTGTATCTATACGCGACCAACATGAAGCCTACCGATGGAGTTCTACAATTCTTCAACATCCAAGATTACTACTCTGCTACTCTCTTCGACGACGCCGCCGAGTGGCCGTATCGGACGAGCCAAGCGAACACCGTGCATGTTCCTCTACTACTGCTACCACTACATCAAGTCGTACGTGACCGACGAGGCCGGACGACGAGGGCGGGTGCAGCCGACGCTAAGGCTACACTATCAACGGCTCATGGACCGACGAGGCCATGGATGACGCCGACGCCAACACCAACATCACCATCAACACACATGCACGGAGAACGCGAAGCGAAGACGAAGACGACGACCACGCAGCTTAATCGGAGGTGTTCCACGAGTAGGACTCGTGGATGTAATTAACTAGGTGCTTTCCGAGGCCCTAGGAACCAAGAAGACCACATCGCCGGAGTTAGATAGCCGCCAGCAGGCTATGGAGCGCATTGTCTTTTGGGAACCTTATTTGTATTTGTGAAATATAAATAAATGTGTTTCCCCTTTTCATTTTGTGTACTTTAGTACACTGGCACGCCCGCAATTTTCTTTTTTATTCCCTAGGGCAGTGTTAGGGAGAAATCCACCTTTAGTGTGTGATTTTTCTTCTTAAACAAATTGGCACGCCCGGTGGGACATGGTTCTCCTCCCATCTTTGCTGCGCATCAATGGTCGTTGAGCTCGTCTTCGTCAAATGTCTCCAACACACAAAATGTCTCCGACACCATGGTGCTGAATTTAAGGATCCACGTCAAGCAAGAAGATCCTTATGAAACAACAGCCCAATAGCTACCTTTTGCAAGGGGCTAGCATACTCCATGGTGTCCACAAAATCAAGTTGGTGGTGTGCAACATGGACTACTACAAGCAGCTTATTGTGGTGGCCAATCCTCGAGTCATATTTCGGCTTCACCAACTTCATGTGCCCGCTTCTCATCTTGATAGTGAGAGCATAATCGTCGTCGTTCCATCAGCAGCACATTGGATGTCGTCTTCCACTACTACTACAACACCGGGGCAGCATACCCCTCGGTCTTCTTCGCATGCTGAAGGCCTTCCGGCAACGCCTTCTACTACGTCAACAATACCGGGGGCAACATTCCCCTCGATCTCTTCGCGTGCCGATGGTCTTCGGCAACCCCTACTACGTCTACAACCTCGGGGCAGCATACTCCTCGGTCTTCTCCGATGTTGTTGGTCTTCCAGCACACATACTACATCTACAACACCGGGGCAGCATCTCCTCGGTCTTCTCTTTTGCTTATGGTCTTCCGGCAACATACCTACTACATCGACAACACCGAGGGAAGCATACTCCTCGGTCATCTCCGTTGCTGATGGCATGCCGGCAACACTACTACCACATCGATAACACTGGGGCAACACCCTCCCCGGTTTGTTTTGTTGCTGATGGTCTTCTGGCAACACTTCTACTACGCCAACAACACTGGGGCACCATCCTCCTCAGTCTTCTTCGTTGCTGATGGTCTTCCGGCAACACCTTCTACTACACCAACAACGCTGGGGCAGCACCCTCCCCGGTCCTTTTCGTTGCTGATGGCTTTCCGGCAACATCTTCTACTACACCGAAAACATTATGCATGGAATCGTCCTCAACCTCTTTCATCGCCGATGGCATCCCGGCAACATCTACATCAACAATCATGTTGCCGTGCACATTCCGCTGTCTCATCAACATCACAATAGGCAACACCCTCTTCGCTCTTCATCGTTGTCAATGCATCATCTACCACAACATTGGGGGGCAACATTTTCCCTCATACTCCCTTCATCGTCGATGAATAACATCTACCGCTTCGGGGTGCCACGTTGCATCACCAACGACAATGGCAAGGCGTTCAAGTCCAATAAGTTGTACAAGTTCATAGAAAAGTACAAGATCAAGTGGAACTACTTCACCGGCTACTATCCCCAAGCAAGCATGGCGATCGAGGCGTTCAACAAGACGCTTTGCAAGATCCTCAAGAAGACGGTGCACAAGTACAAAGGGCAAGAGAGATTGGCATGATCGCCTCTTTGAAGCTCTATGGGTGTACCATATCACAATTGGTACCCCGACACAAGTCACTCCACACTCCTTTGTCTACGGGAGCTTGACAACCTTGAAGAGGGGCGCCTCAACGCCCTCCAAGACTTGGAGTTGTATCGCCAGAACATGGTGAGAGCCTACAACAAGCTAGTCAAGGAGCGGGTCTTCAAGAAGGGCGACCTAGTGTTGGTATTGCGACGTCCTATCGTCGTGACACGCAAGGTGAAGGGCAAGTTCCAACCGAAGTGGGAAGGACCGTACGTCATCGAGCAAGCTTACAGCGGAGGAGCCTATCAGCTGGTCGATCAACAAGGATCCCGGCCGATGTCTCCAATCAACGGGCGGTACTTAAAAAAATATTTTTTTATAAAACATCCCTTGGGTTGGGGCCAGCATGCACTAACAATTGCATAGTATGGCCCCTGTTTTCTTTTCAAAATTTTGGACTCAAACGTCAGACTTTCCCACAAAGAGCTAAGCTGCGGTGCAAGATTTGGCTGCCCTAGGATCTGGTTGGATGAGGCATCGATCGGAAGCACACTTCACACATATCGCACAAGACACATGCCAAGCGGTCTCTACTTGGGACGATGGGAAGAACTCCGGTTATCTCTGAGCAACGAGGTGACCATGCCCCTTGTGCCTTCTAGCGTGGGACAACGCGCTCAAGGGAAGACTATAGAAAAAGAGCAAGAAAGGGCTACCTGGCACAACACAAGTCGTCGTTCAGTGTGCAGCCTCTTGCCATCCCTATGAGCGTGACAACAAGGGACCTAAAGAAAAAAAAGATGCCTGCGAGGGTTCTCCTTAGTACACAAAGGCGAACCGGCTATCTTCCAAATTCCAGAAGATGTTCAACAAGTCAAGCATCAAGAAGTCAAAACAAGATGCCTCAAGTCAAGCTTCAAGCAACCCCAACATAAAAGGGACAAAATACAAGATTCCAAGATCATTGGGTCCCCAAGAAGAGATGACCCAATTCTCAAGAAATTCCAACCTCAAGCAAATGGAAGACGGTGATAGCCTGTTCGCCACCCTCGGTAAAAGTAATGGCAAATCCTTACCCGTTTTTCCCAGAACCATCTACACCAACTAAGCCCCACCTATGTCCCTGTTGGGAGGTGCAAGCGGGCTGTGGTGCAACTCAGTGCAAAGAAGGCTAGAGCAAATTTCCCTTCGTCACTTGATGGGGCCGCAAAAGCATGTCGTCCTCATACACTCACTGAATCAACAGGTTCAGCATTCATATCGCTACGGTCATTCGGCGATACTCTACAGCCAGGTCTTTTGGCAATCCTTTCCCAAACCGCGCTTATAGCAAACGCTCAACGGGAAAGCCAACATTTTCAAAACACAATAAAACAAACACGTTTTCAATGTTTTGGTACTCGAACCACTTTATGGTTCACCTAACATATGCATACAACCATCTACTCTTATCTAGCATTGCAGGACATGCGCATTGCATTTTTCGGGAAGCGGTGTTGGCGCGCCAGTGCGGGACGGCGCCAAGCTGTGAAACCCTTCGGTCTAGGCGGCGGGCACCGTGGCAGCTATGCGGTCGCGTCTAGATTGATAAACTCCTTCACCAAGTGGCATGGCCTCTTCGTCACGAGTTGAAGATGAAACACAAGGATACTATGTTGGCTAACGCCGTTGCAGCTACACGGCCCCAACTATCCTTATGGCACGTACATTCGTGTCAATACCTTGGGAATGCGGCATAATTACCAAGGTTCTGTTTATTTTTATTTTGTTTTATCTTTCCCTCTTTTCCCTACCTTTTTTTTTTGTAGGGATAAACCAATGCAAAGTGGCCTCGCAACACATGATGGCCATACGTGCAAGCAAGGTGAGGGTTACTGCATACAACTCTCCAGCAGCTTTGGCATGCGCCATGGTGGAGATCCAGCTACCTCGGCGGCATGCGATACGAGAATACTACTTCGACCTTGGCACGCGCCCCTCTACGGCAACCAACAACGTCGGCTCGGCAACTTCGGCATGCGTCTCACTACGGCAGCCCAACTTCCTCATCGCCATGCTCTGGCAACTCATCGGTGTTGCCGTCTCAGGTGCGGCTGTTCACTGCCCCGACAACCGCCGAACGGCGTCGCAAGAGCAACAGCGGCAACACGGAAGTCTTCAACGTCAAGACGGAGAGACGGCTACTCCGGCTGGGGCGAGCGCCGCGGCAACGATGGGCAGACGTGCATGGCAACGGCATGGCGACAGCGAGATCCCATGATGGCCAGACGTTCATGACGACGGCAGCGTGCTAACATCCAAACGCGCGGCAGCCTGAAGACCTCAACGAACGCCACGCCAGTAGTCCGTCTATCTCGATGGCTCGATGTACACGACGGCATGCCCACCTTGACAAGCAAGGCATCAGTGTCTCTCCATTAACACGAGAGCACCACTGCTTGAGCCCAGCCCAACTTGGGGTCCTCGAAGCACTAGAGCAGCAGCAGTAACCTAGCACGACGATCTCACGTGCCACAACACTGGGGCAAAACGCGTGGTGTCAGCCTGTCGACCACGATGGTACTAGTACCACGCGTCAGAGCGGCTCCTGGAGACCTAGTCATCTACGGTTACAATCCTGCTTGATCCATGCCCACGTTTGGCCTGCATAGTTCTGTATTCCGTACAAGACACCATCACGGCTTAGCTCGAACAAGTGTGATGGCCCTTGCAAGTCATAATGATGGAGGCTACATCAAGCTCTAGAGCGTCGACGTCAAGCCGTGCCCATTTGGCGATTTCGGCATGCGTCGTGATGAGAGTCCGGTTACACTGACGACATGACGATGCAAGACTACAGCAACTCCGTATCTCTACATCAACGCGGTGACCTCGACAAGGGCTGCAGCGCGGTCCAGCCATTCGACGACGACGGTCACGGTGATCCCGTATCTTCTCGTTCAGCTGCTGCGCCCTTCCGACAGGGCCGCCAAGCACTATGGGGTGTCTCAGCAATACAGCAGCGACAACAAGCTCATCCGGAACAAGAACGGTGGCGAGCCGGCCCCTTTGACATGCCTCACCACGTTGGCTCGAGACGACCCTGGCGCAGGCAGTGCCAGCAGCCATTATACTCAGTCAGCCGGCTGTCCTCGTGCGCCAGCAAAAATGGCAGTGACTGCGCGCCCATCTCATGAGCGTCGCGACGGACCTCGTCTGTGGAACGACAAATTCAGCCATGTCATGATGGAAATTTGATTGCCTTAACGTTGGCGTCGACAAGTGCAGCAACAGTCCAACTAAACAGTTGTGACTCGGATGAGTGCTTGAAATTAAAGCTACGATGGCAGCTGGAAGACCGAAATATTTGTACTATCATGATTTTAGTACAGCCTGCAGGTTACTCGTATGGCAAAGGAAAGAGACGTGTTTTCTGAAGGGCGATGTAATACGCATGGCGTCCAACATAACCCCTGCAGCAATCAATGTCCCGGCGCATGCTGGACTGACGATGGCGACATCACAGTGCCAGTGCTCGCTACATAGGCAGGGAATGACGGTGGCGGAAGCTCAGCGGGCGGCACGGGCCTAGCAATTTCGGTGCGCCCATTACAGCACCCCATCTTCCTCGCCGCCACTTTGGGTAGCTTGTCGTCCTTGCCTGCGGCGGCCTGGCGACGATGCACGCTCTACCACGACAGATTGCTACTTTGGTGTGCGCAGTTGAGGCATCCTGACCGACGTCCTGGCAAGCGTCAAGCGGCTACCTCCTAACCACGACTGGCGCCACGTCAGCAACGCGACAATCGACGGATCAGTGATCCCTTTGTGCAAGGGCGGCAGTGACATCTCAAGTCCTCGACGGTCCCGGAGCCAGTGTTAATGGCCCAATGTCTGGCCATATGTTCGTGGCGAGGTTATACTGGACATTGACGGCAACATGGCGATCGCAGAGGAAAGAAGATACCGGTCTATCTGGCCGACGATAGCTGTCTTATAAGATGAAGAATTCGGGATAAGCAAGGCCGCATTTCCTAGTGCGCCGTATCTGTCAAATTACTTCCACCAAGTCGAGTGTGAATTTGCTTCGCATTCACACTCAACTTGGTGGGGGGCATTTGTTTGACGATATTTTGTACAAACTTTTTCAGTATTGACGTGGGTGCTACTAAAGAATGCAAGGAGAAGGCAAGGAAGTTTGTGCGTGAGACATGCAGGTGTGTGTCGCAAGTTGAGCTAGAATGCACACGAGTATGTGTGCTCACCATCTACCAAAATACGTATGTACTATATACGTGCTGCTCCACCGGGTAGAAGTTGGCCACAAGGCAACCTGGAACCTTCCATCGACTATGGGATAAGCATTATCCCTTCCGCTAGACGGTGCTCCAACAGAATGGCCGAACGGCCTCCGCGTATCTCGCGAGTGGAACGGCACAGCGGCGGCGCATGCAGGGAGCGCCCCGTCCCGTCCCTTGACCTAGCAGCAGCCTATAAAAGGCCATCAACCCCACGGTTCAAAGGGGCTTCGACCATTCTCTCCTGCACATAAACACCCATCTATCTCTCTGCCGAGGAGAAGGCTAGACTGACGTACGGCGGCCATGATGTGGTGGCGCCGTCTTGCTGGGAGATGAGCATGAAGATCTGGCCGGCGAGGAGGGGAAGAAGCCAAGACGGCAGCCGCGACGCGACGCGACGGCGCCCACCGTGCCATCCATATACCACAGTGCCGGAGTCACGATCAGTGATCCACATATCAATCTACTATCGTATTTATGAATTTCCTATTGCATTCCTGATTATTGCCGCATTGCTATTGTATCTGTCTACTTCCTTTGTTTCTTTCATCTAACGTGCAGTAGAAGGAGGACCCAACACGGCCCGCCTCTCCAGGAGGAGGCCAAGCCAACGCCTGGCGGCCACGATGCAGTGGCGCCGCCGTCCATTCCAGCAGCCCAGAAGATCTTGCCGGCCATGTCCCGCTGCCGGCTCTCAACTTCTCGCTGACGAGGAGGCGGCCACCCCGGCGGCTACAATGCAGTGGTGTCGCCTTATACCATGGCATCGTACCGGAGGCCGTGACACCACGACGCCCACAGTGATCGAGATCGGCGCCCTGCGGCCGCAACACACCACGGCGTCCCGAAGATCAAGACCGCACGGATGTAAGGCGGCCACGAACGCCACGCCTTCCATGAAGATAAAGACCCAACCGACGCCCTGTCATGCATCCACGATGCGGCGGCGCCATCTTGAGGACCCGGCTCCCCATGGCGGAGGAGCCATCGACTCCGTGCTCAAGGACACTGACGCCTCTGCACCCCGGCGTATGAGAGGTCCCGGCGGCCGCGACGAGCATGCGTCCATTGGCCATCTCCATCTTGAAGGCCACGAGGAGACCGAATGCAGACCGAAGTCCCGGCAGCCACCATCACAACGCTAGGAAGATCGGGACAAGGAGCCGACGTTCCGTCGCTGGCCCTCATGATCTTGCCGACGAAGAAGACGCTGCACCTTGGCCGCCATGTAGCAGAGAAGAGATGCGTACATGAAGGTTAAGAAAAAGATGACAACGAGGAGGCACGATCATTGCTGTCTGTGCTCTCAAGTCTGAACACTATCCGTGATATCGCAGCTGTGTATCCATCACACCAATGGATCCAAAATACTATGCATTGATGCATGTTGCGTGTCTTGTATTTTGAAGCTGACTAATTAATTTGCTGTGTTGATCGATTATCCATTATACATATATCTCTCTCAGTTAACATGCAGGTCACAAGGCATCTGGGTAGTTCAATCTACACGCGCACACAAAATATACTGCAGGCCACGAGAGCAAGCAAGCTAGCACGGTCGCACTGATCGTTTTCCTGACGCCCATGCCGACAAGAGCTCGGGGCTCGTCTACGCCAAGAGACGCAACGCCGCACGCCATCCACGCGAGTGGCTTCATGGCGTCGCCCTGTCGTCCATCTACATCGGCGTCATCACATCCGCCGGAGAAGCCGCACGCTGCCCGGAGCTAGGAGGTCGGCTCGTCAAGGACCGGAAGGCGACGAACCTGCCAGCTTACTTCTGAGAACGCCCTCGACGTCCTGAACCGCAAACGACGTCCACGCGGCCGGGCTGATCGGCCACACATGGAGGCCCCAGCTTGTGACATATGTCGCTCGTGAATAAAGCACTCCGGTCGGGGTTCGTCGAGGCGATGACTCACCTACAAGTACAAGATGGTGCTGCCGAGACGGAGCCATTGCCGAGGTCATCGTCTAAGTACGAGACGGAGCTGTCCTGACGGAGCCGTCGCCCGTACCAACGCCAACACATCAAAGAGGGCGACGCAATGGCATCCAGACACAGTGATTCCACGCCGCCGGGTTGCTCCCAACTCCAGAGCACCACAGCGCCGCCACCATCCATCACACGCCACCACCAGGAGTTCAAGGTCTGCATCAACGTCACTCCGTCCACGTCGAGCAGCACATCGACGCCGCCCTGATGTACGTCTACGCCAAGCTCGCGGGTGCCACAGAGGTCGCCAGCCGGAGCGCGACGACGACGATGGCCGTGTCCATGCCGGCAACCTCTCAGATCGCACACATGGGTTGTCCTTGCATCCATGGCCTACCAGAGTTGCCTATCCACATGCTCGGGCAGTAATGCACTTGACGCCGCCATCGCGACGACGTTGCCGATCGCCGGCGACGACGTTGGGCATGAAGCCAAACATGAGGGCGACAACGACGTCGCCTTCTCGCTGCCGCCGACGTCACCTACCTCAGCACAAGCAGCCGATGTTGAAGACGACACCAACCTGAACCCGCTCAAGACGTCGCCGAGAACGTCGTCAAGTACAAGGCGAAGCGACGTCGAGGTGTCGCCGGGGCCGTCGACGAAGAGTCGCGCGAGGCGTTCCAGAAGCCATCCAAGACATGTCGCTCCTTCACTGAAGTCTACGCCAACTTGGCGTACTTGTACATGATGCATGCTTTAGTGCATTACGTGCGCACATACATGTTACATATGCATGCATGCTACACACACACATGTGCATACGTGTATCTATACGCGACCAACATGAAGCCTACCGATGGAGTTCTACAATTCTTCAACATCCAAGATTACTACTCTGCTACTCTCTTCGACGACGCCGCCGAGTGGCCGTATCGGACGAGCCAAGCGAACACCGTGCATGTTCCTCTACTACTGCTACCACTACATCAAGTCGTACGTGACCGACGAGGCCGGACGACGAGGGCGGGTGCAGCCGACGCTAAGGCTACACTATCAACGGCTCATGGACCGACGAGGCCATGGATGACGCCGACGCCAACACCAACATCACCATCAACACACATGCACGGAGAACGCGAAGCGAAGACGAAGACGACGACCACGCAGCTTAATCGGAGGTGTTCCACGAGTAGGACTCGTGGATGTAATTAACTAGGTGCTTTCCGAGGCCCTAGGAACCAAGAAGACCACATCGCCGGAGTTAGATAGCCGCCAGCAGGCTATGGAGCGCATTGTCTTTTGGGAACCTTATTTGTATTTGTGAAATATAAATAAATGTGTTTCCCCTTTTCATTTTGTGTACTTTAGTACACTGGCACGCCCGCAATTTTCTTTTTTATTCCCTAGGGCAGTGTTAGGGAGAAATCCACCTTTAGTGTGTGATTTTTCTTCTTAAACAAATTGGCACGCCCGGTGGGACATGGTTCTCCTCCCATCTTTGCTGCGCATCAATGGTCGTTGAGCTCGTCTTCGTCAAATGTCTCCAACACACAAAATGTCTCCGACACCATGGTGCTGAATTTAAGGATCCACGTCAAGCAAGAAGATCCTTATGAAACAACAGCCCAATAGCTACCTTTTGCAAGGGGCTAGCATACTCCATGGTGTCCACAAAATCAAGTTGGTGGTGTGCAACATGGACTACTACAAGCAGCTTATTGTGGTGGCCAATCCTCGAGTCATATTTCGGCTTCACCAACTTCATGTGCCCGCTTCTCATCTTGATAGTGAGAGCATAATCGTCGTCGTTCCATCAGCAGCACATTGGATGTCGTCTTCCACTACTACTACAACACCGGGGCAGCATACCCCTCGGTCTTCTTCGCATGCTGAAGGCCTTCCGGCAACGCCTTCTACTACGTCAACAATACCGGGGGCAACATTCCCCTCGATCTCTTCGCGTGCCGATGGTCTTCGGCAACCCCTACTACGTCTACAACCTCGGGGCAGCATACTCCTCGGTCTTCTCCGATGTTGTTGGTCTTCCAGCACACATACTACATCTACAACACCGGGGCAGCATCTCCTCGGTCTTCTCTTTTGCTTATGGTCTTCCGGCAACATACCTACTACATCGACAACACTGAGGGAAGCATACTCCTCGGTCATCTCCGTTGCTGATGGCATGCCGGCAACACTACTACCACATCGATAACACTGGGGCAACACCCTCCCCGGTTTGTTTTGTTGTTGATGGTCTTCTGGCAACACTTCTACTACGCCAACAACACTGGGGCACCATCCTCCTCAGTCTTCTTCGTTGCTGATGGTCTTCCGGCAACACCTTCTACTACACCAACAACGCTGGGGCAGCACCCTCCCCGGTCCTTTTCGTTGCTGATGGCTTTCCGGCAACATCTTCTACTACACCGAAAACATTATGCATGGAATCGTCCTCAACCTCTTTCATCGCCGATGGCATCCCGGCAACATCTACATCAACAATCATGTTGCCGTGCACATTCCGCTGTCTCATCAACATCACAATAGGCAACACCCTCTTCGCTCTTCATCGTTGTCAATGCATCATCTACCACAACATTGGGGGGCAACATTTTCCCTCATACTCCCTTCATCGTCGATGAATAACATCTACCGCTTCGGGGTGCCACGTTGCATCACCAACGACAATGGCAAGGCGTTCAAGTCCAATAAGTTGTACAAGTTCATAGAAAAGTACAAGATCAAGTGGAACTACTTCACCGGCTACTATCCCCAAGCAAGCATGGCGATCGAGGCGTTCAACAAGACGCTTTGCAAGATCCTCAAGAAGACGGTGCACAAGTACAAAGGGCAAGAGAGATTGGCATGATCGCCTCTTTGAAGCTCTATGGGTGTACCATATCACAATTGGTACCCCGACACAAGTCACTCCACACTCCTTTGTCTACGGGAGCTTGACAACCTTGAAGAGGGGCGCCTCAACGCCCTCCAAGACTTGGAGTTGTATCGCCAGAACATGGTGAGAGCCTACAACAAGCTAGTCAAGGAGCGGGTCTTCAAGAAGGGCGACCTAGTGTTGGTATTGCGACGTCCTATCGTCGTGACACGCAAGGTGAAGGGCAAGTTCCAACCGAAGTGGGAAGGACCGTACGTCATCGAGCAAGCTTACAGCGGAGGAGCCTATCAGCTGGTCGATCAACAAGGATCCCGGCCGATGTCTCCAATCAACGGGCGGTACTTAAAAAAATATTTTTTTATAAAACATCCCTTGGGTTGGGGCCAGCATGCACTAACAATTGCATAGTATGGCCCCTGTTTTCTTTTCAAAATTTTGGACTCAAACGTCAGACTTTCCCACAAAGAGCTAAGCTGCGGTGCAAGATTTGGCTGCCCTAGGATCTGGTTGGATGAGGCATCGATCGGAAGCACACTTCACACATATCGCACAAGACACATGCCAAGCGGTCTCTACTTGGGACGATGGGAAGAACTCCGGTTATCTCTGAGCAACGAGGTGACCATGCCCCTTGTGCCTTCTAGCGTGGGACAACGCGCTCAAGGGAAGACTATAGAAAAAGAGCAAGAAAGGGCTACCTGGCACAACACAAGTCGTCGTTCAGTGTGCAGCCTCTTGCCATCCCTATGAGCGTGACAACAAGGGACCTAAAGAAAAAAAAGATGCCTGCGAGGGTTCTCCTTAGTACACAAAGGCGAACCGGCTATCTTCCAAATTCCAGAAGATGTTCAACAAGTCAAGCATCAAGAAGTCAAAACAAGATGCCTCAAGTCAAGCTTCAAGCAACCCCAACATAAAAGGGACAAAATACAAGATTCCAAGATCATTGGGTCCCCAAGAAGAGATGACCCAATTCTCAAGAAATTCCAACCTCAAGCAAATGGAAGACGGTGATAGCCTGTTCGCCACCCTCGGTAAAAGTAATGGCAAATCCTTACCCCTTTTTCCCAGAACCATCTACACCAACTAAGCCCCACCTATGTCCCTGTTGGGAGGTGCAAGTGGGCTGTGGTGCAACTCAGTGCAAAGAAGGCTAGAGCAAATTTCCCTTCGTCACTTGATGGGGCCGCAAAAGCATGTCGTCCTCATACACTCACTGAATCAACAGGTTCAGCATTCATATCGCTACGGTCATTCGGCGATACTCTACAGCCAGGTCTTTTGGCAATCCTTTCCCAAACCGCGCTTATAGCAAACGCTCAACGGGAAAGCCAACATTTTCAAAACACAATAAAACAAACACGTTTTCAATGTTTTGGTACTCGAACCACTTTATGGTTCACCTAACATATGCATACAACCATCTACTCTTATCTAGCATTGCAGGACATGCGCATTGCATTTTTCGGGAAAGGTGTTGGCGCGCCAGTGCGGGACGGCGCCAAGCTGTGAAACCCTTCGGTCTAGGCGGCGGGCACCGTGGCAGCTATGCGGTCGCGTCTAGATTGATAAACTCCTTCACCAAGTGGCATGGCCTCTTCGTCACAAGTTGAAGATGAAACACAAGGATACTATGTTGGCTAACGCCGTTGCAGCTACACGGCCCCAACTATCCTTATGGCACGTACATTCGCGTCAATACCTTGGGAATGCGGCATAATTACCAAGGTTCTGTTTATTTTTATTTTGTTTTATCTTTCCCTCTTTTCCCTACCTTTTTTTTTTGTAGGGATAAACCAATGCAAAGTGGCCTCGCAACACATGATGGCCATACGTGCAAGCAAGGTGAGGGTCACTGCATACAACTCTCCAGCAGCTTTGGCATGCGCCATGGTGGAGATCCAGCTACCTCGGCGGCATGCGATACGAGAATACTACTTCGACCTTGGCACGCGCCCCTCTACGGCAACCAACAACGTCGGCTCGGCAACTTCGGCATGCGTCTCACTACGGCAGCCCAACTTCCTCATCGCCATGCTCTGGCAACTCATCGGTGTTGCCGTCTCAGGTGCGGCTGTTCACTGCCCCGACAACCGCCGAACGGCGTCGCAAGAGCAACAGCGGCAACACGGAAGTCTTCAACGTCAAGACGGAGAGACGGCTACTCCGGCTGGGGCGAGCGCCGCGGCAACGATGGGCAGACGTGCATGGCAACGGCATGGCGACAGCGAGATCCCATGATGGCCAGACGTTCATGACGACGGCAGCGTGCTAACATCCAAACGCGCGGCAGCCTGAAGACCTCAACGAACGCCACGCCAGTAGTCCGTCTATCTCGATGGCTCGATGTACACGACGGCATGCCCACCTTGACAAGCAAGGCATCAGTGTCTCTCCATTAACACGAGAGCACCACTGCTTGAGCCCAGCCCAACTTGGGGTCCTCGAAGCACTAGAGCAGCAGCAGTAACCTAGCACGACGATCTCACGTGCCACAACACTGGGGCAAAACGCGTGGTGTCAGCCTGTCGACCACGATGGTACTAGTACCACGCGTCAGAGCGGCTCCTGGAGACCTAGTCATCTACGGTTACAATCCTGCTTGATCCATGCCCACGTTTGGCCTGCATAGTTCTGTATTCCGTACAAGACACCATCACGGCTTAGCTCGAACAAGTGTGATGGCCCTTGCAAGTCATAATGATGGAGGCTACATCAAGCTCTAGAGCGTCGACGTCAAGCCGTGCCCATTTGGCGATTTCGGCATGCGTCGTGATGAGAGTCCGGTTACACTGACGACATGACGATGCAAGACTACAGCAACTCCGTATCTCTACATCAACGCGGTGACCTCGACAAGGGCTGCAGCGCGGTCCAGCCATTCGACGACGACGGTCACGGTGATCCCGTATCTTCTCGTTCAGCTGCTGCGCCCTTCCGACAGGGCCGCCAAGCACTATGGGGTGTCTCAGCAATACAGCAGCGACAACAAGCTCATCCGGAACAAGAACGGTGGCGAGCCGGCCCCTTTGACATGCCTCACCACGTTGGCTCGAGACGACCCTGGCGCAGGCAGTGCCAGCAGCCATTATACTCAGTCAGCCGGCTGTCCTCGTGCGCCAGCAAAAATGGCAGTGACTGCGCGCCCATCTCATGAGCGTCGCGACGGACCTCGTCTGTGGAACGACAAATTCAGCCATGTCATGATGGAAATTTGATTGCCTTAACGTTGGCGTCGACAAGTGCAGCAACAGTCCAACTAAACAGTTGTGACTCGGATGAGTGCTTGAAATTAAAGCTACGATGGCAGCTGGAAGACCGAAATATTTGTACTATCATGATTTTAGTACAGCCTGCAGGTTACTCGTATGGCAAAGGAAAGAGACGTGTTTTCTGAAGGGCGATGTAATACGCATGGCGTCCAACATAACCCCTGCAGCAATCAATGTCCCGGCGCATGCTGGACTGACGATGGCGACATCACAGTGCCAGTGCTCGCTACATAGGCAGGGAATGACGGTGGCGGAAGCTCAGCGGGCGGCACGGGCCTAGCAATTTCGGTGCGCCCATTACAGCACCCCATCTTCCTCGCCGCCACTTTGGGTAGCTTGTCGTCCTTGCCTGCGGCGGCCTGGCGACGATGCACGCTCTACCACGACAGATTGCTACTTTGGTGTGCGCAGTTGAGGCATCCTGACCGACGTCCTGGCAAGCGTCAAGCGGCTACCTCCTAACCACGACTGGCGCCACGTCAGCAACGCGACAATCGACGGATCAGTGATCCCTTTGTGCAAGGGCGGCAGTGACATCTCAAGTCCTCGACGGTCCCGGAGCCAGTGTTAATGGCCCAATGTCTGGCCATATGTTCGTGGCGAGGTTATACTCGACATTGACGGCAACATGGCGATCGCAGAGGAAAGAAGATACCGGTCTATCTGGCCGACGATAGCTGTCTTATAAGATGAAGAATTCGGGATAAGCAAGGCCGCATTTCCTAGTGCGCCGTATCTGTCAAATTACTTCCACCAAGTCGAGTGTGAATTTGCTTCGCATTCACACTCAACTTGGTGGGGGGCATTTGTTTGACGATATTTTGTACAAACTTTTTCAGTATTGACGTGGGTGCTACTAAAGAATGCAAGGAGAAGGCAAGGAAGTTTGTGCGTGAGACATGCAGGTGTGTGTCGCAAGTTGAGCTAGAATGCACACGAGTATGTGTGCTCACCATCTACCAAAATACGTATGTACTATATACGTGCTGCTCCACCGGGTAGAAGTTGGCCACAAGGCAACCTGGAACCTTCCATCGACTATGGGATAAGCATTATCCCTTCCGCTAGACGGTGCTCCAACAGAATGGCCGAACGGCCTCCGCGTATCTCGCGAGTGGAACGGCACAGCGGCGGCGCATGCAGGGAGCGCCCCGTCCCGTCCCTTGACCTAGCAGCAGCCTATAAAAGGCCATCAACCCCACGGTTCAAAGGGGCTTCGACCATTCTCTCCTGCACATAAACACCCATCTATCTCTCTGCCGAGGAGAAGGCTAGACTGACGTACGGCGGCCATGATGTGGTGGCGCCGTCTTGCTGGGAGATGAGCATGAAGATCTGGCCGGCGAGGAGGGGAAGAAGCCAAGACGGCAGCCGCGACGCGACGCGACGGCGCCCACCGTGCCATCCATATACCACAGTGCCGGAGTCACGATCAGTGATCCACATATCAATCTACTATCGTATTTATGAATTTCCTATTGCATTCCTGATTATTGCCGCATTGCTATTGTATCTGTCTACTTCCTTTGTTTCTTTCATCTAACGTGCAGTAGAAGGAGGACCCAACACGGCCCGCCTCTCCAGGAGGAGGCCAAGCCAACGCCTGGCAGCCACGATGCAGTGGCGCCGCCGTCCATTCCAGCAGCCCAGAAGATCTTGCCGGCCATGTCCCGCTGCCGGCTCTCAACTTCTCGCTGACGAGGAGGCGGCCACCCCGGCGGCTACAATGCAGTGGTGTCGCCTTATACCATGGCATCGTACCGGAGGCCGTGACACCACGACGCCCACAGTGATCGAGATCGGCGCCCTGCGGCCGCAACACACCACGGCGTCCCGAAGATCAAGACCGCACGGATGTAAGGCGGCCACGAACGCCACGCCTTCCATGAAGATAAAGACCCAACCGACGCCCTGTCATGCATCCACGATGCGGCGGCGCCATCTTGAGGACCCGGCTCCCCATGGCGGAGGAGCCATCGACTCCGTGCTCAAGGACACTGACGCCTCTGCACCCCGGCGTATGAGAGGTCCCGGCGGCCGCGACGAGCATGCGTCCATTGGCCATCTCCATCTTGAAGGCCACGAGGAGACCGAATGCAGACCGAAGTCCCGGCAGCCACCATCACAACGCTAGGAAGATCGGGACAAGGAGCCGACGTTCCGTCGCTGGCCCTCATGATCTTGCCGACGAAGAAGACGCTGCACCTTGGCCGCCATGTAGCAGAGAAGAGATGCGTACATGAAGGTTAAGAAAAAGATGACAACGAGGAGGCACGATCATTGCTGTCTGTGCTCTCAAGTCTGAACACTATCCGTGATATCGCAGCTGTGTATCCATCACACCAATGGATCCAAAATACTATGCATTGATGCATGTTGCGTGTCTTGTATTTTGAAGCTGACTAATTAATTTGCTGTGTTGATCGATTATCCATTATACATATATCTCTCTCAGTTAACATGCAGGTCACAAGGCATCTGGGTAGTTCAATCTACACGCGCACACAAAATATACTGCAGGCCACGAGAGCAAGCAAGCTAGCACGGTCGCACTGATCGTTTTCCTGACGCCCATGCCGACAAGAGCTCGGGGCTCGTCTACGCCAAGAGACGCAACGCCGCACGCCATCCACGCGAGTGGCTTCATGGCGTCGCCCTGTCGTCCATCTACATCGGCGTCATCACATCCGCCGGAGAAGCCGCACGCTGCCCGGAGCTAGGAGGTCGGCTCGTCAAGGACCGGAAGGCGACGAACCTGCCAGCTTACTTCTGAGAACGCCCTCGACGTCCTGAACCGCAAACGACGTCCACGCGGCCGGGCTGATCGGCCACACATGGAGGCCCCAGCTTGTGACATATGTCGCTCGTGAATAAAGCACTCCGGTCGGGGTTCGTCGAGGCGATGACTCACCTACAAGTACAAGATGGTGCTGCCGAGACGGAGCCATTGCCGAGGTCATCGTCTAAGTACGAGACGGAGCTGTCCTGACGGAGCCGTCGCCCGTACCAACGCCAACACATCAAAGAGGGCGACGCAATGGCATCCAGACACAGTGATTCCACGCCGCCGGGTTGCTCCCAACTCCAGAGCACCACAGCGCCGCCACCATCCATCACACGCCACCACCAGGAGTTCAAGGTCTGCATCAACGTCACTCCGTCCACGTCGAGCAGCACATCGACGCCGCCCTGATGTACGTCTACGCCAAGCTCGCGGGTGCCACAGAGGTCGCCAGCCGGAGCGCGACGACGACGATGGCCGTGTCCATGCCGGCAACCTCTCAGATCGCACACATGGGTTGTCCTTGCATCCATGGCCTACCAGAGTTGCCTATCCACATGCTCGGGCAGTAATGCACTTGACGCCGCCATCGCGACGACGTTGCCGATCGCCGGCGACGACGTTGGGCATGAAGCCAAACATGAGGGCGACAACGACGTCGCCTTCTCGCTGCCGCCGACGTCACCTACCTCAGCACAAGCAGCCGATGTTGAAGACGACACCAACCTGAACCCGCTCAAGACGTCGCCGAGAACGTCGTCAAGTACAAGGCGAAGCGACGTCGAGGTGTCGCCGGGGCCGTCGACGAAGAGTCGCGCGAGGCGTTCCAGAAGCCATCCAAGACATGTCGCTCCTTCACTGAAGTCTACGCCAACTTGGCGTACTTGTACATGATGCATGCTTTAGTGCATTACGTGCGCACATACATGTTACATATGCATGCATGCTACACACACACATGTGCATACGTGTATCTATACGCGACCAACATGAAGCCTACCGATGGAGTTCTACAATTCTTCAACATCCAAGATTACTACTCTGCTACTCTCTTCGACGCCGCCGCCGAGTGGCCGTATCGGACGAGCCAAGCGAACACCGTGCATGTTCCTCTACTACTGCTACCACTACATCAAGTCGTACGTGACCGACGAGGCCGGACGACGAGGGCGGGTGCAGCCGACGCTAAGGCTACACTATCAACGGCTCATGGACCGACGAGGCCATGGATGACGCCGACGCCAACACCAACATCACCATCAACACACATGCACGGAGAACGCGAAGCGAAGACGAAGACGACGACCACGCAGCTTAATCGGAGGTGTTCCACGAGTAGGACTCGTGGATGTAATTAACTAGGTGCTTTCCGAGGCCCTAGGAACCAAGAAGACCACATCGCCGGAGTTAGATAGCCGCCAGCAGGTTATGGAGCGCATTGTCTTTTGGGAACCTTATTTGTATTTGTGAAATATAAATAAATGTGTTTCCCCTTTTCATTTTGTGTACTTTAGTACACTGGCACGCCCGTAATTTTCTTTTATATTCCTTAGAGCAGTGTTAGGGAGAAATCCACCTTTAGTGTGTGATTTTTCTTCTTAAACAAAACCAAAAATCCAGATAAACCCCGGGCCCTGTACATTTTACAGATAAGCCCTTAAGCTTTTCTGTAATTATGTTTAAGCCCTGTCTTTTTACAGAAAAGTCCCTAAACTTTTCTGTAATTATGTTTTGGCCCTCATCTTTTTACACCTAAGCCCCCAAACTTTTCCATAATTACAAATAGGTCCCTATAACTTTCTGACCTTACAAATAAGTCCTTAAAACCTTTCTGTAATTACGATTGAGTCCTTTGTAATTACAAATAATTCCCCAAACCTTTAAACATCCATATCTCTTCAACCATAACTCCGTTTTGAGCGATTCTTGCGCTCACGGATTCGTGGAAACGCGTAGTACGTCATGGTACTACTATTGGAACCCCACATCATCCCCGGACATCATCAATGTCCTAAAATCCCCCCTCGCTTATTATACCCCTTTTATCGACAATCGTGCGATGTCAAACTCGCATATCACGATTGTTGCTCACCCAAACCTAACCAATTCTATGGTGCTAGTCGTCTAGTACCTTCCACATGATAACCCACATCCCGCTCCTTTCCTATATCGCGCATTCATTTATTTACCCGCTAACGATAAATCTTTCAGGCGGTACCGCTTCTAAATGCCGCAACCTCCTATATTCTGAGTTCGACTCCGAACCTAGCCTTGATCAATCCTCGCTCGATCAAGCTTAAACCTAACCCTGCCACCAACACCTATTCCAATGCTATCATCAATTCCTCATCAAGCCTTATCGCTTTGTCACCTTCTTTTATAAGCGATCTTTTTAATTGATTTTATTGGAGTTCTCGCTCGTTGCTATCTTAATTGCCAGTTGTTCTTAATCCTTCGATTCCCGTGCTTTATCTGCAGTCATGCGTTCATGTCATGCATGATCACGAGCACGTACCACCGTCATGTGCTTAGCTCATGACGAATAATTAGTAGATTAGTCTTAATAGTTAATTAATCTAATAAGTAATCAGTAGTCAATCACCATTAGGTAATCCCTTAATCCATAGGTAAGTAATTAAAGTGACACACCTTGCACTTGTACACTTGTTCCAATAACCTTTGTATAGGTTACGATCTATACAAAGCCTTAGTGATGCAAGTGTACAAAATACACGTACACACGTTGTACTCACCTTCACCTGCACTCATGCTCTTCTCATCGTGTTTAGCATCTCTCATTTACACCAAAAGCCCTAGTGTTCGGTGCATTGTCCTAACAAGCCTTTCTAAGATAATAAAATCTTGCTAAAGTAAAATTGGATGCATCATGCATGCTTTGTGTCTTTTATCCTTTAATGGTGTTCCATCGGCTCTTCTTGGAGTTTATTTGGATCTTATTGATTCTTTTTGATCTTTAGTTTCTTTCGCGGTAGTTTATTTATACGTAGTGTTTTTATGCGCTAGCTTACGCGAGATTCGAGGAAGAGTCAAAGCGTTTCAAGCTTCAAGAAAGATCCAGAGGAATCCAAGACGGAAGACACAAGCTTCGAGGAAGAATTTGAAGACATCGACCTCGACAGAAGAATCTAAAGAATAGGAACTTGAAGATTAGGATATCGTTCATCAGGCAAGCTCTACTTCTCCTTGATCATGATTGAACCTACTGTTTTCGCATTGCACCTATAGAGCCTGCTCTCGTAATATACAATGCTTGTTATTTTACTACTTGTGTAGTTAATGTCCTACTTGCTTACTGGTATTGATGCCACTTATATAGGCATCAAAACCAGAATCCTTGATTTCCCTTGTTTACTCATCACCTTGATAACCTTAGGACAGTACCATCATCTCTATGATGGCACGATTACCTTGCTACTAGAATGCTTAGGACCCCTCGCAATGTTTCTACATTGCCACACCTCTCACATACTTATTTTTACAAAACGTGTTAAATGAGTTTGGTGGTGTGTGTGATACATGGGATTGGGAGTAGCACAACCGTGTTAGGTGATGATGATGGGATGGGTTGGATTGCGGGCAAGGCCACTAGTGAAAGGTGGTTTGTGAGATAGCCCACCAGTGTGGGATATGGTGCTTGCCCGGCCACATAAGGACCGGTTCTCTCGACCGTAACCTAACGATTATCCCGTACAACCACGGAACCTGAATGGGAAGGACTTATCCTACCTTCTTGGGTACACTTGCAACACCATCGGAGGCTGTTGTAGCAACGGAAGCTCAGGAAAAGACCCGGGAAACGTACCCGTGGTCCGGTCGTGGAACCCAGTGTCGGTGCATGGGAAAGCCGCCTGTCCTGGTTTGTACTCGGATCCTGCAACTCGTTGCGGGAGCACGAATGTACCTGTTAAAGGTGTGTTGTGCCGTCGTGTGACAATTCATTGTCACAGGCCCTGAGTGTGATTCCGTGGTGGTTTTGCGAAGTGCTCAGTGAAGATGGACTAAGCGTTATATCACTCTCCGTACAAGAGTGCATAGCCCGTGGGGAAAGCTGTACACCCTCTGCAGAGGATAAGAATTCATCCGGATGGACGTTGTCACGGCATATGACACGTTATGGTTCTACGCTCCTTGAGATTAGCCACCTCTTCTATTCCTTGGCGTGTGAGTGAGTTGTAGCCAACTCGTGTTTTGGAAGTGATGGCATGGATGCCGGGTCGGTATGGCCGCTGAGGTCAGAAGGCCCAACTAAAACTTGGGAACTAGCAGGAACGTTTCATACCCCCCAGGGCCACCCAACTAAAATACTGACAAATATCTCTTTGTTTTTATCTCTAAAATCCTTGGTTTGCTTTAGAGAACCCTGCATAAAAGTGCTTTCTGCAAATGAAACCCTACAGCCTTCTCCTTGCTAAGACCAAATATGCATTTTCATATACCCTTGAGTAGTGTAGGGCTTGCGGAGTACCTTATGTACTCACGCTCTTGCTTTTGTTGTTTTTAGTCAGAAAAGACTTCGTAAGACGACGACGATTAGGTTTTCGGTTCTGCTTCTCAAGTCTGCCTGTGGTGTTGGACCCTGGCTTTCCGCTGTCTGCCTCACCGTTAGTTGGTCGGAGGGACTTGGATATTTCTGAATCCGAATCCTTGTCGCACCGCCACTAAGGGTGATTAATCAGGTATTATACTTATGTACCTATTCGAAGTATGCTTTTGGTTACCATATCTGTGTTCTTGTGCGTATCAGCTACTGATCCAGGGACTGATACATGATGCACAACATACCCTAGTGATGGGGTATGACACGACGCAGTAAGGAGATCGTGTGAGGGCGGTGGCGCGGCGGCGGCGACGGGCGACTAGGCCGAGATTAGCGCCAACGGAATGGAGGTACGCGAAATGAGCCGGTCCATGTAAAAATGACCTGGATACCCTTTAGGATACCACTGATATTGTACCAGTGATATAAGGCACTGTAAAACTCCTCTAATTTTCCATCTTTTTTAATTTCACATTATTTTTTAACTTTAGTTGCGTTATTAATGTGCCTACATGGCTCAAATAAAAAAAATAATGTCAAAAAAGCTTTCATGCTGACTGAACTGAATCACATAGGCTGGTTCTTGTTATTATTTGAAAAAGCTTGACCAAAATCTTGATAGCCACAAGCATGACTATACAAGGTTCATATATCAACATTCAATATTGCGATGATCCTTTGTGGTGCAAAACAAGTTGTACCTATGTGACATCCTTGACTTAACATGGATATTTGCTCTTGTATCCAATATCATCGGCAACAGACGTTTTTTCTGTCGCTCGGCCGCACGAAGAACGCCTCAACCTGTTGCTGCTGTGGTGTGCTGTTTAGGGACTGCCTGCTCCCGAAAGAGTGCTTCACAGATGCTTGCGCCCTGCGCTGCGCGGTGATGTCCGTCCCCTCCGCCGTGCGCAATGGTGGCTTATGTAATCGGATAATTTCCTGGGCCACGAAGTGCAGCAGCGTGGTCATCCCATCGGTTCACTTGACGTGGGCGAGCTTGAGCAGGGCATCGAGCTTGAAAGCCATGGCGCAGACCCGCTCCGTCCCAACTTAATCTGGTTCCTGGTCTTCAGCATGGCTTAAATCAACTTCAGGAACAGCTTCACTTAACGTGGATTGTTGCTCTTGTACCCAAAATCCAGCGGCCTCAAACGGTCCACACACGCAAGTTAATTGGATTTCTTGCATGCACTTTGTGCAAGGGCCGGAATAGCAATGCTGCATGAAGAATGGCTCGACCCGTTGTAGGTTTGTATCGTAGCTACGTCTGTAACACCTCAGCGTGTTTGTAGCCTGTTAATAGTGATTTTAACCCATGTGATTCAAAAGTGAATTGGTTGTGGGGATAGTCATACATGGTTTGTTCCAAGCATAGCACCTCCGCTTATCTTTTTACTTGAAGCAAGGACGAAAAGGTAAGAGTGATGCTACGTGTATGCTTGCCCACGTGGAGGCTGGGCGGTAAGCGGATTTTAGAGGTATTTTAGATTAATTTCTTTGTAATGGTAGTGGTTGGTAATTTAATAAAATATACACAGTATTTTGGGTTTATGTTTTTCATAACGACAGCGGAGGGTAATTTGTTTGGTCCTCTTTCTCCGATTAATGAGGCAATTACTAGCCCTTGAAGACAAACATGATGGCTTTTTTTTTCTTAATCAAATATTAAGTTAAACAGATAGACTAGTGGTTCACCAACTAATAAAACTGGAGGCTTGTGCTTGAGGGGAACTGGAGGTTCCTCCCCTCTCTTTTAATCGCAACCATTGATATCAAAAGAGGTGTTTACGAACCTGATTAATTTAGTTAGGGGTATTTTGGTAGTTGTCTCTTCATTAATCATGGATACTCGATCGCCGGACTTCCAGCTCCGTCTTCGTTGCGCCCATCCCGCTTCCCCATGGTTTGCCGTTGTGTCCGCATTGCTCCGCCACTCGATCGGATTGATGCTCGTCAGGGTCCCGGACGGCTCCGCTTAGGATTAACCGCTTTAGCCTCCTCCTTCCTCCTCGAGTTCATGCGAGGAAGACAAAAACTTCCTTCCATGGCGGCGGCGCATCAAAACAGAACGGCTAGGGATTTGATTCACAAAAATGGATACAGAGAAGAAAAGAAGGATAAGGTGAATAGGCAAAAACCGGTCTACGGAATCGTCGTCGCAAGAATTTTCTCCTGGATAATTTGCAGCGGAGGCTACCGTCCTCGCCGGCGTTTCGCTTCCTGTAGTCGTCACTATTCGGATCGACCATGGCTATCGATACAGGCAGGATCGGTGAAAGTACTAAACTGTCCTTGATCTGATTTTTTTTAACTAAGAAAATACTAGTACCTGGCCCACCGATTTTTGGTACTGGTCCACAACTTAAAATTCCTTTTGTTAGGTTCCTTCCTATTTTTAACCATTAGATCTGACCAAACGAACGGTTACAATTAACTCCAAGCACCATAGAATTTCTCATAAAATTGTCCATTGTCGTGGCCCTTGCGGAGGGCATGGGTGCACGGATTGGCATGAACGCGATGGCTTCTTGTTATATCCGTACACGATTGCCAGCCAGTGGCAAAACCGGAGATATATCTTTACGGGGTAAATAAAAATTAATATTAATCAAGAGCTCATTATATTCTTTAGGATATATTTAGGTGGTAAATTTTTGTTTAGAAATTAGTAGCCAAAGCACTTGGGAGGCGCGGGCATGCCCCCCTTAGTTATGCGCTTATTTTATTGCTGCTAGCAAATGTGCTTCCGCCCAAGGTTGAGGAATCCAAGGGCACTCTGCAGCTGGCCAATGCCAAATGCAAATGGGGTTCTGCCGAGGATCAAGATGGAGGATGACTCCACAAAGATGACCTTTTCACTGTCCTTATCATATTAAGCTTTTATGTGTAACTGACTGGTGGATAGTAGCTCAACATGATAGCAAAGCTAGAGCCTCGAACCCGAATCCTAATTAACATAATTGCGTCGATTTACTGAAATAAATTGCAGCTCAATCCCATGCCATCTTTGAGGCATGATAAAGCATGAACGTGAGAGGGGGAGTTGAAGTTTAAACGAGTCATCTACCTTTTTCGTTAGTTTATTAGCTTTTGGATGCAACTGGTCAGGCATAATAGTTTAATATAGTATTTGAGACAGAAGTCTTGAGTCCGAATCCTGTTCGGTATTGTTTATGCAAAAATCGGTATATTCACTGTGTTTAATGCATCTAGCAAAACTTTTTTTTTTCGAGAACATGCTATCAAGCAAAACTTAGTTGAAGCGATTGTGTTCGTTCTATTTGCAAGTGCAGTTTTTATTTGGTTCAGACAGAGGAGACTAAAAATGCAGACTGGAGTGGCCCAATGAGGATCATCACTTCGGTATCTCTGACAAGCATGTTTGAATGGCTTTACTTGGTTGGTGGGCTCGACATCATTAGGAGGAGTGACCGATATCCCGTACCTATTTCGTGCTTCGTTCGCAGTCTCTGGGGAGCCAGGTCGCGTTCCAGACAATGGCATCGATCGCGACTCTGGGGATGTGATGTATTGTACATCACCTGGTCGGAAATCGCTCGTTCTTGGTTGGGTTGCCCTCGTTTCGGCCCTATGCCAGGCGAGCTCTGGTCGTCTTTGGTCGTCCTCTGTTCTCCCCAATATCAAATTATTATTGCGAGTACCATGAGGTCCTTGTTGCGGGACGTCACATCGAAATATCTTGTCGTTTTCTCTCTTTCAAAGAAAGTAGATTCTGGCCGCAATCGGCCACGCCACATGCGCCCTCGCCACAGAGTGTGGCGCAGGAATTTGCCGCCACACTCGCCACACTTTTTCTTCCTTGTTTGGGGGTGTTTTTTTCATAGAGACCAAAATTTAGAGGAAAGAATCTTATCATTTAAGAGTATTAAATAAAGTTTAATTACAAAATTAACTGTAGAACCCCTGGTCTAAATCGCGAGACGAATCTAACGAGGGTAGGTAAGCCGTGATTAGACGCTGGTTACTGTAGCATTATTGTAGCATTACTGTAGCATCACTGTAACAAAATATAGATTAATTAGGCTCGTTAGATTCGTCTCGTAAAGATGTACGTATCTGTAAAAAGATTTTATCATTAAATTTTATTTAGTACTCTTAAATAATAAAATTCTCTTTGATGTGATAGGTCTAAATGCTAAATGCTAAAGCAACGAACACCCCTTTGTGTGCTGTGGCGAGTCTGGCGACCGTACTGTGGCGAGAAAGCAAACACTGCCGCACCTTCCGTGGCTGCCGAATGCTAGGTGTGGCGATTGGTGGCTGGCATCCAAGCAGCCTCGTACCAGGGGCTCCCAAAAGAGCGTTCGTAGTACTAGCTAGGTCACGTACGAGACCAGTGCATTGTTGCAATCATCTTTATCCCATCCCCATTAGTCAAATACATACGGAATCATATGACCAGGAATCTGAGCGCCGAGACATGCCGGAACGGTGCCGTTGCGCGCAATTTCCGCTCCTCCTGTTGACTCCTTGCGCATATATGACTAGTTTTTGGAAGTTCACTTCGAAGCGGCACTGACCCTGTCAACCACAGGGGTAGTATAAGCAAGTGGCTGCAACCTGCGACCACCTGCAAAGGAGGTGGAGGAAGTGGGTAACCTATAGCCAGAGGCCCAGAGAGATAACGATGGAGCTGCCCATTGCCGACCCGGCGGCCGCCGATCGGGATCGAGCCCGGCTGCGCCAACTGGGATACAAGCAGGAGCTCAAGCGAGGCCTATCGTAAGTACATCATGCTTCGATTCTTCCCGTGCACAAACCTGCATGCAATTTCTTTGGCCTCTGAATATGTGTTTCAGTTCACATGTGTGTACATGCATGTAGCGTCCTTTCCAACTTTGCCTTCTCCTTCTCCATCATCTCCGTGATGACGGGGGTGACGACGACGTACAACACGGGGCTGCGCTACGGCGGCCCGGTGTCCATGACACTTGGGGTGGCTCGTGGTGGCGACCTTCAACGGCTGCGTTGCTCTATCCATGGCAGAGATCTGCTCTGCCTACCCGACCTCCGGCGGGCTCTACTACTGGAGCGCCAAGCTCGCCGGCAAGGATTGGGCTCCCCTCGCGTCCTGGGTCACTGGATGGTACGTGCCAGTGCCATCCTATATTCTCCTTTGGGTCCTTGATTTGTTCACGCATATTCTTCGTTCATGTCAAGACTTCTTGGTCTTTCCTGCAGATCATTACTAGCTAGCATATGTAACTAAGTTTAATTATAAACTCCTGCAGGTTCAACATTGTGGGACAGGTAAGCCCGAGCTCCATAGATTCATGCATGAGACACTACCATGAATACTCGCCTGCAACTTTAAAGTGTCCCATCAGTAATGTTTAGTTAATCTTCTTCATCTGTACTAGTAGCTAGTGATATGTTAGTATATACTTAATCCATTCTTGGACTGTCATCCGGCGGCTAGTGGCATGTGGAACTGATTCCGTGCGCAGGCCGGTCAGCTGGGTACACTCACAGTCTCAGGTTTTATTTTATTATTGGCAGTCAACGTTTCCAATTTTCAATCATCTGAAAATATCTCTTTCACTCAATCACCTAAAGCTACAAGTATGTGACTTAAAAATTGCTATACTAAGTGCATACGACAATTATGATGGAATGGTTTAAAATGAAAAAAAAAAAGCATTAGACATCCCCAATCAGACCCTTGCTTGCTCTTGTACTCCCTTTGTCCAGAAATGTAAACATTTTTTTCTTGTTTGGTCAAAGTCAGCAGTCTTTGATTTGATCGATAATATTGGTCTTTCATTCTTTTTATTTTACATGGGAAAAGTGATACATTAAGATAGATGGTTTTACGATGAATCTCATAACATCATTTTGGTATTTTTTTAAATCTTTATAATATTTTTGTTATTAGCGATCAAAGTTGAAAACGTTTGAATTTGACTAAATCTAGAAATATTTACATTTCTAGACATGAGCTATCTACGCGTTACTCCTACTAGCTAGTACCCCTAATCAACAAAGCACTAGTCACGCTGCTGACCCAGTGGTCTTAAACAGTGGGCTGGTACTACGACCATAGACTTCGCGTTGGCACAGCTTATCCAAGTGATCATCCTACTCGGCACCGGGGGGCTCAACGGCGGTGGCTACATGGCCTCCAAGTACGTCGTGCTAGCCATCTACGGTGCCATCCTGATCATACACGGGATAATCAACAGCCTCCCAATCCAATGGCTGGCATTGTTTGGTCATCTCGGAGCATTTTTCAATGTTGCAGGTACATTAATTATGTCTCAAATAACTTCATCAGGGTTTGTAGTCTAGTAGGAGTATATACTTCTTCTTTTTTGCGATGATATTAGGAATGTATACTTTGATCGTTCTCCAGTCCTTAGATGTGATTCGTTAGATCCCTTATCACATGCATACACATTACAGATTGGTGTTAACCTAATGGGTTTACGGCAGGTATCTTTACCCTGGTGATCTTGATTCCAGTTGTTGCCAAGGACGATAGGGCGGGTGTGGATTTTATCTTCACCCATTTCAACACAGACAATGGCATGGGGATCCATGACAAAGCTTATATTCTATCCGTGGGGCTGCTAATGAGCCAGTACTCTCTCCTTGGCTACGATGCATCTGCTCACCTGGTAATTAAGTTGTTCAACTACACACATTCAAAAAATAACTATCAGAAAGCACATGACACAAATTTGACTTGTGTTTACAAGTGCAGACAGAGGAGACGAAGAATGCAGATTGGAGTGGCCCAATGGGGATAATCACTTCCGTGGCCTTGTCGAGCATGTTTGGATGGATCTATCTGGTGGCCTTAACGTCGATCGTGACCGACATCCCATACCTTATGAACCCTCAAAATGATGCAGGCGGTTATGCCATCGCCCAATCCTTGTACAACACCTTCCACAGGAGATACGGTAGCGGTGTTGGAGGGCTCGTCTGTTTGGGAATCATCTCAACTGCCACCTTCCTATGCGGCTCCGCGTGTGTAACCAGCAACTCAAGGTGCATACTATGTTACCAGCTAGTATACTCCCTCTATTTCTTTACTAAATTGTCTGCATGAAAAGCAAAACCCTGAAATGTGTCGTTGTGAGTAGTTAACTGCGTTCTTTAATAATTGACATTTTCTCATCATTAAGTTGCATTAGTAGATGCGGTCTCTACTAAGCAGAACCTGAGTATTACTACTTGCAGAATGGGGTATGCCTTCTCGAGGGACGGGGCGATGCCGATGTCGCATGTATGGTACCGGGTAAGCAAGCAGGAGGTGCCCTTGAACGTCGTCTGGCTCTCTGTGGCCGTGGCATTCGTCATGGCATTGACGGTGCGTGGTCTCATGTATGAACTTCAAGCAATTGCAGTACATGATATCAAACGTAACATGATCAACATTTGTTTATTCATGCTGCTTCTTGACAGTCGCTGGGGAGCCAAGTAGCGTTCCAGGCAATGCTTTCCATCGCAACAATTGGGTTTTACATTGCCTATGGTCTACCGATCTTTTTCCGCGTGACGACGGCTCGGAAGTCATTCATTCCGGGGCCGTTTAACTTGGGAAAATTCGGTGTCGCCATTGGCTGGGTCGCCGTTGCCTGGGTGGCCCTGGTCACCGTGCTCTTCTCCTTGCCGGTGGCATATCCTGTTGCGGTGTACAACTTCAACTACACGCCTGTGGCCGTAGGAGGCGTGCTGCTGCTTTGCGTTGGCGCCTGGGTGCTACACGCCCGGTTCTGGTTCAAAGGGCCCATCGCCAATGTTGATGCTTAATGCGGCCTCGATTGGCCTTTTGCCAGTCACAGTTTGATCTCTGGATTTGATATCAAATCGTGTTTTAAATATGTAATCATGGATTCTTGCAAGCGAGAATGAATTTGCTAGTCATGAGCAGAATAGAAAAACATGGCGGCAGACCCAAAGCTCTGCTTAAACTGTGGCCCATGGGCCTTCTAACGTTTACAAAGCTGAATCACATCTTTATGTCTTCTTCTTTCTCAAGAAAAAGAAGAAAAAAAAACGAAAACGATCAGTGGCATGACGTGTATAATCATTGAACCCTGGCCCATGGCTGCACGAATTGTCAATCACTGCGGCTTTTGCTACCATATAAGGATACAATGCATCTCCTTGGTCAAACATGTCATGAGTCGAAGCTGTGCAAGACCCCATATGTGGAAACCAAGGCAACAAGATAAGCTTTGGAAAGCGCAGCTGAGAGCTGACCCCGTCAAACGTAGACAAGTGAGCAAAGCAGAACTACTCTGCTGCAGCACCAGCAGCCAGCGGCAGGGGAAGTGCGCCGACAGGGAGCACCATGGCCGTGTCTCGCCGCTCCGTCGAGGTCGACCTGCCCGTCGCGGACCCAGACCGAGCCCGGCTGCAGCAACTGGGATACAAGCAGGAGCTCAAGCGCGGCCTCTCGTACGTACGCCTTTCGATCGATTTCTACGCAGTCTTACGACCATCCTCGCTCCTGATCCGTGTTTCACGTGTGTATCTCATCGCAGAGTTATTTCCAACTTTGCCTTCTCGTTCTCCCTCATCTCCGTGCTGACGGGCGTGACCACGACGTACAACACCGGACTGCGCTACGGTGGCCCGGCCTCCATGACGCTGGGGTGGCTCGTGGTGGCGACCTTCAACGGCTGCGTTGCTCTGTCCATGGCGGAGATCTGCTCCGCGTACCCGACCTCTGGCGGGCTATACTACTGGAGCGCCAAGCTCGCCGGCAAGAACTGGGCGTCCCTTGCATCATGGGTAACTGGATGGTAGGCTCATCCAATTCCAAAGAAGACGCTTTCCCGTAATCTTGCTTTGAGTCCGGAGATGACTTTCATGCCCTGTTCTACAGGTTCAACATCGTGGCACAGGTACACGCTGAAACTTCCCCAAATCCATCGGACAATGAGTACATCCCTGCATCCCTCAAGTATTCTCAACTTCTTAATAGTGGGCACTATCTTTCAGGTTGATTAAAATTTACTTCACAGAATATAGTAGTAATGTTCAGTGATAGCTGCACAAGCGAGATAGCCCCTTGTATGCCAATGCATTCTCAGGCACGCAGCAGCCACAATTACTTTAGCACTCACTGGAGCAGAGCACTGAACTGAGTATGAGCTGCAGGCTCTAGGCTGCTAATTAAAATAGGATGATCAAGGTTCTGACTGACAGTCTCCTTTCTTCGACTGAACTATTTGTCCCACAGTGGACCGGTACCGCAAGCGTCAACTTCTCGTTAGCGCAGCTTGTACAAGTGATCATCCTGCTTGGCTCCGGTGGCACCGACGGCGGCTACCTGGCCTCCAAGTACGTCGTCCTAGCCATCTACGGCGCCATTTTAATTCTACACGGGCTGACCAATAGCCTCCCTATCCAGCGGTTGTCTTGGTTGGGAAAATTCGGAGTATTCTGGAATACCGCGGGTATACAAGGACATTTTTTTTGCAGTTTTGATAGGGGCATACATACGCACTTGTGTTAACAGTATGACTATTATTTTAGGTGTCTTTGTCCTGGTGATATTGATACCCATGGTTGCAAAGGAGAGGGCAAGCTTGGAGTTTATCTTCACCCACTTCAATACAGAGAATGGCATGGGGGTCAGTAACAAAGTTTATATTCTTGCCATGGGGTTACTAATGAGCCAATATTCTCTCCTTGGCTATGATACATCTGCGCACATGGTAAATTGTTTTGTTATATATTCAAAACCAATCCAGGCACAATTTTTAGTGCGTGATGCACTAAAATTTGTTTACAAGTTCATAAAAAGAATAGTTTACATTTGCATTTTTGTTTAGTGTAGACAGAGGAGACAAAGAATGCAGACTGGAATGGCCCAATGGGGATTATCACTTCGGTATCTCTGGCAAGCATGTTTGGATGGATTTACTTGGTGGCCTTGACATCAGTAGTGACAGACATTCCGTACCTCTTGGATCCTGGCAATGATGCTGGCGGATACGCCATTGCTCAGGCTTTGTACACGACCTTCCACAGGAGATACGGCAGTGGCATTGGAGGGCTTATCTGCTTGGGAGTCGTCGCGGTCGCCATCTTCATCTGCGGTTCCGCTAATGTTACCAGCGACTCAAGGTGCGAGCTACTGATTAACATGCAACTATGCTATTTGGCCTGGTAAGGTACTAGTTAATGAGAAAACTCCACGTACGTGTAGGATGGGATATGCCTTTTCCAGGGACGGAGCGATGCCGTTCTCACACTTTTGGCACCGATTGAACAAGCACGAGGTGCCCTTCAATGTCGTCTGGCTCTCGGTGTTCCTGGCATTCGTCATAGCCCTTCCAGTATGTGATCTGATCTCGTCTATACACAAACTGCAAGCAGTGTTTGCATTGCCAAATATATGCTAACTCATGTTTTCTCTTCTTGATTACAGTCGCTGGGGAGTCAGGTGGCATTCCAGGCAATGGTGTCCGTTGCCACTACGGGCTTGTACATCGCCTACGCGCTGCCCATCTTCTTCCGCGTGACCACGGCCCGGAAATCGTTCGTCCCGGGGCCGTTCCACCTCGGACGGTACAGCTATATCGTCGGCTGGATCTCCGTCACATGGGTGGCGCTGTTGACTGTGCTGTTCTCTCTTCCGGTGGCGTATCCGGTGACGCAGGCCAACTTCAACTACACGCCAGTCGCCGTCGGCGGCGTGCTGCTGCTCAGCGTCGGCGCGTGGGTGGTGCACGCCCGGTTCTGGTTTCAAGGGCCCGTCACGAACGTTGAGAGCTAGAATCTTTGTTTTATGTTGTCGTTTGATTATGTTGCATATACAGAGCCAGGAAATGAACGATTTCTGTTATCTTGGCAGTGACTTTGATGCAGATTTTTGTTGCAGTTTCCTCCAAAATTTATATGAGAATCGCACAAATGTCTCATATCGATTGTCCATTTCACTTTGTTGGTAAGATCTGGCTATCTTCTCGAATACCTGATTCCCACCATGTCTCAACTCAAGCCGTCGCATCAACAGCTCCATCACGCCGTCTGCCAGTGAAGAGATCCGGAGGTGCCGGGTGCGGTCGGGCCGTCGGCCACGGGTGCCGGCCATTTCCTAGTGCGAGATTGATTGGTGTTCGTCTCTGATATTTCCCGCCGCGCGCTGCTATATGGGTCGGGCCGGAAAGTGAATATCGGCCTGCTGCACTCAGTCCACTAGCAGCATGTGAGCTTCTGTCGTGGGCTCAGCCCAGTATGGATTAAGCCCTCTCCAAGCTTTAGCAGACTCGGCGCGAGCTCGCCCCTACTCCCCAACCGCGCCGGCCGCCGCCATGCGAGGGCTCCTCTCCTCGTCCCCCACTCTCCTCCGGCGAGCCGCCGCCGCAGCAGCAGCGCAGATCTCCGGCACGGGTTGCAGCAACGCCACAGCATCCGTAGCCTCTCCTCTCTGTCGCTCTACCCTTCAGGTACAGTGTACCTCCACACCGTCTCTCCGCTGGTCCATCGATTTGCTGCTTCTTGCAATGTGTTGGGCATCTGTAAATTTGTTTGCTAGAAAATTTTCCGCCGGTCAATCAAAATAGAGAAGCATGGTTCGCTAGTTGAGGTAGAGAATCGACTGTATGAGTGGGATCAGTGGGCGTTTGCAAGAGTTAACACATCTGCGCAATAGCAGCTTAACTGTAAGTTTCATTTGCTTTGTTGTCTCCTGGTCGTGTGCATAGTAGGGCGTGCCGGTGGGTATCCGATTCGTAGGTTAGTTAATTGCATTTTTTGTTCATTTGAGAGAGTTTTGGGTGACACAAATAAAGGGGGCAAAAAAATGGATCTTTGCATAGTTGCTAAGTGCTATTCCAAATTTCAGCGTGCTGTTGGTTCCTGTGCTGTTTTAATACTTCTTTACCTTCAAAGTTCAAGTTCTATAATGCTTCACTTGCTTATATTTCAAGATATAAAGTTTGCAAATAATTTGATCTATTAAATTCTGTGGATCACCTTTCTTCCCTGTGGTTTACTAGGATGGGAAAGGCAAGGCATTTTTTGGGTCCTGGTCTAGAGGTTGTTCTATGTCAACAACAGGTATGCCCAATAATTGCTCATTTGTTGTTGATTTTAGTGTCTCTAACATAAAAAACCCTCTTGTCCTTGGGTGCTCATCTAACAGGGACTGGGATAGTCGTTAAAAACTTCACGCAATTGATAACTTTTAAAGTTATATAATAGGATAATTATTATTCTGCGCCATTGTTTATCCACACCAAATATTGTTTATGAGGTGTAATGTTACTGAGTAATTTGTACAATTTTCAGCTGATTTGCTGTTAGACTACGAGAGTGACCCCCCACTTGATGATGCACAAGCTCTTCGGAAAGAATCATCTCTAAATGTTGCTGTCTCTCAACTTGCAAGCGATTTTGATAGAGAATCTAATCTATGTTTGGAGAAATTCTCTCGGACTAGGCGGGCATCTGTCATCTCTACTGGTTCTCTTAAGCTTGATCTTGCTCTTGGGATTGGAGGACTACCAAAGGTCATAATATGCTTCCATATTATTTATAAGTCAGAACTAAATATTCACAAGATACAAATATACTTTGTTTTTATGAGACATATGAAGCCATGTTCATGTATTTACTCTATTCCAATCAACACTAGCAAATTCAAAAATTACTGAGGATCCTGTGAAGTTATTTATATCTTTTGCTGCTTACCAACCCTTTTTGCTGATGCTTGTTGCATACCATACAACTGCCTTTTGTATTCAGCATCTCTGTTAAGACACATCTGTGTACAGGAACAAATCCATCATCTTTTCCCTTGACATGCTGCATTCTAACTGTCCATGCCTTCCTCTGGTCAAGATATTTATTGAACTGCAACTTTGCCTTGAGAAATGTGATCAGCAGCTCTAGTTCTGTTGGAGGACACAAGGCGTTTATCATTTTATTTTGTAGCTTTTGCCCTGTTTGGCAGATTACCGATAAGCATATGTTGCAGGGTAGAATGGTTGAGATATTTGGAAAAGAGGCATCTGGGAAGACAACACTTGCACTTCATGTTGTCAAAGAAGCTCAAAAAAATGGAGGTATGTTTTTCCTTTATGATGCCCATCTCCACTCTTTTTTCCGGTTAGCATAACTCACATGTCATTTGGACAGAAGTGATTTCCCCATTTAAGCCTAGTTTTTTGTTTTGTATCTTTGGTTGTTCATACTAGTATTGTTTGCAATCTTTTGTCATTTACCTTTAGTAATTAATATTGTTCCCCTTTTCACACTTTTCTTTCGTTCTTTTTTTTTTTTGGGTTACACAAGCATTAATGAAATTGCCAGTGACTGGTCTCAAAAAAGAAAAGAAAGAAATTGCCAGTGACAACTCCATACTATTTAGACAGACAAATCTCTTAGAAAACTCGTTCACTCTATTTTCACGCATTTTATTTGATACTGCCTTTTTTTTATAACCAAGAGGGATTATAACTGATCGATAATGAACTGGAATACTTGCAGGTTGCTGTGCTTATATCGATGCAGAAAATGCTTTCAATCCTGCGTTTGCGGAAGCCATTGGTGTAGACACTGAGAGGCTTTTAATAGCCCAACCTGATTCTGCTGAAAATTCTTTAAGCATAGTAAACACTCTTGTTGGTGGATCCATTGATGTTGTTGTTGTGGATAGTGTATGTTACTACCCCATGTCATTTTCAGTACATTTTTTTCTTTCTCCTCAATGCCTTACATTTTGGGACCGTTAGGAATAATCGCATTAAATGTGAGGGACATATATGTTCTTTTGCTTCGTTGCCTTGAAGTTTTATTTTCCAGATATCTGATGCTTGATGGGCTTTTAGTATTTCGCTAACCTATTTATGTGTGTATTTACACTGTGTTGTGTTTATTTACCTGGCTTGTACTGGTACAGGTGGCAGCACTTATTCCAAAATGCGAAATTGAAGGTGAAATATACATGAACTCTGAAGACATACAATCTCGTTTGATGACTCGGGCGCTTCGGAAAATCCATTACACTTTAAGTCGCTCTGAAACACTTATTATTTTTGTGAATCAGGTACGACATTATTTGTGTTTCTTCTTTTCTATGTATTAACTATGAAATCGATTTGTCACACCTCTATTTCAAGCTCCTGAAGAATTTCATGTACTGTTAACTAATGATGTAATCTTGTGGGCCTGCTCGGATGAGATTGCTGCAGCTCCTACGGTTTGCGTTTGTGACTGCAGCTGCTGCAGCCGCAGCCATCTCATCCGAAGAGGCTGTTAGTTTCTACTCTTGCTGCCTCTTACAGAAAGGAATTGTATTCTAACTGCTCTATTGCAATTATAAAGAATACCACTATGTGCATTTATAAAAGAAAATATACTACAATATTTTATAAGAAACCTGCACTTCCAATGTTATGCTTCAATTTATTGGAAGTTCTGTAGATGCACTTGAAACTGGTGGAAGCTCTGTAGATGCACCAGTCAGGTGAACAATGGAAGTAGGCTAGTGATAGATGAAAACCTGAAAATATGTAGCCTGTGGATTCCTGATTTTGGGTTTCGTTCTGCCAATGCCATTCGGCCATTACATATGACCCTGACACAGATTTACTGTAATGTTGTTCTTTTGCATGGACCCCAGTCAGAAGCCTGAGATGTAAAGTTCTTTTAAGTTTAACACAGAGCTATGTGTCTTCTCTGGTTCTTTAGTTTTATCCATTGATGATATTTGTAGGTTAGGACAAAGAAGAGCTCAAATCAGTCTCCTGTGGTCTACAAGGAGGTGGCTTGCGGTGGTAATGCATTAGGATTTTATGCTGCGGTGAGACTGAGGACTTCAAGAAGGGAACTACGCTACACTGAAGACCAGGTATTACACAAAGGTTTTCATGATGACATTTTAAACTTAAGATAATAGTAGAGCTTCCTGCTTTTCAGGCTACTGGGATTGGTATATCGGTGCAGATCATCAAGAACAAATTAGTCCCAGCAACTCTAAAGGAAGCTGGCATTGACCTCAGATTTGGGAAAGGGATCTGCCGTGAATCTGAGATCTTGGAGATGGCTTCTTCTATTGGAGTTATTATGAAGGATGGGTGTGGGTATTGGATCAACAATGAGTTTTTGGCAGACAATGCAGCTGCTGAAAAATTCCTACATGAAAATGCTACGATTGCAGATGAGATCTGCAGTACCATAAGAAGCCAGTTCTTTGAAAGATGACAGTAGAAGGCCAGTGAGAGATGTCCACTCTGAAATTTTCTCGACAATTGAGAAGAAAGCTGAGGCACACTGTACATCCGGTAATCATTCAAGTAGCAATTTTATTTTTTGTTCTGTGAAGGAAGTGCAGTTAGGGATAGATGACAGGCTAATGCTCTGCTAGCTGTGTTGCGTTGATCCCATCGTGAGGCAGAAATGTTGTATCATGTATGCATAGGAACCTTTTCTAGGATATTGGTGAATCATCTTCTTGTGCTTTTTCTGTAGCTTAGTAACTTGTACCACATATGATTAAGTATTAACGAGGGACATTCCCTCTGATATTGAACCTGAGATCAACTCCATGTTAACTGTGAATGAGAATGCGCTTCTTCCGTTTGAATTTGACCGGGGTACTAGTACCATATTGCCTGGAATTCAGGGTATCTTCCTGTTGCTGCGCCTTGGGAGCCTGGAATTCCAACTTTGCATGCGTACGTGTATCGTTCAGAAGCGCAAACGTATAAGACTCGTTGCATGCATTGATTGTTTCACGCGCCACGGGTAGGAAGTCAGGGTTGGCGTTGGAAAACTTGGTCAGATTAGTCTTTGAAGTTTGCGCCTCTTTGGACTCGCGCTCATGCGTCCCTGTCTACTCTCGCCGAGGTTGCCTGAATCACACTATGAAGGTTTGCTTAGGTGGTGACGATGCACCGCTATTGATCAATCTGCATCTGCCGATCGTTGCAAATCTGCTGCAAGCGTATGCGGAACGTCAAGGTTTTTCCCAGTTGACTTTGTCCTGTTTTGCGGCTAATCGTAGTGTGGCTAATACTGGTCGTCGGACTGAAAATTCAAAGTCCATTCAGGCAGTACAGCTGCAGCAGGGTATAAAGCAAAGCTGCGTTTGGGATAAACTCATCGATTGCAGCAGCGATCTGCATACTCGCAAAGTTTGCAGAAGCCGGCTGCGTGGAAGACAATGGCTACGCGAGGCGTTGCTCCAGTGCTCGCAGCAGCATTGGTCATTGCAGCATTCGCCGCCACTGCAACAGGTACGTCTTAAGCTCCGATGAATCGTGTGCGTAGCGTGGAGACTTTCACTAATATGTATTCTTCGTGTATCAGTGCTCACTGAACCCATTTATTTGTTGTGTGCAGGTGCCAGAGCCATCGGCGTGTGCTACGGCGTGAACGGCGACAACCTCCCGTCCCGGAGCGACGTGGTGCAGCTGTACAAGTCCAGCGGAATCGGCAACATGCGCATCTACTTCGCGGACCGCGAGGCCCTGGACGCCCTGCGCGGCTCGGGCATCGGCCTCATCCTCGACGTCGGCAACGACAAGGTGGGCGAGCTCGCGGCCAACCCCGCGAACGCGGCGTCCTGGGTGAAGGACAACGTGCAGGCCTACTACCCGGACGTCGCCATCCGGTACATCGCCGTCGGGAACGAGATCACAGGCACCTCCACGGCATCGAGCGTGCTGCCAGCGATGCAGAACGTCCACGACGCGCTCGCGGCCGCGGGACTCGCGGGAAGCATCAAGGTGTCCACGGCGGTGAGCATGGACACGGTCGACAAGTCCTCGCCGCCGTCCGACGGCGTCTTCAGGGACCCCTCCGTGATGTCCCCGATCGTGCAGTTCCTGGCGAGCAACGGCGCGCCGCTGCTCGCCAACGTGTACCCTTACTTCGCATACAAGGGCGACCAGGGCATCGACCTCAACTTTGCGCTGTTCGAGCCGAGCTCGACGACGGTGACCGACCCGGCCAACGGGCTCGCCTACACCAACCTCTTCGACGCCATGGTGGACGCCGCCCGCGCCGCGCTGGACAAGGTGGGCGGCGGCGGCGTCGACGTCGTGGTGTCGGAGAGTGGGTGGCCGTCGGCGGACGGGAGGGGCGCCACCGTGGACAACGCGCGGACGTATAATCAGAACCTGATCAACCACGCCGGCAAGGGCACGCCGAGGAAGCCCGGGGCGATGGAGGTGTTCGTGTTCGCCATGTTCAACGAGAACCAGAAGGGCGGGGACCCAACGGAGAAGAAGTTTGGGCTGTTCAATCCAGACAAGACGCCAGTTTACCCAATTAATTTCGCGTGAAACTTTACCCGTATCTTTACGCGAATAAAGTGGGTGTATAAATAAAGTTTCCTTTGTCCTAGATCTTTGCAAGCTCACGGAATGACGACATGTACAACTGGAATACCAGTATACTACACTCAGTAATACATTTTTTTTGTGGAACTTAATTATGGACTTAAACCCGATGAATCACTATCTGTGTTTTTTTTAAAAAAACTCAGACCTACGGGGGTATGACGCTCCCCCGGGCTATTTTTTTACAAGAGAAGACCTTCTCACGTAAGCCGAGAAAACCTCTGAACCCCTTCCCCACCCTTACACAGAGGCATCATAGCCCGTGTGAGAAAGAACAACCTGGGCCGGGCCTTTAATCCTATGCTTTGGCCGTAGGATAGACGAGGGAATTTTATAATCTTAGCCTGAAATTCACTCCCACCGAGAATCGAACTCGAGACATGAAGAGATGACGTTGAAGCTCCGAACAACTTGGCTACAAGTCCTTTGAGTCTGTCTGTGGTTTAAAGCGTTTTGGGGTGGCACATATAACTTATCTACTGTAATTAAGTTTCGAGTTGGCACGTAAGAACGCCCAGCTTTAGGTTCCTATGTTCTCACTTGCTATGGAAAGTTTGAGGTGTCATATATCAAAACCTCACGGTGGCCAGCTCGCTCTCCTACGTTGTCTTTTGAAATGGATAAATATTTGAGGTGGATCAAAACCTCTGAATGGGCAGCCTCGGGTCTCATTTCCTCTTCTTAGGGGCACATTTAGTTTCGTGCAATTTCTAGTTGGCATACATCAAACCCCACGTTGGCAGCTCGGGCTCCTGGTGGCACAATCCATGTTGGCAAGTTTCTCTAGGTGTCAAATATCAGATTCTGCCTGTGCGTTTGAATTATAAGAAGAAAAAGGGAATTACAGACTGCAAACATAAATGTACCATCTTGAAATTTTCGTATTCCAGTTTAATTTGCGTCTGCACACACCGAGATGGGAAATTACAGACTGCAAAAATAAATGTACCGTCGGAAATTTTCATATTCCATCTCATTTGTACGTGCACACACCGAGCATACTTGTTAATTTTGAAACAGCCATACACGCTTTGCCTCCTGTAATTAAGTTTCGAGCCTTCGAGGTGACACATAAGAGTGCCCAGATCTGAATTCTTACCTATGTTCTCTTTGAAATGGAAAGTTTGAGGTGGCACATATAAAAAGCTCACGGTGGCTGACAGCTCTAGTCTCTCCTATACGTTGTCATCTTTTGAAATGTAAAATTTGAGATGGCACATATATATATCAAAACCTCAGAATGGCCAGCCTCAGGTCCCATTTCCTCTTCTTGGTGGCACATTTAGTTTCGTGCAATTTCTAGTTGGCATACATCAAACCCCATCGTTGGCAGCTCGGGCTCCTGGCGTGGCACAATCCGCGTTGGCAAGTTTCTCTAGGTGGCAAATATCAGATTCTGCATGTGTGTATAAATTATAAGAAGAAAAAGGGAATTACAGACTGCAAAAATAAATGTACCGTCTTGAAATATTCAGATTCCAGTTTAATTTGCGTGTACACACTGAGAGATGGGAATCACAGACTGAGAAATAAATGTACCGCCGTGAAATTTTCATATTCCATCTCATTTGTACGTGCACACACCAAGCATACATGTTAATTTGAAAAACAGCCATACACGCTTTGCCTCTCTGCACTGATGGATACAACTAATCACATCCACCAACCCCTGAATCCCTGATGGGCAGCACGAGTATAAGTAGAGGGGTGCTGGTGCGTTCTTTGTACATCGATCTCATACAAGCAACCACGCACTAGGTCCTCCCTCCTGAGCCGAGTAACTTAGAGTTTCCCATACCAGCTGAGCACTTGGATCTTGAGCAGCAAGATGGCTGTTGTGCAAGGCTTTGCTCCCATGCTTGCAGGGGCACTGATTGTTGGAGTCTTCGTCTCCATTCTTACAGGTATCTGATTGCTTCTTTTTTTCGTTGCAAAAGTTTACAGTAATTTTATTGGAAATAATGTTATTTTTGTGTAACTTACGATAGATGCATTCTGTTCTCGAACCTGGGAAAGTGGTAGAAACTGGGAAAGTTGTATAATCTGCTTAACAATTTGTGATTGAAGAACGCAGATTGCTATTCCGTTCAATAAAAAAAGACAAGCAGATTGTTATACAGTGAACGTGCCCAGTATGTTTGAATTTCGATAGGATTTGTGTGCTATATAGTAATATTGGCCTTTCCATGATCTAATCTACTACTCTCTTTTTTTATAACGATCTACTTGGTTTCATGTCAAGCACCTGTATGAAAGCGTCTAATTAATCAGTTTTACTTGTACACGGTGCAGGTGTGGAGTCCATTGGCGTGTGCAACGGCATGACCGGCGACGACCTCCCGCCGCCTCGCGATGTGGTGCAGCTCTACAAATCCAGCGGCATCAGCAACATGCGCATCTACAACCCCGACAGCCACGTCATGGAAGCCCTGCGCGGCTCGGGCATCGGTCTCGTCCTCGGAGTCATCAACGGCGATATCCAAGGCCTCGCTGCTTCCCAAGCATTCGCGGCATCTTGGGTCCAGACCAACGTCAGGCCCTTCTACCCGGACGTGAAGATCATGTACATCGCCGTCGGCAACGAGGTCGAGGACGGCGTCGCGCAGAGCATCCTCCCGGCGATGCAGAACCTGGAAGGCGCCCTGGCCGCGGCGGGCCTCGGCGGCGCCATCAAGGTGTCGACGTGCGTGCGGCTGGACGTGGTCACCTACTCGTTCCCTCCTTCCATGGGCACGTTCGCCAAGCCATACATGGCCGGCATCGCGCTGTTCCTGGCGACCACCGGCGCGCCATTGCTGACCAACGTGTACCCGTACTTCGCCTACAAGTACAGCCATGGAGACATCAGCCTCAACTACGCCCTCTTCCTGCCGGGCACGACGGTCAGGGACGCCGGCAACGGGCTGATATACACCAACCTCTTCGACGCCATGGTGGACTCCGTCTACGCCGCGCTGGAGAAGGCGGACGCGGCGAGCGTCAGGGTCGTCGTGTCGGAGAGCGGGTGGCCGTCGGCTGGCGGGACGGCGGCCAGCGTGCAGAACGCGCAGACGTACGTTCAGAACCTGATCAAGCATGTCGGCCAGGGCACGCCCAAGAGGCCCGGGCCGTTGGAGACGTACGTGTTCGCCATGTTCAACGAGAACCAGAAGTCGGGGGAACTGACAGAGAGGAACTTCGGGCTCTTCTATCCTAGCAAATCACCGGTTTATGCAGTCACTTTCTGATGAAAATGTATGGCTTGTATGGAGGCACTAATATTGTAGCTGCACTAATCGTAGGCTAAGGTTTTAGGTCACTCCATGGCAAGTTACTTGATGTTGGGGTTATTGTGCTTCCTAATCTTTTCCGTCGACTATATTGATATAGGATGGCTTTGGTTTCTCCATGACTGATCCAACAAAATCGACAGCAATGAGCAATTTCCTTAAAAAAAAAAAAAACTGGGGACTCTTATATATTGCCAACACTACCGAGGACTCTTCTTTCTCGCATACTCCCTTAAGACTGTTTTGGAATTTCGATCAGATTTTTTTAATTTATATTCGTTAATCAAAATGCACAAAAAGTGGATTTCTATTGGATTTTTTGTTACATTTTTTTTTTGGTTTCCAGCAAATATCGATAATTTTACAACATTGCTAAGGAGTTGAAAAAAGCTGGAAATACTAATATAAAAACAGTAGTTGGTACCTAGGAATATATATTGTTATTAAACATAGGATAGTAGTTGGTACTTCACTAAATTTTAATATAATCCCCTTTCATTCAAAAGGAAAATCCTACCATACCTATACCAAATAAATTTTCCTCTGAGCACCCTGCAAGTACATTAGTTACTTCATCAAATTTTAATACAATATCCTTTCATTAAAAAAAAACCCTACCATGATACCTATACCAAATAAATTTTCATGAGCGCTCTCTGCACAGATGGAATGATGAAATAAATAACTGGAATACTAGAAACCGTAAAACTTTCTTTATTGGAACTAATGAACTAGACCAGATGATCCACTGTATTTGTTAAAGGGTTTTGGGGTGGCACATTTTATTCTCTGATTCCACAATCCCTACTATTATTAGACTACTCCCAGTGGGGAGTATCATGGGCACTAGTTTCGCTGCCACATAGGTTTGTTTGCTTGTGTGGCATAGAAATAATGAAAAAAGGGTAGAAAGTGGTATCATGTATATGATACTACCTTGGCACAATATCCAAGTCATTCGGACCTACAATACACAAATGGCCCACTACTCATACTCACAAAAAATGAAACGATTAATTGTTTCGGTGGGATCAAAAAACAAATCTATTATACTATGCATTGCAGTTGTATAATACATAGTCTCATATCACATGGCAACCATAGAAACCGTAACATGATATCAAGGATTGAGATTAGTCTTAAGTTTCAAGGTGGCGCATTTCAAAACCTCAGAATGCTCAGCTTTAGCGAGGTTTCTATTCTCTTTTGAAATGGAAAGTTTGAGGTGGCACATATCAAAACCTCACAACGGCCAGCTCTATCCTATTTCCACATTGTCTTTTGAAATGGCAAATTTGAGGTGGCACATATCAAAACCTCACAATGGTCAGCTTCAGATTCTATTTCTCTTTCTTAGACTACTCTCAATCCATAGAATCATGACGTTAAATCCAAGAGTTCCACATCAACAAAATTTCAATAATTTGGTATGTTGATTCCACCTCTCGAATACTACATTATTGTATCCTAGGCATGCTATGTCATTTAATTTAACAGCCTAGGATATTGTGCCCAAGTTGTATCATGGATATGGTACTGCTTTGCTCTCCTCCTCGTTAATTTGATTGCTTGATGCCATGTTATTGAAAAATCTTGCGTGCCACTAATTAATGTCAATGATACTAGTAGTCTAAGTGGCACATTTAGTTTAGTTAAATTTCGAGTTCGCAGACATCAATGTCCCATAGTTGGCAGCCCAGGCTCCTAGTAGCACAATACGTGTTGCCAAGTTTCTCCAGGTGGAAAATTTTGGACTCTTCTTGATATTGAAAGAAGAGAAGGGGGATTACAGACTGCAAAAATAAATGTATTGTCTTGAAATTTTCATATTCCTTGCATGTACACACCGAGAAAAGGGAATTAGAGACTGCAAAAATAAATGTACTAGCTACTACTGCCATGATATTTTCATATCCTATCTAATTTGTACATGCACACACCGAGCATACAGGCAGCCATACATGCTGTGCCTCTCTGCATTAATTAATGGATACAACTAATCACATCCACCAATCCCTGATGGGCTGCTGCTGCACTAATGTAACCGCACTAATAGTAGGCTAAGGTTTAGGACTCTCCATGGCAAGTTACTTGATGTTGGGGTTGTTGTGCTTCCTAATCTTTTCCGTCGACTACAATGATGTAGGGTTGGGATCTACAATACACAAATAGCCCACCACTTGTACTCACAAAATATGAAACAACTAATTGTTTTGGTGGGATCAAAAAGTATATCTATGATACTATGCATTGGAGGAGTTGTAATACATAGTCTCAGATCACATGGCAACCTTAGAAGCCGTGACCTGATATCAAGGACTGAGATTAGTCTTAAGTTTGAAGGTGGCGCATTTCAAAACCTCAGAATGCCCAGCTCTAGCGAGTTTCTATGTTCTCTTTTTGAAATGGAAGTTTGAGGAGGCACATATCAAAACCTCACAACAGCCAGCTCTAGGCTCTCCTACATTGTCTTTTGAAATGGCAAATTTGAGGTGGCCCGTATTCAAAACCTCACAATGGTCAGCTTCAGATTCTAATTCTCTTTCTTAGACTACTCTCAATCCATAGTATCATGATGTTAAATCCAAGAGTGCCACATCAACAAAATTTCAATAAATTGGTTTGTTGATTCCACCTCTCGAATGGATGAAACTACATTATTGTATCATAGGCATGCTATGTCATTTAATTTAACAGCGTAGGATATTGTGCCCAAGCTGTATCGTGGATATGGTACTTCTTTGCTCTCCTCCTCCTTAACTTGATGCCATGAAAAATCTTGCGTGACACCTAATTAATGCCAATGATACTACTTATTGACATTACTTAGGCCATGTTTGTTTCCCACCCAGATTATATAATCTGGCTCATATAATCTATAAGCTGAAACAAACAAGTCTCAGATTATTATCAGATTATAGCAATTCACAGGCCAGATTATCATAATCCAATAAGCTGCTCTCCCTTGGCTTATAGATTATATAAGCTAGATTATATAATCTGAGTGGGAAACAAACAGGGCCTTAAGTGGCACATTTAGTTTAGTGAAATTTGAGTTGGCAGACATCAATGCCCCACAGTTGGCAGCCCAGGCTCCTAGTAGCACAATCCGTGTTGCCAAGTTTCTCCAGGTGGAAAATTTTGGATTCTTCCTGATATTGAAAGAAGAAAAGGGGGATTACAGACTGCAAAAATAAATGTATTGTCTTGAAATTTTCATATTCCTTGCATCTACACACCAAGAAAAGGGAATTAGAGACTGGAAAAATAAATGTACTACTACTGCCATGATATTTTCATATCCTATCGTAATTTATACATGCACACACCGAGCATACATGCAGCCAGCCAGCCATACATGCTGTGCCTCTCTGCATTGATGGATACAGCTAATCACAACCACCAGATGGGCTGCACGTCTATAAATGAGGGGTGCTGGTGTGTTCTTTGTAAATCATTCGCAAACGAGCAGTCAAGCACACGCTAGGTAGCTTAGAGAGTTTCCCATGCCATGAGTCCTTCGATCTTGCGCAGCAAGATGGCTGTTATGCAAGCCATTGCTCCTATGCTTGCAGTGGCACTAGTGATTGGAGTTTTTGCTACCATTCTCTCAGGTACCTGGTTGTATTTTCCTGAATAAGTTATAGTTTGTTGCAAATAAAATTATTGCTGCTTAAATTCCCGTAGATATGTCTGAATTTTGATATCATTTGTTCGGTGCAGGTGTGCAGTCTATTGGCGTGTGCAACGGCGTGATCGGCAACGACCTGCCGCCGCCTCGCGACGTGGTTCAGCTCTACAAATCCAGCGGCATCAGCAACATGCGCATCTTCACCCCTGATAGCCAGGTCATGGAAGCCTTGCGCGGCTCGGGCATCGGTCTCATCCTTGGAGTTGCCAATGGTGACATCCCCAGCCTCGCTGCTTCGCAAGCAAGTGCGGCATCTTGGATCCAGAAAAACGTGCTGCCTTACCACTCGGATGTGAAGATCATGTACATCACCGTCGGCAACGAGGTCAAAGACGGCGTTGCCCAGAGCCTCCTCCCGGCGATGCAGAACCTGGAGGGCGCCCTGGTCGCGGCGGGCCTTGGCGGCATCATCAAGGTGTCCACGGCTGTGAGCCTAGACGTGATGACCAACTCGTTCCCTCCTTCCATGGGTACATTCGCCCAGCCCTACATGAGCGGCATCGCTCGGTTCCTGGAGACCACCGGCGCGCCATTGCTGGCCAACGTGTACCCCTACTTCGCCTACAGGGACAACCAGAGAGACATCAGTCTCAACTACGCTCTCTTGCAGCCGGGCACGACGGTCAGGGACGCCGGCAACGGGATGGTGTACACCAACCTCTTCGACGCCATGGTGGACTCCATCTACGCCGCCCTGGAGAAGGCGGACGCGGCGAGCGTCAGGGTCGTCGTGTCGGAGAGCGGGTGGCCGTCGGCCGGCGGGTTCGCGGCGAGCGCGGACAATTCGAGGACATACATGCAGAACCTAATCAACCATGCCGGCCAGGGCACGCCTAAGAGGCCCGGGCCATTGGAGACGTACTTATTCGCCATGTTCAACGAGAACCAGAAGCCGGGGGATGCGACGGAGAGAAACTATGGGCTCTTCTATCCAAACAAATCACCAGTTTATCCCATCATGTTCAGATGAAAAATGTAAGGCATGGAATGTAACCGCACGAGTTCTGTGTTGTTTCAATAAACAATGTCATATACAAGCGTGGGGGAGCTTGTAAAACAATATTTCTTTTTTTTTTTTTTTGCGAAAGCGTAAAACAATATTTCAAGTGTGCAAGAGTTTGCTCCAATGCTTGCGTTGCAATTTTTTGGCAGATCTGCAATGTGCATTCGAGCCCTTGTGTGGCCCAGATATACCGTGCAGTCATTGGCGGAAGGAGCCCAAGAAATTGAGGGGCCGCAAGATCTGAAACTGTGATATTTATATGTTTCATATTCATAATTTGATGGAAATTTAACTACACAAGAGTTACTAAATGTTTTTCCTGTGTATTTGTAACATTATATGCATTCAGAAACTGAAAATGGCATGCATTAATTTGAATTTAGTAACTATTGAACACTAACACTGATGAGAAAACCTAGAGCTTGGAGGGGGGGGGGGGGGGGGGGGGTGGGTGGGGGGGGAGTAGATGGTCCTTCGGATGTCATACCAATTCAATCCATGAAATGGTACAGATGCAGCGTGATTTTGGGTCTTCTTGAGCCCATGGTCTAATGATACAATACATAAACATTAACAATTAAATGCACATGTTGGTCAAGGTATTTTGAAGCATCATAACAAAAACAATGATATAACGATGGTTCTATTTTAACATCATCATATGTCGAAGAAAAATTGTGGTTTCACCACGAGTGCATGCGAGCACTGGGCAGTGACATGAACTGGCACTAGAGGCAGCTGGGACAAAGCATGCATACATATATGAGGAGAGTAACCGTGCATAAGTCGAAAGGAAATCCTAGACGCCGCCACCTATCAGTCACCACTCCCCTTAACATCTCCCGGACATTTCTAGAACCTCAAGCCAAAACAACCCGAGAGACGGCAAGGATGGTGGTGTTGGGGGTCATCGATCTCGTTTGTTGTCCCCTTTCCTCCCCTCTTCCTGAGTAGTTTTTGAGGATGGTTTGGCAATAGTTGTGCTTGCTCGGCCTCTCCTTGATCAACGGCGAGGACCAGACATCTTTGACGTGCAAGGTGCTTGGCGGCCTTCGATGCACGGATATGCAAGGTGTCTAGCCTGTAGGGCGCTTATAGCAATAGTGGCTGCTAAATCTTGAGGTTGAGGTACGGGGTGAAAGCCTTGCATGGCTAAATGCTGTTGCCAACGATGGTTATGCCCTTTGGCGTCAATGTACTTCTTGAAGGTGTTATTTGTATTTTTAGATTCGCCGTGAGAAATTTTTCATGATATTTATACTACAATTTTTCTAAAAAATGAAGGACAAAGGTCGAATTGTTTGACTTCGACTATTTCTAAAACAATAATTATTTTGAAACCATGCTAGCATTCGCTAAATCCTAGAATGCCAAATCAATTAGAGAGCAATAAATCGATTTTCTAATCCAGGAGAGCAAATTTCTTATTTGCCATCAGAAATTATACTCTTATCTTATTTCTCATCAAAATTTTGCACTTTTCTTATTTGCCATCGGATCAAATTTAACATCTCTTATCTACCACTCCAATCAATTTGGTTGTTAGTTATTGTGTTATGTCGCTGCATTATTTGTGTTGCAGTAGCAAAATGGATTCGACTATGTGTACTATATCTATATGTGAAGAAAAATTCAAAAATTTTGGATGAAAAATTAGAAGGCAAACCTTTTTGGTACTTTAGCTTGAACACTGTAGTGACAGGATCAAAAATTTCTATGAACTAAAGTGATTGGAATGACAGATAAGAGAAGTGAATTTTGATCCGATAGTAAATAAAATAAGTGCAAAATTTTAAGGGCAAATAAGGAAATATTATAATTTTCAATGTCAAATAAGAAATTTGCTCAACATGGAAGTAGTCTTATGTTACTATCATACCATGCTCAACACTGGAAGGTGCATCCGAAGATTCATCCTGGATGCCCTACGGGGCTTGGGCATCAGTCTCGCCATGGACATTGGCAACGAAAACATGGCCGCCCTTGCCGCCAGTGAATCGTCCGCGTGTCCTGGGTCGAAAACATCAAAGCCCTACTACCCGCCCCGGACGTGAACATCCTCGCGGTGACGCAGAACATGAAGGCCGACCTCCCTGGCCGCGGCCAGGCTCGACGGCAGCATCAAGGTGAGAACGAGCATGAGCATGCGCGGGTGATCACCGACGGCTCGCCGCCGTCGAACGCCCTGTTCACGCAGCCTTACATTGCGGCCATTGCCTATGTCGGCAACCAGGACGACGCGAACCTCCTCAGCTACTCGCTCTTCCTGCAGAGCACGCCGGTGTACGACGACGGAAACGAGCTGAGCTACACGAACCTGTTTGACGCCATGGTCTACGCCTCGCTGATGAAGGTGGGGGCAACGAACGTTCGGGTTGTCATGTCGGAGAGCGGGTGGCCGTCGGACGGCGGGGTGGGCGCCAGTGTGCAGAACGCGCAGACGTACACCCAGAACATGATCCACCATGCGAGGCAGGGCAGGGCACTCCCAAGACGCCGTTCGGATCCACGGAAGTGTTTGTGTTCGCCATGTTCAATGAGAACCAGAAGGATCGTGACCCCACGGAGAAGAACTACAGGCTCTTCCACCCAACATGTCGCCGCCACCCACAGGTGTATATCCCATGACTTTCCAGTGATGGATGGAATAATATCCGAGTACTCTCTGTTTTTAAATTATTGTTACGACTTTTTAAATTATATTTGATCATTTGTCTTATTAAAAAGTTTTAAAATTATCATATATTTTGTTATAATTTGTTTTATTACTAAAGAAAATTAAAATTTGAAACATAAGTTATAATTTTGCATATTTGAGCTGAATAAGATGAACCGTCAAACAACTAAAACAGTCAACGGCGACAACAATTTAAAAACGGATGGAGTATCACGTAATTGTTTCTGCAGGGTACTGCATGAGATCAACAAAGGATACTGCATGGCCCAATTTGAATTTTTCTGTGGCCCATTTTATTTTATTTTCTCTGAATTTTAGTCAGATGCATATGAAACTGATCCCCAGTCGTACGGCTCTGAAGCGATCAATACGTTCGTACATACCACCCAATCAAATGATGATGCAGGTAATGTGACAAAACTAGAATCAACAAATCATGCAGAACGTCACTAGGATACAAACCACCGCTCCAATCAGTTAGCACTCCAGGTCTGAATTCCACGTATTTGTCAACGCAGACTGCACTACCCGTATCACGTTGGGGATTTATTATACTAGGCAGTCAAGTAGATATCCGGTTTTTTCAAGAAAAAAGATAACCAAAACGTAGCAACTAGTCTCCTAAAATACGGCGTCCTTTTGGAAAAGAGGAATTTCCACGCAGGACATTTATAGCGGGACAGAACGCGCGGCGTTCGTCGCTCAAGTACGCGAGGAAAACAGAGTCGGTCTTCGACTCTTGGCGGACTTCGTTGAGTCAACAGGCCGCTATTTCTGAGGAAAATAAACTGAAGGAGACGGCAGGAGGGTGGGCGCAGCATGCATGCGATGCTATGCGAGTGCGTGCAACTTGATCCGGTTAGGTTGTTACGACCAAACGAGTCCAAGGCTAACGATGCAACGCAGCTCGACCATCCCGTTCAGAAACGGATGCGCCTGTTCGGAAACGTACCAGACTAGAAGAGCAGCTGAAACTAGTATATAAGGCGTCGGGTGCATGCTGCTGGTTCATAGCATTCGATCGACAACAACGCCTCGATCGGGAGTGTTGGTAACTGAGAGAGCGAAGAAAATGGCGAGGCAACGCGTTGCTTCCATGCTTGCAGTTGCTCTGATCGTTGTTGGAGCATTTGCCTCTTTTCCCACAGGTACTCATCAGTCAGCAGACGTCGCCGATCGTAAGCTTTTACTGCAGGCTGGAGTATGTATATGTATGTATAATCATCTAACTGCGTGCGTTGCGTGCAGCGGTGCAATCCACGGGCGTCTGCTACGGCATGATGGGCAACAATCTCCCGCCGAGCAGCCAAGTGGTGCAGCTGTACAAGTCCACGGGCATCGACGGGATGCGCATCTACAGCCCCGACAAGGCCACCCTCGAGGCCCTGAAGGGCTCCGGCATCGGCACCGTCATCATCGACACAGGCAACGGCAATCTCTGCCAGTTGGCCCGCAACCCTTCCAGCGCGGCATCCTGGGTCCAGAGCAACATCAAGCCCTACTACCCGGCCGTCAACATCAGGCAGATCGCCGTCGGCAACGAGGTCCAGGGCAGCGACACGCAGTGCATCGTCCCGGCGATGCGGAACATGCAGGCCGCGCTGAACAACGCCGGCGTCGGCGCCGTCAAGGCGTCCACGGCGGTGAGGTTCGACGTGATCAAAAACTCGTTCCCGCCGTCCAGCGGCGTGTTCGCGCAGAGCTACATGACTGACGTGGCGCGGTTCCTGGCGAGCACGGGCGCGCCGCTGCTGGCCAACGTGTACCCTTACTTCGCGTACAGGGACAACCCGCGCGACATCAGCCTCGGCTACGCGACGTTCCAGCCGGGCACGAGCGTGCGGGACAACGGCAACGGGCTGACCTATCATAACCTGTTCGACGCCATGGTGGACGCCATGTACGCCGCGCTGGACAAGGCCGGGACGGGGGGCGTCAAGATCGTCGTGTCGGAGAGCGGGTGGCCATCGGACGGCGGGTTCGGCGCGAGCAAGGACAACGCGCGGAACTACAACCAGGGGCTCATCAACCACATCTCGCAGGGCACGCCAAGGAAGCCCGGGAGGATTACTGCGTACATCTTCGCCATGTTCAACGAGAACCAGAAGACGGGGGATGCCACGGAGAGAAACTTTGGGATCTTCTACCCCAACAAGCAGCCGGTGTACCCCCTCAATTTCAGAGGATAAAGTGAGCTGCGTACGAAGCAGGAAGCTGATGAAAGAAAGCTAGCCTACAGATGCATCTTTCTCTCATTACTAGACTAAATAAGCTGCGTACAAAGCAGTAATTACAAGTGTAGCGTGCGCGCATGAATAAAGAGAAACAATAATCCTGTTCCCGTAGGAAATTGACGTTGCTGATGATGTCGATGTGTGGCGGCACCAGATTTTTTTTTTTTAGCTCCATGTGGCGGCACCAGATGTGCGCCAACGTCAGGTTTCGCAAGCCGTAAAGCCGTAGCCTTCTTTGACTCGACGCGAGCAGCTTTAATGAGTCACAACATGGGCCACCTCGGCCCAATACGATATAATGGCATAATCCCTATCGGCCCATTTGAGGATCGCTGACCGATTCAGCCTTAACACACCACGGATAAGGGTGACTATCTTCTCAACACCATTAGTAAAAGCGCAATCCCTCCAATACCACTCTTGAGTGCAACCCACCCTCCAGAACACCAACGTGCTCCAAATCTCTTTTTTCTCTTCCGTTTTGCCCCTCCCTGTAGCTTGTGACCTCCAACCAAATCGAATAGAAAGAACAGGCGGTGCCGCATCTTCTTCTTCATCCAGATGCCCATGTGGCAGCTGTGCACGTCCCCGCCGTGCCGCCCTCCTACCCCCCCCCCCCCCCCCCCCCCCCCCGCCGCCAGCGAAAAAAAGGTTCGGCCAAAATTTTGGTTTGTCGACCCAGGGCAATAAAATAATTGTCCTAAATATTTGAGCTCAATTTGATTTTTTCTTTCATCCAGCTAGAACCCAGACTGTTCGTTTATTCTTCTCCATGTGGTTGAAAGCGCAGGTGAAACCCTAGCCGCCGTAAAATTCATTTCTCTCTCCTCTCTAATGTCCAGTCCACACTCATGGGTCCCTCCCTCTCCTCTTCATGTTCTACACGCAGATCTGGCCATGGATGGTGCTCCAAGTCGCAATGAGCGAGGTGCAGATGGATTAGGACGAGCATGCCGTCTTGATGGGCGCAGGAGAGTAGCTGATGCCGGCACCATGGACAAGGGCACCGCGATGCTGACCGTACGGCAGGAATGGGGGCGCAAATGCTACTACAGGAGCAGGTATTCATCGATTTAAGCTGGGTTTTTTTTCTTGTTCTATTTGCGATGATTGATGCGCATATTTACATGGGCGGATAGGTCAGGCAGTTGATGCGCTGCTAGCTCCTTCTATTCCAGACAGTGGTCGATGCTTTCTTAATTCGCTTATTTCCATCACTTGACGGTAGATCAACAACTCCTAAATAGATCCAATTCGTTGTAACCAATTGTATGTGATAGGAGCTTGCTTTGGTAACTGGCCAACAACTAGCTACAGGTTTACAATTGCAAGGAGGGCCTAACATATTTGTTGAATTTTTGATATTATGCATCATTTTTCCTTTTTTTTTGTGAAACACAGACGCAGACACTCACAAACACGTACGAGTACTCACCTTTATGAACACACACGTAACTCCTATCCTTATGAGTGCCTCCGAAAGACAAGGCCGGTTGATCTTGAGATTCACGAAGTCACCACAGGCGCCTCGCTCTCGACGGGGACGTCGCCTCCCACTGAAAGCAAAATGCCGTTAAATCCTAGAAAATTCGCTCTCATAAGGAGTCAAACCCACTACGTGTACTTACTACTTTTATTGCCACGAGCGAAAAAAGATCTTGTTGTGCTAGCCTTAATTTTTTTAAAAACATCAACTATGACCAGCCTTCCAAAATTCCCTGGCTCCGTCACTACATATTTATCTTCTGGAAGTGATTGTGTTAAACGGACAATACATTGATTCTAGGAGACTAGGACTAGCAATTAGTTTTAGTACAAATTTTATTTTATTTTTGTTAATGCCAACCAGGATCCATACCAGATCGAAGTATTGAGTATGTATGGTCACACAATGATCATATTAGTGTTGGATTTTAGTGTAACTACTGGAACAAACAAATTAAAGGTGGTGTGCTACCTGGTTTAGAGAACATCTTGATGGATTCCTGGTAATGTTGCGGAGGCACAAAGGTGCCAAAGGATGTGCGACAAACGATGAAATCAACCAGACTATTAGGGAAGGCAAGGAGAGGAGCAAAGAAAAACAGTAGACTGAGAGTAAATGATAATATTGCACAAATAGTTTATGTTCTCACACCGGCAGTAACTGCATTGAAATTCTTAGTGATGAGAATGATGACATGTAGGTAATTATTCGATTGTACAGATTGTTTTGTATTAGTGATGATGTGCATGTTGCAGTGAGAAGATCATTAAAGAATCTCGATATGAGCAGGGCAAACTTTGTGAGTGGTTCTAGAAGCAGGAGTAGAAGTATCGTGGCGAGCTGCGTGGGTGGTGGTCGTCAAGCTTGTGTTGAAAAAAGAGAAGGGTTTGAACATTGACTCTGCAGGCCGCTGAGCACCTGTCCAACCAAGGATTGACCGTGTTTTCAACATTAAAGAGTTCAAAGTAAAACTTGGCAGAGCGTGAGCTAAGTGGTTTCATGCAAAAGGCATTGCTGGGAGGAAGGCAAACTATCCTTACTTCCGAGCAGCAATGAAATTGACATAACAGCTGTGGCAGACCGCCCCATACACAGGATCGATCCACCCAAACAAAATTGAGTACACCAAGAATCTCGACAATCGAGCATAGACAGCACACATCACATCACATAGTCTCAAATATAAATTTTACAAATGAAAGTTGATTACAAGAAAGGTCATCAAAATAACAGAAGTGATATACATTTTTAAGCTTACAACACTAATGGATTGGGAGAATAAAGATACGAATGACATAGAACGCTCTCAAAGAAAGATCATTACACCGAGCCCACCGATGCAAGTTCTAAGGGGGTTACCAGCACAAAAAGCAACTAGAAGGCCTAAAAAGCAAAGGCAACAAGTTGGCAAAGTGCCAACTCCTAGCATGCAAGGCTATTTTTGGTTGGCCAACACTTTGCAGAAATAAAGCTTACTAGTTATTGATCCTTACTTTCATCATTTTAACAGCAAGTTCTAGTAGCATTTGATTTATACTCTTTGCACCTATCAACTAAAGCAATAACTTGTACAAACAATTTATCAGCATCAAATTCATACATGATCCATTACATAACTTACTACGATGCAACGCGGTGAACAAGCGGTACTCATAACCATGAAAGACGGCAATTTGAAACCGATTTACAATCCTCAGGAGACACCTGACCACACGACATATGCAACCGAACATGACACATATAGCAACCTTTCACAAAGCCCCCGCGAAGCTAAAATTGAGCTGCTACTCCCAAGAGAAGTCTTGTCCCCCAACGTGATACCCGGCCCAGCAGTCATCCGTGGGTGATCCTCATCCTGGATGAGGATCACCTAGTTATGGCCAAACGGGCCGCCCGGCACGGCACGGCCCGGGCACGAAAAGGCACGGCCCGTTTGTATTTCGGGCCGGCCCGGCACGCAATTGTTATCGGGTCGTGCCGTGCCAGCCCACGGGCCGACCCCTCGGCCCGTGGCACGGCACGTAATTAGTTAAACGTGTCGGGCCAGGCTGAAAAGCACGAAATGCACAGAAGGCCCGATAGCCCGACAGCCCGAAAAAGACCCGAAATTCAAAATAGAAGCACAGACACCAGAATTTAAGTCGCAATCCATATTTCAACACAAAGTTACCAGATTTCATACTACTGCAACATGCAGACTTCAAATTCAGAAACCAAAAAATACAAACAAACAGCAAATTGGCCAAAAGAACGAAATTTATATTACTTTGAGCTGTTTGCTGGCTGCCTCATTAAAAATCCTTTGGCCTAAGGGAAAAAAGAGTACAGCCCAGCTCACAGAGGTGTTCATCATCACAAGTTCAATAGTTTATGACACCTACATTACAAATGGATCACATTAGCTCTCAAAATGGTATGACTACAAGTTCACTACTTATCATCTACTCAGCCACAGTAGCACCCCCATCCTCACCTGAGGTTCTTGTAAGATTCTTCAAGTTCAAGGTGGGAATCCTCAACTGTCTCCTGCATTCGGTCATCTCTAAGCTGCCAATCCTTCAGGCATGTGATGATCTCCACCATCTCACTGGTCAAGCGACGTCTTCTCTCCTCAAGCACCCTGCCACAAAGACTGAAAACAGACTCCGAACTGATAGTTGAAAACAGGGACAGTCATAATATCCTTAGCCATTATAGACAAGATATGATAAGTTTGTTTATGCTCATGCCACCAATTAATAATGTCAAGGTCCTCATCAGGTGCAACAGGATCACTATCTAGATATAACATGAGCTCAGATACTTGAGAATAAGTAGAAGATTGCAAAGGAGGTGGCTCACATGATTCTGCAGCATCAGAAGGAGAAGCAAAGATCTTACCCCAATTTGTTTTCCTTTTGCCAGTACTTACCGAAGTGGGCTGTCTCTGTAAGCGAACTGCACCAAATTTATTCTCATATTTGCCAAAAAGCTTGGTTAGTTCAGTACGCACAGTATTGAAATATGTAGAATAATCAATGGAAGTAGCATCAGAAATAAGCCTCAAAACATTGCTAAAGCCTCTCATCTTGGCTCTAGGATCCAACACAAATGCAAAAGAATAAAGAAAAGGGATGTCTTTCCAATACTTCAAGTATTTCTCCTTCATAGGAACAACAACCTTCTACAAGAATTTATCAGTCTCAAAGGCATGCAAATGACCAGCAATATTAATCAGTTTATGCAACATCAAAGGAGCAGTAGGGTAATAAACACCAGAAAGAGTAACAGTGCATTCATAAAACAGCTCAAGAAATTCACAAACCTTTTCAGCAATATACCAATCTTCTGGTTCAAGCAATGCATGACCATGAACAGATTGGTATTGTCCATTGATGAAAACAGAGAATGTAGACTTATGAGGAATCAGATGTTTAAGCATAAGGTATGTGGCATTCCACCTTACATCCATATCCAAGCAGAACTTCCTAGGTGTAGCACCCATTGCAAGACAATAAGACTTGTATGCAGCAATTCTTTGATTTGAAGAGTTCAAAAAAGAGATAGCAGTTCTGAAATTTTCAACAACAGGCTTCAACCGTTTCAAACCAGACTTAACAATCAAATTAATGATATGGCATGCACATCTCTGATGCAACAAAAGAGGACCAACATAACCAGAAAATTTAGGAGTGAGCTCATCCATGGCATTAACATTAGCAGATGCATTGTCAAGTGTAACAGAAAAAACTCTATCAGACAAGCCATACTCAGAAATAACTTGCTCAATTCTATCAGCAATATTAACACCAGAATGAGAACAATCAATAAGCCTCATAGCAAGAACCCTTTTCTCTAAAAGCCAATCAGCATTAACATAATGAGCAACCACACTAATGTAATCTTCCTTAGCTTTACCAAACAAATATCAGATGTCAAAGCAACAGATGAAACACTAGACTGCAGGGTTTGCATCAAAGAAGAACGACGATCATTAAAGAACTTAACAAAATCCCTAGTCGTGGTCTGTCTAGATACATGAGAAAATCTAGGATTATGAGAGCGCTTAATGTACCGTTCAAATGGATGAGCTTCACCAAAGCAAATAGGAAGGTCTAATGCAACAATCATGCGACACAATTCTAACCTATCAACTTCAGGACTATACTCCCAAGAACGAACAGAGCCATCAGGATTAAACTGGAGCATACTTTGAACCCTAGCAGCACGTTCAGACTTAGCAAGACAAGTACGACGGTGTCGCAGCAAGTGACCAGTGCCACCATCTGAACCCCCAGTTAGAACAGACTTACAGTGCTTGCACTTAGCATGAGTCTTCTTCTGCCGGCCATTTACCTCTGTGTAGATCGGTTCGAAGTCGTTCCAAGCTTCTGATGTCAACCTCCTTTCCCTCTTCCGGCTGCTTGTGCTCACGGTACTCGCCGGTGTAGGTGTACTGGAGCCCGCCGCCGCATCGGCTGGAGTAGTGGAAGCAGGAGTACTGGAGCCCGCCGCCGGAGTACTGGAGCCCGCCGCCGCAGTTGCGTCCGCCGCCACAGCTGCGCCCGCAGATGTAGACGTGCCGGCCCTTGTTGACGCCGCCCCTTGTTGACGCCTCGGCGTTGTCGTCCCTGCCCTCGTTCGCGAGCTCGAGCGGTTGCCGAAGAGAAGGTTCTCCGCCGTGCGCAGAGCCTCCTCGCTCACCTCCGGCACCGGCATGGCCGCGACCGAGCGGCAGATCTAGCCGAAGCCGAGGCACCAGCCTAGATCTAGCCGGCGGAGAAGATTGGTGCGCGGCGGAGATGACCGGTGCGCGGCGGAGAAGACCGGTGCGCGGCGAGAGGAGGGAGGAGCAGAGGCGCGGTGGATCTAGGGTTTCGAGCGGCGAGGGGAGGGGAACTGCGCGGGCGCGGCTGCGCCTCCGCGTGCGCCGCGGCGAGGAGAGGGGAAAATGATTAGGGTTTGGGGAGGAGAGGGGACGGCGTCGTTTTTATATGGAAGGTGGCGGCTGTTGGGTTGGGCTGGAGTCGTGGGTTGGGCTGAAAGAAGAGCTGGGCTGGTTTAATTCGGGCCATGCCGTGTCGGGTCATTTTTCGGCCCGGTGTGCTTTTTCGGGCCATCTTGTATACAGGCCGGGCCGTGCCGCCCGGCGTGCTGACCCCTCGGCCCGACGGTGCGTGCCGGGCCGGCCTGGGCACGAAATTGATCGGGCCGTGCCGTGTTCGGGCCGGGCCAAAAAATGCGTGCTTCGTGCCGGCCCGTTTAGCCCGGCCCGTTTGGCCATGGCTACTCATCCTCCCTTCCACCACAAAGCCCCGAAGTAGCAGGATACGGTTCGACCACGCGATTGCTAAACTACGTCGGTTTATTGGGTTCCATATATGAGCATGTGATCAATACATTCAATACTTGCTCAACAAGGCCAACAATGGAACGGTCCTTAATCGACAAAGATGGGGCTACCGCACACAAGACCTCCATGTCTTTTAGCACAACCTATATATCATCCATCGTCCGTGTCTCCATTTTTCATCGTGTGGTCTCCAACTAAAAGCACAACCAAAATATTTCCATGAGTAACCAAGATCCTATATCGCGCAAGTAGTGGAAGCACCACTCAACTTCTACCGAAAACCTTAACTATATGCACATATCGAATTATAAGTACCCATTGAAGTGTCAAGGATAACCGGGAAGGAAAGATTATGTAGCTGGTTCCATACAATTTCTATTCTATAACTAATGCACAAAGCATGAACATAAAGTTGACAATGTGAAATATAAAACCGTAAAAATAGAGGAATCATACACTGGGGCTTGCCTTGAGTCGAAGTGGAGTTAGTATATTCGGAGACTTGGATTAATGAGATCAGCCGGAGCTCCATGCCTCACCAACTCGATCTGCACCTCATTATGCCTCAAACGACGATCCTGATTCCTAGATGATATGCAATGATGCGATGCAGAGTTAGAATGCATGATGAATGAATGAATTGTGACATGCTTGACTTAGTTACATAACAGGATAAACATTCACAATAACTGAATCAAAATAAACTTCATTACAAATTAAATTAGGGGCATGGTCTGATGTTGAGGTTCAACTTTATTCCGTTTGATCTGAAGAGTTCCTTCATGTGAACAATAATAAACCATAATTAAACATGGTTGGTTCACTCTTATTGTAAAGCAGGGGATTGCTATATAGTGCGAAGCAGGGGGTGACTATACATTCTGTGGGAGAAACTTTTATATAGATTTCATATTAGTGTTGACGATACAACACTAGTGATTTTTGAGATTTAACCAGGTAAGGATTATCTATGAAATTTAAATAACAAATTACACATTTAAGTGGAATGGCAGAGAATGGCATGGTTTCTGAATAGGATATGATTATTGAAGCTGCACAAACATGAAAGGAAACTTCTGTAGTTTATTCAGAATTTATGGATGCTCTTTTAACATTGAAACCTTTACAGCATGGTTTACTAAACGAGCATGACATAAACATCAAGTTTCATAATTTTTAGGCTTAAAGAAAGGCTAGGATTACATACACAGCAGTTCTTATATTTTAGCTTATTAACAGAACAGAACACTTATTTTCGCATGGTTAGCATTTTTCCTAGGTACTAGGTAGAGCTGGACATCATAAAACTAACAAAAATGGTCTTGCATTTTTCTGATATGTATACATTTCTCTGTGATTTTTGAAAGTTCTCTGCAGAATTGAACAAGCATGTACGACAGTGTTAACTAGCTTCTTTTGCTTTCTACTGTAGCAGTAACAAGCAGCGAGCCTCAAAGTTCATGGTGTCAACCATGATCTGCTTTTGAAAGCTCTGCTTTACAACCATGATCTCACAGGCGTCGACAGGGAAACAGAACAAAATCAAGATGGGAGTGGAACACGAGCCTCAAAGTCACGTCGGTGCTCACCAGCAATAAGCAGCGGAAGTTCTCTTCATGCAGGTCGACTGCGAGTGTAAGACGGCGGGGAAAACAAATAACATCATGTTCGCCTCGCTGCTTTGCAGCAGCTGTTTTGCAGCAGCTATAGTGTTCCAGTTATTTCTTCAGCAGCAGCTACAGTGTTCGCAGTTATTTTTTCAGCAATGGCTACAGTAAAACGGCTGCATCACAGCGAGGCGAACAGGCTGTAAATCTCTGCGCTCTCTGTGGAAAGGGACAGGGAAGATCGGACAGAGAGGCTGCAGGGATCCTTGCGCAGCTCGGGGTGGTGGTGGCTCGCACAGATGCTTTGGACAGGCTACCGGCCAAAGCACACCATGAAACGAATGGAGCTCAAGCTTCTTCTGTTGCAGTCTAGGAAGAAACTTCGAAGAACAACAATGCTTCGGGGGGGTTGGGGGGGGTGGGGGGAGACGGCACTTGCTTTTAAGAGAAGAGCAAGCCGGCCGCACAGCAGACACATCTCCACCGTGAGATCAAACGGTGGTAAGATGGACGGCAAGTGGTGATCGCTGAAACAAAATCGATGACAAGTGCGGAGATGAACTTCAGAATATGGATGTGAGTATGGATTTGCGGTGCTATCCAACAACTCGTGCTGGTCAGATCAACGGCTGTGGTGTCGAGGATTTTGCGGCCTTGCGTTTGGCTGGATACACTAGCGTCAAGTAGTACATTAGGTATATGGTGTATATGTTTCTGTTCTTCTGATATATTAGGGATTCATCAAGATACCTCGAAGAAAGCTTTACAAATCATGGTAGGTATCAGGGCTTTCAATTAGAGGGGTGGAGGTTTTGTCCTTTTTTTTATTTATTCGATTTGTCTCGGTTCATGGTGTTCTATGTTTTAGGCTACATGTACCTACGCGGTGCAGAGTTCGGAACATTATTTCATTATGAAATAAAGCTTCCCTTATGTAAAAAAAACATGGATGGCAGAAAAATAACGAAAATAGGTAGTGTAGCTGATAGGCGGGTCCTGTGGCCTTTTCTATTTTTCTGAAATTATCAAAATTCGGCCTCTCATTGCCCTAAATAATTAGCAAACAAGATCTATAAATTATGGGAATTTTTGTGTTGATAAAGGGACGGATTTACTACATCTTTGCTTCCGGGATCACAAGGTTTCCAGATTACAAAATCGAATTATTAAATTTCAAACATGGTTACTTTTAGAACTTGACTGAATAATTTAGAGGTCTATTTAAATATTTTCAGAAAATTCTGCAAAATTCTCCAAAATTTTCTTTCATCAACTTGCTACTAGATAACTTTTAACAAGCCCACTTTCTGTTGAAACTTGTAGATTTTCTTTACTACAGTGCATGGATGTATAAACAAATGTTTTGTACTTATTTCTTTTAGTTCAATATTTTATTTTTCGGTTCACTTAAAACACACAAAATGCACCTAATGTGTCAGAATGAGCATGTCACACAAAGCATGCATACAATTATGCGGAGTAACTACCATGCATAAGTCGCACGGAAAACTTAGACGGGAGCTACTCAAGACGCAAACCAACGCTGCCACCTATCAGTCTCCCCTCCCCTTCCATCTTCCGGACGTTTCTAGAGCCTCAATCCAAAACAACCCGAGAAATGGCAAGGATGATGGTGTTGGGGGTCGTCGATCTTGTTCATTATCCCCTTTCCTCATCTCTTCCTGAGTAGTTTTTGAGGATGGTTTGGCGACAGTCATGCTTGCTCGACCTCTCCTGTGTGTCTAACAGCCTTGACGGCCATGGATTTTTTAGAAGGCATGGCTCGGCGGCGAGGACCAGACATCTTTGACATGCAAGGTGCTTGGCGGCCTTCGATGCACGGATATGCAGGGTGTCTAGCCTGTATGGCGCTTATAGCAGCAGTGGCTGGTCAATCTGGATGTTGAGGCATCGGGTGAAAGCCTTGCATGGCTAAATGTCGTTGCCAATGATTCTGTCATTCTTAAATTAAAGGTGTCATTGCGGTGCCCTACTATTGTTAGATTGAATGTCTCCCAGTGAAAAGCTGGCCCCACTATTGGGATGGACTATGTTAGAATCTCTGATGTCATGAAGACCTTCATGGAGGCGTTGTCTTGGAGTTCTTCGTACCGCTTGCGTTATTTTTCGTTTGATTGTTATTCTTAGTATCTACATAACGTCTCACTCAGCTATTGACATCTATTATGCTATTCTTAAACCTCCATATTGTATATGTCAATGCAAAGCTGATGCAGCTTGGATGGTCCTACTTTAATCAACATATGTATGTTTTGTTTTGGATTGAAACTTGCTTAAGTTCATATGATGGAGCTTGTGGAGTCGATCTTACTCAAATAGCTACATCGGATGGAGAATGAAGCTTACATTGTGGAGAATTATTTTTCCCTTTTGGTTTAGTCATGTTTTGTGCACTATTGCGTTTGCTTTCTATGCTGGTCGATTCAAGTCCATGTTTGTATTTGGTTTGTGTCTTTATATGAAATAAAGGCCAGCATTATTGTACCTTCTTGAAGATTAAGGATGTCATTAATGCAATCTTTTCATTATCCTAAAAAAATACATTTATCATATCTAGTATTCATTAACCAAGATGCAACCTAACTGAAAACGAAGGTCCAATAAAGGAAAATAACCGATAAGCACTACGGGAAACCGGCTATATGCCGAGTGTTCCCAAGTTTGCCGAGTGCCTTTTATCAGGCACTCGGCAAATAGCCCCTTTGCCGAGTGCCCGAGCAAATACTCTCGGCAAACTCTCGACACCCGGTACAAAAGCGGGGCACTCTTTGCCGATAAATAGTTGTCGTGCCTTCTTTGCCGAGTGTTACACTCGGCAAAGATTTTGCCGAGTGCATTCTGGGCTTTGCTAGCACTCGGTAAACAAAGGGTTTCCCGTAATGAGGTGTCAACGTTAACGAATGACACTCTAATAAAATATGCAAGGCATTACTTACGATCCATTGTACCATACTCCGTTCATTTGAAAATAATTGTTGTTCTAGCTTTGGTCAAAAGTCAAGTGTTTATTCTTTTACCATTAATTTCTAAAAGTATATATTATTTAATAGCGTAAGATTTATATTTTTAGATTCACCTAAAGGATGACGCGACCCCACGGAGAAAAACTACGGGATCTTCACCCAGACAAAGTCGCCGGTGTATCCCGTCACTGTACACTGATGGACGAAAACAAAAAGGTAGTAGAGTACTAGCACGCAATTGTGTCCGCGAGGTACCGCACGAGCGCAATAAAGATGGAAGAAATTTAACATCACTTTTATTTCGTTTTTTTTCTTCTGATGCATATTATATTGATTCCCCATCGTACGGCTCTGAAGCGATAACTACGTACGTACATACCACTAAATCAAATGATGATGCAGGTACAAAACTAGAATCAGCAAATCATGCAGGATGTCACTAGGGTACGAACCACCGCTCCATTCAGTTAGCACTCCAGGCCAGGCTTGAAAATTCAACGTGTTTGTCAACACAGACGGCACTACCTGACCCTTATCGTACGTAGGGGATATACGGTTTTTTCATGAAAAAGAGAACCAAAGTAGCAACTATTCTCCTACAATTCAGTGTACTTTTGAAAAAGAGCAATTTCCACGCAGGACATTTATAGCAAGATAGAACGCGCGCCGCTCTTCGCTCAAGTACGAGAGGAAAACAGAGGCTTGGCGGACTTTGTTGCGTCAAGAAGCCGCTATCTATCTATCTATAATTATATTTAAAAATCTATTTTACACTCAAGTGTAATTATTTTATTTTGAAAACCACTTTGGATATGTATACGTACCTATTCTGACAAAAAAAAGGCATAATGTTTGCTCTCAAAACATAGAAATTCTCACGTAAATCCAAAAACATTACCATCATTGTCATTATAAAAAATTAGTTTAAAATACCTTCCACATGTCTTAATAATTACCCACCAAAATCATTATATAAAGAGTAAAATATATGGATGGCCATTGAACTTGTCAAGTTGTTTTAATTTAGCCATTGTACCCATGAAAGTGCAAATGATGACCATTAAGCTTGAGTCATCGCTTCGATAAGGTCATTACCTTCATAACTCTACTTATTTTAATGACATGTCATAGTATAACAGTGACTCATCATCCCCCATTGAATTTGACTCATCCCACGTGGACACATGCACTTTCATTTATTATTATCCTTTTTGTGAGTGCATGATCTTTCCATTTATTGGATTTATTTCTATGTTAGTTGGCCAGATCTAGGCAATTTCTCGTCAGCGTGGGCGTGCTGTGGTGTGAGACCCTATTCAGATCTTTGAAAAAATTGGATTGTGCGTGTCTTCTCTGAACTTTTTGAAGTTGAGACCGTGCGGAGCACATTTTTCATTAAGAAGAAGAAGAAAGTTTGATACAATGTCGGACAAAATTCCCTAAGGAATCCATCCACGACCGACAACACGTACAACAACACAAACTAGAACAAACAGCCCAGTAAACAAGAAAGAAAAGCAAGGGCAAAACAAGGCCCGAAACTAGAAAGATGAAATCCATACACATTGCGGTAGGATGTACGCCACATCATCAAAATACGTAGAATTATGAAGGTAATGGTCGTATTGACACGTATAGTCGAGCTTATAGCTGTGATTTGCATTTTCATGAGTATAATGACCAAATTGAAATAGCCAGACAAATTCAATGGTCATCTATGCATTTTACTCTTATGTAAAATTTGACTGAAACATCTTTATATTACTTTTTTGTAGACAAAGCACTGGCGGACACGCGCAAGCAGCCTCCGCTCTAAAATAAATTACCTAGAAATGACGGACAATGAGCTTGATGACGAGAAAGTTAGATACCTATACATTGAGATGGAGAGTAATCGAGTGACGTGATGAGTACGCAACCCGAAAAACAAGCTATGACGATGAAGGTAGGGAGGTAAGCCGGAAAACAAGCTATGATGACAAGCAAACGAGGGTGCTAGCTAGGGAGATAGCGTGTGGCGGTGATAGCCCATAATCGAGAGTAAGGGTAAATAGGCAAAGTGGAAAACAAGTTAGAAACAAGCAAGGAGGACGACAAGAGCCTAGGACAATTGAGCCACGAGCAAGTAATCTTAACAAGATGGTCAGCCTAGCAGTAGGAATGCGAGGGGGTGAGAGAGGTGGCGCGTAAATGTCATAGCCCTTACACGAGGGGCGATAAGTAGGCAGGACAGATAACAAGCAGGGTGTCACGCCGTAGACAAACAACAGAAGGAACAAGTGAGTCGAACAACAAGCCAAGGTGACAACCATCAGAGCATCATGACGAGTAGGCAAAGGATGCGACCGCGGGAGAGAATATATACAAGGTTATTACAAAAATATCAAAAAATACATACAGTTAATAAATTGTATATTATTATCATTATGAAAACAATCAACTACTAGTCGCGCAAATATGTGCGCCTATATATATTATTATTGACGATAAAAAGGGACACAACGTTTGCCACTAAGGCATAGAAATTCTCACGTTAATTCAAAAAAATTACTCACTCTATCATTATGAAAACAAATAGTCTAAAATACCCTTCACATGTCTTAATAATTATCCACTAATGTCATTATGTAAAAATTAGACCAAAACATCTTTATATTACTTTTTCTATTTCCCACCGCTGCCTTTATTGTTAGCAATGGGTCTTAAAGATGAGCTCCTATCCCCGTTTTCTTTTCTTTTTCCACATATGGCACACGTATAGTGTTTGTACTTAGAATGTGTGAACGATATTTTCCAATCGTTTCTAGACTGTTTTCATCTCCCAGCGCAAGCAACCTCAAGCTAGATAAATATATATTGGGATGCGAGCCAAGCTGAGAACCAGCCGATCGTCGTCGTGTCGAGCAGATAATAGATGCCACTATGGGAGAGAGCATATACAAAATTTATTACAAAATATCACAAACTAGATACATATAAGTTTATAAATTGTATACTATTATCCATAAAAAACAATTTACTATACTAGACACTGCGCGAGCCACCGTACTAGTTTCTAGTTTCTCAAGAAAAACTGAAGGAGATAGCCGGAGGGTGGTGACGCTGACGCGCACCATGCTTGCGATGCGAGAGCGTGCAACTTGATCCGGTTACGTGGTCACGACGAAACGAGTCCAAGGCTAACTGTGGAACGCAGCTCGACCATCCGATCAGAAACGGATGCACCTCCGTGCGCCTTTCGGAAACGTACCAGACTAGAAGAGCAGCTGAAACGTGTATATAAGGGCTGGGTGCATGGCGCTGCTCATAGCATTCGACACCAACGCCTCCATCGGTAGAGCTGGTAACTGAGAGAGCGAAGAACAATGGCGAGGCAACGAGCTGCTTCCATGCTTGCAGTTGCTCTGCTCGTTGGAGCATTTGCCTCTATTCCCACAGGTACTCACCATCATCCTCTCTCCTGTTCTGCATGCACCTACCTTGTGCATGTAAGTAAAGGTTTTGAAAGAATTTTAGGTGCATCGCTTGTGCACAGTAGTCACGTGAAACTAATGATCTTGTTGACAATTAGCACCTCTTTCCTTTCGTGTGCCATCTGACAAACTGAGCAGTCTGCTACGGCCCCCCTACACGTACATGTCGCTGTAATTATCTAAGACTAAGTGCGTGCGTTGCGTGCAGCGGTGCAATCCATGGGCGTCTGCTACGGCACGCAGGGCAACAATCTCCCGCCGAGCAGCCAAGTTGTGCAGCTGTACAAGTCGACTGGCATCGACGGGATTCGCGTCTACAGCGCCAACAAGGCCATCCTCGACGCCCTGCGCGACTCCGGCCGCGGCGTCATCCTCGACACCGGCAACGACAAGGTCTGCGAGTTCGCCTGCAACCCTGCCAGCGCGGCGGCGTGGGTGCGGGACTACGTGAGGCCCTACTACCCCGCCGTGGACATCCTGCAGATCGCCGTCGGCAACGAGGTCCAGGGCGGCGCCACGCATTGCATCGTCCAGGCGATCCGCAACCTCAACGCCGCGCTGGCCGCCGACGGCCTGCTGGGCGGCGGCATCAAGGTGTCCACGGCGGTGAGCTTCTTCGGCGTGATCGGCAACGCGTACCCGCCGTCCAGCGGCGTGTTCAGGGAGTGGTACATGACGGACGTGGCGCGGTACCTGGCGAGCACGGGCGCGCCGCTGCTGGCGAACGTGTACCCGTACTTCTGGTACAGGGACGACCCGCACCGCATCAACCTCGGCTTCGCGACGTTCCAGCCGGGCATGAGCGTGCGGGACTTCTGCAACGGGCTGGTGTACCATAACCTGTTCGACGCCATGGTGGACGCCATCTACGCCGCGCTGGAGAAGGCCGGGGCCGGGAGCGTCGGCATCGTTGTGTCGGAGACCGGGTGGCCGTCGGCCGGCGGGTTCGGCGCGAGCGTGGAGAACGCGCGGCGGTACAACCAGGGGCTCATCAACCACATCCACGGCAGGGACGGCCCGCAGGGCACGCCGCGGAAGCACGGGAGGCTTTTCACCTACATCTACGCCATCTTCAACGAGAACCAGAAGACGGGGGATGCCACGGAGAGGAACTTCGGGCTCTGCTACTGCAACGAGAAGCCGAAGTACTACCTCAATTTCACATATTAGTGAGCTGCATACGACCAAGCAGGAAGGAAGCTGATGAAAGAAAGCTACGTACAGATACCCATCTTTAATTTCTCTCACTATTAGCCTAAGAGAATAAGCTGCTGCGTGCAAAGCAGTAATTACAAGTGTAACAGTTTTTTTTTTTTTTTTGTGGTGAGGATTACAATTGTAACGTGAACGCGTGAAAAAAATAATAATCCTGTTTCTGCATATGCATACCATTCACAGGACTCGTAGGAAATCGACGTTGCTGATGTCGATGTGTGGCTGCTGCCGTGCTGCGTATGTGCGCCAAAATGTCAGGTTTCGTATCACAACATGGGCTGTCTCGGCCGAATACGATAGGATGGTATAATTCCTATCGGCCCATTTGAGGATCGCTGACCGATTCAAATTGAAGCGGCCGCTTAATGTATAGCTTTTCAAAAAAAGAAAAAGTAAATTTCACAAACTTACTACTATTTGCACCTAATTAACACAAAACTACGACTTTTGAGTTAAATTTAAGAAAACTACGACAATTTATACCTTTTATAACACAAAACTACGACTTTATAGTTGGCCCAACACGTGAGTAACACATTTTCATTCTGATGAAATATGTGACTTACAGGTGGTTCCGGATCCAAAAATCGTAGTTTTCTGTTACAAAGGTGCATAGTCGTATTTTTTTTAAATTGATCCCAAAACTCGTAGTTTTATGTTACTTGAGTGCAAAAAGTCGTAGGTTTCTGAAATTTACTAAAAAAGATACTTTATCGTTTTTAAGGTAGACCATGCTATAGGTGGATAAAGAAAAAAATAACATGTATGAAATGAGAGTATTGTTTGTTGTTTAAATAGGTAAAACCATAATTTGTCTTCACTATAAATAACTTTTTCCAACAATGCCTAGAATTTTTAGATAATGGAAAGAGTTTATTAATCCCAGCCTTCAACTAATTCAGTAATTCCAAAATGACACCCATTATTATACCTATGATAGCAGTTGATCAAACATGTACCTTAGTACAACATCGGATGGAAAAAATAGAAGATGTGTGTCCATTGGTCCATTGTAAAAAAAAAAACTAACTTTTCTTTTGATTTCTTCAAATGTAAGTTCCGAGATGTCGGGTGCTCTTTTTCTAGATAGTGATATGCCGAGTGCCTGACCCCATAACCTCCTTTTGGCTAACATTTCTCCTACTCCTGGACATGTAGTGGACAAGCCTTTGCGTCGGTTTTACACCTCTCACACTAATCACCATATTAATCTACTAACCGATTACACGATACCAAATCCAGATTTTCAGATTCCGGGACCTGGACGGTGCAATTTAAGTATTACGTCCGCTCTTATCGCCATGTACTCCTGGACCTGGACCTGGACGGTTGGAGGAGTAAAGAGGGATGAACTGTTCATTTTCGTCCACCAATTTAGGCTTTTGATTAGGTGAACTATCGCTGTAATAGTAGCTCAATACTTAAGATAACACAAAGAGCACAATTAGGACTGAACATAATGATGGAAAGATCATCTTAAATCTAAATTTTGAGACAATTTTGGGACAACGGAGATCGCACATAATGATCAGCAGGTTGTCTCAAATCTTATCTCCAGCAATATAGGCTTTGCTAATCAATACTGTAAAATGAGTAATATAGCAAGTACAACTCATAAAAAAAAGGAGAAAAAGTTCACAGGTTGGAACTGTATAATTTATTGAATTAATGATAAATCAGAAGAGTTATATGATAAGTGCCATCAATTTGAAAAGGAAAGAAAATGACCTCTGCGAAACGAAAGCTGCAAAGGAAACAGGTTCTTTGGGAGAAGATTGTGAAATAAGTCCATTTCGAGCATTATTTCACATGAAACAACCAACATCTAAATTTTATATCATCGTCGTGGATCGCATATAATTAAAGAAATCAGCATATAAATTCATAGGTTATGGTTTTTGCAGAGTAAATAGTTAACTTCAGAAGTCATCGCTATTGTCAGTTCCAGGTAGGGCTCCAGCCCGGCTACCATATAGCGGGTGCCCAAGCATCTGGTGCACCTACTATGCCTTCATCGGTGGTTAGAGGTGGCAAAGCATGCAGTACGTGCTTTTGCACAAACAGACAATGTGAACATTGGAACCATATGTGCACGTTGTCCAAACATGGTGGTTGGACCTGGGTCCTTTGGAAGGATATAACCAATTATAATTCGTCAAAATGAAACGAAGATAAGAGAATAGTTCGGCACGGTTAGGTTCAAAACTTAATTCGTGTCGATCCGTGACTGTATAATGAATTTTATACCATAGAGTGTGTTTTGGCATTAAGTGCATATTCTACTGTGTGAAGTTCACTGTAACTGTCTTGCCCCCACCCCTCCAAAAAAAAAAGGTTCGTTGTTACTGTCTGAGTACTCATCATAAGGTGACTTGATGCCTTTAATAACATTTCAAAAGCCGTTGTCAAGTGTAAGCGAAGCAAGTACTACTTCAGTTTCCACTAAAAACCGTTAGGTGCAAGTGCAAAGTGAGCGTAGCAGTGTTTAATCTTCCAGTTTAATTTACAGAGTGACATATCCATATCATCTGCAAAATTGCTGTTTGCATGGATGCTGCATATATCGGACGTGAATACTGTTTTTTCAGTTATTTAAGGATTCTTGTAGTTGTTTAGAACGAGAGCAACCATGTAACAGCCGTGACTTCGACCAGACTCTGTTGTTGTTGCCGTCGGAGTCGTCCTTATGTTGACATGGGCCAAACTCTGACCTGCAAACACAAAAGTGTTTAATTTCGTCTGACGTTCTGCATGCCCGCCCAACTTCTATATGTGTTCAACGTCTATAAAAGAGGACTGCTTGACTCAGGTTGTTACAGAGACCAGACTGCAGCTTAGAGGTCAGCTTAATTAGCGCTCCTGCTTGTGGTATTCGTCTCTTTCCTGGGAGAGACCGAGTCTGGAACTCTGGATAGAGAGAATCCATGGCGGCACAAGGTGCAGCGGCAGCTTCCCCTCTAGGCTTCGACATGGTGTTGCTTCTCGGAGTCTTTGCCGCCATCCTTGCAAGTACTCTCTCTCTCTCTCTCTCTCTCTCTCTCTCTCTCTCTCTCTCTCTCTCTCTCTCTCTCTCTCTCTCTCTCTCTCTCTCTCTCTCTCTCTCTCCCCGTGTCGAAACAGAGAGGGATAATTGTTCCTAGATAGTACTGTACAATTCGTGCTACGTCCCTCTCTGAATGAAGAGTACGTTTACCTTACTAGCACGAGTTACACGGTAAGCAACAGATACTTGTCACGATAATCGACTACATTGCCATAAGAAAGCGTAATAACTGAGACGAGAAGCGAAAATGCATCTCTGCAGTGGATGATGTGAAAACAAAGCTTCTTCTTCTTCTTCTTCTTCTTCTTCTTCTTCTTGGCAAATTTGTTTCTATAAGACAAAAGCGAAGCCTTTAGCGGTTGGTTTCCTATCCGTACGTGCATTCTTCATTGCTTTTTTCTTTTGTGGTGAGCATTCTTTATTACTTGCATCCTACTAGATATTCCACCCGATCCATCTATCCATCTAGCTAGATTCTGTTACGCAGTATTATAGTGCAATCTCATTAAGTCCTATGGTGCTTGATGACGATTGCATACCAGCTTTTCTGGTACGAGCTTGCGTACTGCATCACTTAATTTAAAGGAATCGCTCCATGTAAGTCGACTTAGATTTTGTATGCGTGTAAATCGAATTTTGTAACCGTTAGATTTTGATCGGACGGCCGGCGTGTTTTTGTCCGTTTGTACTTTTGTAATTTTGTAGCCGTTAGATTTTGTATGCGTGTAAGTCAAATTCTAAGTCGAATTTTTTGTTCTATCTTGTCCGTTGGATCCAGATCCAACAGCTACAAAAGTTGACTTACACGAATACAAAATCTAAGTCGACTTACGTGGAGCAACTCCTTAATTTAATTGGCTGCTGAAATGTAACAACAGCTGAAAATTATGCATGACTAACTGATTTCATCATGCATGATGATCTGCACGGTCAATTTTGTTAGGATTAGTGTGCCTTCCTGAGGAGAATTAAAGATTGCTTATCGCCATTGGGTTGCACTAATCAGTGTTGCTTGCAAGGCAATTTAAGGCCTGGGATTAGCAGCTACTCCTACTACTCATTGTCGTCTGTCGAGATGGACCCTTTTTTTTTTGTTTGTTTGAAGCGAATTTTTGTTCCGTCTTGATGGAGGCGAGGTGGACCTGGTTTGTACCCTTTTGAAGGCGAGATGGACGTGAGAAGAGGACTTACTAACGGCCCTGTTGAAGACGTGGGAACAGCTCTTAACTCATTTTAGAATGTCGGTCAGCCACTTAATTTTACAGTGGCCCGCCCTTATCCACCTAGTACACATAGACATTCGAGTTGACTGAATTTCGGTCAATTATTGCAGGCTCCTCGGAAGAATGTATTAACATCAGTCAAAAGAAAGGCCTAATGGGCTAATCAACATATATAAGTTAGCAACACGTACTATCACTGAGCAGTAGTAATAGAAAGAAAACAGGGTGCAAGTTAGGAACTTTCAGTAACATTTATACATGATTCAGTTACAAGTCTTTGCTGCACGTTCTGTTCTGTTACTTGATTCTACTCCTACAAGGTAACTGTTGGCAACAAGAAACATCTAACCTATCAAATCGATCGATCCTTCCACGCATATGCCGAAAAAGTACACTTGATAGATTGATTCTTCGTTCGCTTCACTCATCTCATTGATGATTTTGTTTCATGACTAGTTTACTCATCGACCCTTGGACGCATGTGGTCTAATAGGTAGCACATTCTAAAAGCTTCTTTGATCAATATAAATGGATCGCGGTTGCTAATGATTCCATCAGCAGAAAAAACAGAGTCTTTGATCTTTGCTCTTGTGTTTAGCATAAAACAGAGATCAGCTCGTGCTCCCTTGTCTGAACTTCAAATGGGTCTCAATGATGCAGGAGCGGCGGCCGTGGGGGTGTGCTACGGCACGAGCGGCGACAACCTGCCGCCCCCGAGCACCGTGGTGGACATGCTCCGCGAGAACGGCTTCAGCATCGTGCGCCTCTACTGGCCGGACCCGGCGGCGCTCGGCGCCCTCGCCGGGAGTGGCATCCGCGTCGTGGTCGGAGCGCCGAACGACGTCCTGCCGAGCCTGGCCGCCAGCCAGGCCGCCGCTGCCGAGTGGGTCCGCCAGAACATCGAGGCGCACCCGGGCGTCACGTTCCGGTTCCTCGTGGTCGGGAACGAGGTCCCCGTCGGCGAGACGCAGCACCTGGTCCCGGCCATGGAGAACGTCCACGCCGCGCTCGCCGCTGCCGGCCTGCGCCACGTCAAGGTCACCACGGCGATCTCGCAGGCCACCATCGCCGTCCACATCCCGCCGTCCGCCGGGGAGTTCACGGAGGAGGCCAAGTCGTTCATGAGCTACGTGGTGGCGTTCCTGGAGCGGACCCGCGCCCCGCTCCTGGCCAACCTGTACCCGTACTTCGTCTACACCTACAACCTGTGGTCCATGGACATGAACTTCGCGCTCTTCACGTCGCCGGAGACCGTGGTGCAGGACGGCGAGTACGGGTACCAGAACCTGTTCGAGACCACGGTGGACGCGCTGTACACGGCGGTGGAGAAGCTCGGGGGCGCCAACGTGCGCGTCGTCGTGTCCGAGACCGGGTGGCCGACCGCCGGCGGCGTGGCGGCGTCGGTGGAGAACGCCATGACGTACAACCAGAACCTGGTCAACCACGTGCGGAAGGGCACGCCGCGGCGGCCGAGGAAGATCGAGGCGTACGTGTTCGCATTGTTCAACGAGGATCTCAAGGACGCCGGCGTGGAGCAGAACTGGGGGCTCTTCTACCCGAGCACGGACAGGGTTTACCCAATCTCCTTTAGCGCCTGACAGTTCGATCGATGAAATGTGAAGTTGAAGCTGCGTCGTTAGTACCAGCATGTATACGTACGTATTGGTGTTTGTGCATGACGCATCATAGAATCTTTAGTTCCTCCCAAGGCACTGTTTTACTGTTGCGTTACTGTTTACTGTTCCTACCGCGCGTCGATCCTGGCCGTTCGCCCATCGCTGGCGCAGCCTCAGCCGTCCGTTCGGAGCCTTATCCTTTTCCCCACGCGCCGGCGCTCCCTCTCCTCCCCGACCCAGCCTCGATATCGCCCTCTCTCCCCGGTCCCCCGCACCGGCGCCATGCTCCCCCCGTCCGGCGTCCCGCCGCCCTGCTCCCCTCAACCGCGGAAGGCCAGCGCTGCCGGCCTCCGGAACGGATCGATCCACCACTTCCTCTCGCAGATTCGCGCCGTGCCGGTCCATCGCCTTTCCGCCATCGCCTTCCATCGCTAGGTCTTCGAGCTCGGCAACCAGCCTTGCTGCGGTGGAGCACGGTCTCCGGTGACTAACTGAGGCCCCGTCGTTGCTCGCTCGGCTCCCTCGCACCACATCTGCAAGCCTGCAAGTCTTCTTCGCCCGATCTGGAACCCCTCCACTGCGTCCCGAGCGGCATCGGCGTCTACCTCTCTCCCTGTCGCAGCTTTGCCGCCCTGCCAGCCACTCCTTCCTCGATCTCAGCCCTGCTGACGGCCGGCACGAGGGCATCAATTCGAGAGGTGAGTTCTCCCCACTTATTCCCCTAAATCGATTTTATTTCAGCCCCATCCCGAGTACTCCCACATGCTTTTCATATCCAGTATAAACTTACGACCTGTGCTGGTTCTTTTCCTGTAATTCGTTCTCTGTGTTGTATGGTGTAGCAGTAACGAACTACACATTTACTAGAGAAGATTAGAGATTTTGATCTACTTTGTTTTACAGGCTCTAAATCTACTACAGGAAGTCACCTTAAGGAGCTGGTCTCTAATTTTGAGCCGTAAGTGAATCTGTCAATAAGTTCTCTTCTTATTTCCCCCATCGACCATTCAGTACAGTTCTTTGAAGGTGCTGCTATGTTCTGTGTTCGTCAATCAGTTTGCTCCCATTTTCCATTCCGTACCGTCTTTCGATGTTATTATTGTTACAATCCTGTTTGGTTTGAGTTCTTCAACTTTCTTGACTGCTACATATATTTCTTTTAGAATAACACTTTATTCATGTACTCCTTTCCTACCGCCTGCTTATGGTTCTTTTTTCCCCTCACAGTTCAGTGGAAAAGAAGGTATGATTGCTGGCAGTGGAAAAATGGTGAAACTGCAGTGAAGACAGCCTAAAATAATGTATCCATTTTGCATCTTCATCTCATGATTGTTAAGGTGATCATCACTGCTATATAAATCATAGTTTATAATTCTACATGCATTCGTTCTGATCATCACTGCTCAATAAATTATAAGATGAACTAATAATCAAATTTTACGCCATTGTAACATTTATTTGCTCCATGACACTTTCAAAGTGAAGGAGATAATCCAAGTATGGCTGATAATTGATTCAGTCCCCAAATGCTTCATTATTGTGATATGTGCCAAGAAAGAATTGGTGGTCCTAAAGAATAGCCCTTCAAATCTTTATCCTGTTTGTAAAAACTTTTGATGTTTTGCTCCGCTTCTGTATCAAAAGACACAAAAAGGCAAATTTTACAGTTTGTTTTCTATGAATGGTACAGTGACTGTATGGACTGCTTCAGCACAGGGCATCATTCATCAGGGCATCTGTCCATTTATGAGCAGCACATGTGGTGGATCGTGTGATTTCTATTTGGTTTTTGATGCTCATTTACAACTTCGCTGCAGTTAAAGTCTTAGAGGTATGTTCCTCTTACAATGTTTGCCATTTACAACTATAATTCTAATCGTGGACTGAAAGAGTTGTTTGTAACTTTAGCCAGTTTCTATTAAAAAGAAGCTAAGATTTTTCTAACACCTTTAGATGGCGATGAGAAATAAGAAAAACAGTATTGATTCTGTATAGTCAAACTTCACCTTTGTTACGTATTAAAGCATTTGGATGCAAAAAACAGTGACACATCGATCAATAGTATGAGAGACCTGCAACAAATACCATGTTGGCACCTGCTACCTTAAATCCTTCCTCCATTTTGTGGGCATTTTTAGTGCTTTCAATTTAATCACAGTGTTGTCTGCAGAGAGATTTTTAGTGATTACCGTCAGACACAGCTTCTTGATCTCATACTTCTCCCTTGCTGCATCGTATTTAAACTCTCATCGTGATAATTTTGTAGCTCATCATAATAACTAAGAGTTCATTTTTCCAGCCTGCTATGTACAATTGCAAGTTCAAAACTGAAGAACATACTCTCTATCTCTTCTCGGTATGGCAAGTTTTCAGCCTAACATGTTTTCCAAAGGTATGCTTCATGAGTTACAGTGCTATCAGGCGAAGTACTATGTTATGATCCTCTCAAACAATGCCTTATCGTGGATTGCTAAGTTGAATTTGAAGAGTGTTTTCCCTTTTCACTGGAATATAAGAATAATTTCTGCGCTATGCATATTTTAAGTGGCTGCTTGATGCTCTCTGTTTTGTAATCTCTAATCAGGAAAACAGGCACTTAAGTTAAGATGAAGTCATGTGGGTAACCTGCCATTTGTTATGTTTTTTTTACATGATTGTAATTTCATGATGTTGAAGCAAGCATGCCACAAACCATGTGAAAGTGTCTTTCAGGATTTCTCTGTGTATCCAACCTGATCCCGGCAAAAGAATGTATTCACATGACATTTTACTTTGCCAAAAAAGAAAAAAGGGAAAGATTAAAGGAACTCTTTGAGTTCATATTAAGTATCAACATTCAATTCCCACTTACTACTGAAGTATATTTGAGGTTCGATCACTTTTTTTGTAGGTCTGTATATAACATGTTTATTTTCATGGATGGTGATTTCAATAATTTTTGAAGCAGTTACTGACACGATGGATGACCTCTTGGATTGATTCACAGAAATATATATCTAGAGGAGGCCACATTATCTCTCTGCACTTTTCCCCTTGGATCATGTGCATCTCTTAGAACCCGATGTATGCATTTAACTTCTGTAAACATCTCATGGTTTATGCTTTCCAGAATTGGTTGACCAATGTATTGTGAAATTGTGAACTTGAATGCTACCTACACATCAAGATTAATTTGTATGTTTTGTGGGATTAAAACTGACTATTGAATTGGTTTTCCTTCACAAGTTTGCTGCTGTGATAGAATATGTAGATGGTGCATCTTTTATCTGGTCAGCTTATAGCATATGTAAATGTTCAGTTGACTATAACAGTTAAAAGGAGAGGCTGCCCATCGATAATGTTGCCAACGATTACTTCCACATTTTTAATTTTCATGCTGGCAATATAACATCAATAGTGCCCGCAGCAACGCGCAGGGATCTCAACTAGTTTGTACAGGAATTGGTTGCGACCGCCGTGTGACTGTTTACTCGGGGATGGGTCGATCGATACGATTGTTGTGTAGCTCCAGCCAGATAAGAGAGGTGTGTGTTCAGCTATATACGCGCTTGTGCACGCATTGTGCGTTGTGAGTTCCTTGTAATACGATTTATCATACACATCTGAATTCTGATCCATTTTCAGGAAAACCTTTTTGATCTCTTGAGGTAATTGTAATATCATGTTTCGGTTGGAAGACTGATTCTGCCACCTTGGTTTAGGTTGGAAGACTGATTTTGCCACCTTGGTAGGGATGACATATTTTTCTACCGACGCTCACCCCTACGACAACACAAACGCCCTTGTAAATGCCTATGAGAATCTAAGATTGACCAAGTCACAACAAGAGCTTCGCTGTTGATGGACACTTTGTCTACAAGACTACATTTAACCAAAAGAATATATTTTCATAAATGCAACAAAATCAATCTTCGATAGATTGATTCCACCGCAAAGAATCTAACTAGCTAAATTATGCTCAGTTTGCACACTATCAAACAGAACTCCTTTTTGGGCCCTAATGCTTCTCTATATGACATACGGCCCCAACATAAAACTCAGCATTCATCAAATGTCTTAGATGAGCTATTGATATGCTTCACACAGTGACAAAAGTACTTCCAGATAAGAAAAATCAGAGGGAAGTGGAGTGATCTTTTGGAAAAGGAAAAGTATGATAGACGGAAAAATAAAAGTATTGGTTTGACATGTAAATTTTTTTTCTCCCTGGTAGAGAAGCTTAGCAGGTCAGTAGGGTATGGTACTTTTGATAACTTTATAGTTCTTTTTGCTACTTTTAACTATTTAATATCTTGAGGCAATTGCATATCAACCATACTTTTGAAGTTCACTTGTGAAATAACCATTGATTTTTAGATTTTGCGATTTCATCACCGTTTTCAAAAAAATCGATGGCCTTGCATAATATTTTGCGATCAAAATCTGTAGTGATCTTGCAAAATTCGAAGAACAAATGTGGTGATCTTGCAAAATCCGAAGAAAAATTGTGGTGGTCTTGCAAAATCTAAAAATCAATGGTTGTTTTATAATTGGAGTCCAGAATTATGGTCAAAACGCTATTGTTCCTTATTATCTTAAATGAACATATTGTTTATTCAGTTGCCTTTGTAACCAGAGCAAATTTATCATCTTTAAGGAGAGGCCCTTTCTTTGTTCTGAAGTGGCAGGCCTTAAAAGAAGTAAAATAATATGAACATGTTCATCACAAGGGGAAGCAGTGGCACTCGGGAAGCAACAAAAGCATATTCTTGGGGGGGGTGCAATTCTCGAACTCCCCGTTGCTTAAATTTCCCACCGTCGTCAGTAGCATATTCCCTCTGTTTGCTGAAGAACTTGAACGTTACCCCAACGTTCCGCGTAACGCAAACGCCCTCTGTTCCCCTTTCACATCTTCCTAATCTAAACTCCAATCTAACGTGATCATTGGCGTAACGAAACGGAGCGACGCGTTACTTTATCAATTTGTATGTCCTTGTCCAGCGTAAGGTGTGGTGCACACTGCAACAGGCGGATGCAGCAGAACAGTAGCTGTGACGTTATTTTAGTCCCCATTTTTTTTTCTCTTCCTCGCAGGCATCAGTAGCAGCAGCGACGTTGCGGTATCGCAGAATCCACACAGCATCTGAGAGGCTTTTTGATCCAGCTGCCACGGTACCACAAGCGCCAGGCGTCACGTCGCACTCGCACAGCTCCCAAGTGCTCCACCAAGAACGCAACCAGCTCGCAGGACCACGCGCCGCGATGCGGTGGTGGCACAGCCTCGCCGCCGCCGGGACACTGCTCGCCGCCCTCGCCGCCGCGCTGGCGCTGAGCGCCGCGGGGCTGCGGCCGCCGGCGGAGCATCACGGGCAATCTTCTTCAGCTGACGCCCGGCGGCCGCCGCTGCGGTTCGCGTCGCGTGGGACGTTCAAGGTGGCCATCTTCGCGGACCTGCATTACGGCGAGAACGCGTGGACTGACTGGGGCCCCGCGCAGGACGCCGGTTCCGACCGCGTCATGGCCGCCGTCCTCGACGCCGAGAAGCCCGGTCCGGTGACTTTCCCTACTTCCCGAGCGCTCTCCCACTCATCTGCAAAACTGCAGCTTATTTTCCCCTCTTTTGAAACTCCTTTTCTGCTGCGGAATTTTCAGACTTCGTGGTGTACCTCGGCGATCTTGTGACGGCGAACAACCTGCCGATTCCCAACGCGAGCATGTACTCGAACAGAGCAATTTCTCCGACCAGAGGCAGAGGGATCCCGTGGGCGACCGTGTTCGGGAACCACGACGACATGCCGTTCGAGTGGCCTCCCGAGTGGTTCTCCCCTGCAGGTGTTCCGCCGCTGCACTGCCCGCCGGCAAGCACGTCGGCGTCAGGTAAACGGAAGAATAACCAAGCAGAAAGTCCCGCCCTGCTTCCAGTTCGCTACTAGTTCAGTACAGACAACTGGGTATAACCATCCTTTTGACTGAACTGAACTTGATTTGAACATTCATCGATTTGTCCTTTGACTGAACTTGGATTTTGAACGGTGCGAAGGTGAGGATCAAGGATGCAGCTTTCGAGGAACCCCACGGATTGACCTGATGACAGCAGAAATTAGCAAGAACAGGTTGTCATATTCATCAAACGGCCCCAGGGACCTGTGGCCAGGTGTGTCCAACTACGTCCTGCAAGTGCTCTCAAAGTCCCAAGATGATCCGGCTCTGCTCCTGTACTTTCTTGACTCTGGCGGTGGGTCGTACCCAGAAGTCATATCGAGTGCTCAGGTCAGCTGGTTTCAGAGGCAGTCTCAGTTCTTTAATCCAAATGGAAGGTCAGAAACACCTGTTTCAAAGTCTCGTTCGACTTTTTTTGTCCACCATATTGGTACCGCTATATTGTCATGTTTCATCTCCCATAATTTCCCGATCCCTCCCTGCAGGATCCCTGAGCTGATCTTTTGGCATATACCAAGTACATCATATGTTAAGGTAGCTCCAAAGGCCAAGTCTGAAATTAGAAAGCCCTGCATCGGCTCTATCAACAAGGAAGACGTAGCACCACAGGTAGCTGAATGGGGTATGATGGACGCTCTTGCCAAGAGGCCGTCAGTTAAGGTATGTCATTGATGATTCAGAATTTCGGACGACATGAGTTCCTTCTCCTAATCCAGCAGCGGAAAAAACGCCCCCGCGTCGTCCCCCGCGGGCGACTCGGGAGGCGACCAAACCCTAGCCCGCCGCCACCCCTCCCTCCCCACCTCCGCCGTGCCGTCGCCGGAGCGGGCCGCCGGAACAACCCGTGCGGGTCGCTGGGATGGCGGCGGCATGGCTCTAGAAGGCGCGCACGATCCCACAGGCAGTGGTCGATGGAAGGCGTTCGCGGCGCGGTGTTCGGCATTGGTGGAGCGTGGCGGTGGTTCCGGCGCCACCGCGACCGGATGTGGGCTCGCCACTGCCGTATCTATGGTCTGTGTGCCCGGATCTGGCGTCGGCAGTGGCAGATCGGGCTTGGGGCCCGGCACGGCGGCCGGGCGCGGCAGCAGCGCTCGTGCACAGCGGAAGGGGGCGGCACGGTTGCTGCGCGGTTGGGAGGCGCGGTGGAAGTTGTGGCGCCTCCGGGACAGAGCCGACGGTGCGATGGCGGCGGTGTGGTGCCGTGCGCATGGATAGCCATGGACAGCCAGTACGGCGCCGCGGCGCGCGAGCTGGTGTCCATGGCGGCGACTGGTGCAGACGACGCTCGTCTGGACGGTGCAGTTGGCCGTGCCAAGGTCTCGCAGTGGCCGTTGTTGTGGTGGTGGTCGTGGGTGATGGCAGGTGGCGGCGGCGGGGATTTTGTTGGCCGTGGACATCCTCCAGTTGAAGGTCTGGATCCGGGCAGCGAAGGCCGGATCTAACTGGTGGTGGGAGTTGTGGTGGCGACACAAGTCTCCTTGCGGCACTGCTGCTTGGTGGTGAGGGTGGTGTGATGTGGCTAGGTGTGGTGCTCGTCATGGTGGCGGTGGCCGTTGTGGGGTGGCGCAGGAGCACCGGGGGTAACCTTGCCCGGCTGTATGCCGGTGCCGACAATGACGACGCTTTCGAGTGCCGTTTCTCCTTGCTGAAGGCTTTGTCGAGGTGCCATGCTTCCCCATGCTGAAGATTGCTCTGGGAGAAATCCTAGGTCCGGCCTGGCCGGATCGGGTGGCAATTGGCGTCCTTGGGCGTCATCTCCTTCTTGAAGGTGTCATCTTAGAGCTGTTCTTCACTGCTGACCTACCATTGGCTGTGAGTTTGGGTGCAATGATGACTCCGTTTGTCGAAGTTGGAGCATCCTTAGGATGGCATCAAGATCGACGCCACAGGACGAGGCCTCTGCCTTGTGATGGCTCCTTTCACGGTGGACCTCCTTGGATGATTGTGCTTGGAGAAGTCGGAGCTGCTCGATCGTGTGTGCGATGAGCTTGGCAACGATGACACTAGGTGCCTTCGCTCAAGTGGACTCTTGCTTGTGATTTGGTGCTTGATCGAGGTAGAGGCTGATGTTCTTGGAATTACTTTGCAAGACACTCTCACGGTGGTGTTGTTGGGATGAAGTTGAAGTTGTTGTGTCGTGGGTGTACGACACGTGCTGGGGCCCTTGCTGTGGAGTTGAAGCTGCTTGTTGCTCATTGGTTGTTGCCTTGTCGATGCTGGTAGTTAGGGTCTTCTTTCTTTTTTACTTAGGCTGTACGGTTTGGCCTCGTTTCCCTTAATATGAGGCGCCTTCTTCTTATATTAATACATGCCGGAAACACTTAGTTTCCGGATCTTTCGAAAAAAAAAAAGAATTTCGGACTAGCCCATGTAATTTTATCAGATCAGCTCTGAACAAGTCGATAAGGTACTATTGCTTGTTCTTGACAGGCAATCTTTGTTGGGCACAACCACGGGTTGGACTGGTGCTGCCCGTACGAGAAACTGTGGCTCTGTTTTGCACGACACACGGGGTATGGAGGCTATGGTAGCTGGGCCAAAGGAGCAAGGATAATTGAGATATCTGAGCAACCATTTTCCATAGTTTCCTGGATACGGATGGAGAACGGGACGAAGCACAGTGATGTTACACTAAGCTCCTAAAATTCCCTGTGTTTGGTACGACGCACAAAGGGGTTTAAACATGTACACAAAGGAAAAAATCGAAAAGGATAATTTAGGGATTTTTGTTGCTGTAGATAGCTTGGCACTGGATTTTTTTTATGTAAAATGGTACAGCTAAGTTATAGTTATTAGTTAATATTCACCGATTTGTGGCTACATGTTTTGCGTCGGCCTTATTATTTTGAAGTTCAGCTATATTATGCATGGCGCCAATTTTGTAGCTACAGAATCGGAAGCCAGCCGTCGATTGATTTAAGACATTCGTCACATCAGAGGAAAACAGAACTGTCAGAACACTACAAGAATCAGTCTTGGTGCAAAGCATCTTTTATTATTCATGTTTATTAGGAAACAATCGATGTGCTTGCCTTACATGTATGCATGTTGCATTTTGCAGGCAGCTTATTGAAACGAACTGTATGTGTGTACGTATCTACTAGTAGTGTGTATCGTATTATCTTGTTCTTATGCTGGTATGTCTCATTCAGAAACTGATGGGGTACGCGGGCGACTTGTCCGGGTTGAACAGGCCGAAATGCTTCTCCGTCTCGGCTCCATCTTTCCTGTCCTCGTTGAACATAGCGAAAATGTAGGCCTCCATGCCCCCCGGGCGCTTGGGCGTGCCCTGTCCGACATGTTTGATCAGGTTCTGGTTGTAAGTCTGCGCGTTGCCGGTGGAGGCCGAATCGCCGCCGTCCGACGGCCAGCCGCTCTCGGACACGACGACCATGACGTTCCCGGCGCCGGCGTTCTCCAGCGCGGAGACGAAGGTGTCGACGAGCGCGTCGAAGAGGTTCTGGTACGCGTTGCCGCCGTCCTGCACCACGGTTCCTGGCGACTGGAACAGCGCGTAGTTGATGTCGATCTGGGCCTTGTTGCCGATGTAGGAGAAGTACGGGTACACGTTGGCGAGGAGCGGCGCGCCGGTGCTGGACAGGTACTGCGCGATGGGGGTCATGTAGTCGGCGCTGAACGTGCCCTTGGACGGCGGGAAGCCGGCGGTGACGCCGCTCTGCACCGCCGTGGACGCCTTGATGTTGCCGAGGCCGGCGGCGGACAGCGCGTTGTTGACGTTCTGCATGGCGGGAAGGATGTTCTGGGTGTCTCCGCCGGCGACCTCGTTGCCGACGGCGATGTAGCGGAAGGAGACGCCCGGGAACGCCTGCACGTTGGCCTGGACCCACGCGGCCGCCGCGTTGGGGTCGGACGCGAAGGAGGCGAGGTTCTCGTTGCCCACGTCCATGATGACGCGGATGTTGGAGCCGCTCAGGGCGTTGAGCGCGTTCTGGTCGGCGAAGTAGATGCGCATCGAGTCGATGCCGTTGGACTTGTACAGCTGCACCACGTCGCTCGCCGACGGCAGGTTGCCGCCGTTCACGCCGTAGCACACGCCGATGGATTCCACACCTGGGAGTAGTGGTCAGTTCGATCAAAAAATATTGTTAGCATTTTATTTTGCTAGTAAGTATATATGGCGCGTCGCCGTGACGGATGTAGTATATACGAGCGTGCAAGCCCAACAAAGGCTTGTCTGGGTGCATCAATGTGTATATAGCATGCATGGTCCTAGCTAAGTATGTACAGACATGCTAGTAGTTACGATACCTCTAGGGATGGCTGCAAATGTTCCTAGGACCAATGCCACTGCAAGCATGGAAGCAACACCTTGCTTCTGTGCCATCTTTGCTCGCTTTTCGCAGCTACAACAGGCAAGTATGCAGAAGCTAGCTAGCTCTTCTGAAGCTGTACGAGATGCAACACTGCACTTTGCATGCTTTGTACATCCGCATCGACCCCCTATTTATACAGTAGCCAGCAACAGCATCTGGTTCGTAGAATCGTAGCCAGCAAGCTCTATCCGGTTCGGCAAGTCACACGATTCCAAGTCCATCATGTCCAATCAGTTTTTCCAATTTCCATCACCACTACGTACAAGTCAAGTCAGTAGAGTCCACTAGATACGTGGTTGACGGAACGAACCATGTTCGTTCACGGGCCAGCAGCCACCGCATCTGAACGTGGGTCGCGATCCGGCCAGGCCTAACAAGGCCGCATGCGCGGGCGAGGTCCGCCGCGGATTGCGGCCCCTCGCTCGGACGATGAATGCGCCGCGTATGATACCAAGCTGTGCCTTGTCCGGGCTCGTGGAATTCCTGCGCGAGCTGACCTCGGTGGCCCCTCTTCCTGGCCCGTTTGACGGGGCTGCAATAGCAACGCGCCGGCGCTTTGTTCCGTTCCTGCGACTTGTTCCTTGTTCCATACGTGCTCCACCGCGCTGTTCTTTGGTCTTCCAGTTCCCGCGTGGAGAGGCAAGCTGTCATGGAAATGGGGGTCGCCATCAGTTTGGGGAAAGTCTTGAACCCGTTCAAATTTGGAAGGAGGCCACGCCCGTTACGCAAGGGCGAACAGCTTCCTGCCTAACTCTGTTTCAGTCCTTTGCTCAAAAAAAAAAAATGTTTCGGTCCAAGAGGCCGTGACGCGTTAGTGTCTTCTGGGCCCAGCATTCGAAGGTCCACGGCCTACAAGGAAATTGACTGCTGTTGCTTCTTGCGTACTACATTCCAGGCCCAGCCCCTCGTCCAAATTTAGGCCTTCTCAGGCCACTTGTTAGCAAGCTCTCGGCCCATAGGCATCCAGCCAATAATAGGCCCGTTAGTATTCTAACAGTAGTCCTGTCCATGGGCCGGAACCAGTTCCTTCCTTTCGCCATTTCTCTACCTTTTCTTGTTTGCCAGCGAGTGCAGCAGCCAGCAGCTCAAAAAAACTAGTAGCAGCACGTGCGTCGAGCGATGCAAAGTGTGTACACTCCATGCCTGCCGTCGCCATCGACCGCAGATTCGGTGCGGATTTCAAGTGGGAGCTGGGTGCACCAGAAAGAAACAGAGAGCAACTCGGCAGCCAGTCGCCATCACCAACAAAGCCGCAGAGTTAAGCCACCGCGCACGTAGCCTCTCAAGCGACGCACCATAATTAAGCGTCCGTGTGCGTATGTCATTAGCGCCTTTCCTTCTCCCGTGACAGAGACGTCGCCAGTTCTATCGAATTAATCTCCATTGGCTCGCTCTCGACGACGTCGCCGTCGTCGTTCAGCGGTCGATCGCCACCGGCCACTACTACTGATCAGCGGCGCTGCCTGGTCGCGTATCGTATCAGATCGGCGTCGCAATTGGCTCAACATCATGCATGCTGCTGATGCTTCCACACTATAGGTTGCTCTCGCCGCCGCCGCCGCTTTCCGTCGAGATTATTCTAGCTAGTTGCAGCTGCTCTATAGCACCATCTCTTCCATAATTAATCCTCGTTCTTCCCTGGTGCCGTCGTCACGTACCCACGTCACCGGTCACCATGCATGGTGTAACCTCTGCAGACGTCAACACGTCGTACTCCATGACGTGCGCGTGTCGGGAGGTCGTACTGGAAATTGATTCACCGAGCAGACTTATCAGGCGGGAAGGCACCTGTTTCTTGCATCCGAGTTAATTGGGAGGAACGACGTCCTCTACTCCGGTAATTTTGATCGGTACCACTACTGACCTGTAATTAACATTTTTCCCCCTTTCGTAAGATGGACTCCCAACGCAACTGCACTAGAACCCGGTTACAGTAAGTTTATCGTTAGAATGCTACTGGGTTGGGCTGGGCTAGCTCGGGCCACTTCGAACGTGATATAAGCCTACAACTGATCCGTGCATTTGGGGTTTCTGCGCACCTTTGCTTTTCACATTTTCGAACCTGAACACCTAAATCAGCTCACAACTCTAAAAAAGATAATTAAATCTTCTTCGAGAAAACCAAAATGTAGTCAATTCGAAAAAAAAAAAGATAGTAGAATGGTGATTGAATTGAATGGAATACCATCATGTACCGCGAACACAAAGGTTTTACACGTACGTACGGTCGATATACGTGCAGTACTTTACTTACGGTAGTCTAGTTGTATCTGATGATCCAGTTCCCAGTGCGGTGAGTTTATACGTACGTGCACGTGACGGGCACACGCATCGACATGCGTATCCGAGAGAGAAACAATACGTGCTGGCTATGATGGCACCAGACGCACAAGGGAACAACGCGTCCATGTCAGGATCTCCCAGGAACCCCGTCCAGCTGTGATGCCACTCGATCTGCAATCCAGCATACCGTATATGAGCTGGATCCTTCCATGGATGTTTGCTCCCGCGCGACAAAAATACAAATGCATATATATGAGCTAGGATAGCTAGCAGCCTAGCACATCGCCACTGGCCTCTGCCCGCGTCCATGCATGCGTTGGCCCCAGGACACATTGATCGCAAGCCACCAAACTTGAGACAGAAAAAAGAGAATGCGAGATAGCGATATGTGCCTCCACACACGACACATTGATCCATATCGTCATATCGATCAATGTATATATGTATGCACTTGTATATATACGTACACGATTGCCACGTCGCTGGCCGTATGTTTGTACGCGGTCGAGGCGTCTCTGTCGACATGGGCCAGCCGGACACCGAAGTAGTTGGTGAGGTCTTGTTTCGATCGTTGTACTCCCTCCGTTTTTAAATTGTTGTCGCTATTGACTTTTTTATTTACGTTTGATCGTTCGTCTTATTCAAAATAGTTGTTCGAATATGCAAAATTATAAGTTAGGTTCAAACTTACTTTGAAAATAAAACAAATCATCACAAAATATATGATATTTTTAAAACTTTTTTGAATAAGACGAATGGTCAAAGATAGAAAAAAAGTCAATGGCGACAACAATTTAAAAACGGAAGGAGTAGTTCGTAGTGTATGGTTGCATCGGTCAGTGCCCCACAACCAGGCCCCACGTGCACAAGTGGAAGAAATGCATGGCGCCTATATATACATATTTCTCCCGGTAATTAGTAGGTGATCAATGCGCCCATGCTTCCGCGCACGACATATCAAGAAAGTGACACGGCCACTGAAACACCGGCCGGCCTACCTAGCAAGTACGTAGCAACCTAGTACAGTAGCGCTCGATTGCTTCTTTTAGCTCTTGGGGACAGTGGTTTACAGATGTATGCATGGGCATTGGCCAGGATCCGTGTGTATGGTTGATTGATGCATGGGCTTTGATTTCTTTCACTGTCGTGTCCATGCATGATGGGATATTCGAACTACTAAAAGCCAGATTAATCATACAACGTGCAACATTATTGTTCATATAAGGCCATATCTTTCTTGGACGATGGTGGCAGCAGGCCCGATCTCTCCATAACTCCACTGATGATGAATTAACGTTAACATTGTTCAAACTCAACCGGCATGCATGGCCCATCACATGGAGCTTACGTACAGTAGTATCCAATCAAGCCAACACACACGCAATCATGGGTACCTTCAGATCATACTAGTAGAGTCTTAGGTTTACTAGGTTTGTACAACTTGTAACAACAACCTTGACCTTTGCTTGGCCGGCCCCAGGCTATAAGGGAAATGTAACAATAATCAACCTCTTATCGCTAGATCTGCTTTTACCAGTGGCAAGCATGGTCCTTGCGTTCCATGCATCGTTGCCCTGCGCCGTGCCGGTAGCTAGGGCCAGGAGGCACCTCTCGAATTAATCAGCCCGGCAGACATCCTGAATTGCGCCACGCTAGCTAGGGCCGTCCACTGATCAGACGATATACGCGTGATGCGCGTGTGTATACATAGTACCAGGCACGGATATATCAGACATACGTGACCAATTGGCCGGCCGGCATGCAGGCCCAACCTACCTGTAGCTTGGCCAGAATGTTTTGCTGGCCACCACCACCGACGATGAGCTACCGAGAGCGTGTCCACCGCACGCGCCTTGAAATTGGCAACGTGCTTCCTGCAACCATGGACAGACGCAGCCAGCAGCCGATCGATCGGAGCATGCATGCATGCGACTTAATTGAGGATTTCGCATGTATAGTACTATATACCGCCCATGCACAACGTACGACAGGGTAATATACTGTTGGTATACATTCATGAACTTCCCAGAAATAGCACGGAGCTCTCTAGCTAGTATCGACGATAGACAGTGATTACCAGCTAGCAAGATCAAATAATACCCCGTGGTCCGTGTAGAAACGATTAAATTCGTGGCCGTAAAAGCACAGCAAACACGGCGATGGATGAATCTATGCAGCGTTGCCAGCATACATTATTCCCCTTGGATTCGGTGGGAATATCAGTAGTATCACATTCATTGATGATCGTGAGCTCGAACGAACAACCACATTTCGTCCGGTACCAGCCGTAGTACACGGACGATTATTGTGGCGAATATAATGTTAGGGAACATTTGTAGGTTGAGCTACTCTGGCCGGCCTAGATCTGGTTAAAACGAGAGGCGAACAACAGCTGGGTGTAGGGCATCATGCAACGTCGCTCGCACGCAGGTAGCGTACGGAGCTCACGACGCGGCCCGTGGAAATGTCACGTACCTTAATGGGCATGCGCGTGCATTTACAGATTTACGCTCGTCCGGCTCGCTTGCATGCATGCGGCGGGGATGCTATGTGATCCCATTATCGGTGGATCTCAATTGGACGGAGCTCGTTCGCCTGCAGGTACGCCCGTAACCATTCGATAACTGCTCACCATGATGCATGGCCTTCTCACGACGTACTACAGGACTGCACGCGCAAGGCAAGGCACGAAACGTCTGACTCGATCTGACGGCCTTAAGTGACCGACGTGATGCTAAGAGCGTCCCAATGGCTAACTCTTAGTTGCCTCTTAGAATTATTTATTAGACAAAAAGAAGAGAAAGAATGCTGCTAACTTTTCTTCAAGAGGTAGTCTCTAAGCAAAATAAGAGAATAAAACATGAGACCCATCCCTCATTTATTATCTCTAAAAGATAGTTGCTGCCTTTTAACTAACTCTACCATTGAAGACGCTCTAATAACCGGTCGAGCATGCATGGCGTCGGCAGGTACACTGGTACCAGAGGTGGCGGGAGATCGAGGGGACGCGACGCGACGCGCTGGCGAGGAGGACGGACGACAGCGGTAGCGGTACCGCGCGCGTGGTCCGTACGTACGGCAGTAGGCCGTATTAATGGGGGCTGCTGTCCTTTGGCTTCTGCTTCCCAGAAGATTTGCCCGCCATAAATTCACCGACAAAAACAACGGCTCCACTGGTCACTCGGCTTGCATTTTGTGTGCCGAGCAGTAGTAGCCCTGGTGTTTGATGAGACGTCGTCTGGGAGATATTTCAAGCCTTGCAGATACAGAACAATTTCGAAAGAAGAACGTAGTACAGCCCACAAGTATTTCAGGGAATATGGAGGACTTTTTGCTTGGGCGTGTAGGCGTGAAGCTTTGTGCGTGCATGATGATGGATGGAAATATGGAATGGATGCTGCGCGAGCCCAGCCGGGAATGCCCATGATACGGCTGTAAAGCCGACAAAGCCTCTTACTGGCCAGAGGGCAAAGAGCTGGCCCTGTACTTTGCTGGCCTAAACCACGTCCATCCGTTTTCGTTTTTACCCTGTCAGTGCCGGCAGCAGAGCCAGCTCACGCCGCAACAGCGCCTCCTCACTTTTAACCACCGTTTTGCGCTCACCGTTTAGCAAAGTTACTGAACGTGCCTCCATTTTTTCACCTCGCTGGCTGGCTTCCTTCTGCATTGCTTGTGTGGAAACAGCACACTTGGCACGCACAGCTCGCTCGAACGACGTGCCTTTCTAAGCAACTTGAATATACTGTCGGTTTACCACAGTCTGTCGGTTTACACGCTCCAGCTGCTTTCTCCTTTGCTTCCATCGATACGACTGAGGAAGGTGTGTGTGAACTGTGATATCTGATGACCGACCGGCTCGTCTGGTTCCAGCAAGGATTCGCCAGTGTCAAGATCGATTTTACCAGCTCGGATTGAGTGGTGCGCGCGGGTGTGCCGATCGACCGGGTCATCGTGCAATACAGCTGCGAGGTCGTTGATTTCTGGACACGTTTTGGCCACCGCTTTTTGAACACACCGACCGATCGACCTGCCTGCTACTCCTGTTGTATACAGACGTCAACGTGTCTCAGTCCCAGGTGCGGTGCCCCGCCGGAGTGCTTTGCTGAGCCTCACTCCGGGAAGCAAGAAGAGATTATTGGCGATTCTCAACGATCGAGGACCGCGTTGGCGCGTTCCATTATTGCGTCATCGTGGTAGATAGCAACAAGCCCGCATAATTTAACGCAGCTGTACGGTTAACCAACGCAGCACGCGGTGAGTAGAATGTACGTACACCAAATCGTGTAATGCACAGTTTTCTTATTGCCAAAGAATGTACGTACTGCATTGCACAACCAGCTAGGAACTGAAGAAGGCCGGCACCAACCCGAGAGAGAGAGAGAGAGAGAGAGAGAGAGAGAGAGAGGACAACAGAATAGCGTACGAGCGAGCTAGGCTGTGAGCGGTGGCAGCAACGCAGAGCAACAGCACACAGCCTCCCACCGCGGGGGCAGCCGGCGGCCGTAGAAAAAGAAAGGGTTAATTTGGCGGGGCCAGCGAGCGGCACAGCAAGCAAAACCATCACATGCGGCAAGGACGAAGCGGCTCGTCTCCTCCAAATGAACAAATCTGCCTGCGCGCCACCACCCCTTTCACGTGCGCCAGCTCACCCACCCCGCCCTGCCCCGTGCCCATAACGACCGCCCCCACGCGCCCCGGTGCCGTCGGATACCCATCGGGCGGCGGAACAGCAGCGGGGCCCACGGTACAGTGCGTGTGCTCGAGCCCCGGGCCCGGGCTCGGGGAGTGGGCCGCGGCCTTCTAAACAATCATTCTCACGAGGGGGTTTTGCACCGTTCTCTTCCGTCCACCCGGAACTGTCCCACGCACAAGAAAAGCCTTCCTCTTTTCATGCATGCCCTGCGCCCCTTACCTTAAACCTTGCCTTTTTCTTGTTCCTGATGTTGACCACTAACATCTGTTCCTGAGGTTTCACAATCTTTCCTTTTCTTTCCACAAAGTGGTTTCATTTGGTTTCATTTTGTAAATCTAACTGGAACAAGACGATAAGCATGATAAAACAAAAAATATGTGTTTTCTCGTTAACAAATACGTCCAATAGCAACACTATAACATTCATACGAGCACGCCGACGTCAGGCTGTACCATTATTTTGCTAGCATGATTGCTTGTTACTTTTGGTATGCCATAGATGTCATACTAACTAGAGTAATCATAGCGTACATGCATGCAGGTCAATGATTAATCTTTCTAGCTAAATCTCGTGTTTTATAATTTATAAAACAATGAGATACAACGGGATTGGTTGGTACTTGCATTTCTATATTTTAGACAACTTGTTCTTCAAGTATAAAAAATACACCCCATAAACTAGTTTAGAGCATCTGTTCCGTTTGAGTATATTTATTTACACAATGCATGTTTACTCATTTACTATATCTCCATAAAGCTAAAAGGAGCCTTCTATCACACTTTTTTTTTCTTTTTTCAGCTCTAAAATTTACCAAAACATATATATCCTAGTACCATCACTTTATAAGCAAAATATAAAGCTCTTGAAAGCCAATACGACACCTAACCCATTCCTGAAAATGCTGGGGGGCGGTGGTTCTACTTTGGGGTGGAGGAATATGTAGGTGCGTGGGGTGGGGTGCGCGCATGATTTTGGGTGGTTGAGGTGTGGCAAGTGGGGTCCCCGCTGATGTGGCAGGGAGGGCGGAAGCGGCATCTCGAGGAGCGCGTGGGTGCTGAGATTTCGGGGCGCGTTTTCGAGCGCGAGAAAAAATGAAAACAAAATCAAAAGGCGCAGGGGCAGAGAAAAGGGAAGCTGAGCTGGGAGTGAGCGGAAGACAGCTGGAGTTCCGGTACGGCCGGGCAGCCGAGACGCAGCTCCCGTCGCCGTTCGCGGCCATCAGCTCCAGGCCGCCCTGCGCCCAGTCCACATGGACCTCCGCCGCTCTGAAAAGTCTACGCACCCGACGGCTTCGAGTTTCCTCTTCTTTTTTTGTTTTGCCCTTGAGGCCTTGACTGTGCTGCAAGCACCGGCCGGTTCTCCATTATTTGTGGAGCTGCCTGCTGCTAGCGACGTGAGTAGTGCGCCTACTGTGTTGCGCTCACCTCAAAGGACAAATTCTCAGACTTGTGTTCATTCCGTAGGATTATGACTCTTTACCAGAAATGATACGTACTCCTATTGCACAGTCCTCATTGTCGTTGATCCCTTTACACAACCCGGGAAAGAAAAAGGTGCAGCTCATGACTCTTGTTCAGTTTCCTGAAGCGTAACACTTAATCCAAGGGCCGGACAGTTTAACAACGGTTTGTATCAACAACTACTACAAAACAGTGTCTCGTGTGAGTTTCCGATCTAATCACAGTGTCAGTTGATGGCTTGCAACAAAATTATGACCTGGGAGAGTGTTGGTTCCCCGGCCTATGGGCTGCGTCCACGCGGAGGCGTGAGCGCCACCACCTTGCCTTTTGTTTCTTGTCCAGAACTGTAGCCGCGCTGTCCCCCTCTTCCCCATGTGTCCCACACACTTTACTATGCGCGGGCCCACCCGCTCATTCTATTTCACTCTTCCTTGCCTCCAAAACCTGTGTTTCCCACAACGCACCCGGCCGCCTCCTCGAATATCCATTTTGCCCCTCGGCCAACCCTAACAACAAATCAGCAGAAAAAATGGTTTCGGTGGCTGGTCCCCCCAAATCTTTGCGCTGGAATCAAATAGGGTTCTCCTGAAAACTACAAGCAACACAACGAAGCATGCAGTGTCGTTTGTGACTGTGAAAGCTGACTAACGAACCCGTTGATTAGTCAACATATTACTAGTTTAGTACTACTACTCCACTAGTTTCCAAAAAAATATCATGCTTATATTTTTTTGCTAGAAAAAAAAATCGTGCTTATAAAATTCCTTTACAACAATATCACACATGTTTTTTGCCTGCAGTTGTTATCCACGGCTATAATAGTACACTAGCAAGGTGGCCAGTAGACTAGTAAAATGGTTCTCCAATGCCCCTAGCATTGTTTTGTTTTGAACATAAAGAAGGTAGTAACATGTGGGGAAGCCATTTTCGGGGGGCGAACCTTTTGGCTAAACCCAAGCAGGATATATGCCGAAGAGGGAGGAAGAAAACCACCCTGCAATGCAACAAGTATCCACAACAAGTACGGCAAAAGGCAATGCGTGGTGGCGGTATTCATTCCGCGGCGGCAAAGTTCGTTAGTTCTCGTGGACCTTTAACGGTCCCGGATTCTTCTCCTCCCAGCAGTTACCAGTACGTGCGAGTTGAGTGTTCCTTTTGACCGGTCTAAGCTTAGAGTATGCAGCTTCACCAACACAACAATACGAGAGCTAGCTAATTATGGCCCCCCTCTCCATTTCAACACCTCGGCACGCACACATGATTCCATTCCGCCATTGACGCGCATGTGCACCCCCCGCGCGCAAACGGCAACGGTATTCTAGATTAATCAAGGGCGAATTTGCTGCATTACCGGCCGGCGCGTGCGTTTCTTTATTAGCCCTGTCGCGATAGTTTTCGTTATCCCTTAATCACGCTTATCTCAACGCAATGAGCAATTAAGCGTGGTACAGTACCTGCGCTGCGTGCAAGATCATGTCGTGGTATAAACGTACTACTGGTATTATGTTTGGTGTTTGAAGCAGGGGAGGGCGTGATTTAAGCAATTATGTCACGCATGTGATGCCAGCACGGCGGCTTCCGCGGGACACTTGTCGAAAGGCGTTGAAACTTGAGACAAAACTGATCGGATTTGTGTTTTGCTCTGCTTGCGGTCGTCGAGCGGTCACAAAATATTCTACTCCTACGTACGAAAGTGACATGGAGAAGCGAGGAGAGTACTACTCCTTCCATCGCCAGCATAAGAAGAAATTGGCACAGAGGCCCGTCTACCTGTGCGTTTTCCCGGTTTGGTCCCGACGAGTCCGTGGTGTTTTCGTCACCTTTCTGGATAATCACACGACCCATGTGTTTGGACTTTGGACAGCGCCTAAGAGCAGGTTTAGTGATTACGCCCGCTGCCGGCGGCAAGAAATGCCACCTCACTTAAGCAGGGGCAGCTGTGATGGCGGGCTCCACCAGCTCTCAATGCTCTTTTTGCTTCGGTAGCAGCATGCAACGAATGGGAGGCAAGAAAGGAGTGGTGGTGGACCCACAAACGCTCAGCCGCCCGCTTTTTGCCGGCGATTCTCAACTCGCCCGCTTCCTTCTCTCTCCAACTTTCTCTCTCTATCCCATTGGATTGCGCCGGCTGAACCATCCTCACTATACTTGCTCTAATCAGAGGAGCAGAGGGGACGGGGTCGCCATGCATGCATTTCCGCGAGCTTTGCTGCTGCAACGAAGCGTGAATTGAATGAGCCCTGGTGCTTTATGTGCCGCGCGCGCCTGGCAACAGAATCGACGGAGGCTCTGTGAGCACTCGTCGTAGACTGCTGCTGCTGGTGTTAAGGCCATGATCGGGTGCTCGCCGGAGGCGCGGCCGTCCGTCCGCGCGCAGGCGTCCGTCACGCGCGAGTGCCGGTCGCAATTAATGGCACGCCCCTCCGCCGGCAACGTGCGAGCGGGATCACGTGGCCGCAGGCGTCGCGCGCCCGCCACTTGCTCACCTTGCGCGCCCGCCGCGTCACCCGCCTGGCCTCCCTACTCACGGGACGGGAGAAAGAAGGGAGCGAACGTTCGGGCGCTGGCTGCGGCAATGATGTTCTTGTTCTCTCGCACTTCGGTTCCTCGGCCGTGGTCGTTCGTCGGGAGCCTGCCTGACCTCCGACGATGCAGCACAGGCACAGCAGCGTCGTCAAGAAGGCCGTTTTCGAGTGCCCTGGTCGAGCACCAGCGCGGCTGCAGCGTCCATGTGTGTAGTATTTTCACGCCGATGCCGTAGCAGACGACGGGCAGGCCAGGCGCGCGCCAGAGAGGAGGGAGAGCGGCGGGTCGGGGGTGGGATTCATTTCCATCTACCACTGCTACTACTACTCCCGTACGACCCGCGCGGTAGGCTGGTCCCGCCCGGTCAAAGCTGACCGAGCCGAGCCAGGCCGAGCAGCAGCAAGGAGCGAGCCCAGGGACCGGACCGTAAATACGCGCCATCTCCCGGGGCGGCCGCCGGAGCCGAAGTGCCGAACGCTCGCCGGGTCGCCATCACCGGGTCCCCCGACACAGGTCAAACCCCATGCCATGCCACCGCCCCACCCCGCGCCCATATCAGCAATTCCGCGCCGCGCACGAGGGCGCCACCGTCTTTTCCCCACAAAGCAAGCACCGCCCCGCCGCGCTGGCCTGCCTGGCCGCTCGCTCGGCTCGCCTCTCGTGTCGTGGGCTGGACTGGCGCGCCTGGATGGACTGTCCAGTGTCCATCCATCCATCCATCGCGTTGGATGGCCCTGCAAAGTTTATGCATCCACTACAGCCAGCCTGCTGAACCCGCCGCGCAAAGCGCTCTCCCTCCCTTTCTGTCTCTCTCGTGATGCAGTTTTATTTTTATATTAGCAGCTTGACGAAGTGAGGTTGAACATCATCGATGATGGATGGATTTGAAATTTGGACTGCTCGACTCGTGCTCGCCCAACTGGCCAACTCGGAAAGCAAGGCGCCCAATGGCGCGCCTGGTTGGTGATTGACCCCGGGGTTTAGTTATGTTGACCTGCTGTCATTGCTTGCTGACACTGGCGTCACTCACCTCCGCCGAGATCAAACTCCGTAGGCCACCGGCCCGGTAGTCCATATGGAATAGTCGCCGTATCATTTGTCCCGTCAATTTCGTGTACGGAGTATATTTTCGTGCACAAAATTCAACCGTCTCCGTACGCTCTCCGTGAGATCGCAGCTTTCTTGAATTCAAATACTCCACTCGTCAGTGTGAATGGGAAAGAATCACGCAGATTACGTGGCATGTTTTAATTCAGCCCTTAATTATTGTTATTCTAAACGGTAGAGAGGAGGAAATTGGATTATGAAAACAACACTAGCGTCGACATACAAAAAAAAAGACAAATCTGTGAAGATTTTGTGGACACAATCCCCCAAAGTATGGAAAGAAAAATACAGAATGACTTTATTTCAAACCTCAGGATACAAATCCAACCGAACAACCTCAACACTCGAGTCGCGCAGGTCAAAGGCTAGGAGAAAAAGAGAATTTCATCAAGCAAAAAACAAAGGGAGGGAGAGAGCGGCAGACAGAAATACGAGGAAACAAAGAGGGTGAAAGCCAAAGAAACCCCTGCACATAAAAAAATAGGAGCCAAGGCTCCGCTCCTGCCTTCTCTCCCCTATTTCTACTTCGGCCCTGCCCCTTCTGCCCCCCCTTCCCTTCCCTTCCCTTCTCTCTCCTTTCCCCACTACTAGCCCGCCCCCCTCCCCCCCCTCCGCGCCGCTCTGTTCCATCCCATTCGCCATTCCGTCCGGCACCCTGCCACCGCGCGCCGCCGTCGGGACGCCGCGTCGCGGGGCCCGCGTGCGAGGCCTGGATTCGCGCTTCGAGGAGGGGGCGGCCAGGGGGGCGTCCGCGCCCATGACGCCGTGATCGCCCCTCGCGCGCGCGGCCGGAGGATGGGGAAGGTCGGGCTCGGGGTGGCCGCGGGCTGCGCCGCGGTGACGTGCGCGATCGCCGCGGCCCTCGTGGCGCGCAGGGCGTCCGCGCGCGCGCACTGGCGGCGCGCCGTCGCGCTGCTGCGCGAGTTCGAGGAGGGCTGCGCCACGCCGCCCGCGCGCCTGCGCCAGGTCGTCGACGCCATGGTCGTCGAGATGCACGCCGGCCTCGCCTCCGACGGCGGGAGCAAGCTCAAGATGCTGCTCACCTTCGTCGACGCTCTCCCCAACGGGTACGGCCTTCCTTCCCTCCCCTCCCCTCCCCTCTCCTTCCTGGCTGCTTCCTGCCTCCCTGCTTTTGGTTGCCACGCGACTCCTTGATTTGATATGCTTGTTACTTTTCTGATGATTCTTGGCTACAACATTAAAAACCTTTTTTTTCTCCTCTCTCAACTGACATGTTGGTAGTTGGATCATACCCTTGCATCTCGCCATCTTGCTCGGTTACGCTGTTGCTCGGGTTTGTGTAGGCGAATGCGATTATTTTTTTTCTTTGGTTGGCCTTCCGAGTGATGTGGAGCGATGCGCATTTTTTGCTTTCCTCTTGGGCGCCGGTGCGAAATGCTATGAGTACGGATTTGCCTCGTGGTTTCTCTGCTCCGTGCTTCAGATAGATTACCAACAAACGTTTTTTTTTCTGAGGTTTATTCAGAGAGCTTTCTTTTGATTTGATCGGACTGTTCTATAGTAGCACATTTCTTGCCCCTTTCTGCCCCAATGTAGTTTGCCATCTTCCGGACCTGTCTTGTCGCCGCCCAGATGGAGATACTCTCCACTGCTTCGTTCCCTCTCTTCCTTCCGGCCGCTTGCTTCGCCCTGTTGTTTAGCCTTGCTATGCAATGGTGAACACATTTAGGTGTTCGCTTTTCTGATGTAGTTCATCCAACAGTAAACGAATTTGGACCGTTACTTTTCCTGATATTTTTATTAGATGTTCTTAAAGTCGCCGTCTTTATTCGATTCCGTATAATGCAGCGCACATCTCGTCGATTTTCCTCGTGGAATTCTCGCCAATACGTCGTCATAAAGTCACCATCTTTGTTGGAACGGGACAGAACGATTCTCATTTCTTGATTCATCTCTATGGGAGTTTACAGGCTACAGCCTCGCGTTAAATCGCCATTCTTCCATGGATTTTGAATAGTCCTGATGCCGCCTGCACTGCAGTGCTACGCCTTTGTGCCGGTGCAGCTCCGGGGCGGAGACCATTAATCTCGCCAGATGCCAAGAATTTGTCATGTGCCCTTGTGCCGCCTGAGGCAAGCACTGTTGGGTTGACGCTTGCATTCATGGCGGGGTTTGGTGCCCGGACCGCCATAAAGCGGGCCTGGAGTGTGGCATCTTGGGACATGAATCTGCCTACGCTTTTATGTGGCCGGCATTGGGTTCGCAGGCGCCAGGTTGTATTCCACAATGGCAATGCAGCCTGGGACGTTCTCTGTCAGATGGAATCATTGCTTGGGGAGGCCCGCTTTTTGATGACCAAGAATATCTGATGATGATGGCGAGCCGAAATGTGGAAATGTTTCTGTGTTCTACTGGACGGGGATCCTCAGCTCTGCTGATTCAAGGTCGTAGGCTTGTGCTGTTCCATGAGTTCATCTGATTCAGTCTGAACAATTTGAGACGAAGGTTGAGCCGCTTGGTTCTCACGAGGCTCATGGCGTCTGTCTAGATTCAAGGTTTTTGCAAGAATCACTGTTCTTGCAACAGCTTAGTGTGCCGGTAGAAACTCTGCCTGACAGATGGATGCACGTCGGATTGGTTGGCCTTTTGTTTTTTTCCTTCTGTCACATGTTTGGATTTTAGTTCTACGGTGTTTCTTGTTCAATCCCAGTGTGGGTTCTTGTGAGAATTGGTTGCACCTTGTCCGTATTTGTGACGGGATTGAAACGCTTTCTTCTCGGCTAGTATAGCGTTGTGCAAGAGGATGTATGTTTTGACTAACATCTTTATTTGTCTTGGTTGTTTTCATATTTCATAGGAAATATGCAGATTTTATATGCAATAGTCTCATACCACTGATCAATAGCATGACACCAGACCGTGCAAGCCTGTAGCTGTTTCTCTGTTTCATCTGTCTTGCAACACCCAATTTTTCATATCTAATTTGCATCAACATTTTCCGTTTAAGGCTGTAGTGTTTAGTTGGAAATGGAAGGATCCACACATTTCCATGTTAGATATTTGTTAATGCAACATTTGATCATACCAAAACATCTTTCCATTAGCTTACAGTATGTACTTCCCGTGAACCTTAAAATCACTCTATTATTATGCTGCATATCTGTCCCTTTGAAATTTTGCTAACACCATTAGTACTCATTTAGTTGTCCTTGCTATGGTGCCTTCTGATGAGCAAGATGGCAGATAAGCCAACTCACGTAGGCATGACAAAAAAGTGACTTGCGCTAGCCGTTAAGTGCACGCACAAGGGGGATGCATCACTGAAGATGTTTTTGAGCTGGCACCAAGGTGTCTCTGTGTGTTTTGTCGTCAAGGGGTCATTCACGGTATTCTGGTGTACAACGTCAGGCATATAACGTTTACTGTTTCCTTACGTGGCATGGCCAAAAAAGTGTGAGTTGCGCTAGCCGTTAAGCGCACGCACAAGGGCGATGCATCACTGAACATGGTTTTGAGCTGGCACAAAGGTGTCTCTCTGTGTTTTGTCGTCAAGGGGCTGTTCACGGTATTCTGGTGTTCAACTTCAGGCATGTAGCATCTACTGTTTCCTTACGTGGAATGGCCAAAAAAGTGTGAGTTGCGCTAGTCGTTAAGCGCACGCACAAGGGCGATGCATCACTGAACATTGTTTTGAGCTGGCATGAAGGTGTCTCTGTGTGTGTTGTCGTCTAGGGGTTGTTCACGGTATTCTGGTGTACAAATTCAGGCACGTAGCGGCTACTGTTTCCTTGCGTGGCATGGCAAAAAAAGTGAGTTGCGCTAGCCGATAAGCGCACGCACAAGGGAGATGCATCGCTCAACATGGTTTTGAGCTGGCACGAAGGTGTCTCCGTGTGTTTTGTCGTGAAGGGATTGTTCACGGTATTCTGTTGTACAACTTAAGGCATGTAGTGGCTACTGTTTCGTTGCACTGCTTGTCATGCGTACATAAATGGCTACTCACAGCTTGCACAAACGGATTTTTTCACTTTGCATTAATTGCTTGTATTGTATGATTGAAGCTTGATTTTCTCGAATCACTAGTGCTGTTCAGTTACTCTGGGGGAGTTGATTCAGGTTGACAGTACAAATGTTTTATACTATTTCTACTTACCAATTTATAGCAATAGAGCATTTCTATAAGGAATTGACTTTTGGCTATTTGGTGTAGATCCGCTTGTAGAAGTTATTCACCAGGAGATTAGCTTTCCTTTTCAAATTATATAATGTTCTGGTACATTGATTAAATGATTTTTTTATGGAAGATATTTTGTATTTCGTCAACAGTAACCATACTTACTCTGGACCTTGTTCTCTTAACAGAAATGAAGAAGGCATATATTATGCCATTGATCTTGGGGGAACAAACTTTCGGCTGTTGAGAGTAGAAGTTGGTGCTGGGTCGGTGGTCATCGGTCGGAAGGTTGAGCATCAACCCATCCCCGAGGAACTGACCAAGGGTACACTTGAGGTGCTTGTTGTGTAATAAAATTTTCATATCGAAATATACATTATGTTTATAGCATGTCACTGATCTATAATTCACCTTCAGGAGCTATTGAACTATATTGCCTTGGCACTGAAGAATTTTGTGGAAAGAGAAGATGGAAAAGATGAGAGAAGGGCGCTTGGTTTTACATTTTCTTTCCCTGTTAGACAAACATCAGTGTCTTCAGGTTCATTAATTAGGTGGACTAAAGGGTTTTCAATTGAAGATGCGGTAAGGGACACTTTCTAGATCTACACTCTGCTATTAATCATCCATGAGTTATTGTGTGTCATTAAACGAATGAAGGCTTGCTAATATGTTTTTTCTAATACTATAATTGGATACATAAATTGTTTATGTACATGCACACTCTTTTTCCATGACGTGGCAGGTATCCGTTTTGTGCGAACGGCGTATTTCCAGCTTTATATCTCAAACTGTGCATCTTTATATGATTAGCATCACGCATTGCTTTATTTTGTGTATGACCACTTTTGCTTTCAGTTTATGATCTTAATATGCCATTTATTGATTTGAGATATTGAATTTCAGGTCGGGAAGGACGTTGCTCAGTGTTTAAATGAAGCACTTGCTAGGAATGGACTAGATATGAGTGTCACTGCACTGGTAGGTTGTTGTCTACTTTTGTTGCCACTGAGCTTAATCCTACAATCCTGACACATTTGTTATGTAAAGTGCCTGTGAACTATAAAATCTGGGTAACCTTGATTGTTTTTATAAATAAACTATCACTAATTGATGGATTCATAGAATGAACCTTGCATCATGAACAATGCCAGGATATGTAATTACAATGGGGGATGAAAGGACCATCTCCTATCTTAGTTGCTTGTAAGACCTGTAGTTTTTGGCTGTTATTTCTTTTCCTGATGCCAGCGCATCCTTTCGATTACTTGCCTGAAATGATAATAAAGACATGAGTTGCTGGGCCTAAGTTAGGTGATGTCACATGGATTTTGTGTTTTAATTATTTTTTATGACCTACAAGAGCATGTTCTGCTAATGCTTGTTTTTCCCCTCATCACACCGTGGAGCACCATTTTAAATACTAATCTGTTTTACTTAATATTTTTAGGTGAACGATACTGTGGGGACGTTAGCTCTAGGACATTATTACGATGAGGATACAGTGGCTGCTGTGATCATCGGTGCGGGCACCAATGCTTGCTACATTGAACGCACTGATGCAATTATTAAATGTCAGGGTCTTCTCACAAACTCTGGTGGCATGGTATGTTCCTAGTCAAAGTATCTATCTCATCAAATGCACCCTTGGCAAAGAAAGAGGAGAGTATGGTTCTTATATTTTATGTTCCAACATTCGTTCATCAGGTAGTGAACATGGAATGGGGCAACTTCTGGTCATCGCATCTGCCAAGAACTCCTTATGACATCTCTCTGGATGATGAGACACAAAATCGCAATGATCAGGTGATACTTTGTGTAAAAATATATCTTTATGTAATATTATATCATTGGTTAGTCAGGCTGATAATTTTGGCTTGTCAATGATGCAGGGCTTTGAGAAAATGATCTCTGGAATTTACCTTGGGGAGGTTGCAAGACTGGTGCTCCATCGAATGGCATTAGAATCTGATGTTTTCGGTGATGCTGCTGATAGCCTGTCTGCCCCCTTTACGTTAAGGTATCTCAAAGCTTGCAGTTGCTTTGCTTATTTCAAATTATTGTGTTATGCAGAAGGGGAGAAATATTCCTGCCACTTCTATGTGTTAAACACCTTTGCTTGTTTGACGGAGTACTTGGAAATCTTGTTACTCCGTGTATTTCTTTATTAGAACATGTTAAATTGTTACTTGGAAACCTTGCTGCCCTGTGTATTTCTTTATTAGAACATGTTAAATTGTTCTGTCACAAAGCTTTAAAAGGAAAATGTTAGTTGGCTGAGTTTCCTGATCCAAATCAGAATTTATAAAGCTTTTTCATAGAAATTATTTCTAATGCATGTTTTCTATCCTCATTGTGGTCCAGCACCCCACTTCTGGCTGCAATTCGCGAGGACGATTCACCAGATCTGAGCGAAGTCAGGAGGATACTGCAAGAACACCTGAGGGTCAGCTTTCTTTACCTCCTTAAATTATGTGTGTGCATTTTTGCACAAATCTATACTGAAGGTGCTGCTGATTTCTTGTAGATACCCGACCCACCTCTAAAGACTCGAAGGCTTGTCGTGAAAGTTTGCGACATTGTCACAAGGAGAGCTGCCCGTCTTGCTGCTGCGGGGATCGTCGGGATACTGAAAAAGCTTGGTCGGGATGGGAGTGGTGTGGCTTCGACTGGAAAAACACGAAGCCAGCCAAGGCGGACTGTGGTTGCGATCGAGGGAGGTATGTACCAGGGCTATCCAGTGTTTAGAGAGTACCTCGATGAAGCCCTGGTGGAAATCTTAGGGGAGGAGGTGGCACGGACGGTGACTCTGAGGGTGACAGAGGATGGGTCAGGGATTGGAGCAGCTCTTCTCGCCGCCGTACATTCGTCGAATAGACAAGGTTCCATATAGGGAGACATGATGCAGGAGCTAGCCCTTCTGTGCAAATGTAAAAAGGAACATTGTTTGATATCTATATTCATATATATAAAATCTGGTCTTGTGCAGAGAACATCTGTGTGCCCCTGTTCAGGTGAATGGGTTCCTTTCCTGCCTTTGTGTATGTAGAAAGATTGCCGAGTATTATGGTCACCCTTAAAATCCCCGAGGCCGGAGAAGTTCCTATGAATGGAAAAGAAAATAACCAACTCATCAGTCATCAGGATGTAGTCTTCCACGCTATTTCTCATGAAAAGCTGAGATGGACCAGATTACATAATCAGAGGGGTGCATTGTTCATCAGGATGTATCTTGGGGAATATGTTAAACATGAGACTGATCTCAGTTGCTGCTTCACCAACTATCTTTTTCCTTGAGTACGCAGCATCATTGCATTAAGAGAAATAAACGGTACCTTATAAGTAGACCTCTTACTCCGGACCGAGCTGGGAGGGGGTATTGGAATAATAAAAAGATGTAAAACGAAAGAAACACACACAAAGAGATCAGACTTCACCTACTACTGGACCTAGAGCCCCAAGCTTGCGCGCTCCTGCAAAACACACCACTGGTGCCGCTCATCTTCAAAGGAATGCACCAGGACAATTATGCTGGCATTAGCTCCTTCAAACACAAAAACTTCTGTGTTTCCAAAGCAGCCACGAGCACATGACCACTAGAGTGTTAAAGCTTTTTATCTTTTGGGACGCGTTTAGAACATCTCCAGCAGAACACCTGTAGTGGAAATCAAAACCTCAAAACTATCAAAATGGTAAAAAAAAACTGCTCCAGCAGAGTACCTAAACGGATACCAAAACCTAAATTTTTTGGTTTCCATCTAAATTCCTCTCTCCTCAACTCATATTTGAGTTTCCATCCACTGGAAATAAAAAATCTCTTCACGCGCGCGGGAAGCGCCAACCGCCGCGCTCGGACATTTCACCGCCCCGGCGCCGCCGCGACCGCATCCGCCCCCGCGCCGCCGCCGCGCCCGCCACCGCAAATCCGCCCGCACGTGCCGCCATGTACGGCGAGGACCACCTTCCGGCGCCTTCTCATCCTCTTCCCGCTCCTTCATGCCAACGCGGGAGCGCCGCCGCCCTCGGCCGCCATTGACGACGACTCCACGGGAGTGACGCAGACGCTCGGGAATGCCGAGGTCACCGCGATTCAGGCTCGCTAGAGGCCACCCCGCGACCCATCCATGTCTGCGCCTTGGGAGGGGAGCTTGACGCTGCGATGGCGCGGACGAGCTTGACGGGGACCTTGAGGCAGCGACGACGGGCGAGCTAGAGGGGAAGGTGGAGAACGAGCTGGAGGGGAAGATGGAGGACGAGCTTGAGCGGCGCGGGCGTCCTTGAGCCGTGGTCATGGAGGTGAACTTGACTGGGGATTGGAGTTTCTTGACGGAGAGCAAAGGAAGAAGAAGCAGCCGTGGGTTTGGATAAGGTTGGCAATTTTGCAGAAGAGACCTCGCAGAAAGGTGCAATTATTCACTGTAGTTCTGTGTCTTGACATTTTTATGAAATCCTCCCTGAAGTGAAGAGTATTCTCAGATAGCTTTATAGGTGTTCAGTTTTAAGTTGTCTGCTGGAGAGAAGCACAATTTTTTTCTGAAAATCTTCTCTCTCCTAACCCTAAAACAAGTTTTAGGTTTTCAATTTTAGGTTCACTGCTGGAGATGCTCTTGCTTTCTGCCACCAATCTGCAAGCGTTTGCTCATTGCTGCTTGACACACATCATCGAAAACCGAGTGATGTGAACACTCGACACCAGAAGTCTCGTGCAAAGACACATAATGCCACTAGATGCTGGATAGTCTCGTCTACTTGATCACATAGAGGACACTGGTTAGGATGAGGTAAATTTAACGATCAACTGTCCAACATCTACTTCGTCCAAGCAAAATTATCATCCATTCGGTTGATGCAAATGTACAATTTCAGGTGGGTAATTTATACTTTCTTCTGTTTCTTTTCTGGTAATTTGTTTGGTTTGTTACCCCTGCGTATTTGCACTCACATCACTGGATGAGGTACAGCTAGAGCCCGGGGGTGAAAATGCAAATCACTGGATGAGGTACAGCTAGAGCCCGGGGGTGAAAATGCAATTGCCAAAATGAGAAAATGGATCTTCGAATGGCCAAGAAGCCCAACAGACCCATGGGGGCCCAACATTTCGAGCCCACTGGAAACTCGGCGCTTGCGCCATTCGAAAAGGAGCGACGGCTTCTTCCGGAAGGATGCAATCCACCCGCCGTCTCCTCCGCGCGCCCCGCCGTCGTTCTCTCTCTTGTCGCCGTTCCGCCGGCGCCGGATGACGTGAGTTCCCCCATCGACCACCTCCTCTATATCCCCCTCCCAACTCGTGCCTCCTTCACCTTTCTGATCCATGTGTGGCCTTCTTCCTGTGATATATGTGTTGCTTTCATGTGCGGTAGGGCTGTCCAATTCGACTTCGCCACTCTCTTATTGCAGTGCCTATTGAGGGAATTTCGCTAATGGAACATGTATTGAGCGGATCGTGCTGCATATAGTGCACGGGAAGCAGAATAATCACCGCATAGTTGCAAGGTGAAGTGTTTTTCTGTTTGTTTTTTTTCCCCTGCGATTCAGCTGTTGTTTTGTGTGGTTCTGATCCCCGAACTCAGAAATTTTCCGATGTGCCAATATCCTTTTATTTTTCGAGAACAGTGCAGTGGAGCAGAGCAATTCTATGTGTATTCGTAATCTGGGCTGCATTATTGCTGTCAGTTTTGTTGAATCATCGTGATGTCTGATGTGACATCTCGTATGGTGGATAGACTTTCTGGTGGTGAAAATGAGATCACGGTGTAGCATTTTAAACATTCCAGGTAGATCATCGACTTTTCTTTTGATGCCGATTGATATATCTGTATGTCAGCGACTAGTAGAAGAGGATATGTCCTAATTTTCTTTGGACTGTTTGCTGACGATAAATAACCTGGACAACTGAAGTCTGAAGAGTTGGGCTAGGACTCTGAGACTGCAATGCTTCCGCAACATTTAGTCTGGAAACTGTGGGCATATATATTGGATAACATTTAGTCTAAGGAATTTGAAAGGAGTGGTTGCACAGGATCGTAGATAATGAAGGATCAGACATCTTTTCTTGGGGTAACTGGAGAGGGTTCGACTATCTTGGAAAACAAATCTATAAATGTTTTAGATCGGATATCCTTTTAGTTGAATTTGACCATATCTTCAGCATGTTGTTTGTAGTACACGTAAGATGGCTTTGTGAGTTGTGACAAAACTAGATTGAAATGGTTTTTAAAGTAGTTGCAGCATAGATGTTCAGAGAGTAGAGTTGGTTAAAGAGAGAGATTGGGAATAATATTGTTGGTAGCTGATAGGATTGGTCACATACTTGTTGCAGATGATTCAGCCGGGCCAATTTATTCAGATGGTTCCATTCCAATAGTACTACACAAGCTGAAGCATTTTGTAATCTCAAACAGCGATGTTCATCTTGCTAACATCCACATATAATGTGCAAAAAAATAAACTTTTACAAGTGATGGTGCTATGACAGGTGCCATAGCATATCTCAAGAATTGCATTTGATTAGGTCAAATCTGATAAAGGTGGATTTACGTCATCTATGAAACATCTGAGCAGGTACCTGGCTTTGTCAGTAGTTCACAGTCCTATGTTTGGAGCACCCCACTTCTATAATAATTCTGCTACTTGACGATATGGTAACCTTTACATTTTGAGTCTTGCTGAACTGTCACATATCTTACATATTAGGAGTACCAGTTTTTTGTTTCCCTTCGGCAAACTTGTTTCTAATTTCTACTTTGCACCAATTCTATACCAATATATCACGGTTGAGTTTATGGCATAGTTGTTAATCTGCCATTGAATATTCATGAATAATCTCAAACCATCCTCAGTATTTTACTTTTAGTAGCCTGACTGCTAAACATTGTTGCTGTCTTCTGAATATTTCATGAACATTTTCTGAACTGAAACAATGCCAAACAGCTCTTTGGACTACAGAATGCCCTTTTGTAGGCCTTAATTCATTTGGATGGTATTGCTTTTGTAACGTATCAGTGGAGTTGTTTCACGAACCTAATGTTCATGTGAAGAAATGTGTGTCTGTCTTTGAACCAAGGAAGTATGTTTCAGTATGAATATTTGCAAACCTTGCAGTCTCAAACAGCCTATAGGTTGATTATACAGAAACAAAGGTTCCAGCAGGACATGGTATGACTGTCGATAAAAGAAACATTGTATTTACTTTCTTTTATGAGCTTAAATTCCATAAGAAATTGTCTGTATTTATTTTTTTGTATGCTTATGGTAATTAGGATTCTCTTTTTACCCTTTCTTGTTCTTTCTTTTTTTGGTTTGCCTCTCGTTGGTTCCTGCAGATTTCATCTCTAGCCTACCCCAACTTGCTTGGGATAAAAAGGTTTTGTTGTTGTTGTTGCTTATGGTAATTAGGAGATGCTAGTGTAATATGATGGTGTACTAGTTAGTATATTATGCAAGTATTGAAATGCCAGATATTAAAAAAATACTATTATTCTTCTATATGGGAGATCAATCATCATTTCATAAATAATTCAGTTTCAAAAACTATGCTCTTGATTTATTTCTTGTTCAAATTCACAGAACAAGTTGTTATTTTCACTTTTGAATGCACAACTCAATATAATTCAGAAATGTTTTCTTCCAAACATCATTGTTGATGAGCACTCTTTTTGCACGTGCACATAATATTGTGATTCATGAAAAATCGTGTAACCTGCTGCCATTATGCAGGCACTCTTGAGATGAGGACCTAGTAACCTATGAAATAACAGGCTGTTGTTATTTCTAATCGAGGATCCACCCTCATGCTACTTCGCACTGTCGTTAACTGAATGCAGACAGCTGAAGAACATGAGTCCTGCTGGACACTGGTTAGTGATCAGTTGATCTTAACAGCTCATATCTACACTAACTGGGTCTCTTTGTTACTTGGATCACTGCAGTCCTCCAGTGGTTGCCTCCAAAGTTGCTTCCACCACTCAGAGTTCAGGTAATGCTCGCTCTCTACATTGAAGTATTGCTTTGAGATATCTTCAGCCACTACAAGTTCTCTATGCTACCTTCCGTGGATCTTGTCTTTACAGGGGATACTTTTATCTACACTTTTGTACAACATATGCTCTACAAAAGCACTAAAATAGCAGAAACTGTCACAAGGACAATGTCAGTGACGCTTTTGGGAATATTCTTTGTCCAGGTGCTAGGATGGCTAGGGGATCATACGTGTGTTTCCTCCGTTCAAATGTCTCCCACCTTGCTCCAAAGTGGGCTTTCCACTGCTGCTGTGTGGTGTAGGGTGCTAAATACTGTTTCATCCCAATATCGGCCTCTTCACAGAACTCTACTATTTGGTTGTTCAGGTTCATTGCATGTTCCACGCTGCCATGGCCTGAGAGAGATGGTGCCGAAGATAGGAATCCCACCAAGTAGAAAATTTCCTCATCTGGTATGACTAGTGACGTTCTGTTGTCCCACCTGCATCAAATGAATTGACATAATGAGCATGCAAAATTGCAAATGGATACAACTTATTTGAGACCTTAATTTTGCAAGTGAAGTTGGTTACTTTGATCTGTTCACTGGGTACAGCAGTATGGGACCATTGTTGCTATCTTTCAGGATCTTGCCAAAGACTTCCCTTGCAAACTTGTGTATTGTGCTCCTTGGGATTAGAAGATTCAGCCAAGGGTGTGGCACTTCCCAGAGGCCTTGTGCCCTCAGCTTCACCTCGGAGGTGTGCACCCTATCCAAGAACTCCACGTATGTGACATCGGTGTGGAATAAAGTAGACCGTATGTATCTAAGCCGAGATAGCAGTGCACCAACTTCCTGTAAATATAGGCAGTTATTACCGGTTAAGTCACACGTGAACATCTTGAAGCATAGAGAAATAATTAACTAACCTGCTCCATGATATGATCCTTGTCAGGATTGAAGTTCTTGGTTAGCTCGAGGCAGTACAAAACTTTTCCATCGGACTGAAAATGGCTTGCTTGGACCGGGTCCTGTGGCTTGAAGGACGTCCTCCAGTTGTTGAGAATGCCTGTCCTGTTTATAATGACAAAGCCTTCAATGTAGTCAAAGGTGTTCTCCGCCATAATCAGCATCTCCTGATCCTCGGTGAAGCTAGCAAAGTCCGAGTAAAGAACTCGTATCCACCTCACCTGTCATCGTATCCATTTACTACATGACTGCATGTTCTATCTATATATTGAAAATATTCAAATCTTATTCAGCTGAATTGCTTACCATCTTTGGAGCAGGCTCAAGGGCAATCTTTGCTCTGGTGATGATCCCAAACTGACCGAGACCGCCTAGAGCAGCATAGAAGAGATCAGAGTTCTCCTCGGGTGAGCAGGTAAGAAGTTCTCCTCTTCCTGCATTCCGCGGTTATGACAAGGTAATCGATCAGCCACTGCATTTTCGTTGATTATCTGAACTTAAATCAATCAATGCTTTTATGGGTTTGTTTGAGACCTGTGACAATCTCCAGTTGATTGACATTGCTGACCTGCGGCCCGTGCCGGAACGCCTGTCCGCTGACTCCGGCATTGGACAAGGTTCCACCGACGGTGAGATGGAGATAATCGGTCCAGGACTTGGGCGCCAGGCCGTACTTGAGCGTCTCGCGCAGCACGTTGATCCATAGCTCTCCTCCAGGGGCATCGACAAACGGTGAAGTGCCGTCGTCGTGCACCCGCGTCCTCTCGCCCTGGAGTGATTCCATCCTCACGATGATCCCCCCGGCAGCCTGGGACTGACCCATGAGCGAGTGCCCGTGCCCGCGCGCCGCGACGGTGAGCGGGGAGTGCTCACCCAGCGAGAAGACATGCCTCACGGTCGCGGCAATATCGGACACGGAGCCAGGGTGCAGGACGGCGGCCGGCAGCAAGCTGCACCGGTTGCCAAAGTCGCGTGCCATGGAGGAGACATCATGGAAACTGAAGTGGCCGTCGAGGCGCAGCGCGCCGAGGGACGAGAGCACGTCCGCGTCGGGCACATGCATGGTCACCCCGCCGAGCGCCAGCAGCAGGAGCAGCTTGAAGCAGTGCACCAGTGATGGCTTCATGCTGGCCGGCTCCTTCAATTTAGTTTATAAGAAGTGAAGAAACCCAACCAAAAAGGATGGAGTTTGGCAGGTCGGTGGTGAGGGCAGTTAGGAAGACTTTGAAGAGGCGGACTGAGTTCTTGAGGTGCAACAACTAAGAGCTGAGAGAGGGAGGGAGGGAGGGAGGTTTGAAGGCGGTGGCTGTCCATGCAGAGGGAGGGAGGGGGTCTCTCTATATAGGAGCTTGGGGTGAGTAAGTGGTGCGGTCAACTGGTCCTGGTCGCTAGCTGTTTTGTTTGGTAAAAACCGTATGACGACCGGCTGCCTGCTTGCTTGCAAATTTGGATGCAGACATGTCCTAGTGGTGCATTGGAAAAGTTTCTTTTTAGAGCATGATGTTATTGCTTTGTAGCTCCTATCTATCTTCAGCACGGAGTAAGAAGCAGCTAATGGAGACACAGGTGAGGAACCAATCTCATAAAAGAAAATTCAGGCGGATTCTCTGTTCCTTCGGAAGTGGACTCAGCCTATCATCGGGGAAGGAAAACGGAGAGTCAGATGGGTTGCATGCGTCTGTCCCTGCCCAAACCCACAGGACATCCATATATTTTGGATGCTGTTGGTTTGGAGCGGAGCTGCCTCCGTTTCTGTGAAGGAGCGGTCCTTACCGCGCTGCCCACTGACGAATCTTTGTTAAGAAGATGGCATAGATAAAAAAATGCCGGGCTTGATCTTTTGGTTAGCTCAATCGTATGGACATGGATCACTTCACTTGCGATATCACCTTCTCCTAATTCTGGAGACGAGGAGCTTTCACATGATAAATATTTGGTATCACTACTTGTCCCACTTGGCATCCTGTGCTCAGGTCCATCGACGTTGAGCTGCGTGACTGGAAAGCAGGGGTCATCGCAAGCTAGTTTCTCGTATCTAATATAGCATCTGGGTGATGGCAACGCTAGCACACATGGGGAACCACTTTTCTGGTACGACTTGGACTGTCGCATTTGCTGCTCCTCCTCCTCCTCCGTTGCGTATGTGGATGCCCAGCTCGGCTACGTACACATGCGTACGCGGCACAGCAAGCCGAATTCGATTCTGTGGACGCCTCGGAGTCCAGATCGATCCATGGAAAAGTACCCGAACCAAACGCAGCAAATCACAAATCAAGGAAAGCTTCTGACCATGCAACAACACTTGTGACTTGCACGAACGATCTTGCTGTTGGTGTCAGGAATTAAAGTGCAGCGGTGAAACCGACACGATGGACACCGGCGCACGGTAACGCATCGGGATGCGACCAAGTGGTTCGTTCTGTCTGGTCGGGCAGCTCGAGCGGGAGCACCAAGCAAGGCAGCAAGGATAGGGGGGAGGCCCATGCGTCCTCGCCGGGCAGCGGCCACTTTGACCGTCATCTCTTCGTCCATCCTGTCCAGCTGCATGCGCGGTAGGCAGACTCCACCACTACGGAGATTCTTCTCCCTCTCACGTGGCAAATTAAAAATCCAAAACGGCATGCAACGCTGAAAAAAAAAATCTAGAATCCGTTGAACCGCGTCTTGGTTCTCGTGTGAATTGAAACCTCGGAACTATTACTTTTGTAGCACTGGATATGTTTTCCGACAAATGGACATGTAACATAGTAGCGTAAAGGATTAAAGCTTGTCTTAGTGTAATAAACATATAGGTAAAGTTCACTTGCAAAGCAAGATACATGTAGCTGTTGGCTCGCCACCCTTCCAGAACACCACCACCGTGAGCTTGCCCCCACTACATCAGGAATGGTGGATTTGTCATGGATGGATGGCACCACCATCGATCGACCGTGTTGGCAAATGACCACCTCTTTTTTTTAGCTCATTGACCTTGACGGCCCCCAGCCATCTGTTGCAAAAGCACACTTGTGTCAATGTAGTCCATACAATTCATCGTCAGCAGTCACATGAATTTATGCAAGCTGGAAAGCAAAATATGCGATACGGTGTATATGACTATATGTTTTTTAGTCCCCCCCCCCCCCCCCCCCCCCCCCCTCTCTTTCATACTCTTTCTCCGACATTCACTTGGTCAAATAAATCGGAAGTTTATAGTTGGATTGATGATCGATTTCGTCAGTGCGATGTGTGATCAATCAAATTAAAAAAAGGTGATGACGTAGTTACAAAGTACTCTTGAACTTATGTAGTAGCCAGTACAAGTAAGTTCTGTTCATATGTTGATTTGTCGAGCCATAGACAGGTCAGAATGGTACCAATGATAGAAGCCATTTTGCACAGGTGTTCGTGCTCTGTTCCGACATATGTACACTGACTGACTAAAATTTAGCTGATGTGTGAGCAAGAAAAACACTGTCACGCAGAGAGATGCTCTCATGCAGCATATGCATGGCACGGGAGTCAGACCCAGACTAGGAGGCCGGAGAGCGATCGCCGGTGCGGCCCGGCCTTGAGATCGCGCGGAAGTGGAGTCCCCGGCCCCGCAGACCACGTGGCCATCTTGACATTTTTCTGCAGTAGCTTTCGGCCCGCGGGGCCCAGTGCCGACGTGTCAGCGCCTCAGATAATTCGTAAATCAGCCTGTGGGGTCATGGCCCACTATGCTGTCTGGTTCTGCTGGGATCTTGTGATGTTCTTCGGAACACGAGGATGGCAGGTAGACAAATTCATGAGTTGCTATAGTAGTACGTCCTAAAACATAATCATGGCCTCTGTAACTTTCTATCTTAAAGAAAAATATAGGATGCATGATTTCTCAATTTGATTGTTGATGATGTTACCATAGATTATATTTCATCTTGTAATTAGAGGAAGGTTCATCTTTAGCCTCAAAATTTCCGTAGAGAGGCACAGCCCCATATGAGGCATAGCCCCATATGACTAGTGGAACACCTGCCTCAGTTAACCGGAGGAGCATTCAGGGCGTGTTAACTTTTTGCCTAGGTAACGTTGCGCAACTAAATCCAACCCCAGGCAGTCGAAATCCAACGCCTGGGGGGCGCTGCCTGGCGAGCCGGCTGCCTAAGAGGGGTTGAAGCAAACAGGCCCTCAATGTCCGGCGAGCGCAATTCAGTGGCAGGTGTTGGTCATGGTCAAGGTTGAGTTAGCCCCGGTCCGTCACTTTATATAGTTTTTTTTTTTCGCGATGACACTATATAGTGTTGTGACTGACAAGCTAGACTTGCATCATAAGATGGTACAAATTAATACCTATCTTTTTTCAAGAGATTTGGATCGCGCTATTAGTAATTTGACTTGGCAGGTGTGCATTCTAGTTAGTTTGGATATTTTGAGAGAGTAAAATAGAATTACAAGTAAAAAAATCACCACCTAACATTCCTGAAAAATTGGCATAATATTTTAGAAAATAGATAGATGGACATTTAAATTTGAAACAACTCGAGAATTACGAGCTATTTGTAGTGGTACATGCTTGTCTTCATCATCATCTATTTGTGTGAAATAAAAAGGGGCTATTGCGTTTCTACCCTTACTTTCAATTCTAATTGCGTTTTTACCCCTGCTTTTCACCGTTTGCGAATATACCCCTGCTTTTCGAAAATGAAGCTTCCGTTTACCCCTGCTTTTGACATCCGTTAGGCCAGCCCGAATTGAAGATTTTTTTTAAAAAAGAAAACGATTCAGAAAATGAAAGAAGACCATAATACCCTTGTTCCCATCTCCCTTACCCTGGCCAGCCCGACTCTCTGTTCTCTCTCCCGACTCGAGCTCTCTCTGTTCTCTCTCCCGACTCGAGCTCTCCCAAACCCTAACCCTAGGTGTTGTGCGGCGTGTGAGGGCCACGCGGGCGCGCTGCGGAGGGCAGCGGCGGGCGCGCGCGCGCAGGGAGGCAGCGCCGGGCCGCGCGCGAGCAGGGAGGCCGCGGCGGGCGGGCGCGCGCAGGGAGGCCGCGGCGGGCGGGCGCGCGCAGGGAGGCCTTGGCGTGCGTGGATTGAAGAGAGGGCAGGGGCGGCGTGGATTCGGGTGGAGCAGAGGAGGGTGACCAGCTACAATGCAAAGGTATAACCAATTCATCCGTTTTGTTGTGTCTTTTGTTAGGTTTATAGGACGAATGTAGGACGTGTAAATCTGAACGTGTATGTGTTTTCCTATAAATTGTAGGTCAATTAACAGCGATTTGCAACTTGTTGTTAAAGTTCGGGCATATTTTGCTTTGCCGGATGAGCAACCAAAAACATATTGTGGCAGAAAAGTTTTGCCACCTCTTGCTATTAACAAAGATGTTGTTGACCTAGACACTGAAGAGCACAATGGAAGCATCCGTTTCAGAAGGTTCTTCGTAGCTCTTGGGCCATGCATTGAAGGTTTTCTTCGTGGTTGTAGACCGTATATTGCCATGGACTCCACTCATTTGGCAGGTAGATCAAGGGGTCAGTTGGCATCAGCTGTGGCAGTGGATGGTCATAACTGCTTGTATCCAGTGGCATATGGAGTGATTGAGACGGAGTCTACGGAGAGCTGGACATGGTTCATTCAGAACTTAAAGAAAGCTATTGGATTTCCGAGAGGTTCGACATCTGAAAATTTCTAAGTACTACACTTTGCTTGTTTGCAATTCCATTTTATACTACTAACATAGCATTATTTTGTTCATGCAGGTTTGGTTATTAGTACAGATACGTGCAAAGGCCTAGAGCTGGCTGTACATCATGTATATCCAGGGGTGGAACATAGAGAATGCATGAGGCACTTATGGAAGAACATGAAGAGGCAGTACCATGGCCCTTTGTACTCTCAGAATATGTGGGCAGCAGTAAAAACCTTCACAGTTGAGAAGTACAACTACCACATGGGGAAGATAGAGGAGAGGAAACCAGATGCTCTTGCATGGTTGGATGAGCACCATCCATTTGTGTGGAGTAGAAGCAAATTCTCTGAGCATTCCAAGGTAGATTACATCAATAACAACCTCTCAGAATGCTTTAATAGTTGGGTGTCAAAAACCAAGGATCAACATATTGTGGACATGCTTGACAAGATAAGGCAAATGATCATTGCTAAGTTTGTTCAGAAAAAGAAAATTGCTGGTGAAATGCAGGGTAGAATAATCCCTTCTATTATTGAGGATCTCAATGCTAGTAGCAAGAATGTAAAGGATCATGAGGTCTTGATATGTGGGGGTGCAACTGCTGAAGTAACTGTGTCCACCGTTAGGCATGCTGTGAACTTAGAACACCATACTTACAGTTGTAGGTCTTGGCAAGTGACTGGAAAGCCATGCAGCCATGCTTTAGCTGTCATTGCTAAGCTTAGTAGTGAGGTACAAATGGATGATTTTGTCCATAACTTCTACTCTATTGAGAGGCTCCGAATGGCATATGCTGGTGTATTCAATCCAATGACATCTAAGCATCAATGGCCACGGGTTGACATAGGCTACAAAATATGCAAGCCTAAATTGAGAAGGAAACCCGGGAGGCCAAGAGGTTCTAGGATCAAGGCATCGGATGAGGTTGGGTCTAAAAAGAAAAGAAGATGTACAAAATGTGATGAACTAGGACACACAACCAAATATTGTCAAGGAGGCCCCACAACGAAAGAAAAGAAGAGAAGGCTCTCATCTTCTGAAAATGCTTCAGGAGAGGGCAGCAATGAGCCTAAGTAATGTTCAGATTGCATTGCTGTTTTTATTTCTTTTTTTCACCATTAACCTTCATTGCTAACTCATTTATGCCTTTCATATGTAGTGCAAGTGCAAGTGCGAGTGGGAGTGGGAGTGGGAGTGGGAGTGCAAGTGGGAGTGCAAGTGCAAGTGCAAGAGGAAGGGGAAGGGGAAGAGGAAGGGGAAGCCGGGGTGGAAGAAGAGGAGGAAGAGGAGGGAGGCTTGCTGAATGGTTTGGATTTTAAGATGTAATAGCTAGGTGTTGCTTTTGTTGGTCATGTATGATACTTTTGTTGGATATGTTACGGTGCTCTTTTGTTGGACTCAAATGTTGTTAGAACCTTTTAGATGCTTTCTAATGGACATGTATAATGTGGTTGTGTCATATATGCCCTGCTTATTTTGTCTTGTCAAAATGCTGCTGAAATTTGTGTCAAAATGCTGCTGAAATTATGTTAAAATGTTGCTGAAATAGGCAAAATGATGCTGATTTTTTTAATATAAATATTAATATTCGAAATATTTTACTTACCACAAATATTTGCTGTCCATAACTCATTGTTTCAAAACAAGGGTAAAATCACAATCTGTTATCAAAAGGAGGGGCAAAATCGCAAGGGTATTTATGTCTTTTCATCTCAGATTTAACATCGTTAAAGTGCCTCTAACGGACTAGGGGTAAACTGAAGCTTCGATTTTGAAAACCAAGGGTATATTCGCAAACGGTGAAAAGCAGGGGTAAAAACGCAATTAGAGTGGAAAGTAAGGGTAGAAACGCAATAGCCCCAAATAAAAACGCGGTCATATGTCATGTCAAGGTACACCTAGGATGAATGATAATCTTCGTATTTTTTGACTCCTCTTGATGGTTTAGTTTCATAGACCAATGGTACATGCAGAGCGAGCATAGATTAGTTGGTTAGGTTTTTTGTGGTGGAACTAACCCACCGGAGTTCAAGTTCCAGACTTGGCACATGTATTGCATATTTACAACTATTTATTCTTTCAGTAGGAGGCGACATCATCATCAACAACGAGGTGCGCGTGGTGACTTCGTGAAAATCTAGATCAGCCGGTCTAGAGGCACTCATAAAGGTAAAGGTTACGTGCGTGTGTTCATAGGGTAAGTACATACTCATGCGTGTCTGTAAGTGTTTGCGTCTATACTGTGTTTAATGGTATCCAAGGCATATCCATGCGTGATCGAGTGAGAATGTGTGATATGACCGAGAGAGACAAAGTATTAACTAAATGGAATATCAAAACATCCAAGCGATCTTGTTAAGTGGATGTCTTTTAGCAATTACATCAATTCCTACGCCATATGTTCTCTGCGTGTTGACGTACTAGCATATATTATATATATGTATGTACAAATAATAGGACGTGTAAAGACACTGATATTTAACGCTAAGGATGCCTGTGTCCTAAAACCCAAATGATTGGGTGAGAGACCATGTGTCCAAAGGAGTGTAAACTGCAATACACATATTGTAAGAGGCACCATGTTGTGTGCAATCAGTAGTCAAAAGCTAGATGCCATCAGAACCAACCCTAAAAGCTGGTCTAACCTCTGAGATAGCAGGCACATTTGACAAGCATGGTTTTACTTTAGCCAGCAGCCAAACCACCTGATAATTGTCCAGTGTTTAGGTGACAACGGTTAAACTTTGTTGTTCACTTTAATCTGTTTCTGCCATCATACTGCCGGCAGCATTGAACAGTATGGTACTATTCACAGCAGCAGCTAACTAAATCGCTATATGTAGATAGATCAAATCACAGAAAACGATCTTTCTAAAAAAAAATTCACAATGCATATTTATGATATAACCTGTCAGCTAGGGATATACTAGAAGTATTGAACGGACAGCGTGCTTGATTTTCTGAATAATCAAAGGCAAACACCACTGTAAATGAGAGCGTGTACAATCTAACAACTAGTGGCCCATTTGCATGTCAAAAGAACAGGGACACAAGCTTTTGACATGTGCAAATCAATCCGGCACTGCAGGTCAGAAGCTAGAGGCTGAAACAAATGGACTGCTTCTACAGATAATGTGTAGAAGCCAAATAAATATATTTTATTGGAAGCTAGAAGCAGATTTATAGAAAAGGTTTTTACAATCTTATGTGGAATGACATTTTGAAGCGTAACAAATTTACAATGTATTACACTCGTTAAAAAGCCAGGCCACGAAGATTTTTTTTTTTCTTTCAAAAATTGGGTCATACAGTCTTTAAAAAAATCTACCCGCTCATGCAAACATCTCCTTTAAGCTCGATGTTGAACTTACATACGCTTGGTTCGACAAAATCTGAGCATGTGACCCAAATCTCCGTGGGCTCTACCGAATTGTATATGAGGGTCCCACCAAATTCCTCTTTTTCCTCCCTGATTTAGTAACCTAAGGGTCGTGCATGGAAACTCTACGTTATTAGCAAAAGGGCTAGGGCTAGACTTATAATTATACTCCTAATTGCCGCGATGGAAATAGCATCAAAATTACATGTGCATCAATCAGAAGTTGATGCCTACACACCATTGAATCTGCCAAAAATGCATGCCTAACAGTAGACTTCCGCATAGTGTAACTACTAGTCGTAGCAGTTGTGTGCAAGCATAGTGCACATCAAGTGGATGTATAGGCATGCATAGTATATTGTACTAACTAGCTAGTTAGGGTGCCAACTTCTAAGACTTTTTTGAGAAATTACAGAAGTACAACTCAGCCACTCACAACGCACGCACACTCACCCTTATGAACGCACATACGTAAATCTTACCCCTATGAGCATCTTCGAAGACTGAGCCGGCAAAATCTCCAGATTCCGAAGTCATCACTGGCGCCTCGCTATCGATGGTCACGTCGCCTACCACTGAAAGCACAAATACCGTTAAATCCTAAAAAATTCGCTCCCATCGAAAGCGAATTTTCAGTCTAAGAGTGTATGAATGTCCAGTCTAAGACTCAATACGCACGCATCAATTGAGTAGTACATTTATTTAATCAACGCGTCACTAAGGTTTGGTTTGGGATCCAGTTAACTCAAGTCGTCTGGTGATGTATGATATGATTTTTTGGACGTGTGTCTAGATTTTGCTGGGCTTGCATGCAAAAACGTAGGACGACCCACGACATGACAAAGTTATTATCTATATGTTGATTGCATTAGGTACAAGCCTTGAGTAATAACTGTATATCGTCGGTAGGTATCTCAAAGCTTCTCTAACAATTATGAAAAAAATAGCTTCTAAACCTTAACTTAGAGAGTTTCTAAAATGCTTTTGGTAGTGATAAAACATGTCTCCTCCAACAATTCTCAATTTTTGGTTTGTCATATCACCTTTTTGTGGGACCTAGCGAGTCGCGGGAATGTCGAGATTGGGTGGATTGGGTGTGCGTAAAGCATCAACAAATATAGGGTAGTTGATATAACATATGACTGATGTTACTAGAGTCCTCATGAAGAATACTTTCGTAATATATGACTCTTTCTATTTAAATAATATAGTTTTAGAGATACTATTGATCAAAGTGCCATGTTGGAGGCTTTATCCATGTCCAAATGGACTGTTTGAATTTGATTTAGAGGCAGTATACATTTATGTGCTCTCGTTTAACTTGATGAACTAAACAGAAAATTCTGTGTTTATTCGAAAACGCTAATATAAGAATTCTCCATGCATGCACCTAGGATATCTATTAGTGAATTGCCTATATTAGACCTACAGAAATCGATCTGTGACCATCCTTACAGGATCCGTATCCTTACATTGCTTTAGATCGAGGTGATAACTTTGAATATTCATCGACCAGCTAATTGGTACCAGGCCCAGTTATTTGACCTATCTCCAAACACAAGCTAATTTGAATTAATCAGACTACATAGGAAAGCTACTCTTTTTTGAATTATTTTCCATTTAGGCCCTGTTTGGATCCTCTAGTCGACTAATTTTAGCTGACTAAAACATTAGCCAGCTAAATTTTTAGCTAACTAATTTTAGGAGGTGCTTGTTTGGATCCATGACTAATGTCTCTATCTTTTGTACTTTTCTTGCCTTTTTTATATGTTTCTTGCCATTTTTAGATGTTTAGTCGATTTTAGTAGCTTTGAGGTGACTAAAGACTAAAAATTTAGGAGGGGGTGGGCTAAAAGTTTAGAAGATTTTAGAAGGTCATGTTTGGATGCAAAGTGACTAAAATTAGTCAACTAAAAGTTTAGGAGGTGGATCCAAACAGAGCTTTATTAGGTATGCAAGTAGGATAATCTATTCCATGCATGCATGCTAAAACAAGCATAGAACATATATGCTTTAACTTAACCGAGCGTTGCATGCAAGCATACAGAACATTCCATGCATGCTAAACAAGCATAAAGAAGCGTGGACACTGCTCCTGCATTTAGTTAAGAAAATTTATACCTTGTGAGCGACTGCTTTTTTGACATCACAGCACCATGCAACTTGCGCATGTATGGAAAGTAGTCGCTGTGCTCCAAACTTTCTTACATAGCATGAATCAGTTGTGTATATGCACATATATATTTCAATTTTTTGACTGAATATATATTTCAATTGTTGTATGGGTAAAAGGGGGTTTTAACGTTCTGCATTGATATGCAGCTTCATAAATAAAAACGAAGGTCTGTAGACTGTAGTCTGCATGCAGGAAGAAGCTCCAGCGCGTCATGCCGTCATGCATCTGTAAAATATGTCGGCTGTGAAATCACGTGCTCTCTTATATAATACAGTTGAAAAATATGCATGCCTGTAACCAGCAGACTAACTTGTCCGTCCTATATAACATAGCTAGATGTAGCAAACACGGAGTAAGTTGCTGGTCTATTTGACTACAAGACGGAGTTTGCACCGTCCATTCCGCCAACTTTGCGCAATCTACAAACAAGAGCCGCCAAATGTTGCGTTCATGCATGCATAAGGCCGCATTTCCCATGTAGAAATATAATGTTCAACTCTATCTAGCCGATCAACAAATGCATGTACCGAAAAGCTCTACCTTTTAAGCTTCTAGAGATCTTTAGCTTTAAAAATTGGCATCATCTATATGCACTGACAACAATAATGTCATAGTAGTATCTTCGTTGCATCGTGTTACCTCACTGGATCTCACTGACATTCTAGAATGATTTACATATGCCTATTTAAATAAGTAAAGTGGCCTCTTAAACCTAACTATGTAGCTATAAATTTATGACAAGTTGCAAGCCTAACTAGATCATAATAATCGATCCTAGCTTCCATGTAATATTTGATCTCAACTTTTGCTGATTGAGTATGATCAGTGAATCTTTGACAACAAACACCATATCTTAGTTAGCATATAAACTAATATGTTGAGAGTTCAGAGCTTCTAGTAAAGATAGTTACATCCGGTTAGCAACTGATATATCAAAAGAACTAAACCAGTATCCAAAGACAAAAGCGTAACAGCACATGAAAAAGTCAAGGATACACAACACTAGGTTACATCAATTGCTAGCAACCATCCGCAAACCTAGCAATAGCTAGCTAGCACATGCATACAAATCTGAATATCTTCCCATGAACATGCAATCTTTCCTGTCTTCAGCTACAAGTACACCACAGGCAGCCGGTTTCCCATTTGCAAAGTCAAATTAATCAGTGCAGCAATGTTGAGCCGTTGCGACCTTTTTATGAGATTTGGTTGGTTTGGTGCGTGCCGGGTGCTGGATTTATTAGAATCGAATTCTGACCATGTTCTGCCCGGCAACATGTCGCCTAAAGGCCCAGCCTGAGAGCCCCACAGCTGTGGAGTTACTCTATATTTTGATTTTTATGAGATAAATTCTTTGCCTCGTTATGTGCTCTTGTGTCGTGCATGCTGATGGTTTGGTTTCGAATCAGGATCATGTGATATATTATGCCCTTAGGTTAAGTTATTTTTCTCTGACACTGTTAATTGTAGCACCTCTGAATAATGATAAAAAACTGAAATAAAAAGTCATGTTATAATGTATCCTTTCCATTCTAGCTAGTACGTGTGCATCGCTTGATAATTAAGCAAATTTTACGAGAGTCCATTATGTTCACTGACAGATTGTGATAAACGTGTTTGCTTTTGGTTTGAAACCGACACCAAGACATCATTATAGTTCGTCCTGGCACCTCGAGTGGATCTTGTCTCTCAAGATCACGAGTATATATTGGTCCCTTTCGTATATTAATTGTATGTACTTTTACTGATTTTGTAGTTACTTCGTGGATTGCTGAAGGGAGTACAACGGGTTTCGTCGGTGCTAACAGTGTTTGTGAACATTCTATAATTTTATTATAACATGCAGTTACTGATCGGCCGATTTTTGGGATCGGAGAAATAATGAACTTCTTGTTCCCCACATTGCACTATGGTAGATCAAGCGACAGAGATAAAATAAGATGCCATATCTTTGTGTCATCCATATATGTTCCCTTTTGGTGAGCAAAATGGAATAATTCTTCTATATATTCTACCGCTAGGAAGGTCAGCATCGCTTAGATTTTGTATTATCCTTTGTTTAGACCCGTCGGACAATGCTGTCTCAAAACAAATATGTTGAATATGCTCTGACGTGTCGATTGTTCCTGGAATAACTAATGCAAATCTAATGCCTCCATTGAGTCGATGAAAGTAAACATGCATAATATACTTCTTTCAGGGAGAAGCATCTATCGTTGTAGTTCCCTATGGATGAAACGTGTTCATTTTTGTGTCATTTTCGAATCATTCTATCTGATGCTTTTAATACAAAAGCTATTCCCTTCGATCATGTTTTCACTTCCTGTTGCTGTTGTTAGAAACAGATTGATCTAGGTAAGGAAAGAATCAGTGGGGTCACAAAAAATATGAATAATAGCAACATTTAATTTAAATAATTACTGTAAAAGACAATAGTTTATATTTTTTTAAAAAGATAATAGTTTATGATTTCGAATACTTTCATGAAGATATATTCTTTTTTTAAAAAGAAAATAATTACATGGCAACTTGAGGCTTTATTTAGAATTACTTATGATCTGAAAAACTATCATGCCCATCCTATACTTAAATGATAATTAATCATATGTTGGGTTTCAAAAACGGAAGCCATACCCAACCGGATTCACCGGTTTTCGACCAAAAACAGGTCAAAACCGATCAAATTTTCAAATTGCATTGGAAATTCAAACCCGGAAACCGGTGAGCCGATAGAACCGGACTGTACCGGTTTCGGCAAAACCTGGTCCGGTTTCCACCGGTTTTGTTTTCCCTTGTCATATGTATTGAAGTGGTTGGTACCATGTTCGATCTAGGAGTATGTTTGCCTCATTTGTACGGACATGTATGAAATGTTGTACTTTACAAAGAGAACTATTATTCTTTAATTAGTGCATGTTGCTTAGTGTCCTTTTCAACCCTGTTCTATTCAATTATGTCCGCAGTTCTATGATGTAAGCGCAATCTATTTGCATGCTTAGAGAGGTACGCCAGCTTCTCTCCATGGTCCAATACGGCATAGACATTTTTCTCTAATAAAAGCTGGAATACACAAAAGGTAAGCAAATCTTTGATTACAAAGACAAAGACAAAACGTAATTATATTGAATGTAACATGCTATTATTTTAATATATTTGTACGATACATCACGATAATCCAGTTTCGGCCAAAGCCCAATTTTAACTGAACTAATAGAAAACCAAAAGGGGAGAGAAAACGAAGCTTGGCAACCATGAGAAGCAGTATCATCAAAAGGTCCGAGTAGCTGTGAGCCTGTGAGATTGCCACTGAACGAAAGGTAGCATGCATAATTTTTTTTTCCCTGAAGGTATAGGTGTACCAAATTATTCTTCTCCTAGAGATTCACTTAATCCCCCCCCCCCCCGCGTTGCACAACATTGATCGTTGCTATATTTAATTCCCTAAGAACTGAGATGAAATTATTTTGCCAATACTGTGGAATCCCTATATACTGCATCAGCTACTATGGATGCAAGTTGAGAAAAGTAGGGGCCAAGAGCAAGTTGGATAAAAGGTGACAGGCCAACTCTGAGGGTGGGAAGGGAGCAATGTTTCTGAAGCCATATCGAGGGGTGAAAAGGGGAAGCAGATTCCTAAAGAAGCATCGGGTGTGTTCGTTTCGTTTAGGACTAAAGTTTAGTTCAAAGTTCTTGCTATTTAAAAGTATTAAATAAAATGTAATTACAAAACTTTTTGCAGGAACCTGGGCTATTTTACGAGACGAATCTAATGAGGGTAATTAAGCTGTGATTAGACGATGGTTACTGTAGCATCACTGTAGTAAACCATAGCTTAATTAGGCTCGTTAGATTCGTCTCGTAAATTAGCACCCATCTGTAAAAAGGTTTTGTAATTAAACTTTATTTAATATCCTTAAATAACAAGATTCTCTGGACTAAACTTTAGGACTAAAGGAAACGAACAGGGCCGCTCATTCCAGTCCAAATAATTGTACTACTTGAAACCAAAAGGGTAACTTTTGTACTTCTATATTACAATCCTTTGAGCCTCTTTCGTATGAATATACAACCATAGTACCACGTGTTGCGTGTGGGTCTTGATCTCCCTTAGATACAGACAATCAGTTCCTATTGCTCATCAACATATACATCAGAAAATTGCTGAAGGTTAAAAAGGGTTAGATACTTAGGTAATTATCTAAATAGTGTAATGTTGGAAGCACGGAACGGGCCTGTTTGGTAGCCGGCCACAAATTGCCAAGCCACAGCCGCCTTCGCCAAAGTGTGGCGTTGATTTTTCACGCCACAGCCGCCACAACCATTTGTACTGCGTTTTCTGTGGCAGCCACAGTCTTTGCTGGAAACCAAGCGCCGCCAATCTTCACGTGGCTGCCACATCTTGGCGTGGCGAGTGATGACGCTGAACCAAGCAGGCCTTCAACAGAAATAGTTTAACTCGGAGTTTCAAAAATTTCAGCATTTCCAAGAGAAGAATATAGAGCCTATTGTGGCCAGATTATGAATGACGCACACAATTCTGACCAGAAATTCACTCCAACTCACAAAGGCATCATCGTCACAATGTAATGGATCACCAGGAATCCTAAAGATATACACCCTGATGAACATGACTGGTCACTAGTTCTTGACGCAATTGGCCCGGTGCCACATCACCAATCTTATCACCACGAGTTGCCAGGAGACAACGGCATGATGACAGTTGTGACTTGAAGCCTTGATGCTGCCTAGGGGTGGACAGGTGCAAGAACTAGGTAGGGGCAACTGCGCAAACGGGAGAAGCAGAGAGGCGGTGACAAGAAGAAACCGGAGCAGAGCTAGGGCTTAGGGCAGGGCCATCTCTACTCGGCAGCCATGTCTCTCCAGCTCGCTACATTCCACATCCAATCCTGCCCCCCTGTCAAGAGCTGCCGGGAAGCCCCTGTCACCCAACCATACGAGTGGCTGCCCAAAGATCCTCCTCACTCACCGTCACTTCCACGCACGCAGCAGTGCTTATTCCTTTTGCTTGCTTTGGATCAGCAACAGTGGATCTCTCTTTTGAGAAGTGATTTGTTTCACATCATGTTTCGGAAACGAATAATTGGAAGCCTTCAGCCACAAGGGATTCGCGCGACCTAAGAAGTCACGGACAATACTCACTTCAGATGCTGTTCTGGTGCAGGAATGTGATATCTCTCTTTATGTGAAACAGGTCTTGCGATTTATTTGCAGCAGGTGCCTTTCACCTAGATGATCTACTTTGTTCACAGCAGATTTAACTTGACGATTGATACTACAGTATCTTCGACAAGCGGCCACACGCCGCCGCATGCGGGCACACGCAGAGCACGAGCAAGCTCGTGTGCTGGTGGCGTCGGCGCCTTCGGCATGCACACACAGCGAGCGACTGATACCGAGCTACATACAGGTGCTCGACCAAATAAATTGTCTGCTGCAACTTCCAATTTCAAGTAGTCGCCTTAACTCCAAGGACTTAACCACACGTCTGCATAAACGCCTTGGACCCTTGGCATTGCACCAGGGATTGATGTTGCTGGCTGATCTGCTCATGCTGACTGAGAAATTCCATCATGCTCGTGTGCCGGTCCCGGTGAGGACCGAGGGTCCAGAGGTGCCATGACCAATTGGCCATCGGCGAGGCCGGAGCTAGCTCGGTCCCGACGTTCAACGCAATCTTCCCGTACATGGCTCTAAGATACTGTCCAGCGTCTATGTCATGCTAGTGCGGATATAGCGTCGCTACGGGCTTCCTGAATCTGAACGTGCTGCCAATGAACGATAAGGTCCAGGAGGGCAGACGGACCGCAAGCTTGACCGCTTCTGAGAATGGGTGCCACGAAAACAACAATTTTCCTGGTCATCTGTCAACAATAAACACTTCTGATCTAATCCACGTAGCAGTTTACAAACGATCCACATCCTGACTTCCACCTCACAACCTGGACGAAGCATATCACAAATTCATATAGCAAATAACACACCACGACTAGATGCTTCAATGTGAAAGTGGACGGACATGATCCATTGGTGTGCTACTGTCAGATTTGTATTGAGCTACACCCTTTTAGGCTTCAATGTGAAAGTGGACGTTGCATGTTGAACTGCCAGTTTGACATAAGAGTAGACAACGACATCACAAGATACTCACAAAGGCCAACAATGATACAAACATGCGGATCAAGTAACCTTATGATCTGCTCCCCTACAGAAGGGGAGGAGAGTCAAATAGCAGCTATCCAATGATTTCTTGCTCCAGAATTGCTGCATCAGGGCCAATTATTGCACAGAACGGAAGACAAGAAACCACACTCAAATGTGACATCGCAATCCTAATTCCAATATAATAGACAACCAAAACAAATCTTTCATTTTATTTGGCATCTGGGTTTATTGTTCACCTAGACAAGAACGACCAAGACTGTCGGTACCTGGACATAATATCACACTGCACATACCATCTGCAGATAGCTCAAAACAACAGATCTACTTCCCTGGTTCTCTTGATCGCTTCCTTACATTAGAGGATACTTTGCAGTCAGGCGCTCTTGAGATATTGAGCATGGTGCGCAATGTGATCATCAATGAATGTAGCAATGAAAAAGTACGAATGATCGTATCCAGGCTGCATGCGCAAGATCAGAGGGACTCCTGCAGCCTTGCATGCTTCCTCAAAGTTGCGAGGTAGTAGCTGCTCGGCAAGGAACTTGTCCTCATCCCCCTGATAAAATTTAACAATAACACACCAGATAAGTGTTCTAATAGAAATATATCTTTTTACTACTACATTGTGAAATAATGGAGGAAAAAAAACTACATTGTAGTAGCCTTAGCATCCATTGAGCATTTATTTTGCGAACAGTGGCACACTGCAGGTGATGCATGAAATTATAAGCTATGAATAAATCAGAAACAGTTGATGACTTTACACGTTTAGGAGCCTAGGCCCCCATCCTGTTTAATGTTAAGTTAAATCAAACCAGTCAGGCAGTAGGTGTCAATGATACTTCTCAATGATACTGTAGTGACCCTGATAGACTCTGATTGTTCTAGCCTTCTAGGGTCCTAATTTGAATCAACTTGTCAATTACCTATTATCAGGATTCAGGAGGGCGACTCTATCATGTAATCATATAAACCTAACTAAGGACACTTGTGTCAGGCTTAGTGGTACTTCCAATGAAATTTCCCAGCTATAGCGCTGAATGTATCTTTCAGTGTATCCTGTGCCACCTACCACTTTTAAATTCGCTCATGCACAAATGAGTAGTACCCCATGAGAAAAAACGTCCATGCCGACAGTTGAAATGCTCACATGGACATATGTCACCACATTCAAGTTAAAGGACTTATCCTCCATTTGTTAAACAAAAGATAGTTCACTCCATATTCTGGAGAGTATAAAAGGAAAAGTAGAATGCACCAGCAGTCTCAAACTTATCCAGTGTAGTCACATAGGTCCCTAAACTAATACCCTACACCTGTTAATGTACTTAAGTGTGCCATCAAAGTCCAAATATCAATAATCAGCATAAACATGCTTATGCAGTGTATAAAAGTGACCACCTCTGTACTCCCTCTCCCTATCCACTATATTCAGATGTCTCCAGCCATGCCATCCAGTGGCTACATTCTCTGCCCTCCGTGGCCATGATTTGGAGCTCTTCTCCCCAACGAACCATGAGTAATATGAATGATGAGTTCATAAAAGTGGATGACATGGATGCCACATCAATGCCATGTAGAATGGTCAACACTGATTAGAGAGACTTGGACCTCAGATGAACCAATAAGAAAGTTCAGGGACTGCAAACTAATAGTTTCAGGACCTAAATAACACCCCAGAACAAGTTCGGAACTGTTGGTGAACTTCACTCAAAGCCAAAATAAAGAGATAGGCTAGGAACAGGGTGCTAGCAGAAATGGGGCACATGAGTCCATGGTCACATACCTGGTCAACTAGGATAGAAGCTGCAACTTCCTTGGTCTTTTTAACCAAGCAGGTGGCGTCATATTCCTACAGTACGCAAGCACTAATAAGTATTCGACGTATCGCGGATATACCAATGATATTCCATAAGAAAAATACCTCCCAATCTGATTTAGTTGAGCCCAGGTAATTTGAGAATGCTTTCTGACCCCATGAGCAGTTTATCGGATTGACAATTGGAGCAAACGCTGATACTGACTGTAATTTAATAACCCAAAATGCTGGTTCAGACTTGATACACTATGTCCATAGAAATGAGTTTCAAAATTTTGTGGCTTAAACAATATGACATGCAATTAATACCTTGTATTTATCAGTATTTTTCAAGTAAACTGTTAATGCACCATGGCCTCCCATTGAGTGTCCAAAAATTGATGCCCGTGAAGTGTTAAGCTGTTCAAAGTTGTCACTTAAAACTTTCGGCAGTTCCTTCACAACATAGTCATACATGCGCCAATTTTTCCACTTCTCATTTGTGGCATTCAAATAAAAACCGGCACCTAATCAGAAATACAAAAATAAAATCATTAAGAACATTCAAACACATGCACTTACACACAAACCATTGAATTTGGTATATACAGAATTTTTTTTTAAAAAAAAAAAGTTCAAGCAGGGGCGAAGCTAGAATGAGCCAAAAGGTGGTGCCAAATGCACAAATTAGGAGCTAAAATTGGTGCATAAATGGTCAAAATTAGGTCCTTTAGTGATGAAAGTTTGAGTTACCCTGGTGCACCAGGGAAGCTTAACGTGGCTTCGCCACTTAGTTCAAGTGATGCTTCTGAATTCCAAAATGAATATTGTGATTGAATGAAAAGCATTTCCCCAACTAGCCTTCCATTGCCACCTAATCGCTATCAAACATATTCATTATCCTTCTCTATCTAAAAACACATAAGAATCTCACAATTCAAGATCAGCAATTATGTCACAACAAAACAATGATATGCATTCATTTAATGCATCGTCATGATCATAAAAAAAAGGGAAATACAAACTGATAATACAAAATTATAACAGATCTATCTTTGTTACATCCTTACCGACACCAAAATCATAGCTGTCTGCCTCTCCTTCTATATTTAATCCACCTACATTAACCAAAGGAAACGAGCCATAAGAAAATAAAACTATTTCAAGCGAGAAAATAAGCATAGAAAGTGTATTCAGGGTGAAAACATATGATGGAAGTGAGCCTTGAACACTAGTCTCCCATGAAAGGAATACCTAGTGCAGTGATCACCAAGATGCAAGTCGCAAGGTAAAATGGTGAAGGAGTGTTAATATTCTTAAAGCCGTCTATTCACAACTCTACACCACACTTTGGCTGGAGAGAAACAAACACACTTATCAGATGGCGCAGGAGTCGAGGGCTTAAGGGGAATATCATCTTTGCCTTTTTGCTAATAAGATCGTCTGCCCGTAACAATCCCAGACCAAGAATATCCAGTAATGTTACATCATAACACAGTACAAGATTCAGTGGTGATTCTTGTAACCTTATTACGTATCTCCCCATACCCGTCAGATTTTTGGGGGAATCCATATCATAATAAAGAAGCATCCATGGATGGCAAATGGCGTCTTCTATGACACTTACTAAGCTCCAAATAACTTTTTTCTGGCATAAAAGTTTGCTGATAATCAGAGAGGATAACACGAAAAGTTACTATAAATCATGGAACTTGTCCACGGTGTTTGAATACTAGGATAATTATCCCAAGCTGTTACTTAAGCCACAACTGGGCAGTTTTGCCATACAACTGCTATTAGGTGGGAGACAGAACAAATATTGCTTACTGGTTTCTAGAACCCTGCATAGAATTCGTAACAAGTGCTGGGTAAGCATGCTGTTTTGGGAGCAGGGATAATTTTACTCACTGCTGCCATCAGAAAAAAGAACAGAAAAGATAGTGCCTACCGCCTACATGATAAACTGCAAGTCATTCACATTTCAAACTATTATTCTGGCCATTCTACCCAAGGTAGGAACTAGTTGATGCTACACATCAAACCTATCAATGGACTAAAGTGACTAACATGCCTCATTTTAGCCTGGCATAAAACAAGGTGTCCAAGGATCACTGTACAAATTCCGGGTGCCAGTCGCCATTTCCCCTGAATGATCACAGGCACTCTAGGTAGGAACTAGTAACACATGAAACCTATCAACTTACTAAAGTGACTAGCACGATTTAGCCCGAAATAAAATGAAGATTCGATGGATCATTGTACAAATTTCGGATGCCTGTCGCCACTTCCCCTGAATGATCACAGGGCAACCAGCCAAACAATGCCGGCAAACAACATGCGTCATAACTAGTACTACAGAGACAAGCATATACTAAAGATCTCATGGACGGGAGGTCCTGCAATTCTCAGAGCCCAGCCAACCAACATTTGCCTAAAAAATGGTAAGCATCCGTAGTTGGCCACACCCCACACTACTACACTGCCCGACGTGCATAGACGGGCAGACGCGAATCGTACAAATAGAACGCAGCCATATCAGGGTTTAACATCAACTTACGTGGGGAGGTGTCGGGGGCCACGAGGGCGATGCCATGGGCAGCAGCGGCGCGCTGGGCGCCGGACTTGATGATGAAGTTCTCGTCGGTGCAGGTAAGGCCCGAGAGCCAGTACAGCACCTGCAACAGCACAAAATCAGCCATCAGATTCCGTCCGATGAACGCCAGTACGAGGCGGAGAGAAAGGGCGTAGCGCGCACGGGGAGGTTGGACGCCGGGGACGGGGGAAGGTAGATAGAGAAGGTCATGGCGCAGCCGAGGGTAGAGCTCTGGTGGCGGAACCGGAGGTTGTGCCCGCCGAACATCTTGGTGCTGCTCAGCTTCTCCAGCGCCGCCGCAGCGGGAGGGGGAGGTGTCGCCGCCATAGCCGTGGTTCGCGTTCCGGTGCGGTGGGGATTGGGACTGAGAGCGGTGACTGTGCTGGATGCAGAGCGAAGATTCCAGATGACGAGACGAGAGAGAAAATATCCAAAGGCCGCTTTCCAGGACGAGAAGCCCGCAGCCACAGATGCTGGGCCTAAGAATCTGACCGTCCTCGTAGGCTCCAAACATGGCCCATATGAAGAAGGTTCAACCGTTCACTGTTTCTTTTTTTCTCTCTTTTTTTTTTTTTTTTGAAATGCACCGTTCACTGTTTCACTTGACCTGGCACATTGCAAAATGCTAATTTCCTCTGAAAGAAAATTATCTGTTTCAAAACAATCAGGAGGAACTTTTTCTTAAGAACTGTCATCTGAGTGGTCACATTAACCTTCATTGATTCAGTAATTTCTTGTACAACATGGCAATGTATAAGAAGCACAAAAGTTTCTTTGACTAAAAAAGTCGTTGTATTAATACACACAGCAAGAACGCTTAATCAGGAATTATGCAAAGCATGAAAAACTAAATCCCATCCTTTCTTCGTTTAGTTTCTACACATTTAAAGGGCAAACAAATTAATGGTTTCCCAAGCAGAGATGGGCTGTAGATGCATGGATATGTGCCATCTCAATCCTTTCGCGAAGGTCATTCATCATTTCAACTCTTTAAAGGCTTGGAGAATATGGATAGGCTGATACACGTTCAGCAGGAGGGCCTTGCTTGTTTTATCTCCGAGGATTACGCACTTCAGCTGGACTGACTTAAGGGTCTGTTCGTTTCGTTTAGGACTAAAGTTTAGTCCAAAGTTCTTGCTATTTAAAGGTATTAAATAAAGTGTAATTACAAAACTTTTTGCAGAAACCTATGCTATTTTGCGAGACGAATCTAATGAGGGTAATTAAGCTGTGATTAGACAATGGTTACTGTAGCATCACTGTAGTAAAACATAGCTTAATTAGGCTCGTTAGATTCGTCTCGTAAATTAGCACCCATCTGTAAAAAGGTTTTGTAATTAAACTTTATTTAATACCTTTAAATAACAAGATTCTCTGGACTAAACTTTAGGACTAAAGGAAACGAACGGGGCCACGTGGTAGAACTCTGTCCATCGAATGTAAAAACAAATAGGATCGGCGTGTGCATGATATATGCAAAAGAGAAATTGAATATAAAAAAGGAAAGGGACAGCTGCATATGTCATATGCCGGGGTTATCAATGGATCACCTCAGAACTGTTATGAGATCACATGAATTCATCGCCTTTCTCCGTGATACTATCACCCACGCGTCTGGCTGGCCACATAATAACATAACATTAATCAATTCAGTATTTCCTGTGCGACATAGCAATGTAAGAAGCACAAAATTTTTTACAGCTGATGAAGTCCATGCAAGTCAGACACAGGTCACCGGCTATGACTTTAGGAGAGATGTGCGCTGTGCGGTAGAACGCATGGCTTTCTGGCATTTCAATTATTTTGCCGGATCCTTCACCGTTTCACCTCTAGGCCTTGCAAAATGTGTCTTGCAGGGAGCTTCCTGTAGATTTCGAAGTATATAACAGATCATTATTGCTTTTTAGAAGAAGAAATATATTCTATTAACCCCTATTGCCTACAGAGTTTAGTTAGAAGAGAAACGGAAAGAATAGCGAGCAGAGCCAGCACATCAACTGAAGGCAGAGTGCCCCTATGAAAACAACTTCAGACAAAGACCACAACCAGCCATTACAACGAAACTGCTTCGTCCTCTTCTCTCTTCATGCTCCCAGGACTGACAAAGACCTGATTAGCGAGCCACGTGAACAGTGAATCACATACGCACATACACACGACCTGACAAATTGCAAAATGCTCAATTCCAGCTAGAAATTACTCTCAACCGAGTAACATTTATTCAGTCATCTATTGTACAACATGGCAGTGAAATAAGGGAGAAAAATACAATTAATACATAATACTGAGTTCAAACACAGGCCAGCATCATTGCAGAGATGCCTGCTTCAAGCTACGGATAGCATGGCAAATTCATCTCACCCAGCCTTCGTTTATATTCTATACTCATATACAGGATTAACAAGGTCATGGTTTTCCGAGGAGGGATGGGCGGTAGAATGCATGGCTTTGTGCCATCTCAATCCTTTCGCGGGGATCATTCATCGTTTCATCCCTCAGGGCTTGGAGAATGTCTCTTGCTGGGAGCTCCCTGCAGATTTTAACAAGTGTTAGGAAGTTGTCAGAATAGGAATCTGAAGTAGTTAGTGCTCGACTGAGAATGCGGTGAGTTTTCGCTCAGGCAGCACTCCTCACTCAAGCACCGGCCTAGTTATGCAGTGAGCAATGGTGACTGGGGACACAAACCTTTTTATCAGTATCCTATAAAGCCTCTTCAGAATCGGGCATAATTCAGCAGGAGCAACCTGTTTGTTTTCTTCCGGGTGTTGCACGCTTAAGCTTGGTTGACTAAGTAACTCAAAAAATGCACCAACAGCAGAGATACCCTGTCCAATGGATGTTAAACGATCAGGGTCAGTGCAGGACATGAGCCAAACAACAGCAAACACACTATGTAAAAAAGAAAAAAATGATAGTAGAAAATGCCAGATTGTCAAATATCCATGAAGCTTTGACACTTTGCAAATTTCGCCTTTCAACATTTTTTAAGAGATTCCCGCTTCACAGAATAAAAATAAACACAATTAAATAAGAGAACATTGTTATCAGATTACCTGAATCATACCCTTTCCCTTTATACTATCACCCATGTCAGGACTGAGTTCTCCCTTGGCAAGCATTTGCCCATACCATGCATTACGACCTTTCAGGAGAGTTACATAAGTATCAGCCAGCAAAGGACCAGCAAGTTTCTCAGGTTGTTCTGTCAGTAAATGAGTAATGAATATCATCTCCGATGTGCAGTGAGCAAAATATACAGATTTACTCGTTGCACTCTCATTTGTCAAAGCAGCAACCATTCCTGAAACAGAGAAAAAAAATAGTGATACAGGATCTGAAAAAATGAATTGATACAGGATCTGAAAAAATGAAGTAAACCAAAATAGCATTTACTCTCCTATTTGCGTGCACTGTAAAAAAGTATGATGCTGAGACTAACAATGGAGTATATCACAATGTCATAACCAAATATTTTAACCCTAAGTCCATATGACATGGCTCTCCAGTAAATAGCCCATTTCATGAAATTTCAAGGAACCAGTCTGACTTTGGTATCGCCTTCTGTGCCCTCTTAAGGCAAGAGGTCATGGCGACTGGTGAATGCTAAACAGATATAGTAAAATTTAAGCATAAGCTGCATCAATGTTTGTTGTCTTTCTTCAACATCATAGAAAATTGTGAGTGAACATGGAGGGGTAGAATGTCAAGCACTCAAGCTCATTAATGTTGACAATAACAAGGAACTCTAAAAATGTTGACAACAACGGTCAAAATAAGCTTAGAGTAGGATGATAGAGTTACCAGCGCCAATAGCATAGACATTCTTCAGGCCCCCCATCACCTCATGGGTGACAAGATCACTGTTGTCCCATACAATGAAATGTGGCTGCCTCAGGAACTTAGCAAGAGGTTTCCTCCACTTGTTGGATCCACATATTCGAGCATTTGCATACTCTTTGTTATAAATTTCTGAAGCGATGTTTGGTCCTCCAAGATAGAGTATATTCTCAGTTGGGACTCCGGCTGCATTTTAAATCTAAAAAATATCACCTCGACTGTAGTTTAAATATTGAAATCAAGCATTAAGCACAGCCACAACAAATGGTTATTTACTTCACGATCAAGACAGTTCTTTCTAGCAGGGCATTGAAGACATGCACCATGTCATCATCATGCATTCTGCCATAAATTTACAAGCTTAGCATGATTGACTCGTGTATGTAAACCACATCACATACTATATAAAGAAACAAAAGGCAGGAAACCATATTGTCCAGAATTCAATGCAGTCTTCATATGGAACAGGCTATTTGATGTTGATTGAGTGAAGTGGAATTGATGAGCCCATGGCTCAAGTGAAATATTGGTGAATACATAGCCACAAACCAAATATGCTAAGCAGCTAATCACATAGTGCAGGTTATGGGAAAAGACAGGTAACAAATTAGATGCCTCTTTTACCTGTAAACGGAAAATAACCTGGGCTAACGACTAAAAATAAAATAGTAATATGTTACTTCCTCCAGTTTGTTATTTTTAATCGTTTGGACACAGTAGTTTTTTTTTAAATGATTGGACGCAGTAGTTAGTGCAGATTTACACCAACTGGTATGTCCTAACGACATCAAAACAAAACCGGAGGTAAAAAAAATCGGCAAATTTGCACCAATTGTTATGTCCTAACTGAAATTATTACATAGATGAGCTTTTCAGATTATGGAACTTTGTTTTGCACTCATCAAATCAAAGATAGTGAAATTTCAAAATTATGCAGTAAACAGCTAACCACTGAAAACACTATGATCAATAGTCTTGGATCTTTATCCTGCAACCATTTCCATTCATCTTCCTTCAGGAAACATTAATGATTGAATATTTTGGTGTAAAATAGGCAGGGACAAGATAAGAGAGAAGAGAGGTACTCACTTGCAGAACTAATCATTTGCGTAGGTGTAATGATGTGAGGAATCGGATCCAATGAAGCTTCTATCCCCTTTGCAAGGGAGATTATTACTGGAACACTGATCCTCTCCTTCCAATATTTGCTGATCTCCTCAAACACCTCCCTCGTCTCCGTGGATGGTAGACCATTCACCACAATATCAGCGTCCCAGACAGCTTCCTGCAGGTTTGTGACGACCTTCAAAGGGCAGAGTGGTGTCTCGATCATGTTCAAGCAGAATCCATCCTTCAGTATTTCATCTGCATATAATGTCCGGTCCCCAAGCCGTGCCTCCACATACTTCAGGTAGGCGCACCGGCGGATCAGGCGCCTCAGTACGTCCTCCCTCGAGTTGATCACCTCGAAGAGATGCTCGGCGGTGCACCTGTCCACCGTGCGCCCTGGGCGGCGCCAAATCCTTATCTGCACCTTCTCCCGGTAATGGCCATAGGCGTCCTGAAGGAGAGCAGCAAAGACACTGCCCCATGCGCCGGCACCAATGCTGACGATCTTGAGCAAGTCGCCGTCAGACTTGCCAAGCAGCCGGCGCAGCTCGTCCAACCGCTCCTCAGTGCCATTGGCACCGTGCACCGATCCATTCACGTGCACGCTCCCAACCATCGCTCTTGCAACGGATCAGAATTCAGACGGCAGAACACCAAGAACGCTTCAGCTCAATGTCGTGTGCTCTCTGCGGCAATTGACCGAACACCCTAAGCGCGAGGTTTTCCAACACGCAAGTGTCCAATTCTTGCATCACCCAACGACTCCGCCGCGCGCGAAACCGCTTCAAACACCGCTCACCAACCAAGAACCTAACACGGCACCCTGAATCTTTATCTCCAGAAAACAAATTCGAGAGCTGGTTATCCACCACCACCTACAACCACAGAGCGCCAAACACAAAATTAAGCGCAATCCAAGAAACGCGCCACCGACGCAGGGATAAGTAAGCGGATCGAGGCAAGTAAAGCAAGCGGCCGCCTTTACGTCGCCACCCACCTCCAGCTCAGGGAACCCGGGGGCGGAGCTGGTCGGCAGCCGGCATTGCGCTGTGGAAGGATGCCGTGGGGTTGGCTCGCGGATGGGTGGATGGATGTGACACTCTGGAATTGGATTGGAGGCAAGGGCTCGATCGGCTTGGTTAATTAGATGGGGCGGGGCGCCACGGAGGTGGGTGGAGACATTAATGGAGATGGCTGGCGCCAACCATGCCGTGGTAGCCATTAATGAGTTAGAGAGCGGGGAGTGGATTGGATTGGGGTTGAGTGGAGTGGACGAGGACATGTTCTTGCTTCACTGACACTCGCTGCTTCCCGAGCTGGCCGTGCTTGCTTTCGCCTTTTGGAGAAGACGAAGCTCAGTCATCCGAATTCCGAAAGGACCGAAATCATAGCTTAATTTTAACAGAAAAAAAATAGGTAATGCATAAAGCTACGCAGAATGCAAATGTACTTTTCGGCACAAGTTTGCAACTGTGACCAAGGTCAAGAACGAAAGCATATTGTCACGCATGTTCCAGGGCTGAAATGCTCTCTTCTCAACTCCGAATGCACACGTGGCTGCACCCGTAGTGGTGAACTGAGCTGCACTCTTCAACTGCCTTGCGCTACCGATGTGCCAGCGACAATGATGGAGAGCGGATTTCCGTAACCAGAGTACTAATCTGCAAACAGGTCAGGATACGGTAGCATTCATTTCCGCTGTGAGATCGCGTTGGCCGTAACCTTCTGGCTGACAACAGAACCAACCACTTGCGCCTGCTCGTCGGATGATCGCTGACGATGACACGCAGTCGCAAGGGAGCTGCAGCGACAACTATCGCTGTCCAGAACGGTGCACGTCCCGGTCCGGCGGCTGCGTCCTGCAACAGCTTTGCCAACTCCGTGCAACAAACCGACATCCTTGTCACGCACATTCGTGAACTTATGTTATGTTCAGAAGAGTTCAGAAACGATGAAGCTTCTACTCGCCAGAAAAAAAAAAAAGAAAAAAAAGGAAAAAAAACGATGAAGCTTCTAAAAAAGGATGAAGAGCTTCTCCGGACAAAGAGTCTGCTAAGGCCTAAACAGATCACTTGGGCCGATTTGGCCAGGCCCATTTTTCACAGCCCATGTGAAAATCAACCTTGCCAAAACAGAAGGAAACCCAACCCACTGCATCAGCATCCATTGGACTTGAACCCGATGTCGCTGGTCGCCTACGACGCCTCCTCCGACGAGGAAGACGCCGGCGAGCCGCCCGCCGCCGTGGCGCCGTCTCCTCCCCCTTCCGCCTCCTCCGTCGGGCCTCAACGGAGGCCTTCTTCTCCTTCCACGTCGGGGGCCGCCGCTCCTCAGCCCACTCCTCCGCCTGCCCCCAGCCAGTAAGCCCTTTGCTGCCTTGTCTCTAGGGTTTCGCCTGTACTGTAGGAACAGGGTTAGCTTAATCGTGACCAAGCTCACAGCAGGATAGAACTATGCTGTTACGGAGTGGCTGATTGTGTGTAGTTGTACTAGAAGTGAAGCTGTTGGGAACCAAATCACGATACTTGCAAATCCCACATCAACAGGAGTGTCTGCCATGGTTTCCCAAATAGCTCACAGTACCTCAGCATTTATGTCAGTGAAGGTTCCATTCGAAATGATAGCCGACATGCACGATGTAGTGTGTAATATTAGTGGGGACTGGGTGTAATTTATGTAAATTTTCTAAATCTAAAGAATGTTATATGCAAATGAGGCCAGTGTGCTTTAGAGTTGCGAAACGGTATACTGCTCCTGCTCTTTTCTTTAGAAATCACGGAAGGTACGTTTGTCTCCACATTTGTATGAAATGAAACCGTATCTGCAGAAATGCTTAGCAAGTAGCAACGTTTGAGAATAGCTAATATTACCCTAAACATTATTACATCACCACTATTGAGCTCACTTCAGTTCATTTGGAAAGAATATCGTAGTTAATCAACTAAGCATGTGACAACGCAATGGTAACAGTTGTTCAGGGAAATGTTATCGACGTCCACGTCTGCACCATCTTTGTGTTCTTGGTCAGTTTCTCCAACTATAATTCAGCAATCTGCCTGCAGAAATTGAACACCCTCACACACACTCCAACAAGAACAAATGTACTGGGTTTACCTTGTTTCTGATGTTTTGAAACAAAAAGAAAAAGGTAGTCCTAACAGGGTACATTGGATATTGGATGTCCTGTACCATGTTGGTTTGCTGTGGAAAACATGCAAAGTAGTGTTGGTTATCTAAATCAGACACTTCCCTTCCACATCTCACCTTATCATATCACAAATGGATTTATGTCCTTTACAATATTCCATTGGTCCCTCTTCATTTTGGTGTCTGGACTTGTTTCTGTTTCTTCCATGGCTTTATTATTTCGGTTGTACCTGCGTGGGCTGAAGTGTTATTCTGGGTGTATCATATTTGCTAAATAAATAGTACTGCCGATTTCCCCCACTATTGCTTTCTAGGTTTTGATAATTTGATGTAGTCTCAGAGAGTTTTTAACTCCTTGAATTTGTGATCTTGGTCCAGGAATGTAGTGCCTGCTAGTTCAAGTAATGTCTCCCTTCCCACGCCATCGTTAGACCTCCCAGATGTTGCAGATCTCTTTGCTCCACCTTCAATTCAGTCCCAGCAGTCAAGAACTGTTGACCATTCCTCTAGAGAGAATGCATCAAGGAAGAGAGAGTCAAATGGATCTGTCTTTCAGGACTCAAAAAATAAATGTCAAAGGACACAATCACAACCCCGTGGTTCAAGGAGTGTTGCAGGGAACTCTCTAATTCCACCGCAGCTTCGTGGAAGGTTAGTACTTTTTTCTATCACTTGGTGTTATGGCATGGATCAATTCCATTCGAGGTGTTCTCCATTTTTTTTTCGCAGGCAAACATTTGTAACAAACAAAGGCGTATAGGTCCAGTCCAATAATTTATTTGCCAGCTATTCACATAATGTATTTTCTATCACTGAGATCCTTTTTTGTTACGGCTTCACAGGAGCAACGTTGTTACTGAAGACATGAGCAAACTTTTTGTGGCTAAACGTAAAGAGTAGCATGTACCACTTTATGTTACCTTATTTGGATTTCATCGGCACATGTGTTAGCTAGCTGGCTCACATATTCCCATGAATGTAAGGGCATGATTGAAGGATGGGGCCTTGTCCTAAAAAGGATGTTATGTTACCTGCTACCTAGAATCAGTTTGCAAAGAAAAAGAAAAAAAAAAAAACCAAAAACGGTGCCTGTTGCTTTGGTGCTCACTTGTGATTGCTGTGCAAAAATGCAACATGCCTGATGTTGGAAGCATGTACTACTCTGGTAGGATAACTAGGTGCTGTCACTCTGTTAGGCGTTTAGATTAGATACCTCTCCATTTTTGTTTCAGTTGGCAACAACCATGGATGACACACTGTCCCGGTGACTGTTTGGCGTTGTTTGAAAAAGATCGGATTTGCATTATTCACAATGTGCTCTTGGTTAAAGTTTTTGCTTGTTCTGAAAGAGTTTTACATATTTGAACGCATGATCTATCTGAATCTTTCAGTTTGTAAAGTGTTTGTGTTTTAAGATTCTGTTTTTTGTAACTGAGCAGAGTGCTCAATGTCACATAAACAAATACAAACACTGTAATCTACTACCATCGTTCGTTTGCACCATTCGCTCAGACTGAATATTTCATCATCGGGTAGAGGTTCTCAAATTTTCACTATGGCATGTTGATAAATTTGAAAAAGGTGAGAGCATCCCAACAGATGCTTTATAATGGGTTGGTGCTTTATAATTTGAGAATATAGAGCCTCGACCCTCTCCAACATATGTTGTAAAAAGAGTTGGTGTTTCAAATTTTTTACAGCATGTTGTATATTTGCTCTTTGGTGCTTTATATGTACCGCACCAAACCTCGTGTTGTAAACCAACCGTGTGTGGTAGGAGTGAATCGCCGCCCTTCCGCCAGGCGCCCTGTCGCCCGAGACGACTCGCCTAGCTGCCGGCGCGCGTACAGTAGCCCCTCAACCCTTCTTCAAGCTTGCTCACTTGTCCTTGAGGCCTCCATGTCGCGCCGCCCTTATCGCTGTGATTACCCACCGCGTCTCGTCGCCCTTGCTGTTAGCTAGGTCCTCCACGTCCCCAGGTTCATGCGCCGTCGTGCTTGCTCTCGTCATCGAAAAGGGTTGTCCTGCCAGCCCAGCCATCTGCGCACGACTGCCTTGGCTTGTGATGCCGCGCTTGCCCTCTCCCCGCCGCGGCTGACGAACGCCACGACGAGGCTCACCACATCCGTCTCCGTGCCGAGCCGCGCCCTCGACTTCGTGTCGCCCAGCACCCTCTTCCCCGCATGCCCCACAAACCACCCCCCCCCCCCCCCCCCCTCCCCCTCCCGAGCCAAGGCTTGACATGGTTCGCGCGTCGTAGTCGCCGCCCTACGTCACGCCACGATCTGCAGACGCCCTCCGTCGCGTGGTTGTGGTGGCCCTGGGCACCCGCACAGGCAGCGCCCGTCGCCGAAGAAGCCGCAGTGGCGTCTCCGTCCTCAACGCCAGTGATAGGTCTCTTTTACGAAGCATGGCCTTGAATTGCTTGATGGAATGACTTCTAAAGAAAAGACTATTATACAACACCAGTTCTACAGCATCTATTGGACAAAAGTTGTGCTTTATAATCTGTTTTACATTTCCACTTATAAAGCTTTTGTTATGGTTGCTTCTAGGACATCTAATTTGGAGTACCATCTTTACCAAATTTATTTTCGCGCCCTCGCCCAAAAATCTGGCTCCCGGTTTTCAGCAAATTTATTTCTTCCCTCCAAAACGACTTGTGAGAGGGAAAACCAGAGATTAGCTTCTCCAGTACGCTTCCCTCCCGCCGTCCCGCGGCGTTTGCCTCGATACCGGCGCCGGCGCTTGCCTTTCCCTCCGCGTCCACCACACAGGCGCGCTCATCATCTCTCTCCCGCTTCCCTGAAGAAAATTTCCCCATTCCATTCGCGCCCCACCAAAACCCTAAACCTCTCGCCGGAATTGGACGAACCCTTTCTCCCTTCGATCAATGGCGGATTAGTGCGTAAGCGAAGACGCGAAACCCTCGAAGCTTCTAGCCTTCCTCCTTCGAGAAACGGAGGTACTGTTCCCGAAGTTTCTTATCATCTCTTCGCGGATTTGTTCCCCTAGTAGTCTGATCATGATTGGCACCGATGAATCGTGGGCTCCTGCCTGGCTGCCTCTCTCTAGTGCGGGGCGTAACTGTGAGCGGCCTCCGTATTGATTGCCTTTAGGCCGGATCGAGTCTCTTCAGTTGGGAATCAACCCCCTTTTTTCTCTGACAATTTAGGCTGTAGAATCTCCAATAATCGCACGATTCGCTCGGACCCAGTGTTGTTTGTGGAGTAGTACGTTCTGGTTCAGTCATCATATTACGGATATTAGGATAAACATCCTGTTCAAAATATTCTCGCCCGTGTGAAATCTTCTAGCCTTGGATCCTCTTTTGGCCCCTGCTTCCTGCTTGCTGCGGGCAGCAGGGGGCATAATGTCGTCATAGATAATTCTTTTGTGAATAAGTAGTGATGGTTAATTGAACAACATTCTTAAGTCTGACTTCTGCTGTGAAATTCAGTTCTTCAAGTGGCGGCAGGCTCTGTGTAATTGCGATTGACGTTGTGAAAAATTTCTTTATTATTACTGATTTCTTGAGTAATCAAAGGGGTCATGTTTGCACAGTTCTTTACTATGATTTAAGACTAGATGCTGTTTTGTTATTCAAACTTTATTCAGTCTTCTTTCTGACAGCAACTGATTGCTGTACCGCCATTTTCAGTCTGGGAAAGATAATATGCCATGCATTTTATCTGAGCATTATCTAATCTCACCATTTTAACCCTTGCTAGTGGCCACCATCCATAGATTAACTCTTGGTTGGCACCTGTAATCTGTTTATTGTGAACCTCTGCCTTCTGTTGGCTGCATAGTGATAGTTCTTCACTTATAGGAAGTCATTTATCTTCCTACATTATTTTTGTCCATATTTGGGTATATCTGCCATTGAATACTTTGGGATGGCCCTTCATTTACGCAGTTTTGGTGTATTCTTAGCATCCATATCTTCCAACCATTTTAATCTGAGGAGGATATGTTCTGTTAGATACTTTGGAGAAGACTTCAGCACTCAGTTTCATATCCATGTTTTCTTAACGATTCAACAGCCTGATCTTGATTTATCTGGTGCTGGTAACACCATTCACAGTTTGGAATAGGTGCTTGTCTAAGTCAGCCATTACAGCATGGGCACAGTGAGTACTGCAAGAGTTCAAGAGGGGTTGGATTACCTTAATTCAGAGGAGCCAGGTGATGAATCACAGGCCACTGCTATTGATGTTGTGGAAAAGCTGCTAGAAGAAGATGATCGAGATACTTCTCAGAAAGTAAGAAGTGACCAGATCAGTAGGACAAAGTTAACTCCAATATTAGGCACGAAAGTAGCTCAGTGCCTGGCCAAAAGAGCTGACCTTAGCAGCCCGTTCCAAAAGTCAGGTAATTTTGACTGGATCGATACTCCTAATAATGATGAGTGCACAGCCAGCATCATCTCCAGGAAAAAACAAAGGATTCATGCTATAACTCAAGTGAAACAGTTGCCCGCTCAGAGATATGGGGCCAATGGATCAGGTACCAGGGCTGGTTTCTTACCAGAATATACTGAGGATAACTCAGGTGAAAATTCTTTTAAACAGCCAGAGCCAGTTGGTTCTACCGATGATTTATTTGATGCATATGATGTTGGCCCAAGCACTCAAATGGCAGCTGAAGCCATGGAAGCATTGTCCAGTGCATCAACTGTCAATTTTATTGTCAGGGAGGATGAACATTTTGATGGTTCTAATCTCATAAGTTTGGGAAAAGAAAGGAATGCGGATAAGATGCCCTCAGTTGAATCACCTGTTGAAAACCGAATTGGTGGAAGTTCAAGCTCTTTTGTAAAGCATCCCAGAAAGTTAGGAAGCAGGAAGCATCGAAAAGTAATTTCAGCGAAAGTGAAAAGAAGCATGGGCGGTGGAATTATGGAAGGAACCATAAGTCATGAGGTGTCAGAAGGAATCATGGGATCTGGTGCAGACAACTCAAATTTTCTAGGTTCAGATGCTGTGATCCATCCTAAGAGGAAGAGGGCATACATGTTTATCTCAGGAAGCTCAAAAATTGAATTCAATAAAGCAAGCAGGTCAACTACAGTTACAGCTAAAAGTAGAGAAGTAGCAGACTCATCAACAAGAAAAACAGTCAGCATACCTGACCCTGATTTCAACCAGTTCGCTGGACTGGAAGAACAACCCAGATCCCTACAGAAAGATCATAACTCCAGTGTGACAAGAAGAGTACCTCTGAGAGAGCTAAATAACACACCCAAATCTAGCGCACATATATCAAAAAAGCCACAGCAAAGGGGCCTTCTGAAATCACCAGGTTCCAGAGAACTTGCTAGTTTGTTCAGAAATGAAGTATCCCCAATTTTGCCATCAAGCAGGCAAAGAAGAAATATGTCCAAAATCCGTGTTCTGTTGAGCCAAAGCATGGACAAAGAAACCATCAAACTGCAAACAAAGGTAGTATTCAATGTATAAGATATAGAAACTATAAAATAATAATTGTGTCTGTTGTGGTTCCCACATTTTAAAATGATTTTGGACATTGACAGATATTGACATACTTTGGACTACCGGTGGCGACATCGATTTCTGATGCTACACACTTTGTTGCTGAGAAGTTTGCTCGAACAAGAAACATGCTAGAAGCAATATCTGTGGGAATTCCTATAGTCACACCATCATGGCTTGAATGCTGTGGTGAAGCAAGGTGCTTCATTGATGAGAAGAAATACATTATGAGGGATATAAAGAAGGAAAAGGAGCTAGGCTTCAGCATGCCTGTCTCACTAAGCCGAGCCTGCAAAAAACCATTACTCGAGGTTAGCACTGAAGATCCAATCAAATTTGGGAACAATGAGTAGATGCAGAAGATCATTATAGTTTTCCTTTGTGCCTATTTGACATTTTATTATATATTTTCGTGGATATTTTTTTTGCAATATTTGAATTATTTTAGTGTTTACTGAACTTTACAAATGTTTTAGGGTAGAAGAGTACTAATCACACCACATGCTAAGCCTAGCAAGGAGGTTCTGAAAAGCTTAGTAGCGGCAGCTCATGGTCAGGTACGTACCTGTCCATATAAGTGCACCCTCTCTGTTGATGGCAACCCATTAACCCTGGTAGTCTATCTTTTATTGCATCTACTGTATAGCCACAAGGCATAATATGAACAAGCAAGTATCAATAATTTTGGTTTTATATCGTAGTTTTATGGTATGAGGAAAATTATACTACCTCTATACATGTTGTGATTCCATTCATGGTTCTATACATAATTTTCATTACCCAACTTGATTTGGCGCTAACTAAATTTGTATATTCGTTAGCCTTTGGAGAGGATCACAGCACCTATGATGAAGAACAAGAATTTCGAAGGAACCTTTGTGATCTCTTGTGAACAAGACCACAGTATCTGTTTGCCATTCCTCAAGAATGGTTGGTGCCGCACATATTTTCTCCCAACATTTCCTTCTCTGTTGCTTCCTTTCTTTCTCTCATTCTCAGGGAACAAATTTTATATTCTCTTTGCAGGTTTCGAAGTTTTTGACTCGGAGCTTTTGCTGAATGGTATAATCACTCAGAAGCTAGAGTTTGAAAGGTAAGTGTTTTCTCTCTTCACATTCTAGCATCACGTTGTTCATTGAACATTTTTATTTGCAGTATCAATGAAATCTGCCATGTTGTTTAACTCTGGAATATTTTGTCTTCTCTATGTTGCAGGTATCGCCTTTTCCATGAAAAAGCACTATGAGAAAGATCTGGATAGGTAAGGGGCCATGCAAAACGAACGGACACTTATGTACATAGCGTGCTTATTATCTATCTCCCATATGATCCCCTGCACACTCTTGCATGTATTTATCTCCAGCCTCTGTTCCCCGCATGATCATGTGTGCTCTGTTGGCACTTCGCACACTGGCCATACGACACTTTTGTAGGGCTGTGACCATAGTATGGTACGAGGACTTGCTTGGTTTAGCTGTATCGTTCCGTGCTGTAAAATGAAGCTAGTACGGTGGCATTTTCATGAGAGACCAGCGTGCACAGGTTTAGTTCGATGAGTAAAAAGATCCTGAGCTCTGTCCATTACATCAGTACATCATGCATATGGAGTATGGTACTAACTGCGTGAGCAATCAACCATTGAAGAATGATTTAACGTGCCACTGTGGTACTCAAGCACATTTGAAGACTGTTGAAGCCCATAAATGATTTAGATTTTCCATAATACTCCGGTTTTAAATTGTTGACACCATTGACTTTTTGCTTATGTTTGGATTTCTGCCTTATTCAAAATATTATCTTAAATGTGTAAATTATAAGTTATATTTCAATTTCCTTTAGTGATGAAACTAATCATAACACAATCTATAATAATTTTAAAAATATTTTAAATAAGACGAATGGTCAAAAGTTAACTTAAAAAGTCTAACGTTAATAAAATGGGAGGGAGTACTTGCATGATACTCCGTCAATGTGATTAATGGAGAGCTGATGCAGCTGTGCACCCATCAGCCCGAAACGTGGCTTCCGTATATTCCGGCGCGCATAGTTCTTTGCCTATTGTCACTTGTCAGATCTCCTTGCCCATCAGTAGGATAACTAGTCGCACGAATCAAACACAACACGTGATTGCAGTTGGGAATAGAAGGCCAGGATCCATGGAACCACAAGGAATTCGACAGGAACTCGATGACCCCCACGATGCTCCAAGAAGACAAGAACATGTCAGCACCTGACTCTTAGAACTAAGTAAAGTTGCATGGCAGGTAGTAGAGTCATTTGCACGCGACGGGAGTGATGCAGAGCAGAGCTAGCTTAGAGTTAACCTTGCATGTTCTTGTGAAGTTGTTTGCAAGAATGGGTCGCAACGCAGTCACTTTCTCTTTTCATTTTCATTTTTCAAAGTCGGCAAGGCTACAAAACAAAGAAAGATCCAAACCAAATCTACAAGCACCAGTCGTTCTTGTTGTGCGTTTGCGGTTGAATGTTGTACGCACTAGCGTACGAGGGGATCCTACATTGCCCCCTATCAAGAATTAGAGAGCTCTTATGCTCTCTCCAGATGCACTACAAAGATGAAAGAAAATTTGTTGAAGAAAACGAATATTGCATGCAGCATCTATAGTTCTATCAGATAGCATTCATTCATTCGTACTTCTCACCACGCCAGCGAGGGCAACTCAAGGCATTTTAAGACGTGAATTGACCACTTAAGCTACAAACGCCGTTGCATTCTTTTATCATCCCAACAGTGGCGGATCCAGACGGAAATTGTAGGGAGGGAGGCTGAACAATATGGTGGAGCGTGAACCGCCAGTTTGCCGTGCGGTCCGTCTTCACGTCGGCTGCCCATGCGAAACACTGTCGAGAAGCTCGATGTCAACCCAAAAGCCGCCACCTGCCCACCCTATCTATCGTCACCGCTGTTGGACAGCACATGTGGTTGCTAGAATTTGATCGATTGCGATTAGCGTTAGTCAACTAGGGCTGAACCTTGTCCATGTTTAAGATTAATATCATCACACATGGCGAGGTAAATTCGAATCTCGCACACAAAGATGGAGGATAGAAAAAAAAATTGAGGTGTGGCGAAGTTCATAGGACATACTATAGTCCAAAATCAAAATATTTTATACATGATGAACAATTTTATGCCAATTATATCGCTAAAAACTTGCAGTACATATCTTTCAATCTTGGAGAGGCGCGGAGCAGCTTTGCTTGTCATTTGCACCTAATAGACTATAGATCAAACTAAAGAATAAAAGCAGAAAAGCTTAGAGAAAGAATGCGGGTACGGCCCAACTCAGAGTAGGCCCAATGCTATCAGCCCAGCATCACCCGGGAGCCCGTAACCTCTTCTTCATCGTCCAGATCGAATCTAAACAGAGAACACAGAGGACAGGGAAGCCATTGTTGCAAACTGAAGGTCACGCCTATTGAAATTTAAGCGAGCCAATGACAGTTGATGAGCAAAATGGATTCGCAGCTCCCTTCTCTTTCATTCTCGAGCGGCAAACATTCGAAATCTCAGTAGTCTCCAATCTCCAGCCGGGGCCAGCCCCCTCAACCTCTCTTGCCTCCCAGAAAAATGAAGGGGGGCTCCACTGTCCTCCGGGCAGTAGGGGGGGCTCGAGACCCCCCTGCTGCCCCGCTGGATCCGCCACTGCATCCCAAGGCAAACAGGGTCAGATAACTCTGGTTTCAGTTTACTGAAATTTCATGATACAAATAATTTTGAATGGCCTCTATACATGTTACAATTCCATTATTGATACATATTGTTCATAGGGTAATTTAATTTGATTTAGTGAAAGTTTAATTTTATTGATTTTCAGCCGTTGGAACTTGATGAGACCTGTTGTTATATCCCATTGAAGCATCACATTTATCTCCCAAAGTTCAGCCCTTAGAGGATAGGCTTCCCCGACCCTCATTGTAGGCTCCTAGCTCAACGCCCAAATAACCGCCTATGTATATGTAGCTGTGCCGTATTCACCTCAATCCTTGATACAAACACAAAGCTAGAAACCCCAACCAGCTAGGGCGGACTCTGGAGAAAGAGGCAGAACCTAATTAGGGAACCATTCGTCTTATTCAAAATATTTTAAAAATTATCATAAATTTTGTTATAATTAATTTTATCATTAAAGAAAATTAAATTGTAACATATAATTTTGCATATTTAAGTTAATATTTCGAATAAGACGAACTGTCAAACGTAACTAAAAAATGATCAAACATCAACAATTTAAAACCGGAGGGAGTATGAAGAGAGAGATGAAAACAGTTTCATCTAGATGAAACTGAGTATGCACGGTTACCTAGATATGAACAACACGAAACTAGCATTAGAGAAAAAATATTTCATTTCATCCCACACACAACCAATCAAACCGCATAAACTAGGTGCTATGAAACTCTAAAATGAAACCATGGCATTTTTAAAATGACATAATAAAATCTCTCATTGAAATTAGCCTGGTTCGTCAATTACTCCTCTTGTCGTACACTCGTATAAGGTGTCTTTGCCATTTAAAACAAGCCCAATCCGAGACAAGTAGTACTTGTCTCCAGTCTCTCTTCAGACAAGATTACAGACTAATTCATCCAACCCTTTGTCTGTTCATGCACTCCAATCTTCATTTTCTATTTAGTTGAGCCCACTCGTCATACAGACCATCTCCTTTTTCTTCACGTGACAGTACACAGCAGCAGCATGCATGGCCTTGGAGCGCGCATCCAGACGGTCGCAACCTGCAGCGCCGAGCACGCTTCTCTCTCTTTGCCAGTTCACCTTCAAGTCCTAGCTGTCGGTCGTTACGACAAGCATTGGGCTTGCTCTTAGTACATGACTGCGACCATAGGAACTTTGAGTTCGAAGTCGATATGAATATTTTGAACACTGAAGCGTATTATCGACGAATCGGAATCATTACGAGCAAGAGTGTTTTTTTTTGGTTGGTGCTCTTCCACCACGAGCTCGGTCCGTGTGGTAAAATTAATTAGTACAGTTGCATTTTCATGAGGGACCAGCATGCAAGGTTTAATTCGATGGGTAAAAGGATCCTGAGTTTCCATCCAGCATCAGTTCATCATCTCCCTGAAGTCTGAAGTACGGTACTAGTACTAGTGTGCTACTATTGTAACTGCATGAGCAATCAACAGCCTGTTCGTTTTGCTGCAGCTGCGGCTGCAGCTGCAGAAAAATAACTGTGAACGCTGTAGCAGCTGCAGAAACACTGTAGCAGCTGCAGAAAAAATAATTGCGAACACTGTAGCTGCTGCAAAGCAGCCGCTGCAAAGCAGCGAGACGAACACGCTGCAAGCTTTGCAGAATGATACTGAAGTAGAACCACTGTAGTACTCAAGCGCGTAAATGATGTAGATCTTCCGTATTCCATGATACGTCAATGTGTGTGATTAATGGAGGTGGTGGGTGCAGCTGTACACCAATCAGCCCGAAGCGTGGCGCTCATATATTTCTGGGTGCACTCTTTGCCTACTCCCTTCGTTCAACAATACATGTCATTCTAGCCTTATCCATTTTTCTCAAATTACATGTTATTCTCACTTTCCAATGCACATTCTCTCTTCTTAATACAATATTCTCTCTTTCATTACACATCTATCTCTATCTCTGCGGTGTCCCGGATATTTAAATACCTGAAACTGCGTGTTTTCATCGTGCTTGTCCCAGAATCAACCGCAAGCGCACACATAAGCAATTGATATCAATATACACATACAACAAAAATCCTTATTTATTTTATATCGCACATTCAACCATCACAACTTAATTACACATACATCTAACCGACCGGCTAAATAAAAGTTTGAAGAGGCAAACAAAGTCCAAAATAACTCGCAGCGTATCTAGCAGTTATTGCCCAAGACTCCACAGGCGAACAACTTAGATGAACCTAGACCGAACCATCGGGAGTATCGTCAAAACTCGAAGCATAAAAACCCGTGTCCTGCGAATTTTCATACGAATCTTCTTCTTCTTCTGATCAACATGTTTAGCAAGGGTGAGTACATTAGTACTCAGCAAGACTTTTGTGTATGACAAAGTAATTTAAATGCAAGGTTCCGCGGAAAGGAAGTGATAAAATTTCAAAAGTAAATACCGAAAGTAAATTTAAATAAATGTTACTAAAATGAAGGCAACTTAAAGTAAAGAGTTGCATAAATGAGTAAACACATACATATTCCATAAAAATGAGATATCAATTCTTGCAACAAGTTACATAATTAAACAATTAACAAAACATAATCAAATTCATTCTTCATCATTTGCTAAACAAAAGTTCTATCATTAAAGAGCTTGAGACCGCAATCACGGCCATTCGAATGGATTATTACTTTGCAGAGTTTGTACGATGTACCTATGGATTGTGAGTGACCGTCTATGGTGTAGCTAGCACCGTGCACTTACGAAGTGTGCACATCGGTATCACACATGACGTTTTCATTAAGTGTTTGCTAATCTTGCCTTCCCTAATTTGCAATAAAATCCTCTGAACCTGACCACTAACACCCCAGAGGTACAATTTGCCCTTCCTTTATATATGGATAGTTAAGCAGGAAAAGGTACAAATTATTGTATTGGTAAACCTTGAGCCCAAGACCGAAGTAATGGAGGTCCCTCTGAATAACCCAGTACATCAGAAATTATCCATACATTCTCTACTTCTAGAAGGCAAGATAGCATTCACTTAACTACTTAGCCATGGCCGTCCCATACCAGCGTCCATGTTCGCACGAAGTTCCCTTAAATCAAGTTATAATGTACCGGTCCTTATGTGACGGGTCTCCATAATTTACCAAAATATCATCATAATTATTATAACATAACCCGTCATCATCTAAAATTATCACAACATATACATAAATCCATTAAGTGGTATGACTCCGAAATTTATAGATTAGCATGTGCTTAAACATATATACCATATAACGGGGGATTTCTAACTCATCTTTTGATAATAGTATATAGTGTTTTTCTTAAAAGTATACTACCCCTAGCAAATTCCCATTCTAAAATTTATTCTACAAATAGAAATGAATAAATGAATAAATGGTCATAAGGTTTTTAGTAAAAAGGGTTTATCATATTTTCCCGGCAAACTTTTATTGATACTATTAATGCACAATTTATTCCTAGTCATCATGCAAATCATTTTATTACAAACATGGGTTCAAGATGATCAAGGGGGTGCTTGCCTTGCTGCTGGTCTTGTTCAAACTCTTGGTCCTCGTAGTTCGGATCCTCGGATTCTTGCTCCTCTATATATTCTTCATTGTTCGGATCGTCTACACGTTAAAATAAATAATATCCAAATAAATACCAATAAAGTTTGAATTAAAACCAACTGAAAATGATGCATATTTTTGCATGTATGCATGTAGCATGAATTTATATGTACTATGCAATTTAAATCACTCAATTCGGAGATCGCACGACGATTCTACGCGCGTTTGAAGTTAATTTCATAAACAAATCAAAATTGACTATGTTTAGTTCAAAGTGATCAAACTCTTTCTAAATTTAGTTTTCAAGGCTAACATTTGGTCCATTGCAGCCTAGCATACCTTTAGTGTTGAATAGGCCATATTCACTTAGACAAGATTTTTAATTTACTTAATTTCCTAAAGAAAATACTTATGGTGAATGTGACAAGCATATCTATTTAAACAAAAGAAATGTAATATTTTTATTTCCACTAAAACAATACTATCAGTGGTTTGAAAAGTAGAAAACTAAGTTTTTCATCTATAGTGATTGCATGCATATCTATTAAGTAAGCTTAAATAAATTTTCTATAAGAAACATTTGATTTTCTAGAAACTAAAGTAACTCTACAAGTTATTTCTTCTAATTTTTTCCTATGATCAGTTATGGACCTACAGTGGAGATAGATTCTGAATAATCCAGAAAGTAAACTAATTTTGTTTATTTCCCATATGCAAATTTTCCTAAGTATTTAGTTTTAAACAAGGCATAAAGCTAATCTATTTGTTATCATGAAATTTTCTCTAAACACATATGTCCTATTTTGCATAAAAAGGAGCCTAAAAACATAAGGAATTTTTCCAGGTATTTTTCCTATTTTTTCTCTACTATTTTTCTATCTATTTAACAGTTAATCGATTTCTGGCGAATCACAGCGCGACAAGTGGCGGCTCAGGGTTGATTTAATTCAAATTAACACGCGCACAGTGAACGCGGTGACTGGATGACTCGCCGGCGACGAGCTACGGCCGGGCGACGTCAACACCACCCACCAATCGACGCAGGAGGATGAGACCTACACTCCGGTGGTCGCCTCACCGGCGATGGTGCCCTGTAGCGGCGGTGCGGGGGTGACCTAGGCGGCGCGGCGGCAAGACTACGGCGAGATGTGGGAATTCAAGCATGGCGACATGTTTGTGCGGTGCATATAGCATCTATGGGCTCCCAGGAAGCTCACCGATTGGCTGGCAAGGATTGAGATGCCCGGAGATGATGACGTTGACGACGACGGCGGCAGAACAGGGGAGAATTCAACAAGATGATCCTTCTGCCTAGAAAAGGAGAGAACGGTCAAGGGGGTGAGAATCAGCATCACGCAGAGATGCTAAAAGCACTTGAACTCAACATGGAGCTCACCGGAGTAGCTCGAATTCCGGCAATGGCGGCGGCGGGCGATTTTGGTGAAAAGCTCAAATTTGCGTCGCTCTCTTCTCTTCTCTCGTTGAGGCTGCTCGAGAAGCTTGGAGAGGACCGGAGAATGTACACAGGAGAGCCTCACGGGTTTTTATAACGAATTGAAGCGGTTTCACCGTGAGGTCACTTGAGCGCGCTCTGGCGACTCCGTGGCGAGCGAAAAATGGAGGAAGAGAAGAGGCTCTGGATCGTGATCGTGTGCGCGAGAAGCTGCGCAGAACTCTGTGGCGCGCGTGGCAACCATCGACGGCTCGCGCCAGTGCAAGAACAGGGAGAACAGGAGGTCGGCGCCGTGGCAGCGAATGGCGTCGCGCGGGCGCGCGCGGCGCGGATCTTCCTTGCTCTGTCTCTGGCGCGAAGTCAGCGCGGAAACAGGTAGAGGCATGGGCGCGGTGAGGCTTGTGAGAGGAAGGAACGAGAACGGTGCTGTGACGTGGCGTGGAGGCGACGGCCGGCGTTGGGCGGCGGCGCGGATCGCGGTGCGGCGTCGCGTCGTGCACAGGGGAGAAGAAAGGTAAGCGCGGGCCGGCATGGGCTGGCGTGGGCCAAGGTGGGCCGTGGTAGGCTGGTCTGCTGGTTTGGCTAATTGGGCCGTGCCCATTTAGGTCTGCTACTGTTTTTCGAATTTTTCAAACAGGCTGACGTGTTCACGAATTTTCTACCTAAGCAAATGGTCTCTAAAAATTATGAAAAATTCACAAAAATTACTCCTCTGTGAATTGCATCTATGGTAAAGTTTTGGGGATTTGTGGCCGAGCCAAATTCCTACGAAAAATTGGAGAAGTTCCTGTATGCATATGAATGTTATGTATGCTTGATTTCAAAAATCCAAATGAACTCGAATTTGAAATTCAAACACAATCCAACTTTATTTAGGGTTTAATTACATTTTTTTAGGCCTCTAATTTTTGGGATGCGACAATCTCTCTCCTCCTCGTATTCAGTGCACCCACCTTTTTCACTTCTCCTTATTTCCCGTGCCCAACTCCAAAACGACATCTAATAATGAACAGAGGGAGTATCAGTTTTAGCATTAGGAATTTAGAATTGTAACCCGAATCGAACACATGACATGATTGCAGTTGGGAATAGAAGGCGCCAGGATCCATCGATCCACGGCAAAGAAATACCTCGGAGCTCGACTCGACTCGACTCGAGCTAGAGCAGAGGCATTTCTTGTGGGTGACGGGAACGAGGCAGAGACGAACTTGCTTAGAGTTAAAGCTTGCATGTTCTTGTTGCAACCAAGGTTTACAATCTCGTTTCTCTCGGAAAAATCGGATGCCACCGAGATGTCTGGTTTTCCGAAAAACCAGGAAAACCGATCAAAAACCGGACTAAAATATGAAAGACGAATTTTGAACCAAAAATTGTCGAAATTTCCGGTAAAACAGTCCGGTTAATCGGTAAACCGGACAAAAAGTACGGTAAACCAGACACAAAATTCGGAAACCGGTTTGGAGATAGAAAATAGAAAAAATGGAAAAAACTAAATGTTTCAAAAAATTGAAACAAAAAATATGTAAAAAAAACTAGGTACAATTTTAAGAGCAATGGTGGAAACGGAACACGAAACTTCGATCATTTGCTTGGTAAAAAAAATCAAAGAAAGTTGCTGGTCGTCATTTTCTTTCTTTTTAATTCCTTTTTCAACTCAGAAAGCTTCCTCAAATTTTTTGACCCATCAAACAATCGAATTTTCATGTTCTGTTTTCACCATTGCTCTGCAAATTGCATCTAGTTTTGTTACATATTTTTGTTTCAAAATTTTTCAAGTTTTCAAAAAAAATTAAAATTTAAAATCGAAAACTGGACTACCGGGTACACCGGATCGGACCGGTTTTGCCGGCTGTTTACCGCGGTTTTGTAAACCCTGGTTGCAACAATGGGCTGCATGTGGGTCACTTCCTCTTTCCGTTTTCTTTTTTCAAAGTCCTCAAAGCCTACAAAACAAACTATAGGTCCAAACTAAACTTTTACAAGCACCAGGCGCTCATCGTTCTTAGTGTGCATTTACGGTGGATTGTTGTACAGATTAATGTGCGAGTGAACTTCAGCCTCCCCCGTATCAAGAATTAGAGAGCTCTTTTGCTCTATCCAGATGCACTACAGACATGAAAGAGCATCTGTGCAAGCAACATATATAGCTCGATCAGATAATTCATTAATTCGTACCTCTCACCACACCATTTAAGATTACAACGGCATTGCATTTGTTTATCATTCCAAGAAAATTAGGATGGAAACAAGTTGCTGAGGTCCCTCGCATCGCTCGCTCAGGGCGACTCGGGGGCGACTCCCCCGCCGCCACCCAGCCCCACCAAAACCCTAGCCAGGCGTGGCCGCCAGCGGCGGAGCCAAACAACCGGCTTCCGCTTGCGGCTTGCGTCCTCCCACCCGTTTGTCCCTGTGTTCTCCTCTCCCCATCTCCTTTGCTTCCACATCTAGGCCACCTCTGCAGCAAGATTTGTGTTCGTGATGTTGCGTGAAGCTGCAGGCCAGAACTCCTCTCGCTGCTGTGACACACGAAAGCACAGCGCCGTGCGTCTTCTCGACGAGGCGACCCCCAGCGCCATGGGTGCGCCCACTCGGCGAATGGCCGATCCGGGCGTGTCCTTGGGGTCAGGCTGCATCAAGCTTGCACAAGGAGCCACAAGACCCGCTGTTAGCCGGATCTGTGTCGCTGTGCCTCGGATTTTGTCCGACTTCGGCCAGATCTGGCTCCTTTTCGGCCGTGTGACGGCCGGATCTTTTCCTCACACTCAAGGTACGGCTCCGCTTGCTGCTGCTCAACTCGAGAGGGTGACGGCCAGATCTGTCAGGGCCCCAACCTGCGGCTGTATAACCAGCTGCTTTGCTCTGCATGGCTGTCCACAGTGTCGCTGTCTGGTGGGCATCACGCTCGTTGGGGCGGCGAGGGGTGGAGGTGTAATCCTAGCTCGGCTTCTTGCCGGTGTCGGCAATGACGACGCCCTCGGGCGCTGTTTTCCTTGTTGAAGGCATTGTCGTGGCCCCTCAGACCCACTCATCATGTGAGCCTCTCCATTGTCGTGCTATGAAAACATTGCGCCCGGTGCGCTGGGAGGTGCTCCCACCTCTGCACGACATGTTCCTTTGCAGCAGCAAGATCATCCCCCCTTTTGGTGCAAGCTCCTAGTGCCTCTGCTCATTCGTGTTCACTCTGGTCCACATTTCTCCTCCACTGTTTGCTCTAGCTGTGAGCTGGTCCATGTCTGTTGTCGGCTATCTCATTTCATTGTCATCCTCATTCCCTGATTTCAATGTCTCATCATATGCCGGGTTAGCGGGACCATGATCCCCTCTCTTGGATCTCCTCGTTCTCCATTTGACGACCCTCCCTCCTTCGTGGATTCCTCCCCTCGAAGGGCGTTGGAGCAAGTCAATTGGATCCTGGATGGTTTCTAAGACATTGAGCTTCACGACTGTCGCCTGTCAATCTTGACTCAATGCCAAAACAGTTGAGTTGGAATGAAGATCTTCGAAGTGGTTTATGCTCGGCGGGAGCAAGTATTGGTGCATGGTGACAAGCTTTCGGTGTGGAGTTAGTGTGTGCTGGTTTCTATGTTCTTTGGTGTATGTGTTGATGTCCTCCTCTTCCGGTGTTTGTTTTGTGCCAAGTGTTTGTGTAGGGAAAATCCCTTATATGCCATTGGTTAAACTTCTAATCCCGGATCTGCCATTGGTAAAACCTATATCCCTTATATGCCATTGATTTTAAAATTTTATCTCTTTCATGCCACTATTAACCATTTAATTGTGGCTTAGTGAGATGTGATACTGTAGATGCGGGATTACTGTAGCGATGCATGAATAGTTGCAACATTTTGTGTGTACGGGATTTGAATAATTTTGCAACATTTTGCAACTACTCTCATCTATATGCAATTTTGTGAGTGTACGGGTTTCCAATAGCTTTAAAATAACTGTCATACGTTTTTTATGGTTGAAGAATTTTTTTTATTTATAGTAATAAAAATCATGTAAGTTATTTTGAAGTTATCATACACACAAAACAGTGAAAATATTCATCTGCTGCTACAGTAATCACGCAGCTACAGTGCCCCATATCACTAAACCATAATTAAATGGTTAATAGTGGCATGAAAGAGATAAAATTTTATGATCAATGGCATATAAGGGAAATAAGTTTTACCGATGGCGGATCTGGGATTAGAAGTTTAACCAATGGCATATAAGGGATTTTCCCGTTTGTGTATGTTGCGTTGCGTTGCTTTGTTGTAATTGTGGACTGCCACACCCTATGTAACCATTGATGGACGGGCTCCGGCCCGACCCCCGGTGACCGTCAAAAAAAAAATTAGGAAGGATCAGATGATTCTGGTTTTAATTTTACTGAAATTTCATGATACAATCATAGCAAAAAAAATATACATCATGATACAAATAATATTGCAGGATACGCTTCCCTGCCTGCATACTAGGCTTCTAGGGCGAAGTCCAACAACGGCTGGCTGGTAATGTATGTAGCTGTGCCGTATTCACCTCCATGGCTTCATTATATCCTTAATAAACACAAGCAAAAAGCCCCCCAACAACACATACACAAGTTGTATATGCGATTATAATTTTTTTGCTGGGTACCATCCCAAATATGGATGAGTTGGAAACTGCATATAACCTGCTCGACTGCCCAAGCAGTGCTTTATCAGCTCAGACTGTCTCGGAAACTCCAAATAACAGCCGAGCACAACCAATAGTTTCTCTTGTTCACATTTTTCAACATTTTTTTTCTCCGATCTTTTTTTGTTCCTAACTACATCCCCTCATCTAAAGGAAGCATTATCTTGTCCCCTATCCTAGGCCAGCTATTCTTTATCATCCCATATCTTCCCCCTGTGCTTGCTTGTATATGTGCACCGGCCTCCAAACCTATATGTAGGAAAGGGACTGAAATCAAATCGGCAAACCGCCACAAGTTGGATGCACGCCGCATAGCATACGCTGGGGCGTGGGAGTAGGAGACATCATGGACGGTATTTCGTAGCATACCCCCTACAGGAAACTCTCATGGACCCAAGAAACATCTGCAGCTGGACTAGCCTGTTCGGCTGGCTGAATACTCACTCAGCGAGTTACTGTAGCACCAACCAGCTGGTACAGTAACTCGTGAGAGGGATTCAGCCAGCCCAGCCTCCAGCCCAGCCAGAAACGTTGTCAGCCATGTAAAAATCCATGACTACGGTCCAGAGGGTCGTGTAAGAGGTGTCGAACATGCGCGCAAACATGCAGACCAGAGGGTCCAAGATGCACTGAAAATCACTGGCTTATTGCTTACAGGTGCGTCCGTGTTACTTCAATTCAGACGTAGAGACAAGAGATTGGCTCATTCCTCTTCAGTAATCAGTAGGTTCAGCGTGCACGAGGCACAACGTGAACAGTCAGTCTCAACGATCGTACCTTAGCCTTGACAATGGCATGTGATTATTTTCAAACCAATATTGAGGTTCCCTAAACGGTGATGAGAAGTATTAACGTTTGTGCCACCGAAAAAAAAAACGTTTGTAATAAATGTGTTTTATTAATTGGTAACTCTTCTGAATTGGTTTTTCTTGAATCAGTTTTACATGCATTTGCTTCTGCGTAGAGATTGACTGTCGCCGATTACTACTCCCTCTGTTTTCTTCTATTGAAATCAACAAAAGTAATCAATTTTTCTTTTAAAAGGAAAAAACAAAACATAGGAAGTAATTAGATTGTGATCTAAAGCGGTCTGTCAAAAATCCTAGCTAGAAACAAACACCTTATAAATAGACACTCCCCTGAAAATATACCAAATTAAATGAACACTAATATACATACGAATTAAAAATCCAAGCCATGTACATGCTCGCTAGATTAAATAGCCGTGGCACTGGCATAACTTGGTTTCTAACCAAGATTTAGACTGACCAAAACGAGCCAGTCTTGTCAAGTCGGGTGGTTTAGCCCAAAACCCTTAGAGCAACTCCAGCAAGGACCCTATTTAAGCCCCTACTCTATTATTTAGGGTCTTTGGTCAAAAAATTAACTCCAGTAGGGACCCTACTTGAGCTCTCATTTTGCATGCCCCCTCAAATTCCACCTCCAAGCCCTCATTCCTAGGGTCCTTCAATCCTCCCTCTCATTTGTGGGTCCCACCGTTTTTCTTTCACAAAATAGGGGCTTGAACCACTTATTGCTGGAGTTGAAGTTAAATTTTGAGCCCTTATTTTTACATGTTGGCTTGGAAAATGAAAGTAGGGGCTTAATTTTAAGGTCTATTGCTGGAGTTGCTCTTAGTTGAGCTGGATCCTTACGTGCATATGCAGAAATATGCCAGCAAACATGATATAACCAATACACATATAAAGACCTTATTGATCGAAGGTTCTGAATCCTTTTGTACTACCTTGAGGGGTTGATTAACCGGAGAGTGAGTGCAGCAGTGTACCCACACAAACAATTTCCTTTTATTGTCTGGTGAAGGTTTAATTGGATGGATGAACCCTTTCTGCCTCCAGAACATGCACATAAAAGTCATGTATTGGCTATTTTAGCAGGAAGCCAGCGTGGCAGCGCATTTGGAGCATAGGACACGAAATGCACTCACCTTGGGACTTAGAAATTGGAGGCATCAGGAACCACACACCTTCAAAGGTTCCACGTTCTGTGTAATCAAAGTGGGTGCGGTTATCAGACAACAAGAAGAATAGCGCTACTTAGGTTCTACTGGGACTATGAAACCAGAGTAGTGGCTACATCAAAGGGAAGAGTAGCTATTATCGTTTTCTCATGGCTTCTTCCTCCTGTTCCCAATACATGCCAGCCTCAAAACGAACAGGAATCGATTCAGTTGGTACTAGAAAGGGAATAGAACCGAAGCAGCAAATAACCACCACGAGTCTGACTTGATGGATGCAGAGACGAAGGGCACATTGGAGGCATCAGGCAGGAAGGGAGCCCCTTTGCTGTCACTGGTGCAACTGATAATAGGTTTCTATGTTGCTCTTGTTGCTGCAGAGACGTTGTGGATTCCTTGTTGCAGGTATCCTGGAACCAGCACGGGCGAGAAGATCCTTGAAGGGAAACTTCAGCAAAGCCCGTGGTGTACCCGCAACAGTGAGTTCTTGTGGATCCATGAAACATCTAGTGCTGGACTATCTTGCAGCACAGACTGGTATGTATGAATCCATTATTACGGCCAGATGGTCGCATGAGACATGTCGAATCAGCAGATGAACAGCACAAGGAAGTTGATCTTGGATCACTAATTCACTGTGTACAGGTGGGTCCGTGTGGCTTTGTACAGACAAATGGGTGGCTCATTCCTGTTCGGCAAGTTCCTCGCTCACGGCCACAGCATGACCACCATCATACCTCCACCTTGACAATGGCATGCGATCGGTTTCAAACAAATATTGAGGCGGCTTAAACGGAAAATCTCAGATGAATAGGATCCTTCTGTACAATCATCTATCAAATATACATACAGACGTTACTGTTGCCTATTCGAGATTCTGAACCCTTTTTGTACTGCATGGTCATCACAGATGTTTATTGAGTTCAAGCAACGGAGCACTAAATAATCTCCTTTCACCCACGTCGCACATATCAGTTAAGCCAGATCGTTCTGTGCGTGTATGCAGGACTGTACCAGCACACATGATACAATCATCACACATATTTACTGATTGAAGATTCTTAACCATTTTGTACCACATGGTACTACCATCGAAGATTTTAATTTAGTTCAAGCAATGGCTCCTCTCAGCTACATCAACCGACTGTATCAATAAGATTTGAAGAACGACATGAATCTTTTTTTATAACCACAAGATGTGGTAACCTTGAGGATGATGAACTGAGAGTGAGTACGTGCAGCAGTGTGTCCACACCAACAACCTCCTTTTACTGTTTGTTCAAGCTTTGATTGGAGGCCTGAACCCTCTCCGCCTCCAGAACACGCACATAAAAGTCATGTATACTGGCTATTTTAGCCGGAAGCCAGTGCATTGGGAGCATAGGGCACGAAACACACTATTGCCTCGGGACTTAGAAATCGGAGGCATCAGGAACCACATACTCTCCACGATCCCATCTCTCGCTTAATCAGAGTAGATGCGGTTATAGCTGAACGTGCACAAGAGTGCTACTTACGTTCGGCCAGGGCAAAGAAACCAGGGCAGTAGTGGCCACTTCATAGAGAACAGTGCTAGGTAGGTCAGGGACTCAAACGAAACTCAGGGTTTGTTTGGATTAGACCCTGAGTTTTGTTGCCTGGGCCAGGCAGAGATCCGAGCCCCAGGCACAGGGCCTGTTTGGTTGAGACCCTGGCTATGTTGCCTGGGCATTTGAGCTGCCTGTGACCTGCCTGTGATGGATTGCAAATTTGCCTGGTCAGGCACACTTGATTTCATGGCATCGTTTGGTTGATGTCCTGAAAATCATGCCTGGGCGAATGGAAGGTGCAGGCAGCGTTTGCTTCATTGCTGCCTATGTTTAATTCTCCCGTGATTAGGAAGGGTGCTGAGGTTAAAAGAAATACAGTATCCTCTGTAGAATTTGATAAAAGGGAAGAAACAAAAGGAAGTAGCAAAATGGATTATTTTTTTCCCTATATGCGAGTTTCACTAGTCTAATACCTCCAATAAAGAGGAAGAAAAGCTGATACAGTTCGGTGCTGCCAAAAGAAGTAAAAAAAAATCGAAGAAAAAAGTTAAATACTTATATGATAAACCGAATGAAATCCCAATAGATCTGCAAGTTGCAACTAGAACGATCTAATAAAGAGCCGGAGGAGTCCACAGATCGAAACGTTAAACAGCAAGAAAAAGAGCTTGTTGAAACTGATTGCGGGAGGGAAGAGAAGAAATTGAATCAGCTAGACGAGTGGCTCTCCAATAGATCTTGAAATTGAAGCAGCACTCTAACCTACCAAGCTTTCTAATGGATTCAATCGTAGTCTTTTCGCCCCCTGTAATCCATGGAGAAGCAAAGGTACGAGAGATGAGAGAGAAGGAAGTGGGAGGAGAAAGTGGCTTTTCTGCATTGATTAGAGCCAGGCAGCTACGGGTTGAGCCAGGCACTCGATTTCGTCAGCCTGGCCACCAGGCAACTTCTCCAGGCAGCTCTCTCCAGGCAGAAATCTCAGGGTCTCAACCAAACAACGTCCAGGCAGTATCCAGGCAGCTCTCCAGGCCCAGGCAAATTGTTGAGGACTCCATCCAAACACGCCCTCAAAATCCAACGCCTGGCGTTGCTGCCTGGCCCAGGCAAAAATCTGAGGACATGAAGCAAGGGGGAGTATACCCGCTAGCGACATTTCTTCTCGTCAGTGTTGCGGAGCGGAACAGGAACTCATGACCTGTCCAGATAGCATGATCGGCGCCAAGTCTCACACGGGTTGCCCTTTCTCCCCTGTATTTTCAACTATATATGCAACGAGCTAGTCCTCAGGGGAAGAATGTATCCTCGGGTACGGTACTTGCAGTGGAGCATCCCTCATATAATCCATTGACCTCCTCCAAGCCCATGTCAAAAGAGAGCTCTTCTATGCCCTCGTTTTCTTCTCTGTAGTATTTTATTAAGGAGAGAGAACAAAGTTCAAAACATAACACTTCTCTCTTACACAGAGACACATGATGGCTGGGAGTACTGGGGTCGATTGTAGTAACTAGTCTTCTTCAATGACCTGCTCCTACTAGCCGGAATGAGAGAGCATTCCGCGTAGTCTCGTCGATGAGCTCAAGGCGCGTGTGAGCTGGACTGCTGGAGCAACAAGCACCCAGAGAACCCCCCGTGGACCGGATGCATTCCGCGGAGCTGGGAAATGGGCGTCGCCTTGCCAGCACATCTGTCAGCAACTTCAGACCATGTCCTTGGCGCGTGGCGCCCGCTGCTTTGCTAAACGTAGTCACCTGTTCGGCAATCACGAATGGAAGAGTTGTCGTTGTATTTTGCTCAACACAATTTTTTTTGCGAGTATTTTGCTCAACACATTAATTTGCTCCACTCCTTTTTCTTAGCAAATAATTCGAGCAGCCCTCCTGCCTACGGCGTCCGGGCCATATCTTTTCATTTCAGAACTTTTGTATGAAGTCGTAATGAGGATTTACTGCTTGCTACTCTGCATGTTCCTTAAGCAGTTGACTTCTTGTGTAAGCTGGTAACCACAGAAGATTTCTGAAAACTCACATTCACTTTCTATAAAAGCTGGTGATCACTGCTTCAAGAATATATAAAAAACAAATCGTCACTTTCAGTGGGAATTATACTTCGATTCTGTCGTTGACCCCTAAAACCAATGTTTGCAAGAACAACAAAACAGTAACGCAATGAATATACTGATAAACCAAAATTTCACATATAGATGCTACATTATTCGCTAGAAACGTTAATTCTATCATCGACATTAAGAAAACAAATGCTAGAAAGGAAAAAAACATAGTCATCAAATTGCTAAAAACAGTCGCAGCCGTTGCTCCTATCTAAAGAACAAAAAAAAAAATCATCCAAGGACTTAATCCTTCTGTTCCTAAAGAAGAATGGTGAAAAAGCATCAAAATCACACGGCGTTTGGGCCGGTGGGGATGGGCTGGTATCCATCGTGGCGATCAGACGAGTCGCTGCTGGACGAGTCGACCGGGATGCACTTCAAGATGGCACCGATCACCAGGCTGACTGACCCGATCAGCACGCTGATGAGCCACAGCCTCCCGCTCAGATGCACCGTGCTGGCGAACGTCCCCAGGAGCTCCACGATGATTACCTGGAACGCCGCGGTGGCGCCGGCAACCGCCGAGAAGATCCAGCTGTTGAAGATTCCGGCGAAGACATTGATCTTCTCCATCTCCCTGCTGTTCACCTCGTTGAAAACCTGGTGCACGAAACAGCAGAGTCATCGTATAAATGGAAATAGTACCAGTTCAGGCTACTAGGACATTCAGATTTTGTAGACGGTCTGATGTGAAAAAGTGCGTACTTGGCAGAGCACAAAGGTGTTGAATATAAAAGTGTTGAGCTGAGCGTCAGATTGAGCGCCGTTCAGCTGCAAGAGGCTCTTCCCTCTGAAAAGGAGGATGCCTAGCACGACCAGCTGGTAGATGCTCTGGCCGATGATGTTCCTCCACATAACCTTTGTGATGAAGTTGTCGCCTCGGCCGACCGGCGGCCTCTGCATCATAGAATCGTTGGGGGGCTCGGTCGCCAGCGCGAGGGCGCCGAGGGTGTCCATGATCAGGTTCACCCATAGCAGTTGCACAATGGTCAGTGGGGCGCTTCCTGAAATTTTTGGTTCAATTGACTCAGGAAGTTACAAAAGAGAGTGTAGGCTGTGTAGCTATGCGACATCGAATGACAAAAAGAATGACGTGTTTATGCACCTGTAAACGATGCCGAGACGAAGTTCACCATCAGGGCGACGACGTTCACCGTAAGCTGGAACTGCACGAATTTTTGGATGTTGATGTAGACGGAACGACCCCATTTGGCGACGTTGATAATGGTTGAGAAATTGTCGTCCATGATGATCACATCAGCGTTCTCCTTAGCAACCTGAGCAGTTGCAAACGTGAAGCAGTCCGAAACATTATGGAATCGACAGGTCATGAACAAACGCGCTACGAACCTCTGTTCCAGCGATTCCCATGGCGAGGCCGATGTCCGCCTCGTGCAGCGCCGGCGCATCGTTGGTGCCGTCGCCGGTCACCGCCACCACCTCGTTGAACATGCCCCTCAGGTTCGTCACGAGGGTGTGCTTGTCCAACGGCAGGGAACGAGCCATCACCTGCAGGCACAGGGAGTTTAATCTTGTCAGTGTCCATATGGTGCAAAACTGTTCAGAGATAAAAAAATGAAGTACGTGCCTGGATTTTGGGTATGATTTCCCTCATCTCGTCAGGGCTCTTCACCCGGAACTCCGGCCCCTCAATGGCAATGCCGTCGTCAGTCAGGATGCCGCACTCCCTCGCGATCGCCTTGGCCGTGTTGATGTTATCGCCGGTGACCATGCGGACATTGATGCCCGCGTCATGACACGTCTTCACGGCCTCCCTCACTCCCGGACGGAGTGGGTCCTTGATGCCGAACACAGCAATGAGAGTGTACCCGTCGCCGGGGATGTCGTTGCCACTGCCGACGTCCTGGTACGCCAAGCAGAGCGTGCGCAGCGCCTCGCACGCGAACGCGTCGATGGCGCTGGCCACCCGCTTCGCCTTCGCCTCCGTGAGCTTCTCGACGGTCCCGGCGCCGTCGATGACGCAGCTGCACCGCTGCAGGACGACCTCGGACGCGCCCTTGAGGAACGCGCGGGGCCGGCCGGCGGCGTTCGGGGACGCGACGACGACGGCCATCGTCTTCTTAACCGAGTTGAACGGCTCCACCTTGAGCTTCTTGGCGGCGGCGTGCTCGATTTTTGTGTACTTCTCGACCTCCAGGCCGAACTCCAGGATGGCCGTCTCGGTGGGCGTGCCCATTATGGTGGTCTTGCCGTCCTTGTCCCGGACGACCTCGGAGCCCGAGCAATGGAAGACGCCCTCGAGCAGAACTTTCGAGAAGGTCTCCGACGCCGAGGACTTGAGCTCGTCGAAGCCTTTTGCGGTGCTGACCGTCTGCGCGGCGCCCGCCGCCCAGACCTTCTCGACGACCATGTGGTTGGTGGTGAGCGTGCCGGTCTTGTCGGTGCAGATGCAGCTGGCCGACCCCATGGTCTCGCACGCCGAGAGGTGCCGCACCAGCGCGCGCTCCTCCATGAGCTTCTTCATGGCGAACGCCAGGCTGAGCGTGACGGCGAGCGGCAGGCCCTCGGGGACCGCGACCACGATGATGGTGACGGCCACGGCGAAGAAGTTGAGCACGGACAGCGCGTCGGCCATCCTCCACCGCAGCAGGCCGCCCGGCGCGTGCGCCTTGCCTACCAGGAACCGCGCCATGAGCACGGTGAAGGTGAGCACCGCGAACGCCAGCCCGATCTTGCCGATGATGGTGGCCACGCCGTTGAGCTTCACCTGCAGCGGCGTCTCGTCCTCGCCGCCCTGGCTCAGCGTCTCCATCAGGTTCCCCCACTCCGTGCGCATCCCCACCGCCGTCACCAGCATCCGCGCCGACCCGTCCTGCACCTTGGTCCCGCCCAGCAGGAACGGGTTCGCGGCCGACACGTGCACCGGCTCGCTCTCCCCCGACAGGCTCGACTCGTCCACCAGGAACGAGTACCCGTCCACGAACAGGCCGTTGGCGGGGACCTGGTCGCCGATGGACAGGTGCACGATGTCGCCGACCACGATGTCGTAGATGGACACCTTCTGGCGGTACCCGTCGCGGGTCACCTGCATGTCGATCTTCTTCTTCTCCTTGTCCAGGTCCCGGAACTGCAGCGACTGCTTGTAGTCGCTGGCGGCGGTGATCATCACCACCAGGAAGATGGTCAGCATGATGCCCACGCCGTCGTACATGCCGCCAGGCCACCCCTCCGTGGCCAGGCCGATGGCGACGGAGATCACGGCGCAGAAGGCCAGGAGCATCAGCGTCATGTCCTGGCTCGCGTCCCACAGGAACATCCAGAACGTCCTCGCTGGCTTCTCGGCGTACTGGTTGGCGCCGTAGACCTCGGCGCGGACGCCGGCGTCGTCGGACTTGACGCCGTCGGCGAGCGAGACGTTGACCTTCCGCGCGATGCCGTCCACGCCCTTGTGGTGCCTCAGGCTCTTGGCGTCGTGCCCGCGCACCACGGAGGCTAGCTCCTCGGCGCTGATGGAGAAGCCGCATTGCCGCGCGATCTCAGGTAACGGGTGCTCCTTCTTGCGGGCGGCTAACAAGGATCGGAGGATTGCCATTGTTAGCAGGATTTCGAAGACCAGAGCAACGAACAGACTGGTCCAACACAAATTTAATGCAGTGTTTAATTGAGGGGATGCGCTGCTATAGCATACCGTCGATGAACTGAAGTGCGGCCTTCTGCACGTAGAGTGCAACACGAAGCTTCTCCTGTGAATGAGCAAGAGACATTTTTTGAGTTATTTCCATATAAATGCTGATTAAAATGGACATATTAATGAAAGGCCCTTTTTTGGATCAGGAAAAAATATTTCTTAAACTAGTAGCACGGGAAATGATATTTTTACTTAATTTGAGAATCTTTCTGATTCCTTCTTGTGATAAACTGGATAAAAAAATAAAAGTTGTATGAAAGGTGAAAAAAAATCACTAATCAAAATATATAGTTCATCAGGTTGTTGGTAGATATTTTTCTTCACTTGAGAAAAATCATATAGATTTGGTCATATGAATTCTGATTTCTGACCATGAAAAATCCCCAGCAGACCCCTTAAATTCATGATAGTTGGTCTTCAGGTTTGAAGGCCTCGCAATTAAGCTAGCTTAATGCTGCCATATAAGTTACATACAAAGGCAATTGATGTACACAATGCAATAACTATTACGTCTTCACAATGACAGTCAACTGTTCTAACTTCTCCTTCGGAAGTTATAACTTGTTAAGCAGACAATTGACCTCTGTTCACAGATAATTGACACAGCTTAAAATTACGAAACATGTACTAGTATACTTGGTTTTGTTTAGGCAGAGGCATTTAAAATCTCTAGTACTTTACATAATAAGCATGAAGAAAATTATAATTTAGTGAAAGCATGTCCATGGACATATATAGCCATGCAGTTAACCAGGATCTGTTTTTTAACGTAATAATGCAGTCAACCGGCAGGGATGCTAAGACGTCAAATGGAAAAAGAACAATGTTTTCTTTCCGGATGCAGGTCATGCATTGTCACTCAGCGGATGAGGCATCGAATGTGCAGTGGCAGACATGCATCTTTTGGCGTTCATTGGATGAACAAACAGTAAAACAGTTTTCCAAACGCCCTTTATCAATCCAATGACTGACTTCCAATTGATCGGTATAGATCAGAAGACGAACAGCTATTAGCTTGGCGACACGATGCATTTGCGCGGTGGCGCACGCGTATGCATGTGTTAGTTTTAGTTGCAGTTGCATACCTAAATTACTTAATTTGATTTCGGTTTCCTTTCATCTAGCTGTGAGTGCGTGCGCTAATGAATTCACTGAGGGAGAAGATTAAAGTAGGAATTGATCAGGGTAATGATGAGCAGGGGTGGGGTGACGGACCTGGATCTGGCGGCGCTGGGTCTCGACCTGCGATCGCTTGTCGAGGTCGGGGACCATGCGGAAGCGTCGCCGGCGGTTCTTGACGAGCGTGCCGACGGCGTCCCGCCACCGGCGCTGCGCGTCCTCCGACGGGTTCTTCGCCGGCACCTCGAACCTCTTGAAGAACTCCATCGACTTGTTCCGGAGGAACGCCATGATCGACCCACCGCTTGGCCGGTGGACGAACTCGATCGATCACTGTTGCCTATCAACTGCTTGCGTATGGGACCAATCAATCAAGTCTGCACCTCCATTACCGGGTGTGGCTCTCGCTCTCACCCTCCCCGGTGATCAGTGGACATGCGCTCCTGGATCTCCCTCCTAGTTTTGGATTGTTGGTGGAAGAGAAGAAGACATGCGTCGTGGCTTTGCTTGGAGTGCGGGGCGCGCGCGGACGTGCTTGCCGCGGAGTCCGGGGAACAGGGGCCGAAGTTGCTGCTTTGACGCGATCAGAGGGGTAACGACCTCCCAATTAGATCTGTACCATGCACGCTCCCATGCATCGGGGATAAATATAGCAACACCAATGCATTGCTTGTCAATTTGTCATGTTTAGATAGCCCATGATTGATCAATGCTACAGCTCTGTTCTCTGTTGCGTTTACGCTTACGCATGTTGTACCCGTATCCTTCTCCCAATTTGAGTTCCAACACAGCGTGATGCACTGAAAAAAAATCGCAGTTTGCATTTAATAACACGTACAAGATCATTACAATCTTGATTAAGTTTCAGTGCAGAGTCACCATCTCACTACACTCTGATTAGTAAAGAACAAAAGATCGACCAAAGTTGTCGTTTACAGCTCCAAGTACACACCATCAAACACACTGAAAGGGCATTACACCCTGAAACCTCCACAATACAAGAAGGAAGAACATACTACCATTAATGATATTACATTACACCCAGCACTCAGGACTCAAAACTAGAGAAATCCCCCCACCAGGACACCAATTCCAGATCCTTCAGGTCTGAAAGCGTAGCAAGTTCTGACTTGTTCAGCATCCAGGAAAGCTACCAGGTTTGCAGTGTCCAAGCTTTGCAGCTCAGTGGTTTATTATCGCCCATCACCACCAAAATTACAACACATTGATATGGTATATATATCCAGCTTGGTCCAAAGGCGTCAAAACTTCCAGGGCTACCATAGTCATTGGCACCATAGTTCTCCACAGCATCCTGGTATCTGACTGTACTGCATTCTGAAACAGAAGGCATGCCTCAGTTTCCACAACCCCACATGACAGTAGAACAAAGAAGATGAGAAACAAGAAATTCATGTTATAAGGCTACTTCTTTTCAATATTCAACAAATCAAATATTAGCACCAAGCTCCATCTCAAATATTTCAGAAATCACAGTCCAGGCATTCCTACCTAACAACATCTATTCTTAACACTTGTTGGTATGAAAAAACCCAAAAAGAAAATATTTATATTTCCGACTGAAGCATAATCTGATTACATCTTGGAGATGGCAAAAACAAATTATAGGTTTTATAGGATTATTATTGACTTGACACTTTCAGCTATACTACCTTGATCATCACAGTAATTCTGAGTTTCTGAAATCAGAACAAAACTGCAAATTTGCTCCCCGAATCCATGTTCTTACTTCACGCATGTTTGAACATCTTCATGCTCAGCCAATGCAGATAGACTGCCACAATTATCACAGGAAGTGATAAGGGCACGAGTAAGCAGTAATACCTGTAAAATGTGCAAGCAACGTAGTTAGTTGGCGCTGCACATAAATCACACTACAACTCTGGTACACGAACCTCATTGTCACGTGGACAGAAAAGGATGAACATAAATACTCCGTAGATGACAGTATGACACTAACAGCTAATCCATGAGTCTAGCCAAACCAGAGGGAGTAAGTATACAGGCGAACAGTCTATGCTCAAATGTCAGGTGGAAAAAGAAACAGATCAGATAATCATCTGATCTGTCTTGAGATCCTTACCAATCATTTTGGATGGCAGCCAGAAGCCGGTTTTCATACGGTGGAAGCAGCTTGGACACAACAGCAGCGTAGAAGAAACCCACAAACAATGTGATGCCCAATGCAATGAACGCCGACCCCACCCACTCTTCACTAGAGAAACGCATCTCCGGATCAACGCCTTGGCCGCAGACGAGTCGTCCTTCCTTGGGATATCAGTTGAGGTTGAAAATTTTCAGATCAACAAATCTCCGGACCAACCGCACCTTACGCCCCAAGACTGATCTTGTGCACCCTGAGGAAGAAGAAGAGTAGAATTGACCCGAGGCAGAAGCCAAGAACCATGTACGGAGAGAAAATTAGTACTCGGCCATACAACAACTGAAGGGTAGGGAAAGTTAATTGGATTTGATTGCTTACAGAATCTAAAAGATCTCCCAAAGTTGCTCACTCTTTTAAGAATAGGAGAAATTTGGCTCTTACCAAAAGCTATCACTGTTCTGTAATCTAGCATTTAGTTACATGCACATCCCTTTGCTGTTTAGTGTGCCTAAGATACCAATCATTCGACTGAATAAGACATGGAATAAACAAGCACTTGTGGCGTAACTTAGAATGATATACAATGGCTAATTACATGTTTGAAGGACACTTAAGCAATCTGAAATCGGGCATGACTGCAGCACGCATTGCAGGGCAGTGTTAACACCACGCATCAAAATACACAGATCGGTCATCCTCAAATGTGGGGAGAGAATTAAGTGTAATTTCTATTCTACAGGCATTCTTCTTAGGATCAATTTCAGATGTATCCATGTTTTTCCCGTGTTCACTCACATCCCTTACAACCTACCATGGACATATATCAGGATCTAAAGGAGGGAAGAGGCTAATCATCTGGGTCTGAGGAAGGGGGAGGGCGGGAAGTACTAACCTCGATTGAATGGCCGGGGTGACGCGTATTTTAGAGGTGGAGCGGGGATTTTGGGGGGGGGGGGGGGGGTGGCGGCGGCGGCGACGGACAGATGCGAGCTTGCGGCGCAGGCAGGGAGCAGAGGGGCGGCGCTATACTGTTGTTCCTGCGCGACGGAAGCAGGAAGAAGAACCAGATAGAAACGACAAGTGATCTGAGATCGGCCTACTCGAGTAAGAGGGCCTAAATCCGAATTAGGCCCATCAATCCCTGATTTCTTCCTCACGGATCGGCGGCCCGCGAGACAACGATGGCACCGCTTCTGTTGAAGGATTTCCTATACATAAATCGTGCGATGGGAGGAAACCTCTAGATCACTTTGAGATTAGTGCAGAGAAGGAATCCTACGGCGTGGGCATGCTGCGGGCTGCTGCGGGAGCTCAGCTGAGCTGGACACGTGGCGCGTTTTTACTGGTGCGGGTTGGGTGAGTTTGATTTCAAAACTTTAAACGTGTTTTTCTCCCAAACCGTAAATCCGTTTGAACCATCGTGTTGCTTAGAATTAAGGGGGGGGGGGGGGGGGGGGGGGGGGTGGCGGCGGCGGCGACGGACAGATGCGAGCTTGCGGCGCAGGCAGGGAGCAGAGGGGCGGTGCTATACTGTTGTTCCTGCGCGACGGAAGCAGGAAGAAGAACCAGATAGAAACGACAAGTGATCTGAGATCGGCCTACTCGAGTAAGAGGGCCTAAATCCGAATTAGGCCCATCAATCCCTGATTTCTTCCTCACGGATCGGCGGCCCGCGAGACAACGATGGCACCGCTTCTGTTGAAGGATTTCCTATACATAAATCGTCCGATGGGAGGAAACCTCTAGATCACTTTGAGATTAGTGCAGAGAAGGAATCCTACGGCGTGGGCATGCTGCGGGCTGCTGCGGGAGCTCAGCTGAGCTGGACACGTGGCGCGTTTTTACTGGTGCGGGTTGGGTGAGTTTGATTTCAAAACTTTAAACGTGTTTTTCTCCCAAACCGTAAATCCGTTTTTGAATCCGTTTGAACCATCGTGTTGCTTAGAATTAATGCTACAAAATGAGATCCAATATGAATATTTTTTAAAATTCAAAATTTCCATCAACATTTTGAATATACGGTGTCAACATTTTGTTTCTACAATGTCAACATTTTTTTGTTACTGGATCAAAATTTTTTTAAAAAAATGTTGACTTCGTATTCTAAAATTGTTGAAATAGGTTTAAAAAATGTTGACTCTTGTGTTTCAAAATGTTGATGATTAAATTAGGCCGGCGTGTTTAGATTTGTTGAGCTATTGGGCCGATCTATAGGTTGCTAACCTTAGATTGATCTGCATATAGGAGGCCCCTTCTGTTGATCGTCTCGTCTGTTCCTCATGGTTTCGAGTCTTCTCTCTCTTGACGTTCCGAAACTTGGTCACTTGTTATTCTTTTTCCGACGAACGGTAACTTGTTCGGTCGTGTCTCATCAGATTGTCTAATTAACATATGGATAGGCAACCGTGCTTTTGTATGTGCTACACGAAACACGATTGAGGGACGAATGCACTAGATTAACTTCATGCACAGTATACGCTACGGATGCAATCCCTGGTGCCTGGTACTCACAAAAAGAAGAAGATAATGCAATTGCTGGTACTACTATTAAATTAAGGAAAAAGAAAGCGCACGAAAATGACTTGGGAATTTACAATCAGTACCAATTAGGGCTGGACGAAAAGCTCGTGGCTCGTTAGCTCGGCTCGGCTCGTGACTAGCTCGGCTCGGCTCAGCTCGGCTCGTTCACTTTTTCTAACGAGCCGAGCTAGGTTTGTAGCTCGTTATGCTTAACGAGCTAGCTCGAGCTGGCTCGCAAGCCGCTCGCGAGCCAAACGAGCCAGCATGCTCCAACAGGCCTAGCACCTCTCGGTCTCCTCCTCCCTCCACACACCTTATCCCTTTCTCGAATCACGCCGCCACCACACCTTGTCTCCTCCCAAGTCCCCATCGCACGTCTGCCTTGCTCCGTTCGTGAACCGCACCGCTTGCCTCGCTGACTTGTCACCTTGTTCCCTCGTCGCCCACTTGCGAGCTTGCCCGGAGGAGCTCCACGAGGTTGTCGGCGTCCTTTCTCCCGTCATAGCACTCGCCTCTCCCTTCCCTTTCGTCATCAACATTGCAGCCATCAACGTCAAAGCCCATGATGAACATGAGCTCATTGTCCTCACCGCTCTTCCCATGACTATGGCGATGATAGAAGAGGACTGAGTCAAGATCCAAACCATGGATAGGCGACGTGAAGCGTGGCGGCCGACATCTCAAGCCAGGCGATGCCACCTCTCCCTCTACTTCCCTCGTGCGGTGGTGTCGGTTCCTCCACATCTCCAGCCCCCGTCCCCTCTCGGTCGTGACGACCTCTGCGTCGTCGGCCACCGCCTCCCCGTCTGGCACGTCATTGTGCTCAAGGGCGTGAAGATGTACCTAACAGCATGGTCATCGTCTTGTTCCTCAGGTCGTAGCAGAGATGCTAGAGGCGAGTGACGAGCTTAACGAGCTGGCTCGCGAGCCAGCTCGAGCTTGTAACGAGCCGAGCCGAGCCAGCATTCTAGCTCGTTAAGATAACGAGCCGAGCCGAGCCAGCTCGTTATCCTAACGAGCTGGACCGAGCCGAGCCGAGCCGAGCCGAGCTGGCTCGGTAGTCCAGCCCTAGTACCAATGCTGCGTACCGACAATCCAATGAATGAAACGAAAGGAAAGAATAAATAAAACGCGTTACTACATCACCGTACAAGCACAGTAGGAGTAAACCACAACGGGTCATCAACGAAGTAATAACTCTGCCAATTAAGCGGCCCTTGATTAGCGAAAACAAACAGTTCGTCGATCTCGGTGTCCCCGGACCAAGATGGCAAGAACAGAGCTCACACGTGCGTGCGCCCGTTGCAGCGCCCGGGGAGAAAGTGATGAAGCGACATCCCAATCTTCTGCCAGGGCGGAAAAAGAAAAGGAATCAGATAATCATCTGCCAGGGCTTGAGATTCCTTACCAATCATTTTGGATGGCAGCCAGAAACCGGTTTTCATAAGGTGGAAGTAGCTTGGACACAATGGCAGCGTAGAAGAAACCCACGAACAATGTGATGCCGAACGCAATGAACGCCGAGCCTACAAACTCTTCTCTAGAGAAACGCATCTTCCAGTCAATACCTTGGCCTCGGATGAGAAGTCCGCCTTTGGGATACCAGTTGAGACTTTGGTGCTTCAGACCAATCGCATTTCCAGATCAACACATCTCCGGACCTATTGTGCCTAGCACCCCAAGACCAATCTTGTGCACCCTGAGTAAGAAGAGCAGAATTGGACCAAGCCAAAACCTAGAATCATCGGCGGAGATATTAGATTAGTACTCCACCATACAACAACTGAAGGGTAGGGAAAGTGGATTGGATCTGATTGCTTATTAAAGAACTTGTGGTATCATTTGGAATGATATATAATCACTAATTACATGATTGAAGGACACTAAAGCAGTCTAAAATCATACATACAGGGCAGTGTTTACAACATCAAAATACCATGCTAAAAATACCATACGCCGTGCTGCTACAAGGTTTACATTTTACTTCCAGCAGCACACAGATCAGCCGTTCCTCAACTGTAGGGAAAGGACTAACAGCAATATCTATTCTACGGGCATTCTTTGTATCAAATCTTCTTCACCTGTTCACTCACATCCCTTAGGCCTTACAACCTACCATGGGCAAATATCAGGATCTAAAGGGTTGAGGAAGGGGACGGGCGGGACGTACCTACCTCGATCGGATGGCCAGGGTGGTACGTGCTTCAGTAAACGTGCCGCGGGCAACAGGGGGGAGCGTGTGGCGCGGGCTGGACCGCTGGAGCAGAGGGGTGGTGCTCGGCTGTGAGCACAAACGATGGAAGACTCCCTGGTGGCGATGGAATGGAATGCTAGATTTCAGAACGGTATATCCAAGCTTGAGATCTTTCTGTGCTATAAATCAACCGGAGCAAGTTAGGGTTCATACCAGCCAATGAAATCAGTCACAAAGTGCCACTCCACGACAATACAGAGAACCCAAGCCTCCCTTCGCTGGCTTGACGCCGGTCCGGCGGCGCCGACGCTGGTGAAGAAGGGCACGATGGTGTGCGGGGCTACTAGCTGCGACCCAAAGGCGGCCTTCGGACCGGGCCATTCAGCCGAGTCAGGCCCTCACGGATTCTTCAAGAAAACTGCATTTGTTGATCTGGGCCGTAAAGTCGCGGGACTGGGCCGTAAAGTACCGGTCTCCAGATTTTGACATTTTCAGCTTGATCACTTGTTCGATCGCTTGACATTTTCCTGATCACTTGATATTTTTTTTTTGCGAGTGAATCACTTGACATTTTCAGAAGACCATCAACTATGCTTTTGCACGTGTTACAACATCTTGGGACGCGTGCACTAAATTTACTTCAGAGATATTTACACTAAATTATCAAATGTGCTTGATAAAATAAAAATTAAGAGATAATTTGCTTTGTCTTTTATAAAACAAAACTTCGGATCATACTAAATTTATTCGGATAAATTTTAACATTCACACAATATATAATTTGAAGTCACCTCGTGGATCACTATTCACTACACTTGCTCCAGCAATAAGAACCAAGAATCCTTGTTGTAATGCTTGAGATCCCATTGCTTCTCTTGTTGTAAACATTACTCCCTCTGTCCCATATTACCGACAATCCAATGAATGAAACGGAAGGAAAGAATAAATAAAACGCGTTACTACATCACCGTACAAGCACAGTAGAAGTAAACCACAACGGGTCATCAACGTCGTAACAATAACTCTGCCAATTAAGCGCCCCTTGATTATTGAAAACAAACAGGTCGCCGATCTCGGTATCCCCGGACCAAGATGGCAAGAACAGCGCTCACACGTGCGTGCGCCCGTTGCAGCGCACGGGGAGAAAGTGATGAAGCGACATCCCAATCTTCTAGACACACGGGGTGACGAGAGCGCGCGGCCGGCAAAGCGTCGAGTAGCTCACCGGTCAGTTGCACGGTCCTTGTAGTGGCGTCTCCTCTCCTCAATCGCCGACAGCGAGTTCCGAACCCACGGACTCTGACTGAGCCCGCTTGTCAGTGAAGGTTTTGGAGCCTCTGCTGCGCGGTACTCTGGTCGCCGGAGCGCTTCTTGTTTCTCGTGGCGCTGTTCCGCGGCTTCGCCGTCGGTCGAGCAAGCCCGTCCGCCGTTCACATCCACTTCCGATCAAACGGACGACAGACCGAGCCTCGCTGCACCCGGCTCTCGCGGTCTTGTGTCACGGAACGCGTTGAGTGGCAGCAAGGGTGCACGGGCGCCGCGCCCACGCGCCGGCGCCGAGGGAGCACAGTGGCAGCGGTTCGTAATTTACGCGAGAGCACGCGGACCAGCTCGAGAAACCTTTTTTTTTTTTAGTTGAGCTCGAGAAACTCCAGCACGCGTGCACTGGTTCCACGGACCCGGTCTTCAAATGGCTACGAGGGACCCGTGACGGTGCAGAGGACCAGGTGCATGAACCGGCTCCGACGGCGTCGGTTTCCGGGAAGGAAAGGAAACACGAGAAAGCCAAGGAGGAGGGGCCGGGCCCACGTCACGGGTCTCGTCTCTCCGAGTCCGGCGGGTGGCTCACCCATGCATCCGCACCCGACGCCAGCGCGGGATCTCCTGTGGCGCCGCATCAGCTCAGGTTGCCCGTGCAACAATAGTCCACTTGATGATGCGATGATGGATACACGCGGCCTCTCAGGGATGCCACGACAGGCCTCATGTTCCAGTTTGATTTTGCTTGCATGTATGCATATGCATCATTTTAGGTGCGTTTTAGTTCCGTGGGACGTCAGTTCGGCACTTTAGCTAACTTTGTTGTCTAGAAGGTTCAGTGCCCACTGCTGATGTAGCGATGTGTCTACACCTTTCTGGATGGAGTTTAAAACTAGGTGAAACCTCAATTCCCGCTATGACAGTTTGTACTTATGTGAGTATGCAGAGATGACATTGCATTTCAAGACAAAGATTATATTCTTATTAGTACCTAAGATTTTGCAAACTGACAATCACCTGTGTTTTCATTTTTTTTCATCTGTAACGGACGTTAATCATCCACAATAAGTTAAGTGTAAACCCATGGACCGTAGAAGATCCTACCGGACCTTTACCTCCTTGCAAATTCAAAAATTCTTCAAACCATCCCCAACAAAAAGAACCAAAACAAACAGGATAGGAAACAACCGCATGAAATAATAAGTAAAAAGGTTCAAAAAAGGCATAAAACAGTCCAAACAACCTCAACCAACCTAATTAACGACTTTAATAACCTATCCGAACGAGCTTTACCCACTAAGCTAAGCTCACCACTAGTCACTCCTCACTAATCTCTCTCTTGTGTCCCGTCCTCCAAGCCTTCAACCTTCTCTCACCTCGCTTCCATTTCACCTCGCTGCAGTTTACCTCTCCCTTTCTCTCACCTTCCTCGCCCACCTCCATCGCCTCCTCCTTAAGCAAGACCCCCAGGCCCACGACCCGCTAACCCTAGCGCCACCACCAACCAAGCCACTTGTGCTCTCAGCGGCGGCAATGCCGGGGCGTCTCCTCTCTTCGTTGTCGGCGGCGGCCGCGGGTGCCGGCCGGCATGCGTGAGATCGCGCCGCATGGGGAAGGTCGCCGGCGAGGCGCAGCAGCAGCCGCCGGACGGGGCGGCCGGCGGCGCAGGCGGAAGCGGAGGAGGAAGGGGCGGTTGCGTGCGCCGCTGCTGCTGCGGGGGGAATTGGGTGGTGCGGCTGCAATGCGTGGCGGCGCTCGTGCTCGGCGTTGCGGTGCTGCTGTCGGCGGTGTTCTGGCTCCCGCCGTTCGCCGGCCGGGGCAGGGGCGCGGAGGGCCCGGATCCGGGCGATGAGTTAGTTGGTGAGTGTGTCAGCATTGCGAGATCTCGCTTTGCTTTCAAATCCATTTCCTGCGTCTGTGCCTGTGCTCGACGAGTAGTCGCTGCTTGCTCGATTTGTGCTTAGTTTGCACCGGGTGTTTGATTGGTGAATGCTAAGCTTTGGATCTGGGTGTACGCACTGATAGCAGCGACTTTGGTGGCGGAAATTTGAATCAACTATTCAATTGTTGCTAGGAACTTGGTCAAGATGCTGTAACTCACGTTTGGTTCCGACCGCGACCTGCATCTTCTGGAAGCTCTCTGCTGCAGTCTCATCATGCTATTAGTGTATCGTCTGCAAATTACTGACATGTAGCTCGTTTCTGGTGGGCTTTGTTGCTTGAATTTGGTCTGTGCGGCTTAGGCATGTGTCGGTGCCATCTTTTTGTGGGGGCAAAATTAGTAGGGTTGGAATTCTTCTGGGAATATTCTGCAAAACGAGTGAGTGGTTGTGTGGGTTTGGATGGAGATTTGAGTCAAGTGCAAGGAAGGAACTTCCGTTGGCATCTATTAGTGGATTTGTGCTATTTTTGAGAAGTAATTTTGGAAATACCAGGAAAAACTTTGCTACCAAAACTGGGCAACTATACTGAGCTGGTTGTTCGACACAGGTCAGGTCGCAGTCAGAAACACTAAATTTGCTGGAAGGTGTCCCAGCTCTATTATGTCAGATGCCTATTTGGGTTCGATATTGTTTTTGGCATACTCTGTCAAATTCGGTAATGTCAGGGCTAATGGCGTGGCGGACTAACATTGTGTCATGCTGTTATTCTGAATTGATTTTCTGTTGGTATGTGAAATTGACGAGTAGCGCACTGTTATTTATATCCATCTTTTAGTTAATGTGGGTGGGAAGGAGGGATTTCTGGTCACTTCACTTTCCTGAGTCCTGATAGATCATTAGGCAGCAATTTGTGTTGTGCTCTATTCCCAAACTAGTCAAGCGTGTTTGAATGTTCCTATCATTTAGGGATCCCATAGCTTGCATGATGTAATCATGTAATGAACTCAATAGTATTTGCATCATGTTTTACTAATGCCCTTATTCTCTCCAGATGATATAATGGCAAGCTTTAGGCTGCATAAGACGGTTCCAGAGCTGATTGGAAATAAATCCAGTCTCGAATTGGATATATATGAAGAAATTGGTATTCCTAACTCCACTGTACGCCCTCTAACTTTATTTATGTGCATATTTCTTGATTCTTGTGTTGTTGTTCCCTAGACTGATGCTTCAACTTCTATGCAGGTGGTTGTGAAATTACTGCATCCATTAGTTGGATCAAACTGGACAAATGTCATCTTCAGCGTTGTCCCTTACCCAAAGAACTTGACCATATCATCAACATGGTTGAGCATTCTTAGAGCATCATTCATGTCTTTGGTGGTGCGACAGTCAACACTCCACTTGACTGAGTCTCTATTTGGGAATTCATCCTCCTTTGAAGTACTTAAATTCCCGGGAGGAATAACAATTATCCCTCCACAAAGTGCTTTTCTTCTTCAGAAACCCCATGCAACTTTCAATTTCACTCTGAACTACCCAATCTACAAAATACAAGACAGAACAGACGAGTTAAAGGACCAAATGAAGGCAGGCCTACTACTCAATCCATATGAGGTCAGTGTCATCTGGCCTAGTTTCCATTTGTCCGTCTTCGTTATTGTTACATCAATTGAGGATGCGCATTTACATAAAAGATTTGTTCTCCTGTTTCCTCTTCCAGCAGCCTTCATTATGTCAAGCTTTAAGACATTTGATAATTCTGGCACTTCATATCTATGCAAGTTTATACAAAAAGTTATTTGATGCAAATGTGAATATAATCTCATAGATATATTACAATTTGCCACAGAATATTTTTTGTCGTTTGCCCATTATCATTTTTGCAAATAGAACTAACTGCAAATAGTTCTATAAGTATGACAGACAGGCGTACCACTAGGTTAACAAGATGAAGTTATCTATCAATTTTTGTAAGAAGAAAATTGTTTAAAAGAACAAAGAACAAACAGTTGTTACACTCTTTTGTAAACACTGGACCTGTGGTTCTAAACGAAGCCAAGTTAGCAATTTAGGAAGAAGAAAATGCCATGTAGTATATGGAATGTAACATCTACCCTCTGATGTTGTGCATTTCAGAATCTGTATATCAAATTGACGAATTCGAACGGTTCTACAATTCTTCCTCCTACGGTTGTTGAGACCTCCATTGTTCTTGAAGTTGGAAATCACGAGCCCTCTGTACCAAGGATGAAGCAGTTGGCAAGGACAATTGCTAATTCATCATCATCTTCCGGAAACCTGGGTCTGAATCATACGGTGTTTGGCAAAGTAAAGCAGATTAGCCTTTCATCCTATCTTAAGCATTCTTTGCATAGTGGGGCCGGTTCTGACGCGCCTAGTCCAGCACCCATGCATCATCATGCTCATCACCGGCATCATCACCGTCACCACGATGATGACAACAACAGGCATCAGGCTTCAGCTCCTGCTCCAATACATTTACCTCTCCCGCAACCCCAGTATGCTCCACCTCCATCTGGTTGTCCATATGGCACAAAAAACAAACCAAAGAAAAGAAGCCATGTAACACCAGCTGCTGAGCCTTCAGCTAATAGTCATCATTCTGCTTCGACATCACATCCGCGGTCACCTTCTCCTGGTAGTCATTCTCCACATGATCCCAATATGCGTGGTGGCTCCCCTGTTCCATCTCCAGTTCCACCAGAATCACCGTTGCCTGCTGTTTCTTTCGCTCATGCACATCCTCCAAGTGTGCCTAGAACAAGGACAATAAGCCCTGCTCCAAATGCTCATGCAACAAAAACAGGCCCTGCTGTGATGTCACAAGTGGCCCCTGCACCTCATTCATGTGAGTTCCCTTTCCATTTTATATTTCACGATTGGAGATTATTAAAACAAAACTAGTATATATATTGTCCAATGTGGAAAAAGGAAGTATTGTTCAAAAGACAACTAGCCATCAGCATGTATCATGCAGGGGGGTTGAGAAGTTCATCTGTTTGTAACAGTTTCTGCTCGTAGGATAACATAGAATATCCACTTTGCCTGGTCACATATTTGATCTTAGTGTCTAGTTTTCTACATAGGCTGTTGAGGTTAAATTGACAAGCTATTTTATGTGAAATTGTGAATACTTTGCATTGATTGACAATTAATTGTTGGCAAGGGAAGTTTAGCTTTCCCATGGAATAAGGTAATATCCAGTGAATCAAAGGTTCTGGAAACTGGTATTGGAGTCAAAACTCTATAGTTGTGGTGGGTGGTTCAATTACTTCATAATGGACTGGTTTTTCTTATTGAATCATGATGAATGGGATCTCCTTTTTTATTTGTCACTGATCAGCTAGCGGAAATGAATTGGCTTTGATGAGCCCATCCAGAGACTCCATTTCATGTTTAGTAGTATTTCATGTCTACGGTCTACCTCATGTGATAGTAGCAATATGCAACATTTCGCTGACTATTTGAATTGCTGTTGCAGCTTATGCTACTGGAACACGGAACACTTCCTGTGGCTGGGTTGTTTTTGTCGTAATGATATGTATCATAATGAGCTTACTATGATGAATGACACGCGGCTAACCAGAAAGTAAATTAGAGGCGGATGTTTGGACTTTGGAAGAGGGGACGAGGCTGCACAGGTGGTTTATTCTGGTTACACATAGCCAGGCCAATCACAGCTCCCGGGCGGGTGGCCAAAGCACAAGGAAGCTCACCCCTGCCTCGGCGTGCTGTTATACTTGTTGTTAGTGCATGTAAATATGGGTGGTGGAATATGGGTATAAGGCGAACGGGCGGCGGCTGTGCGTCGTGGTCAAAGCCACAGCGGTGGCAGGCCCTTCTCTAGCACAGGCGCGCTCGCCCAAGGTTTGCTATGTACTGCTGCTGTTCAGTGGGAAGAGGATTCATCTTCAAGTGTAAAGACCTTTCTTTTTGTTTGCTTGAGGGAGCACGGCATTTGCCTCCAGCTAACTGGGGGCGGTTTTGCATGCACGCTGTCTTCAGAGCATTTTCTTGTGTCAAATCTCATGTTATCATATGCCTGCAAATCGTGGTTACTGGTTACGATGGATAGCATCAGGCTTGTATTGGGTGCTCCCATGTTCACGACTGACTACGGTAAGCGGTGGTCGTGTCGCTCACCGGAAGCCGAAACCGTGTCCTTGCATTTACTAGCATTTGACGCGGTCACGGAGAAGAGGAGAGCCTGACGCGCGCCTGCCAAACTTGTTGGCCGACCGGAGCACAGGACTACATGACAGGAGTCCGCCGCTCCGACCAGATCACGGCAGGCCGTGCCTGCCACCACGCCGCGCGGGGAAGCCGGCCGAAGTCGCGGGCTCCGGACACATGCGGTTAAGGGTCAGTTTGGTTGCTACCCTGGCCTCGGTGCCTGAGGAAAAAGTGTGCTAGGCAATCGATGGTTGCCTGGTCAGGCAAGAACAGACGGAGGTGTTTGGTTGCACAAGGGTGCCTGAAAGAAAACAATAAAACGAAACATCGCTTTGTTTACTGAAACACGTAAAAGAGAGTTAGTACTGCTTTCTCTGTTTCCTTTTTCCAAGCCAGAACCACATGGTGCGGCCTAAGGATCCATTGCCGCCGGTGACGCTTGATAGAGAGGTGCAGGAGACCATCAAAATGGATTCATGAACAGGTGTAGGCTACATAGGCAAGATCAATTTGGGCTCATTCACGGTTTAGTTTTTGAATTTTGCGGATTCGCACTCATCGTCACCAACGAACTCCCTCAAAGGAGATGGAAACTTTACCGGGAGTATCCATAAACACCGAGATGAATTCGTGGTAAAGTGTATTAGGAATGGATATGATCAATTGTGATCATATTCATGGCTATTTTTGCGTATTTGAAGGATTTGCGGGCTTGCTTGGAAAGGGGGAAAACAAACTTGAGGAAGAACAAAACTCGATCCCTGGCGAGGGGGGTGTCGATCTGCGTGTTCGTCTCGCTGCTTTGCAGCAGCTACAGTGTTCGCAGTTATTTCTTCAGCAGCAGCTACAGTGTTTCAGCAAAGCTACAGTGTTCGCAGTTATTTTTCTGCAGCTGCGGAACGAACAGACTGCTCTGCGGATGCGCGAGTTGCGGAGGCGCATGCGATGGGGATGCCGGAGCCGCAGAGGCGCTGCAGGTGGGGGCGTGCGAGCCGCGTCTGCTGCTCGGGAGGAAAGAGCGGAAGGGAGGAAGAAGAAGGGCCAGGCGCGGAGGGGTCGCGGGAGCGTTCGCTCAGGCGCTCGATTTTGAGCGCCTGAGCCTGATGGACTCGCCTGAGCAGGCACATTTTTAAGGTAGCAACCAAACACGATACCATTAACCTCAGGCACTATCTCAGGCCAGGCAAACGCAACGAGGGCAGCAACCAAACTAACCCTTAGTGCGGGCAGCGAGACCAGGTCGGCAAGAGCTCGTTTTGTCCGTGCAGCCACGCGGGAACCAGCAAACCACCTGTGCGGCGCGCGCGTGGCAAGCATAAATCAGCTCGTTAACTCTCTGCAGGACAAGGACTGTTACAGATCAGGTGGTTTGCCGCGCAAAATTACCATCAAGCCCTCTTAATCGCAACGACCACTTGAGCCGCGTCAGGCAAACCTTGTCGTGGTAGGTCCATAACACAACTAGTGATGCCTGTACGACCGAGTATAGTACTGGCTTTGCTATCTGGGGTGCCGCCGTGCGGCTGGTAGGAGGAACACGCACGCACACACGCACCTACCATCCGAGTTCATGCTCCAGCATTAATGGAGGTGAGCGGCGCACAGTAGCCAGCCCAACAGCCTCCTACCCGTCGTCCAACTGCATTGACACCCTCTTTAATTATCATCGATCACCTCACTCACTCACTCACTCGTGTGTCCATGTCAGTCGTACAACTTGCACGGTTCACTGATCCAGATTAACCACTGGCTCATCGCATGAGCTCCGTGCTAACAATTGCACAACTCGTGCACTGGTAGTACTCCACTCGACACCTAGACGCCGTCTCCCTCAGGGCTCCGGCGCCCTCCAGTCACCGCCACCTCCACGTACGCGCGCGCACCTCCGACGCCATGCCGGGCGGCTCCTACCTGATGACGAGCAGCTTCTCCTACCGCAAGCTCAAGAAGCTCCCCACCCCCGCCACCCCGCACGACGAACACGGCGACGAAGCCGAACATCCGCCGCCGGCGCCGACGACCACCTCCATCCAGGACTACTACCACTCCTACTACCGCGCGCTCGGCGCCGCGGTGGCGAGGAGGAGGAGGCAGCAGCAGCTGGGGGCACCGGCATCCGCAACCACCGGCAGGACGGCGTGGGGGCGGCGCAGGGGCGGTGCGCGGCGGCCGCGGCTGAGGATCTCGAGCCTGGCGCGGGCGCTGCGGCGAAAGGCGGCGGCCGTGGGCAGCAGGGTGCGGGCGTCGGTGGCCAAGGTGGCGGCGCGGCTCAGGGAAGGGCGGCCCTACATCGGGGACCTCTTCGCCGGGAACTACATGTTCATGCAGGTCGGGCCGTCGCCCACCATGGCCGGGCTCGATGGCGACAAGGGCTTCAGTGTGCCCTTCGCCGACTACTACTACGCCACGTTGATGAAGAGCAGGCCGGCGCCGGCGCTGCAGCTGCACCATGCTGCGGCTGCAGGGGAGGAGGGCAAGGTGTAGTCGCTGGATTCGATTAGTCCGACCGATCGTGTCGATATCAGTTCATTATTGATGATCGGTCTGTGTGCTTTGTGATCTTGATGTGGAGTTATGGGTAAATAAAAGCGCAATCAGTTTGAATTATGTTTCCTTCTAGTGTGTGCGCTTAATCAATCTCCTCGTGATTGATAGTGAAGTGTAGGAGCCCACAGATGTATAACTCCGCGTGACCCACACACTGGCTGTGCCGCTGTGGCAACCACAATAATGGCATGCAGTGTGCTCACTGCTGAGCTAGCGGTGGAGTGGGTCACTGTTTGTCTGGTCCAGTTTTACTCATATGGCCTACTACAAGGTGAAAACTGGTGATGATTCACGTGTAATTTTTATAATTTGATCTTTTTTGAAAAAGTTTTTCATATATGAACTTTTTTTCTGAGCGCAGTGTGATTTGGCGTTCAGGTTGAACTGATGGTCGCCGTTATAATTGACGCTCACCATAGCCACGTCAGCAGGCGGGCACTCGCTCGTTTTGCTGACTTGGCAGGGGGTGAGCGCCAAATCATTTGGCGCCCACCCCCGGGCACACAAAAAGCGGACCTTTCTTTCTTTGCTCCCCTCTTCTCCCTTTCTTCATTCCAGTCGTTCCGCAGCAACTGCAGTATGCAGCCCATGTCCACCTTACATGTCGGCCTAGTTTGTACTCATTTCATTTCATTCTGTTTTATTAGTCTTTCATATTTATTTTTTTCCCTTTTCTGTAACATTTTTAAGCTTTTATATTTATGTTTTTTCTTATCTTTAACATTTTTTAAGTAGCATATAATGGATAAGGACATGTTTGGGTGTAGTTTTTTAAAACTAAAGTATCAAAAAACCATAGTTTAGAAAAAAGAGATCATGAGTGGTGTTTTTAAAACTCCAAAATGGTTGCATTTTTAGCAATACTATGGTTTTTAAAATTACAAAAAAATTACATCCAAACACCTTCATACCTCTTAAAATCAAAGTATTTTGCGAAACCGTACTATTCTTACAAAACTCTAAAAATACTTTGTATCCAAACATGCCCTAAGCTGAAATATGAAAGGAATCATCGGCTCGTCTATCCGATGTTTTTTATTGAGCTAACTGGTCGCTTTGTACCTTTTTTTTTGTAAAAGCAAACATCTTGCGAATATATCAGAGAAAATTCGAATTTGCAAGCGTGTGGATTCATAAGTTGTATTCGCGTGAAAAGTAGAAAAGTGGCTCCGATAAGTCGTAAGCCCATTCCTGGAAACTCATTAAAAATAACTGGATTAAAGCATGCATGAATGGCTTGTAGATATCCTTCGTGCTGTTAACCAGATATGGAGCTTAAAATCAAACGAGTCTCATATTTCAAGCTTGCACCAGACGGCATGTTTAAGGAAATTTCTCACCAATAAAATGTAAAGTTTACATGACTTGTTCATTGTTCAGAAGGAAAAAAACATGACTTGTTGGGTAATTCAATCATGGGCCTGGCTACAAGCAAACTGAATAGCTGCAACTGGAACAAAGGAGAAATGGACTAAATAATGAAACTTCTTGCTACAATGGTCTTCTGGAGATTCGGTCCAAGCATTACATCAGATGACTTAGTCTTCTGGAGAACTCCCACGACTCACGAGAGCATTCAGCACCACCTACGACAGGATTCACAAGAGCGGCTCCTAGTTCAGGGGTGACCTATCACAAGATAACCAAGATAAGCATGTGAAACGTGTTACTTGAAGGAAATATGAGGGCTTTATCATCGTAATGCAAAATTTTATTTCAACTAATGTATGAAAGCATTTGCTAACCGGATGGCCAGATGATGAGGCCGTTGAACATCCGCAAAGTTGGCTAATCTTGGACCGGCTAACGTTGCATTGCCACTTATCAGCTGCACGTCCATCAGCCAGTAAAGAATAATTCATTTCTAAAACATGATGCGATTGATAGCTAAGCTCGTGTAACTAGGATACCTGAATGGCAGAGTTGACGTACTCGTTAAACTCACAAGACTCCTTAATCGTAGTTACTAGCACATCACTCTTCCACCGTAAACTGTCCGTCAAACCATGTTCCCTCAAATTTTTCAGTTTTAGTACCTCCTCCCGAAGCTGCTCCACTTGTGTGGACTCAAAATTCAGTTTCCGACGGCCTGTCTCATCTCTTCCAGTCACCTCAGAATTCTTGGTGGATGTGCTGCTGAAGTCCAATTATGTTATTAGGCAACTATAGAACTGAAAAATAGATTGCAAAGTAGAAAACTTCAGTCAGAATCACCCAGGTGACCTGCCTGCGACCATTATTGTCACATCCCAAATATTAGAAGCCCTAAATGATGTATATAAACCTTAAATAAGGATGAGTTAAGTTTGAATTTCAAATTCGAGTTCATTTGGATTTTTGAAATTATGCATACATAACATTCATATGCATGCAGGAACTTCTCCATTTTTTCGTAGGAATTTGGCTCGGCCAAAAATCCCCAAAAATTTACCATAGATGCAATTCACAAAGGAGTATTTTCTGTGAATTTTTCAGAATGTTTAGAGACCATTTACTTAGGTAGAAAATTCGTGAACACGTCACCTTGTTTGAAAAATTCGAAAAACAGTAGCAGACCTAAATAGGCTCGGCCCAATTAGCCAAACCAGCGGACCAGCCTGCCATGGCCCACCTTGGCCCACGCCAGCCCGCGCCGGCCCGCACCTCCTTCTCCCTCCTCTGTTCACGCGCGGCGCGACGCGCTGCGCCACGATGCGCGCCGCCGATGTCGCAGACGGCGTTCCGCGCGCCCCGTGCCGTCTCTGCCACCTCGCGCGCGCCCATGCCGTCGCCTGTTCCTGCGCTGACCTCGGAGCGACGAAAAATCGTCGTCGCGCAGCTTCCATGCCGCACGCCGCGCTGTAACATCCCACCCTAATCATGATACAAATCTGCTGTTAGTGCACTTTGATCACAAATGTTAATGATCACATTGGAGAATTTAATTTAAAAGCAAATCAATTGAAAATAGTCAAATATGAACTTGAACTAGAACTTCAAAATTTTGTATACAAGTGGGCCCATTTGAAAATTTCCTTGGCATCCAGGGGAAAAAAGAGAATTTTGGAGAATTTTGTGGATTTTTCTACAAAAGGAAATGGGCTCAAATAAATCCAAGATCATTTATCCAAAATCTGTGTTAATTGAATTTTAACTCAAAATATAAATCGAATTAGGAAAAGTTGTAATAAGGAAAACTGTTCATCTCAATGAAACCTTCCAGAACTGATTTTATCAGATTTTTTGGAGCACAGTAAGGTTTGGTTTCAATCAATCCAAGTCAGCACGTGCAAATTTGTTTGAAAATTCGAAAAAAGTACTGTAGCGCCGGGTGTCGTCTCCGCCACGCGCACCTCTCTCTCTGCCCATTCCGCCGGAACTATGGCCGGCGTCAGCGCGGCACAGCAACGGCGACCGATTCAGCCCCCTGCTTGACTCCAGCTCGCACTCCCTCTCGCCCTCTCCGTCAATTCACGCGCAAAGAGCAGCCGCCCAGAGCCGAGCCGCCATTGCCGCCGAGCTCGAGCTCACCGCCGCGCCGCCGCTCCGCCGCACTTCAAGTCCAAACCCAACGGCAAAAAGGTGCGCTAGGAGTACCTCAACCCCAGCCACAACACGAACATCGAGCTCCCCCACCCTGCAGAGAGATCGACGCGGATTTCAACCATGGCCGGCGGGTGAACCCGAGTGACCTCGCCGTCGATTTCTTCTTCCTCGGTGAGTGTGGGTTCAATTACTTGCTCACGGTGGTGCTCACCCCCCTTGCGCACCACCCAGCGCTGACCTTGTCGTGCGTTGCGCAGTAGGCTCGCCGGAATCGCCTTCTTCCCCGACGCCGTTCACCGGACTGCGCCGCCCTCTCCGACGAACTCCCCTCTCCGGCCTTCCTCCACGTGCACACGTACCACGGTGAGCTTCACCCTGACCCCGTGATGCTCATGCTTGCGCTAGTTCACCTGTGCGCTGCCTCACCTCGCCGGAACGCCGTGCGCCGCCGCTCGCCGCCGCCGCCATCGCCGCCGACCTTCCTCCCGACCACGCGCACGTGCACCCCAACCAGCCCTAGAGTCGCCTCGACGCCCTCTACGCGCTGCCGCTGACCGTCACGTGAAATCCGCCGCCGTTTAGCCGGAACGGCGACCTCGCCGTTGCCCTGTCGCGCGCGCACGCCGTTGCCTTGGCCCTGCTACAGTGCGCGGCCCTTTTCTTTCTTTTTGTTTTTCCCATAAATCTTTTAAACTTGTAAATTCGATAGAAATTCAAATACAACTCCGACAAATCCGAAAAACAATTTGTTGGTTTCCTTATGATCAGACCTATCCAGTGGTAGAACATAAACATCTGAATTCGTCTTAATTAATTTTATAAAATTCAGAGAAGAGAATCAGGAAATCATTTTTATAACAAGATCTCTAAATGCAAAAATTCTGAATTTTGGCATACACACTCCTAATAGGTTCACTGAACATCCCACCAAGTGGTATCTTGAAATGCACCTTATTTTAGGAGTAATTTCAGTTTCAATTTTCTAGAAAAATCTTTTTTATCATTTTATTCCTGCACTTTTTGGCATCAAATTTTGGATATGTCGCTGTACCTAGGATTAGGTTGATAAATAAAAATACAAACTTAATTTTAGATCTTCCAGAACCCTTTTTAAAGAATTTAGAAGAAGATCCCTTATTTGCACGTAAGGAAATTCATAAATCCAAAATAATTTGTGTAAATCACTTGAGACCAGAATGCAAAAAACCTGATAAATGGCCCTGCCAGCATGTTGCATTGTGCGTTATAAAATCATCATGTCATATTTGTCAAGGAAGTTCCATGAACCCTCTTTGACTTTGTGTATATCGTTGCATTCATTTAGGAACTGACGCCGGACTCGAGGACTTGGAGCTCGTGACCGAGGAGGCCGGCGCTGACTTGAACGTGCTCGAGTGTGCTAACCACCAACCCCCTGCATATTAGCAGTCGGTCTTAGAAGGCCATTTTGACGAGTAAGACTTGCTGAGTATTAGTTGCTCAGGGTTTCGTTGTTTAAAATTTTGCTGCAGGTATTCCAAATTGTAATTTCTACGGTTGTTGTGGCAAAGTAGTGTGGGAGGGTGAGCCGCCTAAGGACTGGTCTATTGAGTGGGTTCCCTCCTCTCCCAGCCAGGAGCAAGGTGAGTGAGATCGTGTCTACGGGCCGGACATGATTTCCTTGTAGATATGTATCGTCGTGTGTTTCGCTTCCGCTCGCTTTTATGTAATTGAATTTCGAACTCTTTTATGTAATATTAATCGAACTTCGAACTTTATATCCTATGTTAATTATGGAACCAATGTAATAACTGAACTTAATGTAAAATTATTTTACTTATGCTTATGTGTGTGGTCGTGTGCATACTTGCTTCACCAAGTATCCCCCGATTAAGATCCTGGTTAGCCAAACCCCTCATTAATTTGAGGTGGGGTGCTACAGCGCAATGCCATTCGCCGCCGCGGCACCGCCCCTTTGTTCTCCCCTGTGCTTGCACTGGCGCAAGCCGCCGATGGTTGCCACGCGCGCCACGGAGTTCTGCGCAGCTTCTTGCGCTCACGTTCGCGATCCAGGGCCTCCTCTTCTACTCCATTGTCCTTTCGCCACCGAAGGCGCAGAGCACGTTAGCGCGTCCCCAAAGCAAACCGCCTCAAAACCACTACAAAAGCTCGAGCCGCATCCCTGTGTACATTCTTTGGTCCTCCACAAGCTTATCGTGCAGCCCACGACGAGAGAAGTGGAGAGAGCAAAACGAATTTTGGCTTTTCCCCAAAATCGCCCGCCGCCGCCATTGCCGGAATTCAAGCTTCTCCGGTGAGCTCCACGTTGAGTTCAAGGGCTTATAGCCTCCCTGTGCGATGCTGATGCTCACACCCTTGACCTTTTTCTTTTCCTCCAGGCGGAAGGATCACATCGCCTTTTCTTCCCCTGTTCCGCCGCCGCTGTCCGGCAAGTCGCCGCCTCCAACTGCCTCCGTCCTCGCCAGCCGTTCGGTGAGTCTCCTGGGAGCCCGTAGATGCTAGATGCACAACATAAACATGTCGCCGCGCCCTCTAGTTTGCATCGCATCGTCGCTCTATGGCCGCGCATGTTAGGTCGTCGCCGCGCCACCGCTACAGGCCACCGTCGTCGACGAGAGGACCACCGGACGGAAGCTCTTGAGCTCCTGCATCGCGTAGGGTAGCATGTCAACGTAGTCAGGCCGTAGTTCGCCGCCGGCGAGCCGTCCAGCCGCCGCGATTACTGTGTTCGTGTTAATTCAAATGAAATCATTCCTAAGCTGCCACTTGGCGTTGCCTGATTGGCCAGAAAATGTTTAAACGTTTTCAACTCAAAATAGATAGAAAAATGGTAGGGAAAAATTAGGAGAAATATCTGGAAAAATTCCTTATATTTTTAGGCTCCTTTTTATGCAAAATATGACATATGTGTTTAGGGAAAATTTCATAATAGTAAATAGGTTAACTTTATGTCTTGTTTAAAATAAAATACTTAGGAAAAATTTCATATGGAAAATAAATGAAATATGGTTACTTTCTGAACATTTCAGAAACTATATCCACTGTAGATTTAAAATTTATCATAGGAAAAATTTAGAAGAAATAACTTGTAGAGTTACTTTATTTTCTAGAAAATCAAATGTTTCTTATAGAAAATTTATTTAAGTTTACCTAAGAGATATGCATGCAATCACTATAGATGAAAAACTTAGTTTTCTACTTCTCAAACCACTGATAGTACTTTTTTTGTGGAAATAAAAATATTAAACTTCATTTGTTTAAATATTTATGCTTGTCACATTGACCATAAGTATTTTCTTTAGGAAATTAAGTAAATTAAAATTCTTGTCTAGGTGAATATGGCCTTTTCAACCCTATGAGTATGCCATACTGTAAAAGATTGACTTGTTAGCTTGAAAATTCGTTTAGGAATAATTTAGTCAATTCTGGACTAAATTTGACCCCTTTTGATTTGTTTATGAATTTAACTTCGAACGCGCATAGAATCGTCGTACGATCTCCGAATTGAGTGATTCGAATTACATAGTTCATCTAAATTCATGCTTCATGCATACATGCAAAATATGCATCATTTTCAGTTGGTTTTTAATTCAGATTTTATTGGTATTTATTTGGATATTATTTACTTTAACGTGTAGACGATCCGAACAATGAAGAATATGTAGAGGAGCAAGAATCTAAGGATCCGAACTACGAGGACCAAGAGTTTGAACAAGACCAGCAGCAAGGCAAGCACCCCCTTGATCATTTTGAACCCATGTTTGTGATGAAATGATTTGCATGATGATTAGGGATAAACTATGCATTAATAGTTCCAATAAAATTCTGCTGGGAAAAATATGATAAACCCTTTTTACTGGAAACACTATGACCCCTTATTTACCTCTACTTGTAGAATAGTTTTAGAATGGGAATTGTTAGGGAAAATATCCTTTTAGGAAGCACACTATATACTATTATTTAAAATGGTGACTTAGTAATTTCCCATTAAATGGTATATATGTTTAAGCACATGCTAATCTATAAATTTCAGATTTATACCACTTGTTGGGAACTATTTATATGCTTTAATAATTTTAGATGATGGCGGGTTATGTTATGATAATTATGATGATATTTTGATAATTGTGGAGACCCGTCACATCGCATAAGGACCGGTACATTATAACTTGATTTAAGGAAATTCCCGTGCGACCATGGACGCAGGTATGAGACGGCCATGGCTAAGTAGTTAATTGAATGTTACCTTGCCTTCTAGAAGTAGAGAATGTGCGGATAATTCCTGTTTTGGTGGGGTTATTCGTCGGGGCTCCCATTGCTATACGCGTGGGATCAAAGCTTGCTTACACAATAAATTGTACCTTTTCCTGCCTAACTATCCATATATGAAGGAGGGGAAAATTGTACCTCTGGGGTGTTAGTGGTCAGGTTCAGAGGATGTTACTGCAATTTAGGGAAGGCAAGAATAACAAACGGTTAGCGAAAACGTCATGTGTGATACCGATGTGCACACTTCGTGAGTGCACGGTGCTAGCTACACCACAGACGGTCACTCACAATCCATGGGTACAGCGTACAAACTCTGCAGAGTAATAATCCATTCGAATGGCCGTGCTTGCGGTCTCGAGCTCCTTAATGATAGAACTTTTGTTTAGCAAATGATAGGGAATGAATTTGATTATGTTTTGTTAATTGTTTAATTATTTAACTTGTTGCAAGACTTGATATCTCATTTTTATGGAATATGTATGTGCTTATTCATTTATGCAATTCTTTACTTTAAGTTACCTTCATTTTAATAACATTTATTTAAATTTACTTTCGGTATTTACTTTTGAAACTTTATCACTTCCTTTCCGCGGAACCTTGCATTTAAATTACTTTGTCATACACAAAAGTCTTGCTGAGTACCAATGTACTCACCCTTGCTAAATATGTTGATCAGAGGAAGAAGAAGATTCATATGAAAATCCGCAGGACACGGATTTTTATGCTTCGAGTTTTGACGATACTCTCGATGGTTGGGTCTAGGTTCATCTAGGTTGTTCACCTGTGGAGTCTTGGGCAATGACCACTAGATGCGTTGCGAGTTCTTTTGAACTTTATTTGCCTCTTCAAACTTTTATTTAGCCGGTCGGCTAGATGAATGTATAATTAAGTTGTGATGTTTAAATGAGAGATGTAAAATAAATCAGGATTTTGTTGTATGTGTATGTTGATATCAATTGCTTACGTGTGTGCTTGCGGTTGATTCTGGGACAAGCACGTTGAAAACACGTAGTTTCGGGTATTTAAATATCCGGGACACCGCAATTATGCACACAAACTTTTGAAAGTTTGAAAGGATGTTCGGTGTAGTTAGGTTGTAGAGGACATCACAAACAGTACTATGGCTATCTCAGAATGTACAGAGTTTAAATTTTGTCTCAAAATCTAAGGATTTCTAGAGATAGCACAAACATTGTGAAATTAATTTGGTGTCAGATGGTTGATATATAACAACGTAAACTAAGGTGTAACATTTTTTTTTACCACCACTATTGACGGAGAGGAAATCGTCCACACCGCCATCGGCTCGCTGCGCGCGAACGCCTGGTCGACGTTCGCACACCAGCGCAGATGCCTTGAGCGTGTCCCCACTACAACCTCAACTGCACGCCGCCGCCAGTGCATCCGAGGTTCAAATCCCGTCGCCGCCGGCGCCGGGGTCCTCGGTGGGGAAGAACCTGATGGCCACCATGACATCTTCGCGAGAACCGACGGAAGAACAGACAGATCTGGTCACCATCAACCCAGCCGGAATCAGATCCGGTGGGGTAGCGACATTAGAGACATAGAAGCAATTTCATTGGATGAAAATCATGGAGGTGGAGGAGGATAACTTGGGGAAGCAATTCGTCCAAAAAATCTCGCCTCAAACCATCCAGAATCGATCAATTTGGTGGAGGAGATTGGATGGGAGAGAAAAGGGGACGCCGACTGTTCTGTTCGTGTGTGCGACTGGAATGAAGGGAGAAGAGGGGAGGAAAGAAAGAAAAGCCTGCCTTTTGTGTGCCCGGGGGTGGGCGCCAAATCCCCCTGCTAAGTCAGCAAAACGAGCGAGTGCCCGCCTGCTGATGTGGCTAGGGTGAGCGCCAATTATAACGGCGCCCATCAGTTGAACCTGAGCGTCAAATCACACGGCGCTCAGAAAAGGGTTCATTTCTGGACATGTTCTTCTCAAGAGTCTATATGTGAAAAACTTTTTTCAAAAAAGACCAAATTGTAAAAATTACACGATGATTCAAGGCCCATCAGCGCTACGGGAAGGAAATAGTATTTGTGCATAGCTACACATGTTATATAGAAGGGCCCTGTACCAATTCACACGCGGAAAAACACTTGCATGTTGGCCTAGAGCCCTCTAGATTCTTGGTTATGAACAAAATTGCAGCGTTGATTTGGAGAAAATCTATCGTTTTTGCACAATCCTGTGATAAGCCGGAGGAGTGCAAGAAGGCGTTAGGCGCGCGGCCCACAAGGCGGAAGCTCCGCCGTGGGCCTCACTACCGGTCACGCCACAAACGCTCGGCTGTGCCTCGTGGAGGGTCCCCATTGTCGGCTTCTCTGCTTCCAGCCATGCTTTACGAATTAAAGTACTGTCAGTGTCGGTGTCAACAAGTAAGGTGGTGTTTGGATGCAGTTGGGTTAGGGAAAGGGAAATAGAAAGGGAAATGAGGGAGCGGGTTCGCGTTAAGGAAATCAAATTATTTTCCTTTCCAATGTTTGGCATGAATATGGATTGGGAAAGGGATATATTTTTTCTATGACCAAACTGCCCCTCCTGACTCGTGAAGCAATTTCTCAATCCGACAACAATCAGCAGCTCCAAGCCATGAATTTTACTGGTCCTTGGATATGCTGCATCCTCATCCACTTTCTCAATCGGACAAGAACCAAAAGCCAAAGAAAAATTGGAAGGAAATATGAATCAGCTTCGTACGGAACTGCTTCGTATAAGAAAAGGGGGAGGAAATAATGAAGTAAAGAAATGTCAATCGCCAAATCTGAGAGGAATCCAGAGCAAGCTAGGCGCTAGTTAATTCCAACGATTGGTATGTTGCCTGTGGTCGAGCAAGGCATGGATTACATGCCGGCAAGTGCAGTCAGGAAAAAACAGCGTTGGGAAAAAAAAGAGAAGCAAAATGAACAGGGCAAACTCCAAATCTGAGAAGAATCGTGAGTAGCAGAAGAGGCAGCGCAAGCAGGTGAGCTGCACCGGACAAATAGCCATGACGCGCTGCTCTTCACACTCACCGGCTTCACGCCCGTCTGCTGCCTCTGATTTGACTTGTGCCTGCGTGGGAGTGGCAACCGCAGGGAATCGTCATCCGAAGGTGAGCGTGGGGCGACGTCCTCGTCGCAGTTGCGGACGAAGAACTCGGAGCCGAGGACGACCGAGCCGGAGAGAGAATCGCGGAGCCGCATGGCCGCAGTCTAGCACGAGCTCTCCAACGATGGGCAAGCAATGTCCATCGCCCATTTCCCTGCTCAACCCACCTCCTCCATTGGGATTGGATCAGTGGGAAATGAGGGGCTCATTTCCCTTTCCCCAACCCTCCCCATTTCCCTAACCCGAAATACAAACAATGGATCAGATCTATCCCACCTCTCATTTCCCTATCCCACCTTTCATTTCCAGGAATCCAAACACCACCTAATGGTTCAGTGGTTAGCGGATGGATGGTTCGATTGGAGACGATGATCCTCACGACCTTATCTAATGCAACGAAGCCAATCGGTATGTCCCAACAGCTACATTGGCATGAAGTTCTCGGTTACTGCACGTCTGCACCATGAAGCTATGACAACGTACACGTTTCAGGTGGGCTCATACCAGTCGCCATGTTCTATCAGTTTCTCTTTTTTCAGATGTGGATACCACAGCTAATGCTTCCCAAAACAAAAAACGAATTTGTTGTTGAGGGCCAGGGCACAGCCATCTTGAGTTGTTAGTGGTCCCAAATACTGTAAGTTAGCTGCCCTGTAGGGCCGCAGTTCTCTGCTCTGCACTGGGCTGCTGTTTCAATAAAAAAAAAAATAAAAAAAAAAGCACCCCACCCCAATGATCTCAACTTTTCTTTGCCTCAAAAGCATTTTGCATGAGTATCAGATATCCATGAACCATAGATATGATACCAAATAGCGCAGCAAAAGAATAATAGATGCAAATTCGAAGGAACCACCATTTGTTAGGCGAAAAGGTGACAATTGAATGAATTGACAGTCTTGTGTAGTCCAGGGGATCTAATGGTACAAATGCTACGACTATGCTGCAATGAATTACACAACGTGGCAATTTTTCAAGAATTTCAATTGAAAGAAGATACACGGGCTCCCTGAAGATGCCTTGCTGGGCTGCTGCTGCTTGGGGGAGCTGGGGAAACAATGTCAAGTAACCATCAATTATCTGACAAATATGTACCGAGAACCTGATCACGTGGTCATAACAACTGCTTCTGTCAATAAGGTTTACTATGCTTGTTATTTTCTCTCTTGAGTTGTACTTTGAGCTTTTTACCGCCTAGTTGGAAACCATTCATCATATTGATGGCTGCCTGTGCTGAAGCGGGGGAGTCGTAGCTCACAAAACCTGCAGTGCAAAGTTACATCACAGTTAGAGCAATTACCAACCTTTTTCTTTTTGGCAGGGGGACAGAGAGATAGAGGTTTTACCGAAGCATTTGCTGACACCCGTTGCTTTGTCGACAAATACCTTAGCACTTAGTACTCGACCAAAACTCTGAAACGCACTGGAAAGCTCTTGGTCTCCATAATCTTGTGGGATATGGTATATAAATAGATTCGCTCCAGGAGGACCTGTAGACATATTATTTTACTTCAGAATGAAACAGACATCACAATATCAGCTACTAAAACGGTGGTGGACTTTAGTATTGCATAATAACACATTGGTTTAGATATTACAGCCAAGTGCTACACATACAAACAGAGCTAGAAATCATTCTCCAGCATTTCGTGGTGGAATACCATCTATTCACATCTTCTGAGTGCGTTACGCTATATGTATATTTTTGTGGGACAAATGGAAATGTACGTGACAAGAAGAAATGTATATGATGACAATGTGGAGACAAAATGCATATGGGCTAAAGACTACATCTACTCTCTAGAGAATGTAACTTTTCCTTTTACAAATAGATAAATAAGGTACTGAATGTGTCTAACCTTCAATCTGCCCGCCGACATTGCTGCTGGGACTGGAAGGTATGGCAGAATTGGCATTTGCATTTGGAACTTTCATTGAATTTTGAGAATTTCCAAAAGGTCGATTGTTCATGAGACCACCAGGATATGACCCAGGATACTGCATACCAGGGACAGCAGGATAAGGGCTGCCTAACTGCATTGCATTAAATGATCTATGGATTGAACTGGGGGACAATTCAGGATTGACTCCTCTTATCGAATTTCCTTGATTTGGTTGAACCATATTCTGGAAGGTGGCTTGATTTTGCATAGGAGATAGGGGGTACTGCATAAGTCCATATGTCCCTGGTGGCTGCACAGAATACCAAAATCAGTATATACTTATGTTTAACTTGATTGTTTATGGCGCAAAGTTCAGCTTCCTCAAGCTCCATAAGTTCAATGGCGTATCTAGGAGTATAAAGCTAAAAAAAATTCAAACAGTTTGAAGGTCCCTTTTCCAATACATGGACAAGTTTGCAACAATACCAAGGAGTGAAGGAACCAGAAGGAAATGATACAACTACAGACACAGTTGTTATCGAAACTACATCTTCACAAAAAGAACACCTGTCAAACACATTCTGGCTTCAAGGGGAAAAAAAACTATTTTGAAGTACATATCATAAAAGTGAACTACGATTAATTTACTGCTGGTATTTCATATAAAACATTTTCTATGATATGGGCAGTGTATAATTTAAAGAAGGTTATAAGAATAGCACGACTTACCTGATAACCAAATCCATTATATTGAGGCATATATCCCATCTGTAAGGCTCCAAATAATGATGATTGCTGCATAGGACCTGCGTTGGGCAAATTAGACAACTGCAACTGAGCCTTTTGTGCTTTCCTAGCCTGCCTCTCCTTCTCTGTGTCAGCCCATTTGACAACCAAAGGCACACTAGAACCCTGAAACATATAGCAGAGCTTGTTACGAAACATATATGCAAATAAAGCTGGATTTCTGAAAATATACAGAAAAAATAATATAGAGACAATATAATGTGTCAAAGGAGCTATCATAAAAAAAATAAAAATACAAGACATAAACTGTACACAGAGATTAACTAAGGAACTATATAGTTTGGGCTTTGGCACAGCGCAATTACTAACCACAAGCGCTAAGTTGACAGCATATTGAGGTGATCGGCAGCAACACAATCATATTGAAGTCAGGTAGGATTGGACAGGCATAGAAAGAACAGTTTTGACGAAATCAAGGGTGACATTGGGATGCAGTTGCATGCTTAAAACATACAAATATGTCTAGAAAAAATGTCAGACTACATTAAAAAGTATGGTCAAAATTGCTTTGGGATGACAGACCTCTATTTTGTGTTTCCCATTTAGAGCCTCAATAGCTGCCAGTGCTTGTTCCTTTGTTTCATATTTGAGGAAGGCACATCCAGCTGCAAAAAATCAAAATTAATTGAAAATATGCACTTGAGATGACAGCATGTCAAGCGATGCTGACGAGGAAAGCAACTTTCCTGCTCTTACCTTTGCTTGTTTGTTGCGAACCTCTCAAAATCTGTAAGTCCTTGATATTTCCATACTTGGAAAATAAATCAGTCAATTCAGTATCTGTAACGTTTTTCGGGAGCATTCCTATGAAAAGCTTGTGTTCTGGAAGTCATTGACAAACACCATCATGAGGGCACAGTTTGCATATCAGTAACAATTGCAAAAGAATCTTGAGCAAATACCAGTGTACAACACTAGTGTCAAAAAGAATTTTTCTTGAAATGCCAGGAGAACTGCCCGTGATTATATGAGTGAAGATGTAAAAGAAATTTTACTTAAAGAGTAGTCATACCCAGCCTCTCCAACTCTCCATCAGCGTATTTCACTTGCAAAGGACTTGATGCCTGAGAGAGAAAAACGGAGGGGTGTGGTGAGTGTCAAACAAAGCAGATAAAGCTATAATTTTTTTTTCTTTTATGGGCATTATGTGTCATCAATATAACATGGGCAAACAAGGCAAGGCATCACAAGAGCCGTTAAAAGAAAACATTAGCAATCGAAATGTGAGTTAAGGCCTAAGGGCTCTACAAAGTAAGTGTTTACCAACTGCAAAGCACTCTAAATTTTGTCGACTTTATAGAATCCTTCATATCACCATCCTTATTTGGTGAACTATTGCCTCTATTAGCCATATGAAATGATGAGATATTACTTCACATCTCAAAAGGAAAACCCATATTAGCAGGAGTGGGATTAGATATTGAGTCACTCTCCTGATGTGATTATTTGGTTCAAGATAGCTCAAGAAAGAAAACAGCAACGATCCATTGTATAAGTTGTAGTACAATCATGATGTTTGTTCCTCATCCCTAACCGGAAAAAGACTTGTCTCCACATTTTAAAAAAAATCAATCCAAGAAGATACTCAAAGATAAAACATAATCTTAGCTGCAGTTGATGCTATGTTGACAAAAGTATGCATTGTCCAGAATTTGAGAACCTAGTCAACTGTTGCATACATCGGTAAAGTTTTTCCATGTTTGATAGGACAGGAGCCACGATCAACCACAATCAGAGTTAGGCTTGCCATAATGAGTCCACTTTTTGGTAGAAGTCAGTTAGGTGTGACACAAAACTGAAGCTACAAAAAGAGTCGTTTTCCACAAAAAATGGATACAAAAGTGTGATGATGGTAGGTGTGCCACGCTGCCACTCATAGAAACAAGCCTGGGCCATTGTGTTATGTGGCTGGTAACCAGAAGTCAGTTTTTCATATATCCAACTTTGTTGCTGTCTACTAGCAACTCAATAAGTATCGTTATTGATAGAGGGCTTATAACTTAGTTATTCTCCAACCAGATATACTCCGCCTCTGTAGACCCACGTGGCTGTAGACAGATGTTACATGAGGTTTAACCTTGGAAGGGCTAAAATCAGAACATACACTTGGCAGGACTAACCGTGAAAACAAAACTCTTCTAACATACCCTGTACCATGCAACAAAAGAGTAACCAAGTTTCTATATCATAACATTAGAGATTATCTCATACTACGTTTTCAGGAATAAGGCTGAGCAGGTTAGCTTTGTTAAATACCATAATAGCGCCCTGAAGATTACGAGGCACCAATCTTTACATGACTCACAAGATAACAGGAAAATTCATTCGTAATCCATAACCGCAGTGGCTTTTCACTTTATTCTACTCTAAGTACAAAACAAAAGATTTAACTGAAACCGAAAAAATAAATCATGAAGGCTTCACACAAGATTGATTGTACTAACTGGGCCTTGTTTTGTCTACTTAGCATGCTCTTAACAAGATTTTTGTGTAATTGCATTAGCCCAAGAGGTTCCTCGCCTGAACATGCCCTTCATCTAATAATGTTTTAAGTTGCCCAAAAATGTTTAAACAGAAACAGTTCAAAGTTTTAGACTACCCATCTAGGTCATAGTACTAAATTCAATTTCCCCATAGTCATTTGATCACGCCAAACAGCTAAAGACACACATTAGCTGACAATATGCTCCCTCCCATGCAGACTATAGGGTATTTATAGTTTGTGCTACGGAAAGAGCTAAGATGCTACAGTACGTTCAGTCAGTAACAATTCCACCGAAAAAACATGTTAATACTAGAAGGCAAAAGGAAACGAAAGTTTGAATGGTCACATACCCCGGGGAGCGTGTGCTTGTTGTGATAGGCACTTATGGCCTTGTCAGCCTCCTCCCTCGAGGGGCATATGAGGAAGCAGCACCCTGCATTACGTTTCAGAGCATGTAAAGCAACGGTCAAAAGAAGCAGATGAACAAAATGAAGCATACACAATGAGAGGACTAGAGTAGCGCAGTGGCAAAGGGTAACAGCGACAGCGTAGAAAGTGGTGGTGGTGTGGTGGGGGTGGGGGTGGGGGGGGGGGGGGGGGGGGGGGGGGGGGGGGGGGGATTGTGGAACTGGCTTGCCAATGTCGGATGTAACATACGACATTTAGGCAAACAAAGCAATGTTTCTAATTTGCAGAAACAGCCATTCCCTGTTACCCTACACATTCGAGCACAAAGAGGAAAATACTCGTAATTTTATTACTGACGCCAACCCAAACAACTAAGTAGCACAAATTCCACATAATTATAGCACATCTAAGCCTGCATTGCTCCAAAACAAATTCAAGACACACCAAATGCACATTTATTTTTTCCTCAAACTTTCTAAATAGAAATGCTCAGTCAACACTAATTAAACTGGACTTCATCCCAAACAGAAAAGACATAAGCAGAAATAAAAACCGGCATGCGTCGGAGAAAATACAGGAAGCTAACGTTAATTCAGAGCTAAAAAAAACTCAATTTTTTGCTCAAACACCAACAGCTAGAGAATTCGCCGCGAGATCTCGCTCCAGCATTGTAGCAAATCGATCCCCACAAGTAAAAAGCAAAAGTCAAAATACGAACTACAAACACCCAGAAACACTCGGATTCCTCCGACGGCATTGCCCCCCAAACGCGGACCGAGCAAAGCACCTCAGCAGAGCACGACAGCTGTTGGCGAGAGTGAACAGGCCAGCATTGCGCCGAATCGAGTGCGAACAAACACAAGCGAGGGTGGCGAGCCCAGATCCGGGCGTACGGATCCGCACCTCGGGAGACCTTGGTGGCCTTGTCCTTGATGACGGTGACCTCGTCGACGACGGCCACCTCGCGGAACATGGCGAGCAGCTCCGGCTCCGTCATGTGCTTGGGCACCTGGCCCACGAAGAGCTTCACGCTCTCCTCCTCCTTCGCTCCTCCTCCGTCCGCTGCCGCCGCCGCCGCTCCGCCAGGCGCGGCGGCCTTCTCGCCTTCCTCCGCCATTTGCCGCAGCTTAGCGTGCTAGGGTTTCCGCCGGAGACCTCGTCGCTCGCCGGTCGCTTGAGCTGCCGCCTCCGCCTCGTCGCCTGCGGTGACGCAAATTTTTTTGTTTGCGGGTTTAGGTGGTGGAGTTGGAGTCGGGACGGAGCATTTAATAATTGCTAATGGATATGCATGGCTTCTCTCTCTCTCTTCCTACTTGTTGTAATGATGATGACCTGATGAGAGAGAAACAGCAGGAGGAGAGAGAAGAGGAGCAGTTGGTTTTTTCTGCGTCTTGTTTGAGAGAGAGAGAGAGAAGACGATGGAGCTTGTCCTTGTAGAGATCTTTTGTCGCAACGGTTTTCATGCAGGTGTCTTTTTTGTTTTTCTTTAAACTTATTGGGAAAATACCCTTTTTACTTCTGTTATTATGCAACTGACGTGCTCTAGCTGTCAAAGTTGCAATTAGTTCATCGGTCAGCACATTTATGAGTGATTTATACGTTTTGTGGATAAAACGTGTGATGGACCAATCTTCATGGTCAAATATTTATCCTGACGAAAAATAGTAACAAGATTGCACGTAAACTATTGCGCGCATAGTGTGTTTGACTGGCACAGAGTAGTGGAGATCATGTCAACTCGTGGACCACTTCGAAATTTCAAACACAGCATAACGTAATTTAGACAGTGGACGACTGTGAAGCCACTACTCGAACTAAAATATTCCCATGTGCATTGGTTCCTCATGACATTTTATCTTATTCCCAATCTATCTATTCTCAATAGAGGCAATCGCGGATTTTTTTAAAAAAATAAAGAACAATATACTTAAGCTGACATAGTCAATCATGACTTTAAGCCGCATGCAGTTTCAATCAATGAAATTCTCTCGCTGCTGTTTTCAGTTGCTCAATGATATGTGCCTGCCCAAAACAGATATTTAGGCATTACAAACTCTCTCTCTCTCTCTCTCTCTCTCTCTCTCTCTCTCTGTCTCTCTCTCTGGGAGAAATGGTCGAATGTTACATGGATCATGCAAATATACAACGAGTTTATTCATTACTAAACTCATGTACTAGCAATTTGGCTGTTAACTTTGGTTCCACCGTGCCTTGACGGATGCTGCCAGCCATCAGTCATGGACCCAAGGAATGCTGGACAAGGACGTGAAGGCTACAAGAGACACACATGACAATCGGAACCCTCGCTGTCAATCCTCCCCAACAGAGCTGGCATGTCTGCCCTTCTAAACAAATCCCTCTCAAAATGGATATATATTTTTCAGTCTACAAGCCCGGTATGGGGGCATGGTTGACAGACCAAGCGTGACACATTCACGCGCCGGTGCGATCAACGAAATTAGCACAGGATCAGATGGGTAAAAAAGGATACGGGTGTTGGCTAAGTTAACAAACTTTAGTTAAAATAGTGCGAGAAAGAGAAGAGAACAAACATTAGGGTGAGGGCAAACCTAGACCGAAAGCTCCCATTGGAGGATGGTTCCTGCCTCATGATCTCCAGTTAAGATCTTTTATGGGATTGTTACAGTAGTACTTTCCTAGCTAGTACGTACAGCATAACATTATAGCATCAATCTTCAATCTCCTTGATACGTCTTTTTCGTGTAGGTCAGTCTCAAATACTTTCAAGAAATTCAAACGAGTGAAATACTCCCTCCGTTCCAAAATAGATGTCACTGTTGACTTTTAGACATCATGTTTGACTGCTCGTCTTATTCAAATTTTTTGCGCAAATTTTATTTATTTTTGTACAACTTGTTTTATCATTAGATGTATTTTAATCATGACATATTTATTTTTATATTTGAGTAAATTTTTTGAATAAAACGAACGGTCAAACGTGATGTTTAAAAGTCAACAGTGACATCTATTTTAAAACAGAATGAGTAATTCTTTATGGCTGGGTATTTCCAGGGAGGAGGATGCCAGGCATGCATCCTTTCGGTATGATCGAAACGGCAAGTTTCAGCTTTGCAGGAAAAGAAACCTGCACCGATCGAAAGCTCACAGTACTACCATCTGCTGTGGTTCCCAGAGAGTACTATCCATATACTGAGAGATCTATTTAGAAATCTGTTCCTCGTCAGGTTGATTGTAGCAGCAGCACACTATCATCCCCAGCTAGAGTACTAAGGCCCTCTTTGGCAAAACGAATTCTGGATTCTGCTCCTGCTACAGTAGCTACAGTGTTTACTGTAGCTACAGTAGTAGAATCCGCGAGAAGCTACGTTTTGCTGGATTATGGATTCTGGCTAAAAACGAATTCTGCTACAGTGTTTTTACTGTATCTACAGTGGTAGAAGCAAAATCCAGAATCCATTCCAGAATCCGTACCAAACAGGCCCTGAATCTCTTGCATGGTTGCTGGACATAGCTCGTGGAGAATACCTTGCCACAAACAAAGGCTTACCCAAAAAGGATTGTCGAAGCCAACACCTCCCTTCACCAGAAAAGTTGAGAGCGATTCGAAAATAAAGGTTAGACAGAGAGTTCCCAGCAGCAAACTGCAGCTCTCCTCCCTTGGTTCGTTGAGAGAGCAAGTTGCAGTTATTCTAGGAGAGAGAGAGGACAATTTGCTGCTCCATACTAGTATTAGCATATTAATTCTAGGCTGGCTTCCAGAGCAGCCACATGTTGTGTGTCTGCTGCGAAGTGGCACGGCCGCCCGCGGACGTGATACACGGATACAACGGCCGCATGGACGTTAGCGAGTCAACTTATAACCACCATCACCACTCAGTCCGTTCCTCTATCTTTTTTTTTTTCTCTTCCCTATTTTAATGAAGTGTTTGTTCCCCTTATCACGCCTGCAAAAGCTCATAAACTAATAATATAATTATGTGATTTGCATAATTAGCTCCAATAGCAGACTGGCGCTAATTGTATCAGTTAGATTAGTACTGATATCTTTGCCTTGTCTTTAACCAAAATTAAGCAGATCATGGAGTCCTTTCTTGATTCAAGAGAGCCAAGGGGGCAAAGAGGGTGAAGGCGCACAAAGCCACAAACAAATCTCCCCATTTCGTATAGTATGCTTTCTACAAAATTTCACTCACATCAAATCAGAAAGAATCACAGGTCACACAACTCAGTAACAAGCTTAACAGCCCATGAGTAGCAGCACTGAAGTTACACTGAACATAAGGCAGTGTCAAGAAAAGGAAGGATGAAGGCAATGGATCATTGGCCTCTGGCGCATTGTAAACAAACTCTACTTCTTCCTTATTATTACAGGCCGGAATTTTTTTCCGGGTCTTTCAAAAAAAAAAAGGCAAGGGATATTGCCTTGGGACTGATAGATAGATGGCCTGGAGGAGATGGATCAACTAGTTCTTGACGAACTGGAGGCCGTTGGCCTGGGAGTAGCGCTCCATGAAGCGCATGAACCTGTCCCACTCCCGGGGCGAGCGCATCACATACTTGGCCTCGATACGCGCCGGCTTCCCGTTCACGAACTTGGCGCTGACGTCCACCGATTGCAGCACGCCCTCCTCGTCGATCATGTACAGGCCCGTGATGTCCCCCAGCTCCGCCGAGGAGTCGAACACCGACGGCTGCTCGAACGTGAAGATGGCCATGCCGTTGGTGCCATCCCGGGACTTGGTCAGCCGCACGTCCGGGATCGTCTGCTCGTCCGTGCCCTGGATGAACTGGATCGAAGGCTTCGCCATCATCACCACCTGCACCGTCGACCGGGAGCTGCAGCATGGCCGTGGTCTGGAGGCTGGCCGGCACTGCACGGACACGCCGTTGAAGGACGAGTACAGGCTCTGCTGGCTACCTGAACCTGCATGGTGTCAGATGTCAGTCAGATTTGCAAATGGCAATGCCAGGTTTAAGTGCCAAGAGAAGAAATTGCATCTTGTGATCCCGGTACAGCTGGCCATCGAAACAGAAGGTACTGATGTGTGTACGCGGACAATGTACTACTGGCTTCCCAGCCTAAGTGCATATTTCAAATAAACTGAACTGAAGCAGAGTTACACATGCTACCGAAAGACTAATCCTATGGATGAATGAGCTCAGTATATTCAAGAAGTAACTGATAAATAAGGTAAGCTATATATCAGTTAGTTTCCTTCTTAAGAGTTTCATCAGTTAGCTGCTATACATGATCCGTACGTGTGATTTTTCCGACATATAAGCACCGGTTGCCCTTAGGATCAAGTTCATCCGATCAGATTTTGGGCATAAAGGTCTTATGTAGAAGGCCAAGCTCATTTAAACAGGTTAATGTGAGGAAATAATAAATGCTCCTTCATGTGTGTGAACAAACAAGCTTGATTTTTTTTTAAAAAAAAGAATCCCTGATGCAGTGGTCATCTAAATATCATTGTCTTTTGAAAACACCATTTAGATTGACAGTTTTCATTAATCATATATGTTAAGAACTTATAGAGTTCAACTCTATTACTCGTAGACTCCACATATTTAAATATATCATGGTCATTCGGGGTGAACTAAAGGTTCTTCGCTCATCCCTTTTTGTTTTTCCATGAGACCATTAATTCATCATAAAAACTACCTAAAAAATATTTCTTTTATTCCAGGACTACAAATGATCAAGGCAGTCCTTCTGAACTTCCTAATGCAGCTCCCTGAATCACAATTCACAAACAACACTAGTCTGGACCACAGAGAACGATCAGACTCGTTCCAGCTGAATGGCAAACTACCACGAACTTAACAAGCATGGTTCAACAGATGTCTTCTTACACTACATGCAGGCATTCATGCATTGGTCAAAGGCTCCCAGGAAACGCATACAGCACAAAAGAGGCAAAGAAATAGAACAGATAATGTAGTTCCAAAGAGGAAAATACCTGTTGTGCACCGACGAGGCTGTGTCCGTGCCGAGATCGGCGAAGCAACGGCAAGAGCCTTCATCACTGCGGCCATCCTGCAGCTAGGTGGCTCAGCTGGGAGGAGCTGGATGGGGAAGCAGGGCTGGTGTCCAGAAGGAAGAAGGGAGGGGGGAAATGCAGAGGGAGCAGCAGGTTTGAGTGGTGCAGACGGGGAGGAGAGTGAAACGGTGATTGGGTGGTGGTGTGTCACACAGAGAGCCATCCATTATCCCACCGGATTATAGTCCTCTCTTCTAACGACACCGCCTCATGTCATCCCTCCAGGTTTTGAGATTTGCACGTATGCCCTTACCACCTGCTGGGCCCCGCATGGCAGTGAGAATAACGGGCCACCAACTCTGCCCTCGACCAGCTGAGCAGAACAGGCATGCAGTCGTGCGGCCGTCTCGTCGGAGCTGCTGCACTGGCTTCGAGTTTGAGGCGCACGGCCAGCGGCTGCAAAACACCTCGCAAACAGCGGCGGTCGTCGGTTTCTTCGCCGACGAGGTCGTCTTCTCGTCTTCACCTGAACACCGCCGTACACATCTGCATCAGCCAGAAAACCGTTTACCAGTGCCACTGGACGAAAGCGTGAGGAAGCACAACAGCCAGGAAGCTGCTGCGGGCACCACGATGCAGGAACACGTGGAGCGTAATAGAACCTGAAATTTTCACCCCAAAAGTTTGTTTTTTTGGTAAGGTCAATTCGAAACATCAAATAGTGTCCTTAAAACAACTTCTAATTTCTCCAGAAAAAAATAGTCTTAATTCTATTCTGTAACATTTGCAGTTAGATATTTGCATAATTAGTCCAAACATAGACAATAAAGTAACAGTTATTGAAACGCCATTATCTCATTGAAAAACAGAGTAGATCAAGCCTTCAAATTGGACCTGTGTCACATTTGGGAGAGCCTGCAGGAAGTACAGGGTGAAGTGAACAGATATTTTTGGTGATTCTTGGCACTGTATAGCTTTTATGGTTTTTGATCTGCCATTTAACCAACAAAGCTATGACCACGCGGCTTCATCAACCCTTTATCTTGCAAAATGCTCCTAACTTTGACTGCACCACTCCACATGTCCTGGTATGCATAAAGGTTCGAGAAAGTCACATAATAGCCGCTATTTTCAGGATCTAAACAGAACAAATGGTTGGCAATGGATTCAGCCATCTTAAGTTCAGTTTTGCTACTGCAAGCGCTTAACAGTGCCCCCCAAACTCCATGTGCTTGTTGGGGTGATAGACTCTCCACAAATTTATGCGCTTCCTTCAGCTGACCGGCCCGTCCAAGCATGTCTACAATGCACACATGGTGCTCTGTTGTTGGGATAATCCCAAACTTTTCTGACATAAGGTGGTAATACTTCCATCCTTCATCAATAAGCCCGGAGTGACTGCAAGCTGACAAGAGAGCAATAAAAGTACTTCTCGTGGCCTTCACTCCAGAATCATTCATCTTCAAGAAAAGTTCTATCGATTTCAATCCATGGCCATGGAATCCAAAAGCAGAGATCATGGAATTCCACCCAGCAATTGATTTTTCAGAAATCTCAAATACTTGGAGAGCAATGTCCAGTCTTCCACACTTGCAATACATATCAACAAGTGATGCTGAAATAAAAACATTCTTTTGCAGAGCAGACCTGACCACATGTCCATGAATGATCTTTCCTTGTCTGTAATCCCTGAGTTGTGTGCAAGCACAGATGATACCGACTACAGACATTTCATCAGGCATAAAATCCTCCATCTTCTGATAGAACTGCAACGCTCTCCAGCCTTTGTTATTCTGCACGAAGCCAGAGATCATACAATTCCAGGAGCACAAATTTTTATCTCCCATGCTATAGAAAATTGATTCAGCACTTACAGTATCTCCCATGCGAAAGTACATGGCTACCAAAGCATTTCTCACCCTCAAATTGGATGCAAATGAGTCCTTCAAAGTCATGCAGTGTATGGATTTCCCTAATGATTGCTTATTAAGATTACCACATGCCGCTAAGACGCTAACTAGTGTAATACAGTCAGGATTCAGGGCCAAAGTGGAACACATGAACTGAAAGGCATCCAATGAGTCTTTGTAGAGTCCATTTTGTACACATCCAACTATGATTGTATTCCATGAAACAATATCCGACACTGGCATTATTTCTTCCATCAGCGAAAATGTAGCCAGTGAGTCACCACAGGTTATATACATGTGCATCAAAGCATTTACAGTGGAAACTCCATGTGTGAATCCATACTTCAGGCTGAAAGCGTGAAGTCCTTTGCCAAAGCTAAGTTCCTCTGGACTAGAGCAGGAAGGAATGACAGCTAGTACAGTGGTCAAGCTGCATTGTAAATCCTCAGAAAGTAATGCTTTGAACATTGACTGAGCTTCTTCTTTCAATGAATCATTTCTTGAGTAGCCAGTAATCATCGTGTTCCATGATATCAGGTCTGTTCTTGGCATTGTTCTGAACAACAGGCTTGCAGTTGATGTGTCGTCCAATTTCAGATACAAATCAAGTAAGCTATTTCCTACAGAAGGCTCCTCATGAAGAAGTCCTTTTCTGATTATGTATCCATGGACTGCTTTCCCTTCAGAATGTAGGCCTTCATCACCACAAGCTGAGACTACAGTCACTAAAGTAGAAACATCTGGCTGGTTCTCTGATCCCATTTCCTGGAAAACAATTAGGGCATCAATTACTCTATCATTCTCAACCAGGCCCTTGATCAAGGCATTCCATGATACTAAATTCTTGTTTGTAGTGCTGGCAAACACCATCTCCGCAGCCTCTGGCAACCCAAACTTGGAATAGAATGTCACCAGGGAATTCGCCACCGAGCAAGATGCAGTGTCCTCATAACCGAGTTTGATCGCACAACTGTGAACCGACTCCCCAAAGGTGAAAAGATTATCCAGATGAGAGCAAGCTGAGAGGACCGAAGGCAGTGTCATCTCATCTGGCTGAAAGACAGATCGGGTCATTTCCTTGAAGTAGCACGCTGCAACATCATCAAGTCCGTTAAAAACGCTTCCACTTATCAAAGAGTTCCACGAGGTCGTGTCCCTGTATGACATCCTCCAAAACACAGCCTCCGAGGACTCAAAATCACCACACTTGGCATACATGTCGATGAGGGCGTTCCACAGATTCAGTTGATCGGCGTCGAGCCCTCTCTTCACGGACACGCCATGAAGCGCCATCCCATGTCCCAAGTCACCAGCGCGAGACGCCCCCGACAGCATGACGACCAGCGTCGTTGAATCAAACTCCCCGAGCTCGCGCGCCATCTGCCGGAAAAGGGCCATGGCGTCACTGTAACATCGATTCAGCGTCAAGGCGCTGATGGCCGCGTTCCACAGGATCACGTCGGGGCAGACGGCCTCGTCGAACAGCGCCAGCGCGGCCCCCGCGTCGCGCGCCCTGGCGTAGGCGGTGAGCACGGACGTGCGCACTGGCGGGTCCAGCACGGCGCCCGACTTGAGAGACGCGCAGTGGAGGGAAGAGACGACGTTGGCGTCCCCGGAGGAGGAGGAAACGGCAAGGGCGCGTACGATGGCGGCCGCCCTCCTGCGAGGCGTTTCGTCAAGCAGGTGGTCGGCGCTGGAGGCGGGAACATGGTGAAAGGATGCAAAGGCGGCGAGGAGGAGCCGAGGCGGCGAGGATGGGAGAAGCTTGGTTGTGGCGGAAAGGACGGGATGCGTCGCGGCGAGCAGTCTGGGAGCTCGGCATAGCATCCACGGCCGCAGTTCGTCGAGCAAACTGCTCCGCTCCAATGCGAACCCCGCCAAAACAACGAAAGAAAACGAGGGACGAAGAAGCTCGCAGCTAGATGTTGTGGTGGGCTACCATTCCACGAAGGCCCAAAGTCCCCCTTTTCGCTGGGGCAAAAACATGCAGGTAAATGCTGGCCAGCCCGCCCGTTGATGTGCAATTCCCGAACTGTTTCAAAAAAAAAACAAAACGAATACGTTCTTTTCAGCCGGTCTTCTGCGTTCCTCTTCGCTGTTTCATCAGACCAGAGTCACCAGACACTTGATGAACGCCTAAAAAAAACACAGACACTTGATGAACAAATGGAGGACACTTGTTTTCTGCTAAACATAACCGAGCCAGGGAGTTTCCAGGTTTCAACACGCACAAGATGCAATTTTGTTTCTCTGAAACTACATGGATGATGGATGTCTTCACGGCGTGCTGTTGCCACACTGCAGTTGGCACAGAGCTATTATGCAAAGCCATCACATAAACATGTACATCAGATTGTTGTTTAACCCAACAGGGCGCAACTCATATTCGCATCAAGTTACTCCTCGAGTGTCCGCCAACGCAAGCAGGTACTCCAGCACATTAATACAATGAGAGCAAGTCAACAACAAAAATAGAGTGTGATGGCCTCTAAAATAAATGGATTTTCATTCCACGAATGTATCCAAAGCGTCCGGTATCAAAGAAGCCAGATCGGGCTTCAGATTCATCCTCGTCCTCAGGTTCCGAATCCTCACAATGACGCCAATATGGCTTCGGCACGGGCCACCTGCAGATTCACGGTAGTGTGATCAACTAATTTAGGTGAAACGTTATAGCTTAATTATTGGTATCGAAAAAGTTTCAGAATACCTGTTTAAAGTTTGACCCTTATCAAGATCCGTTATCGGAAAAGTATCAGAATACCTGTTTAAACTCTGACCCTTATCTTGATCCATTCTCCAGCCAGTCGCATCAGATTGATAGCTATCAGTGCCAACTTCAGCAAAAGTTCTGTCAAACACAGAAAATAAGTCGGTTTAACAGAACATTAATTATGAATGAGCAAGGGAGACCAACCTTATATTCTCGAAATGGTTGAGAATGATCTGGATATCATTCCATAAGAGAAGTGGGGTTCCTACTTTCTTATCGTAGAAGTTCATGCCAACAATTTTCCCATCATCAACATCAACAAGGGGGCCTCCAATCCCCAGCTGAAAATGTTATTTGGCTGAAATTGTCACTTGTAATTCAAATGGATATAGGTTATTTAACTCATATTCAGTTGCCACTATTTACTTCCTGTAAAGGAAAGCACAAAAAAATGGCAATACCTTAGTGATTCTACAAGAGGAGTATCCAAGCATCCCGCAATCAAGTGTGCCTGTCCAGCTAAACAGTTGCACACCGATAGCCATTAATATGCCTGATTTGAAGCAACGCCCTAGAGCAAGTACCCCTGAACACTGTTCATACCGGGTTGAACATCTGCTCCGAGAATAGAACGGCAATCCTCAACACTGACTAGAGCAGCATTGTAATGCAAATTATAATGCAATAGTGTCCCTTTTCTGCGTCGCCTGTCTGAGAGCAATACATCAATCTGCACATAGTAGATTGAAATTTGAGTATATATACAGTAACTTACAATAACAGTGATCACAGAGCAAAAAGGAGCACCAACTCTCAAGTTTTCAGTTATCTTGTTTTCATCATCATAGTGTCCAAGCAGGCTTGCTGAAGTGAGAATAGTATTACGCCCCTTCCACTCAACAACAAAGCCTGTGCATGCAAAAACCCTCGTTTCTCCTGCATACAATACTTTGATTATTACTCTGACCAAATAAAAAATTGAAACAGCAAGTCGTTACTGTAATCCCCACCACTGAATGAAGCAAGCGCGACAACATTCCTATCTATGTTAGAAGAAACTCTTTTACTGACTTCACACCAGACACCTTCACCATGTTTGTAGCCAAAAGTATCTTCAAAAGTATGAACCAAAGTAACAGAATCTGGACAAAGAGACACGGCAGAATAGTTGTCAATGATACAGCTGAGTGGCAAATATGTGTGGCGCGCACAAGTATGCATAATAAGAAGCATTAACCAACCATTTAGCATGTTTACAGGTGGCCTGGGATATCCACTGGGGTCTAGATCTTCAAACTGAGCCATGGGTGCCCTGATATGCAGCAGACATGGGTGGAATCTTAGCCATAAGAAAGATAGGGAAAAAAAGATTTCTTGAAGGGTATAGTTTTTTTTTTTTGTAAGAAAACAAGGGAACCTTGAGAAATTAAAGCGTCACGAAAAGAGTTGGGGAAACAAATTCCTAAAGAGTTGGGGAAACAAATTCCTTACTCTTTAGTGTGCAATTATATTATCACAAAAAAATCCTTCGGGTAAAGTAGACAAATATTTTCTTCGAAAAAAATAGAAAAATATAGGTAGAGGCTTCTCAACTAATTTGTGATAAATGTCAGCGGATACTTTTGGTAGAAGTGGGACCAGGTTGTTGTAAGGGTACCCACTGCAATCTGTAAAGCAATTACAACTGCCAAACGAAGCTAGATACATAAGGAATAGCTAGCGATCCTTGCAAAATCCAAACGATAGAAGTACATATATCATATAAAACCCTTAGTTTCTCCCGGCACTGTTTTACTGTTGCGTTACTGTTTACTGTTCCTACTTCGCCTTCGATCCCGGCCGTTCATCGCTGTTAGAGCATCTCCAGCAATGGACCTTGAAATAAAACTTTTATTTTTGTTTTTCAAGTCAGTATGTAAAAATAGCTCAAAATTTAGTTTTAATTCCAACAATAAAGTAACACAAGACTCTATTTTGTGAAAAAAGTGATGGGATCCACAAATGAGAGGGAGGATTGGAGGACTCTAGGAATAAGGGCTTGGAGGTGGAATTTTAGGGGGCATGCAAAATGAGGGCCCAAGTAAGGTCCCTGCTGAAATTCATTTTTTGACTCAAAACCCTAAAAAATAGAGTAAGGTCCCATATAAAGGCCCTGCTGCTCGAGTTGCTCTTACAGGCCCATCGCATCCGTTCGTCGAAGCCTTATTTTTTCCACCGCGTCGGGCTCTTCGTCTCCTTCCTGACCCAGCCCCCGATCCCCGCCCAGGTCGCCGCCTCCCAGCAGCGGCGCGAGCACGAAGCCCGGAATCCCCACGCCGTCCGGCTTCTTCCGCGCCGCAGGCCGGCCTCTAGATGCCGATCCACAGCTCCTCTGCTCTGTCTCCCTTCTCAGCGGCTCCCTGACCTCCTTCCTCGCAGATCCCCTTCTATGGTGCGCCGCCCTACCCAGCGCCCCTCTATGCGTTGCCTCAAGTCCGAAAAGGTTGGATTCTGAGGTCGGAGGAGACGAAGGACCTGCAACAACCTGCTGTCGACCATCGGAAGCCTGCATCGTGGACTCACTTGGGGGTCGTCGAGGCCGGGATGCGAGATGCAGCGACTGACACCTGCCCAGCAGTGCGAGGTGAGCAACTGTCGCCTCATGTGCCACTCCATTTATTTTGGACTTCTGAATCTTTATGATTCTTTATTCAGGAATCTTCTATATATACATGCAGGAATTATATGACTTTTACCAATAAAACAACTCCTGCTGCTCTTGCATATGTAGACTGAGAATTGCTGCCTGCGGTGCATCTAAGGGAAGCACTCACCCAGCAACTGAAAATGGTAAGAAGCTAGGTCATTTTTACATTAGCATTTTTCTTCATTAGGTATCTAAGTTTAGCAAATCTGGAGTACAAAACGAAATAATGAATTATCAGTTGCCTGAAGATTATGATGTCATGTTAAATCCATGTCCGCTTCCAATTGGGAACATTTTCTGCTTTACAGTATTTTCTCCAATAACTGAAACATCCGACATTGACTATTGAAATGGTATGTGCTATGCAGATATCGGCAAAGCTAATGTTTGCTTTTGTTTCTGTTGAATATTGCATTGTCTTAAGGCTTAAGAAGTGTTGGCCATTATAACAAGATTGTGAATGAGAGTGAATACTGTTTGGCCAAAGTTGCTATTTAATTACCCTGCTATGTAGCGAATCAGAGTGTACATACAAGCCTTTTATTACTCCTTGCCTGAAAAACAAAATTCACTTTCGTAAATGTGTTTCTCTTACTGCACCTGCCGTTTATGACTTGAATGTAAGTCGTCCAACACATGAGAGCTGATTATAATTTTTGCCATTCGTTTGGTTGTTTTATGCCATTGTTGAATACCTACTGTATGAAGGTAAGATTTTATATCGCCTTTAGATTAGATGGTGGAAAAAACAAGTGAAGCATTGACAGCATCAGTCTGTAGTAGAAATTTAATTGTTGTATTCGCTTCTCCCCTACTCTTCCAATTAAGTTCAGCCTTCTTTTTTTTTCCCCTCACCATTACTCCTGCATGTACCTCACGTTTTGCAGTTATTTTGGTATATGATGATACATGGTGCTGTTGAAACAAAAAGGACTGGAGTCAGCATGAAGAAAAGTTCATTTTTCTGGTATGACATTGTAGCACATCCCTTCACATTTGGTAAGTAAATTCGTGTCACCATCCTATAAATCATATAGTCACTTAGGACATACTACTGGCATCCTCCCTTGCATTTATCAAATGTTAGTCGATGTGCTGTACTGCAAATACCCATGTTGCGTGCTAGCAGCCAATGGAATATCCCGGTATGCAGTAACAAGAATGCCAAGGAACCCATCGCTTCTATTGATTAGCTATGATTGACCATATAATCTAGGAAATACTATTTACCTGGAAAATAGAAATTATGACTTGGCCATATTGGTAAAGTGAATATGAAAAATAGTTACCTTGGTACAGAAATGTAAATATCCTTTTCACACGATTCACATGGAAATGAATTTGATTATTTTCTGAGTTCAATTGTGTATCTGAATCTTTTCCCCCTTGATTTATAATTTATAGCTACATCTATTTAATCGTCAAGGGGCTTACAGTTTAAAGTAGAACGTGTGGAGTTGCCTTTGTTTCCATAGTGGAAGTGACTTTCTTCATTTCCATGTTAGATCAATCCTTTTTTCCTCCACTATGTATTAGATCTGTTTCTTTTATCCACTATTTGGTCTCCGGCTGGTTGCCAATTGGACAATGACAACTGAAAGCCATTAGCTGATTCTTGCCTTTTACAGGTTCAGAACAATTTACAGAATGATGGGCGTAGATGCATTGGAGGTCGTGCGAAGTTCATAAAGGGAGCCAGGCTTTATTCAGGTTTAGATAGTTCTACGATGTAAAAACAGGTTGAAGCTTCTTACTCGATCGATAATCTTTCTTGATATAAAATGTGATGACATAAAATATATATTTATGGAAGAGGAAATTGATCATGTACCATTTATTGTTATCTGTCTCAACTCTATAATCAACGATTTTGTTATGCCTTTATCTAATGTATCTGGTCTTTTCTCTTGATATAGACAATAATTTTGATCTGATTCGTTGCTGAGTAGATCCATAATTTACTCTTAGGATGCATAGATGTGCAAATAATTTTTACAATTTTTATGATTGCGATGCATGTTTGATGCACTGCCTTGCGCCCGCGGCAACGCCCGGGGATCTCAACTAGTATATGTTGTTTTTGAGGTACAAAACGGCTGATCAGGTAAGGCCGTAAGGGGAAACGGGATAGGACGGAGAGAGTAGGTGAGCCGGTGAAGGGCAAACATTGAAAACACGTACGTACGTAGTACCTGAATGCCATGGAACTTTGTGACTTTGAAAGTAACTTTCTTTTTTTTTCTCAAGGAGATGATGAAGGTTCCTTCGCCTTCCACTATTCGAAAATCGTTTATTAGTCGGAATGTTGGATAAATGAAAGAAAGAGGTATATATACTTGGTCTTAGTAACTTTGTCTTTGTCGCGTCATTTTTTTAAAAATAGAAAATTACCTTAATTCGACGTCGTCGTCTTCCTCCGGACGATTGCGCCTCTGTTTCATCGTTCAGGTCTTCAGGATCAGGAACGCGCTGCTACCTTGACTGCTCGGGCACGGGCCGCGTGCCACTGCAGCCAGGCGAAGTCGCGGTTGATCGCTGATCGGCCCCTCGGCTAGGCCAGCGGAGGTGGCGGAGAGTAATCGACGGCGAAACGAGGCTTAGGGCTCGAGCACACTCGAATCGCTGCGGCGCCGCGTATTTTGTTTGCAGTTGCAGCGTCCGTCGCCTGTGGGCTGTTTTCATTGTGTTAACTGGCTTGGGCCAGACTGCCATAGACTTGGGCAGCCATCACACCCGTTGTAGGCCTGTTATTGTACAGCCCGCATGGAATCCAACTCGTTCTTGGGCCTGTTTTGAGAAGATGGTGTTGGGCACAAAATCTTTGCAGAGAGTCCGAACAATTTCTCTAAATAAACTAAAGCTTGACATGCTCAGTTCAACAATTCTGAAGCAGACTTGTCATCCAAACCAAACTACATAAACGCACGTTTGCAAACTGGCACATGCTTAGGAAATTTAGGATTGAGTTTGAAAACTCGGTTTTAAATTCTATGATAATACTAACCTCGCTTCTGGCCTTTCGCGAGTTTGAATCCTAGGTGGCTTCGATGCCTCGTTTGTTTCGAGTTTCGACAGGCATCACCTAGCTCCGGTCTCCAATGATCTGGAGCTAGCAGGGACTGGTTATCTAGGATTCGATTTTTAAAACGACATAGCGCACACCAAGGAGTGGAGATTCGCGCGCCATTACAAATAGCGTCAGGGATTCTTCCGACTGGTCTCGCTCCAACCACTACGCCATCGTCTCTAGCGTCGTCTCGTCTTTACAGTCACCAGAAGAGTACTAATCAATTAGAGCAGCGGACTAGCACGTGACTACCTACTTAATCCGTTGGCGTCTTCCTGCTACACGAAGCGGGCGAATCTTGCCACACAAAGATACATATGCTTAGCCCACAAGCTGACAGCGCACAAAGTGCTAACTCGACAGTTCAACGTCACTCAACGCAACCAGAGACTGCTCGTGTTCTTGGCTTGTCCAGATGCCATGAGTTTTATTTACCTCAAGTTCCAGTGAGACCTCTTTCTACGTCAGACTGTAAAACACGGTTACCACATATTACTGGAACTGCAGCTGTTAATAACTCATGTGAGACGTGACTGGTTTAGAGCCGCTATAAGTTTACCTAGCTAATTATTGTAGGGTAATGGAGATCGAGATTGCAGGCTAACGGGACACTGCACGTGAAGAAGTTAGCCTGACGACACCATCGACCGATCCCATCTTGATCATCATTCTCCAACACATCGCGGATGTCTTTTTCCTATCATTGGATGCCCCTAGCTAGGAGCAGTTTGTCTACCTTGACAGTTAACGCCTCAACTTTTTGGTAAATTTTTACCGGGTCTTTAAATTCCATAACTTACCGGCTGCATCGTCTGTTGTTGTTCAGGCCGAAACAGACGCGGTCAAAAACAAGTTAACTTACTGCGGAGAGTTAAAGTAAAACAGTATTACGGCCATCAGCTAAGTCGTCAATCATAGCAATTGTTGACATTTGTTCATCGTATGTTGAGACAACATATGCGGCCGAAGGCCTGGATCGACTGCTGCTTCTGGCTTGTACTCAAGACATTACAGGTTGCAGTTATATTATCCTACAAGGTCCAACAAGCTAGCCAACAAATAAAATAGTTAATGCATATCAATTTGATAAAATCAATACTGCAAGGATGAAGGACCATTCACCCCACACATTTCCTCGACATGTTGTACATGCGCTCCCATGTATCGCTAACGCAGAATCATTAGTTAGTATACTACATTGCATTTTTATCCGTTGGTTTCCGGAAACAACGGTCAATGTTCTTGGTAGATATGCAGGCATAGTTCAGAGGCCACGTGAGCTTCTCTAATCATGGCTGTCTTCAACCATGAGATCACATGGCGCAGTTGGTCATGTCTTGAAAGTTAATTTCTTGGCAAAGCGGCAATGCCAGAGGCTTTACGCTGATAATCATGAGGTGATGATGAAGCTAAAGTCTTCTGCCGATGTAAAGGAACGAGAAAGTAAGAATATAGAATTTCGATGTGGAGTTCCAGTTGCACAATTGCCTTTTCGGTGAGCTACATGTTAAGTTATGGAATTTCAAGGATTTCTTAATTCATAAAGTCACTGACAGAAAGGAAACTTTTCATGCACTTTTCCAGGTCATGCATTTGCAAGAGGAGTGAAAAGGATTTCCTGGGATTCACTACCAATGATCTAATCAGCTGCAAATAATAGGAGCATGAAAACAATCAGTCAATCACATAACCATGATTGCTTATTAGCAGAGTCTCTGCAGCAGCACTCTAGCACATGTGGATGGTTTTTGAGGACCATGTACCCACGAGCATAATTACAGGGGCATGGGGTTTATGCAGTGGAAGAATCGGCTGCCGAGGTAGAGTATGAAACAAGCAAAGAAAAGAATCCAATTTGAATTTCACAAAAGCAATCAACTGATGCTCCTCCTACCAGATTTATTACAAGAATGACCCAAATAATCTCCATATATCAAAGATTACAAAACAAAAAAAGTCTATAACATAATGTAACCCCTCCTCCCAGAAATATGAATGAAAACAAAGCTAAAATTTACAGGGTAGAACTAAAAACTGACGAAATGAAGTGGTAACAGTTCTTCACAATCAGAAGAAGCAACCCAAGTACCCAACCAACCAATGACCAACTTTTCGTGCACGCCTGCCGGCTGCGGCGACATGCTTTTGCCCCAGCTTCATCTGCCCCATCCACGAGGAGGAGGTGAGGACCATGGCTGCCCACTCCATCAGTCCATCCACTACACCAACCACATGGCCAGCAGCAGCGCCACGGTGAGCGCCCACGCCACGCTCGCCGCCCGGACCGGCGCCGGCGCGTGGGACTGCGCGGCTATGGCGGGCGCGTAGCCGAAGGGCGCGAGCGCGGAGTTGGGCTCGAGCGCGTCCGGGTTGGGCGGGCTCGGGCTGGACGGGATGGTGGGCACGGCGTCGGACGGCGGCGCCGCCGAGCCGTCCTCGGCGGGGGAGGGGAGCACCGGCATTATGTCCGGCGACAGCGACACCGACAGCGCGGGCGCGGGAGCCGGCGGGAGCGCGGAGTAGGAGTGGGAGTGGGAGTGCTGCCTGGGGAGGCGCGGCTGCGGGGGGTACTCGGGCGCCGCGGAGATGGCCGACGACCGGAGCGCGGCGGCGGCGCAGGCCGCGTGGTGGAGGACCACGACGGCGAGGCCGACGTGGAGGAGGAGGAGACGGCCGCGCGCGGGGGCTCTCGCCATTGGAGTTGGAGTGCGTGCGTTGGTGTGCGGGTGGCGGCGGGAGCGAGAGGGAAGGGTCAGAGGATTGCTTGGCGATGTGTGCACCTCGCGCGCGGCCTTGCAGGTTGCAGCAGCCTGCCCGTGTAGTGAAGTGGCGTGAGATAGTGAGATGGTCGAGTGGTGAGTGGTGGTCGAGTTGGTTTTGGAGTTTGGTCGGAGAGTGGGAACTGGGAAAGCAGGTGGGCGCACCGCACATTTCCTCCTCTACTCGAGTCCGCTGCCCGGCACGTACACGATGCCCACGTCGGTAAGATTTCGTTTTACCGTTCGATCGTGATCAGCGCGTGGTTACGTCGTTGGGTAAAACCATCGTCTGCTCTACGATTGCCTCTTGTACGGTTCCCATAGGCGTGGTTGACTCCCGTTCGTCCCGTTTACTGTGTCGCCGCGTGTTCCATCGTGGTTCGGCGCTCCCACGCGGCCGCGAATTTATGGCGGTGGTTGTGGCCGTCTCCTTCCTCGCCTTTTCCGCGTCGCTTCGCCTCCTCCGCCGGGCGCTGCTTTTTGTTCTCCCCGCGTCTCCTTCCTCGATCCGGCGCGCTGGGTGCGTCCCCTCCCTCCCCGTCGATTTGTTTCTTCGATTCGTCGTTCCTTGTGTCTCCTTTTGTGTTCATGTGGGATTTCCCGGCTGCATTTCCTCCTGATTCATTTGTGCTCCCCCGTATGGTTGCGTTTCAATCTGCCGCTCTGAGTGGCTTCGGCTGTTGTGCAGTTCGTTCTTCGATCTGGTCTTGCGCTGCTTTGCTATGCGATTTTGCCCTTTTTTTGGTCGTGGGTTTTGCTTGTGAGCAGACGGTGGTTAGGGGTTTAGGGTTCTGCCCTTTTCTTGCCGCGTCGTTGCCGGCTTGTTTGCCTCGATCTGTTGATTTCTTCATCTCGCTGTTTTCTGCCGCCGTTCTTGCTCCGTTGGCCTGGCCCTTCGGGTTTTTCTTGATTTTCCTTCATTAGGGTTTTGGTCCTGTCGTTTCGTTCCAAAGGTCGCTTTTGAGATGCTTTTCTGATGTCCTCATCGTATTTTCCCCCCTTCTTTCTCCTATGCCTTGTAGGTGCCTGCTTGCTTGGCTGCCTGGTGGTGCCACGTTCTGTCCTGCTTGATCTTGGTCGCGGCTGCAGGTGATTTTCCTCTTCCGTTCGTTTGTGTGCTGCTGTGCGTTTCTGGTGGTGATTAAGGACTCTTTGGCCAGCAGTAATTAACCTGGGTTAATTCTTGCATTGGAGTACTTATTGTGCATGGAAAAACTCTTGTGATTAAGAAACCACGGAACTAATGGTCTGAGGAAACTGTAAATCTGGAACTACCACATAGAAGTATATGGAACATTACGAACATGCTAATTCCTTGGAGATGCCTCCTTTTCTATGTGTTGTTCATTTGCTGAATGGGTTTCCATTGATCCTGTTGGTTTCTTCCTGTGTTTAATTTATATTAAAGCGATGCTCTTCTGTTTGAATTCCTGCAGGAATAATTTTAGATAGCTTCAAAATGAATTCTTATCTCCTGATAAGAGCTACGTTCAATGAGGTTGGTACTTCTGGCTACCTGATCAAGCCAGTGAATTCTTCATTGATTTCTTAGGTATTGTTCTTCAGGTTAAGATGTTGCTTTGTTAAGCATTGACTTGTGCTTATACTGAATAATATAGCTTGGTTCTAACTCTGTATATATCCTTTTGCAAAGACCAGCAGATGACTTGCAATGTTTTGGATCTCTTGAAGTTTATTGTGGAATGATGTTCGAGCAATCCTCCTCTTCACCATTAATAGCCAGAAGCAGAGGTCATTCCTTACTGATTTATACTTCTGAAGTAATTTTAGCCAACAAAACATTGTGGGTAAATAAAGCTTTTGTTGTATTTTTGTCGCAATATATTTGAGACTTGAATCATGCAACCTTGTATTTAGGTAACTGTGCCTTATTATTTGGCTAATAGGACTAGAAGTAGAAGCATTTTGCAGAGGCCAGAAAGAAACAAAAGATATGGGAAAGACACAACTTCAGGCAAAAGGATAACTTAATTTAACAATTTCAGAGGTGGATCTTATTTTTGAGAAATCTGTCGTGTCTAAGAATTTTTCTGCAATTCAGTTTCATTGCCTCTACGAATTCATAGTTCTGTCTGATTGAACGGACTATCCAATTGATGTTGATTCCTCTAATAAACTTCAGCTAATGTTCCTGCTACACTGCGAGTGTGGATTGCGGACAGCTCCATTAGTCACAGATATGTTTCACCATATTTAGCGACATCCCTGTTATTTTTGTTTTTGTCTTCACCGTTGATATCCTACCGTCCAGCGCATAGCATTACCACATAGAAATCAATTTAGCTTGACATAAGGCCCTATTGGATTGGAGACAGTTTGTGATGATATTCATCTATGCAATTGAGAAATCTTTTGTCATTGCCCAAAGTCAGAGCGTGTTCTTATTTTTACATGCTAAATGTTAGAATATTTGGCTCTGTTGTCAGTATATGGTCTTGCTTTAGCACAAAACTTTTGCTTTAGAATTTAATGAATAAGCCACCTATGCATTCTTTTTAGCTTTCCTTGGATTTAATGCTTCCAGCAAGGTCTAATGTTATTTCTTGGTGCAACGTTTAATGCATATGTACTTTCTGTGCAATCCTTCTCCCTTCTTTGATGGCAATCATTCATCAAAGGTATGTTATTGATATATAATTTTTCCTTTCCGAAATAAGTCACTGATATTTATTTCCGTCGTCCTTAAGTATATTCAGTCTTTCTTTTGTAGATGCAGATATGTTAACATGTTTAACTCTCTCATCATTCCAATGCACTGAATGTTTTATTTAATTTTCAATGTTTTGTACTTCATTTAGCCAAGACCACTTTCAATATTACATTGTATTTTTCGAAATAGAAAATGAACTCCTGGTATTTTGCTGATTGTTATGAAGCCAGCATATATTGATAGTTGGACTAGATTACTGGCTGTGTAGCAATGGCTGTTTGACTCCTATACCGCCAAATTCCTGTATTTGCTTGCTTGATTTTTACCATCGTTTATTTTTTTCCCTCCAGTATGATTTTTACCTTCATTTATTTTCCCCCCTCCAGTATGATTTTTACCATCTTCTAAAAGTTCCCCATTATGATGTATCTTGATTGCGCCAATTCATCTATTCATGCTTTGCTTCCAACAATACTTTGTCAGTTTTAACTTGATTCTTACCAGTTAGTAGAGGAACAATCTCTTGAGGCTGGTCATTTCTCCCTGCAAGTTCTTACTTGCTATATGGCCTATTTCTCGATTTCCCGATTTGCTTCTGCAGTTAGTATAATTCATAGCCTTTTATTGATTTACAAAGTTAGCTCCAGGCTATGTTTCATGCAAATGTTTGAGATTTTTCATCAATGCGTCATTTGGACTAGAATCAGTTATATAAATTTGAAATCCAAGTCTGAGACTGAGACAAAGGCTCATGATTACGCCTAATGAATGCTCTCTAAAATTGGGATATACAGTGATGAGCATATTTTATTTCCAATACCTGAACCTTGTAGCCTCTCCTGCAGCAAAGTCTCCTGCTGGAAGTGTTTGTTATTCAATTTCATGCCACAGGAGCTCCCTTTCAGTTCAAGGACAATGAGGTGAGACCCCCTCCTGTAAGAGTTCTGTTTTTATAGAAATCCGAGGGAGACAATCTTCGGAAATAGCATGTTCTCTAACAACAGGTTAATGCTGACGGCTTCTGCTGCCCTGTTTTATTTTGACCCAGAGGATGAAGCTGCTACCTCGATTCTTAGTAATTCAAATTATTTGTCGTATTACTTTTAGCATGAGAAAAAAATATATATAAAAAATGCTAGGATTCTCACTTCTGTCATTCTTATACTGTGTTTTGTGGTCACACTGTTTTCTATCTTTTTGCTCAACTCATTATCCTATTTTTCCAATAGTTTGCCCTGCAGGTTGGTTTGGGAGGATTTGTGGTTCACTTAATATTGCTTTTAATGTACAAGTTACATTCAGTTTTTTGTATTTTGCTTTCTGCAGTGTCTGAAAGTTCCTGTGAATACTGATGGGGTCAATTTTCCTTGCAGATGAGAGGTAATTTGTACCATCTTGTTAGTGCTGTAAATAGATAGATAATATATGACTGCTTCTTCAATTCTTTGGTGTAAGTAACATAAATAGCTATGAAGATATTTTGTGTCAGTAGAATTCCTACTCCCTGCCACGATATGACTATGTCTTTCTGAAATATATATTTGGCTCCAAATTTGTTATGGTTCAAAATCCAATACATGTCTTGGATTAGTTTTGGGTTAGTCCTGGACCATACATCTTTTTCTTCTTTGTGACAGGAATGGATTAGTCTTGAACTTGGAATGCTGCAAATAATTGTGGATTTAGCAGTCATAAGTGCTCATTTTGTTCGAAAAATGGCAGCTCTGACCTTGTTTAGGATTCTATGGGGTAGGTTCCTGAACTGAAAATGGCAACGGTTGGGAGTCCATCTACATATGAGCAATCTATCTATTGCCTCTGTTTGGTTTTTGTATTAACAAGCAGGATTGCGTCTTGTATGTAGGGAGTGTTGAGGATTGTGTTAAGAAAAGGTGTTGTCTTAAAATATAATCAAATCAAGCTCCTGTATGTTGTGTGATGCTTCTCTTTTTGACATATACTGTCCGCTATTTTACCTTTTTATTTTGGTCTGAATATTTTTCATTCCTTGCGGTTCAGATGCGCTGGTGTATTTTTTATATGGCTTATCTCGGATCTTTGGTGATCATCTCTATTCGTGTGTACAAGGTAAGAAGCAACTTTTTGAAAACAAAAGTTCGACATAGTACCTATGGTGTTCCATATTTCTGGCTCAATGGCTGTATTATTCTATCATATAACTGTTTAGTGCACAATCCAAATAATTATGATTTATCTTATCGCTCCAAAACTGTAAATTCTTATATCTGCACGGTTTTATCATTTTGTATACAATATGCCATCAGATATGTTTACCCTTTCTGGCTCCAAAACTTTATGTGTTCATTTCCCTATTCTGGTGTAAGCCGAAAAGAGATTATATGTCCTGTTTTGTAGAATGTACACCCTTTAATCATGTGTATTTTGCTCCATCCCTTAACCTGTTTTTAGTTGAGGATGCTTCCTGCTGCCGTATTATGGTTTTTTGAACCTGTGAGTTGGAATGGATCTGGTGAGTTAATAAACTAATAAAGGAAATTAGCCTGTTATAGTAAAATAAAGCTACATCTTTCTTACTTTGTTTTGACGAACGCAACCATTGTCATTTCCTTTTGTTCTTCACAATTAACAAGGCAACACCTATCTGATTAGATAGTGAACGATTTTACTGCTTTGGATTCCTACATCTTTCAGAAATGGTAAACAAATGACAAAATTCAGGAAGGTTGAGGTTAATCTATAATACTGTCATCATCATTTTTCCAAGTCTTCTTTCTCCTCTCTTTTGGCTTATCAACCTGCTGTGGGCTGTATGCTGCATTGCTCTGAGGTTATCACCGGGTGCTCTCAAATTTCCAAGCATAAAACAGAGGTGAAATGTTGTAAAATGTGCACCCTCTATGCTTTGTGGTACAAGTTTTAACAACTCAAATGGCCATTAAAGAAGTGAGATTAATTGACAGGCCACCCATTGTTGATCAGTAAGGTTGCTATATCATTTCAAGATACCATTCAAAAACTATTGTCCACTTTTTGGTTTGGAACTGAGACATAATATCCATAAGAAACTTTCTTACGGTAAATGCTTTCCTGTTCATTATTCCATCTGTGATGAGTTATCATTGCTTCATCTTTCCTTGCGATGTGTATAATAACTTATAATAACTTAGAGTTTTCTCACCCTTTTCATATGTACAAAAAGACTGGAAATAAATACTAGCCATTGACATTCCCTTTTGAGGATTTGAATTCCATCATTTTGTATAGTATCTTGTCACCGATATTCTATTTTACAAAATTCAAGCAGTGAAAGATGTTGTCAATCGTTCGTATGGTGATCTCCTAACATTTCTGCAAGAATGGACTATTGCTATTGCAAAACTTAAAACTGATGCTTTCTGTAGAAACTGCAGTCTTAGGTAGAGTATTTGTCCATTTCTCTATTTGTTTTAGGTAGAGTACATGCTAGCAATAGGTTCTGTGTGCAGCGTATGTAAGGTTGGCTACCATTGTTATATTTAACTTTTAAGGAAAAAAAAGGTTTACGGGCGATGTGCAACATGTGCGGTTCAGGTTTTATGCCCTTTATGATCAAGCACTGATCGTTTGTAGCAAGCCATTGCAAGAATAAACTGAAAATTTATGCTTTCTATTGATGAAATCTATGATTACCGTTCCAGATTAGTGTATATTTTGTCTTCATCTGTTTTCTTTCCTTATTCAGATACCTTGGAAATCAATCCCTTAAGTGTTTTTTTCCCTTATAAATCCGGCGCATCTTGGTAATTCAAGACAATATTTTGTCTTCATATGTTTACTTTCAATTGATGTGCAGTTTAGTATTTACTTTTAGGTATTGTGGCAAACAATTGTTACTATCATTTCTGAAGTAATACCATCTGAAATCTGTTTCATTGACCAAAAATGTGGTTTTCTCACCAGGTTTGCAAGCTACTACCGATCAAAATGCCACTCTGGGAACTACACGACATGGAACAGAAGCATCTCCCACAACCCTGGTTTCAGTTAGGGCAAAGAAGCTGTTAGATGAGTGGACTTTGGAGTACTATGTTGTAAATAGTTAATATTTCCATTTTAGGGTGATGCTCTCGGTGTGGTACACAATCCTGGTCTCTGATGTACTGGAGTAGGTGATTTCGTACTACTATGTACCAATATTTTTGTGCTAATTTATACCTTTCAGACCCCTGTGCGTATCATGATGAGTTATGTAAGCAATGCTTTCTAAAAATTCACCAATTAGGTTTCAAATTAATCAATACGTTCTTTGACGAATAGTTTTGCTGCTTCATTTTAGTACGCATCTTAATAATATGTCCCGATCCGACTATCCCCTCTTATCATTTTAAATCACGTTCCGAGTCCTCAAGCGGCGCGCGAAGGCGCGCCGTATACCACTAGTGTTCCATGGCGGCACGCCACCATGGCTGCCTGGCTGGTGCTGCATACTGTGCTGGCGAACATGGCCGAGAAAGAAACATGACATGGGCCAATTTACTATTTGTTGGGCTGACCTCCGCTCGCTGGCCTCCAGCTTCCATGCATTGGGCTGATTCTACTCCCCATTTGTGGGTGCGGCACACGTTAAGCTTAATCTCGGCAGAGCGCGGGCTGCATGTAAGGCATCCCCAGACTAGCAGCCCCAGAAGCCCAAAACCCAAGTTCCCCCAACTGCTCACCGGCGGTGGCGCCGCAGCGAGCTCCTCCTTCCTCCAAGCCTACTATGGCCATGGTTCCCGGCGGAGCACTCCCGTTTCACCGGTCTGCAGCCGGAAGGGATGTCAATTGGGGGGGGGGGGGGGGGGGGGGGTGGAGCGATGCTGCCTGTTAAGAGGTGGTTTGGGAAGGCGGATGGAGGTTCGCGGGAGGCGGGCGCTGTTGGGTTTCCGGCAGCTCCGGCAGGGGCAGGAGTCCTTAGGCGGCGGCTATCGCATCTGGTGTCCAAATTGACCGTCCATGTTCCAGTGAAGAGGCCCTCTGTGCGCCGCTGACGCTAAGGTATTGTATGAACATACATTTCCGCATTTCTGTTCGAAATGGAATCAGTAGTTTCTGTTCCGTTGCGACATCATGGCATCCACTATTTTCCTGCACAGCACAAATTGAATGAACGAATTATGACGCCTGTGCTTGACTTTTTCTACCGCTTAATCGGGTCAATCATGAATTTACGAATATGGCTGTTTGTTCCCCCTGCTCATGTTCTTACAGCGTAGATATATGGCAACGTGTGCTATGACTAGATATATAGTCATGGCTAAAGACTAAAGTCCATCCTTCCCTGACGAACAACATTCCGTGTGTAGTTGCGCTCTTTCAATCCTTGTGCTTATTGCACAGCGGAGAGACATTCCATTACTTTCGTTGAATTAAGTATTAGCCATCCGTTCATCTTTTTGATTAAATATTTGAAGTGCATCTCTTTAACTTTGCCCATACGTTTTCTTTTGCAGAGTAGCCACCACGCTTCAGTTACTTTGGGCAAAGCCGAGACTTGCGACTGGCCTGGAATCCATGCAATTCTTTTTCAACGAAGATTCCAAGTTGAACTTACAGGACACTCCAGGTATCTATTGATGCAAAGGATGGTGACAACGCAGGTTGTTAGTCAGTACTAGAATATATATCTGAAGAGCATGGTGTGTTTCCGTCACACACGAGCTTAATTTCTCACACAAACCCAACATTCCTGTGTTTGTGAGAGAGCAAGACCAATAGCCATGAGTGGGGTAGTGGAGATGATTGCGGGTGCTGTTGTGCAGCATGTTGCTGGCATTCTCGGCAACAAAGCTAGGGAGAGAATCGAGTTGATGTGGAACTTCAAGGAGGATGCCAAAGAGATGGAGAGCAGAATGATTGACCTGAAAGTTGCCCTTAACCGTGCTGACAAGTTCTCTCGAGGGACTCATGAAGCAGAGGTGCAACATTGGTTGAAGAAGTACAAGTCTGCCCTACAATATCGAGGACACGCTGGATGAGTTGGAAACCGATGAAATGTTATGGAAAAATAGCCAATGCGCGGTATGTAGACACCCAGGGCTTACATGTATTTACAAAGTTCATTGATAGGAGAGAAACATTTCATTGTTGTAATTTTATCAAAAAATAATTGTAACACAAAATTTCCCTTTATTCTGTTTCAGTACTTTTAACATGATCCTTTATAAACTATGAAGATGGCATTACATTCTTAATCTAGTTGATGCTGATCATAGAAGAAACTTAATATTTGAAGCACCAACTTTGACTACATGCATTATTAAACAAATCTCACTTATGAATTCATGGACCAAGAAAAAGAATAAAAGTTGATCCAACTCTAGCCTTCGCAAGTGCAATACTGTGGGATTTGAGTTTGAAACTACCACAATTTGGCTATTGGCATTGATGTCTGCCTCCATGATTGGCAAGGCATAGTGATTCACTCATACCTGTAATTTATTAATCCGAAAATAAGTGTCGGTGTCATTCTACTTCATGAAAAATTTATGGTTTTTTCTTGAAATGCTCATGCCTGCTGAACAAGAGCTACATTATAGCTATTTGACTATTAAAAAAATACTGCAGGTTAATTTTTTCTTCACATCAATCAATCCACTCGTTGTGCGCATCACCATGTCAAATAAGATGAAAAATATTCGGATGGCCCTAGATAAGATTGCTGAGGATCAGAAGAAACTACCGCATCTGCCATTGCCTACCCCAACAGACCAAGACAGTAATGGAAAGTGGAGAGAAACCTTTATTGGTGTCAGGGATGGAATTGAGATGGTAGGAAGAGAAAGAGAGAAGAAAGAAATATTGATGAAGGTGTTGGAGAAAGATGGAAATCAAGAAAGCTCTATCATTCCTGTTGTTGGCCTCGGTGGTATTGGTAAGACGACAATTGCAAAATATGTTTACAATTTGAAGGAATCAAATATGTTTGATCTGAAAGCATGGGTCCATGTCTCAATGAACTTTGATCTGAAGAAGATTGCAGCTGATATTATATCTCAGGTAGAGGGTATTAATCTAGCTGATAATGCTACTTTACAGTTTCTAAAATCTCAGCTTGACCGCATTCTCTGCGACAAGCTTTATCTTATTGTCTTGGATGATTTATGGGAGGAAGGGATATATAATTTGGAGTCACTAATGAACATGCTACAATCTGGAAAGAAAGGTAGCAAGATAATTGTCACCACCCGTGGTGAAAAGGTTACTCATACGCTACATACCATACATTCTTCATATTTTTCTACAGCTGAACCAATCAAACTAGAAGGTTTGTCAATTGATGAGTGTTGGTCTATTATGAAGCCTCTCCATCAAGAAAATGGTGAACTGACAGACCTTACAGACATCGGGAAAGAAATCGCAGAGCGTTGTAGTGGAGTACCTCTAGTTGCCAAGGCTCTTGGTTATGTGATGCAGAAGCATTGCACAAGAGATGGATGGTTGGAAATTAAAAACAGTAACATTTTGAATATCCCAGATGATGACAAAGGCATTCTGAAGGGCTTGCTGCTAAGCTATTATCACATGCCTCCACAACTTAAACTATGCTTTATGTATTGCTCTATCTTTCCTAAGAGCCACGACATAGATCATGACTGCTTGATCCAGCAGTGGATTGCTTTGGGGTTTATTCAAGACAGTGCTGGTCAGCCACTTCAAAAGATTGGGACAGAATATGTTGACGAATTCCTTGGAATGTCCTTCCTTACAATTCCAACATCTCCAACAGTAAGTGAAAGATCCTGAACTGGTTGTAATTGTAAAATTGTAGTTATTTATCTTAAAGATCTGAACTATGCTTTCTTTTTCTTTTCAAGGTACCAACAGCTAGGATATTCAAACCCACGCTAAAACTCCGTATGCATGACATGGTACATGATCTTGCAAGACATGTTGCTGGTGATGAATTCTCTTACACAAACGGTGGGACAAATAGCATCACTAAGCAGGACAAATTGAATTGCCGCTATTATTTACTTATAAATCAAAATGAGAGATCATCGGCCTATACAGCTTTTCCAACTAAGGTCAGGGCCCTACATTATAGGGTATGCGAGAAAATGCACCTTCATAAGCAAGCTTTTTCACACACGTTATGTTTGAGAGTTTTGGATTTGAGTGGGTGTCAAGTTTATGAGCTACCAAGTTCTATTCGTAAGCTAAAGCTGTTAAGGTACCTCGATGCTTCTAACCTTCGTATCTCAAACTTGCCTAAATCCTTGAACTATCTCTTGAACTTGCAAACCTTGATACTTTCAAATACTTGTCTGAAGACACTGCCTTTGAATATTGGTTGCCTCCAAAAGCTACAATACTTTGATCTATCAGGATGTTCCGACCTTTATGAGCTTCCCATCTCTTTCAGTAACCTACGTGCTCTTCTCTTCCTAAACTTCACGGGTTGCCTTGAATTGCACGCGCTTCCAGAATCATTTGGCGAGTTGCATAGGCTTCAGTTTTTGAACCTATCTGATTGCCACAAACTCCAATTACTACCAGAATATTGTTGTCAACTTTATGATCTGACCCATCTTGATCTTTCAGATTGCCATAACCTTGAAAAGCTCCCATATTGCCTTGACAATCTTGCCAAGCTTGAGTATTTGAACATGACTAGTTGTTCCAAGGTTCAAGTGTTGCCTGAGTCTCTATGCAAACTCATGATGTTAAAGTACCTGAATTTGTCATTTTGCGTAAAGCTTAAACATCTGCCCTCCTCTATTGGTCAATTACGACTCAAAATTTTGGATATCCAAGGCTGTTTTTCACTTTTTGACCTGCCAGATAGCATAACAAACATGCCTACTATAAAATATTTTGAAGCAACACTATCATCAGTCGAGGTAGATAAATTTGAAAGATTGAGGGAGCATTTACAACTGAAGGGGTCTACTCTGCTTAATGGAAGAAGCGGCGATCTGTGGAATCAGATTGCAGAACTTGAAAAAACACAATGCCATGAGCTAGAGATTGAAGGTTTTGAGAATGCCAAGCATTTGGAAGAGGCGGAGCAAGTGAAACTGTCCAACAACTCGAGGCTTACGAAGCTGATTCTTAGCTGGGAACATGATGAAGGTAATCTGGTAGAGCATGCAGATCCAACGGCTGACAAATTGGTGTTGGAGAAACTTGTGCCTCCTAGAAGTCTTCAACACATGGATCTGCAGGATTATATGAGCGTGGACTTCCCTAGGTGGATGCTGGACATTCCTTCATACCTTCCTCATCTTACCACCATCTTTCTAAACAATCTGAAAGGGTGCAGTCGCGTCCCTCCACTTGGGCGGCTGCCAAATCTGAGAGCACTTGCCATGGTTGAAATACCCAACATAAAGAGTGTAGGCAGAGAATTTTACGGGGACCATGGAAGCTGCCAAAAGCTAAGGATGATTAATGGTCAATTTGGAACAGTGGTGGACAACGAGATCGTCTACTGAAGAAAAAGAGTTCTTAATCCCTAATTTACATGTGTTGTCTGCAATTAATTGCCCAAGGTTGAAATTTCTTCCTTATCCCCCAAGGAGCATGACATGGGGGGTAGAGAATAGCGATAACGTGCTGCCAGAACATGGGTTCGGAAACCTCTCATGTGTCACCTCTCCATTTTCTCTTGGGATCATGGGTGCCTCATCTTATGAAGTGTGGCGTAGGGCGGCCCAGTGCATCTCCTCAATTGAGCATCTTTATCTTGACACCATCACGGGCCTTAGAACCTTGCCAGAGGCTATTCAATGCTTCAGCTCCCTCCGGACACTCAGTATAGATGATTGTGGTGACTTGGAGACACTCCCGGAATGGCTCGGAGACTTGACTTCTTTAAGAGAAATTCACATCAGTAGATGCCAAAGGCTGTGTTCATTGCCGGAAAGCATACAGCGCCTTACTGAGCTGAAGAAGCTATGGATCACTGACTGCCCTGCTCTGTCAGAGAAGTGTCAAGGAGAAGACAGTCATAAGATCGCTCATATTTCAGAAATCAAATTCGAAGAACTGAAGCCTGATACCTCAACATCGTGCTGAGATCTAGCATGGTGAGATATTTCTCGCTCCTATTTGTTTAATATGAAGCTAACGTACAATGCTTGTTTTTTCCTTAATTTCTGTGACTTGTCTCTAGCAGGTTAACAGGCGTATTGTAGGATTTCCATCAGCAGGGAGTGTTTTACCGTACCTTGAGGTAATGAGTGATGGATGCATATGTGTTTACAAGAACTAATTGGTTACCCTCACTCTGAACTCTAATTGTGATTTTACCCTCATTTTTTTGACACTGTGATTTACTCCTAGTTTTTCAATCTGAAGCCAGAGTTTACCCCTACTTGGGGTAAAATCGCACTAGACCCCTACCCTACTGAGGGTAAACTCTGGCTTCAGGTTGAAAAACGAGGGGTAAAATCACAAAGTTGAAAAAGTGAGGGTAAAATCACAATTAGAGTTCAAAGTGAGGGTAAGAACACAGTTGCCCCTTTTTGTTTAATGTATAACCAGAGAGCTGGGAGCTTGCATACGTACTGGCAATTGGTCAAGCTTTTGGACTAGAGTACTTTGACCTAAATGGATTTCGGTGGGAGCTTCATTATTTTTCTTCTCAAATTTTCAGGAGCTTTCAGTCATGCAATTCGTGCGACCTGGAGACACTCCCACAAGCTCACCAAGGATCTCAAGTGCTACCCGGTTTCTCAATCATAAGTTGCTTTTGTTGGCCCTTTGAAACAGCACCACAATTAGGTAGCTGTTCACTTGCAACATTCATGCTTCTACGCAACAAGCATGTTTTTTCTTTTATTTTACTGCAGTCGTTTAGTGTCCTCTATTTACTTTGATAAATGATAGCTGAACTTGCAGCACCTGCTTTCCTTTTAAGCTGTAGGTATATTTCTCCGCAGTTTTATGTTCTTAACCGTGAAAAGAAGCACCAGTTGCCACGATTTTTTCTCCTGAATTCATTCAAGCCTTGCCTGTGTGCAAGTGCATAGGGATGTTTCTTTGCTACCTTTTCCGTTAACTATGTTGGATTTTTTACGAATCAGCATGTTATCTGATGCTACCAAGGGAGGATCCGACTTTGGCTACATGCTAGGTTCAGATATGAGTGCTTTGTTTCCTGACATTGTATTACTGCTCACGTCTCGAAAGGAAAGAAACACTGTATTAGGTCAAACGACACAGCAATGTAGATAGAGTGCCTTTAAAACATCATTTTCGTACATGCTAACATTGTCTTGCAACGCTTCACCGCAGCACCAAGGCTGACGCAAGCTTATGCTAACTTGGAAGAGCAGCAGACACAAGACAGTTACTACTTCCTCCGGACTCTTTTGTTGATCCAAACTAGAGCCTTAATAACTGGTCAAGTGAACGTCCCACATCAGGCTGAACCCTGGCTTCCCTTTTCTCCAGATCGAACGCCGGCAGGTTATCACCACGACCGTCGGCAGGTTATCTCCAGGATACCGACGCACATGGTGCCTTCCACCTGAACCCAGGTTGTTGTTGAGGATATTCCAGTTGCTTGTGGCGCTGGGCAGCTCCAGATTGATCCTTGGCACGTGATCGAAGGCTGACCCGGCCGCTTCAGCAACGGGAAGGCACGGCTCGAACGGCTGCACCGCGGGCGCGCGCTTCACGTCGAGGTGTGTACAGTACTCTTCAGTTCATCTTATTAGTAAAGTGATAGTTACTTGGAGTTAGGGGTACTAAACGGCGTACAGTTTTGCAGCGCCGTGGAGCGAGGTGGATGGGATGGCGCTCGTGTACTCGAGGAGGCCCACGTGATCGAAGGCGGGTCCGGGAGGCTCACGAAAGTTGCGCTGCGCGGCAAGTTGCGACGGCAGCGAGGGTTGGACGGTCTCGCCGGCGGCAAAAATTTAGCACGACGAATGAGCAAAATATATAGATGCATATGGTAGTAGCTCGAAACATAGGGGGTGCAACTTTTATTTGTTTTTGCAATGCAAAGCTAACGTCCATATCGCACATCACCACACTGATGATCGAAGCAGTTGGACGCGCACGCATCACAGATTCACAAAATTAGCGGTTCGGAAGAACTACTGTAAGGCACTACAGGCCGCGTCCATGTGCCACAGCTGGTCGCTGAAGCCCAACATGCCCGTCTGTCCAGATCAAACACCAGGAGGCGGCTCCGTCATCTGCTTGAAGCCGATCACCACGGCCGGCTCGGCCTCCACGGGCGGCGCCGAACCCCAAGCTGCTGCACAGCACGCCCCATCTCGACCACCCCGGTGCACACTACCGTCCCGCCCACGTACACCGTCAGAATGCGGGGCGTCGCTCTGTCTAGTATCAGGCGATATCCACGCTGCGTCCCCGTCAGAATGCGGGGCGTGCCGCGGCAGGAAGTACGTACCCCACGTCGTAGCACAGATCAAACTGCCGCACCGCTGGCACCCGCTTCACCCGGCTATTGTACTTGTTCCTGAAACCAAGGACAATTAGTAAAGGACGCTAAGCTAGAGTAAATAGTAAATCAATTTGACGCCACCCGGGTGTCTCCATTTTTTGTACGTACCCGAGCATAACCTTGTCGTACGCCTGGCTAAACGAGCGGTACACGTCCGATCGTGCTAAACACCACGCCGCCGCGGCCCGTGTCGAGGTCCAGGTCGAGTGCACCGACGGGCAGGGGCACATCGACGCCCTCGTCGCTCCAGTCCACCCGGATGCTCTTCACGGTGAGATGGTAAGCGCCACTACTAGTGGGGTGTAGGGGGTGATGGAGGTGAGGTCCGGGAGGTGCGGCCCCAGCCATATGGACGTGTTACCGAACATGGCGAAGCCGGGCAGGCACAGCGCGAACACGTTGCCGAGCTTGCGCTGCGAGGAGAGCTGGGACGTCAGGGAGAGCGGCGACTGGGGCAAAGCCCCGCCACGCCGGTGGCGCCCGCGAGGAGCGACCTCGACAGCCGCTCGGGCGCGCACGACCCGACGACAGGGTTCACAAAACCGCGGTAAACCGGACCGGTTACCGCGAAAACCGGAAAAACCGGTCCGGTCCGGTTTACCCGGTTCTCCGGTTTCCGAATTCAAAATTCAAAAAAATTTGAAAATTTGAAAAAATTTAAAACAAAAATATGTAAAAAAACTAGATGAAATTTGCAGCGCAATGGTGGAAACCAAACACGAAGATTCGATCGTTTGATGGGTCGAAAAAATCACGCAACTTTTCTGTGTACAAAAATTCGATTTTTTTTTTAAAATAATAGTATTTTAATAGAAAATTGCAAAATTAGGGTCCGTTTTGCAAAAATTGCAGAAATGGGTACCTGTCGGTCATCCAGTGACCTATTGGTCACTGGAAGGTCACTGGATGACCGATAGGCCTACGTGGCAGCCGATAAACGCCGAGCAGAGGACCTATCGGTCACCCGATTACCGACAGGTACATGTCGGTCTTCCACCGACCGACAGGCGGCACAATATGGCCAAACAGCGCTATCGGGCCGATAGCCAGGGCTGTCGGTCATGGATGACCGACAGGCACTTATCGGTCATCCCATAACCGACAGGTACCTGTCGGTCATCCCATAACCGAAAGGTGCCTGTCGGTCATGGGATGACCGACAGGTCGTTACCTTCCAATTTTTTGTTTTGTTTTGCCGGTTTGTGTTTTTCTAAATTTTGTTTTGAGACATGAGGCATAAATTAATTTGTTTACATATATTTTTAGGATTGAGAGGTAATATTGTGTGGTTTTCAAAGTTTTTTTTACGTGAGTAATGCAGTAGAAAAGGTGAACTGAAAAATAACTCGACTTTAACAAAGATACTGAGCAACCAATATCGATAGACCAACATATACAGAGTGAACTGAAACAATGGCGTGTTTCGATGCACATGGCAAAGCTACGTGTCCATCGATCTACTCCTAACACGCCTTAGGGAAATAAATTTCACTCACAGTGAACGTAGTACAAACTATGAGGTGGAATGACATATTCGGTGCACACAATTGCTGATAAGCAACATGAAAATTAAATGACTAATCGTCGCCTAGGTGAAACGACGCGTATCCCTCGTCGTCCCCTTTCGACTTAGATGAACCTCCTCCGCTTTTCTCGCGAAGGTCGTCCAACCTCAGATCTATTTATCCTCAGTGTCTACTGAGTGCAACGGGGATATTTCCCCTTTCTGAAGGCATCAGGACCTGCTGCCCTAGCGCGGCGAGCTCTCAAGCGCATCCTCTCCCTTTCGGCCTCACGGGCCTCATGAGCAAGGCGATCTTCCTCTTGTTTGCGCCTTCGTTCCGCCTCCTCTCTTTGCTTGCGTTCCGCTTTGTACTTGCATCGACGCTCTTCCTCCTCCTGCCTCATCTTCCTGCGTTCCTCCTCTCTCCTTTCCTCAGCTTCCATATCAAGCCAATGCCTTCTTGCACGTTGAGCGACACGGTAGACATGGGCTATATCCTCTGGTGTCTGCTCAGTGTCAACATACTCGATGAACTCACACAGAGGCGGTGGGGACTGCAATGTTATGAACGTATTAGTGAATAAGAATGAATGGTGGAAGCAAATAATGACGAAGTAGAAGTAGTTACCCTTGGCCTCCTATCGGAAGAGTAAAGACGTTGCGAAGGGTCATATTGGTAGTTCTTGCACATCCAAAGCCTTTTGCCGTAGTCATCACCAAGAACGAGTGACTTCACTAGCCTGCATGGGGTGCCACAGAGGCACATAGGGGCGATGAAGCCATCTCCGAGAGGTAACGTCTCTTTGTTGTGGGGTGGATCGTTGGGGAACTCCATAGCTATAGAAGAAATTCCGGTGTTGGTTAGATTGAGAAGTGGCTGAGCTTAATGGACAGACGATGTGGGCATTTTATAGGCATAACTAACGTGGTCTATAGACGAAGACTACAAAGAAAAGAAGAGGAGATGTCATCGGATGCTCTGCAAAGTTGCCCGTGAATGGATGTGTCGCCATGCGAAAATAATAAATGCGTGTTGTCACGTCACTAAAAGTTGTCTAGTTATGTCGCAGTTGTCTAGTCATGTCGCGTTGCAGAAGTTAGTAATAAAAAATAGTTCATGCTTAAGTTCTGAATATTACAAAAACGAAAGAAATCTACTAGTCAACTAGTGAACCCTGACCCCTGCCCTGATCTCCAAGTCATCCTCCACGCCTACGCTTGTTGGGCTCGCCTTCGGCCCTCTTGCCCTGGGCCTTTCTCCCTCGTCGAATCTGATCGGTGGGGTACGTGAGTGGGTCTGGTGCCTGCCTGACCCTGGGAGCCTCTAGTGGTGTCGAAGGAAACTGCTGGGTGGGCTGTGTCGGTGGAGGAGCCTCTGGCATCTGAGAGAAACCCTGGACATCTGGCTGTCCATAAGAAGACCCATGCACTAAGCTCCCAGAAGCAGAGTGCAAGGAGTAGTCAGGCGCGGTGAACTGTACTGGTGGTCCTGTAAAACAACAATGTAAGATTACAATAACAAAATGTTAGAAATACAAAATTAGCATGTTATTATACCTGTGCTCCATCCAGAAGTAGGCATGAAAGGCGGGACTACAGGTAGACCCGACGACGAGTCCCCGGCGTGGAAACGAGAAGAACTTGGTGCACTAGCAGGTGTAGAGAGAGGTGGAGACCTCTGTCGTGCCCTCGGCTGCACATCTGTTGTGCTCGTACAGGAAGCGCACCGGAGAGCATCCCTACAGCGGCGCGCAAGACGGAGTAGGGCTGATCCCAAGTCACGTGGCTCGACTCGTGGAGGGTTGTCGTGGAGGAAACATCTGCCCTTGACGGACCTCTATAGCATCATACTCCTAACATGAATTGTGGCCATCATTAACAGCTAAGTTCTCCATATTTATCCAGTCCTGCGGCTCTTCATATCCCATGCTCCATCCCTGACCAGCTGTTCCATCAACGAAGGTACGAAACTCGTCATCATCCCTGTCCATTTCATCAACAATTGCCTCATTGACCTCTCCCGAATCTGCTTCTAGTGTGCCAACATTTATTGGCAACCTATCCTCAGTGGTTGGATGAACCACAGGATTTGCAGTAACTTGACTTGGCTCCGCACCAACATGACTCGGCTCGTCACCAACATATTGCTCCGCATGAACAATTTGTCCCACGACTTCATCTTCCTCTGTATTTACGACATTGTCATCAACCTCCTCCTCCAGACGGGTCGTTGTCGGATTACATTGCACCAGCAACAAGTGAGCAAAATGCCGTTGCAATCCCATCGTCACAAATTGCTTCCAATGTTTAGTGCTTCTCACCTCCACAAGTTCCCATTTCCATGAGCCTTCACGCTTTCGAGGAATCATAGCTCTCACTACAAACCGATACTCTAAAGGATTCACATTCAACAGACTATGTAACCAGCCATACACTTCGCCTCGCTGCATCTCTACCGGATCATTCAAAACACTATCCACATACTGAAAATTACTCAAATCTACCCCATAGTCACGATGCTCAATTTGACCTTCTCCGTAAAAAACTCGGAAACTCACTACACTGGACATCCTGCTAAAAACAAATTAATTACTATGGAGATCATATATTTTTCTTAAATAAATTTATCTTTATATATCAATATTATTACACCCACTATTTTTCTTAAATATAATCATGCGTTAATATTTTTTTGACAAACTTAATGAACGGCATGATAAATAAAATGCCCATCAAATATGACGTTCTACTACTACTACATACCATTATTTTTAACTAAATCTATGAACACAATACTAGTCTAATCTTATTTACTAACGCATCTCCTATAAACTAATAGTCCTTAAACAATATAGTCTAATCCCTACACTAATCTGTACACTAATATTCTATTCCCTACACTAACCACTACACTAATATTCTAATCCCTACACACTACACTAATGCTACCATTGATAGACTAAACAAATAATAAAAAAAAAACTCACCTGCGCGAGTGCCGCCCGAGGCGGCCTCCACCGACGCCGCAGCACAGGCCAAGGGGCCCACCGCCACCAGCCCCGCCGCCACCAGCCCCGCCGCCCTGCTCCCTCCGCTGCTCGGCTCGCCCCGCCGCCCTCGCTCTCTCTCTCGCCGACGCGGGTGGATAAGGCGCGGGCGCGAGAGAGAGAGCAGGGCGCGGGCGCGGGTGGATAAGGCAGGGCCTATCGGTCGCTGGAGGACCGATAGGTCCCTGTCGGGTCGCGGATGACCGATAGGGACCTGTCGGGTCGCGGATGACCGATAGGGCCCTGTCGGGTCTCGGATGACCGACAGGTCCTACGTGGACGGCTCCCTGCCTCCGACTGCTTACGTGGACGACATGTCGGTCTTCCAGTTACCGATAGCCTGCCTGTCGGTCCTCCAGTTACCGATAGCCTGCCTGTCGGTCTTCCAGTTACCGACAGGTACCCATTTCTGCAATTTTTGCAAAACGGACCCCAATTTTGCAATTTTCTATTAAAATACTATTATTTTAAAAAAAATTCCAAAAATTCAAACTAGCAACTTTCTTTGATTTTTTTGACAAACCAAACGATCGAATATACATGTTCCGTTTTCACCATTGGATTGCAAAAATGATCTAGTTTTTTAACATATTTTTTGTTTCAATTTTTTCAAATTTTAAACTTTTTGCATTTTTTCAATTTTCCTCTTTAAACCGGTTTAGCGAAATTCTTGTCCGGTTTATCGGCAATTTCGTCCGGTTGACCGGTTTACCGAAAATCTCGACATTTTTCGTTCAAATTTCGTCAAACGGATTTCGGACCGGTTTTCGACCGGTTTTTCCGGTTTTTCGGTAAACCGGACCTACCGGTGCCATCCGGTTTTACCGAGTAAAACGAAATTGAGAACCTTGCCCGACGACGGCGGACAGCTCCACAGGCTACAGCGGCTCGCGACCTTCGGTGGCGTTGGCCGACATCGCGAAGCTGGTGAGGTCGCCGGTGAGCTAGACGACGAGGGGCGCGCCGTTTGTTCTTGATGGAGATACTCAGTAGTGTACATGGAGGCCTTGGGGTCTTTGCTGAGAGGAAGTACGTACCGGTGGTATGTTTGGTGGCTGCTCACTGGCCACGAGTGTGCATGGGACTGGGAGTAGCACTAGCAGTAGAGGAAACAAGTACTTTTAGATGATTGGCTGTATCGAAAAGCACTAGCATCTTGCGAGATAGAGTAGTGTTGTGTCCTAAAGATGATTGGCTGGATAAAGATTCTTGCTACCCATATCGTGCATTTATATCGCTTTTCGATATTGCGAGTTTACTAGAAATTTTAAGTGCCCAGTTGCTGGTGATGTTTGATACCGAGGAGGAAAGAAGACTAAAAATTCTTGCACTGCGCGAACTGCAAATGTGCTTTCTTCTAATCTTTGAAGGTAACTAAAGAAACCTTAGGCAGACAGATGATGATGGGGTTCACCTGACACCCAGCTCTCCCACCATTTCTAAACAGTGTGCTTGATTCTATGAACTGCCCTCAACCAATTTACTCCAATCAAACACAATGTACGTTCTCAGCGTCTGTACACACGACTTTGTCAAAACAGAACATAGATACTACTTTGTCAAAACAGAACATAGATACTAGTACTCTGTACGGTAAAATACTCCCTGGTAAAGAGTCCAATTCAAATAGGCATATGAAAATGGAGTTCACATACAGGTTGCCGCGGTTTCAAGCAAACGATTTGAGCCAAATTTCACGCTCATTGGTTCTCTTCAAGTTCTGACCTTTACGTTTATCCATGTTGCGCAGGTCGCAACACGACTTGTCATAACAGATTACATATAGCTCATAGATTCTGATAGTTTGATAGTCAAATAACACCGGCTCCATCGAGACCGGAGACGACGCGGCTTCAAATGCTTTGCCTAAACTATACGTGTATACCCATGCTGCCATGCATTGCGGCATCCCCTAATCAAGTATTACCAACAAGATGATCTGATCAAATTAACTCGGTGCTAATCAACTGTCCACATATGTAGCACATCGACCCTGAAGTACATGCAAACACTCCAGTCGCTCCAACATCACCTACGATGGCTCCAACTTTCCAAACCTGCATTCACCTCATCTTCCTCGGCACCACCCTGTTCTCCACTGCACCAATTCATCGTAGGTTTGTGCAAGCCTCTTCTCCTTCAATCCAGGCTTTGGTAGCTCCAATCACCAAAGATACTGAGACCTCCCTCTACACACTGTCTCTCTCCCGGAAGCAATACTTGCTTGATCTCTCAGGCCCCCTCCTATGGTCACCGTGCTCAGCCGCGCACCCCACCGTTCCATGCTCTTCTGGCGAGTGCGCCGCCGCGTCGGGCGCGCCCAAGTTCCACAACCGCCGTTGCACGTGCACTGCCCGCCCGGCGAACCCCGTGACGGGTGAACGTGCCTTCGGGGACCTCACGCGCATCGACATCGCCACGAACGCCACCGACGGGAAGACGCCAACCGCGGAGGTCACTGTCCATGGCCTCCTCTCGTCCTGCGCGCCGGAAAGCCTTCTCAGGTCATTTCCGAGCTCGGCGACGGGCGACGCGGGCCTCGGCAGGGGGCGCGTGAGCCTGCCAACCCAGCTGTTCTCGAAGCTCTCGCTTAAGAGGCAGTTCGCCATCTGCCTGCCGAGCACGGCGGCGGCGCCCGGCGTGGCGTTCTTCGGGAACGGGCCGTACGGCCTCATGCCGCCGACCCCGTTCGACGCGAGCGCCATCCTCTCCTACACCCGCCTGGTGAAGAACCCGAGGAACCCGTCCGCGTACAGCATCCGCCTTCGGGGCATCGCCGTGAACCAGGAAGCCGTCCGGCTCCCTCCCGGCGCTCTGGACCGCGGCGGCGGCGTCACGCTCGACACGGCGCTGCCGTACACCGTCCTGCGCCGCGACGTGTACCGCCCCTTCGTCGAGGCATTCGCGAGGGCGACAGCGCTGATCCCGCGCGTGCCGAGCGCGCGGCCGTTCGAGGTGTGCTTCAACAGCAGCGCGCTCGGGTTCACGCGCGTCGGCTACGCGGTGGCGCCGGTGGACCTGATGACGACGACGAAGGCGCGCGGGGGCGGGGGCGGGAACTGGACGGTGTTCGGGTCCAACTCGCTGGCGCAGGTGGCGCCCGACACGGCGTGCCTGGCGTTCGTGGACGGCGGGTGGGCGGCGCCGAGCGCCGTGGCCGTCGGCGGGTTCCAGATGGAGAACAACTTGCTGCTGTTCGACGAGGCCGCGTCCAGGCTTGGGTTCAGTGGCACCCTGCTGTTCACCAGGACTACCTGCGCCAACTTCAACTTCTCGGGAAATTAACAAATGGTTACCTTTCTGTGCGACCTGAAATTAGGGCCGTGATACCGTAAACCGCACGGCGCGCCTTTACTAATTCGAACTTTGAATAAGAGCTGGCTTGTCAGCGTGTGCTTGTACTGTACTTCCAAGTGAGCCGTGTTCAGTATGCCAAACTGATCGCTCTCCACTCCTCTAGTAACACCGAGATAACAGACACCCTCTTTGCAGCAGCTATTTTACAGCAGCTACAGTGTTCGCAGTTATTTCTTCAGCAGCAGTTACAGTGTTCGCAGCAGCAGCTACAGTGTTTGCAGTTATTTTTCTACAGCCACAGCCGCAGCTGCAGCCTACCGAACACCCTGAGAGCCAGTAGCTGTTTCAGCAATTCGATCGTAGTAACATAAAGATACATACATGCTTAAAGTAAAATAGCAGTGCCCCTAAAGATCATGGTCATACCCAGATCGACGAACACGATGTATATGTGCCATTTGCCTCGAATGCCAACTCAAACTAAGGGCGTGTTCGTTTCGTTTAGGACTAAACTTATGTCCAAAGTTCTTATTATTTAAAGGTATTAAATAAAGTGTAATTATAATTTTTTTGCAGAAATCTAAACTATTTTGCGAGACGAATCTAATGAAGATACAGCCTGTTTGGCAGGCTGCAGCTGGAGAAAAATAACTGCGAACACTGTAACGGCTGCTGAAGAAATAACTGAAATACTGTAGCTGCTGCAAAATAGCTGCTGCAAAGCAGCCGAACGAACACGCTGATAATTAAAAGAGCATCTTCAGCAAGTAATACTACTCTGTCTGGAGTAACATGCCACTTAAACAGCGACAAATAAACCGTTCCAGATACCGCCTGGGCGAACGTCGCGGCGACGCGACGACTCGCGAGAAGATCGATGCATATATCCGGCACGTTCCCGGAGAATACTACTGTGAGTGGATGGTTTCGGAGTGACGCGTGTGCATGCTCCCGTTGACTCGCCGCACCTTCCTCGGCACGCCAGCTTAAGTTCCGATCCGATCGACATGGCAGCAGGCTAGAACAATTTTTTAGTCCAGTTTCGGCATCCCACGGCGATCGCCATTAATCTTGCGGACCGATCTGTCTCACAGTTAGTTTGCAGGAATCGACCACGGCTTAGTTTGTTTTTTTTAGCGCTAAATTTTAGAGGCCTCTAAACAAAGAGAACCTAGTACTAAATAAAGTCTAATGATAAAATCTTTTTACAGATGTGTACATCTTTACGAGACGAATCTAATGAGTCTAATTAATCTATGTTTGCTACAGTCATGCTACAGTAATGCTACAGTAACCATCGTCTAACCACAGTTTACTTACCCTCATTAGATTCGTCTCGCGAATTAGACCAAGGGTTCTGCAGTTAGTTTTGTAATTAAACTTTATTTAATACTCTTAAATGATAAGATTCTTTTCTTTAAACCCCTCTGAATTTTAGAGCCCCGTAAAACGAACAGGACCCACGTCCATAGAGCTGTCAAGATCAGAACAGGCTGGCGCGCGTCATTTCAAACGAACCAATAGTGTCCATCTCCATCGCCGCTATATAAGGAGCTGACACTCATCGGACGCCAATCACCAGCTGAAGCATCAACCAGATCAAGCTTCACACATTCATCACACAATGAAGATGCCACGGGTGAAACCCCTCCTTCTGGCCATCTCGCTACTCGTGGTGGCGTGGCCAGCCTCTTGCAGCAACCTCCCCGTGCTCTTGCCGGTGGCCAAGGACCCCGCCACCTCCCTCTACACCATCCCCGTCAGGGACGGCGACAACCACGTCATCGACCTCGCCGGCCCACTCCTCTGGTCAACCTGCGCCGGCGACCACTTGCCGGCGTCCTTCGATTGCCAGGACCGGGAGTGCCAGCTCGCCACCGCGTACCGTCCCCCAGGCTGCCGTGCGGCCGGCCAGGCCTGCAAGAAGCAGTGCAAGGCGTACCCGTACAACCCCATCTCGGGCCAGTGCGCGGCGGCGAATCTGATCCACTCGAGGCTCATCGCCAACACCACCGACGGCAAGAACTCGGTGAGCCAGGTCTCCGTCAGGGCCGTGGGCGTGTGCGCCCCGAGCAAGCTCCTGGCGCGGCTGCCCAAGGGCGTCACGGGCGTCGCCGGGCTCGCGGGCTCCGGCCTGGCGCTGCCGGCGCAGGTCGCCGCCTCGCAGCACGTCGCCAACAAGTTCCTGCTCTGCCTCCCCAAGCGCGGCGAGGGCGTGGCCATCTTCGGCGGCGGGCCGTTCTTCCTCCCGGAGACGCCGACGACCGAGTTCACGTCCACGCTGGCCAACACCCCGCTCCGCAGCAGGAAAGGCAGCCCCATGTACTACCTCTCGGTGAAGAACATCGCCGTCAACGAAGCCCCGGTGCCGCTCCCTGGCTACGCGCTCGACAACGGCGGCGTCGTGCTCTGCAGCAGGGTGCCGTACACCTTGCTCCGGCCGGACGTGTACCGCCCGCTCGTGAACGCGTTCGACAAGGCGCTCCGACGGAACGACGCCAAGGTCCCGGCGGTGGCGCCGTTCGAGCTCTGCTACAAGTCCAGCATGCTGGGAAACACGCGTCTCGGCTACGCCGTGCCGAGCATAAAGCTCGTGCTCGAGGGCGGCAAGGACTGGACGTTCCTCGGCACCAACTCGATGGTGGACGTGAACGACCACACGGCTTGCCTCGCGTTCGCCGAGATGAAGGATGCCAAGCCGGGGGATGGCAATGTGCCATCCATGGTCATCGGAGGCTTCCAGATGGAGAACACCCTGCTGCAGTTCGACCTGGAGAAGGGGCAGCTCGGGTTCGTCAAGTTGCCGTTCTATACGGCGTGCAGCAACTTCAATTTCTCCAAGAGTTACTAGAATGTGACTGCATCTAGCTGATAGTGGACGCTTCTCGTCCTGGATCACGGTAACGACCTGCCATATTTGTGAAGTATCTCTGAGAATATTTCTTTAGTTTAATAATCGTGTGCATCAGTGAAATTATTATTTCGAGTATTGATATATATTTTGCCCTTTTGTACGGCTGTGTCATTGTGACAAGAGATCATATGGTAGATCACCTAGGTGGTGGTTTAGTGGCTTTAGATCATTAGATCTTTCATATTTGGTTATACGACACTGTCATACAGTAGAGTCGTACATGAAACATTTTCCTTTAATTTGTAAGTGACACGTTTGTTAACTTTAAATAGTTTGAGATCATGATATTGCTTCATCCGATTTTGATCCTACGTGTTACAGCATCGATTATGACCTACCAGCAAGGGGAAGCTTGTAAATGTGAGGTGGTGTCAATGACTTAAACGACATCAATTTTAAATCAGATAAGTATTCAATAGTACGCTTATTTTGTATTTTTTAGGTTTAAGAAGAAGAAAGAAACTCAGTCTCAGTAAGAAAAAGTTTCATTCATAACGTTTAGCACTTCCTTGTTGACATTTTCCTAAACAATACACGCAATACATTTTTTGTCAAAAAAAAGGATCACACAACATATATAAAAGAAAACAAAAGCTGCTCAAACTAACTGTAGTTTAAATGCACCAAACTAGAGAGACCAAACTTAAATTTCTGTATAGTAGTGCCCCATAGCTGCTTGGTCGAACATGGCAATACCCAGGTCCATACAAAATCTGTTCCATAAAATGACTCCAGTGGTTTTCGACTGACGCGCTGCATCCGTGCTTCTGTTGACTCGCATGAACCTTCCTCGTTACGCTACATATGATGCGATCGACATGGTAGCAGGCTGGATCAATTTTCTAGTACAGTTACGACGTCGGACGGCGATCGCCATTAACTTCTGATTGGGGATATCGATTAGCGATCTGTCCAAGAAGTTATATTTTGCGTTAGTCCACCATCTCGTGTTAGGTGAACTGCATATCAGGGAACTGATACGGTAAGCCGTAGTACTCCAAGGTCACTCCCATCTCCAGTGCGCGGGCTATATAAGGAGCAGCCACACATTGAACGCCAATCACAAGCAAAAGCACTGGCTTAAACCCTCTTTCTCTCACATCGATCATTCACAGAGATTGAGGATGACAAGGTCCAAAACCCACCTCCTCTCGGCCATCTCACTGGCACTGCTCGTGTTAGCGTGGCCAGTTCCATGCACGGCGAGAAGCCAGCCTCGCGGGCAGCCCGTGCTCAAGCCGGTTACCAAGGACTCGGCCACCTTGCTCTACACGATCCCTATCAGGGACGGCGCCAACCTCGTCGTCGACACCGCCGGCCCGCTGGTCTGGTCGACCTGCGCAGACGACCACCTGCCGGCGTCTTACAAGTGCAAGGACGCGGTGTGCAAACTCGCCAATGCCTACCACGCGCCGACGTGTCACGGGGTCGTCCGCGGCTGCAAGAAGCAGTGCAAGGCCTACCCGTACAACCCGGTCACCGGGCAGTGCGTGTCCGCGAACCTGGCCCACACGAGGATCGTCGTCAACGCCACCGACGGCAAGAACCCGTTGAGCCAGGTTTCCATCAGGGCCGTCCAGGCGTGCGCCCCGAAGAAGCTGCTGGCGTCGCTGCCGTCGCACGCCACTGGCGTCGCGGGCCTCGCGAGCTCCGGGCTGGCGCTTCCGGCGCAGATCGCGGCATCCCACAACGTCGCCAAGAAGTTCATGCTCTGCCTCCCGAGACGCGGCGACGGCGTGGCCGTCTTCGGTGGCGGCCCGCTCTTCCTCCTGCCGCAGTCAGGGACGAACGGGGAGCTCACGTCCACGCTGGCGTACACCCCGCTCAAGAGCAGGAAAGACAACCCCATGTACTACATCTTGGTGCAGGGCGTCGCCATGGACCACGCGCAGGTGGCGCTCCCCGCGTACGCGCTCGCCAACGGCGGTGCCGTGTTCTGCACCAGGGTGCCGTTCACATTGCTCCGGCCGGACGTGTACCGCCCGGTGGCTGACGCGTTCGCCAAGGCCCTGGGACGGGACGACGCTAGAGCCCCGGCCGTGTCATCCTTCGAGCTCTGCTACAAGTCAAGCATGCTGGGAAACACACGGCTCGGCTACGCCGTGCCGAGCATTGTTCTCATGCTCGAGGGCGGGAAGAACTGGACGGTGAGCGCCGGCAACTCGATGGTGGACGTGAACGACAAGACGGCGTGCCTCGCGTTCGTGGAGATGAAGGGGGTGAAGGCCGGGGACGGCAACGCGCCGGCGGTGCTCATCGGAGGGTTCCAGATGGAGAACAACTTGGTGCAGTTCGACCTCGAGAAGGGGCAGCTCGGGTTCGCCAAGTTGCCGTTCTTTACAGCGTGCAGTAACTTCAATTTCTCCAAGAGTTACTAGAATGTGACTGCATCTAGCTGATAGTGGACGCTTCTCGTCCTGGATCACGGTAACGACCTGCCATATCAGTAGTAGGCTTCGTCTAAAGCGGATATTGGATTTTCGTGGTAATGAACTGTCACATTTGCGTGTGTCAATGACAATATTGTTAGGAGCAATCACCTTGCAACTTGCAACTTGTTTTTTTTTTTTTTAAGCAATCACCTTGCAACTCGTGTGTGCAATCTCCTTAAACAATTGCTATGAGCCCATTACATGCAATGCAATTTAATTAGGCCAACTTTGAAGGCCCATTAGTGCAATTATATTTCGTCTACTTTTGAGGGCCCATAATTCAAACTAGCAAGGCGATGGATCTAGGCGCGCTGAGTCGAGACCAGGAGTTTGATACCTAGTTTTATCAAGGTCTTGTTTATGTTCTACCTATATTATTAACGTTGGTTTACATTAGATAGAGTTGGCTCATTGGTGTAGGATTATACGCAAAAGTAAAATATGATGCAGGTTGTTTGGCAGCCTAGATTATTAAAGGTTTGGATTGTTTGTTTAAGTAAGATGGTTAAACTGCAATGCCCTCGGTTTATTAGTTTTTTTTAGCAAGCCCTCGGTTTATTAGTGGTAAAGGTGGGTAGTTTCTGTCTAAATTTGGGTATGTGTCATGGTAAATGGTCCAGAATAAGCTAAAATGTAAACATCTCTATCATAAGTTTTATCATGATTACATAATGAACTTTGTTTCTTACTTGAAAAGATAATCTAGTTTACGATAATCTCAAATAAAAACAAACCGATCCTAGTTTTACTTTACATGGCACGCAACCAGGATGGAAGTCCAATCAGCCTGTTCGTTTCGCTGCAGCTGCGGCTGCAGCTGCAGAAAAATAACTGTGAACACTATAGCTGCTGCTAAAACACTGTAGCTGTTGCTAAAGAAATAACTGCGAACACTGTAGCTGCTGCAAAGCAGCCGCTGCAAAGCAGCGAGACGAACACGCTGAATTCAGAAGACTTGATACCGGAAGGCTTGGTGATCTAAAGCACCACGCAATCTAGTACCAACCCACGCCAAGGAAACAAAAAATAGGTTTCGTATTCAATGATCAGAAGTTTGTAGGATGGACTGGACATGCTAGAGATCCAGACGAAGCAAGATCCGATTTGTTCGGTGCTAGTCACATTTAGTTGACTCCACAGCACGTTCAAGGAATTAATGCCTCCGATCCTCCGATCCTCCGATCCAGTTGTGGCTCACTACTGCTCAGAAATGATTTGAACGGGAACTGGAACTTCCATCACCGACACTGGGTAGCGTGATTGTTCTCAAAAGCCAGTCCACGATTCCATGATCCTTATCGAAATCGCTAGTTAAAAAATTGAATGATTGAACTCTACACGTTTAGGTGGGGAATCTCTCCCCCCCCCCCCCCCCCCCCCTTTTGCTCAAAAAAAAAAAAAAAAAAAAAACTCTACACGCATGTGGATGTGGCATCGACGAAAATGACATAAGTGCACATGTAAACAATTCCATGATCCTTATCAAATTCGTTAGTCAGCAATTCCAGAAATTGTGCAGACCGATCTGATCGCCGCGCACGGCATTTAAGAGCACGGACAGGGCACGCCAATCGAACACTCTGAGTTGCCGAGAGAGTCAGAGCAACACAAGATGGCGCAGCCCAAGGCCTCGATGCTGCTGGTCATCTCGCTCTGCCTCTCGTTGTCCCTGTCCCCATGCACACTAGCAACAGCACCGCCTCAGGGCGGCGGCAAGCCCCTGGTCACGGCCGTCACCAAGGACCCGGCCACCCTGCTCTACACCTCCCCACTCAAGAACAGCCGCGCCCTCGTCCTCGACCTCGCCGGCCCACTCATCTGGACTACCTGCGACGCCAAGCACCCGACGTTCGAGTGCCACCACCACGAGTGCGCCACGCGCACAGCTACCACCCGCCCAACTGCCCCCACACCGGCTACGGCAAGGCGGACGACGAAGACCGCTTCAGGTGCAAGTGCACGGCGCACCCGCACAACCCCTTTTCCGGCAAGACCGCGACGGACGACCTGACGCGCACCACGCTCTCCGCCAACGCCACCGACGGTAAGAACCCGCTCTACCCGGTCTCCTTCTCCGCAGTCACCACATGCGCGCCGAGCTCCCTCCTCGCGAACCTCCCGGCCGGCGCGGTCGGCGTCGCCGGGCTCACGAGCTCGAAGCTGGCGCTGCCCGCGCAGGTGTCGCGCACGCAGAAGGTGGCCAAGAAGTTCCTGCTCTGCCTCCCGAGAAGCGGCCTCAGGGAGGGACCCGGTGTGGCGATCTTCGGCGGTGGCCCGCTCTTCACGTTGGTGTCCGTCTCCCCGCCCTCAGGGGGACCGGACCTCACCCTGTCGCTGACGTACACCTCGCTCATCACCAAGCGACACAACCCCGCCTACTACCTCCCGGTGAAGTCCATCGCCGTGGGCAAATCAAAGTTGCAGCTCCCCGGTGACGCCCTCACCACTGGCGGCGTCGTGTTCAGCACCAGGGTGCCCTACACCACGCTCCGCCCGGACGTGTACCGCCCCTTGCTCGACGCGCTCGACAAGGCCTCGGGATGGAGCGCCTTCAGAGTGCCGGCGGTGGCGCCCTTCGAGCTTTGCTACAACACGAGCTTTCTGCCAAACACGAGGATTGGCCACCTTGCCCCGGACATTGACTTCGTGCTCCAGGATGGCCAGAACTACACGTTCGGCAGTCTCGACTCGATGATCGACCTGGACAACTTCCGGACGTCGTGCTTCGCGCTCGTCCAGATGAAGCCGGGGAAGGGAGGATACGCCGGGGCGCCGGCGGTGGAGATCGGAGGGTTCCAGATGGAGGACAACGTGCTCCAGTTCGACCTGGAGAAGATGCAGCTCGGTTTCGCCAGGGTGCCTATTTTTACGGCGTGCAGTAATTTCAATTTCACTCAGGCGGGTCACTAGGCTCAGTGTGCTAGTGTAAACCTTGTATCTGTATCGGGGAGGGGGTTCGGGGGTTTTCTCGGCCTGCGTGAGAGGCTATTCTCCTTAAGCAAATACCGTCGGGGGCGGTCTTACCCCCGGCAGGTCGAGTTTTTTTAAACCTTGTATCTGTAATAGTGGCCTGGTAGACTCTCGTCCTTCTTGTCATGGAAATCATCTGGTGTATTTGTCTGATAATCGTATGCAGCATTGCCATGTGTTTTTGTCGATGTTCTGCATAGACTGTTTGTTCATCTTAAATCAAGTTACATTAAAAGTCTACTTTTACATGCTATTTTGTGCCTGCGCTTCATTGCACATATATCAAGTCTCTTTGGTCAATGAATGCATGTGCCTCCACTTGTTAACTTTTTTCAACACACACACAAAAAAACCCCGCTTTATATTTGCAAGATCACGAGTCACCAAAGCTTATCAAGGTTCTAAAGAGATCCAACCAAACATACGTTGGCTCAGCACAACTCAATCGAAAGAGAGCCATTTCATGTTGACACCTATTACATTATCGAGTTGTAAGAGAAATCCAACAGAAAAAAAGTTCAAACAAACAAATCTCTCATTTCTCTCAAAGTGGAGCATCAAACACCCGATCCATGGTGTTTCAGTTTAAATGTTGGTCAAGTCATAATCTGATGCTACTCTTAGTGCAGAGCGACGAGGAGTTTTAGTTTCCATTATTATCCCTGGTAACAAAGCTCAAGTCCCAAAAGTTTTTTACTCTATCTAAACCTCCACCATTGTTATGTTTCAACACTGATCGTAGTTCAAGTAATTGACTTGTTTTTATTTCATCGAGCTAGTGATCAACGGACAGGGAATCTGATATCAATATCTATTCCATGTCTAGCTTCTAGCTATATTTTGTCTCCATGATAGTCTGTTATGAGCAACGCGCCATAAAAATTATTTCTTCTTAAGGAAACATTGAATATTCCATGTAATTTCCGAGTTGCTAATATTGCCACAATATATGAAAGAAACAAGGACCCAATCTAGTATCCCTTGGTCCCTATGGACAAATGAACAACTATTCATAATCATATGAAGTTCGCTGATGAACTTGATTGTATTTTTTCGTAAGGCAATCTATACACTACTATTATTCACGAGGTAAAATTCGCCAACCAAACATAAGTCATGGATTGCATTAAACATAAACTCTTCATAATGGCGAGTCGGGTCATTCAGAAACATCTGTTAGAGGTAATTTGGGTTTATAATAATATTCTTGGATAATTTAAATCATGCTATTGTTGCAGTAGATATCATTTCTCGAGCATTAAATTTGATGGCTAGATGTTTTTTTTCCTTTTGTGATAATACCTAAATACTATTTATGATTAATGCGGAGGCTAGAAATAAACCTTCAATTAGTCAATATATATATATATAAGCTTTTGTAACCTGCTCTGTTAACACAAGGCCATTTGGACCACTTTTGAATGCCTAACATCCCAACTTTACTTGGGCAACTTTTGATGATTTAGGCATGTGAAATTTGAAACTTGACACATGGCCTTACGAAGTTTAGGGGATCCGCAACCAAGATGGAGGCCATAGACATTAAATTGGGAATTGCAGTGATGTAAGCAATAGACAGTTAACCTTCTTGTTCACTGATCAAAAGCATGTAGGATAGAAATCCTAGAGATTCAGACTGAGCAAGATCTGAACCGTACGCTGGTGACATTGAGTAGTTTTTTTTTTTTTTTTTTGAGGGCAGGTGACATTGAGTAGTTGATTGTAGAGAACGTTCGAGCAATGCCTCTGATTCAGTTTTTCTACTTTTAGTCAACAATTCCACCATATCGCTTCATCTGCACTCGCACTATCATATCCCTTGTGCGGATCCGATCTGCAGGTCACTGCGTTTAAGCACACGCACACGGCCCGCCAATCGACACAGCACCCTGAGGAGCCGCTGATCAGAGAATCAGAGAAACCCAAGATGGCGCAGCCCAAGGCCGCGTTGCTGTGCTGGCCGTCTCGCTGTCCCCCTATCCCCACGCACACTAGCAACTGAGGGGCGGCAAACCTCTGCTCACTATCAAAATCGCTATAGTAAACAATTCCACCATATTCCTTCATCTGCATTCGCAATATCAAATCCTTTTTTTTTAAGCAACGCAATATCAAATCCTGTGTGCACCGATCCGGTCCGCAGTTCACTGCATTTAAGCACAAGCACACGACCTGCCAGTCGAAATGAACAAACAGCACACTCAGCCGTTCATAGAGTAGGAGCTAACCAAGATGGCGCAGCCCAAGGCTGTGCTGCTGCTGGCCATCTCGTTGTGCCTCACGATTTCTCTGTCCCCACGCACACTAGCAACTGAGGTCGGCAAACCACTGCTCACGGCCGTCACCAAGGACCCAGCCACCTTGCTCTACACCGCTCCACTCAAGGACAGCCGTCCTCTCGTCCTCGACCTCGCCGGCCCTCTCATCTGGTCCACCTGCGACGCCCCGCACTCGACGTTCGAGTGCCACCACCATGAGTGCGCGCACGCGCACAGATACCACCCGCCCAGCGTCCAACACACTGGCTACGGCAAGCCGGACGAGGAAGACCGCTCCAGGTGCAAGTGCACGCCGCACCCGCACAACCCCTTCTCCGGCAAGACCGAGACCGGCGACCTGACGCGCACCACGCTCTCGGCCAACGCCACGGATGGTATGAACCCGCTCCACCCGGTCTCCTTCTCCGCCGTCACCAGCTGCGCGCCGGACTCCCTCCTCGCCAATCTCCCGGCCGGCACGGTCGGCGTCGCGGCGCTCGCGAGCTCGAGGCTGGCGCTGCCCGCGCAGGTCGCGCGCGCGCAGCTGGTGGCCTCCAAGTTCCTCCTCTGTCTCCCGAGAAGGGAAACCGAAGGCGTCGCGATCTTCGGCGACAGCCCGTTCTTCACCGCGCCCTCGGGGCCGGTGGATCTCACGTCGTCGCTGACCTACACCTCGCTCCACACGAAGCTAAACAGCCCCGCCCACTACATCTCGGCGAAGGCCATCGCCGTCGGGAAAGCGCTGGTGCTACTCCCCGTTGACGCGCTCGCCACCGGCGGCGTCGTGTTCAGCACGAGGGCGCCCTACACGGCGCTCCGGCCGGACGTGTACCGCCCCGTGGTGGACGCGTTCGACAAGGCGTCGGGATGGAACGACCTCAAAGTCCCCGCGGTGCCACCCTTCGAGCTCTGCTACGACGCGAGAAGGCTGCCGAATACGATTATTGGCCGCCTTGCTCCGGACATCGACCTCATGCTCGGGGATGGCAAGAACTACTCCTTTGGCAGCTTCGAGTCGATGGTGGAAGTGCAACAACCCCGGGGGTCGTGCTTCGCGTTCGTGGAGATGAACGTAGACAAGGGAGGGTATGGCGCGGCGCCGATAATGGAGATCGGAGGGTTCCAAATGGAGAACAACTTGCTTCAATTCGACCTGGAGAAGATGCTGCTCGGTTTCGCCAAGGTCCCGTTTTGGACGGCGTGTACCCTCTTCAACTTCACACAGGTCGCACATTAGAATACTTTCATGGTATGCCAGTATCATGGTAATCACCTGCCGTTGTGTCACATGTTTACAATTTTTTTTGTCTGAGAATTTGTTGTGTCGATGTTTTGCAGTAGAGACTGTGTCATAATGTCATCTTAAGTCACGATGCAAACTGGAATTTTGCATTTGCATTCTATTCTAGTATTCTGGTCAATGAATCACAGGCCTCTATTTGCTATTGCAGTACTCAATCAGCCTAAATGGTAAATTCGCATGCAGACTGATTGGGCCACTTTTCCGTGACCAAAGTGCCAGCCAACTCATGAACGAGCACAATACTGTGCACACCCAAGCCAAGACCTCGCGCCCTCGACTCTGCTCGGCCTCGGTACACGGCTAACTTTACGTGTAAGCATCTACTTTCTTCGACGCGTGCTCGACGTCGTCGTTCACGGCAACATGCGTGGAGCGCATCAACACGGCCTTTGGCAAAAGGCATGGAGTATCATATCGATACCCTAGAAGGAGCAAGATCCGATATGTACGCTAACCCGAGCTGATTACTAATGAACTGTCAGAGATGAGAGTTATGCAGAGCACGTTCGAGAAATGTCTGCAGCTGTGGCTCACGACCTCTGCGACAAAAAATGTCTAAGCTTGACGAGATCGAGCCGACAATACAGTCACCGACACCGGGTAATTAAGACGATCAATTCTGCTCAAAGAGTTCTTGTAAGTCAGAGTAAGGTGGCGAGAATCGAAGCCTCGGCAAGTCCCCAGACGAGAATCACGGCGCGACCCTGGGGGCCTCCAGCAAGGGGTGGAACACCAATAACGGAACTGGCGATAACTTTGAAAATTCATCGAGTCAAGAATTCAGGATCCTCAAGCAAAGTAGCAAACCACTGATCGGAACTGTAGCCGTATTTAAGCAGTCACGCGCGGCACATATCTCGATCACATAGCACCAGAGCCGCGCACGCGCGCTGACAAACCAAACAGCCCAAAACATGGCGCCGTGCAGGTCCGTGCTGCTGCTAGCCGTCTCGCTCTGCTGCCTCTCGACGTTGCCGTGGTGCACGCTTGCAACCGACGGCGGCAAGCCCCTTGTCACGGCCATCACCAAGGACGCGGCCACCTCGCTCTACACCGCGCCCCTCAAGGACAGCCGCCCGCTCGTTCTCGACCTCTCCGGCCCGCTCATCTGGACCACCTGCGATGACGCCTCGCACCAGACGTTCGAGTGCCACCACCACCAGTGCGTCCACGCGCACAGCTACCACCCTCCCAACTGCCCGCACACCGGCTACGGCAAGGCGGACGACGAAGACCGCTTCAGGTGCAAGTGCACGGCGCACCCGCACAACCCGTTCTCCGGCGAGACCGCGACTGATGATCTGACGCGCACCACGCTCTCCGCCAACGCCACCGACGGTAAGAACCCGCTCTACCCGGTCTCCTTCTCCGCCGTCGCCTCCTGCGCGCCGGAGTTCCTCCTCGCCAAGCTCCCGGCCGGCGCGGCCGGCGTCGCGGGGCTCGCGCGCGCCAAGCTGGCGCTGCAGGCGCAGGTCGCGCGCACGCAGAAGGTGGCAAACAAGTTCGCGCTCTGCCTCCCGAGCGGCGGCCAGGGCGTGGCCATCTTCGGCGGAGGCCCGCTGCTCCTCCTCCCGCCGGGCCGGCCGGACGTCACTGCGGGGCTGGCCGGCGAAACGCCGCTCCGCCGGAACCCGGACTTCCCAGGCTACTTCATCTCGGCCAAGGGCATCGCCGTGAACCAGGAACAAGTGCCGCTCTCCTCACAGGGACCACTTGTCGTCGGCCTGTCCACCAGGATCCCGTACACGGTGCTCCGGCCCGACGTGTACACTCCGTTCGTGAAGGCATTCGACAAGGCCACGGCCGAGCGGAAGCGAGCCCCGGCGGTGGCGCCGTTCGAGCTGTGCTACGACTCGCAGGAGCTGGGGTCGACGCGGCTCGGATACGCCGTGCCGCAGGTGGACCTGATGCTGGAGGGCGGCAGCAACTGGACGGTGTTCGGCGGCAACTCGATGGTGCAGGTTAACGACAACACGGCGTGCTTCGGGTTTCTCAAGATGAAGGAAGACAAGGGAGGACGGTATGGCTCCGCGCCGGCGCCCGCGGTGGTGATCGGAGGCTTCCAGATGGAGAACAACCTGCTGGTGTTCGACGAGGACAAGGCGCAGCTCGGATTCAGCGGACTGCTCTTCGGGAGGCAGACTACCTGCAGCAACTTCAATTTTACTATGGCTGCCTAGAGACCATAAGTTTTTGTTTGTGTCAGTGGAGTGTGGATTTTGTTCCCATGATTTTTCTAAGTCGTGAGCTTGTTTTTTGTGTTAAAAATTTCATTGAATAATCAAATGGAGTTTTCAGAAACAAAGTGACGATGCAATGTATATGGCTTTGCAGAATAGAATTGGCACGCATTTTTTTAATTTGACCCATTTTGTTGCTACCAGAGCGAAACGAGCATATAAACCTGTGCACGAGCATCGATGCTGCAAGTAAGGAGAATGGTAGCGTGCGTCGAAGTACTTGGCAACAAGCCAAAAGGTGCAGGTGCAATGAGTCCTGCAATTTGGCATTGCTAGCGCGCATCGGAGCTTGGGAATGTGAATCCCCACCCTGAGCTTCTATCGGGACGACGGCTTCAGTGCCTTCAGAAGCCTTATCATCAACTGGATTGTCGTACCAAAACCTAGATTTTTAGTTCAAAAGGTAGACCTGTCCCCAGCACCACGCAATTTAGCGAAAAGGTGATCAACGAAACTTCACTTCACTTCCAGAGTTGAGCAGTTTTACAGTCTAAAATAATGGCTATTAGTTTGAGGACATATTAATAATTTTACTATAACTTAATCAATTTACTTTTTGTTTAATAATAATGAACTAAATAATTTCATTTCTAACTGGGTAACCTTAGGAACTATAATAATGAACTATATTGATGAACAACATGAATTTATCAAATTACAAATTTAATTTTCTTTATGAAACCAAAATATCTATTACAAGTCTATTATTCTTTTTTCCAAGATTACCCTTACTAATCTAAACCCTTAAAGAACCAGTTTGGAGAAATACAGTTTTTACCTGCCAGAATCAACCCCGCTTGTATATCAACCGTTGATTAAAACTGAAGCCTTTAATCTACCATCCGATCCTGCCATGCTGGGGCCGAGTCCACAGAAGGGGTTCGCGGCAGGTGGACAAAACGTCATCGGCAGTTCAATTGCGATGACGATCGTGAGTTTTTTCTCACCACCGACGCCATCTTACCCCCCGGCCACCCATCGAACCAGATTTTAGGGATTGTTATTGATTCCTTGCCGCGATCGCCTCATAGCATTCTATCCCTGCCCTCGCGTCATTTGCAGTTGAGTTTCCATAATCCCCGCCAGAGGAAGATGGATCCAAGGTGCAACGTGGAAGGCGAAGCGCGACGCGGAGCGGCGAGCGACGGCTGCGCGGCGCCGCCACGGCGATGGTGAGCGATGCTTGGCGAGGCGAAGCGGTTAGCAACGGCGGCGTGGCGCGGCGGCCATGGCGTGCTGCTCTTCACGGGGTGGCGACCTGCTCGGGCAGAGATGGCATGGCGGCGAGATCTCACGGGCCACTGGGCCAGTCCATCGTCGTCTGAAAGGCCCCGTCGCCAACAGGCAATGGCCTGGGCGAAGCGCAGAGGCAGGACGTCCTGCTGCTCGCCCTGGCCCGTCTCGCGCAGTCGACGCCGGCCCTTCGTGTGGCGCCGCCGGCAAGCGGCGCCTACGCTCCCCTCCCCCACCGCCATTGATCTGGGCGGACAACCTTGATCCTGTTCTGGTGTGTCGTTTTTGTTCGTGCGATTTAAGGAGTTCAGTTTGTGACTCTGAGTTGATTGAACCAAGATCTACCGGAGAATCAATTGGACCAGTGCTTCGGTTGACCATATGGAGGAGTCCATCGTTCGTCTTGATCTCAGGTGATCCTTCACTCTATTTCTACATGAATGATTTTGCTGTGACTGGTAGTTGATAGAAAATGGAGGGCAAGGGAAGAGAGAGGGGAAATCAATTACATAGTACTATGCGCCACTTGTTTTCCTCTGTTTGAAAATTTCTTATCAATGTCTGGTAATTAGAACGACAAAGAAAGGCAAATCAAATTATTGTTGATACTAATTGACCATTCTGATCAGTGCTAAACTATTACCATCGCTTTACTGCAGATTTTGCCCATGTTTATCCATTCAACTGATTATCATTTGAAGCGTTTCCAGTGCATGTTTTTGTTTGTACCATCATCAGATCTTTTATATTTGATACTTCATGATCAAACGATGGGAGGGTGATGTGGTTAAAGAGGAGAGTGTGCTGAAGGTGTATAGAGAAAGCTAAAGCGGACGAGGTGGGAAGATGATTGGTGATAAGACAATGCTCTCTGCTTTCACTTTGATAGCTCTATATTTCCATGGCTCTATTCTTCAATTTACATATTCCCTATGCATCTACTTTATTTTGATAGCTCTAACTGCCAGAACTTCCTTTGTTTTGTGTAGTACATTGTATCAGATTTCTTAGTTGGTGATCTCCTCAGTTAGTTCAATTGACTATCCCATTCTTCGTTACTGTTAAAACTTGCAGAGTAAGTTCATATTTCTGTAGTTATCTTCAAATTTTGAGGGAAGAAAATCATATTTGAACTGCAGATTTGGGCATTGTGATCTTACATGTACATTGTTTATCGACGATTTTTTTTGTTATATTAGTTTCTTAATTTTGTGTAGGTTTGTCAGAGCACGACGTCCAGGTGCAGGGAGGCAGCTTCGCCAATGTTTCTTTCCCGATGAGATAGGGAGAGACGATTTTCTTCAGCACTTGCATATGTTGAGTAAGGTGATTTGCATATAATCCTTCTATTTACATGCTCTGTGTTGATGACCTTTTATTCGGTACCTTAACCTGTCTTTACCGGTTTGTATTTATATTTTGTCCAGAATGCATTGGAGAATGGCTACACCAAGATCATGCTGGGATCATGTGTTTCTGGGAAAGCATGTCATTTTCATCATCAGGCCTTACGACTGAATTAGATCCAGGTGGTCCTTCTCTGTAGCCCAGCTTGCACAAATTGTATCTCTCATTTTCTACTGAACTAGAACTGCACTGCTTTACTGAATGAAACTACTTTAATTTAGTTCATCAATCATGCTGAATGAAACTACTTTAATTTAGTTCATCAATCATGCTGAACTTTCACACCCAGGTGATCCATCATGCTAATAAATCGAAGCTAGATTAACTGAATAAAACAGATTGGCTACGTTCTGCAGACTGTTGACATGAACTCTACTTTGCTTTTGTTTTGTTCTTTTCCCTCTTGAGTTGTTTCCCTAATTGGCATAACATTGAAAGTTTCCCAGATGCCTGATTTTTTTCTTAGTTACTAATGTCAACAGATTTAGATGATTACCATGGAAAACTTATGTGCTAATTTTTCTTTTGAGAATTATGTATCGTTGTGGAACTGGGGAAATGATTATTTAACTATTGTGTGCCATCTCAGCTCTGTTTTTAGTCAACCAGATCGGATGCCATTGAGGATAACGGTCTCCACAATGTCAGACAATATGACTTATATAGAATTCAAATTAATGAGATTTCTCTGCTCACATTTTGAAACATAACTGCCTGTTAAAATATCACTTTACATGACATATTGTTTGCATCATTTTCTTCAAGGAATTCATGTTAGATTTTGTGCAGTATATTGTATTGAGATTCTAACAACCTACATATATAAATATTTTCCCTTTTAGGCGTGATTCTTTGTTTGCTCTCTGGATCATGTCACTATGTCCGCTGTCCCATGTATCTTGCACTACTTTATGGCTGTTATGTTGTGCATCATGGTATGGCAAACACGGAAAATGGGCCAACTCTAGCATAGAAAATAATGGCATCAGGTGAGTAGGGTATTTTACACTCTTTCATTTTGACCACTCCTTCACTTGTTCTGCTTGATCACAGCCGAACGTGATGTCTTGGACTGCATTAGTGGAAGTCTACCAAAGAGCCAAGCAGTATCGATCGAACCCATCACCTGTGACATCAAACCATTTTGCATCTTTAGTGGAGGCTTGGCCGTCCTCTATTATCTATAATGGCTTAGCCATTGAAAGTTGGGATAGCTTGCATGATTATTCTTGATAGCTAACCATCTCAAATCAAGACTATGTAGGCCTCCGGATGCCTTCAGATTTGAACTGAATAATAATGGTTGTGTTCTTTTTTGTCTCCATGGTGTCTCGATTCTTTCTGTGAATTTTCTTGGCATTTGTCCAATGCGCCATCTCAATTCCTGCTCACGTAACTTATTTGGTATTTTTATTCCCAAAGCAACAGTTGACCGTTGAAGAAATATCAGAGAATTTGATGAGTTTCACATGGCAAGCTTGAATCTGTCCAAAAAAACTCAAGATTCCGCAGAAGCTTTATTGATGGATACCGATTTAGACTGTTAGTAGTTGTGCTATGGGATTTCAGTTGAATGGATGTATGAGGCAAGAGCCAAAGCTGTGCTTGGATGAAGCCATCGTTTAGATGTTTTTTTTTTACAGATGGAGATGTTTTTTTACCCTTTCATTGATTGTTGAAAAGACATTGTAGGAAATTTCAGTGAGTGAAATATTCATTGCAAAATAAATGTAGTTGAAATATCCAAACAAACCAATTCAGTCGGGGCTTGCCTAATTTTGTTTTTCACACCTGGTCCCCAAATACCGGCCTTAGAGGCATATATGACACAAAACTAATGCAATTTTAATTCGATGTGTTATGATCCATGTGGTTGAAATTAATTATATTTTTCTAACTAATAAATGAACATGTAGTCATTTGCTCATATTTCATTTTCATGGTCCTGCAAAGTGATGTAAATTTTGAACACGTGCGTGACGTTATGTCATGTCTTTTATGATTGCTATCGTTACTGACAATGAATAAGAACTATGCGTCACGTCATTTCTTTTATGTCTCAAAGTCAATTAGCGTCTTTAATTTCAAACAATGTTGTTATTTTATCAGATTCTTGAGCTTGTCATGTTAATGTCGTTATGGTACTTAAATGCAATGATGTGTCAGAAGTGTGTTTTTTTTTATGATACGTCCATTTGAGTAGATCTCGAGGTAAAAGATGAAGTCTTACACCCTAAGGTGCAAGACATTGTTTTTGGAAAGAGGAATACGTTAAGCCTAGGAAATTCACACCCTGCTTCATTATTTTTTGGAAGGCTTTTTTGTTTGGAAAGAGGATCACGTCAAGCATAGGAATTTTCACCCTGCTGCGTTATTTTTTGGAAGTTTTTTTTTGGAAGGAGGATCATAATTTGTTTTTGCTCATGTTGTTTTGAACATGTCTTTTTTTGCTCGTGCCATGCTACAACTTCGGAGAAGAAAAAAAAACGTGACATGCTACGAAGAGAAGAACGAGGCGTGCTATAAAAAAACACATGTCAGTTTGTTGCTGTTTTGTTAGCGATAGGAACGGCTAGCAGAATTGCATGTCACATAAACCAAAAACTTGTCAGTTTGTTGCCAGTATACTAGAGACTGGCTGATTTTATCCATTATTCTGTAAAAAAAAAAAGTATCATTTGGGTACATGAGTTGTTTGACCCATAACAACTCATGTCCATATGCCGATTTTGTGGCTGATCGCTAGATCAAGGGCAATGGGGAGATGAGGAGTAATTTCCTTATAGTCGATTAGGTCTAAACAGGAAGGATATCGGAGGTGCCAGGAAGGGTATCATGGGAGCAGTTTCCTCGCTGATTTTAGGATTTTATATTTACTTTTAATTTGATAAAATCAATGGTTGTGATTGATTTGTTCTCTTGCACCCTATGGTGTAAGAGTTGGGAGATGGGACTACCGTAGCGCTGCCCTCATATTATTTTTATTTATGATAAAGTCTTGCTAAGTGATGTCATTTGGTCAGACACGTGCGTGGCGCACGTGCATTTTTACTAGTGGCCATTAGTAGTAGATTTTTTATATTAAATCTAGACCGTCGGATCAAACTAATGGCTATTAGCCATTGTGGACCGTAAAACTGCTCCCAGAGTTTCAGTCAGCTCTAATCACCTTTTTTTTTTAGGAAGTCATCTCTAATCACTTAATAAGACAATATCCTCCGAGGGGAGAAGAAGATCGATGGTGACGTGGGAAGCAAGACGTTGGGATGGCAGCGAAACTTAGTACTGGTGCCTAGTCATGGCCAAACGGGCGGGCACGAATCACGTATTTTTTGGCCCGGCCCGAACACAGCACGGCCCGATTAATTTCGGGCCCGGCCCGGCACGGCACGCACCGTCGGGCCGTGCTTGGGTCGAGGGGTCGGCACGGCGGGCGGCCCGGCCCGGCCAATACAGGATGGCCCAATAAAGCACGCCGGGCCGCAAAATGACCCGACACGGCACGACCCGAATTAAACCAGCCCAGCTTCGAAGCAGCCCGACTCACCACACCAGCCCAACCCACCAGCCGCCACCTTCCATATAAAAACGACGCCGTGCCCTCTCCTCCCCAAACCCTAATCATTTTCCCCTCTCCTCGCCGCGGCGCACGCGAAGGCGCAGCCGCGCCCGCGCCTTTCCCCTCCCCTCGCCACTCGAAACCCTAGATCCACCGCACCTCTGCTCCTCCCTCCTCTCGCCGCGCACTGGTCTTCTCCGCCGCGCACCGGTCTTCTCCGCCGGCTAGATCTAGGCTGGTGCCTCGGCTCCGGCTAGATCTGCCGCTCGGTCGCGGCCATGCCGGTGCCGGAGGTGAGCGAGGAGGCTCTGCACACGGCGGAGAACCTGCTCTTCGGCAACCGCTCGAGCTCGCGAACGAGGGCCGGGACGACGACGCCGAGGCATTAAAAAGGGCCGGCACGTCTACATCTCCGGCTACGGGCGCAGCTCCGGTTGCGGGCGCAGCTCCGGCTGCGGGCGCAGCTCCGGCGATGGGCTCCAGTAGTCCTGCTTCCACTACTCCAACCGATGCGGGCATGGGCTCCAGTACACCTACACTGGCAAGTACCGCGAGCACAAGCAGCCGGAAGAGGGGAAGGAGGTTGACATCAGAAGCTTGGAACAACTTCGAACCGGTCTACACAGAGGTAAATAGCCGGCAGAAGAAGACTCATGCTAAGTTCAAGCACTGTAAGAATGTTCTCACTGGGGGTTCAGATGGTTGCACTGGCCACTTGCTGCGACACCGTCGTACTTGTCTTGCAAAGTCTGAACGTGCTGCTAGGGTTCAAAGTATGCTCCAGTTTAATCCTGATGGCTCTGTTCGTTCTTGGAAGTATAGTCCTGATGTTGCTCGGTTAGAATTGTGTCGCATGATTGTTGCATTAGACCTTCCTATTTGCTTTGGTGAAGCTCATCCATTTGAGCGGTACATTAAGCATTCACATAATCTTAGGTTTGCTCATGTATCTAGACAGACCGTGACTAGGGATTTTGTTAAGTTCTTTAATGATCGTCGTACTTCTTTGATGCAAACCCTACAGTCTAGTGTTTGATTTGTTGCTTTGACATCTGATATTTGGTCTGGTAAAGCTAAGGAAGATTACATTAGTGTGGTTGCTCATTATGTTAATGCTGATTGGCTTTTAGAGAAAAGGGTTCTTGCTATGAGGCTTATTGATTGTTCTTATTCTGGTGTTAATATTGCTGATAGAATTGAGCAAGTTATTTCTGAGTATGGCTTGTCTGATAGAGTTTTTTCTATTACACTTGACAATGCATCTGCTAATATTAATGCCATGGATGAGCTCACTTCTAAATTTTCTGGTTATGTTGGTCCTCTTTTGTTGCATCAGAGATGTGCATGCCATATCATTAATTTGATTGTTAAGTCTGGTTTGAAACGTTTGAAGCCTGTTGTTGAAAATTTCAGAACTGCTATCTCTTTTTTGAACTCTTCTAATCAAAGAATTGCTGCATACAAGTCTTATTGTCTTGCAATGGGTGCTACACCTAGAAAGTTCTGCTTGGATATGGATGTAAGGTGGAATGCCACCTACCTTATGCTTAAACATTTTATTCCTCATAAGTCTACATTCTCTGTTTCATCAATGGACAATACCAATTTGTTCATGGTCATGCATTGCTTGCACCAGAAGATTGGTATGTTGCTGAAAATGTTTGTGAAATTCTTGAGCTGTTTTATGAATGCACTGTTACTCTTTCTGGTGTTTATTACCCTACTGCTCCTTTGATGTTGCATAAACTAATTGATATTGCTGGTCATTTGCATACCTTTGAGACTGACAAATTCTTATGGAAGGTTGTTGTTCCTATGAAGGAGAAATACATGAAGTATTGGAAAGACATCCCTTTTCTTTATTCTTTTGCATTTGTGTTGGATCCTAGAGCCAAGATGAGAGGCTTTACCAATGTTTTGAGGTTTCTTTCTGATGCTACTTCCATTGATTATTCTGCATATTTCAACACTGTGCGTACTGAACTAACCAAGCTTTATGTAAATATGAGAATAAATTTGGTGGAGTTCGCTTACAGAGACAGCCCACTTCGATAAGTACAAGCAAAAGGAAAACTAATTGGGGTAAGATCTTTGCTTCTCCTTCTGATGATGGAGGATCATGTGAGCCACCTCCTTTGCAATCTTCTACTTATTCTCAAGTATCTGAGCTCATGTTATATCTAGATAGTGATCCTATTGCACCTGATGAGGACCTTGACATTATTAATTGGTGGCATGAGCATAAACAAACTTATCCTATCTTGTCTATAATGGCTAAGGATATTATGATTGTCCCTGTTTCAACTATCAGTTCGGAGTATGTTTTCAGTCTTTGTGGCAGGGTGCTTGAGGAGAGAAGACATCGCTTGACCAGTGATATGGTGGAGATCATCACATGCCTGAAGGATTGGCAATTTGGAGATGACCGAATGCAGGAGACCGTTGAGGATTCCCACCTTGAATTTGAAGAATCTTACAAGAACCTCAGCCTGGATGGTGAGGATGGGGGTGGTACTGTGGCTGAGTAGATGATAAGTTGTGAAACTGTAGTCATACCATTTTGAGAGCTGATGTGATCCATTTGTAATGTAGGTGTCATAAACTTTTGAACTTGTTATGATAAACACCTCTGTGAGCTGGGTTGTACTCTTTTTTCCCCTTAGGCCAAAAGATTTTTAATGAGCCAGCCAGCAAACAGCCCAAGTTAATATAATTTTCGTTCTTTTGGCCAATATGATGTTTGTTTGTATTTTTTTGTTTCTGATTTGAAGTCTGCATGTTGCGAGTGAATGAAATCTGGTAACTTTGTGTTCAAATATGGATTTTGACTTCAATTCTGGTCTGTGTGCTGGTATTTTCAATTTCGGGCCTTTTTCAGGTTGTCGGGCTATCGGGCCTTTCGTGCTTTTCGTGCCTTTCAGCCCGACCCGACACGATTAACAAAACCCGTGCCGTGCTTCGGGCCGAGGGGTCGGCACGTGGGCTGGCACGGCACGGCCCGATTGCAATTTCGTGCCGGCCCGGCCCGAAATACAAACGGGCCGTGCCTTTTCGTGCCCGGGCCGTGCCGTGCCGGGCGGCCCGTTTGGCCATGACTACTGGTGCCTGATCAAGACTCATCGATCCTAGACCCATTTGTTTCATTTGGGCCGGACTGCAGTTGCGTTGATGTGGGCTGAAAAACTCAGGTTCAACGGGCAATACAACATGGGTGTGTTTGTTTATAGCAAGTGTTTCAACTTTCCAAGTTTATAAAAGAAAAAGGATTTTGGATCACTCAGGCCTCAGCTGCCTACTGTTGGGTCCTAACATGGAGCTCTCACAGTTCAAAAAAAAAAAACATAGAGCTCTCATGCTAGATGGCACATCATCTAAAGTGTTTTAAAACCATTAAGTAGTGTTTTAAAATTGAAAAATGCTTCGGAGTAGACACATTTATCCGACTTTTGTCTGACCAAGTGTTTTAAGCTATTTGATTGACATGTGAATCACCACCCAAGTGATCTTAACTATTGGATTTTCTGATCGTACAAAAGTCTACCAAACGGGTGTACTCTATAGCAAACGGGTGTACTCTATAGCAGTGCTCTTTAAAATTCTAATGGTATGCTTCATTTTTGTGATTTCATAGTTCCTCAACCTCATGCCATTACTTTTGTTATGTGGCACATCATTATCGAAAAATGAAACTCACGGCATGGCGCTTTCTCGAACTTTGACTCGGTTATTACAAAATAGAAGCGCTTCAGGTGGGCAACCCAGCGTATTATTTCTCTAATGCGTGACAGATCCACCTGCGGATCACCACCCGGGTGGGTTGGTTAAATGCAACAAGGAACCAGGTAGATCGAGAAAATCGACATCAAGTTGAGCCAGGAAGAAGAAATGGCGGAGGCAGTAGCAGTTGAGATACTCGAGTCGTGCATGGTGACGCCCAGCGAGGCGACGCCCAAGCACGCGCTGTGGCTCTCCAACCTCGACCTCGCGTTCAGGAGCCACACGCCGATGATCTTCCTCTACCGGCGGCGCAGTCGCCCTGGTTGTGGGTCGGCGGCCGCCTTCTCGCCGGAAATACTGAAGGCCGCTTTGTCCAAGGCGCTGGTCCCCTACTACCCCTTGGCCGGCCGGCTCGCGCCGCGCCGCGCCGGCCGCCGCCCGGAGATCAATTGCACCGGCGGCGGGGAGCTCTTCGTCACCGCCCGTGCGGACGCCACCCTCGACGACATGGGCCATCCAGCGCCATCGGACGAGCTGCGGCGGATGTTTGTCCCTTCCGGCAGTGAGCACGCCGGCATCTTGACCATGATCCAGGTCCGTCGTCGTCCCTAGTTCGCATTATTTATTCAGGAATCATATATAGCCCGCTGCTATAAATTTCGGTCTTTCGTGCATCGATCGCTCGCAGGTGACCTTGTTCAAGTGCGGCGGTGTGTGCCTCGGCACCGCCGTCCACCACATGGCGACGGACGGCCGGGCGTTTTCCTCCTTCCTGCACACGTGGGCTGCCATCGTGAGGGGCGTCGGCGAGGCTCCCGTCCCGGCTTGCCTGGACCGCACGCTGCTCCGCGCTCGCTCGCCACCCGTTGCGCGCTTCGACCACATCGAGTACTCCTGCAGGCCTGCACCTCGTGCTGGTGGCGTGCCAGTCTCAGCGCAACCAAACAAGACCGCGTTCCAGACTGCGATCCTCCCAGTTTCCAGAAACCAGGTGAACACGCTCAAACACGCCATTGCCGCCGGCAACAACAAGATGAAGCTCTCCACCACCACGTTCACCGCCGTGGTTGCTCACGTGTGGCGGTGCGCGTGCATGGCGTCGCCCCGGCGGCTCAACGCCGACACTCGGCTGTACGTGACAGCTGACGCGCGATCCCGCGTCCGCCCGCCGTTACCGAGCAACTACCTCGGCAACGTCATCCTCCGCTCGTCGGCGGTGTCCAAGGTGGAAGACATCGTCTCTAACCCGCTCGGCGTCACCGCCGACAGGGTCGCCGGCGCCATTTCCATGGTGAACGACGAGTACGTGCGGTCGCTCGTGGACTTCATGGAAGGAGCCAGCATCAGCGGCGCGGAAGGGATGCGCTCCCAGGGGTGGTTCAACCCGGAGACTGATCTAGTGGTGGTCAGTTATTTAGGGGTGGCCTTCTACTCCACCGTAGACTTTGGCTGGGGCCGCCCAACGTTTGTTGGTCGGGCAAGCTCCATAGCCAACGGCTACATTCACCTCGTGCCTAGCGATAACCAAATTAGCCTAGTCGTTGCCATGGAACCAGGAAGACTCTCTAGGTTCAAGCAACTCTTCTACGAGGGCCTCGAGCATCCTACTTTGGAGGCCAAACATTATTCAAAACTCTAGGGATCAATGCCTTTTCATTGTAAGGCTCATTTGTACGAGCTGGGGAAGCATTCGTTGATCTGAAAATTATTGATTTACTGTTTGAGTACAGAAGTTTTCAGCAAGACATCCAGCAGATTTGTTAATTATGAGAAAGATGTAAAAAGAAGCATTTTTTGTTAGAGGAAATTCCTTATTTGGCCCTTAAAAAAGTTCACGGTTCTTTTTTTGGTCTAATCTGAAAAAAAGTTACCTCCATGACCCAAACTGTAACTTTCATTCCTTTCTTGGCCCTTCCGTCAAGTTTTGGGGTTAACGGTGTTAAGTGAGGGCTGAAATGACCTTTATACCTCTGACATGAATATATGTAAAATTAAATTTCGAAATTATTGATTTGTTCAGAAATTATTGATTTGTTCAGAAATTTTGAAATTAATGAAATCTTGCACACTTATGTTACTCTCGAATTTCTGAACAAATCAATAATTTCGAAATTTAATTTTACATATATTCATGTCAGGGGTATAAAGGTCATTTCAGCCCTCACTTAACACCGTTAACCCCAAAACTTGACGGAAGGGCCAAGAAAGGAATGAAAGTTATGGTTTGGGTCATAGAGGTAACTTTTTTTTAGATTGGGCCAAGAAAAAAACCGGGAACTTTTCTAAGGCCAAATAAAGAATTTCCTCTTTTTGTTATCTGATCATTTTAGTTACATATATAGAGCAGTTTTGCTTTAGTGCTTTGAAACCACTAGTGCTCTATATATTGAAATGAAGCCTTTAGTTTTGTTATGTGGCACATCATTTATTGAAAATTGAAACTCTCAGTCATGGCGCTTTCTCAAAAATTGACTCAGTTATTAAAAGGGAAAATTGTGTTTTTACCATCATTCTGAGAACCAATTACATTTTTAACCCCGAATCTGCGATTTTGTGTTTTTACCATCACTTTTTCGAAATGAAAGTGCCGTTTACCATGAGTTTCAATCTCCCGTTAGATAAAACAAATTGAACGATTAAAAAAAAAAAGAAAACGTAGGATGACCAAACTGCCCCCGACTCGTTCTTCCTCCTGTCCCGAGCCCAAGGCATCCATCTCTTGTTTCGAGCCTCCTCTGTCCCAAACTCTCTCCCTCTTCTCTCAGCCTGTTCGGCTGGCTGGATTCCAGCCCAGCCAACAGTGATTTCATCTCACAAAAATCAGCCCAGCCAACCAGCCAACCAGCCAGTCAACAGTACTTTTCTCTCACAAAAATCAGCCGCGGCTTATCAGCACCAGCCAACCGAACAGGCTGTCTGTTCTGCCGAAACCCTAACCCTGGACACGCGGCGGCGGCTGGTCGAGAGCAAGCGGCGCGACACAGCGGCTGCTGGACGCGGGAGCGGCGCGAGTGCGCGACGCGGTCGTGGCGGGCGCGCAGCTGGCGGGCGTGGCACAGAGGCCGCAGGGCTGGCGCACGCGCGGCAGCTGGCTGGCACGGCGCGGGGTGACCGATGCGGGCGCAGCTGCCATATTGGTGCGACGACAAGCAATCAATACCTCGGGGTGTGATGATTTGTGCTCGATTGGTGTTCACCGCTTACTTGTTATTTTTTTCTTTTTTTCTATTTCGATCTGCTTGCTGCAGCACCGAATCACTCTGCATCAATCCACTCGTTTCTTTTTTACACTTGAACATTTTTTCTTGTGTTGTTGTGATGGGATGCGCAACTGAACCAAAATCAAATGTCATCGTATTGAGTGCTATGGTCATGCTCGTAGATTGAAGCTGTTTGTGACTTGAGTTATATGTGCATCTGCGTAATTTTAGCAACAGCTTCAACTTGCCGGATTGGTCTTCAGAGAAGTGGATGTGGATGTGTTAAAATTCTGTCAAAATTTGTCCAAATTTAGTAAATTTTGTCAAGATTTGAAAAATTCTAGCCAATCTATTTGAATTTGTAACTGCTTCCTTTTAAAAATATCAAAAACTTTCAAAATCTGTTGTACATATGTTAATATTAAAAGTGATGGTAAAATCACAAAAGGGTAACTTGGTCTTTTCAGTCACCACTTAACACCGTTAAAGGGCAGGTAACAGACCTATGGTAGAATCTTTGTTCAGTTCAAAAAAATGATGGTAAAATCACAAAAACGCAGATTCGGAGGTAAAATCATAATGGCAAAACAAAGTGATGGTAAAAACGCAATTGTCTTTTATTAAAAATAGAAGCGCTTCAGGTGGGCAGCGCCACCATATTTTGCTTGACAAAGAAAAACTATTAACTTATTATTTGACCAATAAACGAAACCCATGTTGCAATCAAGTGCTAAAAAATACCACATTAATCGAAGAAAAAAGGAAAAACAAAAATACCTCCACCGCTATTATAAAAAAGTTTAAAATACGGTAATACCGTAGATTGGAAAGACAAAGAATTGATGAAGCTCGCATGCCGTAGATTGGAGACTACGGTATTGCAGATTTTCACACACTATGAATGGAGATTTAGTAATAGACTTACGTCATAAACATGTCTTTCATCTAAATTTGTGGTGTTTTATTCTCTATGCCAACGGATATGCTGCAAAGTTTGTAATAATTAGCTCCAGCCTCTTGTGGTGAAGGCCGGGACATCGTTCTTTTTCCATTATCTAAAAAAAAGTTCTTTATGTCAGACGGATATGCTGCATCTATTAGCTTGCACAGTTTCACTCGTATACAATATAAGAATTGGATGCTATCTGTCAGGATTCGTTGCGCCAAGATTAGTATATTGTTAACCAGAAAGTTGACCGCTCAACTCATTAACCTGCTCAATTTATACAAGGGAAACTTTGATTCCCCTGTAGATCTCCAGCACACACGCAGTCTCTAGTATATAAGAAGCAAGTCAATAAGCCCCCCATATCCATCGATGTTAGAATATGTGTCGAGTATAGTGTACAAGTTAGCTACGCTTAGTACTTTGAGTTGTATTAGCGGTAAGGTGTTGAATTGGTATCGGACTCATGTATCCCGGCTTCTTATAAATATGAGAGGAGGGCCGTTGTTTTAACTATGACAACATAGCGATAGAGTTGCAGAGAGGAGGCGGCTCTCGCCGGGACCTCGTAGCGGCTGATATTGCATATTGGGGAGAAGCGTCTGTAGTCATGTCTCGAGAATGTAGGCTTCGGCTGAACCTCGTTACCAAACATCGTGTCTCCGGTGTCGTCTGTGATCTTGTATTGTATTTCTTATTAGATCCGTCTGTTGTTTCCGCGTGTCATATATTCTAACAATCGATAGCTTACGTAGTCTAGTGACCAGCAGGGAAGGAGGCACCAAGTGCTGAATCCAGCATGTCGCTGCAGTTCAGCAGCTCATCAGTTGTGCTCGTGTCACAAGTTGACGGTTCCAACCCACCTTCCATGCCAATACTCTCTCTCGTGACCAAGGAGCCGGGAACATCCTCTTTACCATCAACATCAAAGCACGGCGGTGCACCGCTCCTCCTGAACCTCGTCGGCCGGCTGCTATGGACGAGATGCCCACCCGTGCACTGCACCATCTCGTGCCACACCAGTATCCGCGGAATCATCAACGAAACCCCTCCACATAGGCCAGCTGCACCTACATAGAATCTGCCTTAACACATGTACTAGGAACCACAAGCCTCGAGCCAAAGCAAGGCCGAAAAATATCAAACAGTTCATTAGTACAACCTGTTGTTAAACCTCTGCCCATGCTATGCGAAGATCTTCATTGTGAGACTCTCTAACAAGTGGCTTGCAGTTTGCAAAGGGGTTCGCTTCTCCTTCCTTTGGAGTACTGACCCCAACCGGGACTAATACGTACATCTTCCATTTTTAAATATATGTCACTGTTGAATTTTCTTTTTTTGTTACTTTGACTATTCGTCTTATTCATAAATATTTTTGCAATAGCTAAATGTATAAGTTAATCTTAAAATATTTTTGATGATGGATCCAACAATATACATTTCATGTTTAGTAACTAATTATTTCCATTATATTATTGGTCAAAGTTCAACATAAAAATCAACAGTGTCATATAATTAAAAACAGAAAGAGTATAAGAATACACGTAGTCAGATTTTTAATATTTACGAGGTGTAGAAGTTTGGATTTTTGTATTGTATATCCCTATGACTGAGCGTCGGGATACTCACTCACGCTTGGTCAAACAGGGAACAGGGACCCGACCAAATGGGAGGAGTACAATTCTTAAGCCAGCGTCAGGTTTCCTTCTCAAATCTCAATGAAAGTCAGCAAAGCTTCTGATCAGAGTGCTACATCTAAACGTTACAAGTACCAAATCCAGCAGCATGTACGTCACCAACGAGATCCACCTCTAATGGCGTCTGTTGCCTTGGTTTTCTCGTGGACGAAGGTGGAAGAGGATGGTCGTTGCTGGACCGACCGGCCGAGATGGGAAAAAAGAATGGCAATGTGCACGTGGGCCATATTGGGCCAGCAACAGGAGAGAATGGGCTGACAGGTAAACTGAGGGGATCCACGCGATCCATGGCAGTCGACGATGCTCACATGGCGCCACCGAGCACGAGCGGCCTCCGATGCGAGAAGCTCGCCACGCGCTTTCACGCAGTCGCGCTACGTCCTCTCCGGCTGCTACAACGACACCAAGCTACGCAGTCGGGCGCGAGGAAGGGGAGAGAGCGCGTCGGCGAGCTTGTGCTCTTTTTTTTTTTTTGGGAACAGCGAGCTTGTGCTCTATGCTGCTGCCACCGTGGTGCTCTGCCGTGGTCGTGCCTTGAACGGCTCAACAGTGGCAGACCTAGAGTTTATCACTCGGGCATTCAAACATGCAACATAGGAAACAATTTTCAATGAAAAAGCTATGTAGATAAGAACTTTTTGAAAAAAGAGAGGATGAAATATATATGATCTTTGCCTTCATAATCTATGTTTTACACTTTAAGAGGCGTGATTTTGAAGCAAATTGCTTGGACACACGTACATATGAATTAAGCAACACCATAATCGTGTCTACAAGGTCCTTGTAGACCTGATTATTTTGCCTCTGTTTGCCTGTAGTTGTGGACACAAAATAATCAGGTCTAATTGTAGCCTCATTTATAGTTGTGAGAAAATGAAGCTACACATGTCAACAAGTGTTGGTAGGAATAGCAGGAATAGCCAATAGTATATACTAGTGTATTTAGGATCTAGATGTCCAATTTAGTTCACAATCAGATGATCCTACATAACAAGCCTGATATTTGTGTTTGTCTGCCGCAGATCTAATATCACGGGCCTTGGTAAATAATGTGAAAACTGTTTTCAGGCTTCAATGAGAACATCAAGAGCAACAATTACAATAGTTGTAGGGGCATTTGCAAAACTGGACCTATTTTTTATGCCAATTCTGATTTTGGACCTCTTTTCCAGACTTTGTAAAATCGGATCTCTTTTTCAAATTTGAAGCATTGAGTTGCCCCTATTCCGTTATGGTTAAATACGCTGGCAAAAGACCAAACTACCCTTTGCAAGATTGGACCTGTTTTCCTTTTTAACTTGCAAATCCGCCTCTGTTTTGACATAATTAAGGCAATCATGTACAGAAATTTGGACATATTTGAATTAATATGCAACAGAATTTGATCATATTTTGTAATAATTTGAAATTGAACAAAATTTGATGAAACTTTGGCAGCATTTGGACAACATGTCAATATCAATTTGATGAAAATTTGGAGAGTTCGTTGAAAAAGTACCAAAGGAAGCGCATAATCCTCCTAGCTTTTAAATTTGATGGCCGGCATTAGAATCTGTTATCTTCTCGCTAAAACAAATTCCAATGCATCTTCTATTGATTTATTGAAAAGATAAATCCCCTTTGCTCCTGCCAAGCCCGAGCCGTGTCCTAACGCACAGATCCGGTCAACATCTCTCTCTCTCTCTCTCTCTCTCTCTCTCTCTCTCTCTCTCTCGATCGATCGATCGATCGATCGACCGGTGGAGGACCGTACGGTGGAGGCAGCTGATTCGAGCTGTGCTGAGGCACGCAAATGCATGAGAGGCAAACACGAAGCTTGTTGAAGGCTGGCAACGCGACCTCAGACGACGGCGGCGCCAGCATAGCGACATCGAACGCCCGCCAGGGCCCGCCGCAGCTCTTGCCCTTGCTTCAGCCTGCGCGGCGCCTGCTCCTGCCTAGCGCCCCCACCTTCTGCCCGCGGCACCTGCCCCTGCCTCACGCCGCCTGTGAGGAACAAGAGAGGCCGCACGGTGTGAGAATAAGGGAGGGCAGGAACGTCCTTTTCCCTATTTTTCAAGCCTTTATTATTTTTTATTCGTAAAAGAAGGAGTATGTTAACAGAGTCAGAAAAGAGGGGCAAAGGGAGGATTCAGATTCAAAAAAGAGGTCCAATTTTACAAACTCTCAAAAAAGGTCCGTTTTCAGAATTAGACATAGAAACAAGTCCGGTTTTGCAATTCTCCCATAGTTGCAAATATTGCTTATTCCTTCATGTTTATACTATGTTATATTAGAAACAGCTACTTTGCCGTTGTCGAATGTTACCAGCTATGTGATTTATAGAAGATTCTGTTTTATTAGTTATATTACTATTGCAATGAATGGTTCTATTTCAGAAATCCGTCAATGGGTCTTAGTTTGCTATCATCTTATGGTACATGAAAGATTGGTGGAAAGATGATTTCAATAGTAGGCCTCATTTTAGCTTACAGGAGGTGCTTGTGACGAGTGTTTTTTAGATGGAATAGTTATTCCATTAACTGAAGGCTGACTGAATATCAGCAGCCACAAGATCGTTTACAATAGCAGGGTTTTCATCTGACCAGATTATGACGGCACCTGACTCTAGCTCACTTCCAAACTTAGCTAGCCTATCTGCTATTGCATTACATGTTCTGGGTTTATACATCACCCTGACATTTAGTAAGCTCATAATACATAAGGAATTTTATATCACGAACCAAAAGTATTGGGCAGTTGAATTATTAACCAAACATACATGCAAAGTTATTAAAAAGATTGATTAATTTTGTGTTTTATTCCAATCATCTATGATGATCTGGTTTCTTCCACCTGTTGTGAAAAGCTTCAACTTGTGAAATATGCACAGTAACATGGGTGAACATTTTCAGGCTTTGGCAACAATAAATGAAAAATAATGGTTTAGTTAAGAGCAGAGTGACACAATCTTGAGATTTTAATGATACCGCTTTTTGTATTTGTATTGTGCCAATTCTAAATGCTCAATCTTGCCTAATAATCTAACAGGTTATATATGCAGTGGTTGGAATTTATTGCTTGTTCTTTTTCATGAAATAACAAGCACGGTAGTAAGCGTTATGTGTCATTCAAATCTATTTTGTTAATTCAGTTATATATTTTCTTTTTGATTTTTTTTTACCCGTAGCAACACACATGCAATTTGCTAGTTCAATTAAAGGTACAAAAGAACCACACATTGCGGTGCCTTATCCTTTACGCGAGTAGTGTGATCTCTATATGAGGCAACAACTAGGCTTAGCTGACACTGGGCCGGCGAGGCCCGGGGACTATAGAAAATTAAAAGAAATATATTTTAACTAGCCAAGATGCTTTGAGATTCATGCAAAGTTTCAAAAAAAAAATTGGGAGAGCCCTTCCCTTTTTATATCGTCACAAGTGAGGATATTTTCATCTACACGCACTATTATCATCTCTTTATTTACACTATCGATTGATTGTCTAATCCTACCATAGATTTTTTTAGTTCAAGTGGAGAAGGCCTATGTGCCACGTAGTTTAGCAAATGAAAAAGTCCATTTTACTTTCCCGAACAATTCAGTTTGTTTATTTCACGCCCTAAACAAAATAATGTATCGTTTTACTCCCCTAAACAATTTCATTTGATGCAATATACACCCTATTGAAATTTGTTCTTTTTTATCATCCTACTTATAGAATTTGAGAATTTTGCATGATGATAGTTCCTACAAGACCCCATCTCAAAATAATTTTTCGTTTTTTATATCATTTAGATGCATATATCATTAATTGCTATTTATTAATCTTGTAACTAGTATAAAAAAAATATGCCATAATTATTTTAACAAAGGTTGTAGTGCGAGCTGTCATCATGCAGAATTTGAGCTTCAAATTCTACTTGTAGACCAAAATAAAAAAGGCAAACTTTAATATGATTTATTTCGTACCACATAGAATTGTTTGGAGGAGTAAAGTGAGCCATGATTTTGTTTAGAGTGTGAAACAAACAAAATGAATTGTTCGGGGGAGTAAAATGATTCCTTGAGCAAAAGATGATTGACCAGACTCCACCTCACTTCTACTCTAATCCCCATGCTAATCATGTCGCACAGCATGTATAGCAATACGACATTATATTGATCATGATCAATGCAAAGCCAGCCACACGCAGCTCGGGGTAGGCGCACCAGGAGCGTCTCCACCCAAGTCTTTCCTCAAACCGATATTTCGGCAGCATGTAAATGTGTTGGGCGTCAACTATCTGAACCCATCAAGATTAATAAATAGTGTGAAACAAACAACTAGCTGCAAAGGACACACCAAGGAAGCATCACAAATGACCCCTACTACGCTGCCGCACCTCTCACAACACATTACACAATCATCACTACCATGAACGGTGCTCACTAACAGTGGCAGAGCTAAAGCTCATGAGAGGGTGGTGCGGAACATCGTTTAGAGCTGCTTAGATTTATAATTTTTTTATTATAGATGCATAATTAGGTGCTTAAAGAGGTGCGATGAAAATAAGACTAACATCACTGGAAGCCATGTAGCTCCGCCGCCCCCTGCTCACTAAAGTCCAAAACCAGCGTACTGCCTGGATCGCGGCGTTTTTGCATGAGCGCTTCTTCCAGTTCCAGATCGCGGCGTCGTGTCGCAACTGCAGAACGAGGTCAGCGAGGAAGGATCCGTGGCCTTCTGCTACAGCGCGACAGCGCGTCGAATCCATAGATGACGCACATGTGCCATTTGCTCGCACGCATATAGTAATAAGCCTTGGGAACGGACAAGCCATCCTTCAACGGATCCGTCGGGATTTCGCTGTGTCCAATCTTCAACCTGAAGTTGACCATAGCTCAGAACGTGCTCCATTTAGACGAGGGAACTGACCAAACTTCACGTCCCCTTTATATAGATCTCCGACCACGCGCACCCTATATAAGAAGCACAGCGACATCGATCAATTCAAGCCATATCCACATATTCTTCCTTACGCACTTGTAAGGCAGCCACCAAGACACCAAGTGCTGAAGTTCGTGTCCAACATGTCGCTGCACTGCAGCTCACTTGTGCTAGTGCTCTGGCTCCTCCTCAACCTCGGCGGCCCGCTGCTCTGGTCAAGATGCCCGCGCGGGCACCCCACCATCCCGTGCCACAACAGCGTGTGCCGAGCCGTCAACCAAAACACCGCAGCCAACTGCGCCGCTGCAAACGGCGTCCACGAGCCCAGCTCCACTCAACCGAACTGCGTCTGCACGGCCTATCCTTACAACCCGGTCTCCGGCCAATGCGCTCGCGCTGACGCCACGACCGTTCCCCTCTCCGCGAACGCCACGGACGGCAAGAACCCGCTGTTCCCGGTGTCCTTCATGGCGTTCGGGTCGTGCGCGCCGGAAGGGCTCTTCGCGTCGCTCCCGGCCGGCGCCGGGGGCGTGGCGGGGCTGTCGAGGCTGCCGCAGTCGCTGCCGACTCAGTTCGCGTCGATACTGAAGGTGGCCAAGCAGTTCGCCCTGTGCCTCCCCGGCGGCAGAGGAACAGGCGCGGCCATCTTCGGCGGCGGCCCGTTCCAGCTCCTCGCGGAGCCGCCCGTGGAGCTCGCCGCCGGCCTCCGCCAGAACGAGCTCCCGTTCGTCAAGAACCCCAAGAACGGCGCCTACTACTTCCGCGTCACTGGCATCTCCGTGAACACCGAGCCCGTGGCGTTCCCTCCGGTCGCCTTCGACCTCGACGCCGGCAGCGGCGCCGGCGGCGTCATGTTCAGCACGGTCACGCCGTACACGACGCTGCGGTCCGACATCTACCGCCCGCTGCTCAAGGCGTTCGACAAGGCCACCAGCGGCATCCCGCGCGCGCCGCCCGTCAAGCCGTTCCAGATGTGCTACCAGGCCTCCGCGCTCGGCGTCACCCGCCTCGGCTTCGCCGTCGCCAACATCGAGATGTTCCTCGACGGCGGCCGGAGCTGGCTGCTGCCCGGTGGCAGCTCCCTGGTGCAGGTCAACGACCAGACCGTGTGCTTCGCGTTCCTTGAGATGACGTCGTCCCAGACGACGACGGTGCCCGGTTCGCCGGCGGTCGTGTTTGGTGGGTTCCAGCTGGAGGACCACCTGCTGCTGTTCGACCTGGACAAGGAAACGTTCGCCTTCAGCGGGCCGGTCGCCGGAATCCGCACCACCTGCAGCAACTTCAACTTCACAATGGGAAGTTCTTAGAAACGTGAGCGGAGTACCAGGCAGCTTTGCTTCCGTGATCTGAAAACAATGCCACGCCTCCTCTCCTTCCTTGCTGTTCATTTGTACGTCATGTGTCATTTCGTTTCAGTAGTCGTATAATCACGCAATACTTTGTTTTTTTTTTTGCGACAGTTTGTCACATTACCACCGAAAATAAAACAGTACGAGCAACCAAAAACATACAAGTGTGATCTCCATTCTTGTTCTGAAAACGAATAACTGAAGTTAGATGTGACACCCCGTGTCACTGTATTACAGAAGCGTGCAAACCAAACTGAAGTGAAGATGAAATTAAGCCAAATTCAAAATTCAAAATTCGAAGTTTAAACAAGTTCAAACCCATGTCTGTGAAGCAACTCGAAAATTTCTTTAACAACTTGACCCAACCAAAATTTCTGAAGATAGCCCTTGCGAAATAAGAATTTTGGAGAATTTTTGGTGATTTTTGAAATTCATTTCGATGCTCAAATAAATCCCCAAAGTTCCAAAAATGTCCAACTTTGACTAGCTGCCATTTGAATTCCATTTCGAATTGAGATGTGCATGTTATGTCACTGGAAAGAGCATTTCATGATCTTTCGAATGCAACTGGTTTCACAATTTTTGGTGTTCATTTGCTAGTTCAAATCGAGCGCCAAAGATTGGGGAAAATTTCAGTTTGAATTAATCGGGAAAAAGAAAAGATGCCCGAGGGCCCGCATGTCAGTCTCTTCTCCCTCACTGCGCGCGCGCGGAAGACAGTCGCCACGTCGCCGACGACGTACGGCTCCGCCGCGCGGTGCCGGCCCCGCTTCCGACCGCGCCTCGTCGGCAAAACGTTCTCCCCGCCTGTCCGAACGAGAGCGCCCTCATTTCCCCTGCCTCTCGTCGCACCCGGACCGCAAACCCTAGCCTCCACCACCCGTCATTGCCGGCCAACCGCTCGAGCTCGTCGCGCCGCCGTGACGGAGCGCCTCGCTGTCAGGCTGTTGGGCAGGAGAGTTCGCGGAGACGCCCTTGGGCTTGCAATGGCCATCATGGCCGTTGCTCCGGGGTAAGAAGCCCAAATCGGTCTCGTCTTCCTCGAGCCCGGTGACCGAGCTCCGTCGCCTCAGCATCGAATCGACCAGCCTCCGGTGAGCCTCGCCACGATTACTCGTGCTTAGAAGTGCGCGTCAGCCTTGCGCGCACTCCTAACCCTACTCTTCTCCGTCCTCGCAGCCCAGACCGACGGATTTGGAATTTTTCCCCACCGTCGTCGTTGAGCCGCCGCGGTGCCTCTCCGGTGAACTCCGCCGTCCCGGCCTCCTCCACGTCGAGGTGTAGGCCGTTGAGGTCCTCGGGAGCACGCTGAAGCTCGTGCGCGCGCAAGCTCACTTCCGCGCCACCCCGAGTCGCCGGAACGCCGTCACCTCCGTCGTCGCCGTCCGCCTCCTCGTCGCCGAGCCACCCCAGGACCCCGCCGCCGACGTCTCGCTTCCCTCCGCGAACCGCGCCATCGTGGTGAGTCAAGCGCCCCTCACCATCGTCGCTCTAGCCCGCTCCCGCGTCCGGAACGGCCGCCATGCCGCCGCCGCGCCATGGCCGGCGTCGGACGCGCGTGCGCAGTGGTACTGGGCCGGATCCAGCTCGGCCCAATCCAGATCCGGCCTACCCAGCCCAGATCCACACCCTACCGAGCCCATTTCCTTTTTCCAGGATTTACCGATTTCTTTAATATCCGGAAATTCACAGAAACTTTAAAAATCAATAGAAAAATAAATACTCATCAGAAAAATGTGAATCCAATTTTGTTGGACTCCATGTAACATCCTCTGTCCAGCAAAAATACCAAAGCACACTTTTGCAGATTATGTATTTTCTGGAAAATACATCTGTCCAGATCTTGTTTAATTCCTTATAAATCGTCTGTTGCCCAATAAATCCTGAACACTTGCATGCCTGTTAAGAATCTGATAACCCACCTACAGAGCATTTTTCCACTGTCACATGTTGTCTAATTATTTTCTTATGATTTAAATCATGTTCTGCACCGTATAAATTATTATAAATAATCTACCTTGCAATAAATCATGAAACTTCACCATAAATTACTTCCAGTGCCACTCTTCACCAGAAAAATGCCACTGGACATAAATCAACTTTCGAAATCACATTATTTATTTAACTTGCCTAAGTTGATTAATGGTGAACTTAATTAAAAGTTAATGAAGGAAATACTCCAGACGAAATTAATTAACAAAGTTAATCATTTGCACTTACAGTGTAAATGACTGTCCTATCAAGTAATTGAATCATGAATTGCATCATATTCTTGCAGCTAACTTTGCATTATGTTCCTTGTCATAACGTGTAGTGACAGAGACGACTCCGGAGCCACTGGACTTCTAGCTGCCGGAGGAGCAGACCCAGGAGGCGCAGGAGGAGCAGCCGCAGCAGGACACTGACCCCGCTGACCCTGTTAGCTACGCTCCTGAGCCAGGCAAGCCCCGGTGCATGCCTCCCTAATTAGGATTTTATTTTCGCACTTGATTGGGGCTAGTAATTGATTGTGCATTAGGTTTATTAGGAGTTGATGTGAAACCTTAGAACTGCATTAGGACTACCCTTCCTGATCTACCTTGTGTCCTATTTTCATAGATGTGGTCTAGGTTACGTTAGAACTTGCTAGGCTTAGTGGCTAGCGGACGGTAGAAGTCGAGTGGTAGGTCCCACTCGCATGATAGGGACTCCTGGATTGTACTAGCTGGATTTAGGATTTGTTGAGACCGGACGGGGAATTGCTTGTATAGGATGGTTGGAGAAGGCTGGGCCTTCACGGCGGTGTAGCCCCGTCTGTGTCGATTAAGGACCGTCCGTTGTTGGCCCTGTTGAGCAAGTTTGAACGTACTGACTCACATGCTAGTGTTTTTATGGGCCTAGTAAACCTAGTAGCCTGCGTCGCCCTGGATGTCTGGTAGATACTTTACTCTTTCTATCATGGTATTTGGGAGAGGTAGGGTGGCGTCCCGCGCAGTCAGCCGTCTGGGACGGGGGTTGCGGTGGGAGAGCCCTTCCTCGGGAGGAGTAGAATCTGGTACAGCTCTGGTGGCACGTAGCGTAAACGGTTGCCGTATGTGGCCTTTGCCGCGTATGGCGTGTGGTCAGGTTTTCTCCTGCAGGATGTACATCGATGCCGCCGCTCTCGGTCAAGAGCAACCTTGCTCACTGCGTCACATCGTAGTGTGACATGATTGTTGAGATGATGATGCTAGTCTATTACATTGCTGTTATTTACATTGCTATATACACTGTCACCGTTGATGTATTGTTACTATACCTGTTCTAGATATATGAACACTGCTTTATTGGTTAAGTACTTAATTGGAATTAAAACTTGAAAGTAAGGATCAAGTATTTAGTGCGAATTATGCTATTGAGTCAGCCACCCCTTTTTAGCCTTGCATATTAGGAGTCGGATGTAGATAGCCAATTTGACGGGTAAGACTTGCTGAGTATTAGTTGCTCAGGGTTTGGCTCTTTATGATTTTGTTGCAGGTAGCACCTTTATCCCCAACTCTACGGGTGGAGGTGGACAGTGGGATGGCCAGCTTCCCTTTGGTTGGACAGCCCACTGGGAGACTGAGGAGTGATCTCCTCTCGAGTCCGCATCTTCATGGCTTTGGATGCGGGTTCTTGTGTATCGTGAGCGCGTGCGCTTGTACCTTTATTTCTAGACTTGTATCATTTATTTCCGCTGTGCGACTCTGTGTTTTAAATTAATTAACGTAACTACTTAAAGACTTAATTTGTGCTTTTTATATGCTGTACTGTTGCGTCTGTTCATCAGCGCTTGACCGACTCGATCCTGCGAAAAGCGGAGACGCTTCATTAGATATCTCTACTTGTTGCGTCAGAATCTGTGATCGTACTTTGATACTGGTAGTGGTAGCAATCTCGCCCTGGCATAGTCGTCAGTCGTCACTCATCAGTGGCGCGTGTTATTTATTCAGAGGGGAAAAAATGGGCCTGGTGTTGTATCCAGGGCTCTCACTCGGCCCATTCAGATGTAGCTCGTCACCATTCTAAACAGGCCTAGGCTATATGTGTCCGAACCCCCCAAGAGGCCATGATCCGTAAAGTCTGACATGCACACAAGCCAGCAAGGGCCCACGTAAGCACTCCATGTCAATGTGTGAGCCTGATCCGAGCATGTATGTCACAGTGTCTCCCCCCCCACCCGTCATGTCATGATCAGAACTTTGCGCGGCAGATACCAGAGAGAGCAAAAAAAAAGAGGAGCGAAATGACCAAATGCACCCTCTTTTCGTCCGTACCAAATAATTACTCATCACTAACAACCATGCTGAATTGCTGATGCTGGCAAAGAACAGAACAGTGATTAGCGAGCGAGCTATGAGTTTATTTATTGTTGGTCGGTACGTACGACGAAGACGACGGCCAGTGGGAGGGTTGAAAATTCTTGAGCATTGGCGTCGTTTGGTTGGAAGCGAGGGGACGTCGGTTGGAGGGTGAAAGCTCAACTACCTCAGAAGAAACCTGAGAGTTCCTTGCAAGGAAATCAACTTGGCACACTTGCAAACATATTGCAGAGCCGTTGCAAATTTGCCCCCTTTTTTCTTTGTATAAAGAGGGATGAATTTAATACTCTAAAGTTTTCAAACATTATGGGAAAAAAATATGTAGCTAGTACAACGTTAGTTGCATGACTCACGAGCGGGCGAGGATATACAAGTATTCAGCTAAAGAAATATAGTGCACATGTTCCACTTCCACACATCGGACAAGATATAGGAGCCTATACAGTGTGTGAGTGCTAAACAGCTAGTTTCGACTAGTAAATAGAAATACAGTACTACTCCTAATTAGATAGAAAGGTGAGCCCCTATCTTTTAGCAAAAGACATGTTTTACAAATCAAGCACCTTTGAATCATGACCCTTATCTCACTTAAATCATTGAATTAAAAAGAATTTCCTTTAGGAAATGCCTTTCCTTCTACCATTATGTAATGAAAAAGGTTAGAAAGGCTAATTGTATATGTGCGATACGAATGTTGTGAACAGCGCTAGCCATTCTTTTCCCATGTCTGTTTGACCAAAATCAGCCTATACACTAGGGCATGATGAAGAACACCAAAAGGCGTCGTGTACTCCACCACTCAGAAGGACATTTTCTTCCTGATGAAGAATGACCAACGTAGCATGTCCAAGCTACGAGACCATCTTTCTAGTGATTCTAGCGTGTTCTACCGCTGTCACCCCGAGATCTTGCGATTGGAACGGCTCACCATACATTTCTAACCCACAAACGACACCGATGCCGTCCTGGAGCAAGTGGTTCATTCAAAGAACATCCCGTTTATAGCAAGCAACGTGCAAGCTCACCAATCAGAAGTTCAGAACAATAATTACCATTAACCAACCTCCGTTAACCAGTGTACGAAAGCCGCCCGTTTCACATGCTCTTGACTACCTTCTTTAACTTTGTTTATGACAGCAATACGTACCGTTTGGACCGTTTGTTAACTTTTGGAGTGAGCAGATGATGATGGCGTACACTCTGCAGCCATGTGGAAATCCTTGGGCACTGTCTCCCTTCTCCCCGTCCTTGGTTAACCGGAGTCGCAGGTGTGCCGCCAGCCACAGCATCGGAACTGAAGGTGACCCGCCTCCAAACCATTCCTGATGTGCGCGCTTGAGGCCCTCGAGAATTCAAGCTGCGAGGAGCGGGGGACATGTGCGACGGCCGCGCGGCGCTTGTTGCGCTCGAGCCTGCCACGTCACAGCCGACACGGCGGTGAACGCTGCGGGCCCACGTGCCATACACGGCTTCAGAAATCCACGCCACAAACAAGGACCATTGATTGTCCAGTATGGCAGTATTGCGGTGAGGAGTGGACCAATCTGCAAAACGTGCTGCCCTCTGACGGCTGGACCCAGCACCGGTAAAGGAGGCCCCACCCGCTCCCCTGGGAAACCTCGCCTTTTGCTCCGCGTCCCCCGAGGTCCGCACCGCCCAACCCCACCCCCTCTTCGTCAAAACCGCGAGGGGGCGAGAGCGACGAAGTAGTGGCCAGGCCTTCCCTCCCGTCGTCTTCACTCCAACTCCTCCTCTCGTTTCCTCCTCCTCCCACCACTGCTGCTATTGCTATTGGGCGCGGCGTCGAGGTCGAGAGCGACGCCGGGGCTCCGGGACGGGGATTGATTGACTGATCGACACGACCCGGAGGCCTGTGCTGCGCGAATTCAGTTGCGTCTAGCGGCGTGGTGGTGGTGCAGCTGCTGCGGTTCTGTGATCCTGCCGCGGCGATGGGCCAGGACCTCGTCGAGATCCACCCACGCGAGCTCCAGTTCACCTGTAAGCTTCATCCTCCCTTTCCCCCACCCTACGGTAATCCTCTGATCTGCCTCGGGCGCGGGACTTCAGGAGTAGATGATGCCGCGACCGCGCTTGTTTGCCGTGATGGTCGGCCTCGCTTGTCTGCTTCGATTGAGTGATTTGTTGGTGTAATTGACTGTTTTCCACGGCGGATTCCGTGGGTGGTGGTTCACCAGTGCGGACGTCTGGAGCACTTCTGTTGATTGATGAAGACTAACTTTGCTGATTTGTTGATCTCCTGTGATTTGGATTGATCAGAGGGTACCTCTCTGTGCACTACTTACGTTTGGGAACTTGAGATGTGTTCGATGGAGTAACAGTGAAGTTATTAAACACTTTGTGCGTTAGGGAGGCAATGGTTTCGTCAGCTTTTAATTTGTTCGCAGCTTGCTTTTCCTAGTTTTAACGGTTTTCTGAACTTTAAAGTTCAGAACGCCACCTTGCAAAGGATCCATACGAAGCAGTGAGGGTATCGTTTTTTCCTTTTACTTTGTCAGTAATGTGTAACAGTGTAGTACTCAACATTGTATATCCTATCAGTGTTTGATTTTTGAAAGGCGCTACTTTAGTTGGTTGCTTCTCTTCTCTTCGTTTGGTTACAGACAGGTAGGTTTTGTGGTGTGAGTAGTTGTAAAGTCTGGTGGCTGGTGGGGCATGTGTGTGAGAGAGGGAGGGATCTGCTTGGCAGTTGCCTCATGTTCAGTTTCTTAACTTGCAAATGAGCTATTGGCCCTCACATTTCATTATATCACCCAACATTCATCGTGATGAGAGAGAAATGTTTTAAGGCTTAAGGGCATGGTATATTATCAGCCATACAATGCAGATGTCTTTCAGTGGGCCTGAGCTGGACATGAATCAAGTGCAATTATAGCTTTAATTATTTTTGCCTCAAAAGGTTAATATTAAGTGAAAATGGTCCAATGAGAGTTCTGGGAAAGTATGAAAGAAGGCCCAATGAATAAGCTAAAATAAAAGATAGGCGGGGAGCCGTTGTGAAGTGTAACTGATTGTTTTAAATAAAGTGCATCTGAATTTCCCCATCATTATTTTTTCTCTATGAACACGTGATTGCACTTGTCATTTGAAAGAAAACTTGGTCTGCAGGGGGCAAGCTGCCCCGCGGCATTGCATTAAGAAGAAGGTCTTCTCACGCAGACCGAGAAAACCCCCAAACCCCCAAACCCCTCTCCCACCCTTACACAAGGGCTACGTAGTCCCATGTGGGTGCCGGGCCATCTCCACACACCATTACCGCAGCTGGGCTGGGCCTTAACCTGTGCTTTGGCATGTGGAGAGGCGAGGGCATTTTTTTACCCTGGCGCGAAAATTCGCTCCCACTGGGAATCGAACCCGGGACCTGGGAGTGCTACTCAGGCGCTTTACCATTGTGGCAAACACCCTATCGCTGCACTTGTCATTTATGTGGTGACTAAAATAGATTTTGAGATTTTCTCGGGGGGTAAATCTGACTTCCTTTCCCTTTCTGTTTTGTCAGTTGAGGTGAAGAAACAAAGCTCGTGTACGGTCCATCTAGTCAACAAGTCCAACGAATATGTTGCTTTCAAGGTATGTCAGCACTTTTTATCTATGAACTCAAATTATTTCCTATTTTTTGCCTCAAGCCTTTCTACAGTCATGCTAATGGTGGAAACTGTGGTATATAAATACTGAAAGTTATGTTCGTAACCATGAATTTCTCGTTTCTTTACTTTTGATTTTGAATAGGTATCTGGATGATCACCTTACATGTTTAGTAAGATATCTAGAGGAGTAAATGCTGTTTCCTGTTATCTCTAGCTGTTTCTGACATAGCTATAGCTAGAACTAGGTGCTTTGTAGCCTGTGCTTTGTGTATTCTACTCTGTCTTTATGTTAAATGGGATGGTCACATTGAATGTGTTTTGAGCATCTAGGAAACCTCAATCTCTGATCTTGTTGTCCTTTTTTTCTTTCTAATTTTGACTAGGTTAAAACAACATCTCCTAAAAGATATTGTGTTCGACCAAATACTGGAGTCATCCTTCCTAGGAAGACATGTGATTTCACAGGTTTGTATCTTCATCACATAATAATAAAGATTTTGTGTACATGAAGTTTGTTATGCTTACATGAGGCTTAGAAGTTAGAGCGACGATTAATGAAAAACAATCCTGACGTGGATATGCGATATTCGCTCCACTCTAACAAAGATTTTGCTTTAGAAAGTCCATTTGGATTTCACGGCAACATTTCCACTAAATGGCCCTATGGATTGGTATTGTTAATGGTGTTAGAGAGATGGAAGTACAACTAATATTGACAAACCATGTTAATAAAGCTAAGTATTAACTTCCCCCTGGTTTTGTATGCATGATGCTAAAGAGATAGGTATTCAGACCAGCGGGAGTAACTATTTTAATGCTACATCATTTTCCATATTTAGTAGTTTCTGACTCTTTTTATGTTCATTATTAGTGGATTACTTTTTTACTTTCATTGTTTATTAAATAAAGGAAGAAGTCCATTTTACTACCCTCAAGTATCCATGTTGTTCACTTAACCCCCTAAACTAATTTTTAGTCTGATTTACTACCCCGAACTATCTAGATTGGTTCAATTCACCCCCTCGTGAATTTTTTTCTTTTTTGTTTCTCTTAGTATAGGTTATATTTGAAGCTCAAATTTTATATGGTGGTAGATGGCATCATCCTCCATGCTAGAAAAATTATTCTAGATTTTTTCAGAAATATTTTCTTGCATTATTCTATCTTATATGTCAAATTTGTATTGTACACTTTCCACATACAAACAATTTGAAAAAAAAAATCTTAAAACATTTTTCTAACATAAAGTATATTTTAACCTATAATCTCACAAAAGTTTACGCTTAAACATGATGTGTAGCTAGAGATACAAAAAAGAAAAATTTCATGAGGGAGTGAATTGAACCAATCTAAATAGTTGGAGGGAGTAAAATAGACCAAAACTTAGTTTAGGGGGTTAAGTGAACTACATGGATACTTGAGGGTAGTAAAATGGACTTCTTCCTTAAATAAATATGTATGCCTGCTATTGGTGCAGAGATTGAATTGTACAGTTTCCTTATGTCTTTTGTTTACCTCGTCAGATATTTTCTTATGTTTGTTGAATTCTTCTTTATCTTATATTATTTGTGTGTATTTTCTTTTTCTACTTTGATGTAGTTACCATGCAAGCGCTGCGTACCGCTCCGCCAGATATGCAATTAAAAGACAAGTTTTTGGTGCAGACCACAGTTGTTCCTTATGGTACATCAGATGAGGACCTGATCCCTGCTTTTGTAAGAACATAGCTATTGCTGTTAATTGCATAGTGTGTCACCCATCCTAATTGCAAATCTAACTTACTCCTTTTTTTTGTTTCAGTTCTCTAAAGAAACTGGCAGGTACATCGAGGAAAGTAAATTGAGAGTTGTCCTTGTGAGTGCATCCGATCCCTTTGAGGAGCAACCGATTAATGGAATTCCCAACACTGAGCCAGCTATTGGAGTACCTGTACTAAAAGAGATGTCGAATATAGAGAACGAAGTGTCAGCTGTCCCAAAAGAAGTTCCTTATACTCTGGAACAGACTCCAGCAGTTCTGACTCCTCTGGAACCAACTACAGCAGTTCCGGCCAAAATACCTTCGCCTGTCAAAGAGACTCAAGGCCTGAGAGAAATTCCTGTACCTGTCGAGGAGACTCCACGCCTGATAGAAGTTCCTGTGCCGCTGAATGAAACACCAGCTGTTTTGACAGAATCTCCTTCCCCTAAAAATGATGAACCTGCTATTACGATTGAACATGCCCCGGCTATTACGATTGAACCTCTTCCTACTTTGAAACAAAACACCACATCATTTAAGGAATCTTCTCCTCTAGAGGAAACTCCTCCTAAAGAAGCTATTATGCTAAGTGATAGAGGACTTTTCAATGTGCAGAATCATCAATTGTCTCATGTAAGCTTCTGTTATCTGGTACATCATACACAAATTGCTGATCATATGGTTAAGATAATTTGCGTATGAAAAGACTAGTAGTGTTGTTAAACATGTTTTTGATTTGAAGCAGTGCTAATCTCAAGCCACCTGCAGCTCAACAGGGTGTTTGCATAGGCTGCAAGCAGAGCTAGTCTTGTAGGCCAGGTTTTGACAAAAATCTTATATATGTAATGTAATAGTGACAGTACTTAAATAATAATAATAATAATAATAATAATAATAATAAAAAGAACTGGGATTAGCTTTGAATTATGACCATGCATTTGTTCAACTTTCTTATCTCGGCCTGAGGAAACTGAAGCAGCCAAGTATGCTGAGTATTTATCCTCCATAATACATATCTGATATTTATCTTTCACAACATTCCAATGTATTTATGTTTCACCCTTTACTGGCTTGAGGGTTTGAATTTTACCCTGTAGACGAGGGATTTGTTAATTGTTGTTGTTTTACAACCTTCCGGCTAATTTGTTCATATATTCACCAGGTAACAGAAGATGTTCAGAATCTGAAGTCAAAACTCAACAATCTTGAATCAAAATTGGAAGAGGTAAGCTGAACTCCATGGGATATTTTGATTACATCAGCAAGTATCAATGCTAGATTCTTATCAGTAATGATGAACTCTATTATATTGCGATTCTATAGGCTGAAAAGATGATAATAAGGTTAAGAGAAGAGAGCAGGACTACCACCCAGGAGCGTGACAAGTTACAGGATGAAATGGTATGTCATGAATTTCATCTGTATTATATACTCCTATAAATTGTCATTGGTAAAATCTAAAAGAGCTACATATAATTTTCTTAAAAGAAAGTAGATTCGAGCATATGTTCTTCTGTTTGCAACCCGTAAAGAAGAAACATGTAAAAGCTAAAATGCAATCAAACCACAATGCCCTGCATGTCTTGTTACTGTTTAACTAACACATTTATATGTATCTGAAACTAAGAAGTGGCACGCTATGAAAAAAAATCAATGGATAAAAAAAAGTATCATAGATTCATGTCTCCCTACAAGCGCTCACAATGGAGTTCTGTTGAAACCCTTGACTGCTATCACTACTTTCCAAGCAATGCGTGCAAAGATATGTATCTTTGACTGCCTTTTGTTTGCTTTGATTTTTTTAGTTGTATTGCGTTATAAAAAAATTGCTCATATTCAATATCTATTATTTCTAATATATATTATGCATGGTTCGCCAGGTATTTCTAAAAAAGAAGGGAACTCCCAGGAATCAAGTGGGTTTCCCCTTGCTGTTTGTGGTGTACGTGGCCCTTCTCGGTACATCGCTAGGTTATCTGCTGCGACTATGAGCTCCTTATATGCAAAATTCAGCAACTGGAATGCTTCACTTTGTGACAGGGGTTTAAGGGCAGTTGCTCTCCGGATCTTGGAGAAGAGCATTTCTTAGCATTGTTAGTTCAGATGATTTTGCATATAACGGGTACAAACTACCAGTTGCCTGTATGTATAGAACAGTTCATTTTTACATTGTATAGAACCATCCATAAGATGCGTGCTGCCCTGTAGCTTAACCTGGAGTTCTTCCTTCCAAGGTTTTGTAATTTGTTGAGTATGTTTTTCTTGGATGTTGGTTCGTACAATCTGTTGTGTTACTTGGTTCGTGCCAGTTAGTGGACTCCAGGTTCTTTCATTTGAACTCCACGGTATTAAAAGGCACAAAACAAGGCATCACATATAAAATAGGGTCATCAGCACTTGATAATTTGAGTCCTCGTACAATTATTACGGCGGTACAACGGTCCCCAAGAATCAAGACTGCATCTTGGTTTTCATTAGTGCCTACACAAATATTTAGTAGGGGGTACGCAGAGAAAGGGCTAAGCAAAGCGAAATCTAGTCTTCCTGACGAGCTTGTAACCAGCACATCATTATTTCACCTCAAGAGGGTCCACCGGCGATAGCATCAGAATTCAGAAGGGCGGCGGAGGTCCACCGGGACCAAGGGGGCCGAGGAGGAACGGCGCACAGCAATCCTGCAGCAAGCAGCAGCAGCAGAGAGCGTAGAAGCTGCAAAAAAATGGCGATGGAGTTCAAGTAACGCGCGGCACAGGAGAAAAACTCAGAGAACTGTGCTGAAAAGTCGAGTGTACGTATGCAGCTAAACTCCTACTCTATGCATCATCCTATGCAATGCTTAATTTGCAAATGCACGAATTCAAGTGGCATCAGCGGGTGTTACGTGAACTCACCAAGATCCCAGAAAGCCTCCAAAGCCAGGTCCCCAACCAGGTCCACCGGGCGGCGGACCCCATCCAGCAGGACCCCCTCCAGGTGGCCCCCAGCCTGGTCCTCCTGGTCCATGCGGATCCATCTCGATCGCCGAGACGAAGCTGCTCAAGGACTCGGCCCCAAAGCACAAATTCTTCAGATAGCAAAGCAACACGGCCTTTTGATCACACAAGCAGAGATGAATATATCACTTGATGCAGTAGCAGCGCGAGTTCAGGATGACGGATATATAGACCTGAGAAGCCAACCGGTAGTTGTGCATGCCTACAGCCTACATGCACCTGCTGTTCAATGGCATGCATGCAGAGCTCCCATCCGCTGGTCTGTGTCAACTACTTTTCTCATGTTTCAGGGACAAGATTTGTTCATTAGGTAAATAGCTACCCTTCTCTTATCATGTTCATTCTGACAATTCTCCTGCAAAATAAAATAAAAATAAAATTGTTCATTCTGATAATTTTGTTTCATATTTCCTGGTATTATGGTCTAAATTATAAAAGCATGGTATTTTGCATAGCCAATCAATATGTGTATCCTAGTCAGTATACAGAAATGAAAATAAAACATCTGAATAGCTCCATCCACCTGCAGGCCAGCCCGACTGGTAGAAGCACAACCTGCCAAACAGCAAATATTGTTAGAAAATTTCTCTAGGCAAAGCAGACTTTACAGAGATGATTAGCTGCAATTAGACAAAAAGCACGCATGTCACAACCTCTAGTTGGTTTATGGTTTTCTCTAAATTTGTCACATCATGCATGGATGAATTTGCCCATGAGACTTGTCCGCACATGCATGCATGCACGTAGCAAACACCAACCTGATCTCCCGCGACTTTTCCTTGCCTCAAATCCTACACCATCTCCTCTGCATTTTGCCTCTCCTACGTTCTCTCCTCTCCGTCTCCTCATTTGAGCCACCATGGGTTGCGGTGGCTCCAAAGAAGCGGTGGCCACCGGGAGCAGCGCCAACGCCGGCGGCAGCAGGTGCAAACGCCTCCTCCGGAGGAAATCCAGCGTCGCTGCAGCCGCCGTCCAGAAGCCGTCTCGTGCGCCTCTGCCGTCCGACAATGGCACATCCGATGTTGCAAAGGCCAACGACGAGGTGATCACTGAGAAAAAGGACAAGGCAATCCCATCGCCCGAGAAGGCCGTTGAGGAAGTGAAAGAGGAGGGGATCAGGAACAGGGCTGATCAGGCCGTCAAGGACAACAAAGAAGCATCCGCGGTGGAGGACAAGGCGACACCGACCTTAAATTCTATCAGCCAGAAGAAAGATGTCGAGATCAAGAAGGATGAAGCATTGATCAAGGATGCTAAAGAGGCGATCTCTGTTGTGGAGGGAAAAGATGCATCGACCAAGAAGGCCATTGAGGAGAAGAAGCAGGAGGTGGCGAAGAAAGATGAGGTTGTCAAAGACAAAATGGTGGCTGGCAATCAGAAGGCCGATGTGGCATCAACCGCGAGTGTCATAGTACATGAGAAAGAAAAAGATATAAAGAAGGATGATGTCACCAAGGTTTCGACCAAGGCATCTGTCAAGGAGAAGAACAGTGAAGAGGACGATCAAGACATTCATGTTGCAGAGACCGATGAGGCTGAATCGGGTGAGGATGACGTCCAGGGGAGCGAGGACGACAGTGTAACCTTCGCGGTTGCTCCAATGGCCGAGGAGGATGACAGTGTCACATTCATGCCAGCCTCAGGGACAGAGGACGATGGCAGTGTCACCTCTGAGGCTGCCCCTACAACCAAGGAAGTCGACGGCATCACCTTCGCAGATGCCACGAAACCCAATGAGGATGACAGTGTGACACTCATGGCCTCGGTGATCAAGGAGGATGGCAGTGTCACCTTTGAGGCCGCCCCAGTCACAGCGGTGGATAAAACAGCCCCTGCGACCAAAGATGACGACGGTGTTGCCTTCACGGATGCCCCGGGAACCAAGGACGGTGTTACATTCATGGCCTCAGCGACTGAGGAGGATGGCAGTGTCACCCTTGAGACTGCCCCGGTGATCAAGGATGATGACAGTGTCACTTTTCAGACTGCCCCAGCAACCAAGGATGACGGCGGTGTCACCTTTGAGACTGCTCCGGCGACCAAGGATGACAACGGTGTCACCTTTGAGACTGCACCGGCTACCAAGGATGATGTGGATGTCACCTTAGCTGCAGCCCCAGTGACCACGGAGGATGGAGATGCCACATTCCAGGCTGCTTTGGTGACTGAGGAGGATGAAGATGCCACATTCCTGGCTGCCTCGGTGACTGAGGAGGATGGTAATGTCACCTCTGGGTATGCTCCAACGACCAACGACCAAGATAGCAGTGTCACATTCTTGGCAGACCCGTTGGTCAAGAAGGAAGAGATGGCAGAGAAACTTGAGCCTTCTGACGATAATGAGGAAGTAAGAACTGAGGCAGAGCTGCCAGAGACTACTGATGTTAATGTTGATGAGGTTTTGACCAAAGTCGATGGCCCAACAGAGGTGGTTGCAGAGGCAGAGCAACCTATGCCTTCTGAAGGCAATGAAGAGGAGGTGAAAACTAAGGCAGCGCTGACAGCTCACACCGTTGTTCAGGAGGTAGCGGCCGAAGTTGGCGACACAATGGAAGTGGAGGAGGAGAAGAAAGTGGACATCATTGAGGAGACCAAGATGGATCAGGAATTGGAGAGTGCCTCCTCCAAGGTGCCAGAGGAGAGGTCTAATGGTGCGTTCAATTTCATTCCTTGACTGCTAATTATGTCACTCGACATGCTAACCACATATTCTCCTTTTAATGTTTGATAGTTGATCAGGACCCAGTTACCATTCCTCTTTTGCAATCCTTTTAAATAATTCTGTAACATCATCGTTCAATACATTCCTACCATTTTACACTTCCTGTGCTCATCAAACTACTGACACAAGACTACCTACCATTCGTTTCCGTGTGCAGGGGAATCAGATGGGAAACAAACCACTGATTTGAAGGAGACCATAACTACTGGGAGTAAAGAAGAAGAGCTGGCCGTCCCAGAGAAGAACGATGAAAAAAACGCTGCCCCTCCAACTAAATCAGCGTCGAACTGAAATGGAGATATAGTATGCCAGATGAAATGTGTGTGTCACTCATGAAAATGTGCAGTGTGTTGCATTGTTTATATTCAGGGGAATTGTACATGCATATGTGTTCATGTGTCTTAGGTCTTGCTGGTAAGTGCTTATAGAACTGATAGCGTGATTGTCATTCTGTGTAATGCAGCATTAACATATTAACTAAAACTACTCGTTTTGTAGAAGTTATAATAGCCATAAGGTCTCAATACATTGATATATTAGTTGCTGATGACTTTGCAGCACTAGCTAATTCAAGGACATACATAAACTTAAGCCAGGTGTTCTATTCCAGCACAGGTCTCCTTGCCTTTATATAAAACTTAAACATTGTACCGGCAAAATGATGTATCAAGATTTACGTTTTGAGGGCCCATAACAAGAGCACTATTATTACTATCTTATAGTAGGGTTATGCGTAACCATTTTTGAAAGGTCAGAAAGGTCAGCATCAATATTAGAAAGGACATTAATTCGCAGTCAAGAGATACAGTGAAAGCAACGGAACAAGTGTCTCTTAATTAAAGTACTAATGATGTGCATACCAGAACTCAATTGGACATAGAAGGCCCGCATATGTCGTCATAGATCCAACCATGTCCTATGAATGAATGAAAATATGATAATAATATGACCAAAACTGGAAAACAATAATGGACATTGCAATAATGAAGACAACCAGGTCATTCACCAGTATCAGCACATGGGGCAGGTTGTATTTCGGTGTCAACAATAGCCAAATAACACTTGATAAGGACAGTGCAAAGCTGAAGAATATGAATTTGACCAGGCTATACTGAATGGAAAATAGCATTTGGTGACAGTTAAGTCATTTAACATTCTAGTTGAGTACCTGCTTGTAACAATTTTATCCTAAACCGGTGCTGGTGGTCCAAGTTGGTGAATTGATTGGTTGAGTGACTCGTCTCATCCCCAACCGAAAGGACCAAAGAAGAAAAAGAATTTGCATCATGGCAAAGTGGACAGTGATGCCTCAACAACCAGACCCAAGGCCACAAGACAAAGCCTAAGAGCTAAGAAGATTCATACCAAACATACCACAAAATAGAAACACTCACCTACATACAGAGCCGCAGGCATACAGAAATTCCATAGCCAAGAAGCCTCTGACCGACTCTCTCGTCTCCTCCATCCTCATCCTACTGAGAACCCATTCCTCTCCTCCAGAGCTAACAGCTAACATGGGCAAGCTGTGCTGCAGTCAGGAAGATGATGAGCCAGCGTTCAACATGTTGGGGCTGCTCATCACCCTTGTCATCGCCATGCTGATCCTGATGGCCTGTACTCCTCCAAGGCGCAAGCGCTGTTACATCTACCCCTGCTGCTGAAACGATGGAGGCAGCACGACGAGCCTGAGGCTGGAAGGAGCTTCTCCCAGGTGCGTAGAGGTGTGGATAGGTGTTTGGCATGAAGCCAGTGGTTGGTTTCTGATGTTCTGAACAGTTCAAAAATAATTCTGCTGAGTTGTATAACTCACTCTATTACTACTTATAAATATTTCTATCAATGTGCATGCTGCGAACTGCTGATCTGTAGACTGAACTGACAAATTTCGAGAAATGTAGTACAGAAATTTGTTGATTTGGTATATGATTCAGTTTCTACCAAGTTCCTTTGGAAAAATTAGAATCAAAAGTAGAACTGAAGGAACAAGTAACATCATGTGTTGAGAAATTTTTTCCAAGTTGTGTATCTTGCTATCTGCAACCTAGGTGTTTGTGTAACTTTTCATTTCTGAAGGTATGAGTATGTCCTCATTTCTAGATTCGTACGATCAATCGGTACTACTACTTTCAAGTCAGTGAAGGAAAAGGAAACTTGTACTAGCATTTGTCGTTGAGATGTGGTACAGAATTGCGAAGAACTGAAGATGGCACCAGCCCCCAGATGCAACAAATTCATCAGCGTTGTGAAGAACTGAATATATCACATACCAGGCATTTGTCCTTGAGAACATAGTACAGCTGCAAGTCGTCATTACGTATACGTTGTCGATGATCTCTTCTGTGGTGATGTGAACAATCAGGAACAGGTGAAATACGATTTTTTTTTTGGGGGGGGGGGGGGGGGGGGGGGGGGGGGGTGGAAGTAAAGTTTGGTTAATCATTAGTTCGCGTCGAGGTAGACAAATGGCAAAGGGGAAGAGTACAGCATTCCCAACCAGCAGTAGTTGAAACTCATAAATAGCAGGTAGCCACTGCGGTAACAGCGGATCACTTCCGCCGCCGCCCACCTTCCGGGCCGCGGAAGAGGCGGGCGAACCTTCCACGAGCAAGCGAGGAGAACGGTAAATGGCCGAATGCGACCTCGCGAGCGAAGTTGCGGCGAGGCCGTTGGTTCCCGTCGGTCGGCGGCGTGCCCGAGCATGGTCGCCGGCGGCTTATTGCCGGAGCTGGCACCGGGATGGCTTCTGAGCCCGGCGGCCTGCGGCCTAATGGGCCGTGATCCTCGTGCAAAACTAGGAACGGGCTAGCACGGCGGCTTTTTGTCCGCAGGCCGGCGGGCGCATCATGTCTGAATTTTCACACGGTTGTTGGGCTTAGGAAACTTCGGCTGTTGGGACCGCAGATTTCTCTCGGCCTATACTCTGTCTGACGTGGACTGCATGCGATCGATTAAGCAGAATCAGCAGAATTATTCTGAATTTGTACCGACATTATGTATTTTTATAATTATTCTGAATTTTCGGTAATTTTTAATTGCTTCAAAGCGACTCTGTTACTACAATGTGTGTTTAATCAAGCAAACAAGAGATGTAATGCAATTGAGGGCATTCCAGACTTTTCTCTCCAGGGAGTCATAATCCAAGGAAACAAACAGCTCCAGCTTTTGATTCTTAGAATCTGGATTCTGAAAATCACAATTCAAAAGCTGGATTTTTAGAATCACAATCACAAACAAAATGGGCCTAACGCATGTCGGCAGCTCAACCACACATGGGGGCAGTGGGCCAGTGGCTTTGATTCCATGGTGATGTCGAAACTGCGTACAAATACAGAAGTAACACGGCAGGGTTTCGGTCTATGGCATGACGACGCGAGCTCCGAATCCCTTTTATGACATCTGAACCACCGATCGACGTAGCGACGTAACGCAACCGAAGTCTCGTTGTCTTTTTCTTTTCTGTTCCCGGCACGCCTGGTATATGCGTCGAAGAGCCTGATTACACATGCATCGAGGAAGCTGATTACTTCGTCTTTCCCCTAAGCAATCGACTACGTGTAGTTTTGCTGCACTTGTTTGAACGACTCGTTCCGCAGCCCGCGCGCAGCGGATAAACTCTCTCCGCAAGCGCGTGCCAAGTTTGACGGGCACAGAGCAGAGCATGTAATTGCAAGTGCAAGTAAACTAGAGATGAGGCAGCGTTTCCAGAAGAGACAGGAGCAGACAACGAATTCAATACGGGTGCACACTGACACTGCAGGCTCACGCTCGCTCAACTCCGCGGCACGTCGCCGTGTTTGCCACATGAGCAAGTTACGTCGTGCTCATGCATAACCACCCCAACAAACAAACTAATTGATTGATGCTGCATCGCATTGCACTGGATGAAATGCTCCTATGAAAAGGATCGCGAGTTGCAATGTCAGAAAACGGAATATGTTCGGTGAAACAGGCCGCTGATCGCTCGTGCCCACCTCGTTCCATGCCTCGACGTTAATTTTGCTCTCCAGACTCCAGGTTGTTGATCTGTTTCGTCGTCTGCTGGGCCCAGCCCCCGCAGCTTCGTCTGACTGCTGAGACCGTACTCCTTCTCGGTCGGATTGCAACCCGCCTACTCACCGATCCAACCCGATAAGCTTCATCATGGTTCATGGGGCAGTATATAAGATCCCCTCTAATAACCGTCTCGAGTTCTCTCGCTTCGCTTCGCTTAATTTATCAGTCCTAATTTATTTCCGCCTTCCCGGTCGTACCACGCTACTGAAATTCAGAATAAACTTTCGCGCAAGTTTGGATTCAACATCTGGGTACTCCTCTTTCCCCGACTAATCGGCGCCAACGATTGATCCCGCGCGGCGAAATTTCGGTCTGGGTTCCGCCGATTTGGCCCTCCGGTAAGCTGATTTCGGGTTGATTCACCCAATTTCGAGCGAGATTGGACGCCTTGCTGCGGGATACGCTGTGATTTTCGGTCAGCTTGGGCTTTCTCTGTTGTGTTTTCAGGGCATGGAGCGCCGTGGGTTGCTGAAGGCGGCTGTCTTGCTGTGCTTGCTCGCGCTTTGCTCTGGGAGAGGTAGGCACAGTTTCTCCCCCCTTTTCGTTTCTTGGTTTAGAGAATGTTCTACTGGGATTTTACCCGCCTACATTTAGAGATGCCTGTCACGCTAATTTGGTTTGGTTTGGTTTATGCGCCAATGTGAATATGTGTAAAATTGAAAGCCTGTAAACAATCAGATTGCTTTTGTCGTAGAATGTTTCAGAGGTCACTGGATGAACAGAGTTGCTGTCTACTCATGTTACGCTGAGTCGTGGAATGACTGAAATATTTTTTTCTCATGTTTTTATGTTATCCCATTTTAGTAGTATATATATGCCTGTTGGTATGGTCATGTACTCATGTAGCATACCCATTGTCAGTTTAACTTCACCAAGTAGTAACATTAATATGTTTAAAGTCCTTCTGAAAATCAAAAGGTTTTTATGAAGAATAGTCGTGCTTAGAGCCTGCAGTTCTTGATCGGCAGGAGTTGCTGATACTTTGATTCAGAGCCATCAAATATGTCCTTTAAGTTTGAGTTCAAAGTTTTTCTGTGCAGATATATGCTTGTTCAATTTTTTTTTTCATGTTACATAATCTTCCTTTTGTTCATAGATTATCTCTTTTATACATTTATCCGTGTCTTATCAGTAATTTCTTTTTCTTAACAAAGCTTGATTATGGTGCTTTACTTTTGCCAAACAGAACTTACGCTCAAGCATCACCCCTCCACTACCATATATAATTCAACTCTTGCCAAGATTCTTGTGGAATATGCTTCTGCAGTAAGTCCATTTGCCTTCCACTCCACTACCATTGTTTTTCTTTCAAATTCCTATAGAAAGAAATATAGCATTATTTGTCAGGTTTCTGCCTTTCCTCTTTTTTTTTCTATTTTAGATTCAACATTGTGACGTCTTGCAGATATATACTTATGATTTGACACAATTGTTTACTTGGACATGTGCTAGATGTGGTGACATGATCAAGGTAAACATTCTTGGCCGCTGATGTCTGTTTTTTGTTAAATCTCTGTCCCACTTCATGCGATTTCAGGAATCACATTGAAATCTTATTGGATGGCCAGGGGTTTGAGATGATGGAGATAATTGTAGATGTCGAGAATTGCTTAGAGGTTATTCCGTACTTGCATTCTTCATACCTTTATCTCCCTGCCTTGTAATATGTTTTATCTGATCATGCTTTGATGAATAAACAGGCATATGTTGGTTTTGCTAGTGATATCAATGCTGTCGTTGTTGTGTTTAGAGGAACCCAAGAGAACAGGTAATAAGCATGTCTCTTGAAGTCTTTTTATTCTCGTTTCAATTTAAAGTTACATGATGGAGATGGAGATCAATTATGTACTATGGCAATGTCATTACTCTGCATTTATATCTGTTACAAGCATTTGTCCTTTAGCTGACAACTCGGCATATCTGTGCGCATTGTGCCAAATGTACCCGGTAATCCCTACTCTACTGATCCCCCAATTTCTCAGCATCCAGAATTGGATAGAGGACTTATTATGGAAACAACTTGATCTTGACTACCCTGGCATGCCTGAAGCAATGGTAAGCATATATGAAGCATTATAAATGTAGAATCAAATTGCACTTGTGGAAAATCCAATTCATACCAGTGCACTATCTGGTTGTAGGTACACCGTGGGTTTTATTCGGCTTATCATAACACAACATTACGTGATGGAGTAGTCAGTGGTATTCAAAAGACTCGGAAACTTCATGGAGATGTTCCAATCATGATCACGGGGCATTCAATGGGTGGAGCCATGGCTTCATTTTGCGCACTTGATCTTGTTGTGAGTACTGATCCTTGGCTCGAAGAATATATGCTCTGAGCCTCTCTCTCTCTTACTCTTTGTTCTTCAGAAACTTATTTCTTTTAACTATGTTTGCACCCCTGAGTCGTCTAGGAATGATCTTTCTTCCATCTCTCATTTAGCAACCTAAAACTTATTTTGAGTTTCATACAATCTTTCACATGCATTATTTTGCGGTTAATCTAGCGGTAGATAGAATCTGCGAGTATCATGTTCTGATTTCGCCATAGTTTTCTTCCTGCTGTTTTAGCTTCCACATTTTAATATAAATATCTATTTTCTTCAGGTGAACTATGGACTTGATGGTGTTAAACTAATGACGTTTGGGCAACCTCGTATTGGCAATGCTGCTTTTGCTTCTTATTTCAAGAAATACTTGCCTCATGCAATTCGAGTTACTCATGCCCACGATATTGTGCCCCATCTACCACCATACTTCTCATTCTTCCCACAAAAGACCTACCATCACTTCCCAAGAGAGGTACACTATACATTATATACTACATTATTATTCTACTTGTGCATTGATTTGTTGTATGACTCCCTGGTCTGAAATGCTTGAGTCTTTGTAGTTTGCAACATATATGTCATATTGTTTATTTCGTCAGGTATGGATCCATAACGTTGGACTAGGAAGTCTAGTTTACTCTGTGGAGCAGATATGTGATGATTCTGGTGAAGACCCGACATGCAGCAGGTCCCTCCCTCCACCCCTCTCAAATGAACGAACACAATCGAATGCATTGTTACAATTTCATTTTCTCCCTCTCTGCTTTTAACTTAGTACTTTGGTGACATCCTTGGGCATCCAGGTCTGTAAGTGGCAGCAGCGTACAAGACCATATAAACTACCTCGGCGTCAGCATGCACGCAGAAGACTGGAGCAGCTGCAGAATCGTCATGGACTACAGCAAACTGCAGTATCAGATGGACCTTAATGGTAACCTCGTCTTGTCGAAGCAACCCGGTTTGTCAAATGACAGAGGATTCAGTGCCCAGTGAATCAATGTATGATATGTATATAGTATAGTATACGATGGCATCTCGAACCGGTGTTCTGTATCTTCCTTGCGTGTTGTGCCTGCTGTTGAACTGTTCATTCTTGCATCCAAAGAGGGGGATGGAAGGAACATGCTCGATTTGGGATGCTTGATGTATATATATATACTCCCACGTTTGGTAAATGGTTATGAATGCCAACAATTCATCGGTCCGTCCAATGTGGTGTGTGTAACAAGAAAAGTAATATTTTGCTCCTAAAAAAAGGCTCTTACGGAGTCATTCTTATGCCTATTTTCTAAATTTTGTGATTAGAACAAAAAACTCTGAAGTTGATGTAGGTTCCCACTAATTAGCAACGATGTTTCGACACAACATAGTCTGCATGACACGGCACTCTTTCGGTAGTACACTAATTTGAAAAACCTCTGATATACAGCTTGTATCAAGTTGCAGTGACCGTACTCAATATTCTGCAGAGCTTGACATTTACAACTGCTAACGTTATCATCTGGAAACTACATAAATAGATAAGTTTGAAGATGCTTATGACACTAGTACAGGGCAAATACCTTTTCAAGGTATACACGAAACACGGAGTGATTGGTCGAAAAAGCAAAACTAAACACAGGCACCAGAATGCTTTCACTCATCATTCAATAAACTTACAAAGATCAACAGACAAGTTTCGGTTCCCTTTTCTAAAAAACAGACAAGTTTCGGCAAATATAAATGTTCTCATCCGGACCCCGTAGTACTTACTTACAGCCTAACGGGAAAAAATGGAGGGAACTTTTCCTGAACTAAATTTAAGTGCTGCAAATGGAAAATAAAAAATTAACCATAGCCCCTCCCATGCAAGAAGCAGCTATTACGAAGTGATCCATATGCCTATTTTAGGTGGGCATTGAAGTCTGAATTCAAGTTACCAGCGTAAACATTTCTCTTGCAACAGACATGTTGTGATAGAACAAAAAAAAATCTCCGAGAATGCTCCCCACAGATAAGCAACAATGTTTCGGCACAACATAGGATGATCAGTTTCGACATGGCACCCTCTCGGTAGTACACTAATTTGAATAACTTCTGCACAGTTTGTTTCATAGTTGCAGTACTCAAAATCCTGCAAAGCTTGACATGCACAACTGCTAATGTTATCATTTGGACACTAAAGAAACAGATAATCTTGCATAAGCTTATGAAACATGTACAGGGTAAATGTTTTGCCAAGGTATAAATGAGAACAAAATGATTGATAAAAAAGCAGAAGCTAAACACAAGCGCCAGGATGCTTTTATTCATCATTCAATAAACTTACAAGATCAACAGAGAAGTGCCAGCAAATATTAATGTTCTCATCCGGGACTGCTTAGTGAGCATTACAGGAAAAGGTATGGACCTTTTCCTGAACTAAATTAAGTGCTGCAAATGGAAAATAAAATTTTAACCACAGCTCCTCCCCTGCAACTCATGTATGACTGATTTGATTACTCAACGGATGTGCCGTCTCTGGGGCAGCAGCTGCTCAGATCTTGGAGTTGCGAGCAATCTTGAACCACTCGGTGTGGAAAGAACCAGACATGTCGACCCTCTCATAGGTGTGAGCCCCAAAGTAGTCCCTCTGCGCCTGCACCAAGTTGGCAGGCAGCCTGTCCCTCCGGTAGGAGTCGAAGTAGGCCAGACTCGCAGACATTCCAGGGGTGCTAACACCGTTGTTGATGGCGAGGCAGACGACGCGCCGCCAGGCTGCTTGCCTGTCCATGATCTCCTGGGCGAACTCAGGGTCCACTAGGAGGTTAGCAAGGTCGGGGTTCCTGTCGTAGGCCTTCTTGATGCGGTCAAGGAAGATGGCGCGGATGATGCACCCACCCTTCCAGATCCTTGCTAGCTCACCAAGGTTGAGGCCCCATCCTTTCTCTGAGCTCTTGGCCTTGATGATGTTCATTCCCTGCGCATAGCTGCAAATCTTTGAGGCATACAGAGCTTGCCTCACATCTTCGATAAGCTGTGCCTTGTCCACTGGTAGGCCAGTGGAGTAGTCACCTTGGAAGATTTTCGAAGCCTCGACCCGCTCCTCCTTCAGTCCGCTGAGGAACCTGGAATCCAAGGATGCCTCAATAGTAGGAGCAGCCACAGAGAGTTCAGCAGCCTGCTGCACCGTCCATTTTCCAGTTCCTTTCATCCCAGTCTTGTCCAGGACCTTGTCAACCAGGTAGCCATCACCCTGGTCATCCTTGATGCCAAAAATGTCGGCTGTGATCTCAATCAAGAAACTGAGGAGCTCACCCTTGTTCCATTCAGAGAATACCTGCTGCAGTTCACTGTTTGTGAGCTTACCAACAGACTTGAGAACATCATACGCCTCAGCGATCAGCTGCATGTCACCATACTCAATTCCATTGTGAACCATCTTGACAAAGTTGCCTGATCCACCTTTGCCAATGTATGTGACGCATGGGCCACTGTCAGGGACCTGGGCGGCCACCTTGAGAAGAATGTCTTCAATGTACTTGTATGCCTCAAGGGATCCTCCAGGCATCAAGGAGGGGCCATTGCGGGCACCCTCCTCTCCCCCAGAAACACCCATGCCAAGGTAGAGGAGCCCGCGCTCCTCCATCGCCTTCTCCCTCCTCTCCGTGTTCTCATACCACTCATTGCCTCCATCGATGATACAGTCACCCTGCTCCAAGTGTGCAGCGAGGGTGGCAATGGTCTGGTCGACCGGCGCCCCAGCCTTGACAAGCATGATAACAACACGGGGCTTCTGGATGGAGCTCACAAAGGATGCTGGGTCATGGAAACCGTACACAGGGAGGTTCCCTTCCAGCTTGGCGCGCTGCACTGTCTCGTCAACCTTGGAGGTCGTCCTGTTGTAGACAGAGATGGGGAACCCTTTCTCGGCAATGTTTAGTGCAAGGTTCTGCCCCATGACCGCGAGGCCCGCAAGACCAATTCTTGTGAGAGCCATCTTCTACCTGAAAACAGAAGCATCAAAAAGTCAGGTAACTGAAATATGTATTTAGACCTTTAAGAGATCCACTGACCGTAATATAACTGAAATAGTAAGAAGCTTCATCCTGACTGAAACTAGGACAGCAACTGAGTACTAAATGCTGACTGATGAACAAGGGTAGAATAGAATACCATTTCAGAGGAATTAAGCATGTAAGACAAACCGTGTACAACTTTTAGACAGCACAAGCGTGTTCAAAAACTATGCAGGCAACTTTTATGGTCCACACAAAAGCGATATAACTTTCAGGGGAAACTGACCAACGAGGTGAATTGCATGCATGTCTTAGATTTTTGGTAACTTAAACAGGTCCTTCTAAATGACAAGTAAAAGCTAGAATCCTGAAAACGAATCTATTCCACGGATTACTTATCCATCAGTTACACTACACGCAACTCCTTCGTACCAAAAAGATATGAATAGGAAATTCGCGTTGCTGACAGCAAGAGGTATCCGTTACGGCAAGAGCCCCGGTCCCCTAATAACGAACACAAGAATGAATCAACCGAGTCCGGCTGGATCTGCAGTCCTCGTAAAGCAATTGACAACATCGGGTTCAGGACGACGACGAGGGCGTCTACAGGAGAAGGAAGAGAGGTCGCGGCGGAAGGACGGAGGTTACCTGGATCTGGATCGAGGCGTACTCGACCGGCTGCGGTGGAGAGCGAGCCTGCAGTGCCGAGTTGCGGGGGGGCGGAAGGAGAGGACCGGTGGACTTGGGAGTTTGGGCTCTGCACTGCCGATCTTTTTGATCTGCCTCTGCGGGGAGGCTGCGCGCGGATCGCGTTGGTGGCTGCGCTTCCACCTACCTACCCCGTCGTAAAGTAGCAGCCCGCAAATATTCATGCATTCACACGAAATTAGCAGCCCCTTAATCCTCCACTGACAAGTGGACACCAGGTAGCGGTCTAAAAAAAAAAAAAAAAAAGTGGACACCAGGTAGCCGCCACCGAACTTTAGGAGGGGAGACACCTAGCCGACGTGCGGGCCCCGCTTTACGACCAGTGACGTGGACAATGAACGGATGACGCGGCGAGGCAGGTATGGTACGGAGCTTGGCGGAATGGCGACCTGCCGTGATGCCGCCGTCACCCCTCCTTCACATTTGTTCAGAAACTTTTGGTCAGCGGCCGCGGCAGGTTGAGGCGATGTGCGCCGTTCTCGACCGCCGGAAGGAAAACTGAAGCGTTCGTCTTTCTGAACTCCCTCTGCCTTTCCCACCGTTCCTTTCCCGCTCCTCTCCTCAGTGACAGTCGAACCCTCTCACAGCCCAATTTGGAGTTAAACTTTTGTTCTGCTCCTCCAATGTTACTAGTTCCTTGTTAAGTGATCCGCTGCTGTATGGGACGAGTAACCTTGCTGCTGATGAGCAAGTCTGCAGGTGTAGGATTGGACGATTGGTCAGCATCCAGCCGGTAGTGTTTGATGATGGCAGCATCCAGAGAATTGATCCCGGTGGATATCCTGCGGAGGACGGGAAAGGTGTGACGCTGGCGCCTGGCAAAGATCAGCCCAGCACGTCAATAAACTAGCACCGCCCCCGCCTGCTCCAAGTTGCTCAACGCGCAGGACAGTCGCCTTCAGATCACAGATGTTAGTGCTAAAGCACTTTCTAATAAGCCAATACAGATAAGCATGTTCTGGCGACGAACGCTCAACAGAAAAAAAAAAGAGCAAAAAAAAAAAAAAGAAGAAAGAAAGCTGTACTAAACATGGCAACCTATGCCATATGTGATATGTCCAACCTGAATTATCTCATAATAAGACGCTTCAAGGCCCTTCAGGCAGCAAAATCTTGACACAATTACACATTCACAAGCCACAGATGCAGCTAAGCATACTCGTCATTTTACCGCAAAAAAAGCACTCGTCAATGTGACTCTGCGCTCCTCTCTTCACATATCTACCTCTCCAACTGAATCCTACAGGCTCCTCAGCTCCACAGAAGCATAACAGGATCACATTCGCAAGGAATGGATGCCAGGAGAATGCATTTAACCACTGATCGCCATAAAAGAGCAAGAAAAAAAGCCTTATTCACAGATAATGGGACCAAGATGGAACAAATGGATGTTCCTTGATCAGATCCATGTGCTCTTGATGAGTGACTCAACTCACCCTCTGCCAAAGGGATATGCCTGAAACCAAACCTTCCGTCTTCACTCATTCGTGCTATCAAAGCTACCATGGCCATTTGATCGGTCTCTTGAATTCTCCCCCCACATTCTGGCCTCTGCGATGGCACGCTGCCTATCCGCAGTCCTTGAAGCATCCCTTCTTCTTCCAAGAGCTGGACTACCCACTTGTGATCCTGTCATGTCCATGTCATCAAATCCTGATCTCCGACCAGAATCACTGGCAGAGCTTGTCCTGCTAACCTCTGCTCCATACTTCGATGACCTGGCACCTTCCCTCCGCCGCAAGTCTGGAGAAGGATGGTTTGGTGAGCGCACACTGCGCTGGTCATCGTTCCACCCAGCAGGATTCCTTGCCCTGGGAGTAGATGAATTGCTCCGACTATGTTGAACAGGAGCATTTGGGTCATATGTCTGAGAAGCAAGGTATGAGAGGGCAGTGACAACATCTCCGATATGAGGACGTGTGGCAGCTTGCTCTTGCAAACACATGGCAGCAACAGCTAAGGCCTGGTACAGACCCCTCATAGGGAAGCGGCCTTGAAGCATTGGATCAGCCATTTTTGGGAACTTCCTGCGATCCTTGAACAGTGGACGAGCCTGCAGATTAGATGTAGCTTATTAATCACAAGATAGAAATGTCCAGAGTCCCATTTCAGTTCAATATTGCAGCAGAAACTTGGCCATTTCCTTTTGCTAAATGATGACACATAACTAATTCAAGATAGAAACATACCCATGCGACAAGGTTTTGCTCCCCCTGCGGCTTGGTATTGTCAATTGCTTTGCGCCCCGTAATCAATTCAAGGAACACAACACCAAAGCTATACACATCAGATTTAACTGTGAGCTGCCCAGTCATTGCATATTCTGGGGCACAGTAGCCATAAGTACCCATCACACGTGTTGAAACATGGGTCTTGTCACCAACCGGACCAAGTTTAGCAAGGCCAAAATCAGATAGCTTCGGGTGAAAACCTTCACCAAGAAGAATGTTTGATGACTTGAAATCCCGGTAAATAACAGGAGGGCTCGCCTTGTCATGAAGGTATTCTAAGCCCTTAGCTGCACCTGCAGCTATCTTCATCCGTGTGTTCCAGTCAAGAGGTTCCTTGTCAGGTGGAAGATCTACCATAAAAATGAATACCGTCAGTAATAAGATAATTAAGCTACCACAGCTAAGAACTGGAAGAATGAAATAAAAACACAAAGTACATGAAAATATTCACTCTTGACTGATAAAACCGTCCATACATGACTACCATGTATTCTTGTGAGTCCATGTGGAGAGACTTCTGTAGTGTTGGTGTTTTATTTTTCTCTCTTTTATTATTTCAGCAGTTTTGACCTCACTATGTTTTGTTTTATTTTTCGATCAACCAGCTTCATCCAAGGGAAAAAGGTTAAATAGACACAACCAGCCAAGGCTAAACCGAAAGATTCACTATATTACAAGAAAGATAAAACAAAACGTAGTACAACCAACACTATATTGTCAGCCAAAAGACCGCAAACGTTTAGCAAATCAATTGTGTATAATAGTTCTAATAGTAGTACAGCAACACGTATGGATGGTTATAAACCAAAACGACAATAAGATCTACAGATCTGAGTGCATGGCACAGGAACCATTGAGCTATATATGAAATAGCAGGCGTTAAACAGTTAGATGCTTCCTTACAATGCCACAGACACTCATGAAATTTCATATGACTAGATGACAAAGAGAAGGTAAACAAACCATGCAGATGATCTTCTAGTGACCCCAATGGCATAAACTCATAAACAAGAAGGCGTTGGTCACCATCAGCACAGTAGCCAAATAGATTGACCAGGTTAGTGTGATTTAAGAGACTGAGCATGAGAACCTCAACCAGAAATTCCCTATTTCCTTGGAGACCATTACGATCCAGTTGCTTCACAGCAACGGCCTGGGAAGTAGAATTATGTTAGTATCCAGGACTAATGCAAGTGTAGATAGGTACAAACATTCTGTTAGCGTCAAGGACTATGGAAATGTGCAACTAAGAAAAGCACAGAAACTCTACTAACATTTTACTGAATGTATTCTAATTAAATCACCCAAGACCAAAAATAAATCAGTTTAATTTTACAGATAAAATGTCGATGCAACCAAATCGCTTCGGAGAGATTACCTGGCCATTCTCCAGCCGACCTTTATATACACGGCCGAAACCTCCCTCCCCTAGGAGGCAGTCCTGCCTGAAGTTCTTAGTGGCAGCAGCGAGCTCACGAAAAGTGAAAGTCTGTGCTGCAATATTTTGACTGCTTCCATCTCTATGGATAACTATATCCTTCTTAGAGTCTGATCCACCCTGTGATCTTGATTTATCTGCGAAAAAAATTATCGACTGAGTTAGCAATTGTATATGATGGGTATGTAAACTCAGAGAAGCACCAAATATAAGTATTAACATGAAGAACAGGAGCATCCAGCATGTTCCCTAAAACCCTATATGGTCTGTACCCTTTATGAAAATATTAGTACTTGTGAATAAGGCTCATAAGTCATAACAATATTTGTTTTATCCTAGTCCATTCCTCTTCCTTGGCAGCTGGCTCATAACTGTTTTAGCAGCCGGCTCAACAAAATCGGCAGACAGTTTGTGCATCACAAACCTTTTTTTCTTCTTGTCTTTTCTAAAAGAAAAAACAAGTTTGTGCAACACACTAATGCGCAGCTTCCTTATCTCGGTCCAAAGACCAGCGTTACGTGTTGCTATCCACCTATTGCGCATCACAATCTTTTTTTTCACGCATTGTCAATTTCTATCCACCTATGCTCTGTTCTGTGAACTCCACTATTCGAAAAAGAGAAAAAAAAAATAGTATACTGTATCCAGCGGCCCAACGCGCTTTCAGACATTCTCCACTAACGCGTACAGATAACGCTAAAAATTTCCCTGGTTTGGGTAGAGTAAATTATCACAGCCACAGATGAGCCTAACACTAGCATGCGTTCCTTACTTCTCCGCACCAAATGCAGCATAAAGCTTTGCTTCCACCGATCCGTAACCATCAAGTTGACTGAAGTGATCGCAGAGCTGCACGTTTTATCGCAATTTCACCGATCGAAACAGCGATTCCAACACCGTACGCAACGAAAGAAAGCCTATACGCGCCACCGCACAGCTCCAAGCCGCAGTAAAGCTAGAAACAATTCCAAGATCCGGTTGTTGTAGGCGCTCACCTGATCCGACCCTGGAGACGACGCGATCCGGCGGGGCGCCCTTGCGCGCGTCCTTGGAGTCGGTGACGGGCTTCTTGGCCTCCCCATCCTGGGCCGATCCGAAGCACACGAAGCAGCTCATCCAAGCACCCCCGGAAGAATCGAGAAACGCGTCGCGGACGCCGCCCGGCCGGACGAAGCGGGAGCCTCTCCCCCGATCTGCCGACGGAAACCTTCCCAAAACCGGATTTTTAAGCGAGTGGGAGAGGGGTTTTGGGTCTAATTGGGGAGGGCTGGTGGCGGGGAGGGATTTAGAGGTGCGAGTGGGATGGAAGCTACACGAAGGAGGAGAAGAACATGAGGTTGGGGGCAGGCAAGTCGGAGGAGGAGGGAGGAGCAAAAGTCAGCTCTGGGCAGAGTGAGGCTCGGAGGAGAGAGAGAAGAGGGGGGCACATGCACTTTCCTCTGCTGCCTGCCACCTCTGCTTTTAAATGGCAAGACCAAGAGCACCTCTTAATTTTGTGCCCATATTTGCTGCACTCGTCAAAACGCATTCACTTGGCAGGCCCTGGTGACCGGTGCAGCGTAAAGTTTTTTTTTCTTTTTTCAATCAAGTTTCACCTTTGACCGTTATGAAGAGATTTTTCCTTGCGATGAGTTACCATTCACTCGATTATTCGAATATGCAACTGTCGCTGTCCTTTCGAGAAGTGACTAACAGACGAGGGCGAAACGAACTCCAGTCACCTGTCCGCGCGTAATTCGCTCGAGTTACCGTTGGAACTCGCTCAGCTTCTAGAGAGAGAGACGCGACGCGGATATTTCCATGGAAGAGCAAACAAGCGCTAGTGTGCGTTCCTTGCGTCGCTGTCCGTGCCGAGAAAAACAAATTGAAGGCGCAAAGCGGCTCCACGGATGCATGCTGTTCCCGTCGCCCGCGAGACGGGAGCAGGAGCCCCGCGCCGCCACGTGAGCACGGCGCCAAAAACGACCATGTCATGGGGTCACCGAGCCACCGACTGATGATGCTGCTGTGCACACCACCAGGTAGTACTACTAGTGGTGTTCTTGACAACGCAACCAAAGGTGGCGGATTCGTGTCCTGACATGTGTTCGTCACTATTAGCACGACGAGGTTAGGACGAGAAACGTGGAGCAGTCAACAAGTGCATTTTAGCATTTATTTTTCAACGGCATGTACAGTAGTGTAACGGCCTTTCGGAAAGCAGAGCGATTGTGTGTGTCGTCCATGCAAAGACCCAAATTGTGTGGCTGCGATGCAACTTGCAAGTTTGGTTTGGGCACCAGCGTGGCGAGATCCAGGAGATGGTTGTGAACGCACTGCGGAACGTTGAATGAGTCCACTATGTCCGGGATACGAATGAGTAGTAAAGTTGTGCTCCGTGCGCTTGACAGTTTGACAATGTGCACGGACAGCGCACGCGCACGGCCGGCCGGCCGCGGTCTGCACCCCCCACGCGGCGCGCGGCAGGCGACCCGCGCGCTGGTCCACGCCGACAGCCGCGCCGCTCGGCGTCGTGGAACACGCGGGCACCGGCAGCCGCGGAGCGCGTGAGCAGCGGAGGCGGTTTGGTTTTGCCTTGGGCCCGGCGCGGGTGGCTGCTGCGGTTGGGCCCGGCGCCGATCACTGTTCGCTTACAAACTGCGGGCCAATTTCTGCCGTCTTTCTGCTTGGGCTAGTGGCCCATCGGCAGCAATTGCTTTGCTTGCTTGCTGACTTCATGGGAGCGTACACACTGGCTCAGCAGCGAGCAAAATTAGGAAAAGGAATCATCACTACTACCCGACATGTTTGTGCTTTTTCTGGGGAACTGGCCCAAAGCCGAAGCGATTTGACATGATTAAGTTACTCTTGTCTCCTCTGTTTGATGACCAGCCAGCATTACGGCCGGATTCTCTCACCACAACAATCAGAAAAGCACCAGCTTTATATATACTTCTCTTTCGTCCTTGTAGATACCATTTCTTGTGTAGTAGTAACACGAGGTAGTACAACCGAAAGATCATGGGGTTTAAATTCATGACCTTTCAAAATAAGGCTAGGTAAGTGTCTTCATGACCGCATTATGCGATCGATCAGTTAGAAGTACTAGCAATTAATTCTGACCACGTAGAGAAGAGCTTCCCGCCAATAAGTGAGCTACTAGAGCTCGATCGTGTTCAGAGCCACAGGGCGCCGGCCTCACGCAGCAGCGGCACGAGCTTCCCGGCGAGGTGCAGCGCCATGACCTGGTCGGTGGGGCCGACGAGCTTGCCGCCGATGAACACCGCCGGCACGGGCGGGTTCCGGCCGACCATGCGGGCCAGCGACCTCTCGATGTCCTTCCCCTTGGGGTCCTTGTCCAGCTCGTACACCGTCCAGCTCACGCCCAGCTCCGAGAAGAGCGTCTTCACGGCGTGGCACATGAAGCAATTGCTCGCCGCGAAGATCACCACCGCGCGCTGCGACGCCACCCTCGCAACACCGTCCGCCATTATCGATTCACCACTCGCTCGGAGAAGAGCCGGCCTCTTGATCAGCTCTTGTCAATTTGTTGATTGGATTTTGCGGTGTCTGTCTGTGTGTGTGTGTGTTTACGGTGATGGTGACCAAGTGTGATGGAGGCTTATATTTATAGACGACCGGCGTTTAAAGGAAGTGATGGTGACGGGGTGCAAGAATGAGATCGTGCGAGGAGGTTAGCCCACGGAATGGAGCTAACCGGGGAATCCTCTGTTTGGAGGTTCTTCTACTGCCTTGTGAGCTTTGCTTTTGGGACGCGCCACGGGCCAGCATTCATTCTACGGTTATTTATTCCGAAACAAAAAGAGAACGAAGCTTGCTAAACATATACCATAGGATGCATATTTTTGACCAAACACATGGGTACCACCACCCTTCAGTATTTGGAACACTCAGTTGGTGCTAGCTCTGTCGTGACGCACGTGGAACCTAAAATTGGTGCTAAGTAAACTGCCTCTGACTTATTAAGTTTTTTTTTTTTGGCGACGAAAGAAGAGACCTTTATTAGATCATGGTAGGATTACAATCTGCTGCCACAATGTGTGCAGCAAAGCCTGGGATATGTCGAAGCCAAACGGCACTCAATATGTTCTTACAAGCAAAATTTGCTAAATAATGCGCAACCCTATTTTGATCTCTTTTACAATGTTTGGTCTCAACTTCACGGAGCTCATCCATGAGCAATTTCACCTCCCTCACCTGAAGCGCCAGACGGGAACGATCTTCGTCCTTTGAATTCAATGCCAGACAAATATTTCTGCAATCAGTTTCTATTGTGATCGGAGGGGATAGCCATTGCAGAGCAAGGTGTACTCCTTCACGGCAAGCTTGTAGCTCAGCATCTTCAGCACTGCTGCAGTTGAACAACACTCTTGCAGATGACAATAACACATCACCTTTATCATCTCTAGCGACAATCCCCACTCCTCCACGTCCTGTTTCTGCAAAGTAGCTTTCTGACTTATTAAGTTGATGATAACTTGATAGGGTTTGAATCGATCCTTTTTTTCCCGTTTCAGTACGACGAAGATCGAATAACCATATTCAGTGGGCATCGATCATGAAGAACATTTTTTGGTGCCATTGGCCTAAGACTAGTTTGTTTAATGGGCCACTACTCCTACTTGGTATTCTCAGACGTGTCAGCGTGACAGCACCAGGAATTTCCACGTCCGCCGAGGATCGCGGGGATTATTATTAATTTAAGCACCGGATTTCCATCCCCGAGAACACACTCAAAGAATAAACGAATCCCCATCTTGGTACACTATATGGATTTCGTCGGTCGAATAAATTAAAGCCTACTGCTAAGATTAGTAGTAGGGTGATTAATCCGTCAGTAACCGCCCTACCCGCCTTTTCCCCCATTCTGATGTGTGATGTCCGTGTTAAATTGACTTTTGGCATTTGAAGCTAAATAAACAATTATCGCGATATTATTCTCTCTTTTAGGGAGCATTTTACACCTGGGGAGAATATTTCTATAGCTTCTAAAAAAAACAACTTTGCAAGTTAAGCCAATTATGTTCAGAGTTGCTGCTGTTTTCTACAGCTTGTTCCTCAAGCTAGCTTCTATCTATGCACTTGAATAATGCTCATTTCATCTCACATCGGTGTGCGAAAATTAGACTATAGAATTAACGTTTTTTCGATGGCCATTCACTGATTCGGTCCCATGAGCAGTGCGGGCCTGACTGAACTCTGAAAGTTCTTGGCGGCTGCACTGACAACTGCGTGCAAGTGCTGAAGTGCATGCTCAAGTGCAGCAACAGAAGGGTGCAATCCAGAACGGAGCAATCCAGGTCGTGGTGGAGCTGCTCCACCTCAACTCACCTTCGCGTGCTAGTACCCGTTGCTTGCGTCAAAGGCCGAGCGCAAGTTTTCCTCTCCTGCCCGCTTGCTGTCCCAGACTATCCGCAGAGCGCCGCCTCCTAGTCCTGCCGCCCGCGCATGCCTGCTACGTCCTTCGTCACCAGCTCTTGGTCCTTCTCTCCAGGTTTTGTGATGTCGGTGCACGTGCACGCACTTGGAAGGAAAGGTCGGGGGCGTCGAGCAGGAAGGTGGACTCACAGGACGCCTCCACGACGTTCACCGGCGCGTCGTTGCTGCCCGACGGGCCATGGACGTGGCGGAGTGGCCTGGTGGCTCGTGCTCGTGTGCCTGCCGGGGCTCCAAGCAACCGAAGCGGTCGCACCAGCCATCGTCGTCAGCCGGCCAAGGATAAGGGCATGTACAACGGGCGTTGGTTTCCCGTCCCTATGTTGGCAATTTTACAGAAACCACCCCGCCTTCACGGAGAGACCGGCCTCTCGTCGCCTAATAGGGACATACCACGTCCCGATGACCAAGACAGACGCAGCCTACCCCCGTGGGCATGTCGTCGCGCCATATTCGGCTGCGGCGGCGACCGGGTGTCTTTTACTCTTTCCCTGTCGTCGCGCGCGTTCCGAAGGAACAGTGCACGGCTCGGCTTTGGCACCACGTACGTGCGCGCCGCCACGTTCGCGCTGCTCTGCTTGGCGCACTGTATTTGTGGGCGTGAGGCGTCTGGGGGCGCGCAGTGCTCTTCGAAACGCAGACGACACAGTTTGAGGCAAAATCCAGTTCTGCAAGCCGTGATCTTCAGTTTTTCTCACAATTCACAACAACTCTGGATTTAGGTACCAGCCTAGCAGGTAAGGTGGCATTCAGGAGGCGCCCCATGAATCTACAACTTCGATCGATGCACCAGCCCAAAGAAGAAGAAAAAGACATCGGTCTCACAATCGACTGTTCTTCTGGCCTTGCGAAGAACAGTTGCTTGCACCCTATGATCCACCTGCACGGACGTTGAGCCAAGCTGAAAATTTGTCCAAGATGATGGAAAGGAAGGGAAAGGAAGAAGCGTGCGACAGTCGTTATCACGATTCTACTACAATTACAAGGCTTGCCTCTCAATGATCTTCCTGTACTTTAAATTAGGACTTTTTTGTACGGGAAAAATTATGATCTGAATCCACATGAAATTCATTTTTTTTAATATCAACATCAAATTCAAATGGATCGCGAAATTGATAATGCGGAATGGTTTAGCAGAAAGCTTTGTGGGCTGGGCTGGTTCTTGCATCGAACGGTCCTTTGATGGGCCTAAACTATGGGCCAGGCCCTCCCTGCTTACGTTCTGTACTCATCTGCCTCCCGTCTACCACCTTCTTTCCTTTCCTCTTCTCGCTTTGATTTTCTCTGGCGAGAAAGAGGGACAGAGAGAGAGAGAATGGCGTCGCGATTCCTCACCCGATCCAAAGCCCTAGCGAACGCCCTCTCGCGCGCCGACGCGATCGCGTCGCCGCCGCTCGCCGGCGCCCGGTCCCTCCGCGCGCTCTCCACTCTTCCCCAGGACCCGTCCGCCGCCACCCCGTCGCCGCGGCAGCCATCCGTCCGCTCCCCTCTCGACCTGTCCAAGGTTTGCGTCCCCCTCCCTCTCTCTATCCCCCTCCTTTCCTCTACATGTACATCTTTCCCGATGCGCAGTGTCTGTATGGGTCAAATCTATGGTTCAGCTCTGTAAATTTTTTCGTCGCATCACATTGCGCATTTGCGTGCTTTGGGGGGCGGTTTATGCTTGTCTGTTTCCGAAGAGATTTATAGGGCTGCTAGTTTATATGCCAGATGAATGGAAGAATCTTGTTGCTTGCAATTCTACTTGTGGGTTTTAGGGTTGCATGACTGTAGTCTGTTTGTTCGTGGTTTGACGATGAGAAGAGGAATTATGTTGTCTGGTGGGAAACACGTAAGGCAGTAGTATAATAGTACTAGGAACTTCCAAGTTGAGAGCTTATGCCGTATTAGCATTGTAGTGATTTATGTAGGCATTGAAAACCGAAATTGTTTTGTATCCAAGTCGTTTAATTTGCAAATGCATGTTCAGAAAAAATAACCAGAATAGTTGATTCAACACAAGCAAGTATTATTAGTGAGATGAGAAAGACCTCACCTTTAATCTACCTAACTGAGCTTCCATTCTTGGTCAATGTGCCGTAGTGTGTTTTACACAAGCAAGTATCTCGTTGCTTTTTATTACTATTTTTTTGCCAGTTTTACTCACTTCAAGCCCAGGCTTTCAATAATCAATAGCGGTGAATTACTCAAGTAGCGAATGCTTCATCCTTCCGCAGATATCTGAAAATCATCTTTCTATTCAGCACTATGTTATCAGGTTGTATGATAGTTGGTGATTATCTACTTTCTAATACTTGTGATAATGCAATATAATATTTCCTTGTTGGAAAAATAACCTTCATTGATGTTGTCTGTTGTGGGTATTTTCTCCAGTGATAGTTTCAAGAGGCTCGGCAGAATCTGATAGGGTTTAGTAGCCACGTCTTTTGAATTGTTTATGCGATATCACCTTGTTGACTACCCTCAGCAGTAATTGCTGGTATCAGTAGCGGCATCTTTAGAACTTGCTAGGATTAGCGGAAGCATCTTCAGACTTATTTCGCATGACATTATTGGACATTCTTGCTGTGAATTTATTGCTCTTGCTTTATCAAAAGACTCTGTAGCACCTGTCAACGGCGGTTCATTATTCTTTGGAGGACTGAGTATAAAGGAGGAAGCTAAACTCATTGTCCTGTCAGAAGCTATGCATTTATATTTCTGACTACTCTGATATTTATAGTGCACTTGCCGAATTCTTGACAAGCTATTGTTTTGTCGGGAAGGCTTATCTGGTCATGTGTGGTCACACTTTTGAAATTTCTGGAACGGACAGTTTTTTCCTGGGCATGGATAATAGGACCTCAAATCCATGTCTATTCTATATTATAACTATTTTTTAAGAAATTCAGGTTGGGAAAACTTGCTATGTGCATGCATTTCTGTTCACATCTTTCTGTGATTCAATGCAGCATTTGGTTGCGCCTCTAATAATCTAACTTATTTGTTCTATTTAATATGAGTATGCAAATAGGTTCTAGGGTATGAGCGAGCATCAAGACTCAGTGGCACACAAGTATTACCTCGTTGGTTTTCAACTGGAGCATCCAATGGATCTTCTGTGCAGCAGTCTCAGGTATGTTCGTAGTGTCTGTTATATCGTGTTTCCACTTTTAATATGTTTTTCTCTCTTCTCCTTTATCATCATGGTCTGACTTTTTTGGGGAAAAAAAGCAGGAGGGTGCCTCTGCAAAGGTTACAGCATTCAGCCCACTGGAAGCAACTCTTGCCAAACCCAGAAGTGGTCCGTTGACTGTTGAAAGCTGGAAAGTGAGGCGAACTGAGCTAGCAACGATGGTTACATTCTACATGATCCCGGCTTCTCTTCTTGTGTCAAGGAACAGCTTCAGCACTTCTCTTATGGTGATGGCAGTTTTCCACCAAATCTACATGTTCCACAAGGAGATATTTCTGGATTATGTCCACCATGACATTACCAGGAAGTGGGCTTTGATATACTTCAAGATTCTCCTCCTGATCATGGCTAAGGACACGATGGTCTACTTTGATCTGTTTTAAGTCTTCTATGGTAGTTTCTCCAGTAATTCATTAGGCACCCATCTGTACACTGAAATAATGAAGATAGGCAAATGCCAACTGCTGGTTCTTCATTATCAATTGCTGTCCTTTTATTCTCTTTGCTTGGATTGTTTAGTGGCCAATCGAAACAAAGGTTTTCGTCGTGTCCGTTTCTAGATGCTCCTAAATCCCTGTTAAGATGACAGTTATGCCCTAGTTTTGTAATAATGGTGAATCACATGTCCAGTTTTATTGCTAGCTTTCCAAGTTTTCAAGATCTTACCTCCTGTTCTCCTTATACAAGACATGTTACTCATGGCGAATGATCCAACATCAGCATTCGCTTGATGAAACAAGGTGCATGGTTTGAGTGATTAGACTGTTGAAAACAAAAGCTAACTCCATTCTCCGTACTATTAAGTACCCTGGTTTGTTGGGCGAAGGAGAAAACATAAAAGCAATTCAAATTACGCTTTTGCAATTCACATAAATAGACCATGTCGATCCAGCTACTCAATAATCGGGACCAAGCTACTTCCACCACTGGTTTTGACCATCGTACAGTTGTACTGTACAGGTACAACGCAGATCTGGTGTACTAGTACCCTGCAACACTGAATATCACACAAATCTCCAAGACCCCACTGGGGTGGCGCCGCTCAACGCCCGGCGGCCATCGGCTGACTTGTCTCCGAGCGTATGCGTACACGATCAGACACCGATGTGGACAGCAGATACTACTGTCCCGGCAGTTCCGGCCTTGCAGATACACGATCATCCTGCAGCCTGTAATCTTGTGTGACACGAGCTGTGGAATTCCACTATTTAATCGACCCTGCAGCTCCCAAGGGAGCAACGCATTTGTGTGTGTCTGGGCATCAATGGCAACAAGATTATGGGACGACGGAAAGTCCAGATGCAACAAGCACAGGAGAACAGGGAGCAGAAGGGAGTTTTTGGTGTCTTTTCATTTCAATTTCAATCTTGCAGTTGCAGGTCCTTTTTCCCATGTTCAGTTTAGATCTCATGCATTTGTCAAAATCCTGAGAGGCATGACCACATAGAACCATTACGGCATTACCAAATTACCAGTAGTACAAACCATTTGTGAATGGACTGGCAATTTCTACAGAAGAACAGAGATGCCTATGGTCTCTGACTGCATGCATACCTTTGCTGGCATGCTGGCTCTACAGCTCAGCTTCTCTCCATGCACGTGTTATCATTCATCTCTGTTTTTTCTCCTACCCTTCTTCTGCATTAATGTTAACACTTGCAAAGTATTTTTTTTGTTGACAATTGACATAAAGTTCAGCACTTCAGCTACGCCATTAGAGTTTTTTCTGCAGACTTGCAGTTACCGGATTGAGAATTGAGATTCCTAGCTCCTTATTATTCTGCAACTCTTCCCCCATGAACTGTACAGGCTATCCTGTGCTGTTTAATAGATGAATACCTTTCACTAGCCATATATGGATCTGGTAAGAGGATATCCCATAATTCTGCGTGCTCCAGCCTGGACGTTGGCCTGTTCTGATGAACATTTCTTTTTGTGACAGTCATTGGATCCTCATCTGCAGAAGGACATCATGCATGTGCCCTTTCTATTCTTTGATTTTTGTTCCCTTTGGCTTTTGTGTAGGCTGGTGCCCTGAAGATGTTTCTCTTCATATTTATATTTCTAGCTAAACATCTGAACTTTACATCTCGGATCATGTCCAAAAGCAGTCTAGGTTCACAGCAGATGTTGTGCTCATGTTAGCATATACTGATAATACTAATGTTGTATATGCTATTGAAGTACATTAAGGCTGAACTGGTGTTGGAAAATTCCAAAGGATTTTGATAACTGTTCTTCTCTTCAGACAGTTGAAGAACTGAAATAGTCAAAATGCCTTATGAAACCATTTTATTTCTGCAGAATGGAATCTTAATTTACTAGAGATGGATTTGGAACTAAACAATGTTCAGATGTTCTCCAATTTTCTACCCAGCGTGCGCGCGCGTATGGGCAAGCAAATCAGATAATTTATAGGATTCAGATTTGGATCTGGGGAGTATCTGACTGGACCCGATGTTACAGCTCTCCTATGCCTAGAATTTATACAACTTGCACGCTGCTAGCCTGCAAAGAGTTGTATTGCACATTGCTTCCTAAATCATTCAGATTAGCACCTTGCCTGCTAAAGAAGTGTTGTTCGCATGTAGTCCTCCAGAAATAAAATACTCACCTATCATTCTGGCGTATGAATATAGTGAATTTTTTGAGGGAAAATTACTTAACGGTAACTTGACTGGTTTGGTTCAGGCGTTCAGCTATGACGGCAAAGTTGACTATTTGTAAACATGGAATACTCCAAAAGTCAAAGGCTAAGCAACCATTTCGCAGAGGAACCAATATCTGTAAAGTTTGTCCTCGTTTTTGGCATGTGCTTACTTCTGATTCATGTACACTTCATTACTTCATTATGTCCCCTCAATTCTTTAAGACTCTTAAGGAACCCAATATGCTTGAGACTGTAGTTAGCATGTGACTTAATGTGGCATGCAGCATGTTTCTCTGAATGTTTTGTTAGAATCATTTCTTCATGATCAACCAAACACACCTGTTTTTGCAATGAATTCCCCAATTGGCAGTAGTTTAAGCTATGGTAGGAGGTCATTCGGAAGCAACTGCGTTGCAGCTCGCCAGAGTAACGAGACTGTACTTTGAGCAATGGAAACGTAGCTAATCAGCACATGACTTGCAGCTTAGCTGTTCATATTTTCTTCAACAATTTGGTCACTACTATGCATGTTGATTTATTCATCCAGGACCAATGTGTGAAACATCCATTCCTGTTCTAGTAGCCTTCACACTTCAGCAATTCCGTCAATTCCTTCCAAAAAAAAAAAAATCCCCACAGGGACAGTCATTTTCTGGTGATATCGAGCTTTCTGGAGCTTGAAAAGGTAGCGCATCTTCTTCCTTTCTGAGGTCCATGGCCTCCTCCACCACACTAGGTGACAATTGCATCATATTGCTCAGCTTTCCAGCCTATCATGGTCAGTCAAAGGAAGGCCTGTGGTCCCCAATAACAGCTAGCGCCGGACAGCACCACCCGCAAGCTAGACGAGGGTCCGGCCTGGTCAAATTACAGCATGACCTATGCTAATTATGCTAGTTAGCCGTGTTCGGTAGGCTGCAGTTGCGGCTGCGGCTGCAGAAAAATAACTGCAAACACTGTAGCTGCTGCTGCGAACACTGTAGCTGCTGCTGAATAAATAACTGCGAACACTGTAGCTGCTGCAAAACAGCTGCTGTAAAGCAGCGAGGCGAACAGGGTGCCTCACCTGTATGAATGTGGAGGCGAACAGGGTGCCTCACCTGTATGAATGTGTAGGCGAACAGGGTGCCTCACCTGCAAAACTGTCTATTGAAAGTTGGAAACTTGGGATGTTAGAAATGGTCGAAATCCTGTATGAATGTGGAAATTTGCCACATTCCGGACGGCTTAGGATGATCTCAAATAGTTGACCGGATTATAATGAGCTATGGAAAGCTTGTGACGATCTCATCTCACCTCGCATTTCGAGGAGCTCAGGGTCAACAAATCTCTGAATGCTCTGTTAGATTTGTATACAGCCTGGTATGGCAGGCTTCGCTCCTGCACGCACGTATGCATGTGCAGTTCTCGCTTCCCTGGCGCTGTCGTCGCCTCATCGTCTTCTTATTATCGAAGTGAAACCGAAGCGAGGAAACGGAAACAACTGCCAGGGCACCGATCCGTTTTTACAGTTGTTCCTGCGGTGAAGAAAGAGAAAGACTCCATATGCACTGAAGTTACAGAGTTGCAGGGATCCGAGCAATCCTACCGGCCATCCAATTGCCATGTGGGTTTGGCTTGCGCACCGCGTCACATCGCATTCATTCGGGCGACACACACCTGGCCTTGCGGCTGCGTGTTCTTGCTCCTCTTCTAGACGAATTGCATACCTCTCCTGCCTTTAAAGAGCCTTCCTTCCAGTTCCTGAAGCTTTGCACGGGGCGCGCTCTCGTTGGTCCGAGCTAGGCTGCGGCGGCGCTGTTGAGCTGCAAGAGTTGAGAGTGACCCGGAGCTCCGTCGCTTCATTGATGAATGCCGAAGCTATAGCGGTTGATCTTGCTCGTTCCGAGGTCCGTTGATCCGTGAGTCGATGATGATGACGAAGTGGATTCTTGCGTTTGCTCTGGCTCAGCTCTGATCGTTGGCTGCATGTCTCCGCAGGTTCGATGCCCCGGTCGCCCGGATGGCATTGCCAACCGCGGTGGTAGCCGGCATTGCGGCCGGCGCAGCCACGTCGCTGGTGGTCGCCGTCCTCGTCGCGGCGTGGCTCGTGGTGCGCCGGCTCAAGGCGCGGCGTGACAGGAGCTCCGAGACCGGCTCGTCAGAGGCTCCTCCCACGCTGGGTATGTGACCCTGCTGCTTCTCGTCGTAGCGTATATCGTCTGCAAATTCTTTCGCATCGCCGTGACTTAATATGTGTATGATGATGGTTTCCTCCTCAGCGGAGTGGGGCCGTTTTGGCCGGACCGCGTCGGCGCCGGAGTTCCACGGCGCCAGGCAGTTTTCGCTGGACGAGCTGGCGCAGGCCACCAAGAACTTCGCCGAGGCCAACTTGGTGGGCGCCGGCAGCTTCGGGCTGGTGTACAAGGGCCTGCTGCTCGACGGCACGGTCGTCGCCGTCAAGCGCCGCGACGGCGCGCCGAGGCAGGACTTCGCTGACGAGGTAAAGTACATGTAACATCAACGCACTGTGCCGGTTCCTTAATTTACTGACAAAGACACGGCCGTTTTCAGTTAGTGATTAAACGTTTCTGTTTCTGAACAAACTTCCCAGCTCCTCGTGAACTGTTGCCACACGCTATTACCACACTGTTTGCATGTTGAATTTTCCTCAACAAATAAGCAAATTCTCCTGTGCTTATGCGATAATCGTTCTTGACTGAATGTACTCTGGGTCCCCTTGTGCAATGCAGGTCAGGAGGCTATCAGAGATCTGGCACCGGAACGTCGTGACGCTGATCGGCTACTGCCAAGAAGGGGGCCTGCAGATGCTGGTGTTCGAGTATCTGCCTAACGGCAGCGTCTGCCGCCATCTGTACGGTAATGAGTTGAGACTGATGGCTATTAAGGTACTACTAATTTTACTTTCTGTCTCCCTGAATGTGGCATGAATGCTGTTTATATTTGCTGTTCATCAGACACGGGCAAAGAATCGCTGACAAGGCTGGAGTTCAAGCAAAGGCTCTCAATTGCAATCGGAGCAGCCAAAGGTAACAAGACTGTAAAATCATGCTAACTATTTTTCTTTTCTCGTTGCGATGTAGTATGTAATGGAAAGATTTCAGTCAAATTGTGAAGCAAATAGGGAAACTGTTTGATCAAGTAGTCCTGCTGCCAATGCTGCGACTGCCGCCCCTATCTCTAAAGCTGCGGATTACTGCTCCTGATTCAAGCTGAACCAAATATTTCTGAACCGCAGGTCTGAACTATCTGCACAGCCTCGCGCCTCCGTTGATCCACAGGGACTTCAAGACGAGCAACGTCTTGGTCGACGAGAACTTCATCGCCAAGGTGTCTGACGCTGGGATCGATAGGCTGCTTCGAGGATTCGAAGATGCCGGTCCATCGCAGCAGTCTAACGGCAGCAGTGCCTACCAAGACCCAGAGTGAGTCTGAATATTGTGCTCGTTTGTCTATTTTTCAGTTCAGACAGGAGTTGCTATTGTCCGTTTTTTTTTTTGAAATAGAAATTCTGTTTCTACAATCTATTGATGTGGATAATCATCACGTTGATTTCTCATCATGCATGTCTTTTTACGTAGGGTACACTCATCGGCGCAGCTTTGTGAAAGCAGCGACGTGTACAGCTTTGGAGTGTTCCTTTTGGAGCTGATCACAGGCAGGGAAGCCGCGGGCTTGATTGGCCCAGAATCTAAGGAATCTTTCGCTCATTGGGTAAGTTTCCAATCTCACAATCTCTCCAATTGTATCCTATCTATTAAACATGGTTATGTTTTGCTAACCGAAATGTGGCTGGCATTGAATTCCAACTGAACACATTCCCTTTTCTTGTCAGATGGAAGCACATTTCGCCTCGAACGAGCTGGTTGACCCCAGGCTTGGGGGTAGCTACACATCGGAGGGCATGACGGAGTTGGTGGGCCTGGCGTTCCAGTGCCTGAGTCCGTCGGCGAGGCGACGGCCCAAGATGCGTCTGGTGGCGGCGGAGCTGGACCGGATCTTGGAGAAGGAGATGACCCTGACCACCGTCATGGGCGACGGAACCGCCATTGTTACGCTCGGAAGCCAGCTCTTCACCTCCTGATCATAATGCCATGGAACGAGCATGGCATGCATGCCTGTGCCTGGTATTTGTAGTCATGCATGGAATGCCAGACGGCATTGTTCCGTGGCGGACGACGAGCTCAGCTATGTGCAATGACATGACAGGCCAATCAGCTCGAAGCCTCGAACGAGAAAATTCGCTGACGGAGATGAGTAGGACAGGTCAGCATGACCTGTGATTTCCGGACCCCTCCATTCTTTCAAGAAAGAACACACAAATTTGTCCATATTCCTCTTCAAAATTCTTCAAGTTGGGTGCCAACGTGCCGTGTGGCTCTTCTTTAAAATTTGCTTGTCCAGTATGGGATTTCACCAAGCATTTCAGAAAATGCTCATGTAATAGAAGTAGCAGATAGCGCAGGAAGCAAGTTCTAAAAGAGTAGAACAAAATTTTATTTGCCCAGTGGACACTGCACATTACAGAGTTCAAATCACAAATATCTTATGAGCTATGTCGATTATGTATATATTATGTAAGACGCTTGCTGGTACCACTAACAGGCCAAAATTTGAAAAAAGCGTCTTCCACAGCCGAGGATAATAGCAAACAAGAAAAATATATTTTGGGCGCGAGAATTGTGCCAGTAGTATATCAAGTACTCCTGTTCTTTTATTGTTGATGTTGGTTAGCTCAGATTTGAGCTAACCAACGTCAACAAAATCAGAACGGAGGGGAGTACTAATTATTCCATATACTCTCCTTAAGGCTTGAAGAAAATGAAGCACTAGGCCTCAATTGACCACATCAAGGACCAGCTTTCGGGACTTGTAGACCGACCATTTCATGCGTCGGTAATACGCTGCTTGCAGAAGGGCGAGAGAGAGTAGGAAAATCCACTTGACTCCCATCTAGTACACAGTGAAATATGTTCTTAGATAAACACAGGTTATATTTGACAACTGGAACAGAAGAAAATTCTAAAGTAGGCACCAAAATGGTTACCAGCTTTCTCTCTTCCATCTCAGGCTCAGCAGCCCATGACAAGAACGAGACAACATCTTTACCCATCTAGAATTTTCCATTAAAAAAAATTTCCTTTAGTGTTAACTCCCTGATTCAATGCTTCTGGCAATAGAAAATATGAATTACCTGGGCTTCCGTCGCAGGAGTACCATCTTCATACTCAACAGCTCCATCCATAAGCATCTTGGGCATCGCTATGGCGCCACCGGGGAAGTAGGGATTGTAATGCAAGCCTTCACGAATCTAAATTTCAAATCAACACAGCAGTAATTTCAGGGCTAAAAAAAGGAAGCAATTGACCATAAATTAGTTGTGCCCAACGCATCCACATCAAAGAGATCACAAATTCAAAATCCAGGTTTGGTGTTCATTGACCAAATAGTGGCAGAACATTGTAAGATTCTTCACATTACTATATCAGATTCAAACGATCATTGGAATCCCTTAAAAGATCAAGAGAAGACTTCTGCATCTAACAGTTTAAGAAAAAGTTACTTATATCTGGTTATGCATGGTTAACATTCAAATATAACAGCATAAAGAAATAGAACAAAAACAGAGTAAGAAAGTAAAATTGTCGCAAAACCATAAAGCATGCAATTGATTGTTCTCATTGGCTGTACATCTGGAAAAGTGTATAATAGAAGAGATCATGTGATGATATGAGAATAACAAAAGGTCATCTCCAAAAAGAAATGCATATGAAAGAGGGCTACCGAAACGCCAGCAGGTGGATCACGATAACCAGTAAGAAGAGCAAAAACATAGTTCTGGCCATTGTGTCTGGCCTGCAAATATGAATCAAGAAAGAGTTAACAACGGTTTGATGGGAAAATGCATGGAATGCAACAGAAAGGCGTAAATTGGTCTCACCTTTGTAATCAAACTGAGGTCCGGAGGGTATGCCCCACCATTGGAATATCGAGCGGCTTGCTCATTTGCATATGGTTGTGGGAAGCGGTCACTTAGCTTACCCGGGCGTGTGAACATTTCACCTTCATCATTAGGACCATCGACCACCTCAATCTCTGCAGCCATTGCTTTTGTTTCCTCTTCTGTATAGGCAACCCCAACCAGATCTCGGTATGAAATCAAGGACATTGAGTGGCAAGAGGCACACACTTGTTGATAAACTTGATGCCCACGCCTTATTCTGCTCATATATATTTGAAAAAATAATGAGAGAGGAAACAAAAAAATACTGGAAAATCAAAAGACTGCCTAATCAGAGCAAATAAAAACACCCTGGCCGTGCATTAACATAACATTGCATTGTTTAAAACGAACAGACAATAAATCTGAATGAATTCGTATTTATTCATGGTGATGCTGTAGAGAATGTTTCCCCTACCATGTCATTTGAAAATAAGTAGCTAACGACTAACATGCACATTTGCTATTTGGTATGATGAACTAAATCAAGAAGAAGAACAAAAGTTATTCAACAAAAAGGACCTATGTATGGTTAACTTACGAAGCATGATCATAAGAGCTAAGAATGCCAGCATGTGGCCAGGGATAGCTTGGTGCTTCCAACCCATGCTCTGCTTCATCTGCATATGCTATTGTAGCAAAGCTGAAAAGGCCAGAAGCACCGACTCCAAGAATAGCCAGTGCTCTCAATCCAGTGAAGGCAGAGGTTTCTTCATGATTTATCCGGAATGAAGAAGGCAGATATGAACCCTGTAAGAAGAATCAATAAACAGTAAATTTCAAAAGTAAAATTAACTTAATGAATTTATAAACCTAGTTTAATTGAAGAGCTATAACTCTACAAAAAAATTAAATAAAGTCAATCCAAGTGAAAAACTGCAATAACTGGTTCATAGTTTAATATAAGAGTTAAGTTGCAGGACAACATCATAGAGCGTAGAATCACTGATTTACTTTTAGCCCACTGGCCGGCTGCTTTCTCTATAGTAGAATAACTACAAGCAGAATCAGAAGACCTGTTGATGGCAATCCATCTTGAACAGCAGCTCAAATAAACATTAACCGAAGGCATTTACAAAATTAATAGTGAGTACTGATTACTCACATTACAAAAGGTGTAACAACTAAGATGTGGTCTCCTCGATAAAACATGGAGACTCGCAGAAATAAGATGCAAATGTTTTACAGCAACTACGGCCAACACAGGCGAAGTTCTCACAATACTTACAGACGAGCGCTGACGAAATGCTTTCCCCAAAAGCTGGCTGATGCCCCTCCCAGCAGCCATCTGTGATGCTGTATGAAATATCCCAAACAGGGCGATCAGAAATCAGTGAGTTCACACATCCCAAGCTTAAGTGATGGAGCGGAAACGAGTTACAGAGTGACGATCACTACTGACAGAAAACCAAGTAAACTAATATTAGTAGGGTGATAGGTTGTGGCATCCATAATCCACCCCGGCAAGAACGATATATATATTAGATTGCTCAGAACAAGAAAAAAAGACCTGCATATCAAAACGCACTGTGCACAATTCCATCCAGCCAAAGGTCGGGCCTCCTTACCGAGAAATAGAGGAATCAATCAAGTGCAGATGGATCTTCACTCCTGCGCCAGTCCCGTGGAGCGGAGGAGCGGAATGATCGGCGCACTCCGGTGGTCGGCTGCCGTCAGGGGAAGGGGAGGAGGATTGATTCGTCAGGGGTAAAGGAAGGGTTTAGGAATGGAGTCGTCACGCGCGAGCGCAGGCGGCATTGTGGCATTTCGAGGACCGTGTGTGCGAGGGAGACGCTGGGGACAACTGGGTGGAGAACTGCCCTGACACGTCGGCCCTGTGTTCATCAAGTTTGACTACGGCGGGTCAAATTATCCAAACAGTTTGACAGTCCCAGTATAATTTTTAATTTTAAATTCATGCGTTTCGAGACGATTTGTGTGGGTTACTTTGCGGAACAGTATCATCAGTGGTGGCATTGTTATTATATTACGTATCATTTTTTTCTCAAAAACAATTACTATCCCTTTTGGATTGCGGTATTTTGTCATTATCCTACGTTTTCCTATGAAATTAAACTGTTTTTGAACTTTATCTGCGATTAATGTGAGTGCCGCGAACCCTGGAGCACAGTGCCCTTTCCTGCCATTGCGGGCGTGTACCGAGTCGAGGCAGGTGTCGCTCTGCCGCATCGGCCACATGACCCCCGCCGCTTCCGCGCCCGTCTTCTCCCACCTTCTCCGACCCCGTCTCCCTCCAATGCTCTCCACTCTTCTCCTTCGCCACCGCCTCTCCTCCGCCGCCGCCTCCTCGTCCCCGTTGACCCACTCGCCTCTGCGCGTCCTCGCCGCCGCCATGTCCTCGTCAGCGTCGTCGTCCTCGCCCCACGGCGGGCGGAAGCCGAACCGCCTCGCTGCCGAGCACAGCCCCTACCTGCTGCAGCACGCGCACAACCCGGTGAGGAGTGCCTTCGTCCCCAGTGCCCTTCTGTTTATCTCCTCAGTCAGTCACTACCGGATAGGTGGGCTATCTATCCAGCTGCTCCTGCTTCTCTGAATTTTGCTTGGTGCAGGTTGATTGGTATCCTTGGGGGGAAGAGGCTTTCGAGAAGGCTCGCACCAAGGACGTCCCCATCTTCCTCTCAAGTACGAACCATTCATGTAACGTTGTGCCCATTCAGTTACTATTGTATTGTGTTAGAGCTTGGTACTGGGCTAATGTGTGGCATGGTGAATTGTTCGAAAGTGCCGTTTAATGATGGATGCAAATTAAGCTAGTCTAGTTAAATTCATCAATTTCATTTTCCTAGGACTAGACTTACCTATTATTATAATACCGTAGTTTTTAACTGCTGCTGTATATTTTTTTTTAATCCGACACATGCTCTGTTTGCTTCATGGGGGACGTGGATATGCCTCTGAAGTTGGCTATAGCACATGCCATTGGTAAGTTTGATTCAGCATCCACTCCTCGTGTTATTTGATTATATTTTCCTGTTATTCATGACACTGCTTTATTGCATAAGTATGGTATTAACTTCAGTTTTTGTTTGTATTTTTGGGGGCTGAATTTCAAAGGTGTCATGTCATGGAGGTGGAGTCTTTTGAGAATGAGGAAGTCGCAAAGTTGTTGAATGATTGGTTTGTTAGCATCAAGGTAGCTTGGTGTTGATATCGAAAGTTATTTTTAATTTCGTTTTATCTCACTCGTTAACTGCCTTTGATGTGTAAGCTTTACTCATATGTGATGTGACTATTGCTTTCTTTCTGATTATTAGTTTTGACAGGTTGACCGAGAAGAGCGGCCAGATGTTGATAAGGTAATCTTCTTTCAGTGCACGCATGAATCAGTACCGTTCAAGTGAGGTGGTAGCATGGTCAGTTCAAAAAGAATATGTTTATTTCAGGTGCCACACTGAGTTATATGTTAACTATAAACCCACATCTTTTAGGTATATATGACATATGTATCAGCTCTCCATGGTGGCGGTGGTTGGCCGTTGAGCGTCTTTTTGTCACCCGATTTGAAACCGTTGATGGGGGGCACATACTTTCCACCTGATGACAAGTATGGAAGACCAGGGTTCAAAACTGTACTGAGGTATTATCATTCAGCTAGAAATATAATTTCTGAAGTTAATACTACATGAGATTGATTTCCAGAGCAACTTCTCTTCAGGAAGGTCAAGGAAGCCTGGGAAACTAAACGTGACGCTCTTGAACGAACGGGAAATCTGGTCATCGAACAACTTAGGGATGCACTAGCTGCTAAGGCTAGCTCTCAAGATGTGCCAAATGATCTGGCTGTTGTCTCTCTAGATGAGTGTGTTGAAAAGGTTCGGAAAGTACTCCACTTATCATACCGATGAGTTCTTGTGTGGACTACTGGCAAAACCGACTAACATAATGTTGCTTATTAATGAAGCTTATGGAAAATTCTTAAATCATGGGGTTTACGTATACAACTTGTCCTGTCCTCCATTATCTTCCTAAATTTATTTCCACCTTATGTCTTACAGTTAACAAGCAGTTATGATCCAAAGTTTGGAGGCTTTGGCTCTGCTCCCAAGTTTCCAAGACCTGTAGAAGATTATATAATGCTCTATAAATTTCGTAAGCACATGGAAGCTGGGAAGGACAGTGAAGCCCAAAACATACTGAAGATGGTGACACACACGTTGGGCTGTATGGCAAGAGGTGGAGTTCATGACCACATCGGAGGTGGCTTTCACAGATATAGTGTGGATGAGTGCTGGCATGGTATGTCTGATCTGAGCTGGAGGTGAAATTCCTTTTCATAATTTTGCAGAATTATCCTCTCACATGCCCCCTTCATTCCACAGTTCCACATTTTGAGAAGATGTTGTACGACCAGGGTCAGATAGTAAATGTATACCTGGATGCATTTATGATCACTGGGGATGAGTATTATTCTACAGTTGCACGTGACATACTTGATTACTTAAGGAGAGAAATGATAGGTAAAGAAGGTGAAATTTTCTCGGCAGAAGATGCTGACAGTGCAGAATATGAGGGTGCTCCAAGAAAAAAGGAGGGGGCTTTTTATGTATGGACCAGTAAAGAGGTATATCCATGTGGACTCATTGTAAAGTTATAGCCATGTAATGTATACCGCTGATAACTCCCTAGAAAATTGGCTGAGAGTTTAAGTTGTCATACAATCGTCAAGATGAAATGAAGCTCCCATGCTAAGCTTAAGCCCATCTCTGGTGACTTTGAATTAACATTTGTTTTTACTGTCATTCTTCATACCTGATTTGTAGATGTTGAAACTCTCTACACCTAGTTTCATTAAATTAGATGTCCACTGAGATTGCTAGTGTTTATCTAAGTTTACTTTTGGTTTCATAATAACTTCTAATAGTTCAAGGCAGTTTTTCCAGTTTCAATGTTTCGAATCCTTAGTATATTGCAACAAGTACTTTCTGTTGTGTGTGTTGGGTTGGTACCTGCTTGTTGGGGCTGTTATTTCATCAAATATCTGTATAATATATCTGGTTATTTTCATTGCCTTGGAGCTACTGTTGTAATGTGCCTAATATGTGTGCTTTACAAAGATTGAAGACATACTCGGGGAGAATGCAGAGCTGTTCAAGAACCATTACTATGTTAAATCGTCCGGCAATTGTGACCTTTCACGGATGAGTGATCCTCACAATGAGTTTAGTGGTAAAAATGTGTTGATAGAGAGAAAACCAACTTCTTTGATGGCATCAAAGTGTGGGAAGTCTCTTGATGAATATTCTCAAATCCTGGGGGATTGTCGACACAAGTTGTTTGATGTCCGGTCAAAAAGGCCAAGACCTCATTTGGATGACAAGGTTCTCGTTTACATGTCCAGCACATATCTTTTTAATCTGGAAACTTAATCTACTGACTGCAGTTTCTTTTAGGTTATTGTTTCTTGGAACGGGCTAGCAATATCTGCATTTGCAAGAGCTTCACAAATTCTTAAGTCAGGACGAACTGAAACCAGATTCAATTTCCCGGTGACTGGATGCAACGTAAGGCTCTGCTTCTTCCTCTAGATAATGCATGCCACCTTCTTTCATTTACAGTTCTACACTCGTAAAATATGTACATGATGGTATAATTATTGTGGCATGACCTCCTGGACTGGAATTTTCTTCTGTTCCTGTGACGTGCGTTTTTATGGTAGTTCTCCCTGTCCAACCCAATTCTTTGATGTCCATAGCGCCTGTACTCTGTTCAGAAGTATTAACTGGTAATAGTCTCTCCAATGCTACACCTTGCATTTTAAAGGAGGGCACCTATTTGTTGCTTCATATGCATTTCTTAGTTGTCTTCCTGTGAATAGCAGCGTAGTGTGAAAATTGTCTGGTTGCTTTTCCACTTCACGTGCTCCACATCACCATGTTATCACGACAATTACATCTATAACATCACAATAATATATATTTTTTAGTGAAACATGTCTTGACCAGTTCTGTTTCTGGGTATTTTTGCAGCCAACTGAATATCTTGAAGTTGCAGAGAAGGCAGCAAAGTTTATAAAAGATAAACTCTATGACGCAAGCTCAAAAAGGCTGCAGCATAGTTACCGCAATGGACCATCAAAAGCACCAGGATTTTTAGATGATTATGCCTTCCTAATCAATGGCTTACTGGATCTCTATGAATTTGGTGGAAAGATAGAGTGGCTTCTGTGGGCTATCCAACTGCAAGTCACTCAGGCAAGTTAATCATACTTGTTAAACACTTTGGTGTTGTATGATTACTCTTCGCTAATGCATGTATTACAATATATTAACCCTTTTGATGTCTGCAGGATGAGTTGTTTTTGGACAAACAAGGAGGTGGCTATTTTAATACTCCTGGAGAAGACCCTTCTGTTCTTTTGCGTGTTAAAGAGGATTATGATGGTGCAGAACCTTCTGGTAACTCAGTTGCAGCTATCAACTTGATCAGATTATCGAGCATATTTGATGCAGGAAAATCTTTTGGTTACAAGCGAAATGTTGAACATCTGTTGGTAGGTGTTTACTCTATCGTCGGGTTTATATATGCACTACATTCCAGTGACAGAGGTCAATGGTTTGAATTGGTATAAAAAATGTACCTTTTGTTACTTAGTTAAATTAATTTTCTTTACTAAAAGTTAACAGTGTAGTTCTTTCTGCAATATTAACAAGAATTCTCGGCACATTAAATATGATGATGAGTCGATGACAGAATAGGGAAATTTCATCCGTTGATGACATTTTATGTGGATTAGGTTTACCCTACTATTGAAATGGACGTTGATATTAATCATATGTTCCTCTCAGAGGCTTTAGGTTAGCTCTCTTGTGATTTGTGAAACAAGGAATAATATATTTAAGTTAGCAATTTCATCTCAACTGCATATGTTCCTCAGCAAAATATTGTTTCGCGTCATGTTTTGAGCCATATACCTGAAAACATTTTATTTGCTTATGTTGTTTCTCCATTTGGTGCTTTGCAGGCGGTTTTTGAGACCAGACTGCGACAACTTAGTATAGCATTGCCTTTGATGTGTTGTGCAGCAGATATGCTATATATCCCGTCGAGGAAGCAGGTAGTGCTGGTTGGGCAGAAAGGATCTGCAGAATTTCAAGACATGGTAGCAGCTGCATTTTCTACATACGATCCAAATAGAACTGTGAGTGGAGATTGTTCTGCTGCCAAATTATTTGTGTGGTTCCATACTAGAATCGTTGCTGCACTTACTTTTGCACATAGAAGACCTAATAATATATTCGCAATCCCTTGTGACCAGAAAGAGTTTATTTGACTAGTGGCATGTCTCTGAATCATGTATGAAGTTGATAGTGTTACTCCTCCAAATCAGTACATGATAGCCTCGCTTACATTACTTTTGGTAACTGTTATATTTACTGATTTGGGTAGCTTATTTGTTGAACCAGGTCATCCAAATTGACCCTAAGGACACAAAAGAAATGGAATTCTGGGAAAGCAACAGTGCAAACATTGCACAAATGGCACGGAGCAGTCCCACGGAGAAGCTAGCTGTGGCACATGTGTGCCAAGACTTCAAGTGCAGCCCACCCGTAACATCTCCAGGGGCGCTCCAAGAGCTGCTCAACAGAGCAGTGTCTGCTGCGAGTCGATCTGCATGAGGCCTATACCTCCCGCTAGGCTTCTTGTATATATTAACATGCATGGAATCTGTTTTAATTTGTATCAGTTAAATTGCGTGCACCCTTTCTTTCTGAGCTGTATATAGATGTTAACAATAAAGTACAATTCCAAAAGCTTGTTCTAAATGTTTTGCGTCATCTCAATAGCTTCTTTTGAAATGATAATGCCAACATCATTCATTGTTGTGAATTTTGCCATCATGTCAGTTTTCAATAGTATGCATCTGTCACATTTACTCCCTTCGGTGTCAAAGTTCCTTGTCGTTTTGAAAATTGACATGGACCTCAAAACACAACTTTAATTAATAATTTTTGTTATAAAATATAGTGAAAGTGTAATTTTATTAAAACATATTTCAATACGAATTTACTAACTTTTTTTTTACATTTTTAAACTAAATGCATAAAACCATTTGCAGTCAAAGTTTTATAAAATTGACTTAAAACATCCTCAAAGGATTATAAGTTATAATTTCCTTTTCAAGAGAGTGCCTGGTCAACGATTCCTATTAACGGCGGAAATTGTCGAGAAAGAGAGGATAGTTACCACTTGTACAACATTCAATGGAAAACTGATCACGATAATGCATATTTCCATTACATAGCTCTCAGAAAAATTACAGAGCATGCATGTAAATATACAGAAAGAGAACTATTATCACAGTTACCAGTGGTGATTTATTAGGCTAAAACGATATTAACAGGGAATCTGTGCCTCCATCTCTACAATCTGAAACCAAAAACACGAGGATGCAGTATCTTGTTCCGGTAGCCGCCTGAACTCCAGTTAAAAAGCCGCAGGCAGCACTAAAAGAGGAAGATGGAAGAGGATTAAATGGAATGTTCCATATTAATTTAAGCTCGTATGGATCAACGAATAGCACAATCTTACCATGCTTTGTGGCAATCTGGTATTCGCATGTGAACTTGGCAATGGGCACTAGGCTACACATAGTAGATCATGCCAACTTCTATCAGGCTTATGTGTGGAATGTGCAGGGTGACTGAGGGACCTCTGCAATTCTTCCGGAGGAAAGAATAGCCAACATCAATAGCAAACTTCTTGAGGAAACTCGAGCTTCTCCTAGCTTTGATATAAGAATGGCCCATGATGTATGCTACCCCTGCATGTTTTGCTTCCACAAGTGCCATAAGCTCATCTTTGACTTGTTGACCCATGTCATCATCTTCTGGCAGCTCAAAGCGGACACGACGTCGTCGTGTTACATTTGGAGCTTCTTGCTCGTAAGAGGACTGCAGACTTCGAAGGCTCTCTGATTTGCTGCTCCTCGTAGTCATGGAGTCAGCTAGGCCATCAAAATCTCTCACAGCCAATGGAGTGCCAGAATCATCAGTAGCTGTTATGACCGCCATTCTTCCTTCATTGGCTATATCGTAACTTGCTGAGCCAGAGGCATCTTCGGCTTCCATCATAATGAACTTTGCAATGTTCATAACTAATAAGTTCTCAAAATTGTCATCATCTTTCTGCACATCTTTGTAACCATATCTAACAATGCAACGATACATCCGATATTCTTTAGGTCCGATCCTACCCACAAGGTATCGCTCATCTGGTGAAACATATGGTACCGGCACTGACTTCACACAAAGAAAGACTAGGACTTCATGGAATGCAGGGAGGTTGGTGACAAAATGTGAGAAGATGGAGGGTACACCAGTCACCAGCTCCGTGTAAATCAATCCAATACCAGGAACCCGAACTATGCCAAGGCTTGGACCCAGAGATAGTATTGATCTCATCGATACTTTATTCTGAAGGTCAAATTGATACTTCCTCCTAGTCCCATAGTGCCATACGTACATGACTGACATGAATATAAAAGCGAGCACAAGAGGCACCCATCCTCCCTGAGGAACCTTCATGAGAGAAGAAGAAAGATATACAGCTTCAATGGATCCAAAGAATGCCAGGAAAACTAGGGCAAATATTATGTTCCTTTGCCAAACAAAGATGATGATCATGGCCATCAAGAATGTTGTAACAAACATAACAGTCATGCATGCAATACCTGACACACAGAAAAATACAGTTAGACTCCCAGCGACTGAGAATGCTGGAAAAATAGAAAAAATGCTATGCAGAAGAAAGACTCTGTTCTGTTGCAACGGTAAATGCTTACCATAGGCATTGCCGATAAGAGTAGTATCACGGAATGCAACTGTGACAGCTACACAAAGCACCATAAGGATCCAATTTATTTCTGGAATATATATCTGTCCATAGATCCACCTCGACGTGTGGACAACCTTCACTCGAGGGAAACATCCCAAAGCATGGCACTGCTTCACAATGGAGAATGTTGCTGAAATGACAGCTTGGCTGCCAACAACTGCAGCGAGTGTGGCCACAACGAATACAGGCCAAAATACAGGTTCTGAATGGCAATACAAACTAGAATGACACTGTGCCGCAAAAAGAAAGACAGGGTATGGGTGGATGGGTCAAAAAGATGCAAACCTGGGATAGAATCATAAAAACTTGTCCGCATGTGAAAGATGTTCTTAGATAGGAAGGCAGCTTGACCCATATATTGCAATACAAGACATGGATATATGATGGTAACAAAAGCCACCTGCAGCAACGGCCACCATGATTTATTTTTTATTTTTTTTGGGAGGTGGGGGCTTAGTTCAAGTAAACATAATGGTACTAGCAAGACAGATATAAATAAACTAGGAGTTGCAGTACTGTATGGTATGAACCAAATAGGCCAGAACAAGGGACATAACGTAACATCAGGTGCAAGCAACGTTCTGGTACACAGCAACGAATTACCTAGGCTGGCTCCTTATGGGTTTCTGACATGGCTCAATATATACATTCAAAATAAGCATTTTGAATAGATTCTGTTTTGTCACAAGCTTTGCTACTTCTTTTATAATGAAATATGTAGATCATGCGTAAGTATATTTCCAGTTTGCTTTAGAACATAACATCACCAAATAGCATAGCGGACATAAAAGGATGTATCAGAAAATTTGTGAATGTTCCAGTGTAGATTGTGACTTCAACTTACCCTGACAGATTCACTTGTAAAATGACCAAGGTCAGCAAACATTGCTTCACTGCCTGAAAAATGAAAGGTAGAGCTGGAGATTAATACCCCTCACTGGTATCCCGCAATAAGTGGAAAAGATAAACATGAAACATTGGTCTCCTCTAGGGCCTGAAAATAGCCAACCTGTCATAGCAAGAAGTATCCCTCCTAAAGCAATCCAGCCATCTTTACCGGTCGTCTTAAAGAACTTAATTATATAATACGGAGAGAGTGCTTGATATATCTTTGGGTTCCAATGAAGAATGTTGTATAAACCAATTCCACCAATGGAAAATAACCAGATGATGACAATTGGAGCAAACATGAATGCTACCTTCTGAGTACCTCGGTGTTGCAAGGCAAATAGACCGACCAATACGATGCATGAAAGGAATACAACAGATCCTGGATAAGAAATAAATTGTGTGAGAAACATAATGGGACCAACATCTGAAGTACATTGGTGTTTAGAGCAATATAAAGAATCAAAATACATATGAAATGATAAAAAATAATATTCAAAAGAGCTTATACAAAGTACATGCCTCAGTTCATCCAGGAACAAATTTATGTAGGTAATTATTGCTATAACTTTGCAACCGCCAGTGCTACCACTAAAACAGATGTGTTTTAATATTTGTTGCATCAAGGATTTCTGAGTTCACTTAGATGATATGTACTTACCATCCCGTAAACCAGTAGCTCGAACTTGTAATCCAGACATAGACGATAGAACTGCAAGGAAAGAGCAAGCAGAATAAAACATGATGCTAATGCACTACATGAGTGATACATAAAGAGATTGTTGTGGCAGTATCCACCTGAGATTGCTGGGGTAAGGACACCATCACCAATCACCATGCTGGCGCCACATAGAACTATGAGAAGAAGCACAGTTCTTATTTTTTTGTGCTTCTCCATAAATCTTCTTAGCCAAGGTGCAGATCCACTGCGAGCTGCAAACCCAATTCTGTAGTATGAAGATAGTTCCTCATCAGCTGCTTGTTGATTTGGAAGCAAGCTAAGTTTTGCATGCCTGCAAAGGAGCGAGTACAGTGCAAATGGCCCACCTACAAAAAAAAAGGCAGCTACTTATATGTCCTCAAGTAACCAAAGGTAAAACATAGAAGATAGATTAAAGAATATATTTTTCATACGATTCATCCATATGATGAACCATATAACCTTAACTTTGCTCATGTAAAGTCGCAACTCAGTTCAAAACCATGTACTTGTTAAATTTGAAAAAAATCCAGGCACGAAAGATGCTACTTAGAAAGGGCTTGTGATGTACCTTCTCCACAATCATCAGCACTCAAAACAATAAAGACATACTTCAGCAGAGGAATAAGAGTGAACGTCCAAAATATCAGGGAAAACACGCCGAACACTGTCTCTTCATCTTGGTAACGGCGGAGCTTTCCTGAGAATGTGCTTTTATAAACGTAAAGTGGAGATGTGCTAAGGTCCCCATAAACAACACCAAAGCTCTGGTATGCTAAAAGCAATAAATTCATGTAGTACTGTTTCCGCTGAAAATGCATGAAAGAAAAACTTACATTAGTAATACTTCGCAGTGGAACTGAAAAAATTTCGGTGAAGTCAAACAAGTGGCTAAAAGTATCACATATCATTGATCATGTAAAAAAGAGTCAAAAAAGAAACTGATCACATATCATACATAAACAACTATAAAAAATACAACATGGTGATATGTCTAAACTAAAAAGTTTATCCTGACAAACATCTGTTTTAGTTGACGACGTTAGGATAAGATTTTTAGCTATAAGAGTATTGGGTTTCTACCTATCTGTGCAGGATCAATGTTTAGCAAATAGAACATAAAAGAAAGAAAAATATCTGTTAACTTGCACTCCTATATCTGCAGTAACCGCCGACATGCCATGTTTTTTCTCTCCCTAGAGGGTTCAAGCTAATGAGTAAAAGTAATCGCAGACTCATATGACACAGATGCAACAAAATTGCAGAGAGTTAACTCAGAATGCACAAGGATTGAATAGAAAGCAAACAAAAAGAAGCGGAACTTAGGAAACACGTGACACATCAAATATGTCTTTTAATTTCATACGCATCATATAGAATCTGAGCAAGTATCCTTCTTCGAGGAGACAAATCCTACTTCATAGGTGAATCATGGATACTCTAAACAGCAAAATTGTGGACATCAGATCATTTATCTGGAACATGAATGGAAGTGGCCCTGACTTTGGAACTTCTTAATTATTTGGAATCAATTTTTTTTCTACTGGAGGCGGTTTCACTCCCCACCTGAGTTCCCAGGCCATTCTTCTTCAGAAGAGGCGGTGATTTTCATGTTATAAAGTACAGTAGGACACTACAACGGTTGCGATGCTTGCTTCAGGAATAACCAGTCATCTACTTAACATAAGGTGTTCTGAACTCAAATCGTGGAATTTGGCTACTTCCTGCTCCATCATTCTACAAGCGACAGAGCCGAAATGCCCGCACCGTTACGCGCGGAAGCAAAAATTAACAAGAGTGGGATACTACCCTTGAGATTCAGACCCCGCTGAAGAACACATCAGAGAAAATGAAAAGGAAAATGAGCGAAGATCGCAAACAGGCCCCTGATCCCCGCGAGAACCCCGCACCAAATCCCCTATATCTGACCCCCAAATCACCCCAGCGCAAAACAGCATAGCCTACACCGCAACCCAAGAACCGGGAGGGCTCGATTCAGGTCCAACACAATCAACAGAACATGCAACAGGCGCGTGAAGATGATGAAGAAGCGCTGCAAAATTACGGCCGCAATGAGAGGTGTCACTGGGGTGGGCGCGTACCGGCATCTGGTCAGCGCGGCCGACGCCCGTCTCGGCGTCCATCGATGCGATCGGGCGGCGGCGGCGGCGCGAGGCGTCCGGCGGCCGGGAGCTAGATTACGTCAAGCTGTCAAACACGGGGGATGCGGGGAGCCGAATGGCATTATACTACTGGCTTCTTTTCTGTTCGCAATCAGGCCCTTTTTGGATCTCAGGTAGATTTCGCGCTTTAATCAGGGGTGTTTCCGCACAAATCTGATGAAATCATAGAGGCGCGAGATAGCGAGAGATGGGATGGTTTGGTCGGTTGCGCTCAAGTGGCCAGCCGTTGATATCGATAGATCACAACAAATGACGTCATGACGCGGCAGCTTCAGCCGCGTGCCCGCGTCCGGCACGTCGGAAGAATAATCAGGGGATTCGACTGCTTTCTCGGCAGGTTAAAACCGTCGTATTGCATTTCAAAAAAAAAAAAAAAAACCGTCGTATCGCAACAAGGATAAGATCGACACGGCTCGGCGAAGCGGTAGACATGGATGGATTAGCGTTCGCGTGGCTTGCTTCACAGCCGTGATCTCCTCCGCTCTTTCGGTCTTCTTTGTTTCTTCTTGGGCCACGGTGGCTTTCTTCTCACCTTCACAGCCTGTTCGCTTTCGCTGCAGTTGCGGTTGCAGAAAAATAACTGTGAACACTGTAGCTGCTGCTGAAAACACTGTAGATGCTGCTGAAAAAATAACTGCGAACAAAACGAACACGCTGCTTGTTGTTCTCTCGTCTCTACTATTCATGTTTGTGGCTGACACGGTCGTCAAAAAGTCCGTCCAAATCCATTACATATAATTGTTCGATAAATCTTCAGTGAGTTGTTTTTTTCTCTCTATCGTATTCTTACTGAAATCTTAAAATTCCTCCATCGTATTCTTCACTCAAATTCTGTAGCTAGCATGCATAGTATTTTTCCTTAGATTTCTCGATCACCTCAAAGGGGGAGGTTAACGCGCGTCTCCTCTCCCCGGGAGCCGCACGTCCGACTGGCGGTCGGAGCGCCGGCCGGACTCGCCGTCTTCTTCCTCGCCCCACCCCCCTCCGGCCCCACCCACCGCCCTCCGACCGCCGCGGCCTTACCGCACCGCCCCCACAAATCCTCTCCTACTAATCCATCACATGTCGGAGTGCTGGCTGGACTCGCGGTTTTCTTCCTTGCCCCACCCCCTTCTGGCCCCACCCACCGCCCTCAGACCACCGCGGCTAGGGTTGTCAATAAAACTCGCAACTCGCAAGCCAGCTCAGTTCGAAGCAAAATCGACTCGATTCGTTTCAATTTTTAATGAGCTGAGCTAGGTTTTTAGCTCGTTAATTTTACGAGTCAACTTGAACCAGCTCATGAGCAGCTCGCGAGCCGAAACGAGCTGCGTGAGAATAAGAAACCTAGTCTAAGGCCCCTGGTCTCAATTCTTCTTTGCAATAGCCCAACCCACATACAAGCCTGAACTTATAATTAAAGCGGGTCACGGCATCTGTTGCGTTTCCACATATGCATCTACGCACGCCAACACCGCTACCACTGCCGCTATCGGCAAAGGAGCATGCGCGATCGTTGATCTGTCATTCTGCTTGAAGACCGCAACATGTAATCATTTTATTCGAAAGCCTGTTTAAAACAGTTGTCTTGGATAGAAGGACATGTACAAGTGATGATATATGCTATTTGCGTATGTGCTGTTGTTTTCTCCTTTTAAAAAGCTATTGAAATGTGTTTTTCATCTTTAGCTCGTTGAGGCATAATGAGCTAGCTCGTGAGCATATAGAGCCAAGCTGAGCTACGATTTTTGCTCGTTTGCCTTAATGAGCCGAACCGAGCTACCTCGATATTCCAACGAGCTAGAGTGAGTTGAGCCGAGCCGAGCTGAGTTGGCTCGACAACCAGCCCTAACCGCGGCTGAGGCCGCCTCGCCGCCGCGTTGCGCCGCCCGCCACCACGCTCCGCCACCCGCGATAAACCACCACCGGTCGCCGCCGCGTCGCGCCGCCCGCCCTTCCACCGCGCGGGCCGGGCCGGGGCAGCGTACGGGTGTGCGATAGAGTTTCCGCACCTCAAAGCCCTTCATCCATTTCAGGTCGGCCTAGCGTCGTTGTCCAGCCTGGTAGAGTCCGAATGGGCCTAATTAGTCAGCAAAATGATCAACCAAGTCACAGGGCTACCGAGAGTATCTGTATCTTCTGGGCTTTATGCGGCCCAAACGAAACTGAACGTCTTTATTTCATCAAATGATTTCTCTATATTTATGTTTTGAAATGATTATAGAACGACTAAGACATTACAACAGAAAATTATGAAAAAAATTAACCTCGCATGCGTGATTCAGAGGCAGTCGCAAAGCAAAACTTGGGGTTGCCAATAATAGACAAAAAATAGTATTATGAATCAGTTGGTCTCTTTGACCACTTTCTTCCAGATACTTGAGCAGATAAAAAGCAGATGGATAACGATCCACCAATAATATTAATCGTATCATGATATTTTAAATTAAGTATCAATCCCCAAAAGGGAGGTTGATCTATCACACAGCTAAGATTGATCTACTATAGCTATAAAATCAACGTAGTGACCAACCAACCGCTCAAAGTGTTTCATCTTGCGTCAGAAAAGTCACAAAATCATGAGGCAGCAACGGCGACTACCAAGAAAAGCGGACTGCCACTCGCTCCTTTGTTTTGGAAATTTCCAGAGCCAAAAAAGTGAAGAGCACAAAGGGGACAGACGGACTATTCCTAATCTCTCTGCTGTCTGCTTTTGCCAGCCTGATCCTGATCCTTGATACTACTACTAGTCGAAAGTGCCATGGTTAGGAGTATAGAAGTATTTGATTTCAGCACAAAATCTCTGAATCTTGTGCTCATATTTCTTAACACCCATCAACTCGTCATCAGCAACGTTCGTCCGTAAAGTCAATATCTGTCTACACAAGTACAGCATCGTCACGACATATCGGAAACAGTATATTGGATTGTTGTTTCTGTGCCTGCCACCACTGAGGTCATACGTGACATAACACTGCACTGCCGATACCATATGTCGACACGGTGCGAGAAAGTGATCACTTATACGGTTCACACATTTCATGAGATGCAATCATCTCTCCTTTCACCAAGGTCGTAGTGACCAAGTTGATGATCACAAACAGGACAAAAGCAATCATGGTTGCCAATAAAAATGGACGGCTACGGCAAATCATGGTTCCCGTATATATAGTACTAGCCACCTTACATAAACACGCCAAGATTGTCTTGTGATCTGTAAAGAAGAAGAAGAAGATCGTGTTCTGCATATTATGCTATGGCTACGGCTGAGATCAAGATAGGTCAGGTTGATGACGTCCAGGAGCTGCAGAGGACGTGCCACGCCACCGTGCCGGAGCGGTACGTCAGGGACGGGGAAGAACGCCCGGACGGCGCCAAGGTCTGCGACCATGCGCAGATCCCGGTGGTCGACGTCGGTGAGCTCCCACGCGACGACGAGCTGAACAAGCTCAGGCTCGCCTGCGAGGAATGGGGCTTCTTCCAGGTACGTACATGCTACTTCCCGGCGACGGCTTGGTTGGTTCAGTCTGAGATGTTGTCATATGTACTTGTGCAACAAATGGATTTGTTTATGCAAATATGTAAAAAAGGTTGTGAACCATGGCATCGCGGACGAGCTGCTGGACGAGATGGAGAAGGTGACGAGGGAGTTCTTCATGCTGCCGCTGGAGGAGAAAGAGAAGTACCCGATGGAGCCGGGCGGCATCCAGGGGTACGGCCACGCCTTCGTCTTCTCCGAGGACCAGAAGCTGGACTGGTCCAACATGCTGGCGCTGGGCGTGGACCCGGCCTTCATCCGGCGGCCGCATCTCTGGCCGACGAACCCGGCCGGCTTCACGGAGACGCTGGAGCGGTACTCCGGCGAGGTCCGGGCCCTGTGCCGTCGCCTGCTGTCGCACATCGCCGAGACGCTGGCGCTGGCGCCGGGCACGTTCAACGACATGTTCGGCGGCGAGGCGGTGCAGGCGGTGCGGATGAACTTCTACCCGCCGTGCCCGCGGCCGGAGCTGGTGCTGGGCCTGAGCGCGCACTCCGACGGCAGCGCCGTCACGGTGCTGCAGCAGGACGCGTCCTGCGCGGGGCTGCAGGTGCGCAGGGACGACGCGTGGGTGCCCGTCCACCCCATCCCGCACGCCCTCGTCATCAACCTCGGCGACTCGCTGGAGGCACGCAAGCAAGCAATTAATTTGCACAACGATTTTAATTTGCATCGGTTTCTTTAATTCAGTGAATGAATCGTCAAGCGTGCGTGCGTGCGTGTGTGGATGCGTGCAGGTCCTGACGAACGGCAGGTACAAGAGCGTGGAACACAGGGCGGTGACGAGCGAGAAGCAGGACCGGCTGTCGATCGTGACGTTCTACGCGCCGGCCTACGACGTCGAGCTTGGCCCCATGCCGGAGTTCGTGACCGACGACGAGCCGTGCAGGTACCGGAGGTTCAGCCACGGCGAGTACAGCCGCCACTACGTCACCAGCAAGCTCGAGGGCAAGAAGACGCTTGAGTTCGCCAAGATTAATAATTCGACCGAATCCGAGTTGCTGAAGAGAACTGAAGCTGCATAAGTATCTCGGTAGATATATAACTGCTCTGCTCCAGTTATTGTGTATGTACTAATTTACAGCTAGAAATTACAACGTCTCCATATCCCAGCTAGCTATGCATGTAATTCACCAAGAACCTAATGCTACTGCAATTTCTGCTCCGCCTTTGTTTCTCCGATGCTCCAACAGCCGCTGCTTGTACGAAGCGCGTACACGCAAACAGTATCCGAACAGCCCGGAAAGAACCAGGACGGCGATCCACGTGGCGATAGTGCTCGCGGCCTCACCGACGATAGCCAGGGGAAGGAGCACGCTCAACATGGCGACGAACATGTAGTCGTCGTCGTCGCCTGAGGGGGACGGCGTCGGCGGACCGCTCGGCGAGTGCGTAGCCCACCACGCGCGGCGGCGAAATGCGAGCTGAGGTGCGAGGCGAGCGCGCCGTGGGCGGCGGAGGCCAGCAGCAGGCCGTAGGAGTTGTGGCGGTCCGGGTCATGGTCTCCGTGGGAGGAAGCTCGTCCAGAAGAAGGCGCCGAGGCAGAGGGGAGCTGCATGTCCGAGAGCGTGGCGCGACGGCGAGCTCGGGCGTCAAGTCGTCAACCACGCTGGCGAGCTCGAACGGCTCGCCCTGGTCTTGCCACAGGCTGAAGGGCTCGGGAGCGGCATGGAATGGAGGCCGGCCGGGTAGACGGCGAGTTCGCGACTGCGGAGCGTGGCGCAGCGGCGAGCTGTAGGAGCGGAAGCAGAGCCGCCGCAAAGGAGCAGAGGCTTGCCGCGGCTGCGTGCGGATGTGTTATATATAGACAATCACGAAACCAAATTCTTCCTGGTTGATGATCGCACCCCGCAGCCGGAACACGATCACGTCGGTAATGCCAACGCAGAACGTGACCGTGAGCAGGATGGGCGTCGTTCACGAGCATATGCGTGCTGTACGGTACGACGCCGAGTTGTATGTACACCAGCCACGCCGTGGCGCCGGCGAGCCCCTGCGCCTTGAATGACCCAGCTCACGAAACGGAGCATGCGAAATCTCTTCGCCTCCCTTGTCATCGAGTAGATGACCCTACGGTCGAGCTTATCCCTTGGATCTCTTACACGTAGCGCGCCGGATAATTGAAACAATACAAAAGGTGGTAGGATGTGGCAAATCAGCACTTTTTAAAAGCTCCTGCTCATCTCCCAAACCATTCGTTACTCAAGGAAAAGAACCACGGAAAAACTGAACCGAATAGGATACCCATGCTGTTGCATCGCTATTTGTTGATTATCCTAGGGGCACGAGGTTGGTTTCCAGATGCTCTATCAGAACAAAGGGCAGAAGCTGGTATGGAACGAACAAGCTTCAGAACTGGAGAACAATAATAACAGGTTGCAATATCAACCGCGCATTTGGTGCTGAACCAGCTTCTGAGCTAGCCAAGCACATGTTCAACTACTCTGGTAATCACAACTACGGAAAGTAGTAAATCAGAGCATCGCAAAGGCAAACAAGATAGTAAGATTTATCAACTTTTAACCATAAAGCTCGCAAAAGCACACACCATTTGTCATATTGACATGTCAAACAAGTTGTGTGCAGGCACAAGCAAAAATGCCAGGGGCACTTCGTCATGAGAATAACCACCAAGTACAGTTTCAATGGTGTTGATTCTGTTTAAAGAAGGTTCATCATAAGGCAAAAGAGCCGCAACTCTTACTCTTAGCCGAGCTCACAGCCCTACATCCAGGGAACCAAGCCTAGAATCTGGATAAATCTCGACCGAATCTCACCATTCAGACAGGCGACTATATCTTCCTAGTGATAAGTCAGCTCTACAACGGTAACTAGGTAGTTTTGATCTGTATCAAAAAACGAACTGCACAGAAGTTCTACTTGTAGGCCATGTTTTAAACCTCTACTGTATGTAAGCTGGGTTATAAAGATGGAAGTTAGCAAAAGATGCCTTCGACTCCATTCAATTGAAAGAACTGTTGTCTGAGGAGCTGTCAAGTGTCAAGCCACTGCATCTGGCCAGCAGTTCATCCTCTACAGTCTGCAGTGAGTAAAGGAATGGTTAGATGGAACCTAGCAAAAAGGCACACTAATTATTAAACAGTGCCAATGAGTGCAATCAATTGTACCTTGTATGTTTGAAGCAAAAGCTCACCACCAATGTTTTTCTCTCTGGCATAGCTTTCATAAGTTTGCATCAATGGAGGCCTAACAACCTGCAGTGAGCAGAGGCAGAAGAGTCATGGTAATTTTTTTTTTTTTTTTTTGCATGACCAGCCAAAAGCCAATATGGCAATATAATCGGCTACTGTTAATAAGAATGCAAGCAGCTAATTCTTGAGTAATTTATGCGTGGTGATTTCATAGCTGTTTCATGTGTGCAATGATCAGAATTTCACTGCAGATTTCATTTCCAAATTCTGGAAGCTAATTACAGAGGGCATATAAAATAAGTGACTAACAAGAAACCCACGCCATATTTGCATCTCAAGTGATGAGGAAATCCTGGCTAGAGTACGAAAGAATGGCTCTCACAAAAGCATGGAAACACTAGTGAAATCCCATTTCCTTGTCTGAGAGCAAGGCTAGGCAAGGTTGGCAATCGACCAAATATGCCAATATGAAATAACCTATACAAACCCTAGACTAGCAGGCAGAATGAATACTGTTAAAATATGAACACAGTTATAGTAACATTTCCTGACAAAAGAAATGAACCTGCAAACAGAGATGTAAGCTATCGTCATCTGTAGTGAACAGATAGTGAGCGATTCTCTTGCTTTCCTTCTCCATAGTTTCCTGGACCTGTAAACAATATAAATCAGTGGTGTTCAGAAACCACAAAAAGGATGTGTCAAGGAATCATCAAGTATCACCAGAAGAAAACTGACCTTAGCAAGGTAATCTGGTAGAGAGTAGTGCATAATCCATTCAGAGCTTCTCTTGGAGTAGTACGCATATGTATCCTGAAGGACTGCATTGCTCATTAAGGTTTTGACTTCAGAACAACTTATGCCGCGCATAACATCCAGAAGCTCCTTATCCACCATACTTCCATCACGCTCTTGGCGAATCTGGGTTAATTTGGTTATATGAAGAACTGTGTTCAATAATTAAACAAAACAAACCTATCTAAGAATTACCATAGTCAGTATAGAATCTCTTGCTTCATCATTGAAGTAGGAAAAGACCTAGCAAAAAGGCAATGGGCATTAAAAGATTTGAATATAGAAATGGTAAAGCAGCTGCAGCTCATCTTCAACTGCAGCAGGAAATGTGGAAATAGCATAATACTCACTGGCCCAAAAAAAGAAGCAGCAGCAGTGTCACTAAGTGAAGGTAGTTTACACTGCTCCAAATAGCAACGGTCCAGATAGCCAAAAAATCCTGTTACAAATCTGATCATGACGCAATAGTTTGACCACATTCTCGCAAGCTCTCTAAAAAAGTAGTCATTTTTCTTCTGTGTGAGATGGGGCAGAACCTAGTACAAAAAACAAAGGGTAAAAAAGTCAACCAGGGGGGAAAGGATGGGTATCTGTCATTTTGAACTAAGATGACTTGCTAAGCATTTTATGCAAGCAAGTACATAGAGATATAATCCATTCAGAAAAGGGTATTTTGATCAGAATGAATGCCACTATGGTGGTTCTGCAGTAAACAAGGGAAATAACAGCAATGTCATGTTGTAAACGAGGGCACATATATACACAATAATTAGATCACATTTCGAGCAATAGCAGTCCACTACTCCACTCACATTAGTGAATACTAGGAATAGCAGAAATAATGCACGCCTATTTCACAACATCAATGTAACACAGGCTGCATACTTCCGCAGTGAAAGCATGTGGTAGTGCAGGAATTATACAAGTTTCTGCAGTGATTCCAGCTGGTGTCAGCTCACAATTTGCATCGAATCAAGGCAACCCAACAAAAAAAGAGGCAAAAAACTGTAGGTAATAAATACTCAGCAAATAATCCGCCGTTCCATATGGGCACAAAGACTCCATACACTGCCATCTTTGAAAATATTACGTTCAGTTGGTGAGAAGCCTAACAGTAATTTTTCAAAGATTCATAAGTCAAGGTTTTAACTACAGAGCTGAAATTGCCATGAAATAGATCCAAAAACATGCATGTAAGATTACATATACTACGGCGGGAACCCTTAAGATAAGAACTGCACCTACAGTTGTCATGTTAAGATATTATGAGATACCATTCAATCATCCTCACATCCTTTTCCACATTAGAAGCCAGCATGGTCAGTGAAAGACATACTTCCTCAACTACAGAACTTTAGAATAGAAAATAAAACAAGTACCATTGCACGGACACATTCTTCAAGTGTTGTCTTGAAACCGTTGTACATTTCTCGACAGTAATGATTTTTCTGCACAGCCATTCTGTAAGCACAACTGGAAAAGTAGACAAATTTATGACCAGCAGCAACTTTAAGATATACTGATAAGGGTAAAGATATTTATTGCATCGTAAAGTTACGATAGAAGCATACTCATAGCAATTCATGTACTCAGCCACAGTAGGCCTTGTACTGGTGCACTCCAAAATCTTTGAGCATTTAACAATCCCCTGTTCCAGGACCTTCCAACCTTCCTCAAAGCTCAGGTGTCCGTTCATTTTACTGCTTTACTCTTGCCCTGAACTCAAGTAGCAAAAAAAAGGAAAGTATAAGACCAGTGATATATCTAGGATTCCATGTTAGGGAGGGCCAAAAATTCCTTTTTGTTCCACACAGCAAATTTGAAGTGTCAATTCACAATACAAATAGGAATGCTTAATAATGTCTTGCAAGCATGTCAAAATAAAGAAGTCTTAAATTGTCTCAAAAGAAGCTTACAAGGAAGAGGAAATAACAAACTACTAGCCTAGTAGTTCATGCATACGCCTTTTAATGGCTATGAAAGTGAGTTGGTTTTTGTCACTAGTTTGGGAACAGTGCTTGGTTAGTTCATGAACAAGGGTCGGAGAAGAAAACTAGACATGGAAATTCAGTAGGAAAAAAATCTGATGCATGTGAATGTGTTTTTTCAACCCACAATGATTGCTGAAGATGACGTAACGTAATGCATGCACTATATTTAATTGGGCCATCCACTGGGATGGGCCACACCCGACAAGGGAACAGCCATCCAACGTAACGGACAGCAACATCCACGAAGCTCCCGAGCACACCATTTTTTACGTTGTTACGGTGTGCATGATGGCGGCTTTGGGATTGCCTTCCTGTCATAGCAGTGGCCCAGTAGTTGGCCTAGTAGTGGCTTCGGCGGCCGTTTCTTAGGGTGGGCTGTGGCCATCCCGTGCCACCCTCTAGGTATGCCAATGTATAAGATGGATTTTTTTTATGGAGATACAACAATAGCAGAAGAAATAGCATATATATAGGAGCTGCTTGTTATAAAAGGGCATCTAGAACACTTGCATTGGTAATATCATCCAAGGTAGTTTTTTTTTAAAAAAAAAAGTGAAGCTGCATAACACACATCAATCCTTTTTATTATTTTGATACAATGGCCATTATGCAGCAGTCTGGCAAGATCTAAACAAGTAAGTCTTAATTGTCTCAAAAGAAGCTTACAATTAAGAGGAAATATAAACTACTAGCCTAGAAGTTCATGCATACACCTTTTAATGGCTATGAAAGTGAGTTGGTTTTTGTCACTACTTTCGGAATAGTGCTCGGTTAGTTCATCAACAAGGATCCAAGAAGAAAACTATAAAGGGAAATTCAGTAGAAAAAATCTAATGCATGTGGTGTTTTTTCTGTCCAACCCAAAACGATTGCTGAAGCCTGAAGCTGATGTAGCGTACTGCATGCACTGATATTTGATTGGGCCATCCATTGGGATGGGCCGCCCGACAGGGGAACAGCCATCCGACGTAACGGATAGCAACATCCATGACGCCCCCGACCATTCCATTTTTTGCGTTGTTACGACGTGCGTGATTGGCAGCTTGGGCTCGCCTTCCTGTCGTAGCAGCGGCCCAGTTGTTGGCCTAGTGGTGGCTTCGGCGGCTGTTTCTTAGGATGGGCCACAGCCCACCCGTGCCACCCTCTAGCTACGCTAATGTATAAGACGGATTCTTTTTATGGAGATACAACAATAGCAGAAGAAACAGCATATAAATAGGAGCTGCTTGTTATAAAAGGGCATCTAGAACATTTGCATTGGTAGCATAATTCAAGGTAGTTTTTTTTAATAGTTAAGCCGCATAACACACATCAATCATTTTTATTATTGATATAATGGCCATTATATCTCCTGTGGCCATCTAGAGAGAAAACAAATAACCAATTATTGCAGCAGTCTAGCAAGATATAATATTTGTCAACCGCAACTTTTCATACACAGCTATTTCCTTCACAATCAATCAGCTTAAACAACTCCCCTGTACACATGAGATGTGCACTAAGGATTAACATAATGTAGCTCTTAGATTTGAAAGATAGCTTAGCATACATATGAATGCATCATAACAAAACAGTACCGACGAAAGTCAACGAGACTAAAACACTGGAACACAAGTTTCCAGCCAAATCATTCGTTTCATGTAAATATGCAATAGTTAGACCAGAGGCAAGGCAAAGAATGAAACTGAGGGTGCTAACTTCTCACAGAGTGGCAGAAGATATATCGCTGAAAAAGGTACAGGTACATATGTACTACACATAATCCGTAAGGTAAGGGATTCGTGAACTAGAGATATCCAAAGTTCTAACTTTCATCCCACGGAACTGATCCCTTTTGTCCACTAGACCCCAATTCTAAGAAATGAATTAATTGAAACTTATGGGGAAGGTCGATCAACCAATCAGAGCAAACAGGAGGGTGACTAGCATTCAGTTATTCACTATCATATAAAAAAAATCACAACCTACAGAGTGTATACGCACATTTGAGGTAACTTCAATAATAACAAATAATCATCGCCAAGAACAATTTCTGACCAGAATACGGGGGGCATTGACATGTAAGCGATACAAGTGGGGAGTTAACGGGAGGATATGGGGGGATCGATCAGTTCAACACCCCATTGTTTGGGGGGTGGAGAAGCACACCGCAACCGAAACTTAGGCCGATTGATTTTGCGCTCTGAAAAAAAAAAAGAACTAATCTAACCATGGACCGCAGGGCACGACGCAGGAAACAATTTCGCCACCAACAAGACGAGGTGGAACGCAGGTTAGGGTTTGATCGATCGCCCTGACCAAAACGAGGTCCTGGATTGGGGAAAGCGAAGCCGAGCGGGGGAAAAAAATAAAGATAACCAGGAGCGCGGGGGGAGTGGAGGAGGAGGAGGGAGGAGGCGGCGGCTACCACTGACGGAGAGGCGTTGGTTAGGTGAGGATCGATGGCCCTGCTCGTCGCCGCCGCTGCCGCTTCTCGCCTCGGCCGCCCGGTGTGGGCGACGGCGGCGGATGACAGAGGGGTTTTAAGGGGATTTCTCCTTTCCACTACCACCTGGTTTTTCTCGTGAGAGGAAAAAGAAGCGGGTGCGGCCCGCGAGTCCGGGAGGGCAGGTCGTGTAGTTTATTCGTGGGACAAGGGTCAGAGGATGGAATGTTGTATTAGCATTTTTTTTCTTAATATTATTACAAATCCCAATGCGAAATTGCGTACGGGTTGTTGTGCATTTGCTGCTAAATTTTCAAATGAAAGGAGTATACTTTTCTTTCTTTTGCGGGGAAATGGAGTATACGAATACATTTTTCCTAGAGAGAGAGAACAAAATACATAAACATAATTTTTTGGCGGCCCAATAGGATTTAAGTTTCAGGCCCAGATCCTTGCTGAGTACAATGGGCTGAATTGCATATGGGCCAACCCACATAGCGGGTATGCAACGGGCCGTTATCTTGTTCAGTGGACTCAGTTTATTTTCTCACTCCTATCTCTGCGTATGTTTGCTTGAATGACGCGAGTTATTGTTAGCACAAGCAATGAATTTGACACAGATGCGTGGCCTCATCAATCATCATGGTCTGCTATCATCTGTCCCTGGCATGCACGCAACGCAGGTCGTAGTCTGCATCACTGCATGGCCGACGTATGATTGTTAGATCTTTTGGTGCGGCAGAGGCAGAGGCGTCCGATGATGATGAGCGAGCCATGAAGTGGGTCTGGGTTACACTGACCAATGCAGTAGTCTGATTCTCTGATTCCGTTCTGTAACCAACCCTAATTTGCATGCCGGCAAGCTCTAGTCGCATGCAGCTGCCGAGCTTCAGCAATCAACACGTACGGTTTCAATTCAGCCGTCCGTTGCGTTGAGCTGCTGGCCGGTGTTGCCCCGCACCTGAAAACTGAATGGCGAGGCACCTCGTTTTGCGTCTTGGCACCGAGTTTAATCGACTCTCCGTCTCTCACTAACAATCTTTAGAATGTCTCTCTCCACATGATCGTCGTCGGTTTCCAGGTTTTCACCAGAGAACACTTTGACCCTTTGTACTACCCTCAAATTATGAGAAAAAACCCATGCTTTTTGTGCTGTTATTAGCAGTCGATCACTGCACTGCTCGATTGACGGAGCACATTGTACAGATGCCGGCGTGCGCTGTTCCCAACCCGTGTGGATTCACCTGTTTGTCGGCAAATTCTTACCCGGCCCGGGCCTTGACCCGCTGCATGCGCGCGACCGGCCCTGCCTGCGCGTGCTAAAAAGACTTCGGGTGCGTTCTGCGCAGGACCCTCTAAAATTTAGAGGGGCTAAACTAAAAGAATCTAGTACTAATAAAGTCTACTGACAAAATTTTTTACAGATGGATACATTTTTACGAGACGAATCTAATGAGGCTAATTAAGCTATGTTTTGCTACAGTAACCGTCGTCTAATCACGGCTTAACTACCCTCATTAGATTCGTCTCGCGAATTAGAGGAGGGTTCTGCAGTTAATTTTGTAATTAAACTTTATTTAAAATAAAATTCTTTTAGTTTAAACCTATCTAAATTTTAGAGGGGCGTGCGCCGAAACGCACTCTTCAGAAATCAGGAAAAAGGATAGAGTAGCAGACGATGATGCAGGACAGGAGCAGCAGCTCTGCATCGTCAATTCGTCACCTGCTTACGGCACGCACGAAGCGTCAGATGGAGCATGTGCTGCTGTTCCGCTGCTGGATCTTCATATCATGCCTGCGTTCGCATTTACCTCCACAACCTACGACGAGTCGACGCATGAATATGTCACGGGGCCGGGGCCGGGACCCTGAAAAATCGCCATGAGTGACCACCTAATTCTGGTGGTCATCACGTCGGTACGTCCTCCTCCTTCAGGTGCCATTACACGTATGTTACATCGTACGTGGTCACCAAAGCATGCTCATGTACGATTTCCTCCTCTCCTGGTGTTCATCTTTGCTTGCACTTCAAAGCTGCTATATATACTGACACCAAATCATGCTCATGCACTTTTTTTTGGGGGGGGGGGGGCAATCATGCTCACGCACTTGAAAACTGCATATACTTGTGGTAACAACAGTGTACAAAGCATTATGCATCAGAATATATTGTCGATCATCAGCTATCTTTCTCGGGAGTGCACGCAGCCGGCATCAGATCGATCGATCGATGGATCTGAACTCTGTACACGCATCTACTAGGGCGCCTCTGATAGACGAAGAGCGGCCATGCCACACGCCGCCAAGGATGTACCACACTGGTGATTGGACCGCCTCATCCTGACGAATTCGATAGATGGACAGGACTACCCCTGACGAATTATATTACGCGCAAATTCATATCGTAATTTCCAACGCAAGACAGCTCGTCAGGGCATTTTAATTGATCCCTGATCCAACGTACACTTGTTGTTATTCCTCATGAAGTTTTCTTCTGCTTCCATTCCCACAACGAAAGACCATGCAATTAAGGGACAAATAATTGGTGATCATTGAGCACCCTTTACGCTTTACTACGGAGTAACCACTTCCGAGCCGACCAAGAGCCCAGCTAGCCGATTTGCGATGCGACACCCTCCGTCTCGCTCGCCTTGTGATGTACTACTATGCCGCGCGCGGGACCTGACCAGTCACTATAGGCTGCCAATTCTTCGACCAATCGCCATTCTTCTCCCTCCCCGGGCCGGCTGTCACGGCAGCACACAGTGTAGCTACTGTGAAGGAATAGCGATGCCCAGATGCATGGTATGTACGGCCTCCAACAAGCCATTGCAAGGCTGCAGGAGCTGCAGCAGCACCGGTTAATAGCCAGGTTGGACTGCTTGCTTGCAGGCTCGTGTGTTGTTCTATCACGAGACAGCCTTTTCCTGCTTGCATTGCCAACTTTGGAACGCAGCTTATTTCCTCTGCTCTCATTTCGACATTCACGTGACTAATGGAAATATTGTAAGAAAAGAAATTAAATTAAGCGTGCATAAGCTAGCTAGACGACGAGAGGGGGGACATGTTAGCGACCATTGACCCCTGAAAAATTGATATCAGTGTGCATAAACCAAGTGGTCCAGAGAGCACATCATTTGTTTGTTGCTTGACAGATGGATTACCATGTTGTCTACGGTTCTGCACGGATACAAACAAATCACACACCTGACACCAACAAACTCTGTCCTAGCTAGCTGGGCATTAGCTCCAGCTTCTTTAATTTCCCTCTTCTTAATTCTGCTGGTCCATCATGCATATGCATTTGGATTCAGCATACAACTTATGCAGCGATCTTACCGGCCTGGAATCTCTCCTAATACACCGCATGACCCTCCGGCCGTCTCTCTGTTATTTCTTTAAGCCTCTATTATTGTCCAGATCCATATATATCAGCTCAGCCAACAGCCTCAGTACTTAGCAGCCTGCATGGCAACTGATGTTGTTCTGTTTCTTGTTGTTATTGTTGTTGCTGGGCTACATGTTTGTTCTTCTTTCTTCACAGTAGTCTGTAAAATAACATGGATGCATGCATCGTGAGGTTTTGACATCTAGCAAAAGCATGTGCAGTGGTTTGTATATAATGCAAAGCAAGAGCAAGTTTGTTTGGTACTAATTAGGTGTGCCGGCATCATGGAATACTTTACTCCAGGTCTCACAAGCTAGCGACCGAGACTTGAATAAGATCAACTCCATAGAGAAAGCGGGTCAGTATTCTATTCAAGGTATCTTAATGGATTCCACAAGGGGAAGTAGATTCCATTATGGTTCAAGTATTGTTATATTCATCGTAGAATCAAAGAGTCGTTGAACTACATGACAAGCAACTTATGAATGGCTAGCTTGAAATATTAGACCACTGAAGATAGTATCTATACAAAAATATTGACATTATTAAATCATGAATGTGTCTCTAACCATGTCGTTTCCTCACATATTTATATCTTGGTTCTTGGAGCATTAAGTTTTGACCAATTTACATGTCTTAGGAATCTTCTCATGCATGGATTGAACTTGATATTTTCTTTTCTCCTGCCTTAATCATAGAATATGACACCTTGGTCCAGATAGCTTCCAACACTTGATTGCTCCCCTAGGAGATACCCTTTTTTTGAAATACTATCAGGTGCAACAAAACCAATTACTAAAGCTTACACAATAACAAAAAATCTCTCTAGTAGCTTTTCACTCAACATCTGTCAACTATATGAACTTCCATAAGTTTAGAAACATATATACCGGCTGAAAGCGTCGTGTGTAATTTGGACAATTGTTGGGAAGAGAATATCAATAAAATCAACTTATTGTTTGTGACAATTAGAAGCTTTGGAACCGTGGAAGAGAATATCAATAAAACTCTACAGGTTTGACAATAAAGAGAATATCTATTGCGACTCGCTGGTTTGACTATTGTACTACTGCAATAGATCAACCAACACCCACTGCCTAAGGGCCGAAGTTCTAATTGCTAAATCATTTGATTAGCAATCGCACATGAGTCGTACACATATGGTGTGACGTGTAGCATCGTTCTTAATTTTAGTACACTATTGTGTGTTTATACTCAATATTCCATGGTACTTTTGTAATTATCACTTAAAAAAGGAGAAATGGTCCCCTTTCATTGTCAAAAGTAGTATAAACTCCTATATATAGGAATGCACGGGATGTACCTTTGGCTAGAAACCCGAGATCTTCGAGGTCTCCACCTCAACCTTCAAGCCATGGGTCTTCCTCATCCTTGGCAGTTTTTTTCACTCTGCGTTCTCAATGGCTAACTCTTAACTGCCTCTTAGAATTATTTATTAGACAAAAAGAAGAGAGAGAATGCTACTAACTCTTCTTCAAAAGGTAGTCTCTAAGCAAAATGAAAGAATGAAACATGGAACCCATTCCTCATTTATTCTTTCTAAAAAGTGGCTGCTGTCTCTTAGCTAACTCTACCGTTGAAGACGCTCTTACCAAGCCATTTGCCACTTGTTGCCATTCGTATGGTCTATCACAGAAAAAGCAAACCCAAATGGAGTAGTCATACCAATGAAATGCCCGGCTTGCCCACATCACATAAAGCTGACTAGTACTACATAGAGAGGCATCACACTGCCAAAACTCAAAAAGCTCTCATCCATGAACATGTTCTTCTGTACGCAGAGATTCAGTAGCCCTAGGTGCACCACTTTCAAGTTGAAACGGGGTTGATGCCAACAAAGAGAGTGGATGGATATCGAGGTGAGTGTATGGCTGGAACCAGGTCCAGCTGGACCACTCAGAACACCGACACATGTGCACTTGTCCTGCGCTTGCTTCTCTGATTGGTTAGTTCTGCATGGCATGAAAACTGTGCACTGTTTGTCTGTACGGCTAATATTTTAGTACCCAAATTTATCCGTAATCCTGCTGGCTTCCCGCCCGGGTTCCTTGGGCTCTTGCCACCTCGAGAGCAGAGAAATGGAGGATCACAAAGTAATTAGAGTGGCCAAACACTACGGGTCTGATTGGTTCTCTTCCGAGCGCTGCTGGCTCCGTCCTCGGCAGCCTGGCCCCGGCTGGCCTGCAGCGCGTGAGCCAGGATCCAGAGAAACGAAATCGAGTTCCGTTTCTTGGGAGCCAGACTGAGAGCCGCTGGCTATATCAACACGTACAAGCCAGACGAGTGGACGAAGCAACCAAACACTCGCAGGTTGCATACGCCGAGCTCGACCGATGTGCAGCAGACAACCAATCACTCGCAGGTTGCATCTCACGGACCTGGCTGGGTGATATACACCCAACCAATCAGGCCCTACGCGACTTGCAAGTTTCCCTGTATGGAGGAGAACTGTTGCATGTACTGCTAACTCCTGTGCATGCGGCTGTCTATTACTGGTACTAGCTGGTTATATAGCAGCCAGAATGCAGAGTTGTGCATGTGCGCATCGTAGCATAGAACACTAGGACATGCATCACTGTTGGCTGCATATCTTGGCAAATCAGCCACATGTTTCCATCGATCTCGTTCCCAAACTGAGCTAGCAAAAATCCATACTCGTTCTCTGATCCCACATCGTAATTGTTTTCAGGTAATTAAGCAAGGTCATGGTGTCTGGGTACGCTTGGTCTTCTTGTTCGTCATCGTGGAATCTTAGGCAGAAAGCAGACGGGAATCAGCAAGCATTGGGAATAAATTAAGCATCCTTTTGCATCAAGAAGAACAAGAGTTTACCTGTTAGCATAATGGATAATGGGTTCTTCCTTTGACAAAGGTCACTAACTTCTCAAGAGTTATGGATGCCAACAAGAGCAAGCTACTTCACTATCTTGTTGCAAGTGGACACATGACATGGACAGAATAAAAATGGAGAACCTGCCTTTTCCTTTCTTGCACACCTACTAGACGGGGGTGGACTGATGAGCAAGGGGCTAATTTGTTGCTCATTGTTAATGCCCCACTTCTGTTGCACTTGGAGAGTACGGCGGCAAAACAACCAAAAAGCTAATGAACCTTTGTTTGAAATATGCTAGTTTCTTTAGTTGGCTTCCTAATCCTCTCCGTATCTTGAAAAGCAGGGGAAATAGGGTTTTTTAAATTTTAATTATATGGCTAGGCACAAAAGTTATGTCCAGATATTCATGGCTGCTAATTGCAGGCCAAACCTAACCACTCTGCTCTGTCAAGATACGGAAACTGAAGATGTATAGAAACAAATTACTGCCTTTGCATGCTGACACACAAAAGGGAAAAGGAACACGTATATATGCTAAACTAAAGTGCTCACTTATAACTGCAGTAAGCCATCAGCTCTAAAGGAAAAGTAGAAACACGCCAGATAAATCTAGCCATATATATCAAGATATACTTGTGGCTGCCTATCCTATATATGTTGATCGATGGAGACCCGGCCGTCTCAATTTAAATTTGGTTTGTTGAATTCGACATAGTTGGTAGATCGAGCAAGCTAGCTTGTTAGTAAGTCAGTACGAGACATGCTATTAATCTAACTATTTAACTGCAATGTTGATTTCTATTTGACATTGTCATTCAGTTCTTGCATTCCAGCATCTATATGGTATGTACAAATAATCCTACTCTCACTGATTGGTTTATGCAGCAGTTAGCAGTCATTCATGCACCTAGTAGACCACATCCAGAAAGGAAAATGGTACCTGATATGCACATCGGATGTGACGGTTATCGGTCTTTAATATCCCACATAGTGTTAATTGTACATCACGGTAGCGTTGTTTATTTGTGCTCATTAATTCTTGCTCCCAGAGTCATGGTTAATGTCACAATCTTTCACCCCCATCACGCCCAGTGAAAAGACTCTCAAACACAGATGGTTTGTCTAAGTTTAATTATTTAAGGCGGCGCTGATATATGATGTATCCTTTGGAGGAAACGATCAAAACTTGAGATAATTATATGTCCCTGTGTTGGCTCGAACTGAGGGCACCCGGGAAGCAAGTGCGCAGCTCCTCGGGCCTTGGAACTCAAAGAATATACCCAACACGACAAGCGCACGCATACAATAACATATACTATACACTATACTCAATGCAATATCAAGATCGTCTGTGAGGATATTTTGCATCCGTTGTCTTCTTCTAACTTGCATCAGATATGGACAACTAATACTTTCAATTGTTCGGAGACCTAGCTAGCCATCTATTGGTAGATCATAGCTAGATTAATAATAAAGGCAGTGCTACTAATCAATTTGTTTTAACAAAATAGTACTACTATTTGTTATTATGTGCAAGTCTGTACATATATGTATGGATCTGATCCTAGTTTCATAGTACTAGTTTGGTCCCTGTGGATAGACATGTGGAGCACACGTACTTGGCTGGTGGCCAGGGTCGGACGCTGCCGTGCCCTCAGGCGCGCAATAGTAGAGGGAGGGGGCCGGCTTCCTCCCCCGCGCGCACCAATCACGTGCGCATGTGGACCCTCCGATGCGGTACGGCGATCGATGCATTGAAATCACGGCACAGTTCCTGATCGAGCAAGGATTCGAGGGCATGGACATTGGACAGGAGAGTGAGTGCAAGTCGAGCGCTCGACACCAAGCTAGTGATGAACCAGAAAATTACTCGCCGAAAACGACCTGCAGCAAGACTGCAAGAGAGAGACAGAGGGTGGCCGGAGAGTGCAGGGAGAGAATAGGTAGGGAGGGGGACCAAGGCTGTGCCGGCCGGCCACATGCCTGCGGCCGATTAGATCGAGCCGGGCATGTTGGAGGAAGGCACTAGACAGGTCACAGCTGCTGCGCTCATGTCCGCCATTGCTCGATCCATCGAATCTTGCAATCCGGGCAGTGCCGTGCGGGCGCCACCGCGGCTAACGCGCGCGGGGTACGTTGGGGGTTCAAGCTCAGGAGGCATCGCTCAGGGATAGCAGCGGAGACATTTCAAACGGCCCCACGAGCTGCAGACACAGGCGTGTGGCATTATATTTACTCCAATCCTCCCACCACCACCGCTGCGCGCGCATACGATACGACACAATATGATAGTTGCGTACATGTCATGTGCGTACAAGTAGCTAGCGTTGTTGGGTAAAGAAAACTGGTGGAGCAGGCAGGCACCGGCGGGCGAGAGAGCGGCTACTAGTCCAAAGTGTGTCCAACGCCAACAAAAAAGCAGGCATATAAAACACCAGACCGGAGAGATCGATCGTCTCCGAGCCAGCGACCGAGCTTCGCTTCCTATAGAGAGAGAAAGAGACAGCCAACCACACAAGAGGCTGCAGGCACAGAAAGAGAGAGAATAGCATGGCCGAGCACCACGGCCAGCCGGACGGGCGGCCGGAGGAGATCAAGGAGCAGGACCGGCTGCTTCCCATCGCCAACGTGGGTCGCATCATGAAGCAGATCCTGCCGCCCAACGCCAAGATCTCCAAGGAGGCCAAGGAGACGATGCAGGAGTGCGTCTCCGAGTTCATCAGCTTCGTCACCGGCGAGGCCTCCGACAAGTGCCACAAGGAGAAGCGCAAGACCGTCAACGGCGACGACGTCTGCTGGGCCTTCGGCGCCCTCGGCTTCGACGACTACGTCGACCCCATGCGGAGGTACCTCAACAAGTACCGGGAGGTCGAGGGAGACCGCGCCGCCGCCGCCGCGTCCACGCGCGGCGGCGCCGGCCCGTCCGACCAGCACCCCGGCTCCAGCTCCGCAGGCGCCGGGGCCGGACCCAGCGGTCATTTCATGTTCGGCGCCATGGACAGGAGCGATAACAACAGCTCCAGGCAGTATTGATCCATATATCTTGTTATTCACGAGTTCATTTCTTCTAGACTACTACTACTACCCATTTTTGGAGTCTCGTGAGCTATATAGCTTCCTTCTTATTACTATTATTATTAGGAATATCCATCCATCCATCCGGTAGCAGCTAGAGTTAGTAGTAGTAGTAGTTGAGGAGGTGAGAAGAATGGTTCATGCATGACGTATACTACTGATGTGATGATGCGCTATAGCATATATAGATTGAAGTTGGAGAGAACCACCACGACGAAGATAACGTCAATGAAGATGAAGATGGCGAAGGCGAAAACGAGCTATATGGAGCTGGAGTATACATATACACGCATGATCGCTCACTTGATTTGGTATCCACATGTTTTGTTTCTTCAACCATGCAGTTCAATTTCAGTATTTCTGTAGCCCGGTAAGAATTAGTATTGATTCCAAAATTGTTGATGCTCACAAAGCTCCTAGCTATTTCCTATTCAGTAAAGAGCTCATTTCTGGCCTAAATTAAGCAAGACCAATTCCTTGTAGCTATAGTAGCTTGCTAGCTGAGGCATATATGCTGATGTGTAAGTTTTCCAGTCTTGTTGATAAGCAAACAGTGACAAACCCGACCATTCCGATGCGGTAAGATGCTGCTCGCTTCATCATTCTAATTAAGTACTTAACTTGCGCTGAGATACTGGTATCTCTCGCTATTAACTTGTTCCCTATTCCAAACGTAATGTTTTGGAAACTAACGAATTGCTTTTTCTTACTCCACCTGCTTGTTTTTTTCCCTGCCTACTGTAACCTTGTGATCTATAGTACAATGCACGCTGCTTTCTGATCTGCTTCACTGATTGTATATATCCTTAGATAGCTTGCAAGGATTAACATTTGAGAAATACTTAATGAGGAATGGAGGGACTTGTGCAATTGTGCTTTATTTGTTTATTAGAGGCCTAGGTAGCTAGAATGTCATTATTGTTTTTATTTTTGTGATTATTCACATGATTGTCACCAGTGTATGGGAAATTATCGACACGCTAAGTATGTAAGCTAGCATGCGTTTTCGTCATTTGGTGGTGCAGTCTTAAATGTTCATGGGACACAGAAATTAATGCTTTAACCACTGACACCATAAATGGCACGCATGCTCTATGAATTGGTTCCAGAGTCCAGAGTGTGACTGCGGGCATCCAATAATTTTGAGATCATGCATAGACACTATAAATAAAAAGGCATAATGACAAACAGTATGTCCTATTGCCTCATAATTCATAGCAAATGCATGATGCACACTCATGCTAAGTGACTTTGGATTATCAATGACTAGGTACCTAAAAGAAACGAAAGAAAGTCTACTATTTTGTGTTCAACCACTAGGAGTTCGGTACTTTTCTAGCCATGCATGCATGTTTTTTATAGTTAATATGATTGAAATGTTTTTTTTCTTGACAAAATTAAGCTAACTCATCATGCTGGCTTCATTTGTTATCATCTTGACTCAATTAATATGTTATATACCCAATATGTAGGGCTTGCTTGGTTGACATTCTAGCAAGTAGCTCCCAATTTAAGCCAGGCAGCGTTGCTAGCTTCATACGTCCAAAATTGAACGCCTGGGATGGGAGCGTTGCATGATCAGCCAGGCAGCTCCGCTCAGGAGCAAACCAAACAGGCCCGTAGTATAGTAGTTGCAGGAGGACTATGGAGCGAGAGCTGACCTTTCAAAGCCTTTTATGTTTTGGAACTTTAATTTCCTTGTGGTTAAGTAACAGAAATGCCTTTCATAGTATCTATTGGATTCATGATACTCATGCCACTACAAAGACACTCATATATTGACCGGCTTCTGTTGTACTCCTTGTACCCCCACATAATTTTAATGCCAAAATTAAAACAAAAGAATCACCTAATTGGTTATACATGACACAGATAATGACACATTATACACACGGTGACTAAGAATTTTTAGATGAGTACCTGAACCTTAGTTTGTGAACTTTTTTCATGTTCCTTTTCTTCTTATTTATACCTTCATATTATTTTTGTGCATTCTTCTTGTTCTATATATATTTCTCTCTTGAATATCCAGATTGATTCAGTTAGCGACATATAGTTATCAAAATGAGATAAGTTTTCCATGTGTATGCATGGATGGTTAGCGGCATATAGGCTAGCATGGATGGTATCCAACTTTTATAAGTGTTCCTTATAAAAAAAATGACACATGTACTGGATGTCGTTAGTTTCTTGAATTTATTTGGACAAACAATTTTGTTACAAAGTATATATGCCTATGACAAATGTTTTAGTTTGCGACTAAATGTTAAATACTCTTCTTCTTCTTTTGCAAACTGTTGCTACATGATTATGCGATGATCTCATTAAGGATCTGTTTGTCCTATGTCATGCTACCCTTTAACATAATTTCAGTTTTCAACACTAAACTATACTAACGTCACCATTTTTTCCTCTCTATTGATGCTACAATATTGGTTCCCCCAACATATGAATAATATTGATAAAAACGAAAAATGAGGACCATATTTCAAGAAAATCGTGGAGATGGAGCAACAGTTTGCTCAAATGTGGAATTTGCTACAAGACACTAAGACAAGTTTTATTTTTTGCTGGACAATATTGTGTCTAGTTCATTCCTAGTGTCAAATAAATCCATTTCAATGTTCCATAGCAATTTCAACAATTTTACAATGCCACCGGCAAATTTTACCATTTCTATGTGTACCTTTCAGAAAAAAACAGTAACCAGTGAAATGATAGGCAGGATTCAGGATTACGCGGGTGGCTTGCTTAATTTAATCAGGTGGCGAACTTTGGCTTTACTTGTCGCATATAATTGACGCAAAGACTTGTCAAACCAACCAGAGGGTACTACCGCCTTTCTCTCTCAGATTTTGATCTCGTCGTCAGAGACATTATATTCAAGTTCTTACACAGCTCCAAATCAAGAGGATCACCAAAACACATCATACAAGTTGCAGCAACGCAGTGTTGAGATTTAGCCTATTTATAGTAAAAAAAATTTGCAAGCAATATAAACTATACTGAAGTATGGTTCCATCCAATGGGGAGCCTCCTAGGGAACAGGTAGCACAGCAGGTAGCAGCAGCAGAGGCATGAAAAGACAGAGCGTTGCTTATCCCCTTTTGGTGCGTGAGAAGGCTGCAAATCAGTAGCCTTTTCAAGTGGCCTGTTAATTAGGCATTTGTTAATCTTATTCCCTTGTACTGTGGCTTCGCGAGAGAACGGTGCGGTGGGGGTGCGCTGCTCTCAACGTTGATTCGGCTGGATCCACGGCCACGTGCCGCGGCGCTGGACGCCATCATCGTCGCCATGCGAGGGCCGCACGGCTTGTCGGCAGATGTCGCGCGCCTAGGGCATCCATCACTCCGTCGCCGCCCCGCGAAAAGAACGCCGTCTCATTGGCCGTGCCTGCAACATGTCTATATATGGTCCTCGTCGTAGGCCATAGCAACGGCCAAAAGGTTATTCTTCTACAGTAGTACTCTCTTGCAGTCTCTATGGCTCTGCGGCATAAAGTAACAGGCTACCATCAACTTTCATCGTGCTTTCACCTCGGTGCTTTCCGAATGTATGTCGATCTAGAAATACATGGGCTAGTACCGGATTATTTGGTGTCGAGATGTATAGGCATGTCCGCATTCACCCTTAATCCTTTTCTTTTTTTTCTTCTTTTTTGATTGATGAAAGGAAAAAAAACATCATCTTTGCTAGTGGAGGTGGTGTCTACATGCACAGTATAAGTAAGTAGACTTCTCGCTTTCTCTGTACGGTTACTCTGTTTTGCTCGCACAACTTTATTTTTAATCATGACAAAACAAGAAAAAAAATCAACATATATAGTAAGAATGTGCCAAAAAAGGGTACGGATTGTGCGGTCATGTATGACCAAGCAATAAAATTTGCTTGTCAAGCCTCAACTAGCTAACATGAAAAAAAAAGACAAAAAAACCACACATCAACTATCAAAAAACCCTTTCTCTTTAAAAGAGATGCATACATAGTGGTGAATGTAATATTTAATAAAAATCTAGAGTTGGATAATTATTTAGAAATGATAGCGAATAAATGTTGCACGACATAATTTTAAATTTATTTTTAAAATAGTAGACTGAATCATGACGTGCATGGTGTGTGGCGGACAATTCTAGCTGGCCTGCGCTAAAACATAACATTGAATACTTTTTGAGCGAATCGAGAAAAATCCAATAAACAATGCAGAAAACATATAGCCATTTTGATCCATAAATAGGATCACTACCCCTCTGAAACAGACAGTATCAATGTTGAGACGAGTTTAGGCGATACTTTACAAGGTGTCCGCCGTGGGACTATATAGCCCGTTCTAAAATAGAAGATCATAGACACACCTTATCCATCTTAGAAATGAGTGAGAACTTCAATTTCACTAGCTTGGGCCAATCGGGGAGCCCCCAACTTCAAACCCATGTTAGGGCATCAAGCTCAGCCTCACCAGATGCCGATGGCGGCGGCGTGAACAGCGCCCAAGACAACCTCCTGCCGATCGCCAACGTGGGGCGGATCATGAAGGACGTGCTCCCGCCGCAGGCCAAGATATCTAAGCGCGCCAAGGAGTCCATCCAGGAGTGCGCCACGGAGTTCGTCGGCTTCGTCACTGGCGAGGCCTCGGAGCGGTGCCGCCGGGAGCGGCGCAAGACGATCAACGGCGACGACATCTGCCACGCCATGAGGAGCCTCGGCCTCGACCACTATGCCGACGCCATGCGCAGGTACCTGCATAGGTACCGCGAGAGCGAGGAGCTCGCGGCGGCGCTCAACAGCAGCAGCGGCAGGGAGATCCAGATCGACGTGAGGGATGAGCTCTCCATCTTCCGCGGCAACGACAGAAATTAACTATCCATCAGCCATGGCGTCTACTTTTCTTGCACAATCCCTCTCATCTGACGCTGAAGTTTGCAACTCCTGTCTCTCTCTATAAAGATATGTCGAGGAGTCGTGTACGTTTCTTTTTCTCGTCCGTGTGTTCCGGCCGGTCCCTCTTTGATCGTGCTGTACCATATGTACTCTCGTCCGTGAGTTCGACGGCGTGCTCGTGATTTGTACGACTCCCTCGTTTATGGTTTGTCTACATGAATAGCTATTTCTACTTGATTCGAGCGGAATTACAGAAAGCTTATTATTGGATCAACTGCGTCCAAAACTCATTTATTCTAGCAGCATGCTTCGAGAATCATTTGTGTAGGTCATGCAATTTTATAGCTTTTCTTTATGCGAGGGATGCAATTTTATAGCTTGTTCCGGCCGCTTCAAATACCAATAATTAATTGCTCCCTATGATTCTTTTTTGGTTGACATTGATTAGTTCATTTTTGAACGAGCCAACCTCAAAAAAAAAAAGACGGAGGGAATATATTTTGGATAAAAGGAAATATGAAATTCTATTTCAACATGAAAATGGAAAAGCTAGTATGTCAACACCTCAACATCCAAAGATGTACTACCTCCGTCTTTGAACGTAAGCATTCCTTGATTCCCAAGCTCAGCAAGAGGAGATAGTGAAAAGTCTAAAATGCCCCTCATCAAAGTTGTATGACCAAACCACTTTGCGCTGGCCTCTCGGGCGGTCACCGGCTCCATGGCGCCGTTCGCGGCCACCAGCCGTCCACCTCCTCTTCCCTTGCCGCCGCATTTGTCTATCTCCCTGAGCCCCAGTTTGCCAGCGAGGTGGTTGTCGACGTGGTTAATTGTCATCAATTTCGGAGTAGTGTGCTCGCATTTCCGGGATCTCGGTGATGAAGTGGAGGGGGAGCGTGCTGAATCGATATTGGTGCCATGGCAGAACACGGCCGAATCGACGATGGCTCCAAGCTCCTTACCACAATCATCCCCTCGTTGATCGCGTAGGCCTCGTTGTGCCGCCCCCTATGTATTTCCCGCTTTTGCCGCAGCGTCACCTGGCTCCCGTTGGGAGTGCGGGGGACCAGGATTCTGAGGCGGGCCTTGCCGGCCCCTTTGCCTTCCCCGCTCTTGCTGGACGTGCTCGTGTCCAAATTGTCCTGTCCACCTCCCTCACCTGCATGCACTGTCGTGTCACCCTGCTTGTCAGGGAGCGACGACATGGAGCGGTTCTGTTGGTCCAAAAACCTTCACACGTGACCTGGAAGATCTGCTTAACTTTAGTGCAGGACCAATGCTTGTATACGGTGGAAATTCCTGAGGCGTGCCAGTCAGTTTTCCTGCAAACTAACAAAGACAAAAGAATTTAAATTCTTTGGGTCACCAGCCCGGGGAACAGATCGATGTATAGCCGACAATCGGATGTCAAGGAAGCAGTCTAAAGAAAATCGGCAATGACCTATTGACTGTTGACTATCGGCTATCGGCTTGTCGAAAAGAAATAAAATATAGATCTAAATAATAGAGCACAGTAGCTTATCGACTAATGATTAAATAGTAAAGTAATATTTCTTACAAACAAATAAAGTACTTATTGAATAACTTGTGTATAAAAGATCTGTAAAGATAACCTATCGGCTAAACACCCCGAAAAATTCAAAGGATCATATCGGCAAAGTCACATCACAAAACTACAGCAATTAACCCTAGAGGATCGGACCAAACCGAGACAACACAAGGGGTAACGCAAGCAGTTAGGTAGAACACTTAACTAATAAATAAATTGATGATGACTCGAATATACTCGAAAAATATATATTATGCTTATCGGATAAACAATGCGATAGATCAGACCTAATCGAGATAGTATGCAATGCCGGTCCTACTAGCAATTCTAGATAGATCTAATATACCGGATAACTAGTAATTAAATTGGTAAAGCATTAGCAGATTCAATTGATCATACAGTGTGATCAGCATTTGAATTTCCATTCAGCGATTAATGAGTCGATCAAAGTATAGAACGAGAAGGTTACTAGATAAACCAGAATAGTTACGGTGGTGACGAGTTCCCTGCCGAGCGCAGAGATCGTGTTGATGCAGCCCACGCGGAACAGAAAACCCGTCTAGAAAATAAGTTGGCGATGCGCCAAGATTTGTATTGATTGTAATTAAGGCTTTTTACAAGCACTCGGGTTTATATTTATACACCCGAAACACACACCTCCGATACGACTAGGACTTTACAGTCCGATACAAACACGACTCTGATCCTTACTTTTGACTCAAGAAATAAACTATTTCCTAATCTAATGAATCCATGGTGACTACGACCAGGACATTTGCTTTTCTAGTCAATGCGGGTTTCCGTTTTCAAATCTATCGTCAACTTTATCTCATCGCCACGTGGCCTTTGACGATGGCCTTCCTACAGGAGAACTTCGATGTTTTTTTTGGCAACTATACAATAAACTATACAATACAACTAAGACACTCACAACACACACATACTCATCCTCTATCAACGCACATACGCAAACTCTATCCCTGTGAGCATCTTCGAAGACTGTGTCGGCAAATCCTAAACATTGATGAAGTCATCAATGGCGCCTCGCTGTCGATAGCCACGTCGCCTAGCTACCGTTGAAAGCACAACAACGTTATTTGATAGTTCCACCGGGAGTCAAACCCAGGACCTGAGATGCTACCGAGGCGCTTGTAACCACTACACTACATGCAATTTCGCACTTCGATAGTTTGTTAAAAAACATCTTTTTGAATTATCCACATAGCTAAAATGACGCCAACTCCAACTGAAATCTGTTTCTTAAGAAAATCCTATACCCCATTGAGCCATGCACCAAACAATTTTGACACACGTTAAGAGAGAAGGCCTTAAACCAAAAGTTAGTTGTACGATTCTTCACATAAGCTTAGCAAATTTGCAATACAATTAAGTGCCTTACAGTTTCATTGTTGCTGCAAACAAAAGTTATATTTGCTTTCATGTTTCTTTTAACTAAATTGTATATGGGGAGTATTGCTCTAGAGACAGAAGTTCTATTTACTATGCAAGAACCATAGTAAAATCCTTGTCTTTGGTGGTAATTTTGTTGGCAATGATGTTTTCGTCGTTAAGAACCCCTTTATACACGGGTGGTTTTTATTTATAATGGGTTGACTTATGGATGCATGGGTTTTGTTTTCATAAGAATCACTGCAATATATAATTTTGCATAAATTTTTAAGCTAGCAGTAGGCTGCTATGTGCATTCCTGTTGAAACAATCTCGAACAAATGACAAGGTGCGAGTTGCAGCTCTCAAAGGATTTCATACTGCAGACCTGCAGGTCAAATTGGTTCGCTAGATAGCTTTCTGTGCAGAGTACAGCCTGGTGAATGTGGGAGAAAAATAAAATCAAAACAAGCAAGTGTGGCCCATATGCTTCTATCTGCTGCATCATTTTGGGTAAACAAATCTGACACATCTCGGGCAATTGGTTCTTTTGAATGCTCTTCAGGTGTAAGACACAGAAGGTGTGTTTCTGCACTGTTCTATGATTGCACTATTAAATTCAAGTGCCCCAATGGCATAGCAAGAAAGTTGGATCGTAGAGCGCAAAAAGCACATCAAGTAGAGTTTAATTTGCAATTCACAATAAAGTTCGTAGGGACCATTCCTTGAAGTAATGTTCCAAAGAGATCATCTGCGGAGGTGAGTTTTCCTCCCTCAAAAAGCCATCGCGTGTTGTACATCATGCGTGGTCAATATATCTATATTTTGCAGAAGTATAATGTTATCTGGCAACAAGTGTCAAGTTGCAAAGTGAGTATCAGCGTGGAAGCGCACTAATGAAAAAATCATCTCGAGATGTGCAACAAATAATTAGATTCGCATGCGGAAGAGCCCCTTTTGTACGTGTGTTCACATATTACGTTTGCCAGGCAGAGTATATCGTTATTCATTATGTATGGCATTCGTCTGACTATGAAATTTAACTTAAACATTATTAGAGCAAACTACTAATCGTCTAACACTTGTACTTTTTGACCATGTTACGTAGCAGAATCATTATTATACAAAGATTTATAGAGCTAGAGGACACTCTTGCATATAAAAAACCTCTCAACCTTTTCTTATGGCCAGATGGAAAGATTTGCAAACTTTCTGAAATTAAACAAAATGACATGTTTGCCCGAGCTATCTAGGGGTGGCCGATAAGAGTTTTTTTTTTACCACAGTGCTCAAGTAATTAAAGTGGTAATTTAGGAAAGGATATAAATCCCTTAATGTTAACAGTATGTGTGGTTTTGTATGGATAATAAGATGCAGGGGCGCTGGGTGAACCAACGAGAACATTCTAATCTTGTTTCATACCCAGAGATATAACCTCCAACAATTTGCTCGTGCTGTAAATTTGTTACTGTCGGGTTAGGCTCGTGTATGTTTTGCCGTGGCCGCCGCGCGATTCGCATTTCCCTGTACGTGCAGGGGCGTTCGTCCTGCGAGTCGAACTGTTTCGCGCCAGGAAGTGCGCAAACGTGATCAATCGCAGTGTGGGCCAAATCCGATCGCCGGGCTAAATTTTAGCTTTCGCAGCCTCATCGGGTCCGGTACCCTCAGCCCAGTCATGTGGGCCAAATCTATTCCTAGACCGATCTACTGTTCATCGTTCAAGGAATTCTCTTCGGAAACTCTATCGCGCGTTAGGACGCGCTGCGGCGCTAACGCGCGTCCTAACGCGGCCCGGCCCAACAGCGAAGCCGGTGCGAGCGGAGGCGAGCAGCCGGCCGGCGCGGCGCGGCGGCGAGGGCGCCGCCGCGTCGCCGGCGATGGGGGAGGGCGGCGGGGTTAGGGTTCGGGTTGTCGGAGGTCGGGGGAGCTCCATTCATCGCCGGACATAGAGGAGGAGGGGTCCGGGGGGGGGGGGGGGGGGGGGGGGGGGGGGGCGGCGGTGGCGCCGCCAGAGCCGCGGGCGGCAGGCGGTAGGCGGCGGGGCGTCACGTCGCGACCAGTTAGCGGCGGGCGGCGGCGTGCTGGGCGGCGGCGGTGGGTGCGGGCGGTGCGGCGAGGCGGCGCGGCGCCGCCGGCCGCCGGTGGTGGCGGGGGGCGGAGGTTCGGGCGGTGCGGCGGGCGGCGACGTCGCCGGGGACGGCGACGGAGGCGAGTGGGTGGTGGCGCGGCTGGGCGGCGGGCGGCGGGCGGAGGACACGTGGCGCGCGCGAGGGAGGGACGCGTGATTCCCTAACACGCGTCCCTACGCGCAGTAACGCGGTCCAATTCTCTTGCTTCTACCTTCTGCTGGATACTGACCTGAACTCTTGCTTCATGCGAAAGCTCACGCTTCTCTCCCGTTTGGATTATTGACTTCATGACATCCTGTGATATAGACGCGTGCGTAACTCTGAAACCTATACAATGACAACGACGCAGCTTCAGATGTGTTGGACAATCAAAGGCGTACAGTACAAAACAAAAAGGTGGACTGCAAAATAGTGTGGAGTTTCCTGCAGTCTGCAGAACCTGCTTGCTTTAATTTTTAGTCACTACTACTGCTTTCATGGCACTTTCCAGGTGTCTGGCTGTCTGCCGCGATCTTAACTGTGCTATACCTCTAACTGGTGCAATTCATGTCAGATTAGCTGCATCCTGATTGCACATATGGCTGAAGAAGGCTTTGCAAGGCTTCAATATATCTCCGCTTTGAATTCTCAGTTTTTTTTTTGTTTAATTCAAAAGAAAGAAAGAACGGTATGTGAATGATGAAAAGTCATGCAAATATACAGTATTTATTGAAACATGGATTCAGAGAAAGAACCGAGAGAGGGTTGGTAGTAGATCAGTAGATCAATAGCTGCAAGTTGCTGTCTGTAATTATGCCCTGAAGACACTGGCAACGTCTTGTGCCGTCACCCAGAGGCAGTCGGCGTCCTCTGTCTCTCCAAAAGGCATGACTGCATCAGCAGCATCACGTCCGGGTCCTGTCCAAGGTTTACCTTATCGTCAAAACCGTTTCAACCGAGCCGGACAGATAAGTCCGGTTACCGGTCGGTAACCGGTCAAACCGATGAAAACCGGACAAAATTCATCAAAATTTCAAATTCATTTTAAATTCAAAATAAAAAACCGGTAAACCGAGGAAACCGAACCGGACCGATAAGTCCGGTTATCGCGATAACCGACCGATTATCAACTATTTTGCAAACCCTGGTCCTGCTCGGCCTCCATCTCCGATAGGCGGTTCACGTCGACAATGCGCACCGGTGAGCAGCAGCCGCACAACTCAAGAATTCGATCGTGGTTTTTCTTGGCAAAACTTTTGAATGATATTATTTTTAAAGAAAATTTTTGAAGGATATCTTCGCAAAAGTGAGCTGAATCCTCATCACCATTCATGTTTCATATGAGGGTGTGTTTGGTACAGCTCCAGATTCACTGAGAATCAAAAACGTTTCAGATTCAACCCAGAAGCGTTTCAGAATCCAAAACAAAATCATTTTAGAAACCGTTTGGCTAGTTTTCTGGTTTCGGTTTCAACAAAGATAGGAAGAGGATCAAAATGACTCATTTACCCTTGGTTGGATTATGTTTTTTCTTGATACAAGCCCTAAGAATTCAATATTTGTTTGCTCGCTATATTATAAAGCATAAAAATAAATCAACTGACTGTATTGATAAAAACTAGAATGTGAGCAAGGCGCGCATTTAGCCGTTGGCCTGACAATGTGCCTGATTAATTACTGCCAATTGAGTTGCACATAGAAACTGAAAAATGAAAAGCAAACTGCATAACATGCATTAAATGTTCGATCGTTGGTCACTACAGAGTGAGAGAATTCGACACCGTTGGTGGCTTGGTGTTATCTGTCTGACGACTTCTGGAGTTCTCTGTTTGATGTTTTGGACAATATCGTAAAGAATCTCATTAGGCCCGTTTAAACTTTTCTATATCTTGCTACAATGAGCCAATAATGAGCGCCGAGATTAGATGTTGACGTACGTTCAATTAAGCGGCGAAGATTCAGGATGCATTTAATGAATCATGCCAGCCACCAATGATTTACCTCCTGACCATAGCACAATGCATAGTGGTGTAAATTATAAGTAGCCTAGAGCTCTTTGATTTGTTACTATCTACTAGAATATTTTATTTGGAAAGTCGCCACTAAGTTTGGGTCTTAGCCTCCTCACGTTGTTAACACTCTCTTGTTTGGAAAGTCGCCACTAATTTTTTTGTCTGCTAGTTGCTATCATTGAGTCCTGGCATGGTAATGATCTAATGATGTTCAGATCAGCTCCACATTCAATTGTGATGTGTCTTTAAAAAATATACAATTAATATGTTGTAGTTTGACATGTTTTGCCTCCACAAATTTGAATTCAGAAATGAAACTATGCATGCTGCAAAATAGAAGACTTCCTTCTTTTTAGTCATAAACTGATTAATCACCACCAAGTTAAAAGGTCGCGGCCCCGAGCCTCCGCGGTAAGAACGAGTACAGATGTTCAGTAAGTTAATACGTACTATGCAGTACTAGGTGCAGTCCAAATGCTGCCGCGGATTGAAAGAACAGGTAAGCACATCAACATAGTGATTATATTTTTTTTCATTTTCAGAAACTCCAAAAGAACTTGTATTGCTGCGATGAAAACAAATTGAAGAAGACAATGTGACAAAACATTAGTACTAGACTAAGCACAACAACAACAAAGGTAATATGCTAATTATATTCCAGAAGCTGGTACGGACGAAACTAAACTAAGCAGCTAAGCAAGCCATTAGTCATCGCTAGATTCGTTAGCCTCATCACTAGAAGACAGTGATAGGCATTCTTTTTTCTTTTCTTTTTGAACTGCAGCGATTGGCATTCTACTGAATAAGTATTGGTTTCTTTCCTAGCCATCACTCCACTTCAGCCACGACGTTATTGATGGTATACTCAACCAATTGCTTTCAATCTGAAGGTGTTGAAGACGTCATGTTTTGAAATCATAAGGCGCAGTGCACTGGACACCTGGATTTTTCCTTCCCTGTCGATCAGTCTATGCAGGCGTAGCCAACTAGGGTGATGCAATGGTTACTCTGAGGTCTAACTACTTTTTGGTTAGTACATCTTTCGCCAGTGGGCAGCAGCTTGGTCACGTATTACATGTAGGTAGCGTGTAGGCCTGATTAAGATGGCATTAAGTACATGTCTGGGATCATATGGGGTACTGTCCGTGCCAATCATGCAGAGGATGTAAAATTCCTTGACAATTGTCTTTCTCATTCAGAAAATAAATGACCTACAGCCTCCTGTTATTTCAGACTGTTTCAGTATCTTTTCTTGTCACTGTGTACTAGGAGTATATATATGCAGCCCTAATGCACCTTGGTTCTCTCTTTCCGTACGTACTCAGTTACCTGCAACAATCTCTGTCACAGGCTAAACAAATAACGGGTACTTTTAGCTGCTAAGCAGCAGTTGCACAATCTGATCTCCTCAGCTTTCGGTAAACAGCACATCAGAACGTGAAAAATAAAACACAGACGCCGACCATTCTTTTGTAGAAAATGTTCAGTAGTGAAAGCATATATACTGTGATAACTGCTAATCACCATGTCTGGGAGACTGCGAATTAAGAAGCTTCTAATTATTGCAAGCAAAAACCTCTCTGTAATTCCACACTTCTAGTTCGATCTGTATGTGGCTTCAAAATACTGCTAGAGAGAGACGTCTTTGTACTACTATGTCATCTGCGTTTTACCTGCATTAACACCAGACCAACTGATTGTCTCGCGCTGTGTTCTTTGAAAGAGACATATCAGTGGTGATGTAGAAGCAGCAGCTAAGTAGTTTAGAATCATGTCGTGAGAATTGGGCCTGTACAATGTTGATAGATCAAATCAGCGCTGCAAATTGTCAAATATTTATGTGATAAAACCAGCGAGCTGGTGTAGGAAAACGAGCAGCAAACTGTATAGTTCTTGAAAATTCATAGTTAAGGTACCGCTTTCCCTTCAAAAAAGAAACAGTTGAGGTACTGCTCAAAAGAAATTATATACAGTTGACCCATGATACATAGAAGGCAATAGATTAATTTTCATTCATGTGCACGGCAAATTTCTCATGGAAAAAAATGAAAATGGCCACACACACTACGGGAAACCGGCTATATGCCGAGTGTAAAATTATTTGCCGAGTGCTTTCTGTCGGGCACTCGGCAAACATCATATTTGCCGAGTGCCAAACACTAAACTCTCGGCAAAATATTGACACTCGGCGAACTCTAGCATTTGCCGAGTGCCCCTCCATGGCACTCGGCAAAATATTTTGTTTTTTTACCATTTTTGGTCTCTTTTTTTTCAGACATGAATGTATGTATGCATGTTACTTCATGTCGAAATTTGGTATTTTTTTCGATTCGTTTGCTATATTTAAGTAAATTATTTCATTTAAAGTATTTATTGAAGATAATTCAAATTTGAACTACAAGTGATTCAAATATTGAAATGTAGTGACTCAAAAAATGATATTCATGTTCCTGAGTCCAATGTGAGGGTGTAACCATGAAATGAACAGAAAAAATCGCGCATCTTGTAAATAAAATATAAGGGCGAACATTGGGTGAAATAGTACTTTATTTTTATAAAATTCAAACGAAGTCTAAAAACTACGAGACTCGTCCTGGTATCATGAAATCCTACGTGGAGGCCATGGTAAATCATATAAAAAGTTTCGCAAAAGTTTTCACGTATGTTGTTTAGAAACCGGAGCATCCTCGAGGAAGATCCATAGAGTTATGAAGTGTCCGTTTAGATTTCGAATCAAAACAACGGTCACAATATAGTTTCACCATAAATCTTTTTTTATAGGTAAAAGATGATATGAAATGTATCATAACAAAATTTGGTTATTTTTTGAATTTATTCCGAATTTCTAATTTTTTTTAAGTCCCTGTTGAAAATGTTTGCCGAGAGCCGGTCCCACAGCTCTCGGCAAACGCGCGCAGCAACGCACCAGCAGCGCACGCAGGCCCCACGGGCCCACCCATATTCCTTTTCTTCCGTTCCCCTCTCTTTATTTCTTTCTTTCTCTCTCTCTCTCCCCCCTTCCCTTCCCCTCGCTTTCTTCCTTTCTCTCTCTCTCCGGTACCACGGCCGCGACGCCGCCACCAACTTCCCCGCCAGCGAGGGCGCGTCGGCGCCGGAGCTCGCCTTCCTCGCCGCGCACTCCTACGCCGACGAGCTCCGGCAGGGGCTGCACCGCGGCCGCGGCATGGGCGCGCACGCCTCTCCTCTCCCCGCTGCCGGCCAGATCCGGGGCGTCGGCGGCCTCTTCTCCGCGTCGGGCCTCCTCCTCCGCGCCCGGGCCCTTCCTCCGCGTCAGGCCTCCTCCTCCGCGCCCGGGCCCTTCCTCCACGCCGGGCTCCCTCCGCTGCGTGCCTCTCCTCCAGGGCGCCAGCGGCCAGATCCACGGCGCCGCCGGCCAGATCCAGGTGCCGCCGGCCTCTTCCTCCGCTGCGGGCCTCCTCCTCCGCGCCCGGCCTCTTCCTCCGCGCTGGGCCCCCTCCTCCGTGCCGGGCCTCTCTTCCGCGCCCAACCGGTGGTCCTCGCACTACGGGCAACTCCGGCTTCGGGCGCGGCGGCGGGCAACTCCGGCTTCAGGCGCGGCGGCGGCAGCTCCTCCTCCCGGCTTCGGACGTGGCGGCGGGCAGCTCCGGCTCCGCGTCAGGCCTCCTCCTCCCTCAACTTCACCGGAGGCTCCCAACCAGCGAGGTGCTGCGAGGCGCGGTGGCCGCGATGCGTAGTGTTGGCGGCACGGCAGGGCGCATGCGGCGGCGGCCGCGACGCGCAGCAGGGTCGGCGGCGCGGCAGGACGCATGCGTCGGTGGCTCTCCCTCGGCCGGCTTGTGGCGCCGGCGGCCTGGACTGGGTGGCGGGCGGCGGTGGTGGCGTGGTGGGGCCGCGGCAGCGGCATGTGTTTTTTTTTTATTATTTCAAAAAATGTTTGCCGAGTGTTGGTTTTGGCTCTCGGCAAACACTTTGCCGAGTGTCCGAGAAAAAACACTCGGCAAACGTCTCTTTGCCGAGAACTGTTTGCCGTCTAGACTTTGCCGAGTGTTACACTCGGCAAATTGTTTGCCGAGTGTAATACGGATGCACTCGGCAAACTAGGGGTTTCCTGTAGTGACAGTTACCGTTTCACCAAGTAACTGGTACAAGCACGTACGGGATTTACATGGTTAGTGAAAAAAAATGCTAAAGTATTAGTTCGGACCAAATTAAGAGAAGGCTCTAGTGTATTCAAGAAACTGAGGTTGCTAGCGCGAGAAGAGTGGTCATGGGGATCGGTAACCTCATTTTTTTAATTACAATTCTATTGCCGCTCAATTGAAAAAGAGGTCATACGGCCCTAGGCAAGAAAACAAGGCAACAAGGAGCTGATCAACTTGACCACAGGTTGCTGTCATGGCAAGCTACCAAAACTAATAGGGATACCGCGAAAAACTGAGCATTGTCCGTAGCCGGCCGACCCCGAGAGGGAGGAAACAACAAAGGCCAGTAGAGATCCAAACTATGCACACACGTATAAAATTGAAACTAGCTAGAAGAGCACTCGCTCTACTCGACTCCTAGCGGCTATACTAAACATGCATGGGACCTCCTTGCTCTAGATTATTCGTCATGCATGCATACTATATCATTTGCCCTCAAGTCAGCACTGACACGCATACAGAAAAAGACAGGTACACTGAAATGGTGAAATGGAATGTGGTGAGGTGTGAAAAGTAGAATGAAGGAACGGCAGGATAAATATAAGACCAACACGCTCCGTCTCTTCTTCAACTGTCACCAAGACGGGAAGCCACCACACACTCCCTTGGGTAGCAGGCAAAAAACAAAAAACAAGTACATGTAGAAAGTGTCTGTTAAACTGATAAGAGCAGGCGCGCAGTTGTCTGTACCGCCGAGTTGTTTGAGTCCTGTAAATCTTTGTGTGTTTTGGTGTGTGATATTCATGTCGGGCGGTGATGCAAGGGAGTCTATCGGCAGCTTCCCTTCTATGAGCAATACAGCCAGGGAGCCGGAGGAGTTCTTGCAGCACCAGCAGCGGCAGTACCACGTCATCAAGCCGTTTATGGGTAGTCCGCCGGAGATGGGCAGCGAGGACAGTGATCTCCAACGCATCACTGGCACCTCGGAGACGCCGCCTGCTCCGCCGGCTGCGAAGAAGAAGAGAAGCCTCCCAGGAACACCAGGTGAGTGGGCGCTAAATTCTACTCTATCAGTTTCTTCAAAGCGGCCTCCAGGTTGCAGATACCATTTCACTTCGATCAGTGCATGTGTGTGCTAGCCCATGAACAATTTGCTTTACATGTATGCTTGCTAGCTTTGTAGAGTACTGAATCCTCTCTAGGTTTTGTGTTTGTGTCAGTGTTGTGGGCTGTGGCTACTAAACACTGGTAATGATAGTAACTGATTAGCAGTCAATCTCCATTTAACTGAGGACTATAGCATGATAAGATGACTGACATATATACACTGTATAAGGGAATACCTGAAAATTAATGAACTACATGGCTTGCTTTTAGAATTTGGAGTCCGGTAGATGGAGATGTAACACTATCAGAGGATTCATAATTAAAATTGGCAAACCAATCTTAATACATTGAGAAATGTTTTGGTGCTTGAAAATAATAATGGCTATTAACAAATAATGGAAATTCGCACGGCTAGTTGAGTATTCACCGAATGTTTTATTTCTTCAAATAATTGCAAATAATGTTGTTGCCCCCTCAGTCAACTATGGTTATAGCTTGGTCAACACAGTTTGAATTCTTTGTTAGCAAAGTTTAAATTCTTCGAGTACATGCTTTGATTCGTCTTCTTAGTAAGCCTGAAACACTGACGCCATTGCGTATGCATGCACATATGCAATCCTTATGCAATGGCGACGAATGAAAAAAAACGAAGACCCGAGCGCGGAGGTGATCGCTCTGTCGCCCAAGACGCTGATGGCGACGAACCGGTTCGTGTGCGAGATCTGCCACAAGGGGTTCCAGCGCGACCAGAACCTGCAGCTTCACCGGCGCGGGCACAACCTCCCCTGGAAGCTGCGGCAGCGCGCCGGCGGCGGCGCGGACGGCGGCGGCCCGCCGAGGAAGCGCGTGTACGTGTGCCCGGAGGCGTCGTGCGTGCACCACAACCCGGCGCGCGCGCTGGGCGACCTCACGGGGATCAAGAAGCACTTCTGCCGGAAGCACGGCGAGAAGAAGTGGAAGTGCGAGCGCTGCGCCAAGCGATACGCCGTGCACTCCGACTGGAAGGCGCACGCCAAGGTGTGCGGCACGCGCGAGTACAAGTGCGACTGCGGCACAGTCTTCTCCAGGTATGCAAGTACATACACTAATTCTGAATCCATTCACACTAGCTAGGTTATTTCGCGTGATTGTTCATGCTACTAGCGGCTACTCGAGCAGGATTCCCGGGAAAGCCACAGCAAGGTGGATTTCTTTATCTTTTGCCATGCCCACCTCAAAGTTTGTGCATTCTTTCGATGCCCAAACTGTACTCCATCGCAATCACACGCGTGCGAAAGCGATCTCACAATGCATGGTGCAGGTTCAACCACAGCAGTGAGCTAAGTACTAGAGAGCTTGAAATGCTGACCATACTACTACCACATGCAGGTGAAGTGCTGCCCACCCGGGTTCGAGCGCGGCATCTTCTTAATACAAAGCCAGGGGACGTCTCTCCCCTTGGTCGAGTTTTAGCGGACGGGGTGGTAGCCCCGTGGTGAGGCGCCCGAGTGGCAGCCGGCCGGTCGGGAGTTCGACTCCCGATCCCCGCACGCGGTGCTGTAGTGCGCTACAGTGCCAAAAAAAAAATCCCCTCGCTCCTCCTAGACCAAAGCATAAAGTAAAGACTCGCGCCTTAGCTCACACAGGCCAGCTGAGTCCTTATGTACGGTTTGGGAGGGGGGTTCGGGGGTTTTCTCGACTTGCGTGAGAAGTCTTCTTCTTAGCAAATACCCGGGGGGCCGTCATACCCCCCGCAGGTCGAGTTTTTTTTACTACCACATGTCAACAGTAGGCATCCGTTCAGAGTTAATTGGTAGTACTGGGCCAAAAAAAAAAAAAAAAAAACTGATTTGACAACTCATATGCACTTTGATCCCAAAGAACACGTTCCAGTGTCGCCGTGCGCACATTCAAGTGCTATTGTACTCCTGATTACGTACAGTCTGTAACTGCAACCAGTCATGTTACTCGATCGCATGCATTGCAGGCGAGACAGCTTCGTGACGCACAGGGCGTTCTGCGACGCCCTGGCCCAGGAGAACAACAAGCTGGCGCAGCCGATGAACATGGCCACGGTGGCGTCCGCCCTCCAAGGCCACCAGGCGCACCACCTCGCGCTGCCATCCGACGACCTCGATGACGACGGCGACGACTTCGGCTTGCTGGACACCAAGAGCCCGCAGCTCCGGATGCTCCCCGTCTCCGACGACGCCAGCCCGCCGCTCCAGCTGCTGCCGCCGCTCACCATGGCCGGCTGCATGCTCTCCAGCCTCGGTGGCGCCAGGAGCGTGGCATCGTCGTCGCCTGCCTTCTTCAGCGGCGGCAGCAAGATGGGCCTCGACGGGCCTCCGGGCGACCCTGGCGCGGGCTTCTCGTCGGCCGGCGGCTTCCCCAGCATGTCCGCCACGGCGCTGCTGCAGAAGGCGGCGGAAATGGGCGCGACCACGAGCGCGTATGGTGGTGCGGGCTTCCCCACTGGCGGTTTTGGCCCACCCATGTTGAGTGGGCTGGACCGTGTTCCCACAATGAGTCCGTTTGGGCCTGCGAGGCCTCCCCTTGATGTGGGGCTACCGTTGCCGGGCCAGACACAGCTGGTCGGTTTCGACGTAGGCGGTCTGCTACCGGGCCAACTCTATCGCGGCGAAGGGGCCCAACAAAGCGTTGGCTCCATGACAAGGGCCATCGGGTCGCTGATGCACGGGGGGCAACTGGTGGACCACCGACGGCCGGACGACAAGCGCGTGGTCGACTACATGGGCGTTGACGAACAGAGCAGCTTCAATAGTGTAGCCCCGTTTGGGCCTCACATGGGTCCTTGGACCTAGATTGATGTACCAACAGCCAACTTGAGATGTCTCATGGGCCTCACATTGCAATTGGACTGGGTGAGTTATTGCATTCGAGAATAACTGGGCTGACCCAGTAGGACGACGGGGTATTCTGGTAAATCTAGCTTCCATTTGATTTCCGGGAAACCCTAACCCAAGCGCCCCTTATATAACAGGCGCCGTCGAAGCTTGGGTGCATCTGTCGGCCGCCGTCTAATCGTATCAGGCTTCCATTGATAGAAGAAGGGCATCGTGTTCTTGCTGATCTTCAAATCTTTTGTCCTTGTTTTCTCTTTGATTCATGTTTGATTCTTGTTGTTGTTTTCGTTTATCTCTGGATCTTATGGGCGGCTGTGATGACCAAAAATAACCTACCTATTTTCTGACTCCTGATTGTGAGAAACCAATGGATCCTTCTGAGCCTGCCAAGATCTTGAGATTTGTTGTCATCTAGTTTTGGTTTTGAAGGGGTTGGGGCTTTTTTTTCTTCTTCAGAAGTCATGAACGAAGGCAAGGTTTTGCCAGGTTGATATGATGATAAGCTTTCACAGAACCACATCTGTTGACCAAAAAAATCAGACTACAATTATCTGATCCGCCTCAAAAATCTTGCTTTTAAAGCGATTTTCTCTGTTGCTTAACAAAAAAAAAATATTATTCTTTGAATCGTTTCTATACGAGCCGACGTTCTGTGCCCAATAAGCCGATGCTCTGGATAATTCTACAGGAAGGAAGCATGGTAATGTGTACAGAGATGAACAAGGTCTGCATGTCTGCTCGCTGTGATGCCTTCGGGCTTTGATCAAGCGGGCCTGGATTTGACCTAAACTTTCTATCACAATTTAAAAACCTGTCAGGATCTTCGATCTCGAAAATAACTGAAATCTTGCAGCACATCTCGGACAGTGAATCAGTAACAAACGATAAAACTGTCACCAAATCATGTTAACATTAAAAATGCTCGGCATTGTCTGAGGCATGGAATGGAAACAATACTTCAATTCGTTTAATTAAGAACTGTCGAATCTCTAATAGCAGAGGAGATTCTGCTGTGGTTCCTCGGCAAGCAAAGGAAGCAAATGAGAACCACACAGCAGAGGAGATTCCGCTTGATTGCTTCGTTTCAAATGGACTGGCCAACTTACGTGCTAGCCCTGCTTGGAGCACTGCTAATTGCTACCTGTACAGTCTCACCAGCCATCATCTTTGTATTAACAATCATGTATAATTATCGATATGAGCAGTGGAGCAGTTTTTTTCACCTGCAATGCTACACTGCAACAAATGAAACGATGTTACCTTTCTGATTGAGGACTCTGTCGTCAGAAACAATATGATTTCAATTCTCAGGCCCTTTCTTCAGAGTTCACGGCAACTACTTCCTCCAAAGCTTCGTTTTACAAGAGTTGCAATCAACTTACTTTGCTATAACCTGACTTACCAACCTCAAGATGATAATATAAATATTTCTTTACCAAATCCTCCTTTTTATTCTGCTCTAGCAAGTGTCACGCTCATATCTTTGCATCTGAGACGAAGCAACGAAGAGAGTGAACGACAGCATTATCCTTTGGACCAATTAAAGCATTATTGATATTGAGATATGGTGGGGCTGACAGCTGCTCACTATCGGCCGTATTCTCTTCTTTTAGCGTATATATATTTATTGTTCACTGGAATTGGCTGGTAAGAAGAAATCCAGCTTGCACGTTCCTTCCTGGATAACTGGTTTCATAAGGAAACGGCAATACCAGCAGCACTCAGAGTGTTCACCAGCTGAAGTGGCAGTCATGAACTGCAGCGGGAGCAGCGCCAAGCACTTCATCCTCGTTCATGGCCTCGGGCACGGCGCGTGGTGCTGGTACAAGGTGGTGGCCACGCTTCGCGCCGCGGGGCACCGGGTGACCGCGCTCGACATGGCCGCGTCGGGGGTGCACCCGGCGCGCATCGACGAGGTGGCGTCGTTCGAGGACTACTCGCGCCCGCTGCTGGACGCGGTGGCCGCGGCCCCGGACGGCGAGAGGTTGGTCCTTGTAGGCCACAGCCTCGGCGGGCTCAGCATCGCTCTCGCCATGGAGAGGTTCCCAAGGAAGGTCGCCATCGCTGTGTTCGTGGCCGCGTCCATGCCATGCGTCGGCAAACACATGGGCGTCACCGTTGAGGAGGTTAGCTGAAAACCATCCATAGTTAGCTTAGTAATTTATATACTCGATTGATGGCGTTTTCCGAATATCAGAACAACTTATGGTAGTGATGCTGATTTTCTTGTGACTCATGCTAGTTCATGAGGAGGATCACACCAGATTTTTTCATGGATAGCACAACGATGGTCCTGAACACCGGGCAAGGACCTCGAAATGCAGTCACATTGGGCCCCAACATGTTGGCAGCGAAAGTGTACGAACAAAGCCCAGCCGAGGTAACATCACATTTCAAGCCTCCCAATTCTGGGACGAGGTTAGGGAAATCTACTCCATGTCTAGTTTTAAAAAAAATCTTCCCAAGAAAAAAAAAAGAATACCGTTTTGAGAAATGGACAAAAATGGACTGGTATAATCTCTTTTTTTTTTCTTGGGAGAAACATCTTGCTTTGTCTTATAAAGTCTAAAACTGTCAAAAATGGATGATGACAAAAATCATTCCCGGCAGGACCTAGAACTTGCCAAGTTGTTGGTGAGACCTGGCAGCCAGTTCATGGAGGACCCCATCATGAAGGACAAGTCGCTGCTCACGGATGCGAACTACGGCTCGGTGAAGAGGGTGTTTGTGATCGCGATGGCAGATACTAGCACAACTAAGGAGATGCAGCGCCAGATGGTCGACTTAAGCCCTGGTGTGGAAGTCGAGGAAATCGTTGGAGCTGATCATATGGCCATGCTCTCCAAACCGAGGGAGCTGTGCGATGTACTGATCAAGATAGCCAACGAGCACGATTAAGGAGAGATAGACCAAATCCCCCTTAAAGAATAAAACCAATTATGAAGTCTGAATTGATAATACTAGTCTGTGTCAGACTCAGGCTCAGGCTGCTATTTGCGGTAATGCAGTTAATGTCAACGTGTGAAGCAATACTGTTTTCGAATACCTGCAGTTAGGACAAACTTGTTAGCGTCAAGAATAAAAATCTGGAGGGAGTGTATATTACATGTCTCTTAATTGCATACAATTTACTCATTGTCAATTTGATGTTTTACTAATAGGACGTGAGATCTAAGAAAGAGGTTCAAAAGATGTTATTGTCTTGCTTAACCTTTTTAGCTTGAAAATGATACTATAAAAAGTTGTCCTGGCGGGAGGTATTGTATCCTCCTGCATATTCTAGAAAAGGAGGTGTCTTGTATCCTATCCAGGCCCTGCAACAAACGCACGTTTTCTTTGTTTTGCTTTTGACTGTTTGTTTCTACTTGCGCCATAAGTTCACGATATTTCCTTTGGAAAATCATTTTTTCAAAACCAACCGGTATCGTTTTGAGAATGGCAGGAAACATCATTTTTTCAACTGAGGAGAACGGTATCGGTTTACAAAACCGCCGAAAACTATTTTTTCGCGTAAACCCCGACCCAACGGTTTAGAGGGTTCGACGATTTCCGACAAAACTATTTTTTTTAAATGAAATTTTGAGGAAATTTGAAAATTTAAAACCCGCGTGATAAACCACGTGATTTACTGTAGAACAGAAGAATTTCCTTGGCAACTGTGAAAACTGTGCGATTTCCGTCATGAATTCGTCGAAACTCAAAATTCGCATTTGTGCGGTCTTTGTCACAGTTTTTGCGAAAACCGCAAAACCATGGCTCAACGGTTTTTGCACCTCATACGGTTTTTGAAACCTTGATTGCAACCAGCAGCAACAAAACACTTCACCGAGAATCTCTTTCAAGGCTAGAATATGTTTTTGCATTTTTTTTGTTTATTCCCTCAGTCTGTCAATCAGTTGTCCAGGGAATCCTGAGCTTCAAGTAATTAATTCGCGCAAACCCAACTCACCATATAAAATTGTCTGTTTTCTAAACGAGCCAGCTACGAACGAGTCTACGCCTTGACTCATCATTTCTTCTTGCAGCATAAGATGGTGATCAACTTGAAGCGAAAGAAACACTCAGACAGACTCTTGCTCGTCTCAGTGATCACCAAGTCTATATAAATCGCCAAGCCCTGCAGACGCTGCAAGGCAGTGTGAATCCCCAAGCAGCTAAGCAGAGAAACATCAACCTGCAAAAACTCCAATTCAATCACGCACGGAGCAATGGAAGGCGGCAAGCATTTCATCCTGGTGCACGGGCTCTGCCACGGCGCGTGGAGCTGGTACAAGGTGGTCGCCGCGCTCCAGTCCGCGGGCCACCGCGTCACCGCGCTCGACATGGCCGCGTCGGGCGCCCACCCGGCGCGCCTCGGCGAGGTGCGCTCCTTCGAGGAGTACTCGCGCCCGCTGCTCGACGCCGTGGCCGCGTCACCGGACGGCGAGAGGCTGGTCCTCGTCGGCCACAGCCACGGCGGGCACAGCGTCTCGCTCGCCATGGAGAGGTTCCCGCGCAAGATCGCGGCCGCCGTGTTCGTGGCCGCGGCGTTGCCGTGCGTTGGCAAGCACATGGGCGTCACCACTGAAGAGGTTCCCTGCACACCTACTACTTTCTTTTAGGGAATATGCAAGCACTATGTTCTGTCCCAAGCTAACTCATCACAAACTAGTCATGTCACTTTATGTTAACCTATAAACCGAAAGTTTGCGCGCGCTCTCTCTCTCAAAAAAAATGTTTACATATTTTTTCTTCTGCGAACAGTTTATGCGAAGAACCGAGTCCAAGGGACTACTCATGGACTGCCAAGTGGTAGCCATCAACAACAGCGACCAGGGTCTAGGACAAGGTGTAGCGATCCAGATGGGACCACGGTTCATGGCCGAGAAGTATTACCAGGAAAGCCCAGCTGAGGCACGTGACATGACACCCTTTGATTCTACTCCTACGTACCTCCAGCGGAGGATGCCGGCATATATGACATCCTTTGATTCTACGTACATGTATTGCAGGATTTGGCCTTGGCAAAGCTGCTGGTGAGGCCCGGCAACCAGTGCCTGGACGATCCGGTGATGAAGGACGCCGCGCTGCTCACGGACGCCAACTACGGGTCGGTGAAGAAGGTGTACGTGATCGCCAAGGACGACGCGTCCAGCACCGAGGAGTTTCAGCGCTGGATGGTCGCGATGAGCCCCGGCACGCAAGTCGAGGAGATCGCCGGAGCTGACCACGCCGTCATGAACTCCAAGCCAAGGGAGCTTTGCGATGTCCTCGTCAAGATAGCCGGCATATACGACTAGTAAAACAGGAAAAATATTTTATTGCTTGTACCAGACTATTCCTATGCATGTGACATCAGTCAGTGAGTGCTGTTATGAATAAACTATCTACTTGCTTTTCATTGGAATTACAAGCTAGCATCTTTTCCAATTCTTTCCGAATATCGAGGCTTGGCTGATTGTGCGGCTTAGCAGAAGCTGGTGGTCGGAGTCGCCGGCGTTGTTCCACGCTGAGTTAAGGCGGACGAGGGAAGTTCGACGACGATGCTTTAATTTCTACGTCGACGACACCGCTGTCCCGTGCAGGCGAATTTTCCGGTCAAAGATATAGGATGGGACAATGCATACCGATCAAATAAGCAAGACGCCAATCTGCACATATATGGCCCGGGTCCTAGTACTGCAACTGCATTACCTCGCCACCCATGAGGAGCAGGTAGATAGACATGGAGAGCGGCAAGCCGCGGCGGCGGCACTTCGTCCTCGTGCACGGCGTCTGCCACGGCGCGTGGTGCTGGTACAAGGTGGCCACCATCCTGGAATCCGCCGGCCACCGCGTCACGGCGCTCGACATGGCCGCGTGCGGCGCCAGCGCCGCGCGCGTCGAGGAGGTGCGCACGTTCGAGGAGTACTCGTGGCCGCTGCTCGACGCCGTGGCCGCCGTGCCGACAGGAGAGAAGGTCGTCCTGGTCGGGCACAGCTTCGGCGGGCACAACCTCGCGCTGGCCATGCAGTGGCACCCGGAGAAGGTCGCCGTCGCCGTATTCGTCTCGGCGGCCGTGCCGTTCGCCGGCCGGCGCATGTCCCTCTTCCTGGAACAGGTACACACAATGAGCGTGCATCAAGAAGCTATTCGAATTCGGCATGACGAGCCTTCTTTTTTCTGACGACGTCGTCCGTGGACATCAGCATATGGAAGAACAATCTACGCCGCCGGATTCCTTCCTGGGAAGCACATTTGGGACCGTGGAGAGAGGGTCGGATGATCCACCGGAGACAATTCTACTGGGACCGGAGTGGATGTCGCAGAAGATGTATCAGCTCAGCCCTCCCGAGGTAACAGGAATCAAAACTTCGAGCTTTGGCTAACTGCATGCTGCAAGTGTAAATGGCAAACTGGCCAAATGGACCATGGAAAATGCAGGATCTGCGGCTTGCGACGATGCTGGTTCGGCCGGCGCAGATGTACCTCAAGGACGGCACGATGACCGGAGAGGGAGTCCTGACCGAGGGAAAGTACGGAGCGGTGAGCCGCGTGTTGGTCGTCACCGAGGAAGACAAGACGTGGCCGGCGGAGGAGCAACGGCGGATGGCGGCCTCCTGCGTCCCCAGCGTGGAGGTGAGGGCAATCGTGGGAGCTGATCACATGCCCATGTTCTCCAAGCCAGCCGAGCTCGCCCAACTCATAATGGAGGTAGCTGAAAAGTACACCTGATGAAGCATCAGTCCAGAAAACGTTACTCCTTTCTTTCTTTTGAATGTGAAGGGAACATTAATGTGAGCAAGATGCATGGGAAAAAATGGAACAAATACTGTATTTGTTCCATTGTGTGGATGATTCGTTGTTTTCAGTTAATCAGGGCCGTCCCCAGACACGTGCGACCTGTGCGACGGCATAGGGCCCCCGAGTTGAGTCCTTGATCTTGCCTTCATTAGTGACAACGTTAGTGATATATATATCGACAGCATGATTGTGTACGAAATAGATGAAATCAGTTGGATCACCATACGAATCGTACATATACATCGACAGCATGATTGTGTACGAGGAATGGCTTGGGGATTCGATGCAGCGACGCAGCGACATCGCATCACCCATCAGCGGCATAAGGACACATCACCATCATCAGAGCCTTGTTGAGGTGGTTTTTGACACTCAATTTTGGGGTCTAAGTTACAGTTTCGCGCACAGGGCCTCATAATTTCCCGGGACGGCCCTGCAGTTAATCAAATCAGTGGTCGGGAACTATGATTGACGGCGACGTGCACTATCGTCTACAAGCTCAATCCTTTTTTTTTTTTTTTTTGAGATCCTACTAGCTCAATCCTCTGTGAACAAACAAACGCGCTTCGATCACTGATGCGATGCTGCGTCTACCGACACTGACAGACCAAAAAACTGTTTCATAAGACTGACTCCAACGGGTCACCCATACGGTGACCTATGTCCAAAATGAGTCTAAAATGTGAAAAAGACATCTCCAACCCGCTACCCTATCGGCACACCCACTTTCGACGAGGCGCGACGGACGACGGAGAAATAGAGCCGCCTCGCGCTCCGACCCATCGCTCGCCGCCTCTCTCTCCCTCTCCCTCCTCCGTCGCACGCCACCAACGCTGCAAGCAGCAGCACGACGGGTCGGGTCGGGGCGGAGAAGGTCGGAGAGCAGCGAGCGTCGGAGCAGCACGTGGTGGCGATGGCGCGGTCGGGCAGAGCTCCCCCTCCTCCTCTCCCTCTTCCTCGCCTCCGGCTCCCTTGCGCAGCCCCTCCCCCGTGAGCTCCGCCACCCGAGGTCGTCGCCTCCGCCACGCGAGCCCGCCGCGCCTTCGCAGTGACCCCGCGCCGTGTCCCCTCCTCCTGCCGCACCAGCTCCCCCTCGGCCGCGACACCATCCCGCACCTCAATATTCGTCGTCGATTCGTCGTTGACCTCGATTCGATTCGGAGCACGCGACCTCGATTCGATTTGAAGCACGCGGCGGACGGCGGCGGCGACGGGACGCGGCCGCGGCCGCGGAAGGAGATTTCGGACCTCAGCGCCCCTTCTTCTCCCCGACCTCGGCGCGACGCGCAACGCGGTGGCGGGTGGCGGGCTGGCAGCAGGACGCGGCCGTGGCGGCGGAAGGAGATTTCGGACCTCGTCATGACGGCGGTCGTCCGCCGCGGCGAGGCAACGGCGGCGGAAGCTAAGCGGAGGCAGGGGCGCCGCCACCCCCTCCTCCTCCTCCCTCTGCCTCTGAGGGCAGCGGGCATGGCCCTCGCCGTCGTCGTCCCCATACACGGCGTCCCGGTAGAACGACGAGCTGGAGGAGATGAGCGGGGCCTTGATGTCGCCTTCCGGATCGACCGGCCCGCCGCCGCCGCCGCCGTCCTTGAGGTCCCTCGGAGGAGCCATCGCCTCCGCCACTCCGCTGCACACTCCCGGTGCTGCCGACTAACACGAGCAGAGGGGACGAAAGGGGTGGTGCGTTGGAGATCGGCATTTTTTGGGTGGTGCCCTTTTCTCCTCGTCAGACTCTCTCATAAGTTTCAATGTTGAATTTAGGACTGATGGGTTGGAGTCAGTCTAAGACAGGCCAACAACCAGCGCGGAGTAAGCATCGACGGATAGGTCCAAACTGACGAGCAGCATACGGATTGTTAAGCGAAACACGCGAGAAACAAATCACAAGGAGACGAATGCAAGTGGATTGTTCCAGGTCCGACGCACCACGCAGAAGATTCCACGGTGGAAAGGGACAATCATCACCGAGGAAGGAAAAAAACAGTGAAAGGGGCAAAAGGTATCACTCCAACGCTTTACAAAAGATGCTGTAACCACTTGGCGTTCCATTGCTTTGCTTTGACCATCGCAGGAAACAGGAAGCAACCTTGAGCGATGGAGAGGCAGCAGCACCACTTCGTCCTCGTGCACGGCCTCTGCCACGGCGCGTGGTGCTGGTACAAGGTGGCCACCATGTTGGAATCCGCCGGCCACCGCGTCACGGCGCTCGACATGGCCGGGTGCGGCGCCAGGCCGGAGCGCGCCGAGGAGGTGGCGTCCTTCGAGGAGTACAGCCGTCCGCTGCTGGACGCCGTGGCCGCGCTGCCGGCGGGGGAGAAGGCCGTCCTCGTCGGCCACAGCTTCGGCGGGCAGAGCCTCGCGCTGGCCATGGAGAGGTACCCGGAGAAGGTCGCCGCCGCCGTGTTCGCCTCGGCCGCCATGCCCGCCGTGGGGAAGCCCATGAAGATCGTCTCCGAAGAGGTAACGCGAGGGTTGTGTGGCCAAAAAGGCCCGAAACTGGCCTTTCTCGATGAGCTCCCTAGTTTGAGATTAGCACTGCAACAGTCTGAATGAGCTTTTCCGTTTGCTCTCTTTCTAACCACGAGTGTCTGGACTGCTAGTTTTCACAAGAAACGGGGCCAGAATTCTTCATGGACTGCACACGTGGGACCAGCGGCGACCCTCAGAATCCGATGGCGACATTTTTGCTCGGACCGCAGTACATGGCACATAGATTGTATCAGCTCAGCCCTCCTGAGGTAACCACACTGAAATGCATGCATCTCCTTTTGTTTTTGCTGCTTCCTGTCTGATGGTGCAGTGCTGTAATGCAGGATCTTACCCTCGCACGTGCGATGGTGAGGCCATCACGGCGGTTCGCCGAGGACGCGGTGATGAAGGGGAAAGTCCTGACGGAGGAGCGATACGGTGCGGCGAGGCGTGTCTACGTCGTGGCCGAGGAAGACGCGTCGTGGTCGGCCGAGTTCCAGCGGCGGATGGCGTCGTGGAACCCCGGCACGGAGGTGATCGGGTTGCAGGGAGCTGATCATATGCCGATGCTCTCAAAGCCAAGGGAGCTCGCCGAATTACTCATGGAGGTTGCAGACAAGTACAGTTGAGAACTGATCACATGCCTATCAGCCTACACAATTGTATTTTGTTTCGCAGAAAGGTTCGCAACAAATGTACTCCTTTCAGTCCTCTGTTGTTATTTGACGTTAGGACCAGAATATTTGGTTCAAAACTGAGCTACACAACATGTTCTAACGTCAAATAAATGATAATGGAGGGAGTATGCTTAAATCATCAGAATAAGCAGGGGGAGGGGAGCCGAGCAGAGCGCTCCGATCTTCTCAACAGCATGCTCTGCTTTTTTTCATTCAGCGCAACTCTACACAGGGAAGCTCCATCCGTGTTCTTCCACTTCGCCAACCAGCCCGGCGTTTGCCTCTCCAGCAGCGTCCAGGCCCTGTCCATCTCCTGCACGCTCGCCGGAGCTCCGCCTCATGGGCTGCTGCTAGCCCTGCACCCGCTCCTTCGTCGCGCTCACGGAGCGCCCAGCGCCTCCAGCAAGAGGTGCCCCAATACACAAACGGACTGCTCGTGCCACCATGACTCAGCTGCTCTAGCTGTGACGGCACGATTGACTGGGTTTCAGCAGCTTGTGTTGATCGATCCGACCGAACCTTGCTCGTGGCCTCGCGCCGTCTGTACGTGCACACGTTTCGGAATCCGATTGTCATTCCGTTTCCGAGAGCTTCGTTGCTACGCAGGTGGTGGTTGCGTAGATGATCCGCGACATTCCGTTGTACACAGAGATATGGAGGCAGCAGCCAACGCCCTTCAAATAAGCGCGGCATCAACCACGATCCTCGATCGATAGATCCCCATCCGCCACTCCGACGGAGGCCTAAAGGCACCTCATCGACGCCCGATCCCTCTGCCCTGCCGATGCCATCCGCGGACTTTCTCGCTCTGCCTGCCTCGGCGACGCCAGAACGACTTGGAGTCATCAAGAGCGTTCGGATTGCGGTCACCAACGGATTTGCGCCTGATCTCGCCGTGGCCATCCACGACGACGGCCCGACGACTCCCGTAGCGGAGCTTCGAGCACCGTTCAACTACGGCGATGACGACGACGACTGTACTAGCACCGTACGCGGCTTCAAGACGGCAGAGCCGAGCGAGGCGTACGACACCGACATAGACGCCACGTTCCGGAACATGGAGATCGAAGGACCCCGCTGAGCGGCCGTCGGAGGATTATCTCTGGACGACGCAGGAAGGGAAGATGACCATGATCGAGCGCGCCGAGCTCGTGACGTGGATATACGAGTTCTCCAGGTTCCGCGACCTGGCCCCCCCGGCGCGCTCCACCGCGCGGTCTCCTACGTCGACCGCTTCCTCTCAGCCAAGAACTTCACCGGCGACCCCCGCCTCCTCGGCGCTGTGGCCGCGTTCGCCGCAGCCAAGTACGAGGACTCCAGGTCCAGGACCTCGTGGACGCGCAACATCAACGCCGACAGCATCGCCCGGGACGTCGGCGGCGGCTGCACGCGGCGCGAGGTCGTCGACACGGAGCGGGCGCTCGGCTACCGCCTCAGCGGGCCAACGGTCTACACGTTCGTCGACCACTTCACGAGGCGCGACCAGGATAGCGCGGGGCTCAGGTCCCTGGCGCATCACCTCGCCGACATGACGCTGCTGGACTACCGGTGCGTGCCGCTCCTGCCGTCCGCCGTCGCGGCGGCGGCGATCCTGCTGGCGAGGCTCGTCGTCTCCGTCAACTCCGCGACGCTGGAGCGAGGAGCTGATCAAGATGACGGGGTACACACCCGAAGACCTGGCCGGCATCACGGACACGATCTACGAGATGCACGAGCGTTCGGGTGTGTGGCCAGGATGCGCTCAGATGATGGACGCCTGCGTGTACAGCTACTCCTTGCCTCCTCGCTGATCGACGAGCTTGATGATGACACGTAGAAACTCTGCTGATGCGGGAAAGCGATTTTGGCATAGCTTACCTAGGGCCAGGCAGTGCTTCGATTCTGTAATGTTCGTATATACATCTGGATGGATTACCCAAACAATGTTTTGTTATGACCTGTTTTGCACGCAAATAAATGTGATCTAAGATTGGTGTAATATTGTGATCGACTCGGCGTGCATCTCAGTGAATTGCTGGAGCTCAGTTTTTGTTGCCATGAATGACCCGGATTAAACCCCTGGTCGTGCAAGTTTGACGTTTTAGACATGCTTCTGTTTCAAGTCTGAAAGTTGAATTCATATTCAGACAAGTGGTCCATGAGACAAGGGTTAAATAGGCATTGTTGGCAGAAGAAAACTTCAGACATTTCCTTATTCTCACTGCAGACATCGGTATAACAAGAACAGTTATGATACATTTTCTCTAGTCCTATGATTGAATTATCCCGCACTTGACAAACTACTGTAAGAAAAGGCTCAGGGGTTACAAAACTGTGCCTAGTGTATCAAGCATCAGCCACTAGGCTGAAGGAATCCGCCATTGCAGCGAACTCTTTTTGAACTGTTTTCCATGCCGATTCCGGGGCTTGCGCGTTCATAGTGTAAAGTTTGCCATTTCTCGCGCAACAGACTGCAACATTGTGCCGTCGGAACGAAGGGCTTTCAACTCGGAACTCTAGCTTATAGTATTTCACATTTTCTGCATCTTCTCTCAAGGCAGCATCTATGAGGGTGGCGTTGATGTCCGGGCTTCTTCTTGTTCTTGCAATCCTTCTGAGCACCACTTCTCCAACATCTTTTGGACCGCCAAAAGCCTCAATCCTGTTTGAAACAGTTCAGTTGCTTCTTAGTCAAATTATATCACACTGCAGACTGCTAGTTCCATTTTTTTTTAAAAAAAAGTAAGCACACTCTGTAAATTTTCAGACAAGATCTGAACGGACAAAGTTTTGTGATTTTCTATAGGTGAAATTCAAATAGACTTTTTGAATAAGCTTGGTACAGCAAATGGCAAGTGAGAAGTTAAGCGAACTTACGAGAAGTCTTGAGGTACAGGTGAGACAATGACACTGACGTTGAGCTCCCCATTCGATCCCGGGGGTCCAAAAGCCGCCACAGGTTCACTGATGTTTTGTGGTCGAGATGGAGATCCTCCAATAGGCGGGGGGTCGAGTGATCTCTGCAGTTCTGCCTTCTTCACTTTCCTATATAGTAGTGTCTGATCTCCAACCCAACTTGATGGATAGATAAATTCTGCATGTTTCAGATGGCTTAAAATCAATACTCATGTTCATAAATAGGCAGAAGTGAAACTTCCACAAAAAATAGCTTGTCCACATACACTTCACATAACTATTCTATGCAACCTTTTTAAATATTTTTAAAGGAGAATATCCATCCTGTTCCTCCAGGGAAAACATCCAGCAAACCAAACCAAACCAAAAAAAAACAACAAAAAAAAAATCCACTACCCCGACAAAATCAGCCACCAAAACCATCAGTTGTGAATGCATGGATCCCAAGTGGTACATCATTCCTGGTCCTAAATGTGGCACCGGATAGCCCATGATCCACACATAGTCCCATTGGAGGCATGAGATGCAGGTAGGGTATAGTACATCATCAAGGACGACTTTTTTTGTAGCCACTCGTGCTTGTAGCCACATTGTAGTTTATGAAAAGATATACAAACCTAAGGTGATCTTCCATAATTACAAAACAAAGATGCCCATTTTTTCTTAACCAACGACATACTCCTATCTGAAAGGGGGGATAGAAAGACAGAAAAACAGAGAAGTGAAATGAGGTTTGGAAGAGTAGTACAGTACTCTATGTTTAGGATGTTTTTGTTTTTCGTATTTTCTGTGGGGTGTGGACAACCACTTGGCATCCTTAGTTGTGTAATACTTTTTGGTGGGGGTGCAAAATTGCTGCTTGACAACAACGTGCACACGGCCGGATACCCCGAATATATTCCATGGCTGATAGTCACCGCTTACCTTGCCAAAGCAAGGCCTCATGTTCTCTAGTCAAAAAGTTCAATCTTTTACCCTAGTTCAATGCGTCTCATAATGCCATTTGGTACTGTAAAAAGTAGTACACTTTTTTCTTTCAATCAGTCGGTCTAAAAATACACTGATGTTGATGTCAAAAAGCGGCACCGTGTTGCTGTATTATGTAGGCCCTGGTTCACCCAGATAGTAGTAGGGCTTTGATAATTAGAGTGGTTGTTAATCTTACGTGTAACAAAATGCTTTTATATTCAGAGCAACAGCTCAATATGTAACACGAGGAAAGAGACTGGCAAAGTTCAAGGAGCTCTTTTTGAAAAGCACCAACCAATAGCACTACGCAATCAAGTCAACTAAGCAAGATGGAACGTCTAATCGAGATGAGACAACCAATCGTACGCAATTACTAATCAACTCCGAGGTCAAAGGTACTCTTCCAATCATGAAATTAAGCCATTCAGCTCATCCAGAAATTGTCTCCAATGATCCTAATTTCAAGTGCTGGACAGGCACAGCAAAGGCAAATGCGAATTGCAAAGTTGACCGAGGCGGAAAAAAAAAAATGAGCGCGCGAGATGTGTGCGCTTACCGAACCCATTGTCGGAGTCGAGGCAGCGCGTGAATCCGCCGACGGGGTAGAGCACGTCGAGGCGGAGCGACCGGCCGAGCTCCGGCGACAGCCCCAGAAGGAAGCTCGTGACGCCGCCGAAGTTGGCCCCTACGGCCGCGGCCGCCGCCGTGGAGGCGCCCACCACCAGCCGTCGCCTGAACACCGACGCCAGCGCCGCGAACTCCTGCGCCGGCGACGAGCACCGTATGGCTGCTGCGCCGTGACGCCGCCGCCAGTGCCGCTCGCCGGACCGCGACGGAGCCCGGTGGCCCTGGTTGTGGTGCCTCGCCACGGCCGCCGTGGCCATCTCGGGAGAGCGGTCGGCTTGGTTGGTTGGTTTGGGCCGGCCTCGTTCGCTGGTTGTGGTTGGGTGTTTGTCTTGTCCCAACGGAGGAGCGCCGAGGAGAGGAGCGTGTATTTGTTGGTGCGGCGTGTGGAGCCGCCGTGCCGGAGCTTCTTTTTCTCCTGGTTTTCCACGGTCCTATTTTAGCGTGTTTTTCGCGTTCTCTGGAGGTCTCGGCGTGGGTGGACGTTCTCTGCCGACCAGCCGAGTGACCGACCGACCTACCAATGGGATGCGTGTCTGACTGCCAGTCACGCATGTGCTCCGGCACCGACTGAGTAGTGTACCGCCGTCTCCTAACACGTTCCGAGTCAGCTGGGCCCTCGCACGAGTGTGTATTCTCAGTCGGAGAAGCATGTGGGAATAACTAAATCCGAATAATTAGCGTTTCATACGCAGAACAATTAGTACGAACTACACCTGCTGCTAAAATACGCGTGGCCAACAAGTTTACAGATCTTTTTTTTTTGGCGGTGAACAAGTTTACACATTATAACACCACTAGTATATTTTTCGTAGTATATTTGTTTTTGTTTTTGTTTCCCTCGCAAAAAAAAGTATTTGTTTCTTGATCATTTTCGTGATTTAGACTACAATTCTAAATAGGACAAAAAAAAAGAGCTCGGGACTTTTTTGGAAGGCAGGAATTGGAAGCGGAAATGATACATGTATGCAGCTGTGTCTTTCTAAGGGCCTGTTTGTTTGGGTTGGAGCTTTGAGTTTTTAGAAAAGTTGGTTGTTTGAGTAGCTGAAAAACTGTCTGTTAGATTTATAATGTTGGCTTTTGTAATATATATTAAGCTTTTCAGCATGCCAAAAGTCAGAAAAGCACCTCTCAGCAAACTTTTCAGCTTTTAGTTCATTTCATCAGAAGTCAGCTTTTCAGCACTCCAAAAGCCAGATCAGAAGTTTGTTGTTGTTTCAGCTTTCAGCTGGCCAGCTTTTCAGCTGGAAAAGCCAGCTAAAAAACTGAAACAAACAGGGCCTAAGTCAGTTGCGTCTCACACCGTGTGTTTTCCATAGATTTTTTTCATACCTTCTAATACGGTGTATAGCATTGTTCAATTGGAAAATGTGGGAATACAAAGAGAGGGCGGAAATCTGATCAATTTTGCCAGGCAGGTTTTTACTACGTCAGCAGGGGGTGTTCGTTGCATGAGGTCTAAAATTTAGAGGGAAGAATCTTATCATTTAAGAGTATTAAATAAAGTTTAATTACAAAACTAACTGCAGAACCCCTGGTCTAAATCGCGAGACGAATCTAACGAGGGATAGGTAAGCCGCGATTAGACGATGGTTACTGTAGCATTACTGTAGCATCACTGTAACAAAATATAGATTAATTAGGCTCGTTAGATTCGTCTCGTAAAGATGTACCTATCTGTAAAAAGATTTTGTCATTAAATTTTATTTAGTATTCTTAAATAATAAGATTCTCTTTGATGTGATAGGTCTAAATGCTAAATGCTAAAGCAACGAACACCCCCTAGTTTTAGACAGGGCAGAAAGTTACACGAAACAAACATTTTCTTTTAACTAATGCCTTTTTTTCTTTTTTGAGAAAAAATACAGGTGAAAGTCATACATCTCTTTCTTTGACAATCAATTTGAACATATGAATTATATATAACGAAAGTCTTTCTCATGATGAACTTAAAAATATCAAACTTTTGTTAAATTATGCAAACATATGATAAAGATAAAGATGTTTCGCAACAATTATTTTGAAACGGCACGGCGGGAGTTGCAAACAGAATGCACAAGCATGCCGTTCGATCAATGTATCAGGGTGAACGAGGAGGCAAAAGGAACAGAAGAGATTTGGATTAAATTCTGCAGCTGAGTAATCAGAACCTCACCTGATTCCAGCCGATGATTCATTTCTCAATTTGTTTTTCCTTTCCTTTTCATTTGCTACCCCTCAAGCTACATCAATACACAATCTATAGCTTTTCACAATGGCCTTTGTGCAATCACAAAGCCCAATGTAATGAAATGACAGGCCTCAAATAAAAATCAGAAAAGCTCCCAAGAACCACCCAAGTACTAGCTAATATACAACTCAACGTTCTCTCCACCGATCATAAGATCTTCGACCATCACTCGGATTGTAATGATCTTGCTTCCTCAGATTCCATGGCCTCGATGATTCTGGCTTCTCACCCTGCTGGCTGGAGCTCCAAGGCCGTGAGGGCTCGAGATTGTAGCTCTCATGCCCAGAACTCCACTGCTGCCTTGACGGCTCGGCAGGGGTGTAGCTATGCCGGGCAGAAATCAACTGCCTCGAAGGCTCAGGATTATAGCTCTGTTGACCTGCAGCATTCCATGGCTGTGGACTATAACCTTGTGTGGCACCATAATCGTGGCCAGAACCAACAAGATCCGGCGACTTCGAGTGTCGCTGGTGGTTATCTCGTGCCAGTGTCTGGTACTCCGCGGAGTGGCTGTAACCATTTCTATCCAGTGCGTGCACTGGGAGAACAGCATGGGACGATACTGACACAGAACCATAAGCACCGTGTCCATTCTGTGCACTATGATTACTGTAAACATTCTGGTTAGCATACGACACTGTGTTTGTTGATGCAATATTATATGAATTAGTTGTGCGAACAGCCCATGGATCAGGAGATGCCCTACGCCCAGTGCTGGTGACAGGAGCAACATTAGATTGCCAAGGGAATGTTGTATAAGAGGCGTTAGACTCAGGGATCGAGGAATGTGCTAAAGCAGGGATCGAGGAATGTGCTAAAGCAGGGTTTGAGATACTCTCAAGTCCATGGGTTACTTTGTTCACCGCTGGCTGTTGATGGAAAGACATAGCAACAGGATCAGACATCGAAGCGTATTGCTGGGCATGCTGATGTACTGAAGCTCTATTCGGATGGTTATTCACAGGGGTAACATGTTGAATTGGCGGATTCACAGAGGCCGCCAACTGAGGTAGAGATGGCACGCTCATTTGAATTTGCGCCGGCAAAACAGAAACTGAAGCATAAGGTTGTGAGGGCAATGAACTGACAACGTTTGAGAAGCTTTGCTGCACGCTATTCCCAATAGGAGGTGTATTCCCCTGGTTTGATGATTGTGGGTGCTGCACGCTTGGAGCCCTTGCCTGGGTCGGGTGGTCTGGTCCCCAGCCAGCCTGCCAAAGAATATCATGTCAACAACAGAAAACAGACCTGTAACAAAAATAACGAAGAACTCATTGACAAACCCTTGCTGTGTGGTCTGATGCCGGAGTTGGTGATGGAAGCGAAGTAGGAACAGGCTCAGGCTGAGGCGGCTCTTTTGGAGCTGCAGCAGCACCATTCGCAAGATTATTGACAAGGTCCGAAAGTTCAAGGCCAGTCCGCTTCAGTGTATCCAGAAGTGCAATAGTCTGCTCACTTGGGACACACTCTCCTTTGTTTGATGTCAAAGCAAATACAAGCTGTGGATTCTTGAGCAGCACCGCAAGCAACTCAAAATCCGGTTTCTCTGCATCATCCGCACCGGAAGCATCTGCAACTGATGTTGATGATGTTGATTCAATTTGCTTGTCATCAACAGGATCCACAGTTGCAGGTGGGGCTGTGCCCAAAGTATCTGTTTCCATATTGTCAGCATCTGGCTGCTGCTCAATAGGAATTTTTGGGGTCAGGCTGTCATCAAAGTCCATTTCCAAATCCCATGGGTCTTTTGGGTTCAATGGGATGTCTCTCTGATTTGCATAAAAGGTTTCCTTCTCACGTCGATTTCTCTGCGTTTGGACTTCAAGCTCCTTGCTGTTTTCACCAGCACCTACACTCCATGAGGGGTCTATCCATACCGCTGCAAGAAAAAGCAATATATTTCAAAAACTGAACGGGCAATCCAATATTGTAGAAGTCAAGCATCCGGGAAAATCTCCTAAAAGAACGTAGAAAGTATAACACAACTGGATGCACCACAGAGTTCCTTCCATTTAAGCTCAACTTCTTAAAACTGCTTGTCGACAAAGTTAGCATGTAGCTTCCTTTAAACTGGTTACAGATAACAAGGACTTGCAATTTTTTTCTTTCAGTTACTGGACTACACAACTTATGTATTTCCACCAAAGCTAGCCCGTGGCTTCCTTTAAGCTGGTTTTAGATAACACAAGTTATGTACTCCCTCCGTCCAAGAATATAGTGTACATCTAGTTTTGTCCTAAGTCAAACTTCTTGAACTTTGACCAATAATATCTAGAAAACCGTAAAGGTTGACAACATGAAAATGCTTTTACTAGATTCATTGTGAAATAAACTTTCATACTATATAATTATCTTACTTTAAAATAATATATATTTTTAGATATTGTTGGTCAAAGTTCAAAAAGTTTGACTTAGGACAAAACTAAATGTACACTATATTGTTGGACGGAGGGAGTATTATAACAAAACTTGTGCCACTGAGTGATGGTTTTTTAGTCAACATATGTATTATAACAAAAATTGTGCCACTCAGTGATGGTTTTTTAGTCAACAATAGCAAACGACACAGTATCACATTACTCCTTGGACATCTTCTTGTCTCATGTGTTCTTCTGGAATAGGATCTCAGAAAGATCAGCAACAGCTTCATACGTAGAAACAAAGAAGAAAACAAAAACTTGCAACTATAGCTGCATGTTCCATGAGACCATACAATAAGCACACTCACGATTATGCATTGAATCTTGAGAAACAAACAAACTCGGAAATTCATGGAGTTGACATTGAACTTGCTGGTCCAAGTGATAGCTACTAACATTGGAGACATAATACATATTTTATATACTCAGCAAGTGATACAAGTGAGGATCTCTGGACTTCCCATCTGCTGACTTCCAGAAAAAACGAACTTGAAAAAATTACAGCTGTCAGGAACTTGATTATTGTAAAGTGATCAATTGAAGTCCACCTATTCAATGCTCAATTTTTGAACAAACGAATTCACACGTGCAAAAGAGATTGTAGGTGCAGACATGTATGATGTTCCATGATAAACCAAAATTTATCAAAATGTCGGTTTGTATTACAAAAGTTGTAGGGTTGGTGCATAATTAATTTCTATAAATATATATAAAGCATGTAGTCGTTTATTCTCCGCAGATTTGCAAGCTAAGGAAAAAAAATACTTGCTGCTGTAGAATTTACCAACGCGCATTGACTGATCATTACTAATAAACAAGTTCTAAAACCAGAAAAACATCCTTGAATACACAGAATATAAAATCCCTCGTGCCATTCCACAGCACTATACTGCCATCAATGGTTCTTTACTTTGGTGGTTGTTGAATTTCATTTTCTTTTACCTTATCTTTCCTCTATTTTGCTTCCCTTTGTTAGTTCTTGTGGGTTTCATCTCTAGCCTAACCCAACTTGCTTGGGACTAACACGCTTTGTTATTGTTGCTGCTGTTGTTTGAGGGCACACAAGTTGTGATGTCAATCAATTAAGCGTACACAGTTTTCTGGAGTCTGAACCAAACATGATTTTGTTTACAGCAACCCAGTCCAGTCCTTCAGGGGGGAAAAAAACTATATTTACAAGTTCTTAAAGTCACTTGTGTATTGAATTTAATACTTTTGATGAGTTGCTTATTGGGTTGGAGTTCATCTAACAAATGAGCAGGATAAAAAAAAACGAACATCTACATTCTGTAACTTGACGTTGAGGTGTACGTTTCGACTGAAGCTGGTTCAGCCAACATACTAATTGGAGAATGAGACCTTATTTAATCAAAGTAATTAATAGACGCTTGTTCCAGTATAAATATAATAAGACACACTTAGTGCTTGTTCCTGTACGACTTTACTCATTCTCATTTACCAAAAGGCAGCTCAGAACTCTTCAACATTAAGTAAAATGGCAAATAAAAGAGCACAAAGCAAAGGTATACCTGGTGGTATCTGCCAAAGAACCCTCCTGGAATCCAACTTCTCTATCACATGTTTCGGGGAACTTATTTTTGATTTTAAATCACCTGAGGTCTCTGCTTTATCAGTCTCAGGAACCGTACTTTGTTTAGAAGTCGGTGGGCTTGAGTCCACAGGTTCTTTTGTGGTTGGCATAACAGGACTTCTGGGCAGAGGAGGTACAATAGAATTGACAAAGACAGATGACTTTTGTGTATCCATTGCCTGTGGTTTATCACTCGCTTTGCCTGTGTCAACCTTGCCATACTTCTCCTGCATGAACATGGCACGCATTTTTGCTTTTTGGATATCATCTGCAGAAAGTGGTCTGCTATTGTTCGTAGATATGCTTCTGACAGAATGAGCATTCTTCACAGCAGCTTTTTTGTTAGGATGTTCTACAAGTTGAACTTTTCTCTTCTGTTTGGATTCTGTAATTAGATAAGGAGATTCACGCAAGGCAGGTTGAGCTACCCTAAATATTCGGATACTTGAAAATGAATACAGATAGATCAAATTTGAAGATACACTGGATGGTTCAATAAACTTATTGGAAATACTGGAATGAATATAAAATATAGAATTTCCAAGGGGGGGGGGGGAGGGGGGGGGGGGGGGGTGGGAAGCCATTAGAACTCAGCAACACCTTTCTTTTATTTGGAGGAAACACCTTAGGAAAATTTTGTTTCAAGAAATGCAATTTATCTAAAATATTCTGTCACATAAAAGAAGTAACAGTGATAAACCGTCATTAAAATCTACGAAGATCTTAGTACAGAATAATACGAAATACTAGTTTTTCTTTGCTATTGGTGAGGTATAAGGCCATTATGCTAGCGAGATGCAAATAACAATGGTATTCTTTAACAGCTTAAGTTATATATGACAAAAAAAATCTGAAAAGTGTTCTGGTAGCAGCTAACCATGTGTTCATGAAAAAAGGTAAGAACAATTATGTAGTGAACTTTATATTTATAGGTAAAGGATACTTGTCTGCGGAGCACTCTTTTTACTTGGCTCATCAGCAGAGGCCATGAGCAACATTGGAGTTTTTCTGGGTTCGGGCTTTCTGCGCAGTGATTCAGAAGCCAAGTCAGAACAAAATACTGCTCAAATGGATGGTAAGTAAATCATTTAGCTCAAATGCAATTTAAATGGGATCAACACAGACCATCAGACAACTGCTATAAGAAAATTACCTGTTCTCATTTGCGCCATCAGTCAAGGCAAGGATCTCCTCCTGGTAAAAACATAAAGATTATAAACTTAAAAAATGATTTAATCTTCTGACAATGTACATTGTCACTAGGATACTTACAGTAATACCAACTTCAGATTTCCAAGATTCATCACGAATAATTCCACTTATCCTGTAAAAGAACAAATGGTGCTAAAATTCTCTCGTAAGAAAAGGCAAAAACAAACATCGGGAAACAACAGTACTGAAGTGTTACAGTGCAAGAAAGGAGATCCCACCTTTGTTCCGGTGTTAACTCCTTTTGAGGCTTCTTCAATGCCTGACTCCTCACAAGTACTTTGCTCAATCTGGAGAGTAGGATCCTGGCCCTGCTTGATATGTCTGATCTTGGAATCAGATAAGTTATAATAAGCAGCTAGAAGAAATAAGGAAATCATATGTACAGAACATAATACAATGTTAGTGCAGAATAGGAAATGATAACTAGATGCTAGAACATAAAATGGTCCCCGTATAGTTCATACTTCATCCTATTAATTGTCAAACCATAATGAGAATCAATGATAGAGAATCACTGATTCAAATACCTGTGTCTGCATCAACATCCTTTTTTTTTCTAGAGACTAAATTTCAAAATAATAATAATGCAAGGTGATTCTGATGGCAAAAGAAAAACACTTCCTACAATAAGTGTGCAAAAAATATAGAAGCATTGTGGCAACACACACCTTGTGTCCTGTAAAACCGCAACCTATTAATAGTTTGCAGTACAGCTGACATCTGAACTGGCAAAGCCCTATTTAAAGGGAGGTGGAGAAGCACCTGGACCGATAAGATGAGTTCAGAATTGGTACAGCACAAAAAACACGTACATGTTCCTTAATTAAAAATAAGAACCTTGAAAATAACAAGAATAACCGAAGTTTGCTCGTCAACAGCTGCTTGACTCAACCAGTCTGACACAATGGTTAAACCGCCCATCGCTAAGAACCTAAATGTTTATTTGCAATGTCAAGCCAGGTATTAATATAGTAAAAATCATTCAAAACAGTGTGTATTAAATTGATTGTATCTTACCAATGAAGAATGGTAATATTATTTATCTGGAGAATCCATTCCATCAATTTGACCTGACCAGAGAATGTTTCCTCCTTTCGCATTAGAGCAAAGATACTATCCAAGAACTTCTTGTCTTCTGACTCAACACCAGGAACAACTTCCCCTTCCTTACTTTCCTTTCGAACAGAATCTGAGTTAATCTTAGCATTAGTTGGTTGCATAGCAATTGTTCCAGATGGTATGATAGGGTCTGCATGGTTCTGCTGAGCCCCTGCTTGTTGCAAAGAGTTTTGCAAGACATCTGTAGGTTGCAAAGAACTTTGTGGGACCTCCACTGGTTGCAAATAGAACTGTGGGACATCAGTTGATTGTGAAGAGCTTCGCGGGACCTCCACCGGTCCTAAAGTTCTCAAAGGTTCGATAATCTCCGCTCGTGCCTCAATGTCAAGAGATGTCTGCTCAGTAGTTATGGAGCATGCATCACCATGTTCCTTGGGTGCTTCTATTTTCAGCGCTTTTTCTCGAGACAAGTTAACAACTTTTCGCACTCGTGATCGTTGACTTGCAAAGAACTCCCTAACCTAACATTCATTTCAAATGAAACATGAAACAAACATACATGAGACCACACCAAAAATGCAGAATACATCACAATACAGAGTAATATCACATGCCAGGTGAGCAGCAGACCTGTGTAACAGTAACCCCACAGAGTACGCTAATTTCACGAGTTTCCTTTTTGCCAATTGTGTCCTTCAAAGCAAAAATTGACTGCATGTATTTAACTGCTTTTGGATTCAACAAATCACGGGGCTTTTTACCTGCAAAAATTTAGCTACTGTAAATAGTGCTTATAATGGCACACTAAATGTGAAAAATAGTCAGATCATCTAAGGTAGTCAACAGTGATATGACTAAAATGCAACCCTCTTCAGTAATCAGGCTCCAGCAATAAAAATATGTCACTCATGATACACTGTGGTCTCCGTGTCGTTTTATCAATGTCATATAATAAGACATATGGCACAAGAAAAATGTCAATATAAGATCCATGACACAGGCAAACTGACCTATCTTGATAGACAATGCACCAGCAGCCTGCAAAAACCAACCAAATGCAAGATAAGACCACTGATGAACCAAGATAATTTAATTGGAAAAAGGATAATGAGAACTCGTGGATATACAGTATATTCAAAGGTTAGAGCAATCAAATCACACATAATTATAAAGAGCATAGAAAACATGGTAACAGCAAAATTGTATAGCCAACGATCTTCGATGCATCTTCAGCATCCACTCAAAAGATGATTCTTTCGGCAATCATAATCCATAAGACCACAACCAATTGACATATCATGTCATATCAAGTCGGTGCAATGTTCTTTAATGTTAAACTGTGCATAGCCTAACATCAGCAGCTAAGGAAGTATCCAGATACCCTCTTTCTCTAAACAAGTGTGGTTTAAATACTTTGCAACATGGAAACAAAATTTCACAGTTAATTTGTATAAGAGCATGCTTTTAATCATTACAGAAAACTATAATACTACAGATGTACTAGGCAGTCTAGGCTCTACAAATTGAAGACAAACAATTCTGAAGCGCTGTACAGCTATATACTAACCAATTATAAAGTATCCTAATAAAGCAGAACTGAAGATAACATTTCAGCATGGAGCATTGTAGTATGAAGGAACGATTTAGTACAATACCGATATGTAAAATGTGGAGGTCAACAAGTTTGGTTTGAAAATTAGAACAGGGAATTGGGATCGTATAGACATCAAATCCTATGCTTTTATCGGAAAATTCACCCAATTGAAGAAACGAAGGGAAGACGGGAATTGGAAACGGGTGGTGCTGACCATCTCCTGGGCAAGGGGATTGACGCCGGTGAGGCGGCACTGGGTGATAACCAGGCTCTGAAGCTGGTCCACCTGCGCGTGCAGCATCTCCTGCTGCGCCGCAACCATCGCCGGGATCGAGCCCGCGTCTGCACCGCCGCCCGCCTCGACGAGGGCTCCGACCGCGGGCTTGAAGGCGACGAGCTCCATGGGCCCCACAGGGGGCTGGGCATCAGGCTGCCCCTTCCGCTGCGCGGTATGGTGCCGTGGCGGTGGCCGGCGTTGAGGTGGAGTTAGGGTTTGGAGGTGGGGCGGGAGGAGGAAGGAGATGGGGACCCGAGCGAGATGGGATGGGACAGAGTTGAGGTGGGCGGGTTTTTCTTCTTTTTTTTTCTTCGAGCTTCGCCGGCAACTGAAACGTGGGACCACGAAGTCAGTGTCGTGCTGCTCGTGGTTTCGAGTTTCTAGGTGACGTCACTGGATCGTGCCCCTGTTCTGTACAGTAGGCTATGGCCGTGGTAGCGTCGTCGCGTGGTTGCCCTCAAATAGTCAAAATACTCCCTCCGTCCGAGAAAGAGTGACTTTCTGGACTCATCAAAAAGTCCTCAAAAGATAAGCTTGTATGTCTGATGCATCTACGTGGTTTCAGGTTGAGAAAATTTGAGATTAAAATTAAAATTAGAGTTCAAAATATCATTTTCTTTTGTATGCACATCAATTACCGACTCATTCATTTAGATATATTTTGCCCACACATCAACTCTCAAAACAATGCGCTAATGAGTCTATGAGTAACCATACCATCTCTTGTATGGAAACACGAGCGAACAAAAGTATCCTCAAATAATCGATGAACCAACAAAATAGCCGTAGGTAAGGAAAAACATTAAAGTCGGTACATTAAGTTTCAAGTGTTGATTATCTAGAAGGTTTTAAGGCCAGTTTCAATGCAACATTCATAAGCACTAAATTTTATGCCACAACTACACATTTTGTTGCTTCGCAACTGACTGTTAGAAGACTTTGATCCTCATGAAACCCAGTTGGCTCGCTTACCTAAATCTTGTCTTGAAAAACGTGCACTGAAAATGTGCATTAAAACTAGCCTAAGCAGTTTATATTGTAATATATTCCAAACATAGGACCATAAAGTCTTTGTAGTTAAACAACCTTCAATGTAAAAGCATAGGCCCATGCTTTCTAACCGGTATATTTTATTTCTGGAATTATCACAAAAATACGAGATGCATCACTAGAGTACAAAATTTATATATCCTTGTGTCACAAAACTACCAAAGAAAAAAACACCACGGATTTTGCGAGTCATGTATTGCAAATCTTAAACAACCTATTTTGTGATATAAAGATATCAAAAAAAATTGTGATATAAATTGGTCCTGTAAAAGTAGTATTCAGTTTTGCAATACATTACTCACAAATATGCAGTCTTACGACTCCATACATTAAACCTGTTGTTTTAGACACACCGATTCACTAAATAAAATCTGTAGTTTTGTGACAATTTTCACAAAGACTACATAAGTTTGTCAATTTACTCTTTAAAGAAATTATCAATGCCTTTTGTCCATAAAAAGGACGAGAGACAACACACTCAAGTCAGCATCTCATCTTTTAAGAACTCTCATGATAACATCAACCCAGAAAACGAGCTGCCAATCAGTAATTACGGCATCACTACTCACTAGTGCTACAAAGCTTGCAGACAAAGATCAGACAACAAATAGTTTGATGTGGTACGAGGCTTATCAATGGCGTACAATGTAATTCATACAGGTTGGATGGACGAGAATGACCTAAAAAGAAAAAATGATGCTAATAAAGATCTTAACAAAAATGCCGGCTGCCCTTCACGTTTAACATGTGTCGCGACTCACGGGCTCCATGTTAGTAACTCAGCCTTAGGATTACAGGTCAATGAATACACCACCATATTAGGCAATGGGGTAAAAAAAAATAGAGAAAGGCAAAACAGCTCTTCTATGTTAGGCTTTACAAGCATCACTCCAAAGGAATTGTATGCACTTCTTGATTGACCATGCGGTCCGAAATCAACTCAATCCACATTCATGCCCGGATGGAAACTGTTTCCATGACTGTAACTCAATGGTTCCACAATCCAACATGAACTCATTCAACTCCCGCCTTGCTTCCGATCCTGCAAAACATTTCCAGGTTCAGTCCTTCCAGGTAAACTATAAATCACACACACAAAAAAAATGTAGGTCAAGCTGGGTGGACACTAGAAACGCAAAATAATTCATGATCAACTTGACTACTTCATTTGTGTAATGTCTAAGTGAGTTCCCAAAACCCATGAAAGGAGCTTACGAGCATGATTCATCCAGCAGATTTTTGTAGGCTCCACAAATCTTGTATGGACTGCAAGATCCAAAGGAACTGCAGCCTCTTCCAGGCATAAATCAATTATACTAGTACAGGCTTACAACAGCATGCAGCAGGAATATGAATGGTATAGGCAAAAACAGGGATAAAATATATTACTGCATCAGGTTTTTCACATCAGTATTGACTCTAACCAGTCTGAGATGTATTCATATGCCACAAATGTCACAGCGCCAGCAGGAGCCGATTTCACCAGAGAGGGGAAAAGCCCTTTGTAAAGGCCTCCGAGTCCCTCCTTTGCGACAATCTCCTTCAAGGCATGGAACATGCCCTTGTATGTGCTGCTGTCAACTGGAGTCCCATATCTTGGATGACGTTTTAATCCTTCGATCTGCAGTATGATAAAGAAACATATGAGCACGCAACGAGTACTGATTTCTATGAGATAATAGCTCAAGTATTTGACATATAATGCTTCACAACCCATGCTAAAATGATTTATCAGCAAAAGGACCATTTGCCCAAAAAATGACTAAGATGGAATAGGATGGCAATAAACTAAAAAGAACAATTTAACTGTTTACAGAAGATCAGCACAAGAATATTGAGAAAATATGCAGCAGTGAACAAAGGGAATAGCTCTAGGGAGACTTCTGAGAGATAACAGGCACATAACTTAGGCGGCCAAGAACTATCCTGGTCAAAGTGCAATGCAGAGAGTGAAAACCGGTGAACTGATACAAATACATCAGGTCTACCATTTGTGCTGCTTCAAAGTGTGTTTTATTTTGTTATTCATTTCTCCCTTTAACCAATTAATTTCAAAAGGGATGATACATACCACTTTAAAACTGAGCAGACATCCAGTGACTGCATTTAAATAACTACCCAGAACAGAACTAGTGATTCTCACTTTTTTTCCCTAAAAACTTTTTTTCCCTAAAAAAAAGGACTAGTGATTCTCCACAATAGCATCAGTCACAGTCAGCATACCCCAAAAAAAAGTCAGTATCAAGTCATTTGTTGGGGGTGTGATTATTAATCACCTTTTTTTCTTTCTAAAGCGCTTCTATATATCCAACTACCATGAATCAAACAGATGAAAAATCAATCGTTTTCAATCTTTTTTCTTAAAAAAAAGGGCAGTATGAAGTATTTGTTGGGGTGTGAATCTTAACCACCTTTTTAAAAAGCATTTCTATATATCCAACTGCAATGAAGCAAGCAGATGAGAAATCAGTGGTTCTCAAGGCATGAAAGTTACCTGGAACCTTTTCTTTACAACATCAAGTGGATGACAAGCAGCCTTTGAAAATGTTCCAGCTGCAAATCCACAAAGAAAAAGCTGGAAGCTTGACACTGAGTCGTCCTCACTACCCAAGTTCAAATGGGAATATTTATATCTGTTCCATGTCTACATGGAGGAAAATGCAATCAGGAAAGCTTAAGTATAGGCAGCAATAACAAATTCCCACCAGTCACAAGGCAAGAGATAAGTAGTTTTCTTGACAAGCATATACAATGGACTCTTACGTGGAAGAAAGACACATGGTTTTGCAGCACCAACAAAAAAATGTTAGGTTTTACAGCACCAACAAATAAATGTTAGGTTTACGTGGAAGAAAGAAACATGGTTTTACGGCACCACCAATCTTTCATGGTAATTGGGTACCTCAAGAAGGATCATAATGAAATGAAATGAACTAATCAAATCAGTACAATTAAAACATCTAATACAATCTCATTGTAAAAGTGACATTGGGTAATTGACAAAATACCTTTAACGTCATATTTTATATAAAATCAGGAACTTGCACAATATGAGTTTAGTGCTTTTACCATCATTGAACGTTTGAAAGTGTCGTAAGAACCAAATTGCAAGCCAGCATATGGTATGATTTCAACTAAGGTTGGAGATAGACCAGAATAAAGTCCCTGTACACCGCGGCGTTTAATTATATCAAGAAATGCTGACCTCATAGTGGGATAAACCTACAGCCAAAAATACAATTCCTGGTGAATCAGCAAATCATGTGGGCTATGTACATAGGTTGCAAGGAATGCACATCAAAGAAGTTGTCATGAAATGATAGCAAAAAAAAACCCCAAAAAAACAATGAAAAGGGGAAAAACATATTTCACATATATTTGCAGTAATAATTATGCATCAATACTGTTTAAATTACGTAAATGCCAATTTTATTAGGATGGGTGCAATGGCATCATACATTCCAAATTAAATAAAAAATGGCTGCAATCTGAGGCTCAGTGTGCAATGCCAAAATCAAAGCAATGGCATATCTGCAACCTAATGCTAGGAGGAGATCCAGCAGCCCCTCTCCCTCGTGCAACGTCAGAAGGAAATTCTGGTCCAGAAGTCCACATCATGGCAGATGGAGATAATGGTTGCATATAATTCCCAAAAAAAATTTTGTTGATAAAAATGGAAGGAGAAATATTTTGTTCTCTTCGCAAATAATTAGTTTGTGATTAAGAGGGATCTGCAATGCTAATGGGCATTAGAAATTGATTTTTAGACCCAACATGAAGTTCTCTAAAGGAGGCGGGGAACCAACAGGACATGTTAACTGAAGTGATGAAGGGTTGAGATGCCTCCATCACTCTTCAAACAGCAATTTCTCTCCATGGGATTAAAATGGTGGACTACAACCCAAAACGCCTGATTCTCATTCAACCAAAATTTCATACTCACTAGTCATAGGGACCTCAAAACCTCTGACCATGAACTCCCACCCTTACAATCAATCACGCGCAGCTTGACAAACTGTGAGTGTTCAAATTAAAAGAAACAGAAGCAACATTAAAAGGCAAAGATAACATTAGATTTACCTTTGGTTCACCCTGTGATGCAAGAATAGTTCTCAGGAGGTCAAATGGGTACGACCCTACAGTTGCCGCACACCCCGCTAGAGCTCCACTTACATAGGACAAGTAAGGACTCAAATGCAAATGATCCTCTGGTAGGTAAAAGAATGAAAATATCAGATACGAATGACAAGATGCAACAATGCCTCAATTTCTTCATGTTCCTTATGTAGAAGTTGAGATGAGCTACACATACAGAGTTCCATTTGAAGGATTTTAAAAGACATCAATAATAAAATAACAAGTGGGCAAAGCTCATGTTACTCAGCTTAGCAACCAATTGTGCACACTACTGATCTGAAAAGCACCTCCACATAAGTTTAAACAGGTGAGATGCATGCTCATCAGCTATAAATGATGCCCACCAAACAAAATCCAACTTCAAAGGAAGTCAACAGCCAAGAACCAGAACACGGTGCCACTAGATCCAAATCCAAAACAAAGTAACAAACCACCACTCCAGAAGTGGAGTATGTGGCAATCCCAGCGGAAAGAAGTGTCAATCCCAGCAGGGGTTCGGAAACTTAAAACCTTCAGACTCCTAGAATGAAAAGATAACTGGACGGTGGACACCTGACAACTCCTAGAATGAAAAGAACAATGGTTCATAGATTCATGGGACATATCATAAGAGCGACCCGATGTCATAGCAGTATAACGGAAAGCTTAGGTAAACCTAGTCTTCGGTCGGTTTGACTCTACTATATAGTCATATGATGTGCGGATAGTTCTGATCTGAGTAACAATAATCCCTTGAAAAGTGTCAGTTAACTCCTTGGTTCTGTGCAGCTGTGAATTCAAGATGCCACACAATGGATTTTAACTAGTAAACTGAACTACTGAATGTACTTATCATAAGGTACTGGGATAGACAGTTGCAACTAATAGTGTGATCTAGAGCAATGGACTAAATCACGAGGTCGAGCAATTGACTAAATCATAAGGATGCCTTGCGAAGAAAAGATACCTGTTCTGGATGAACCAGATGCAAACGTTTTTAGCTTATGTAGAACAGTAAATTGTATTGCTGTATATGGCATATACATGAATAGAGCTGGTACATTTCCTCTCCAAAATCCCTGAAAAGAAAAAAAAAATCTTGAATTGTAAGAATAACTACGAAGAATGACCGTGTTCACTCAAGATTGATCGTAAAGTCAAAGGAAATGACAAAACATAAAAATACAAAATTAAAGAGGGAGGAGCGGATCTGATATAGACATAGGCATAGAGTTTCTTACTAGTTTTCCATACAACGATATAGAAACATCTTACACATCTTGCATTACAGTATCATGAAACACATTTTCTTACGCGAGCAAATATGGGTGGGTTGAAACATGTAGTTTGCATTTCTACAGCGAGGGTTCTTATGTGTTTTAGCAAATGTACAAGTCTGTTTCTCAATGTAATGAAAACGATAAATGTTAATGAAAGGCACATACCGGCAAGCCTTCCTCACGGAGGATATCCCTAGTTGCTTGCAAAAGGCCAGTGTACTTGGAAGGTCCATAGACATTCCTTTGTAGAACACCCCACGAGGTTGTGGGTTCTAATTGAACCTGAAAAAAACAACATTGAAGAATCATCTGAATATCTGAATAACCATGGTGGTAGGTTCAAGTCAAAGCGCCTGGAACAATCCAACTTAAACTCATTGAAAATCAAGATAGCAACTAGTTACAATCAAAATGAGTAAATGCACCTCTACGGTGAAGAGTTGTTAGGCTGACATAAGATAACACAACAAAAGATAAAGTAAACAAACAGACTACATCATCTGGAACTCATGGCCGTCATCCTTGTCACCAATAAAACGGCTCCCAAACCACCATTAATGCAAAGTAAGAAAAATCATGGGACCTGAAACGTACTTTTAAGCTAAGTGTAGCTAATCGGTTCATGTATTACCTAATTTTATTTCCAAATTCATCGAACCAAGTAGCTACCTCACGCCCAAACCACGAATTTAAACCAATAACTACAACTTGCTGTCGCTAACGAACCCATTTCCCTGAAGATGAGCAATGCAGGCGCGAATCCGCAGAGCGCAGAGCTAGACGGCTTACGGCATAGACCAAACCTACATCCTCACCGACACAAACGGGCAGACACGCCAACAGCCCCAAAAAACTGTCCCGTATATCCAAATCGAGCGATCTCTCCATTTCTAGCCCCTAACGAAATATCGTCGCAATATCGCGACAGCCGGGCAGGCTAAGGTAACCACGAGAAGGGATTTCAGGAGGGTTGGGATGAACCTGGAAGCGGATTTTGATGACGTCGAGGGGGGAGGTGACGGTGCGGGAGATGCCGCCGGAGATGGCGCCCGCGAGCGAGTCCACCAGCGCCCGCCGCATCTGCGACGGCTCCTCCTCGGAGCCCATCTGCGTCGGCGGCGGCGGCGTGGAGGAGGGACGAGCGGATGGGCGGGTTTGGCTTTTGGGAAAGAGCCGGTTCGGCTCCTGGGGCCGCGTCGAGCGCTGGTGCGGTGGGCGCTGGCGGCTCGCGTCGGGCTGTGTTTGGTTAAGGGCGGAGGCGCGCCGCCGACCTGGTTGTTTATTTCCGTTGCCACGTCTGATGAAGAGACGGGGCAGCTCCTTCCTGCAGGGTGACCTTTTCTTTCCGTTTTCCTCGTTTTGACCTCGCCACGTTTGACCCCGAATGCTCGTTGGGTTACTGACGTCACTAGGGGCGTCTCTGATCTTTCTGGAACGTTGAAGGCCAACAGAAACAGGCCTTGTTCGTTTCTTTTAATGCTAAATTTTAGAGGCCTCTAAACAAAGAGAACTTAGTACTAAATAAAGTTTAATGACAAAACCTTTTTACAGATGGGTACATCTTTACGAGACGAATCTAATGAGTCTAATTAAGCTATGTTTTGCTACAGTCATGCTACAGTAATGCTACAGTGACCATCGTCTAACCACGGCTTACTTACTCTCATTAGATTCGTCTCGCGAATTAGACCAGAGGTTCTGCAGTTAATTTTATAATTAAACTTTATTTAATACTCTTAAATGATAAGATTCTTTTTTTAGACCCCTTTAAATTTTAGACCCTCGTCGGCGAAGAAAAAAAAAAAACACGTCAATCAGAACTGTGCCTGCTAGTACTCACCCGAACAAGACACTAGGCAGTTCGGTTTGTAAAATTGGAAGTACAGCGACTGCCAATACGTTGTAGCAAAATTAAGCGTAAACATTGCACAAAATCTGTTCTAACCATCTAGCTCAACAGAAGGTAGTGGGAGAAAACGATAGAATAGACCGATCGAGTATAAAGAGCACCAATGATTGTTTCTTTTTAGCGTAAGGAAGAATGAGCGGATGGAGTACAAAGAACATGAATTATTGTGTACTTTTTAGCATACTATATATAAGAGTAGATATAATGGTCCCTTGCACTAGAAAATTAAAGCTAAGTTCACATACCATGACAATTGTATTCCTTTAGCACATAAAAGATGCAAGGCTCTCATATTTTCATTCATCAACCGAACTGTCGAAACATTTATAGCTGTGGGAAAAAAATGAGGAATACAATTATGTTCTAAGTCAAAACATTGTAGCTGTGGGAAAAAAAAATCAGCACATCATATTTATCGATGATAATTTATGTGTCATAATGTAGTGCTAGATTGAGTTTGAGAAACATTGAATGTGAACCTACGATTCCTTCAATATTTTTCAGCACAACTAAATTTTAAATGGATAGATTTTTTTTTGTGAATAAAATGGATAAAAACATAAATTGTTTATATAACATAGTTTTTTAAGAATATATATATATGATGATATTTTTTGTGAGTAAAGAGAGACCTTTATTGACTACTCAATGTTTGGGGTACAATCTTGAGCAATCATATACTCCATACAATGTGGGACTTGCCCTTTAAACACCGCCGTGTGGATCGTGTGCTTCGCCAATTGTGCGAGCACGTGAGCAATAGAATTTTGTTACCTTTTAAGGGCCAGAAACTTCATTTAACTTTTTCACGCAACATGATATAAAAATCAGTTGGAATGTACATCCCATCATGTAGTTTCCCATGACATAACTAATCAATAGAAAAACCACGCAAATACTAAAATAGATTTTGTTACAAAAGACCATATAGCACCAAATCATGAAACTATATTGGCCAAGTCGTGAAACTATATGGGCCTATGCTAAGTGGGCTGAGCTACAATAGAGGACCCAAAACAATCGGATGTCCATTGGAAATCTAGACTTGTCCCTAGTGTTCAGTACTTGGGGTCCGCTCATGCAAGCACCGTGATTCTAGACTTGACTACTCAATGTTTGGGGTACAATCTTGAGCAATCATATACTCCATACAACGTGGGACTTGCCCTTTAAACACCGCCGTGTGGGTCGTGTGCTTCGCCAATTGTGCGAACTCGTGAGCAATTGAATTTTGTTACCTTTTCACGGCCAGAAACTTTATTTAACTTTTTCACGCAACATGATATAAAAATCAGTTGGAATGTACATCCATCATGTAGTTTCCCATGACATAACTAATCAATAGAAAAACGACGCAAATACTAAAATAGATTTTGTTACAAAAGACCATATAGCACCAAATCATGAAAGGGGAAATTGGCTGTGGGACACTAAACTTTGCTGGCATTTGCCAATTCACACTAAACTTTGTAATATATGTCAGATACTATTATAATTTTATAGCTCTTTGCCAGAACACACTTTGGTCAGTAAAATATTGTTTCTTGCAAATGGAGGGAGAGAAACTTTCCAAAATGACTAGCAATGCCCCTGGAGTTAATCGAACGAACACTTCTTTCTCCAATTGAACCGAACGCTCGTTTCTCCTGTCGGTCTCCTGTTCTTTTCCCTCCTCTTGTGAACTCGACCAGGCAACGCCGCCGCCGCTGCAGCTCCTCCGCCGCGCCCCCACAGCCAACGGCCCGTACTTCCGCACGCAAGAGATGGGTCTCCAGCCGCCTTAGCGCCGTGCTGGGCGAGGACGGCCGCCACCCAAGCAGAGCCGCGCTACGGTTTCGCCCAACGTCGGAGTGCCAAGCTGCCGCAGCTGCTAAGGCGCGCACGTGCTCCCCTCCTCCACGTCCTTGAAGTATGGAATCTTCCATTGAAGCTGTACCATGCTTGATGTCTCCCAAGCAGATGAGTTGGTCATAAAAGATAAAAAATTCATTCACATCTGTCTCAAAATTAGTCGTTTTGCTGTTAGACCTCGAATATGTGTTGTTGAGTAGGCAATTGCTCTCTCATTTGTAGGATGGATGAGAAGTTACCGCTTGCAGAATTGTTGTTTGTGTAGGTCCATATGTTGATGAGAGCTGTCAGGAATACAATGTGACCAGGAACTTTCGATTAGTAGTTGATAGAGATACTGCCAATTTAAAAGATTTGTTAAGTGATCTAGCAGTTCAAGTGAAGCACGGGAAGTGACCAGAGCCTGATTTTGACATTCTGGGACAAGAATACATCTTCTTTTGTGGAGCTAACATCTGATACATGTCTTCTGGGTGCTCTTGATATGTACTGGGATGTTCGTAAGCTTCCTTTGTCTGTTATAGTGACCGAGACAGGTTATGCTAATTTAACCATTGGGTGTAGTGTACAACACTTAATCTGTCTTCTCATATGCCGTTGCAACCAAAAGGGTAAAATGGTCTTTTCCTTATCACTCTCTCACCTCAGCATAAGGGAAATAATATTTTGTTGCTTGCGGTGTGTTTCGGCAAAGAGCCGTAAATTTGTAATGGTACCTGACATATATTGAAAAGTTTAGTGTGAACTGGCAAATGCCAGCAAAGTACAGTGTCCTACAGCCAATTTCTCCAATCATGAAACTATATTAGCCGAGTCGTGAAACTATATAGGCATATGCTAAGTGGGCTGAGCTACAATAGAGGACCCAAAATAATAGGATGTCCATTACAAATCTAGACTTGTCCCTAGTGTTCGGTACTTGGGGTCCGCTCATGCAAGCACCGTGATTCTTCGTTCGATTGCTGGTGAATAACGTGTCTGAAATGCAACAGAACGTGCTCAACTGTTTCTAAACCTTTCATATGTCTTATAATCTATATGGTAAAATGTTTCAAGCTAAAACACTCGCACAATGTTCTTAACTGTTTGACATATCGAAGCTTTTATTTCATTGAACCGCAGTATACGTTACCGAGATACTATCAAGTGGAAAAGGAAAACGTAATGAACCACAGCTCCGTGAGCGTAAAAAAAATATCAGAGGCAACGGAATAAAAATGAACGGTGGGAGTACCCAGAACGAGGAATACGCATCCGGTGCGACACTGCGACGAAGGCACAGGCGCACAGCGTCTGAGACGCAGCGTCGTCCACGCGTTTGAAGCTTTCCTGTTCCATACGGCGGCAGTGGATAGAGACGGGATACGCTTTCCTTTTTCCTTAGCCTGCAAGAGAATCGCGTACCTTCATCTGGCGGCTGAAATTTCATTGAGAGCAACGCAACACGGTATTGGTCAACCTGCAGAAAATCTCCACTAGGGAACAGCGTGAACCGAAGCGTGTCGTTGGTGGGCCAGCGCTATGAGACATCTCACCTGCAGATCGGTCCCACTAAGAGCGTCCCAACGATGTCACTTCAGCTGAGCTGGAAGAGAGAGGAGAGCTGAAAAAGGTTTTTTAGACTAGTCCCTATTCGTTTCTTTTAACGCTAAATTTTAGAAGCCTCTAAACAAAGAGAACTCAGTACTAAATAAAGTTTAATAACAAAACCTTTTTACAGATAGGTACATCTTTACGAGACGAATCTAATGAGCCTAATTAATCTATATTTTGCTACAGTAATGCTACAGTAGCCATCATCTAATCATGGCGTAATTACCTTTATTAGATTCGTCTCGCGAATTAGATCAGGTTCTGTAGTTAGTTTTGTAATTAAACTTTATTTAATATAGCTTATCTAGAGTTTAGACCTCTCTAAAATTTAGACCCCTATGTGCCGAACACCCCCTAAGGTTTCCCTGCTTTATATTGAAAGCATAAGAGCAAGGCCATTCCGAGACCACGCACAGCCGATTCGGCGACAACCAACCGATCAAAGCTGCAACGCATGGGCTCTTTTTAGACTTCAACACAGGCGTGAGCCCTACATGCTAGAGAGAGGAGGGAGGTGCCAGCGGCCCCACTGCAGTCTTGGAGCCGGAGGAAGCTTGTCGTTGGCAGATGCGCCAATCTCCCTTCTCTCTCCTACCTTTTTCCTGCAAAAACTCACAGTAGTTGACGATACGACTCGCGTTGAGCTTGCTCTACCAGAGTAGAGTTTGCTCTAACAACGAGAGTTTTTTAGAGCTGAAAAAGGTTTCACTAGCACTTGTGCAGGAGACAGGGCGTGTTCGGCGCACGGGGGTCTAAATTTTAGAGGGGTCTAAACTCTAGATAAGCTATATTAAATAAAGTTTAATTACAAAACTAACTACCGAATCCTGGTCTAATTCGCGAGATGAATCTAATGAGGGTAATGAAGTCATGATTAGATGATGGTTACTGTAGTATTACTGTAGCATGACTGTAGCAAAACATAGATTAATTACGCTCAATTCGTCTCGTAAAGATGTACCCATCTGTAAAAAGGTTTTGTCATTAAACTTTATTTAGTACTGGATTTTCTTTGTTTAGAGCCCTCTAAAATTTAGTGCTAAAAGCACCGAACGCGCCCACAGTCTCGCTCGCTGTTCGAGGCTGTTGCATGCCGTATGGCCTCTGCTTTTTTATGGGCATTGATTTTGGTTGGTTAGTGGCTGGGTCCCGCGATGCTTTGAAGCATGTGTCTAAAGACAGCAGAAAAAAGAGATATCATTAGCTGTTGTCTCTTACACGAGGTGGGAAAAAAATTGCTAGCTCTTGCTTGAAACCGTTGGGCACGCTCTAAGCGACCCGAGAACAGGGTTTGCATTACCGTTTTGACCGGAAAAACCGGACGCCACCGAGATCTCCGGTTTTCGGAAAAACCGGTCAGAAACCGGATCAAAATTCAAATGACGAAATTTGAATGAAAAAGATCAAAATTTTCGGTAAACCGGTCCGGTTAAGCGGTAAACCGGATACAAATTCCGGTAAACAAAAATTTCGAAAAACCGGTTTAGAAAGGAAAAATGGAAAAAAATTAAAAATTAAAAACATTGAAACAAAAAATATGTAAAAAAACTAGATGCAATTTGCAGAGCAATGGTGGAAACCGAACACAAAAATTCGATTGTTTGCTTGGTCAAAAAAATCAAACAATGTTGTTGGCCGTCATTTTCTATTTTTCTAAATTCTTTTTTGAGTAAAGTGCATCCCACGTCCTTCAACTATTTCGGGATTCTCATCTAGGTCCATGAATTCTTAAAACGAAGATTTAGATCCCTAAACTATTTCAGGGTTTTCATCTAGGTCCATAAACTCTTAAAACGACAATTTAGGTCCAAAAACTATTTAAAAATTCTCATTTGGGTCCGTAAACACTCAAAACAAAATTTGATTCTCTAATCTTGTTTGGTACTTAAACAACCATTCAAAATATGGCTTGCGTTTGAATCATAATGACATTGTGTGCAATGTTTGAATTTCCGTTGGAACCGGTAATACCGGAACGACCAAAATATCTGGTTTTCCGGAAAAACGGTCCGGAAACTGAACAAAATTCAAATTCCAAATTTTGAATCTGAAAATCGGAAACCGGACCAAATTTTGAAAAACCAGTTCAGAGAGGAAAAATAGAAAAACGTGCAAAAAATTAAAAAAAAAAATCATTTTTTAAAAAATTTAAAAACGAAAACTGAGGAACAGTGTAAACCCAGGAAACTTCCTCGAATTTTTTGACCCATCAAACGATCGAATTTTCATGTTCCGTTTTTGCCATTGCTCTGCATATTTCATCTAGTTTTTTTACATATTAGTTTTCAAAATTTTCAAATTTTTAAATTTTTTTGAAATTTGAAATCGAAAACCGGACTACCGGGTAAACCGGACCGGACCGGTTTTTCCGGTTTTCGTGAAAACCGGTCCGGTTTACCACGGTTTTGTAAACCTTGCCCGAGAACCGTCCATGCGGGTGGGCCGCCACCTCTTTCGGCTGAACTGGGCCAGGAGTGGAAGATTCTGCGCCACTACAGCAATGGCGCGTGGCACATTTTGTATCACTGACGGGTGGGTCTGTTGGGGATCCGCGGAGCAGGATTCGATCCCGGACAGCCCTCTCTTTGTGCCCGAAGGGTTTAACCAGGCTAACCAAATTACCCTTCGTGTGTCGCTTGTCTTTCCTTCCGCAGGGATTGATGCTGGGCGCGAAGGGCGTACCGAGCGCCCGAAGGGTCTCCGTCATCCGAAGGCTCAAGACTTCGGGCGAAGCTCGGAGGGGCGCCTCGCGCATGTTCGAAGATCCGCGGGACCTGATGCAGGGCACGAAGGGCAGATCCATCGTCCGAAGGGTCGCTGCCACGCGAAGGCTATGGACTTCGGACGAGGCTCGGCTGGGTGCCTCGTGTATGCCCGAAGACCTATGGGTAGGCCCGGAGGACAAGTACGTCAGCAGCTAGGGTTTCTGGTGTACCATCGACGGGAAGATGGCAAAAGTCTATTGTGCCCTCCGGACATTTTTGTACCGAATATCCTGTACATTATTCTCCGTGATCAGGGGTAGTTTAGGCATCGATTTGTAATCCCTGATCACGGTATAAATACCCCCTCCCGTGCATTGGAGAGGGGGGGACTCTTTGCCATGTAACATGATTATGAATGCAATAGCCTAGGCTACGTGTTGCGCAGAGTCTCTTCGAAGCACGCGAAGCCACTTCTCTTTCGGCAACAACAAGATCAAACGCGGCAAGGACATCCCAAGGAGAAACACCGCTCCGCATTGGGGAAACCCAAGCCAATACCAACACCAATGCCCCTTGCGGCGAAGACAACCACACAAGAGAGGCAGCCAACAAGCAAATCATCCCTGCGGAAGAACCCACCTTCGCACAAGACACCGACACTGATACGGACGAAGATTGGGAACAGTTCGACAACACAAGGGTCAATTTCGATAACCCGGAGACCAGCAACGCCCAACAAGAGCGAGCAAGATGCGAAGACCAAGAGCAAGAGTACAGAGCCTTCCTCAAGTTGCAGAAACAGTTGAAGAGGCTCCGAGAAATACGAAGCGCTCGCCTCGAACAGGCCAACCAACATTCGAAAACAAGACTCCAAAGCAGAATTGAAGAAGCGAAGGCCTCAATCCTTCAGCTGGAAGAAGAATTGCGGGAAATGCAAGAGCAAAATACTGAACAGCAAGACCAAGTGTTTAGAAGAATAGCAAGACCAAGCTATAACATCACAAGACCCGAAGGGATAATCAGCAAATTGGACAAAAGCTCACCACTGTCTGAAGGCATTCAACCCACGAGATGGCCCACGTCGTACAAGCCAATACCTCTCCCGAGATACAATGGCCGTTTCGACCCAAGACAATTTATCATGAGGTACGAAGCTGCAATCTCCTCCGCCGGCGGAAACGACATCGTTCTAGCCAAAAAGCTTATCACTGCACTCGAGGGCCCGGCGTTGGATTGGTACTCAACCCTTCGCCCAGGCACAATATACTCGTGGGAAAATCTAAGGGACAAGTTGACTCAAAACTTTCAAGGTTTCCTGCGCAAAACCGTCTCAGCTCAAGAGCTACGGGCTTGCGTACAAGGAGAGCGGGAGCCCCTTCAAGACTATTTCCGAAGATTCGTAGAACTAAGATCTCAGGCCCCAGAAGTGGAAGATAGCTCAGCAATTGATGCAGCAATCGCGGGGCTTCGGGCCGGACCTTGTTCAACGCATTTGACAATGAACACTCCAGCGACTATCAAAGACCTATACACAGAGCTAGCAAAGTACAGCAAAGCTGATTCCGACTATCGAAGACGAAAAGCAACTGAAAATAGCCAAAAGCAAGTGGCGAAGTCAAACAACCAACGAAGCCAACCAGACTGGAACACCTCGAGAAGGCGAAACAAAGACAAACAACAAGCCCAATACATCAACCAGATCGACAGCCCGAAGATGGAAACACTTCCGGAGTCTAACAGTTACAGAGGAGGAAGAAACGGAAGAGGAAGAGGACGAGGCAAAGGAAGAAACCAAGAACCTCGCAAACCATACTGCATTTTCCACGGACCCGACCAAGGACACACCTCAAAAGAGTGCCCCGAAACCAAAACAGTCCTGGAAAGAATGAAAACAAAGGAACAACCCGCTCCCCCACCGCGAGTTGTCAACAATACCTCCGGAAACCATAATTGGCAACCATCACCACAATATAATCCTGCATACCCGCAAATCACTCCAGTTTACCATCAGCACTATCAAGGCACAATGCCTCACCCCTCGAGTTTCCACCCAAACAACTTCTCGCCAACACCTCAAGTAAACCACATCCCGAAGATGCTACCATCACCTTCGCACAATTATACAACACGAGAAGAGCTACCACCACCACCACCCATCACCAGAATTCCACCGAAGACCGAGTCAATCCATCAGACTCCTGCAGATCCACTGCCATCCTTCGGCACCATATTACCAATCACTGGAGGATCTTCGACGGACTTCGAGTCAAAGAGACAACGAAGAGATTATTTCAGAGCAGTAAACACAAATTTTAACGCAGCTCCAGTCAGAAAGACGAAATGGTCTCATGTGCCAATCACCTTTACCGAAGAAGATCTGTCACGTGGCGAACTCAAGAAGCACCCGCACAATTACGCCATGGTCATCAAAACAAACATCTACGGATGGGACGTCACCAAGATATTGGTTGACAACGGGGCTTCTTCGGACATCCTTTTCGCCAGTACCTTTGACCGGCTAAAACTGGACAGGAAACACCTTGAACCAATGGACACACCTTTGTACGGCTTCGGAGGAAAAAGGATCAACCCGCTGGGAAAAATCTCTCTGCCCGTGTCCTTCGGATATACGTCAAATCCCAGAACCGAACATATAACCTTCGATGTGGTGGAAATGAACTACCCATACAACGCCATCTTCGGCAGAGGCGTCATTAACACCTTCGATATTATCATCAGGAATTCATTCTTAGTCATGAAAATGCCCTCGCCGAAGGGAGTCATTACAGTCTTCGGGGACCAGCAAGAAGCCAGGAACATCGAGAAGGGAATAACCCCAGGGCAAAATAATGTCTATGTCGTAAGCGAAGATTCAGACAAAAAAGAAGGGCACAAACACTTAGCACCAGAAAAGTTGCTCGACAACGAAGAACCTCGCATCACCCACAAGGATGGAACAAGAAGAGTACTGCTCGACAACCTCATCCTAGATCAAGCAGTGATAATAAGTGATCTCCTCCCGAAGAACGAAGAAGAAGAACTCATAGAGCTGCTCCGCAAAAACAAAGACGTTTTCGCATGGTCATCAAAGGACCTCCAAGGTGTAAGCAGACAAACAATTGAGCATAAGCTGGACATTGATCCAAAGATCAAACCGAAGAAGCAAAAGCTAAGGAAAATATCAGACAACAGAGTCGCAGCTGTAAAAGCCGAAGTCCAAAGGCTCCTCGATGCTGGGGTCATCAGAGAAGTCAAGTACCCCACCTGGCTAGCAAATACAGTCCCAGTGAAGAAGAAGAACGGGAAATGGAGAATGTGCGTAGATTTCACCGACTTAAACAAGGCATGCCCAAAAGATGATTTCCCTCTGCCTCGCATCGACAAGATAGTAGACGCCGCAGCCGAAGCCGAGTTGCTTTCCCTGCTGGACTGTTTCTCCGGCTATCATCAAATCTTCATGAGAAAAGAAGACGAAGAGAAAACAAGTTTCATCACCCCCTTCGGAACTTTTTTGTTTCGTGAGAATGCCCGAAGGGTTAAAAAACGCAGGGCCAACATTCTGTAGAATGACTACCGAAGTACTGCAAGAAATGGAAGGAACAACAGTACTTGTATATGTCGACGACATTGTCGTAAAAAGCGATAAGCGAAGTGATCATATATCTCACCTAGCTCAGACCTTCGCTAAGTTCAGACAAGCAAACCTCAAGCTTAACCCAGAAAAATGTGTCTTCGGAGTTTCCAAGGGCAAGGTTCTCGGTTGCCTAGTATCCATCAAGGGTATAGAGGCCAACCCCGACAAGATAGAAGCCATCCTCAACATGAAAGAGCCCACTTCCATCAAGGATGTACAAAAGCTGACCGGAAGAATTGTAGCGCTCAACAGGTTCATTTCGAGATCAGCCGAAAGGAGCCTCCCTTTATTTCAAGTGTTAAAAGGCTCCGGAAGATTCGAATGGGGAGAAACTCAAAGAAAAGCCTTCGCTGACCTGAAGAAGTACCACTGTACTTATATGTCGCCAGCCCGAAGGCAAAAGAAACACTGTACTTATATGTCGCCGCATCCCACAGAGCAGTTAGCGCGGCCCTGGTCCAATCACAAGCAAAGACAAACAACAAGGGAATCGAAGTAAAGATTCAAGTCCCAGTTTATTATGTCTCCGAAGCCCTTTCCGGCTCAAAATTGTTCTATTCAGAGCTAGAAAAGATCGCCTATGCAGTAGTAATGGCTTCAAGAAAGCTGAGGCACTATTTCGAAGCTCATACAATAAAAGTGCTCACAAATCAACCTCTGTCAGAAATATTTGGCAACAGAGAGGCATCGGGAAGAATCTCCAAATGGGCAGCGGAACTATCTGAACATGTGGTCGACTTCGAAAGCAGAAGCGCCATCAGCGGACAAGTGCTCGCCGATTTCATCGCAGATTGGACTGAGCCTAGTTCCTACACCGAGGGCCCAGTCTTCGAGCAACCATGGCAAATCAGATGTGACGGAGCATGGGGTCACTTAGGGGCTGGGGCTTCGGCAGTCCTCACCTCTCCTTCGGGCATCAAACTGAGATATGCAGTCAGACTTGAATTCAGCAAAGAAACTGACAAGTGCACAAACAACATCGCAGAATACGAAGCAGTATTGCTAGCACTCAGAAAGCTAAGAGCTTTGGGCGTCCTCAACTTCGTAATCCACACCGACTCCAAAGTCATCCAGAGCCACATTGACAAAACCTTCACGGCCCGAGACCCAGAGCTGATCAAGTACCTGGACTTAATCCGAAGCACCGAGAAGCATTTCAGAGGTTTCTCTTGCGTCCACCTTGAACGAAGCGATAATCATGAAGCAGATGCCTTAGCAAGAGCAGCTTCAAGAAAAGAACCCCTGCCGCCAGACGTTTTCTTCGAAACATTAACGTCACCTTCGATAAAAACGCCTGAGAAGGAAATCAAGCTCGTAAACATCATACAAAGCGAAGACTGGAGATCACCTATAATGGCTTACCTTCGGAATTACTACGAACCTCTAGATGAAACCGAAGAAAAAAGAATGAAAGCAAGAGCAAGAAACTATGTTATACTCCATGATCAGCTATAGAGATCCAGCATTAGCAAACCCCTGCTAAAGTGCATCAGCAGCGAAGAAGGGATTCAAGTGCTCCGCGATATCCATGAAGGAATCTGCGGAGCCCACGCCGGAACAAAATCAATTTGCGCCAAAGCCCTTCGCCAAGGATTCTTTTGGCCCACCGCTTTCACAGATGCCCAGGACCTAGTCAGAAAGTGCGAAGCCTGTCAAAAGTTTGCAAGCAAACTCTCCGGCATTTCCCAGCCAACACAAGTAATCAAACCAACATGGCCCCTCCAGAGATGGGGTATCGACATCGTCGGGCCACTACCCGCTGCACAAGGGAACTACACCTTCGCGGTAGTCGCTCTGGAATATTTCACAAAATGGATCGAAGCAAAACCAATCGTCAACATCACAGCGCCAACTATACGTACATTCTTTTGGCAAAACATAGTGTGCCGCTTTGGGGTACCTCAAGAGATAACAGTTGACAATGGCAAGTAGTTCGACAACTACGAGTTCAAAGAATATTGCCGAAGTATCGGAACAACCACACACTTCGCCTCTGTGTATCACCCGGAGTCAAACGGAGCTGTTGAAAATGCGAACATGCAAATCTTCACAGGAATCAAAAAATGCCTTCTCAATCAGAAGAAAGGAAAATGGGCAGATGAGCTGTCGAAGATAATCTGGTCCCATAACACCTCAGAATCAAGGGCAACAAAATTCTCCCCTTTCAAGCTACTCTTCGGAGACGAAGCCATGACACCTGAAGAAATCAAGTACAAAGGCCCAAGAGCCGAAGCACATGAGATAAACCCCGAAGATATAGCAATATCGAAAGACATGATGGAAATGGACAGAATCAGTGCCGTCCAAAATTTAGAAAGCTATCAAACTGAAACAAAAAAATGGAGAGACCGCAAGGTGGTTAACAAATCCTTCTCACTAGGAGATCTAGTACTCCTCCGGAGCCCAAAAACGGAGGGCAAGGGAAAACTAGAGCCAAAATGGCAAGGACCTTACATCATCACCAAGAGCAACAGGCCCGGAGCCTATCATCTCTGTGACAAGGATGGAAACGAACTCCCGCATCCATGGAATGCGGACAACCTCAAGAGATATTTCGCATAACAAATGTATCAGGGCTTCGCGGAAATATAAGCGAAGTCCTTCTGCTTTTCGCCATAGCCTAGATTTAAATTCTGCAACTAAGGGCTCATACTCTTTTCCTCACAGGGGAACCCCATCCAGGGGGTGAGGTTTTTAACGAGGTGAGACCCAATGTAACCCCTGCAAATTAACGCAGCTCCTTTCCCCTATCTGTCTCTCAAGCATCACAACTTCGATGCAAACTCCATCGAGAGTTCGCCACATCTCAAGGGCAAAAACGCCCGAAGCGTAAACCTACGCTATTACGCAGAAACGCGTATCTCTCCGGCTTATCAGGGTAAAGAAATCCTGAGTCATTCCTCAAGCAGGAAAACTTGCAATCGCCCAGTAAAGCGAGGACATTCTTCGAGAAGAATGAAACGCCCAAGCGGCAAAAAAATCCCCGACACACAGCAGTGCGCCTCATGACTCCGTGGCCCATCATGTACGAAGAATCTAACTCATCAGAAACAGCCACCTACGATTAAAGCTACCACAGTTCCACCACTACCGACTGTACCCACAGTAAGAGCCACCTGACTCTTCGGCACCACGGTTGTAACAATCAACGCCCCAGATTAATAAAAGAGGGAAGTTTTTCCGAAGTGAAAGGCTTCGCGTTAGCAACCTCGCCCTCGATTGCTAGGGGGAGGGAAGTTTTTCCGAAGTGAAAGGCTTCGCGTTAGCAACCTCGCCCTCGATTGCTAGGGGGGAGGGAGGTTTTTCCGAAGTGAAAGGCTTCGCGTTAGCAACCCCGCCCTCGATTGCTAGGGGGGAGGGAAGTTTTTCCGAAGTGAAAGGCTTCGCGTTAGCAACCTCGCCCTCGATTGCTAGGGGGGAGGGAAGTTTTTCCGAAGTGAAAGGCTTCGCGTTAGCAACCTCGCCCTCGATTGCTAGGGGGGAGGGAAGTTTTTCCGAAGCTAAAGGCTTCGCGTTAGCAACCTCGCCCTCGATTGCTAGGGGGGAGGGAAGTTTTTCCGAAGACTCACAACAAATACAGGAATTGTATCATCGCTAACAATAAACAAACAAAACGACCAACACTCAGTCAAACCTAAAGCTCGAAAACGACAACAGAAATTCAAAGTTCAAGAAACATCCCAGGTAGCCCATCACCACGGCTATCGTCATACACCCACGGAACGTCATAAATCTCTTCAGACTCCGTAGTCTCGACCTTCGGGACGATCAGCGGAGGCCCGCGAAGCATCCGGCGCCTACCTCTCTGAAACAACTGAGTCACTTTGGCCCGAGCGGCAAAATACTCATTGAAAACGTAACCCCAGAAGCGACCAAGATCGTCATTGCCAACAATCTTCGTAACCAAACGATAGGCAGCGCGCGTAGCACAAATCCTACCGTTCTGATAGCATAAAGGTTCAACGACAACCCCCTCTTCGGAGACCTGCACACAGTATTACGTCTTTGAATTACAGACCTTAAAGTTACAAAACAAAAGCAAAACCCAGTAGCCCCGAGGATCTAAGCATCTTCGTTTGCGGCAACCTTCGCGGCAGGCTCCGACGGAGTAGCAGAGCCAGGTGTAGCGGAGGAAGCTTCGGCAACGACACCGCTCTTGGCGTTCTTCGCCTTCCCCTGCTCGTCAGCCGAAGATGGATTCGAAGACGAAGCGGGACCTCCAGCCTCTTTCCTTTTCTTCTCCCTGGCCTGTAAAAGGTCGATGGTTCCTCAACTCAATAATAATAATAAAAAAAAGAAGGTCGATGATTCTTTTTCTTCTCGAAGCCCTTACCTCATGCGCGCGAGAAACGGCGCTAGCACAGGCGGCCGCGGAGCCGTGCTTGTTCCAGTAAAACCTCCAAAAGCATTTCGCAACAATGCTAACGCCCTTGTCCAAGGTGTTAGGATCAGCACCCTCTATAGCTTCGCAAGGGAAGGTGGAGAAACCAAGTTCATGGAAGTCGCCAACCTTCTTCTTCGCCAGAATGTCCAGAAGCGCATAGAGACAGGTCTTCGCCCCATGATCACACATATTGACCACCAAGCTGGGCACAGACTGGAGCTCTTTCTCGACCCAAGTCAAAAAAGAGTCGAGGTTCAACTCATCTCCGGCGGGAAGAGGGCGAGGCTGGCGGCTGTAGCGAGCAAGAAGCTCCGAATAAGACCGAAACAAGGCCGAAGCCCTCGACCTCAGCCGTTCGGTTTCCGCTCTCATAGTCTCCTCCAGAGCGGCCTTTCGGTCCTCCACTTTCTCCAGTGCCGCCGCGTGTTTCCTTTCGGAATCTTCTTATAGGCGGCAAAGGAGTCAGTTTTCTCCTGGAGATCCTTCTTCAAGCGAGCGATCTCCTCTTCAAAGCTGGCTTCCTTCGCCTCCCAGCAACCTTTCTCCTCGCGAAGCGCAACGAGTTCTGGGGGGACACCCCCGAGGCCCACTTCAGTCTCCAACTTCTTCCGAAGTACCTGAGACGCCTGCGTAATCTGACAAAGAAGCGAAGTGTTAACAAAGACCAAAAGGTCAACAATACAAACGAAGAGAAATCCTCCAATCCAATTACCATTTGGCCTTGCCGGAGCAGTAAGTCGGCGAGGTTAGGAGCGGAGTTTGCCTCCAGCGTGGCCCGAAGCTCTACGCAATACAATTAAGGCGTGAGAACAAAAAAAATATATAAAAGAGTAAAGCGAAGAAAACTAAGGCCATAAGTCTAAGGACCTTCGGGATTGTATTCCCTCAAGCCACTCATCACCGCCAGCGAAACATCGAGAGAGCTAGCATCCTTCGTGGTCCCGTACGAGCTCCCCGCGTCGGAGCTCGAGTCAGAGTCGTCGCCCGAAGACGACGAACCATCAGAGCTCTCTGAAGCACTGGAGCTCCCGGTGTCTTCAGACCGTTCTACGCCGGTCGAGCCCAATACATCATCTCCAACCATGTCCACGGCGCTCCGGCCCAGCTCCGTGCCCTGCATCTCCTCAACATCTACACGAAGACTGCTGGCGCCATCCAACAACTCTTCGGTATCCGACAGCTCAATCACGGGAACCCTGTCCCGGCCTTCGGAAAGCGCCTCCAAGCCAGGAGAAACAGGCACATTCCCTGAACCAATCAACCCGGCACCACCAGCCACAGACTCATCCTCACCGCGGGAATTCGAAGCAAATTCCGTCTGCCCCGAAGCCAAGCGGGAACTTGACCCGCCTCGAACTGCATCCGAGATTCCGGAGCTTTTCGAACCTCGAGACACGACCCTCTTGCGCTTCCGGCGCTCGGCCTGCACGGTGCTCGTCGTAGCGACAACACTTGTCTTCTGCGGACGAGAAGCCGCTCGAGCCCGACCTCGTCCAGCACCTGAACCCGAAGACCCAGCGCCGCCGGCGGGAGCTTCGGCTTTCTTTTCCCAGCCCCTCATCTTGATATAAGATGTCGTTGTAATATCGGGCGTCTCCCCTTTCTTGAGCCGTTTTCTCCCTAAGGGCACGACCTGATTACCATAGCTGATCTTCAGCGAATCAAAGATCCGATTGATACGGCTGAAAGTTGCCTAGAGGGGGGGGGGGGGTGAATAGGCAACGCTAAAAACTTCTGCAAATTTGGACTTAAGCAAATCGTCAGAACTACCGGATACTCCGGTACCGGAATATCCGGTACTGTGTCGGACAATCCGGAACAGGGGATAATCTTGCGAAATTTGAAAACTATGAAGTTTCTAGCAATTTTACTTGAATCAGAAGACTTGTATAGATGCTATCAAGTGAATCTACACAACAATTGCGGAAGGAAACAAGTAGATAAGTAGATCGAGGCAATATAGCAATATATAAGCAATATGGATAAGAACAAGTATGAACAACGAGAACAATCAAGAGATAAACAAATTGACACACGATTTTCTCCCGAAGTTCAGGCACACACAGTGCACTACGTCTCCGTTGAGGAGTCCACAAAGGACCGGGTTGCTCTCAACCCTAAACCTCGCTCAAATGGTCACCAAGACCGATTTGAGTGTTCCACTAGCAAATCCCTTGCGGGAATGGGTAATACAAACTTCCCGGAGCTTCACCACACGAATTGGGAGCTCCCGGGCAACCTCTAGCCGTCTAGGAGCACAAAGCTCCAAGAGTAACAAATGAAACCAAGTGAGATGATGCCACAAGAAGCTCAAGAGTGGGATTGCTTGCTCTCAACACAAATCTCTTGTTCTCACACACTCCCTTGAGTGTATCACACAAATCTTTGGCTTGGGAATGAGTAGAGAGTGAGAGGGAGAAGCTTGGGTGTTGTTCTTTCAGTGGAGACGGAGAGAAATGGCCGTTGGAGGTGTATGGGTATTTATAGGCGCGGCCAAAAATCAAACCGTTGCGCTGCAGGTTAGGTCCTACCGGATACTCCGACACAGTGTCGGATACTCCGGTGGGAAGCAACTGTAATTGGGTTTCAGCAGGGCCGGATACTCCGGCACTGGGTCGGATATTCCGGTGGGAAGCAACTGTAACTGAGTTACAGTTGCCGGATACTCCGGCAGTGTGCCGGAACTTCCGGTGGGAAGCATCTGTAACTGGAAATTTGGTAAATCTCTCAAGCTGAAAACTGGTTGGTTTTGGTTCATGCAAAAGCTCTTGTGACATCAAAATACACATGATTACCACCCCTTTTGATAGTACGGCATTCCTAGACTCAATGAAAATATAAAAGAGATTAATCTTGTCCATTGAGCACTTGATGCCGTTCTTGTCAACACATGAAGGGATTGTAACTTTGAAATCATTTTGATTCTCCATTGTGAGACCTAGCTGAACATTTTCTCATTGCAAACATTAGTCCTTTTGATCGTTTTGACGTCAATCACACAAAACACATGATTAGAGGCCTAGATGCACTTTCAATCTCCCCCTTTTTGGTGATTGATGTCAAAACAACCAAATTATAGCAAGGATAAAGATATTCAATAAGAACTAGACAAATTTAGAGAAAGCTCCCCCTAAATGTGTGCATGAATTGAATTCATCACAAATGGCCTAACAATGCCAAATACATATTTTCAAGAGAGACAATATGAGAGCTCCCCCTAAAACCTTGCATGGACCAAATATCATCATATAGGTAATAAAAACAATATGCAACACATGAGAGCAATAAGCAATTTCACACAACCTAGAAATATAGAAACCAACAACCGTCATTACACCACATAGTCTCATGCATAGGACATAAATAAATTTAGTCTTACAATCAAGCACTTAGTTCAACACAAATAATAATAATGCTCCTAAAGTCCATCACTAGGTAGAACGATAAATTTCTCCCCCTTTTTGGCATCACATCACCAAAAAGAGAAAGAGACAAGGTGAATCACTCATCATCGCCGCTGCCCGCTGCTGCATCTTCCTCCTCACTCTCCTCTTCTTCTTCCTCTTCGCCTTCACCTTCAGCCTCGGTGTCCTCATCACTTTCCTCTTGACGAGTAGCCTTCTTGGTGAAGTTGAAGATGTCCTCATCATCATCACCATCGGAGGGGAGGTCGGGATACGGTGGAGGAGCTGCATATGGAACCTTATTGGCTTTGCACAAGTTGCGGATATTGCGCTCAGAATTCTCTTGACGCGCTCTTGCTTCCTCACGTGCCTCACGAATCTCAATAGCATTCTTGGTGCACTTGTTGTAGATTGCATTGAGGGCTCTAGCAATGAAAGAGGAGCTGCTAGAACGACGTCTGCGACGTGACTGAGATGTACCAACATGAGGAACTGTAGGATCAATAGCTGCTGCTGCTGCTGAGGTAGAAGAGGGAGTGGTAGAGGTCACTTTCCTGATCCTGTAGGGGGCATGCTTGCGGTCCTTATGAAACTCAACCCTCGTTACATGCTCAATCATCTTCATTATGTAAGGGGCATATGCACAGCTGCGACTTGCATCCTTAGAGATGATGTAGATCTGCCAAAAGATGAAAGCAAACACACTGAACTCATCTTTCACATCATCCTTATCTGACATGTACCACAGCAGATTCCTAGCATAGCTCAAGATGCTCGTAGCATCCCCTTTCTTGGGGAGAAGAGTGTGCCTGAAGAGAGAGTTACAATACTTGTAATATGGTTTCAAACCATGAGTAGTACCAAGCTTGGGGTGTCTCCCTTCATACATGAAAGCCATTTGCTCATCAGCAAGACAAAGATGATCAGTTATATCAGTCTTGCCAAGATCATCACTAGTGAAACCAAGTATAGCTGCAAAGTCACCATAAGAGACCTCAAAAGGATGTCCCTCAGTCATCCAATGAATCACTGGCTCATCATTGTTGACATCATCAATCCAATATGAAGCATAGAATTGTGCAATGACTTCTTCATTCCAATGATAGGGCATTGCCATAATATTTTTCATCCCCATACTCTCACACTTGGCAATGACCTGGTTGATGATGGGATCGTTCAGCTTCCTCATATGGTCCCAATCAACAAACTGCATAGGAAGAACAGGGGTGGTCTTGCTTTGGATAACATACTTGTACCAATCCCACTGAAACACAGTCTGAAAGCGATAATCAATAATATGGGTGTCATTCTCATACTCAAAGGGATCCTTCCGGCGAAGAGATGCCAAGTCATGCTTCCCTTTGGAGTAGTCCATATGTGCCTTACCCTCCATATTCCTTTCTTGAGTTGCAATGGGAGGATGCATCCTTGGGAACATGTTGGGGGACAATGGAGGAGGCTCTCTGTCATCTACAGGTGCCTTGCCTTTACTTCTTCCCCTTTTTGATGCACCTCCCCTTGAACTTGAAGAGTGCGGGTTGACGGTCCTCTTCTGCCCTTGACGCTGTCCATGGCCTTCCATCTGACACAAACATCCATGAAGGAGGTTTAAACATTAGAAGTTCAAGGATGAAATCAAAAATTAGAAGTAGGGACGAATTGTTCAAGTGTTAGGTTCTGTCGGATTGTCCGGCTCTGTGCCGGATACTCCGGCGTCGGATATTCCGGCACACAGTCGGATAATCCGGCAGACCATAACATTTCAAGAATTCGTCGAAACTCCCAAAATAGCCACAAGATTTCAACCAAACTTCTAGCATTGCTAAACAACCTCATATCCAACAACTTCACCGAAGGGAATCCACTAGAACATCCAAAACAAGAAGATCGAAGAGGGGGAAGACAAAGGATACCTTCAAGCACTTCCTCGGTTTCCGGAGGAAAAACTTGGGGGCACCGGAGTCTCCGGCGATTGGAGGTCCTTGGAATCCTTGAGGGAGTCGAATCCGCTCCAAAACACCCAAGATTCGACGATTTTGGTGGAGGGAGAAGAGAGGCGACGAGAGGAACACGGGCACGGTGAATATGAGTGGATAACGTTTCACCGCGGGGGTCAAAATCCTTATATAGCCGGTAACTGACCGGATATTCCGACTCGGAGTCGGATGTTCCGACAGTCCCAGGTCCGGATACTCCGGCTCCTTCCCGGAATATCCGGTGGGGCGAGTCTGTAACCAGTCTGACCAGGCCGGATACTCCGGCACCATGCCGGATAATCCGACGATCCCAGATTTTTCAAACTGACTTGATGAGGAGAATGAGGTTCAAAGGCGTTGAGGGGCAATGGATGGACTTTAAAGAACATTCTCATCATAAATGGTCAGTAAGCAAACAACAACCATAACTATGACCATTTACAACAAGATAGGATCAAAAGATCAAGAACCATTCAAATAGTTTTGAAAAATCACTCAAATCTTTTTACAATTCATTTTGTTTTGCAAGACTACCAAACTAGTAAACAACATTCAGATGTGCAACATTATACTCCACATTAGAAGAATCAAGGATATTCAATTCACTTCTAAGTTCACAAAAACGCTTTTCATCTAGGGGCTTGGTGAATATATCGGTAAGTTGGGCATCGGTTCTTATGTAACTAATAGTAATATCCCCCTTGATAGCATGATCTCTCAAGAAGTGGTGCCGGATATCTATATGCTTGGTTCTATTGTGATCAACGGGGTTATGAGCAATAGCAATGGCACTCTCATTGTCACATAGGAGAGGAACTTTGTTCATAGTGTAACCAAAGTCCTTTAGAGTTTGCCGCATCCAAAGTAATTGTGCACAACAATTACCGGCTGCAACATACTCCGCTTCGGCGGTGGAAAGGGCAACGGAATTTTGTTTCTTGGATGACCATGACACTAGGGACCTACCCAAGAATTGGCAAGTCCCGGATGTACTCTTCCTATCCACCTTACATCCGGCGTAGTCGGCATCGGAATAGCCAACTAACTTGAACTTGGAGCCCTTTGGATACCAAAACCCTAGGTTAGGTGTGTGAACCAAATATCGCAAGATTCTTTTAACGGCCACCATGTGGCTCTCTTTTGGAGCGGATTGAAATCTTGCACACAAGCACACACTAAGCATAATATCGGGCATAGATGCACAAAGATAAAGTAATGAACCGATCATAGAACGATATACCTTTTGATCCACGGGCACTCCTTTTGGATCAAGATCAAGATGTCCACTAGTTTGCATTGGCGTCTTGATGGGTTTGGCTTTGTCCATGTCAAACTTCTTGAGCATATCTTGAGTGTACTTGGCTTGACATATGAACGTGCCTTCTTGGAGTTGCTTGACTTGAAAACCTAGAAAGAACTTCAACTCCCCCATCATGGACATCTCAAACTTCTTGATCATGATCTTACTAAATGCTTCACAAAATTCTCGGTTAGTAGAACCAAATATAATGTCATTGACATATACTTGGCACACAAAGATATCATTATCAATTTGCTTTGTGAACAGCGTAGGATCAACTTTGCCAACAACAAATTGATTTTCAACAAGATAGAGCGCCTTATGGAGTTTGTAAACATGGTTAGGATACTTTGGGTCTTCAAACCCCGGTGGTTGCTCCACATACACTTCCTCACTAATTGGCCCATTGAGGAATGCACTCTTCACATCCATTTGTTGTAGCTTAAAACCATGGTGAGTAGCAAAGGCAAGTAATATACGAATTGACTCAAGCCTAGCTACGGGAGCAAAAGTTTCACCAAAATCCAAACCTTGCACTTGTGAAAATCCTTGTGCAACAAGTCTTGCTTTGTTTCTTGTCACCACACCATGCTCATCTTGTTTATTGCGAAACACCCATTTGGTGCCCACAACATTTTGCTTTGGTCTCTCCACCAACTTCCACACTTTGTTTCTCTCAAATTGGTTCAACTCCTCTTGCATGGCCATCACCCAATCCGGATCCTCGAGTGCATCTTCTACTCTAAGTGGCTCCAAAGAAGACACAAAAGAGTAATGTTCACAAAAATTTGCAACTCGAGTTGTAGTAGTTACCCCTCTTTCAATGTCACCAATAATGTTCTCGACGGGGTGATCTCTTTGTACACTTTGACGAACTCTTGGATGTGGCACTCTTTCTTCATTCTCTACTTCTTCTTCCTCTTCCTCATCTTGTACATCTCCACCACCACTTGAAGCTTGATCTTGGTTGTGATCTTGATCTTGGTCGTCACCTTGATCTTGAGCACTTCCTTGATCTTGCTCTTGTGTGGGCGGTGGAGTTCCTTGGCGTGAGGATGAAGGTGGAGCTTGATCAACTTGAGGCTCTTGTGGTCGAATATCACCTATGGCCATCCTTCCAATTGCCTCATGTGGAGGTTCTTCATTACCTATCACACTTGGATCAACTTGCTCTACTTGAGAGCCATTAGATTCATCAAATGTCACATCACGCGTGACCTCAACACAACCATTGGTTTTGTTGAAGACACGGTATGCCAAGACATTTGATCCATATCCAAGCAAGAACCCTTCATCGACCTTAGGAGCAAACTTTGAGGACTTGGGTTTCTTGTTAAGTATAAAACATTTGCTCCCAAATACACAAAAGTATGAGACATTTGGAACGTTACCGGTGAGTAGCTCATAGGGTGTCTTTTGCAAGATTCGATGGAGAAATAATCGGTTTGATGCATGGCATGCGGTGTTCACGGCTTCGGCCCAAAAACGGTCCGAAGTCTTGTACTCATCAAGCATTGTTCTTGCCATCTCAATGAGTGTGCGGTTCTTCCTCTCGGCTACCCCATTTTGTTGTGGAGTGTAGGGTGCCGAGAACTCATGCTTGATGCCTTCTTCATCAAGGAATTCTTCAACTTGAGTATTCTTGAATTCACTCCCATTGTCACTCCTTATCTTCTTGATCTTGACTTCATGTTCATTTTGAGCTCTTCTCACGAACTTCTTGATTATTCCTTGCACTTCACTTTTATCATGCAAAAAGTATACCCAAGTGAAACGAGAATAATCATCAACAATTACTAAACCATATTTGTTACCACCAATGCTCAAGTAGGCTATTGGACCAAAAAGATCCATGTGTAGCATTTCCAATGCTCTTGTGGTAGTCATCATATTCTTGGCGGGGTGAGGTGCTCCATGTTGCTTTCCGGCTTGACAAGCACTACAAATTCTATCTTTCTCAAAAGAGACATCGGTTAGTCTATGGATGTGACCGCCCTTTTGGAGATCATTAAGATTTCTCATGCCAACATGGGCTAGCCAGCGATGCCATAACCAACCCAAGCTAGACTTTGCCAACAAACATGTATTAATTTGGGTTTTATCCAAGGAAAAATCCACAAGATAAAGCTCTCCTTGCAACACACCATTAAAGGCAATTGAGTTATCGCTCCTCTTGAAAACGGTCACACCTTCGTTAGTGAAATAGCAATTAAAGCCTTTCTCACAAAGTTGTGAGACCGACATCAAATTAAACTCCAAAGAATCTACCAAGAGAACTTTTGAAACGGAATACTCGGGAGTGAGAGCAATGTTACCCATTCCAAGTACTCCTCCTCTACCATCATCACCAAAAGTAATTTCACCCATATCGGTTGTGTTCTTTTCAAGTGATGTGAACATCTTCTTCTCTCCGGTCATATGACTTGTGCATCCACTATCAAGCGCCCAACTTGTTCCACCGGAGGAATATGCCTACAAAAACAAATTAAGCCTTTGTTTTAGGTACCCAAATAGATTTGGGTCCTTGAGCATTAGTAACAAGCATCTTTGGCACCCACACACATCTTTTAATCATGATGTTGTGTGCACGGGGACCAACATATTTAGCAATAACTTTGCCATAAGAATTTCTAGTAAGCACATAATCGGCATAAAAGGTATCTTGAGGGGCATGCACTTTCTTCTTGTCTTTTGGTGCTTCACTCTTGTTCTTCATGGCACTTGTGGTCTTGACTTGCTCAACTTTGTTCACCTTCTTTGACCCCATGTTCCCTTTGTATATTTTTTGCTCACCCAAAACATAAGGTCGAACATGGGTATCCTTGATGATGAAGCTTGAGTCTTTCTCATCACAAAGCTCACCACCATATACGGTGAAGGGTTGGAGCCTATTTGTAGCATCCCGCCTCAAATCAATGAGGGGTTAGCTAACCAGGATCTTAATCGGGAAATACTTGGCGAAGCAAGTATGCATAGACCACACATATAAGCATAATTAAAATAATTTTACATTGAGTTTAGTTATTACATTGGTTCCATAATTAACATAAGATTTCCGTTTCGAAGTTCGATTTATTTTACATAAAAGGAGTTCGAAATTCGATTACAAACACGAGCGGAAGCGAAACATACGACGATACATATCTACAATGAAATCATGTCCGGCCCGTAGACATGATCTCACTCACCTTGCTCCTGTCGGGGAGAAGAGGGAACCCACTCAATGGACCAATCCTTGGGCGGTTCTCCCTCCCACACTACTTTACCGCAACACCCGCAGAAGTTGCAATCAGGAATACCTGCAGTAAAGTTTTAAACATCGAAACCCTGAGCAACTAATACTCAGCAAGTCTTACCCGTCAAATTGGCCATCTAAGACCGACTTCTAATATGCAGGGGGGGTTGACCAGGGGGTAAAGTTTAATTGCAAAAACGGCACTAATAATTGATCCTTATTTTCATATTTTAGCCAAATTAAAAGGGTTCTTGCATAAATATAAATATTAGCAACCTAACTAAGCAATACATGGTTGCAATACAATTAATTGAAGTACAACATCATATAAACATCATCAAGTGCACTTCTTACTACGATGTGACGCAGTGAACAAGTGGTACTCAATAACCGCGAGGGACGGCGATTCGAATCGATTTACACCTGCAGGCAAAACCCGAGATACACGACGTACGCTACTCGAAAGAGTCACGCACGGCAACCGTTTACAAGATACCATAAAGTCGAGCCGCTTAACACCTCTCCCGAGTACACGTCTCCCCACGCGATAGCCATGCCTGGTCTAACCGTGGTTCACCCGGGCACCCTCCCTTCAAACACTGTCCCAAATTCCACCATACCATCTTCATCACCAAAAGAGAGGTGGGTTCACGTCCAACAATATAGCATCGAGCTACTAAGTTTACTAGTTCCCATTCTCCTAGCATGCATCCGGTACTGTTCAAACTTGCTCAGCGGGGCCACAACGAACGGTCCTCAACCGACACAAACGGGGCTATGGCGAACAAGGCGAGCCTTGTAACCCCAACCTACACAAGAACTTCCCCGTTCGGTCTCAAATTCATTACCATCATCAAGTGAGAACATAAAGTAAATCCGACCCCGATTACCGAGCGGTCTCCATACCACTCGATATTCTACCGACGATACTACTTTAATTAAGCATAGCAAGCTAACGAGCGGTAGAACTTAACTTAACCAAACCCATAGGAATATCTGGAGATATATGCAACTAGGTTTTCAATCAAGTCCTATACGTAATGCACATTTCACGACTCGCAGTACATGTGAGAAAGTATAAGACTTTGTAAATATGGGAATGCACCGGGGCTTGCCTTGGGGCTGGTGGTTAGCACACTCAAGCACGTTCAGGTCAGCGCCGGTCTCCTCGGCCACGATCTCCAAGTCCTCGAGTCCGGCGTCGGTTCCTAAATGAATGCAACAAGATCTACAAAATCAAAGATAGTTCACGGAACTTCCTTGACAAATATGACATGGTGATGTTATGGTGCAAAGGCAACATGCTGGCAGGGCCATCTATCAGGTTTTTGCAGTTTGGTCCGAAGTGATTTATACAAAATACTTGGATTTAGGAATTTCCGTACGCGTAAAAGAGATCTTCTTCTAAAATTCGTTAAAAAGGGTTCTGGAAGATCAAAAATTAAATTGGTAATTTTATTTAGCATCTTCCTCCTAGGTACAGTAACATACCCAAAATTTGGTGCAAAAAGGTGCAGGAATAAAATCAATAAAAAGATTTTCCTAGCAACTGCAAAATGAAATTACTCCCAAAAGAAGATGCATTTCAAGATGCCACTTGGTGGGATGTTCAGTGAACCTATTAGGAGTGTGCATGCCAAAATTTAGAGTTTTTGCACTTACAGATCTTTTTATAGAATTTATTTCCTGATTCTCTTCTTTGAATTTTATAAAATTAACTGAGAAGAATTCAGATGTTCATGTTGAACCACTGGATATCTCTCACTTCAAGGATTCCAGAACACTTGAGTTTGCATTTTTACGATTTTTCTACGAATTTCTATCGAATTTACAAGTTTGGCCAAAATCTGGAATAATTCAAATAAAAGGAAAGGGGGAACTGTGCCCATGCCGTCGCCGCGCACGACGCCGGCGTTGGCAAGGTGGCTGTTCCGGCTAAACGGCGGCGAGTCCAGGTGCACACCAAGCAGGTCTCGAACCAGGGCAACTAGGCGACTCGGGATCACCTACGTGGGCACGTGCGCGCGGCCGGGAAGGTGGTCGGCGACGAGCGGTGGCGGCGGCGAGCGGCGGCGCTACGCGTTCCGGCGAGAGGAGGCAACGAGGTAAAAAGTTAGGGCGCGCACGAGCTTCACGGAGTGACGGAGGTGCTCACCGTAGCACGTATGCACGTGGAGGGAGGCCGGAGATGGGACTTCGTCGGAGGGGAGCGGAGGTCCGGTGAACGGCGGCGGGGAAGAAGTGGATTCCGGCGAGGTCTCTGCATAAGCAGCGTCGAGGTCACGCCGGTGAGTGCGTAGGGAGATGAGGTACTCATGTGCGCGATTAATTGAGATTTGGCTCACCGAAGAGGAAGAAGTCGACGTCGAAGTTGAACTTGCTCAAGCTCCGGCCATGGTCGATTTCCCGACGATTAACTCGCTAGGCTCGGAGAGGGGCTTCAGCGAGGGGAGCAGCAGCTTGAGGGGGCTCTTGCGCGCACTTTCGCTGCTGGCAACGAGACGCGGGAGTGGCTGGCACGGCGGCGAGGCAGCAAGCTCGCAACGACGGCGATGGCGGCTCGGGAAAATGGAGCAAGTGAGAGCGAGCTCGACGACTGGACCGAGGGAAAGAGAGGAGGAGATGAGGACGAGGTTAGGCCGGTCGTACGGGAAGGACGGCGATCACAGTGGCCGGAATGGGCAGTGAGAGAGGAAGGCGTCGCCGGCGGCGACACATGGAGGCTACAGTGCCATTTGAGAATTTTCGAATTTCAGTGATTTTCCTCGGTTTGAACTGATTTGATTTAAACTCGATCTTCCCGAGCTCCAAAAAATCACGAAAAACTCAGGTTTGGAAGATTTCGGTGAGAGGAACAACTTTGTCAATTGGCACTTTTGCTAAATCGGCTTGTATTTCAAATTAAAATTCGTTCAAAGTTAAAGTTTGAAAAAGGTTCATGCATTTAATTGACCCTTTAGATTTTTGCAGAAAAATCTCCAAAAATCTCCAAAATTCTCTTTTAGTCCCTGGATGCTGAGGAATTTTTCATTTGGGTCCACTTATATAGAAAATTTTAAAGTTGCAGTTCAAATGCTTGTTTGAAAGAAATTTCCCCAATTTGAAGTGATTTTGAATTCCTTTTCATTTAACTTTGATTTCTCTTGATCATTTTCACTAATTGAGATTAGTAACTTGATCAGGGACTAAATTTGAGTGGGATGTTACAGCCCTCCCCCCTTAAGAAAATCTCGTCCCGAGATTTGCAAAAGTGCGGAAAAGAGGGGGTAAAAGTTTGTTTGCTTTACCTCGATTGCGAAGCGAGAAAATCCGGAAACTTGGAGTTAAGAAAATCCTCTTGTTCCCATGTGGCCTCTTCTTCCGAGTGATTGCTCCATTGTACTTTGTAGAAAGTAATGGTTTTGTTGCGAGTCACTCGATCCTTTTTGTCGATAATTTTGACGGGATACTCGGAATAAGTGAGATCATCCTGCAAGCCCTCCACATCATCGAGTACCACATCAATAGGAGGCTTCAAACATCGCCTGAGTTGAGACACATGGAAGATGTTGTGTACTCCTGATAATTTTTCTGGCAATTCCAAACGGTATGCAACGGGTCCACATTTTTCAATAATCTTGAACGGGCCAATGTAACGGGGAGCAAGCTTTCCTTTGACTCCGAAGCGCTAAACACCCTTGGTTGGCGACACACGAAGATATACGTGATCATCCTGTCGAAATTCCAAAGGACGGCGCCTCTTATCGGCGTAACTAGCTTGGCGGGACTTTGCGGCCTTTAAGTTTGCTTGAATGAGCCGCACTTTTTCTTCGGCCTCGGCAATTAAATCAGGCCCAAAGTTCACCCTTTCTCCAGGTTCTGACCAGTTCAAGGGAGTACGGCATGAACGACCATAAAGAGCTTCAAATGGAGACATTTTAATGCTCTCTTGATAGCTATTGTTGTACGCAAATTCTGCCAATGATAAGTGATCATCCCAATTGCCACCTTCAGATAAAACACATGCCCTCAACATATCCTCCAGTATTTGATTTACCCTCTCAGTTTGTCCATCGGTTTGAGGGTGGTAAGCGGAGCTTCGAATTAACTTGGTCTTTAATGAAGCATGTAACTGCTCCCAAAAGCGAGCAACAAACTGAGGTCCTCTGTCGGATATGATGGTCTTCGGCACTCCATGCCAACACAGTATACGCGAGATATATAACTGGGCATATACCTTGGCAGAGTATCTAGTGTTGACCGGAATGAAATGGGCCGACTTTGTCAATCGGTCCACTACAACCCATATAGAATCATGCTTTCGAGCAGTGAGGGGTAACCCGACAATGAAATCCATACTTATGTCCTCCCATTTCCACGACGGAATACTCAATGGTTGCAGCTGACCAGCTTTTCTTAAATGATCAGCCTTGATTCTCTGACAAGTGTCACACTCGGCAACATATCTGGCCACTTCACGCTTCATGCGTGTCCACCAAAATTTGGTTTTCAAGCCCTGGTACATTTTATTGCTACCAGGATGAATGGAATATTTGGACAAGTGAGCTTCATCCAAAATTTTCTTTCTCAGCTCCATATCTTTAGGCACAACAAGTCGGTCATTGAACCATAACACTCCATCCTCCTCCTGTCGGAAACATTTGATGTCACCATTTTCCAGTCTTCGCCGGATATATTCCATCCCTTTATCTCTCTTTTGTGCAGCGATAATCTCCTCCCGCAGGGTGGGGATGAGAGCGAGATTATACAAAGCACCATGAGGGATAATCCTGAGGCTGGGTTCATTAGGGTCGCAACATACGGCATGATCCAATTTGCGAACCACCAGATTATTGCAATGTGACTTCCGACTCAAAGCATCGGCAACAACATTGGCTTTTCCGGGGTGGTAATGGATTTCCAACTCGTAGCCTTTGATCAACTCAAGCCATCTTCTTTGCCTCATGTTCAGCTCTTGTTGTGTGAAAATGTACTTCAAACTTTTGTGATCGGTGTACAAGTGAACCAAATTTCCCAGCAAATAATGTCTCCAAATCTTCAGAGCAAGAACAACTGCGGCCAATTCCAAATCATGAGTAGGATAATTTTGCTCATGTCTCCTTAGTTGTCGTGACGCATACGCAATGACACGACCGTCTTGCATTAGAACACAGCCCAAACCCGTGCCAGAGGCGTCACAATAAACATCGAATGGTTTAGTGACATCGGGTTGAGCTAACACCGGGGCGGTGGTTAAATGTTTCTTGAGAGTTTGAAAAGCTTCTTCGCATTTGCCATTCCACTGAAATTTGATTGCCTTTTTCAGCAGCTCCGTCATAGGCTTTGCAATTTTGGAGAAATTGGGGATGAATCTCCGATAATATCCTGCAAGCCCGAGAAAACTACGGATATCCTTTATACATGCAGGAGCCTTCCAATTTAGCACTTCTTGCACTTTACTTGGATCCACTGAAATACCTTCATCGGAAACAATATGGCCCAAGAAAGGTACTTCTCTCAACCAGAACTCGCACTTGCTGAATTTTGCATACAGCTTGTGATCACGGAGCCTCTGGAGTACAATCCGGAGATGCTCAGCATGCTCTTCTTCTGACTTGGAGTAGATTAGGATGTCGTCAATGAATACCACCACAAACTTATCCAATTCCGGCATAAACACCGAGTTCATCAAGTACATGAAATAGGCCGGAGCATTTGTTAGTCCAAAAGACATAACGAGATACTCATATAGACCGTACCTCGTAGAAAAAGCTGTCTTTGGAATATCCTCAGCCCGAATTTTAATCTGATGATAGCCGGAGCGAAGGTCAATTTTTGAGAAGACCTTTGCACCCACCAATTGATCAAATAAGATATCAATCCGCGGAAGAGGATACTTGTTCTTGATGGTGACAGCATTCAGCGGTCGGTAATCCACACACAACCGAAGTGTCTCGTCTTTCTTCTTCACGAAAAGTGCCGAACAACCCCAGGGAGAAGAACTTGGGCGAATAAAACCCTTGTCCAAAAGGTCATGAAGTTGTTTCTTTAACTCTGCTAACTCATTTGGTGCCATCTTATATGGTTGTCGGGATATTGGGGCGGTTCCCGGCTGCAAGTCAATCCTAAATTCCACATCCCGGTCGGGCGGTAAACCCGGTAAGTCCTCTGGAAACACATCGGGATATTCACAAACCACTGGAATTTCTTCGAGACATTTACCGGTGGTGTTGTGAACTAGGGGGCCTCTAGTTGGTATTAAAGGTAACCTAAGTACGGCGGATCCATTGATGGGGGAGTCCAAATGGATTTCCCGCGAATCAATGTGCAGCACGGCTTTATGATACTTCATCCACTTCATACCCAATATCACATCTAAGCCTTGTCCATCCAAAATGATGAGGTTTGTCGGATATGTCACACCCTCTAAAATAATAGGCAAGGCAAAAATCCCTTGCGTGGCGAATATCTTTCCACCAGGCGAAGTAATTAAATACGGTGCTTTTAGGGTGGTAGGGGTGAGATGCAACCTTTTCACACAGGCTCTGCTTATGAAATTATGCGTTGCACCGGAATCAAATAGCACAAGGACGGGGTGGCTGTGAGCGGAAAACGTACCCGCAAGCACTGGTTCTCCGTCCTGAATGTCCTCGGCCGTAGTATGGTTGACACGGCCACTCTTGGGATTGTTCACAGATGCTTGAGAGCTCTGCCTGCTGCTGTTGTTACTGCTACTGCCCTGTGACTTCTTCGGGAATCGGCAATCCTTTGAAAAGTGACCAGTGCGGCCACAATTGAAGCAAGTGTATGGATTGGTTGCCACCACTTGAGAACTCTGCTGTGACGGGCGAGAAGTAAAAGAGCGCTGCTGGCTGGAGCCCTGAGAAGCACTCCTCTGCTGATTGGCGTGAGCACGGTGCCCACCACCATTAGATTACAACACTGCTGGCAACGCTTTCCAAATTAACGAGCTGCGGGACTCGAAGAGTTCGGTCAACCGACAAGTTGCTACTAACCTAAGTCATACACACTAGTTAGCTACTTCAAAGCCTACTCGAAGACCACTACTCGTGTGGCATATTGCTACCCGCATCGGAAAGCATGTCTTCATCATTAGGGTTAGCGGGTGGCTCGTAGTCCACACCCGACGCGCCCTGCACCACGTGCTGGTCATCCATGGCAAGCGGCTGGGGGTTGTGGTGCGCCACTTGGATCTGGATCAGCTCAACAAAAGCATCGTGAGCTGCATCAGCCTCGGCCTGCACGTGCTGAATCTGATCCTGGGCTTGAGCAAGGTTAGCCTGAGCGACGTGCAGCTGCGCCTGAAGGTGATTGACTTCCCCGTTATGTTCTGCTGCAATCTGGGCCTTCTCATCAGCGAGGTCCTTCACTAACCCATGGAAGTCATCCACATCCTCCTTCAACAGCTCATTCTGCCGCTGCAATGCCATGCACCGCTGCTCGGACTCCATGAGCTGAGCCTCCAGCTCGGCGATGCGTGCAGCCATAGCGGCGTTTTCCACCAAGACATCGTTGAACGCCATCTGCGGGGTCAAGTTTGATAAAGTCAAACCATAATGCCCAGCAGTAAAACATGTTAAGGAATTAACATATAGCATATTCAACGATTAACAATTGTGGAATTCAAACCATGGACTTCAAAACTTGCAACACATAAGTAACCAAATCTGTCGAAAACTGGCACTGATTACTAAAACGAAAACTGACATGTTTCCAGGCAGAAACCGAAAATTCGGTAGTTACGAAAGTTGTAGATAACTTCAAGAGCTTTCCAACAAGTACTCATTCACCTCAACCAGATCAGCATAGAGGAAGTTATGATATTTCAAAGTTCGACCTTTGTCTGCTGAATTTCTGTTCTGGACAGACTGAACTCGATTTACTAACTACCGAATTTCGTCAGGTTCCAGAGCGAATCACAGAAAAAGTTACATACCAAACCTGTAGAGAATTCTGATATCTTTCCATAGAGTGCTTAAACACGACAATTGGATTTAAAACGGAGGAGTTATGGCTTGTTGAAGTTGACTGAAAACTTCGACCGGCGGCAGATTTGGACTTCTTCGTTTGAATGTTTTCAAATTCGTTTGAATGGATTGTTTCGTTACAATTTCCGATATTTACGAACGCAACCAGGTTTCTTTGCAACTTAAGTTCATGAACATGCTAAATGCAAATGCAATGCAACCATTTTTATTAACCTAGTTTGTTCGTTCCTCACCAAAAGAAAAGGGTGCCATTATATCGGCAATTTCGTTTCGGTGGCAAAACGTCTCTCGACCGTGTTAGTCTAGCAAACGGTGTGACCTCTAACGTGGTTGGTACCTGCAGAAGATTCACAAACAACAAAATAAAGCATAAACAACAAAAAGGCCATGAGATCAACGATCCATGCCTAACCATACAACATCGAGGCCACGCGGTCCTCGACCCATGCCAACCACAAACCTTACCTTTTCATCTCGCCGACATTTCAGAAAAGAAAAGAAAACAATCAACCTATTCAAGCAAGACTCGCTAATTGCCACCTTAAACCACTAACATCCTTATATAGGGCCGACTAAACCGTACCTCACCGTAAGCGCGGTTTTCGAAAATAATGCTCATTAGTGTGGTACAACCCGACTTTGCTCTGATACCAGCTGTAGCATCCCGCCTCAAATCAATGAGGGGTTAGCTAACCAGGATCTTAATCGGGAAATACTTGGCGAAGTAAGTATGCATAGACCACACATATAAGCATAATTAAAATAATTTTACATTGAGTTTAGTTATTACATTGGTTCCATAATTAACATAAGATTTCCGTTTCGAAGTTCGATTTATTTTACATAAAAGGAGTTCGAAATTCGATTACAAACACGAGCGGAAGCGAAACATACGACGATACATATCTACAATGAAATCATGTCCGGCCCGTAGACATGACCTCACTCACCTTGCTCCTGTCGGGGAGAAGAGGGAACCCACTCAATGGACCAATCCTTGGGCGGTTCTCCCTCCCACACTACTTTACCGCAACACCCGCAGAAGTTGCAATCAGGAATACCTGCAGTAAAGTTTTAAACATCGAAACCCTGAGCAACTAATACTCAGCAAGTCTTACCCGTCAAATTGGCCATCTAAGACCGACTTCTAATATGCAGGGGGGGTTGACCAGGGGGTAAAGTTTAATTGCAAAAACGGCACTAATAATTGATCCTTATTTTCATATTTTAGCCAAATTAAAAGGGTTCTTGCATAAATATAAATATTAGCAACCTAACTAAGCAATACATGGTTGCAATACAATTAATTGAAGTACAACATCATATAAACATCATCAAGTGCACTTCTTACTACGATGTGACGCAGTGAACAAGTGGTACTCAATAACCGCGAGGGACGGCGATTCGAATCGATTTACACCTGCAGGCAAAACCCGAGATACACGACGTACGCTACTCGAAAGAGTCACGCACGGCAACCGTTTACAAGATACCATAAAGTCGAGCCGCTTAACACCTCTCCCGAGTACACGTCTCCCCACGCGATAGCCATGCCTGGTCTAACCGTGGTTCACCCGGGCACCCTCCCTTCAAACACTGTCCCAAATTCCACCATACCATCTTCATCACCAAAAGAGAGGTGGGTTCACGTCCAACAATATAGCATCGAGCTACTAAGTTTACTAGTTCCCATTCTCCTAGCATGCATCCGGTACTGTTCAAACTTGCTCAGCGGGGCCACAACGAACGGTCCTCAACCGACACAAACGGGGCTATGGCGAACAAGGCGAGCCTTGTAACCCCAACCTACACAAGAACTTCCCCGTTCGGTCTCAAATTCATTACCATCATCAAGTGAGAACATAAAGTAAATCCGACCCCGATTACCGAGCGGTCTCCATACCACTCGATATTCTACCGACGATACTACTTTAATTAAGCATAGCAAGCTAACGAGCGGTAGAACTTAACTTAACCAAACCCATAGGAATATCTGGAGATATATGCAACTAGGTTTTCAATCAAGTCCTATACGTAATGCACATTTCACGACTCGCAGTACATGTGAGAAAGTATAAGACTTTGTAAATATGGGAATGCACCGGGGCTTGCCTTGGGGCTGGTGGTTAGCACACTCAAGCACGTTCAGGTCAGCGCCGGTCTCCTCGGCCACGATCTCCAAGTCCTCGAGTCCGGCGTCGGTTCCTAAATGAATGCAACAAGATCTACAAAATCAAAGATAGTTCACGGAACTTCCTTGACAAATATGACATGGTGATGTTATGGTGCAAAGGCAACATGCTGGCAGGGCCATCTATCAGGTTTTTGCAGTTTGGTCCGAAGTGATTTATACAAAATACTTGGATTTAGGAATTTCCGTACGCGTAAAAGAGATCTTCTTCTAAAATTCGTTAAAAAGGGTTCTGGAAGATCAAAAATTAAATTGGTAATTTTATTTAGCATCTTCCTCCTAGGTACAGTAACATACCCAAAATTTGGTGCAAAAAGGTGCAGGAATAAAATCAATAAAAAGATTTTCCTAGCAACTGCAAAATGAAATTACTCCCAAAAGAAGATGCATTTCAAGATGCCACTTGGTGGGATGTTCAGTGAACCTATTAGGAGTGTGCATGCCAAAATTTAGAGTTTTTGCACTTACAGATCTTTTTATAGAATTTATTTCCTGATTCTCTTCTTTGAATTTTATAAAATTAACTGAGAAGAATTCAGATGTTCATGTTGAACCACTGGATAGCTCTCACTTCAAGGATTCCAGAACACTTGAGTTTGCATTTTTACGATTTTTCTACGAATTTCTATCGAATTTACAAGTTTGGCCAAAATCTGGAATAATTCAAATAAAAGGAAAGGGGGAACTGTGCCCATGCCGTCGCCGCGCACGACGCCGGCGTTGGCAAGGTGGCTGTTCCGGCTAAACGGCGGCGAGTCCAGGTGCACACCAAGCAGGTCTCGAACCAGGGCAACTAGGCGACTCGGGATCACCTACGTGGGCACGTGCGCGCGGCCGGGAAGGTGGTCGGCGACGAGCGGTGGCGGCGGCGAGCGGCGGCGCTACGCGTTCCGGCGAGAGGAGGCAACGAGGTAAAAAGTTAGGGCGCGCACGAGCTTCACGGAGTGACGGAGGTGCTCACCGTAGCACGTATGCACGTGGAGGGAGGCCGGAGATGGGACTTCGTCGGAGGGGAGCGGAGGTCCGGTGAACGGCGGCGGGGAAGAAGTGGATTCCGGCGAGGTCTCTGCATAAGCAGCGTCGAGGTCACGCCGGTGAGTGCGTAGGGAGATGAGGTACTCGTGTGCGCGATTAATTGAGATTTGGCTCACCGAAGAGGAAGAAGTCGACGTCGAAGTTGAACTTGCTCAAGCTCCGGCCATGGTCGATTTCCCGACGATTAACTCGCTAGGCTCGGAGAGGGGCTTCAGCGAGGGGAGCAGCAGCTTGAGGGGGCTCTTGCGCGCACTTTCGCTGCTGGCAACGAGACGCGGGAGTGGCTGGCACGGCGGCGAGGCAGCAAGCTCGCGACGACGGCGATGGCGGCTCGGGAAAATGGAGGAAGTGAGAGCGAGCTCGACGACTGGACCGAGGGAAAGAGAGGAGGAGATGAGGACGAGGTTAGGCCGGTCGTACGGGAAGGACGGCGATCACAGTGGCCGGAATGGGCAGTGAGAGAGGAAGGCGTCGCCGGCGGCGACACATGGAGGCTACAGTGCCATTTGAGAATTTTCGAATTTCAGTGATTTTCCTCGGTTTGAACTGATTTGATTTAAACTCGATCTTCCCGAGCTCCAAAAAAATCACGAAAAACTCAGGTTTGGAAGATTTCGGTGAGAGGAACAACTTTGTCAATTGGCACTTTTGCTAAATCGGCTTGTATTTCAAATTAAAATTCGTTCAAAGTTAAAGTTTGAAAAAGGTTCATGCATTTAATTGACCCTTTAGATTTTTGCAGAAAAATCTCCAAAAATCTCCAAAATTCTCTTTTAGTCCCTGGATGCTGAGGAATTTTTCATTTGGGTCCACTTATATAGAAAATTTTAAAGTTGCAGTTCAAATGCTTGTTTGAAAGAAATTTCCCCAATTTGAAGTGATTTTGAATTCCTTTTCATTTAACTTTGATTTCTCTTGATCATTTTCACTAATTGAGATTGGTAACTTGATCAGGGACTAAATTTGAGTGGGATGTTACACTATTGAAGCCATCTCTTGCCATCTTGAACCTCTTTTCTTTTTCACCTTCACCTTCACCTATCATGCCTCTATTGATGATGACATTCATCCTCTTGATTTGCCCTTTCAAAAGCTTCACCTCTTTCTCATGGTTAGCAAAAACATTGATATCACATTTATTACATTTTGCACAACCTTTACTTGTGGAGGGATCGATTGCTAGAATGGCATCTTTTGTAGGTTTTGAGGTGCTAGACCAAAGAGCATCAAATTGCACTTCAAGATCCTTATGGGCCTTGACTAGCCCACTATGTTTTTCTTGAAGAGCAACATTTGAGCTCTCAAGACTTTTGCAAGTCTCCTTGCTTTTCGCAAGTTCTTGGCCCAACTTTTCCCTCTTTTCCTTTTCACATGCCATGAGCTTGTTGAGTTCAAGGTTTCTCTCCTTTTCAATGATGAGCAATGCTTCTTGTTTCTCAAGTAACTCATCTCTAGCAATCAATTCCTTCATAAGTCTCTTAAACTTGGTGATTGCATTTTTATCAAAACCTTTAAGCAAGCTTTCACAATCACTATCATCATCATCATCACTATCATCACTAGCATCATCATCATCACTATCTTCAAGAGTAGAGGGAGAGACAACTTTAGTAGTTACCTTCCGGCCCATGGCCATGAGGCAAATACCACGTGGTTTGTTGTCACTTTCATCATCGGTGAGGGTAGGATCATCATTGTAGGTGGGAAATAGCTTCTTGCTTGATGATGTTGTCTTGTTGATAGCAATGGTGGCAATGCCTCCTTTGCCGGAAGCTTCTTCATGTGAGGCTTCCTCCGCTACATGAGCATGACCGGTGTACTTCTTCTTGTATTGCTTCTTGTCCGCTTGATGACCTTTCTCTCTTCTTTCATCTTCTTCCTTGACGGGACAATTTGCAATGAAATGTCCGGCCTTCTTGCAATAGTAGCAAATTTGCTTTGAGCTTGATCTCTTGCCCTTTGAGCCACGCTCTTTCTTCATGAACTTCTTGAACCGCTTCACAAAGAGAGCTAGCTCTTCATCATCGGAGCTCTCTTCTTCTTCATCTTCACTTGAGCTCTCTTGAACCGGTTCCTTGCTCCTCTTCTTGCTTGCCTTGAATGCAACTTCTTTGTTCTTGGAGTTGGAAACGGCCGTTGCTATTTGCTTGACATATTTGGCTTCCTCCTCCATGATCTCATGATTTATGATCATCCCAAGTACTTCATCCGGAGACATCCTCTTGTAGTTTCTCATTTGCCGGATCATGGTCACAAGAGTGATGTTCCTTGGTGAGAATGCTCTAGTCAACAACTTCACCACTTCATGATTTCCATACTTGGTGCATCCAAGTGCCTTAAGCTTGTTGATCTTGACCTTGAGACGGTTGTACATTTGTTGAGGTGTCTCATCATCCTCCATCACAAACCTACCAAGCTCTCCTTCCAAGATTTCAATCTTGGCTTGCTTGACGGAGTCTACTCCTTCATGACCTATACAAAGAGTGTCCCAAATCTCCTTTGCACTTGTCATACCACCAACTCTTTTATACTCTTCATTGCTCAATGAGGTGAGGATCACGGCTGCCGCTTGTGCATTTCGATGCCAATTTTGTTCTTCCTCTTGTGTGAGTTCATCATCTTCTTTGTGTCTTTTCAAACCTACACACACAACTTTCCAAATACTTGGATGAAGAGAGATTAGATGCAACATCATATTGTGCCTCCACTTGGTGTAGTGCGTCCCATCAAAATGATGCGCCCTACCAATTTGCACAGCTGTAAAGTTAGTGTGAGAACTCAATTTTTCATAAGTAAAAGGCATAGCATGTAAATTTTCACTTCTCTTGCTTCTTCTAGAAGCATGTGACCTTCCACCTTCGGAGTGTGCAACTACGTTTTCTTCTTCTTCTTCTTCTTCGGACACGCTTGTGTACGCATCCTCTACCAACACATCTTCATCTTCATCTAGGTAGTCGATCAACCGAGGTTACTTTGACTTCTTCACGGACTTGTTCTTCTTCTTCCTCAAACTCGAGGGATCACCAAGAGTTGCCTCCATCTTTCTCCAAGCGGTTAAGCTTCAAATGGAGAACCTTGCTCTGATACCAATTGAAAGTTGCCTAGAGGGGGGGGGTGAATAGGCAACGCTAAAAACTTGTGCAAATTTGGACTTAAGCAAATCGTCAGAACTACCGGATAGTCCGGTACACTGCCGGATACTCCGGTATCGGAATATCCGGTACTGTGTCGGACAATCCGGAACAGGGGATAATCTTGCGAAATTTGAAAACTATGAAGTTTCTAGCAATTTTACTTGAATCAAAAGACTTGTATGGATGCTATCAAGTGAATCTACACAACAATTGCGGAAGGAAACAAGTAGATAAGTAGATCGAGGCAATATAGCAATATATAAGCAATATGGATAAGAACAAGTATGAACAACGAGAACAATCAAGAGATAACTTCAGGCCTTTTAAGCCCATTAAACTTCGGGCGGCGGTAAGTGACCTTGCGCTCCTCGAGCTTAATTTTCTCGGTGCCATCCGGTTTCCAGCCACCCTCCACAGGCCAAACACCAGCAGCAATAAACTCTACAACAGTACGGCCGCTGATGATCTTGCAGGCTTTCTTGAAAGCATCACAACAAGGCTGGAAGGTCTTGCCGCGGCCGGTGAAAGCAGGAGAGAAAATGGGCTCCGCTGGAACCAGCGAACTGGCTAGTGGGTAGCACAAAGACCCATCATCATTCTCCCCTTCGGGTACCTCAGCGTAGAACCAGTAGTCAACCCAATCATTGTCCCAGCGATTCCTCGAAGCGGTAACCAAAGCAACCTTCTCGAACTTCGACTTCTTACTGAAGCTTCGCGGCTGGAAAGTGCAGACCCCATACTGAAGAAGTAGGACATCGTTGTCATAGTACACCTTCTTGTTCTGCAAGTGACAACTGAAGAAGCGCAAAAAGGCTTCGTAGTTCACCTTCGCATTGAATGTTCTCACGGCCCAGATGAACTTCGACAGTTGCACGAAGGCGTTTGGCGTCAAGTGATGTATCTGAATGCCGTACGCCGTAAGCACTCGCTGGAGGATGAAAAGGGCAGGAAGCCGAAGCCCGGCCTCGAAATAATCCCGAAACACAACCGCCTCATTAGCCTTGGGCTGCGGAATTTCCTCGTCGCCTGGATAGCGTGCCCTTCCAGCCTCGAAGTAGCCCCTCTCAACATACATAGCGAGCTCGGCTTCGCCAACCCGGGAGCGGTTCAAGCGATAAGTCTTGTCAATAACTGCAGGTGTCCGAATCCGGGCGTCAGACACCTTCGAAGAATGACCATAACCGGAAGTACCCTGCCCCTCTGCAGCCGAAGATCCAGCGTCAACGCCGGCCTTAAAGCGTTTTCTCCCGAAGTCCCCAGCATAAGCGCTCTCGATATAAATCTCATAATCCCTATTAGCCTCAAAATCCTTACCTTTAACCGGAACCGAAGCCTCCGCGTCGTCTGCCGAGGGCTTTTCAACCGGAACGTCTTCCGGAGCTTTATGGCCTCCGGACCCGCCGCCAACGACAGCTTCCGGGACTTCGGGCTCGCCCCTACCGGAGACATCCTCCGGATCACGAGCACCAGTTTCGCCTTGGGGCAAGGAGTCCAGCAACTCCTCTGAACCGTCACCATCAAGGGACATTGCCCCCTCCTGGCTAAAAGCTGCCTCTTCGCCTGACATCGCCGGCTCCTCGTCAACGAGATCAACAGTCTGCTTCGTCGCAGCCATCAAAAGAGCCTAAAGCTGCACGAAGACAAATCTTACAATGAGAATCATCGTGCACCCATCCGAAAACCCGAAGAGCGACCAACCACAAACCTTAAGAAGATCACGAAGACTGAAAGGAAGTAGCGTCGAAAATCGAAACCGCGAAAACAACAGCGAAAACCCGAAGATCACAAAGGAAGTGAGGTGAGCGCGGAAAATGACCGGCCCCCTCCCCTCCTTATATAGAGGGGTAAAAACCGAGCAGTTAATGCGCCCTCGAAAACCGCGAGTGCGGATAAGATCAACATTTTCACCGCGTTCTCGACCTCCGGACAACACAAAATCATCTTCGCACTCTACAGCCAGCATCAACCCCAATGAGCGAGGGAAGTTTTTCCGGGATCGGCTCCGGCCACATCCGATCGTTCTTCGAGGGTTCGGCTCATCGGCGTTGAACCACGCCCACGAGGGGCTACTGTTGGGGATCCGCGGAGCAGGATTCGATCCCGGACAGCCCTCTCTTTGTGCCCGAAGGGTTTAACCAGGCTAACCAAATTACCCTTCGTGTGTCGCTTGTCTTTCCTTCCGCAGTGATTGATGCTGGGCGCGAAGGGCGTACCGAGCGCCCGAAGGGTCTCCGTCATCCGAAGGCTCAAGACTTCGTGCGAAGCTCGGAGGGGCGCCTCGCGCATGTCCGAAGATCCGCGGGACCTGATGCAGGGCACGAAGGGCAGATCCATCGTCCGAAGGGTCGCTGCCACGCGAAGGCTATGGACTTCGGACGAGGCTCGGCTGGGTGCCTCGTGTATGCCCGAAGACCTATGGGTGGGCCTGGAGGACAAGTACGTCAGCAGCTAGGGTTTCTGGTGTACCCTCGACGGGAAGATGGCAAAAGTCTATTGTGCCCTCCGGACATTTTTGTACCGAATATCCTGTACATTATTCTCCGTGATCAGGGGTAGTTTAGGCATCGATTTGTAATCCCTGATCACGGTATAAATACCCCCTACCGTGCATTGGAGATGGAGGGACTCTTTGCCATGTAACATGATTATGAATGCAATAGCCTAGGCTTCGTGTTGCGCAGAGTCTCTTCGAAGCACGCAAAGCCACTTCTCTTTCTCTCACGCTTTCTCTCCGTGCTTCACCCGATGCTGGGTTTTCTTGACGAAGAATACCAACAGGGTCGTCCCTGAAACGGGACCGCGTGTAGGACAACCGACCATGCGTTCACGCGTACACTCGCGAAGGATCTGTAGGGAGACGCTCTTCTCACTGACAAATGATCCCATGTGATATATGGACCCACACGTCATAGTACAAATGACGAAGACGCGTCTAAGAAATGTCGTAGCAACCTCGTCCGTTCCCCTCCGCTATATAAGATGGGAGAGCCTTTGTGCCGTCCAAATTATCCAACTCTTGCAAAGTTGCAATTTAGCACACAAACAAATCAATTCGGAAGAAGCAATCTTGGAAATCATCAGTCTTCTCCGCCGAATCAAGGAAGAAAAAAGTCTCCCCGAGAGAGCCGCCATGGCGCAGAGGACGCTGGAGCTGACGCTGATCTCGGCGAAGGATCTCAAGGAGGTGAACCTGCTCTCCAAGATGGAGGTCTACGCCGTCGTCTCGCTCTCCGGCGACCCCCGCTCGCGGCAGCGGATCCAGGCCGACCGCACCGGCGGCCGCAACCCCACCTGGAACGCCCCCCTCCGCTTCACCGTCCCGGCCAATGGCGCCGGGTCCCTCCACGTCCTCCTCCGCGCCGAGCGCGCCCTCGGCGACCGCGACGTCGGCGAGGTCCACATCCCCCTCTCCGAGCTCCTCAACGGCGCCCCCGACGGCCCCGTCCCCGCCAAGTTCGTCGCGTACCAGGTCCGCAAGATCAACTCCGGCAAGCCCCAGGGAGTCCTCAACTTCTCCTACAAGCTCGGCGAGGTCACCCGATCTGCCGGGTACGCCCCCAACGCCGCATCCGCCGCGTACGCGCAGCCTCCACCGGCCGCTGCTTACCCGCCCTCCTCCGCCTATCCGCCCGCGGGCAAGGCCAACGCGTACCCCCCTCCTTCCGCTTACCCACCGGCGGGCAAAGCCGACGCGTACCCGCCTCCCACCGCCTACCCGCCGGCAGCCAAGGCCGACGCGTACCCACCATCCACCGCCTACCCACCCGCGTCAAAGCCTAACGAGCCGGCGACAGGTTACCCGCCTCCTTCTGGCTACCCGCCCTCGGCGGGCAAGCCAGCGAAGGCAGGCGAGCCGGTGACCGCGTACCCGGCTGCCGGCCCCAGCACCGCGACGCCGTACGCTGCTCCGCCGCCGCAGTACGGGTACGGCTACCCACCGCAGCAACCGGCCGGGTACGGGTACCCGCCCCCGCCGCAGGCTGGGTATGGCTACCCGCAAGCCGGGTACGGCTACCAGCAGCAGGCCGCGAGGCCGCCGAAGAAGAACAAGTTCGGGATGGGACTCGGCGCCGGGCTGCTCGGAGGCGCGGTCGGCGGGCTCTTGCTCGGCGACATGGTCTCGGACGCGTCCGCGTATGACTCCGGCTACGACGCCGGGTTCGACGACGGCGGTGGCTTCGACGGTGGCTTCGATTTCTAGAGCGTTCTGATGAGGATGACATGGTGCCATGGAGATTTTCATTTCAGTTTTGCCATCGTTAAATGTTTTATTTTCTTACTAGTTCAGAGGGCAAATTATGACTTGGTATAAAGTTTACCTGATATTGTAATGTAAATACGACTGAATGAGATGGCCTATGAGTTGCTGTTTTTGCTCATATTTACACCGGATTATGATTTTTTTTCACTTCCATCAATGAATTAGTTGATTTTATCGAAGAACTACATGACAAGCTGCTAGTATACGGGGATTCTGAACAGTGGCGGACCCACGGGGTGGGCCGCATATGCCTCGGCATACCCTAAATTTTTGGAGCGAGAATAGTCGCAGTCACGGTGACAACAAACGCTACACGGGAACTGGAAATCATTCACGCGAAGGCGGCGAAGCAGCGTACACGGCCGCGACGGGAAAGCTGGGCGACGCCCGCGACAGCCGTTGCCTGCCCGGTGCTCACTTCTGCCCGCCAGCGACGCGCGCGGGAGATCCCTCGGCGTCGGCACCTCGGCGGCTGCGGGGCTCCACCGAGGCACTGACACCGTACCGCCGGCGCCGTACTCTTCGACCGTCCGTCCACTTCGCGTTCCCTGCGGCTTCTCAATCCTCCGCCTTGCGTCAGCCGCAGCCATCGGCTAATGGAAGCTGCTGAAGCAAACTTGGTTTCGATATACGCATGTTTGCTGCTTGCTACCTCAATCGTTAATTTTTTTTTTCCAAATCGCTACTCTTTGCTAGCTACTCGTATTTTGCTTGGGTTAGAGACAGCATCAGTGAGGATTAGACTCGGACTGAAATTAAATTGTACATAGCTGAGTTCTCTCGCCTGTCGGCAATCGACTGAAACATGTCGAATCTTCTCCGATCTATCTTCCCAAGCCACCCAGGAGTCAATTGCAAAGGCAATCAAGCAAATATGGTTCTGGATGTAAGTTTGTTGCTTGCTGCTGCCTCCTGCGGTCCTGCCCACCTCGATTGTTCCCTCTGGACTGTCCATTGTGGTTAATTTTGTCTCGAAATTAATGTTCTAACCTGCTTGTTTACTGAATTTCTTGGCAAATTCAATTTTTTTTTTTTACCAAATTGTATATGAAAATTTTGTCGCGGCATACCCTTCGGTAAAATCCTGGGTCCGCCACTGATTCTGAAGGCTGTGGAATCTCTTTGCCCACCAGCTTAGTGCATGCTAACAGGGGCACTGTAAAAGACCAATAAGTGCAACGGCAGAACACCTGCCATTTCTCGTAAAAAAAATTCTGAAGGCTGTGGATGCTGCTTTCTGTTGATTGATAACTCAATTCACTCAAATCTAAGTGGGAACTAATAGCGTGCATCAATGTAATGGCGATGCGCATTTGAGAGTACTCAGTATCGTTTATCCCAAGTTGAAGCGCTTTTAGATGTGAAAATTTCGGATCGCACTAATCAAGTTGCAGGGCACGCATGAATGCATATGGCCTTCTTCAACCGTGGTCCGTGGCCGTAGTGCGGTAGCGTTAGTTGCGGATCCGGATCCCCTGAATGGAGGAACAAAATTCAAGACACTGTAGCGCGACACAGTAGATTATGTGAGAGCGGCTACAGTACCTTGAATCGGCTCTGCAACCATTACTGTCGAAACAGTGTTTCGAGCTACTGTAGCGACGCTCGGTTACTGTATCACAAGTTCTGTAGCGATCGATCTGCTCCATCTATTCTGGATCGGATGGTGGGAAAGGGAGAAATTCCGATACTGTAGCACCTCTGAATTTTGTACTGTAGCATCGCTCGGTTACTGTATCACGAGTTCTGTAGCGATCGATCTGCTCCATCTATTCTGGATCGGATGATGGGAAAAGGGAAAAATTCCGATTACTGTAGCACCTCTGAATTTTGTTCCTCAATTCAGAGGATCTGAATCCAGCTAGTGACATACAGCATCAGCGGTGACAAACTCGTCTGTTCGGCTTTCTCCGGGGCTGACAGTGTGACATGAGTGGCTCAACATCGACGAGTGCATCAGCAGTTCTCCACGACGTCAATACTCCGGTGTCAGCCGTGAGCCTGTGGGCTATGAGACACCGTATCAGCACAATCACGAACAGGTGTCAAACTTCCTGACGCTACCTGAAAATTGAATTATCAGGATGTTGAGTACGACCTTTTCCGCACGTCAGTATAATTCTAGCAGACATCCGACGAGTTTGTGAGCCTCATCTGCAAAGTCTACGGGACCTGTTCGTGCAAACCGCAACATCTAATAACCTCCAAATTGTATTTATGCAGTATCAATCGCCGCAATAATCGGTTGATGTTGATGGGCCCATGACTAATGGACACCAAACGAGAACCAAGATGTGCCTAGCCCGTGGGATGGCGATGTGCTTCCTAGCCAAACTCAGCCAACATTTTAAGATTGTTTACACGTCAACTGGCAACGATTTAATCGCAATGGATGAACCAAGCCGTTTCTCCTTGCTCCGTACAAGCATTGCAACTGGAGTTCCACGTCAGCAGCCGTTCGTGACCGAGTGAAATTACGCCGTGTTTACTGTTCCACGTCCTACGTGTAGAGCGGATCGTGACCGAGTATATATGAGTACAATTTGCTAGGCTCACGGCAACCTGTACGCCACGAAAGGTATGCCTTCCCCGCTACGCCAACACGACCAGAGGCGGCACCGGAGCTGAGCCAAACAGGGATACCTGGCCCGATGGCACAGCCGTGAATAAGCCTCGGCTCTAGCCCTACTCAGCCCACCTCAAGCGGTCAAGCCGAGCCTTTTATCGCTAGCTCTCACCTCCGCATCCGCAACCTCCGGTTCCACTACTCGCGCAACCCCACCTGCCTCCCCGTTCTGCCCCTCATCCATGGCGACGCCAGCTACCGAACCGGCCCCACCAAACCCTAACCCCGTCCCCGACGACCCGCCGCCGCCGGAGCAGCATGAGGAGGAAGAGGAAGACGTGCCGGAGCCGCCGCCGCTGCCCGCCCCCTCCACCTCGATCGAGCCCACCCCCTCCGGCGACGAGGACAGCGACGACTCGTCCTCCGTCTCGTCCGCTTCCTCCCGCTCCGAGTCCTTCGCTCCGGGCGGCGGGAAAGCCGAGAGGCCCTTCCCCGCGGCCAAGGACCTCCTCCACGTCTCCTTCAACCAGGACTACGGCTGCTTCGCGGCGGGCACCAAGTCGGGCTTCCGCATCTACAACTGCGACCCGTTCCGCGAGATCTTCCGCCGCGACCTCACCGCCGAGGGCGACGGCGACGGGGGAGGCGGCATCGGCGTCGTCGAGATGCTGTTCCGATGCAACATACTCGCGCTCGTCGGCGGCGGGGACAACCCCCACTACCCGCCCAACAAGGTGATGATTTGGGACGACCACCAGAGCCGCTGCATCGGGGAGCTCTCCTTCCGCTCCCCCGTCCGCGGCGTCCGCCTACGCCGCGACCGCATCATCGTGGTGCTTGAGAACAAAATCTTCGTCTACAACTTCGCGGACCTGAAGCTCGTGCACCAGATTGAGACGGCGCCGAATCCAAAGGGCCTCTGCGCGGTGTCCCAGCAGCCTGGGTCCATCGTGCTTGTTTGCCCTGGTGCACAGAAGGGGCAGATCAGGGTGGAGCACTATGGGGCGAGGAAGACCAAGTTTATCAATGCACACGCTTCCCGAGTTGCGTGCTTTGCATTGTCTCAGGATGGGAGGCTGATTGCCACAGCTAGCACCAAGGGAACGCTAGTCAGAATCTTCAGTGCTGCTGAAGGCACCCTCCTGCAAGAAGTAAGATCTCTTAACGTAAGTTTTGTGGGGAGGCACAACTGAATTAGATCGACTGCATAGGGAAAAAACATACCTTTGATCAACTGGGGGAAATGTTAGAACAATGCTAATTTGCTATCAGATTTGACGGCTCACATGGATTGCGCTTCTGTGATGATTGAGTAGTAAAACTTTATCCTAGCATAGATAGGTTAAACGTCAGTCGTAGGCTTCTTGTCTAGCTTGACATTAGTTTTATGGGATGCTTGTAGAAACAGAACATAACCTTTTCTGGTCGTCAACGAACAGGAACTTTTATATTGCAATGCCTTAAATGATATATTGATGAAGTCGCACTGTGTTAACTTCTGTTAGGGTACCCTAAAAATGGCATCAACACTAATAGTGGAGACCATGGCACATGGCTATTTAGGGATTACCGAGGTTAAGATGTTACCACACTCAGTGAGGTAATTGACCTAGATTGCTAGGAGGTTATGAGCTGCCTTAGCGGCAGGGCGGTATGTGGATTTTGTTGTCGTGGCGATTCATTGGCATGTTCGGTGAGCACATGCTGTGTCTGGTGCGGTGTAAGGTGTTGGTCATGAAGAGATGAATCATGACAATCATGACAGTTTATAGGGTTTAATGTTTTGAGAGATAGGAATACACGGAAATTTGATATATGCATCCAGCATAAAGCTCATCCACTAGTGTTCTTGGATTTCTAGTCTAGTGCTTAAAATATTAACCCACCCACACATGAGTACTCCTCGTGGTACCATGAGGAAGGAGGAGCATGCAAGAAGTAGTCTGGCACATTTCTGACAAGTTGGATTGTGTTGCTGGAAATGTTCTTGATGGACAGTAGGCTCCTTATGGCTGCTTGCTTGATAGCATTGTTTTTCAATGGTGTTTTATGATATTTTTGATCTGGCAAAGATATAATTGTGCTGCTAAGTGTTTCCAAATTTTACTGATCTTGATCGAATTCCCTACTTATGGATCTGGTGCAAATTTTTTTACTCACTCTTGTTGATTTTGTGGTGATTTTTCTCTCTACTTTTTAACAGAGGATATATATTAAACATTTGTGTCTGCTTTCTTTTGTTGTAGGTAAGGAGAGGTGCTGATAGAGCAGAAATATATAGCTTGGCTTTCTCAAATAATTTGCAGTATTTGGCTGTATCCAGTGATAAAGGAACAATACACGTGTTCAATCTAAAGGTAAATGTGGGATCAACTGCAAATGACAAGCCTCAGCCGGCTCCAGATGCTGAAGTTCCCCCTATGAGCCCCCCTCTTTCGTTCATTAAAGGTAAGCTCTCTTCCATTCATTTAAATGTCTCAAATGTAAGAATGCCGAAAAGTCCCTCATTTGATTTGCGTCGAATGATTCATTGGCTTAGAATATCTGTTTCAGAGTCTGCAAGCTGATTACCAGTTCTGATTTACTTATGTCTCGATTTGTTGCAGTGGACTTAGGTTGTTAGTTTGTATCAAAACTTCATATTGTATAAGTTGATTCCATTTTCCTTTTTGCCAAATACTAACTGTACTGGAATAAAATAGTCCTTATCATCTGAAGTGAAATGCTTTCAGATTGATTTGTGCCATTTATGTCTGACGACCTGTTGATATTACTGGCATACTCATCATCAGTCACTTATTTAAGAAGCGTTGTGGCTTCAGAATGATTTGTGACCCTTTGAGTATCATATGGTCCGGGCTTACCCTTTTAAAAAGTGTGCTCTTTGAGCTCCTCCTAGTGTGATACCAGGACATGTGCCAACTTTTTGGTGGTTCATAGCACGTGTTAGTTATCTAGAGATGAAATTGTTGGGTTGTTTCTGATTTCTGTCTCATGACTAGGCCGGTATTCACATGTGAATTTTCTTCCACTGGCAGGTGTGTTACCGAAATATTTCCACTCCGAGTGGTCAGTAGCTCAGTTCAGGCTCCATGAGGGTGAGCAGTATATTGTTGCATTTGGACATGAGAAGAATACTGTGGCGGTTGTTGGTATGGATGGAAGGTATGAACATGAATTGAGCATGATTTTTTTTAAGTATTGTAGATTACAAATACAGATTTTAATCGGATAACTCATTTCTCTTGATTTCACAGCTTCTACCGATGCCAGTTCGACCCAGTTAATGGAGGGGAAATGTTGCAGCTGGAGTGCTACAATTTCTTGAAACCATCTGATCAACCGTAGCAACATAAACACCATATATCTGTGTTTCTTGTACCAGGGTTGTACAGTATCTTTGCGCGCTCTCATTCTTCTGGGGGCAAGCGAGGCTAATATTATTTGTAAATATATCTTGGTGCTGGTTCCCAAAAATGTTCTGTGAAGGGTTAAAAAGACCCTTGTGCAGATGAACATAATTTAATGCACCGCTGCTTACGAATAATAGCCTAACGATGTTTCCACAATTATTTTATCATTTGATTGGTAGGCTCATTATGCTAATAATGGTCTGTTGCTTCTCTCTGGAACAAGATATTGCGTTGGTTGTTTTGCTTGTGAGGCGATTGCCAAATCATTTCGGGCTTCTTATATATATTCGCACAACAATTATGCCATTGTTGATTGCGTGTTGTCTCGCTATATGGTTAACCTTTTGACCTCTCGAGGAGAAGATGGGTTGCTGGTGCTTCTTCCCCTTTCCGTGGGGTTTGGCCTAAGTTTGCAGCGACGGAGTCGTTGGAGTATTCTTGTGGCTGCTGCTATCATATTCATATAGCTACAAATGTGTCACGTGACGCCTAGGCAACTTAACGTTTGTCGACTAGTAGAGCTAACAAAGGTATTGATACCGCCTGGTATTTTGAGCACGTCTGCGAATATCCCATGCATTTCCGTAATCGACTAGCAGGCGAGGCTTCCAAAGCTATCCGTGATTCGCACTTTAGCACAAGAAGATCCACCGTCTCTCGACTCGATAAACGGCATCTTCTGCCGGACAGGATCCGGAGCGTCTCGTGTGCGCCTGCACGGTCCCTCCCTATCCGCTCGCAGTTCGTCATGAAGGACGTGCTGCGTACCTACCCCCGCCGGCGCGCCGCTCGCCATCAACAATTTTCCGTCGGCCTTAACTTCCAACAAGAAATTTCCACTGCGATACGGCATCATCATCATGTGCGTGTTGATCACCGCCAAAGCCGATAGTAAATGACATATAAATGGTACAGACTCAACGCGATTGCAGTCAGTGAGATGCGGTGTATAGTTCGGCATCTAGATGTGACACATGTGCGGTGTAGATCGGCATCTAGATGTAGGTGTGGACAAGCCACAACATGAATGGTACGGACTCCACACGATTGCGGCGAGGGAGCTCCTCCCCCCGCCTCAGCTACTGATAAAACCTGTAGCATATCCGCTTGCCCTGCGGTGCGCAGCAACAACACACTGTTCGTTCATCAGAGAGCGGCGAGGGAGTGAGGCGGCGAAGGATAAGGGAAGCCAGATCGATGGCGCCGATGAAGCTGTACGGCATGGCGCTGTCGCCGAACGTGGTGCGCGTGGCGGCGGCGCTGAACGAGAAGGGCCTCGACTTCGAGATCGTCCCCGTCGACCTCCGCACCGGCGCGCACAAGCAGCCCGAGTTCCTCGCCCTCAACGTACGTGTCCATCCCTCGATTGCTGGAGCACTCGGGTCCAAATTTCCAGTTCTGCTGTCTCTGATCTGTGCTTTCCCCTTGTCGCAGCCTTTTGGCCAGATCCCGGCGCTGCAGGACGGCGATGAAGTGCTCTACGGTAACTGTTCAACTGACACCGCTCCTTCTTCTGCTCTTGGTATTAAGCCACCAACTAGCTAGATCGATATGAGCAGATCCGGTGCCTATAGTCCTCGATACAGTTCTGAAGAATACGATTTTGCTCTTATATTTGCAAAACCAAGAGTTTAGTACCTCAATTTTGTAGAACATCTAAAAGACTAAAACGATCCACCAGTTAAGTAGTATATAATAATGTATTGAAGTCACTAACAACAAGAAATTGAACCATCCTATTTCTGTGTTTATTAAAACGCTAGCAGTTTGTACTAAACAAAAAAAAAAAAACGCTACCAGTTGAAGCTGAGGCATAAGTAACTCGGGATTTTGTTGCTAAAAAAGCCTGCCGTACGTGTGCGCCGCAGAGTCCCGCGCGATCAACCGCTACATCGCCACCAAATACAAGTCGCAGGGCCCGGACCTGGTGCCGACGCCGTCGGCGAAGCTGGAGGTGTGGCTGGAAGTGGAGTCGCACCACTTCTACCCGGCGGTGTCCCCGCTGGTGTTCGAGCTCCTCGTGAAGCCGATGCTCGGCGGCGCCCCCGACGCGGCCGTGGTGGACAAGCACGCCGACGCGCTGGGCAAGGTGCTCGACGTCTACGAGGCGCACCTGGCGCAGAACAAGTACCTCGCCGGCGAATCGTTCACGCTCGCCGACCTCAACCACATGCCGTACCTGCTGTACCTCAGCAAGACGCCCAAGGCGGAGCTCGTCGCGGCCAGGCCCCACGTCAGGGCGTGGTGGGAGGACATCGCCACGCGCCCCGCGTTCCAGAAGACCGTCGCCGCCATCCCGTTCCCCCCGTCGGCTTGAACCTGCAGCTGCCGGACTTGTGTTCGAGAATTAGTGGAATAAAAGCGTCGTGAACTTGTGATCGGTGCAATGATAAATTGAGTAGTGGAAGTTCTTGTTTTGTTACGTGACGGATGGGATCTGAACTTGTGATCGGTGCAATGATAAATTGAGTAGTGGAAGTTCTTGTTTTGTTACGTGACGGATGGGATCTTGCCTGTCGTGCCTGGAGCACGGTGTCTAGAAATGTGTTGCTACTTACGAGTACTACCGTTTCTAAAAAACTTACGAGTACTACGATTGTGTAAAGCTGTTCATGTTGATCTCTGTCGCTCGTGTGACAGCGATATGACAGGCTTGACAGCTGATGCGCTAACGACGATCCTGGGAGACATTTTTTTTTTTTTGGACAAAGATTACTCCTGCTTTTATAAAGCTATAAAGGTTTGTTACAGACACCACACGACACCACCCAAGACATTACTGGGGATACCAGTTTTACAGAAAAGAACCGAACTAAGATCAACTTCGCTAGTTACAGAATGTGATCGTCTAGCTAGCAGAAGTGATACAAAAGCTAAAACACACACAGCCCATGCAAAGCTACATGAAGAAATCATCTTGAACATTGTCCGTCCTTCCTTCACCTCGGTTGGCGAACCACGACTTCAGCTCCACAATTCTCCTCTCTAGCTGCTCCTTATCCTGGGACCGCAGCAAAATGCTCCATCTCTGTGTACATAGCACAATTCTGTGTAAAATATCATCAGGATTTCGAATGAAGCTTTTTTCAATCGCCATCTTGTTCCGGACTTTCCACAAAGTCCAAGTAATGATAGCGAAACAGAATATTTTGAGCTCATAATGTTTACCCCCCAAAGGAATCCAATTATCAAGTAAATTATTCATCGAAACAGGGTATCTATCCCATCCCAGGGCCTCCTTAAAACAAGCCCATACAAAAACCGCATTAGCACACCCAAAGAAAATATGGTCAACCGTTTCAGGTACTTTGCACATAACACAATTCTTCTCCCCTTTCCATTTCCTCTTTTTTAACTGAACCCCCCCTAAGGTAACCGGTTCTGAAACGCTTGCCACAAGAAAACTTTTAGTTTCAAAGGAAGTTTAGTTTTCCACATTCTAGACATCCTTTTATTTTTAACCCCCCTATTTTTTAGGAACCTGTACATGGATCTAGTAGAGTATCTCCCTGATTTTTCTAACCCCCAGATCACTATGTCTTTCTCAGTATTAATAGCAATGTTATTTAGTTCTCTTTTCATGTCATCCCATTCCCGGACATCATTGTTGTTCATGTTTCTTCTCAGATCCAGCCCCCAATCTTCACCATCCCAGCATTCACTCACAAGGCAATCCTTATTTCTGCAGATACTAAAAAGACTAGGATAGTATAATCTTAAAGGCACTTCTTTAAGCCACACGTCTTCCCAAAATCCTTTCTGGAATAGCTCTCTCACTTTGAGCACCCCTTTCCAGAATTGAGAGGCCCCATCAGGCTTGGCTTGAAAAATATTTCTGCTGCTTAGATATTTTTTCCTCAAGAACTGAATACAAGTATCCTTTTCATCATTCTGTTGTACTCTCCATACCCACTTTGCAATGAGTGCTTCATTCATTGTTCTTGTGTCCAAGATCCCCAAACCCCCCTGATCTTTAGGATAACAAATGTTTGGCCAGCTAACCATATGGTATTTCTTCTTCTCATCTGTATCATTCCAAAAGAAATTTGCTCTTATTGTATCTGTCTGATCATACACTCCCCCTTGAAGTAAATACATTCCCATCGTGTACATCGGTAGGCTTGTTAGGGAAGTATTTGTTAGTGTTACTCTGGCCCAGATGACATCAATTTACCTTTCCATGGCTGTAGTCTCTTCTGCATCTTACCAACCACTTTGTCAAAACCTCTAATACTAATGTGATGATCACTGATTGGTAAGCCTAGGTAAGTCATAGGTAGCACCCCCACTTTACAATTTAGTAGATTTGCAATTCTGTCTTGCTTACTTTCATTCACCCCAAATACCAGCACCTCACTCTTGTGATAATTAATTTTCAACCCAGACATCCATTCAAAGCAATATAGCAAGAATTTCATTGTTCTCAAGGATCCTTCATCGGTATCCATCATGATGACCGTGTCGTCTGCATACTGCAGATGAGTCAGCCCTCCTTCCATTAAGTGTGGTACCACCCCCTTCAGTCGACCACTTGCTTTTGCTTTATCTAGCATATGTGCCATTGCATCTGCTGCTAGATTAAACAAAATTGATGACAGTGGATCACCCTGTCTAAGGCCCCTTTCTGTCTTGAAATATTGTCCGTTCTGTCCATTTATATTAATACACACTTTCCCCTCTTTTACTGTTTGCATCACCCAATCAACAAACCTTGGATGAAAACCTTTTTCCTATAGCACCTCCTGAACAAACCCCAAATTCACAGTGTCGTATGCCTTCTCAAAGTCTATTTTCATGATCACCCCTTTCATTTGTTTCCTCTTGAGTTCATGCATAGTCTCATGTAGTATTACTGCACTGTCGAGGATCACTCTACCTTTTATGAACGCTGATTGGCTTCTGCTGATTAGCTTATCGACCACTCTCGCCATTCTGTTATCCAGCATTTTTGTGAAGATCTTGAAGCTAATGTTTAGTAGACAGATCAGCCTATACTGTTTAACAATATTTGCTTCTGCTACTTTTGGAATCAGGATTATTACCCCATAATTAAGTCTCTTTATGTCTAAAACCCCCAAATAGAAATAATTTACCATGGCCATAAAATCCCCCTTGATAAGCTGCCAAAATCTCTTGTAGAAAGTGACACTTAGCCCATCTGGACCTGGAGATGTGTCTTCTTTCATATCTTTGATAACTGTCCATACCTCCTCTTCAAAAAATGGTTTGATCAGTTCCTCATTTTCCAGTGCAGATACCAAGTCGTGTCCTTCCCATGAACCTTTCCTGAGTTTAATTCTTGTGTTCTCTGAACAAGCAAAAAGTGATTTGTAGTATTCATTGATATGTGTTCTAATCTACCCTTGGTCAGTGGTATCTACCCCCTCAATTTGCATTGATACAATGGTTTTCTTCCTCCTTCTTCCATTTGCCACCTTATGAAAGTATGTAGTGTTAGAATCCCCCTTTAAAATTCATGTTTGGCCCCCTCTTCTCTGCCAGTAGACCTCCTCTGCTTCCAAAATTTTCTCATACTCCCTTTCCAATGCATATCTAGCCTGCCACATTTCCTCTGTGCATAAACACTTCTCTGCTAAGACATCAATTCCTGAATTTGACCCAGGATCCTTTCTTTGCTTCTTGTATTCACCCCTCAGATTGGCTCCCCACCCTTTGAGGAGTTGTCTCAAATTTACACAGCTAGCATGCCAGATGTCCATAGAGTAGCCCCCTCAGGAGTTCTTTCTCTAAATTGATTCCATTTATTTTGCACCAGCTCCACAAAATTGTCCTCTAACAGCCATTGTTTTTCAAAAAAGAATTGTCTGCTTCTAGTGATCATCTGTTCTCCAGTATCAAGCACCAATGGGCTGTGATCTGAGCCTATTCTAGTTTTCACTTGTAGATTACACAAAGGAAAATGTTCTTCCCAATCTGTAGATACCAGAACCCTGTCAATACAACTGAAAACTGGAATTTGCTGCTTATTAGTCCAGGTATATTTAGCCCCATTTCTTGGTAAATCAATTAGCTCTAAACCCCTAATAAAGTCATTAAAAGCTTGCATCAAACTATGATCCCCCTGTGGAGAACTCTTGTCTTCAATACTTCTGATTAGGTTGAAATCACCCCCAAGCATTACAGGTAATTGTGTCTCCTGACATTTGTTTGTCAATTCTGACAGAAACTCTCTAGACCATTCATGATTTGCAGGACCATACACTACCATCAAGACCCACCTGAAATTATCTAGTCTGTTTCTGATTTGCACCCCCACAAAATAGCTTCCTGAATTCCAACCTTCAACCTGCAGGATATCATTTTTGACCCCCACAAGTATACCCCCTGAGTGTCCCACTGCTGGCAGCCAATTCCAAGTGAAATCTTGTCCTGGAGTCAAAGCTCTAAGTTCCTGATCTGAGAAATCACTTTTAATTGTCTCCTGCACCCCCACAATCTCTGCATGCTCTTGTTGGATGAGTTCCTTTAACTGTTTGACCCTTTCTGGTTGCCCTATTCCTCTGATATTCCAAATGATGATCTTCATGGGGAACTAAGTTTGTTGAGCTCCCTCTCCAATTTGCTCTTTGCTGACCTTCTACCCCTTCTTTTCTGTTTCTGTGACTGACCCCCTGTTTCAGTAGTTGTTTGTATCCCTCTCTCCTCATTTTCCACTGTGGTCAAAGCTAAATTTTCATCTTCTAGGGTCTTTCCTTTTTCTAGAATCTCTTCCTGTCTTACCCTGTATGCTGCTTCAGCAATAGCTGCCCTCAAATTTTCCTCAGCTTTCATTGCAGTTAGAACATTGTTAATAGAGAAATCATCACCCCCTAGATCAATATCACAGTCTCTAGCTATATCTTCTAATTCATCATCATCAGCAGTATTGAGTAAAGTAAACGATTTATGATTAACAGGAGCCATACCTGAGGTTTCCAAGTTCTTGTAACTCAACCTTTTTTCAGCCTTCTCTGCTATTGGGATTCCATCCCTGGGAATTCTTGAGCTTTGTCTTGTAGGAGCCCCCTCACTATTTGCTTGCTTCTGCCTCCTTCTTTTCCTTGAACTGGAATGAGTTGACCAAGTCAAGTTTTCCTCCTCCTCTTCACTGCCACACCCCAGTTTCTGTTGTTCTTCCACAGCTTGATACATTGGTTCCACAAAAGATTCCACTGATATTTCTTCCTGAGCTATCATTCCCACTGATATGTCACTTTGCAGTAGCTCCAAATCCTATTCAGGATGTGTGTCTGAGATTATGTTAGCACATATTCCAAGATTCTCTCCAGTTCCTTTCTTCGTCTTCATCCTTTCAGGGGTCTTCAGTCTCGGCCACTTATCCTTGTGCATGATGTTGATCCCATCCAGGGTATGCACTATATAATGATCATCCAATGCTGAGTCCTGAATGCTGCTATCTCCCACAACACTATCCTTGAAGGTTGGAAGTAGAATCACTTCTCCTTCCCTCTCATCCCCAACAGGCATATCCTTTGCATTATTTATCTCAAACGTTGTCATTTCTTTTTCTTGGCTGGAGATCCATTCCAGTTGAAGCACCTTTGTTTCGTTTGCATTCACCCCTCCTGTCTGAATTTCCCCTAGAGGATTGTAGCTTGCAATAGGTTCAACTTCCAAGCAATCATGTTGTTTCATGTTTGTTAGCCACAATTTTTCATCTACCTTTCTCTGCTTGCCCTTTGTACCAGTTTCTTTACTTGAGCTGCCTGGTTCACCTTCTCCATCTTTGTTATTTTCCTGTTGCTCTCTCTGTAGCCTATCCCATTCAGTCTCTTCCTCTGATTCTTCAGAAGAGGAAGAATCTCCTCCCTTGTCATCATTTGGTTTGTCATCAGGTTTGTCATCTTTTCCTGCTTTCTTGGCCTTGTAGTCTTCAGCTACAATACGAATCTCAAACCCAAGTTTTTCAATGAAGATTTCGATGAATCCTCTCAGGTTTGAGATGTTCCTACAATTGAATTTAACTCTGACAGGACCTGTCTTAATAAGGCTCAATTCATCTACCATAATCACTTCCCCAGCAAGCTCTGCTATCAACTTGACCGCTTCTGGTGTTCTTGCCACATATGGAACCCCATACAGCTTGACCCATCCAGTTTGTAAGAGTGAGGAAGCTTCATAATCCATTGTTGTCTTCGAAATCTTTACCTTGATTGCTTTCAGATCAATCTGCATTCCTTTAGAGAAAGTATCCGGAATCAGCTGGTTTGGGAAAGCCACCATAAATTCATCCTCCGAGACTTGCTTTGCCTTCCAGTCCCAATTGCTATCAATGAAATTCCTCAACTCTCCTTCTAGAACTGAGGCATTGGCCTTGCCACTCACTATCTTCACGAGGCCAGTAGGTACATTTGCAATTTGTGTCTTGGCTCCAGGAATCTTCAAGCTGTAGAATCCCTGTCCAGGAATGCCAAAGCCACACATTATGAGTTGAACCCCTTGTTCTCCGGACATCCAGTTGCTAAATGCCCTGATTTTTTGCACTTGTAGCACAAAGGATCATTTGTACAATTAGATTGGTGATGTCCTTCTTGCCTGCACCAAAAGCAAATTCCTCTGTCTTCCTTTGATAGGACTCCACGCAAATCTCCACCTTGGTTCCTCTGTTGCTCCAATCTTGGATTGGCGCGCTGCTGCGTGTTGCCCCTCAGTTGCGAATCTTGAATGTGCACCTGACCATAGTCTCGACCTCTGTTCTCACCCTCTCTTCTGGTTGAATCAGGTGCTCTTGAAGTGTTGTTTCCCTGTTGATACTGTCTTCCTTTCCTGCTATCCCAGTCCCTCTGCAATCTGTTCCTCATCTGCTGCTCTTCAGCCAGCTCCTCCTTCCTTCTGAACTGATTTGTGTATCTGTCCTCTCTGCGCTCGTTCCTAATGAATCCCCCCTCACCCCTGTTCCCTTCGAATCTCCTGTCAGAGTACTCCCCATCAAATCTCCTCTTGTTTCTCCCATTCGCCTCACTCCACTTAGGATGCCTTCCAGGATCTCTCGCCATCTCTCTCGATCGAACAGCTTGGACAAAAGATTTGGTTAGTGGTGGCGGCTGTGGAACCCTAAACACCTGTCTTGCACGCCAACCCTCTCGTCGAATATCTTCTCTTGAGGCAGGGAACTCCTCATCACCTGCTACTGCATTTTTCCTAATCCAAACCCATCTGGATATGGGTTCGGGCCTCGAGGAGTGTGAGAAGAGATCATCAATACAAGTTCCAAAAGGCCCATGACTGTTCATCTTTTTTCTTTTAGCCTTTTCCATCTTGACTCCTCCCGCCAAGCTCTGTTCATCCCCAAAACAGAGCTCTACAGGATTCTGCTCCATGGGGTTTCTGATCTCCTCACGAATCGTCGGACTGGTGTTATTCAGATAGTATCTCGCCAGAATTCGTGCTAATGTCAAATCAATTTCATCACAAATTGCTTCCAACTCTTTTTCTATCACCCCCTTCTCTGAATTTTGCAACCCCCCAAATGATTTCACTGCTTCTGATTTTCTTCTCTGCTCCTTATGTCGCTGGTCATCAAAATTCTCTCAATTCGTCTGCTGTTCATGACACCCCCTCAAATTCTGTTGCTGATCGGAACACCCCCTTCGATTCATCTGCTGCTCATCCCCCATTTCCTTTTCACTGCACTTCTGACGCCATGGCGGCGACTGGAACAACTGCCGTCGAATCTCCTCTGCTTGCAGCGCCCTCTCAGCGAGCACTGAATCCCATGGTGGAAGCCCGTTTCTCTCACGCTGCCGAGCTTCTTCCGCCTTCTGCAACGTCCTATGGTTCGGAACACTCCTCGAGTCTCCTCCGCCTCTATCTCGATCAAAATTTCTCCCCAAACCAAATCGCCGAAACCCTAGGTTTCCTCGTGGGGCGCTCATGATCTGCAAAAGCTAAAAACAGCCGAGAAAAGTAGGAGAGATCAGTGAGGCGTACCCGCTTGTTCCAATCCTCGGACTAGATTCAGGAATTATCGGTTGAATTCGAGTGTCGGAGCGAGGATTGGCGAGCGAGCGGGCGGGAGCGGGCGGAGCCTCCCCTGCTCTCTCTCTCTCTCTCTCTCTCTCCCCGGCTGCTTCCCATCCTGGGAGACTTTGACGGGCTCAGTTTCTTCCATCGATCAGCTCGGCTGCTCGGGTGTGCTCATGAACAACTTGCCGTGCCTGTTTCCCACCAAAAAAAAAAGAAAAAGAAACCTGCCGTGCCTGCCAACGAGGATCAGCTCGGGTGGGCTCTGGAACTCAACCCACTGTTAACAAAAGATTGGGCTGCATCCACCTCGCGTCACTGATTGAGTAACCACTGGGCTCTACTGTTTTTTCTAGGCCTTTTTTTTTGTGCGCGGATTCTTCTTGGCTCTTTAACTGGCTTGCAACTCAGGTTGCAGGTGGGGTGGGCTCTTAACGAAACCCGCATGCCCGCCCCGCAAAATCGAACTTTGCGGCGCATGTGGCCGACCCGTAGGGCTGGACTACCGAGCCAGCTCGGCTCGGTCCAGCTCGTTAGGATAACGAGCTGGCTCGGCTCGGCTCGTTATCTTATCGAGCTAGAATGCTGGCTCGGCTCGGCTCGTTACGAGCTCGAGCTGGCTCGCGAGCCAGCTCGTTAAGCTCGTCGCTAGCCTCCAGCATCTCTGCCGCGACTTGAGGAGAACATTTTCATACCCTTGAGCACGAAAGCGTGCCGGGCGCTGGATACATCTTCATGCCCTTAAGCACTAAACCCTAAACCCTAAAAGGCGTGCCGGACAGGAAGGCGGAGGTCGTATTGGACGAGAGGGGACGGGGACTGGTGACGTGAAGGAGCTGGCACCACCGCACACGAGGGGAATAGGGAGAGCGGTGGCACTATCCGACTTGAGTTGCCGGCCGCCCCGCATCACGTTTCCTCCTCCGGGCAAGCTCGCAAATGAGCAGCGAGGGAGCAGAGTGACAGGCCAACGAGGCAGGAGGTTTCCTGCTCACGAAAGGAGCGATGCAGGCATGCTATGGGGACTTGGGAGGAGACAAGGTGTGGTGGCAGCGTGATTCAGGAAAAGGATAAGGTGTGGGGAGGGAGGAGGGGACCGAGAAGTGATGGGCTTGTTGGGACTTGCTGGCTCGTTTGGCTCGCGAGCGGCTCATGAGCCAGCTCGAGCCGGCTCGTTAAACATAACGAGCTACAAACCTAGCTCGGCTCGTTAAAAAAAGTGAACGAGCCGAGCTGAGCCGAGCCGAGCCAATCACGAGCCGAGCCGAGCTAACGAGCCACAAGCTTTTCGTCCAGCCCTACCGACCCGCATATTTTTCGCGGCTTAGTAGTTGCTAGCATGCCAAACCCGCGGACAAGTGGGCAGGCCTACAACAGCCCACGAGAGCCCACAACTTGTTCTTCCACCTTTCATCGTCTTCATCTCGCAAACGCATGTAAAATTAATGCCGGCGCCGAGACTTCCTACGTATGTGGCACGGCTGAAATGCCTTCATTGCCGCTGCCGCTGTCTACGCTCCAACTTCTTTGTCGATACGGGTGCTTGATGGAAGTTTGGCCATCAGTACACATACGTGTATACCCCTAGTACTAATATGCATATATAGTACTTAGTGTACATGCCTGTATGAACACATCGCAACTTTAGAAGAAAAGCAGGAGATGGCCAGCAAACAGTTTTGTGTCAAGCTTGGAGCATAGAAGCACGTCAAGCTAGCTGGAGTGCATGCCTGTAGGTGAACACATCCGGCCAGCCACCAGCACGTACGTGTGTACTCCTATACATACGTTTGAGCAAGTACTCCACATGCAAGCTCGGTCAAAGCGTACGCAAGGGACGCGACGCTCGTCCAACAGCCAGCCGAACAGCTCCGCATGGAAAATTGCATCAAAGAAGCGCTGTCCAGATGCGGGCTCTCAGAGTTTACATCATCGTGCCCACCAGGACCGCAAAGCTTCATTGCTCTGGAAATTTGTGGGTAGCGGGTTCCCGCAAAGCCCGCACATCTGCTTCGCGGCCGGCTTCGTGGCTTGCGGGCTGTCCGCTACCCGCCCCCCCTGCAACCTGACTTGCAACTCTCACCCACAGGCGGCCACCCACAGCGAGCTGTGACGATAGTGACGACACCAAAGCGCCACAATTACACGTTACTTGGTCACATGGGAGGCTGCACGGCACACCGTTCACGGCGCCATTGCTCAAGGAATCCAGACACCAATGATACACGCACCCATCCACATGTCAGCATCCGATCGCAACACACACGGCCGATACCGTGAATCGTGAGCCGAATATGCACGCACCGGTGCATATTCCAAAGGTGGGGAACATTATTGTAGCTGAAGCTGCCTATATACTCCATCGATCATCCGTGCCAAACGCCGTGACCCATAAGCATCTCGTCACATGGCCATGCCTTAACAATTTGCTGCGGGGCATGCGGCTAATCCGGAAGGGAATTTTTTTGAGCGAGAGCTTAGTGATAAGCGATAACGATTCCGCGGTGTTTTTGGGTCTTAGAAAACGTAACCTCATGGACGGATCGATCAGAGGGAATTCACCTTTCTTCAATGTGGAAAATTTTCAGATTCGAGCGCGCGAGAGCTTTCTTTCCCGCCGCCGAAAGGAATCGGTGCAAATGCCACGGGGCATTTCTTCTTCTTCTTTTATTTATTTATTTATTTATTTTGAGCTGATGCATGTAGGATTTATTCCATTCTCTCTCTATATATATTAGTGCAAAGCTAGCTTCCCTTCAGATTTGTTGTTGCAACACATACGCAATTCTTTGTTCTTTTTTAAGATTATTTTTCCCTGATTCTGTAACGGTCATTTTCATGAATCTATCATCACTAGACAGTGTACTACAGTGTTTAAGAGGACATGCACACTGGAGCGGGCTGCACAGTGCACTCTGCACTGTACCAAGAGTCCAGTACGATGAGCGAAATCCAGATCTTGTCCTCGGTCGTCCTCCTCCGGTCGTCGTCCTGGTCCGTGCTGCTTCCGTCGCATTCATAAGGCCGTACGGTCGCAGTGCGCGAGCCTTGTCACACAGCCACAAGCAGCACGTATGCATGTGCCGGTGTTGGCGCGCCGGCGCCGCGCGTGGCGTGGCCCAATCCCTGTGACCACACTACGGAATGACGCTGTGCCCGCGATTAATTCGACGGCGACAGCACGGGGCGTCGTCCTCTCCTCGCTGAACGCCCGCGGGCACGGTCGGATGCGGTGGCAGCTGTCAGCGAGCGGCGTCGCGCCGTGGTACGCCGCCCTGCCCTCCTGCGCCGGCGCCACGTACGAACGCCGGAGACCGGAGACCGCGCATGTACTGGTGGGCCGCGGTCAAATTCGACGGCCGGGCTCGGATCGATCAATGAATGATGCGAGGCGTCGTCGTGCGCAACGGCCTAGCTTGACGCCGACGGCCTCCATTGGTGGTTGCTGATTGGAGCCTGGCTCACTGTGCGGGCATGTGGACGCGGCCGGCGCGCGATCAATTATGGACCGATGCAGGCAGGCAGGCAGGCAGCGGGGGACGCTCACTGCTGGTGGCTCGTCAAACACTCGTACTGGCAGCTGAGCGCCGGGCCAGTTCTGGCTCTCTGCTGCATGCCGGGCCCGAGCGCGCTAGCTAGAAAGGTGAGGCGTCGGGCGTGGCTGGAGCAACGTACTGGCAGCTGGTGGCACCGGACACGGGAGAAAGGCTGTCGCCTTCTGTAGCGCACGTACGCGCGCGTGGCGTGGCCGGCCACAGAATGGAGATAAACCATATTCTCACTCAACTAGGTACGTAGGTGACGGCTACGACGGCGATGGAGATGAGATAACGGCAGGGGCTGATGAAGGCAACCGGTCCGGTCGTGCCGTGCGCATGGCGGCCGGATCCCAGCAAATGGGCGCGCGATGGGATCGCATCCTTCTCTCTGCTCCACCGTGTACACATCCAGCGATCGCGATCAAGCTACCCGGTATCTCCGCTTCCGCCTAACCGATCGATCGATCGGTCATGAGCTAGAGCACTGTATCCACTCACTCTAAAGTCGCTCAGGTAGGTAGCCAAGAAGTGAGTAGAGGATCGAGAGAATTGGCATCGACGATTTGCAGTCACTCGTGACGCATCGCGCGTTCGATGATCGGTTCCTATCGATCGTCGAATCGATGCTTTCCAACATGCATGCCTGCTGGCATATAGAGCTTGTCTAGGACGGGTGGGTAGCTAGCTAGCTTCGTGGATCGAGTATTGGATTCCACGGACATCACTGCTGGACGCACTGTGCATGCATGGCATAATGCCGCTCCCTCTCTCGCTCGTTATTCACGTATCAATCGTGTAAGTAGTTTTTGCTCCACCTACACAAGAACCTACCTAAGCACCTAGCGCGTGCGGAGTACGTTTGGTTTCAACCGTACGTTCAAGCATCCGTGCTGCGTGCCAAAGTGGTCTAGCTAGCATACTCTAGTGTAGCTACATAATGACGAGTGATCGATGCTCGGTTCTGATGGCATCGAAGCGTAACACGGATGGATCGCGTCCAGGACCGTCCATTCTCAATCGCCCAGCAGGTGCGTTCTCGGCTCGGCACGGCCGGCGCACCGCATGAATTGCGTGGTAATTAATCTATTCCGCGCACAAATGCCATCACCACCACCGTGCCAGCAGGTCGAATCCCCCGCGCGCGCCCCGTGAACGAACGAACCATCCACACGCGCCGACGCGAGGTACGTACGTACACTCACTATCATCCATCCACCACTCGATTGGATCGGCAGCGCCCTGCCTATTTATACCCCCCTCGCGCACCGCCATATCTATCCCAATTCCCAACCAACCCAGCCCACAACTAGGAAAACCAAGGACACGCGGAGAGAGCAGCAGCAGCAGCAGTAGCGCGAGAGAGAAAAAGAAAAGGCATGTCGGGCGTGTGGGTGTTCCGCAACGGCGTTGTGCGTCTGGTGGAGAACCCGACGTCCGGCGCGGCGGCGGCGGCGTCCGGGAAGCGCAAGGCGCTGCTGTACACGCCGACGGGGGAGGTGGTGGCGTCGTACGCGTCGCTGGAGCGCAAGCTGGCGGCGCTCGGCTGGGAGCGCTACTACGGCGGCGGCGCCGCCGGCGACGGGATGCTGCAGTACCACAAGCGCTCCTCCGTCGACCTCATCTCGCTGCCCAAGGACTTCATGCACTTCAACTCCGTCCACATGTACGACATCGTCATCAAGAACCGCGACGCCTTCCGCGTCATCGACGCATAAATTGGAAGTAGGTCGCCCTCTCGGCCGGCCCTTTGGTCCGATCGTCAATTATTTGCTTGCTCATCTCATCTTTAGCCATGCCCATGCATGCATCTAGTAGCTAGGTACGTACGTATATGCGTGATGCTTTGTTGATGTGTACTCCTACCTGTGATTATATGGGTGTACGGAAATGTTATGTGTGGTAATGTACTTTGCCGATTTGCTGAGTACGTACACTTGCGCATGGGCCTTGTTGCACATGCGAGATTCCTTGATATGCATGCTCTGGTGCTGTATGGTCTTCAAATCATGTTTGCATGTGGACACTTTCTTAATTCCACCCCACCGCCTTTAACTGTACGTGTCTCTAACATCCAAAGTTGTAGTGTATGTGTGTCCACTGCTCTTCAGATGTTTTGGTGTGCTTGCGTTCTGTCTCTGGCGTTGCGATGGATCAATACTAGTACATATTAGTAGTTTCAGCACAAACTAAAGTATGATCGAAGCCAGGTATACGCATCTGACTGACACCCAGCAGGCAGTGTCAATCGAGAGATTCGATAAACATAAAAATCAAATGATAATAGCAGACATGTCTCGAAGGCACAGTGTTCTTGACGCAATGGTCACCACTCATCCATGAAAGGACGTGATAGAGATATCAAGGCCCCGGGACAGCAGAGAATATATGTTGTTGACTTGCTGCCTGCTTGTCTCCTCCATCGATCTGCACTCATGGACCCAACGAGCTCAACCACTGTGGGGGAGGAACGAGGCCAAGCTGAAGAGCATGAGAGGATGAAAAGTTTCTTCATCTAATAAAGAGCAAGTGAATATCTAATAAATTTCGATTTGATCCTCGCAAAAAATTATGAAAATCAAGAGAAAATCATTTGAATGAACGAGAGTGAACAAGGAGAGGAGCAATGCGAAAAATTGTTAGAAGAGAAAGTGCATTCATTTGGGCTGAATGTTTTTCCAGGGAAATTTGGGCTGAAATGAGTGATGAAAGTTTGTGATTGGGTTGAACAGAAAATCTTGTTAGAGCCCACCAAGAATGGCCTATGTATGACTTTGGTGGGCTAGGCCTCGGCCTCTCAGGCTCATTACTCACCATCAGTGACAAGCCTCTTGGTCATACTAACCAGGCCGGAAAGTCAAGATACTCATCGTTGTACTATTCGTTAGCCGTTTTTAATAAATTTTCAATTCCCTGGGAAAAACACTTAATAAATCTTGAAAAGGGTATAGCTGTACTTCCAGGATTTTCAAAAGTTCATCAGGAGGTGGAGGTTCATATATACCTTGCGCATAATTATCACTTTATTCATCAATTAATATGCGTCTAAGGTTAGTGGTTGTAAATACACCTGTTCGACAACTAGATACAGTATGGAGAACAATTCGGATGCCAATGTCATTATAGTATCATTCTCCATTAATTTCCTGAATTTAAATAAGAAAAGAAGCGCATCAACACAAGAGTGGCAGACGAAAGCAAAGCAGTTTTTGGCTGTCAGAGGAAAACCTGCATTTTATTTTCAGCGGCAGGCGGCTGCTGCTTAGCTTGCAAACGCGCCGCCGCTGCAGCCATGTTACGTGTCCATTTCTTGCGTCTGAATCTTCTTCTTCTTCCACCGCCTGCGGTGCGTGCCTTCCATCCCGGTCCCTATCTCGCCGCCGAAGCACACGTGCCCATCCGAGCGCAACGCCGACGCCACCACGTCCGCACAAAAACAAAGGCCATATTCCTCACTCCTCCCTCCGAGACAAGCGCTAAAGACGACGACGCCAACCGCTTCCGAAAAGCAGAGAAAAAAGGAGACGAAATCACTGTCGCTTCAGAGTTTGGATGGAGGATGACCATGCCATCTCCGTCTCTCCATCTCTGATTTTCCTTCACCGCGTCCACACCGTTTGCTGCTTTTCTCTCGCTCGCGTCGCTTTTGCTTTCGCAGGCCACAAACCTGTGCCGTCGCCTCTTGCTGTATCTTTGTTATTTACAGCTAAGAGGAATGGAGGAATGACGCGGGCGGGACTGCAGGTAGCGCTTTTGTTTGCGGTGACGGGAGGAAAGGCGAGAGAAGGAAGAAACGGGCGAAAGTGACGGCCATTTGAATGCGGATTCGTGATGCATGGCCGTGTATTGTTGGGTTCTGGCTGGACTGCTGATGCAGTGTGCCTTTCTTGAAGTATTATCCTTGGTCTTGATACGAACAGAGACGCTTCATCAGGGCAGGGAACGGAGAGAGATGCGTGGCCAAATGATTGCTGACGTGCAGTTCTTTGCCAGATATGGCAATCTGTTGGCAGGTTCCTGGGACGTCGTAACGAACAATCTTGAAGCGAAGGAATTGCAGAGTTCACAGGTGAAATAATCTGCGTCATGAGCAGACATGTTAATTCCGAATGGAAAAGAAAACACGAGAGAAAAAAAGCAATGACGCTGTACGAGCAGAGCAAAGGAACTGCTTCTTGGAGATTCGCATACCTCAACATGACGATCTTTGGTCTGAAATTGACGGTGTTCAGAATCTGAAGGGTCAGAAGTTCCTTTCGATACCATGAATGGGACTCGGAAGGTTTTGGGTGTCACCGTCCATTGCCGTTGCAATATGCGCCGAGCTTTTATCGTGCTTCAGAGCTGCACCTTCACATTGTAGACAGTCAGCTCCGGGCGCCCTCCTGCCAATAGATAATACTCTATATGCTTTGTTATCTTAAAAAAAGAAAATATATGCTTTAGCACATTCAGTACAACAGGAATATAATCTCGTTGAAAAAAAAGTAGCATATAATCTACTACTAGTGCTTGATAGCCTAACAGTAACATCACAAACAGAGCAATAACAAGTGCCAACTATCAACATTGTCCTATTTTATTTTTTCTTCCACGTTTCCGACAAATATTAATTCCAGATGATCGCAATAATGAAAAACTAATTCCAGATCAATCCAGAATTTAGCTTTTGCAAATCTGGACAAGGACCAGCATTTTGCGCTTAATCATGGCTCAAAGCGAGACATAATTAACTCCCTGCTGGTCTGACAACGGGGCATTGTCAAAAAAGCAAGGCTCGAATAGATGCTTTCTTCTGCTCGTCCATGCAAAAAAAGCGCCATGTATGTCACACTACCTGCTGCCATTTCAACTTTCTGACGCGAGAAAACTCTTTTATTATGCACGGAGACACAATAACAATAGAAAGGGCCTATCTTTTAGTATGTATTTGGCATGATAAAGTTGGCCACTAACACGCGGTTGCCTAGAACGCTAGAACACTCCATGGAAGGGGAAAGAATCTTAACAAGACCCCACGGTGAGGAATGCCCTAATATTGAACTTGATTTTCTAGCTCTTCCTTGTCGTAATTCAGTGCCGTCTCCTTCGTGGAGTTGTCTTCTCTTTTCCTTTTGTCAGAAGTGAAACTTTGACTACAGTATATAATACGAAAAAAGGTTACAAGGGATAGGGACATATTTTGTTGTCGTTCTCGTCTTCTTGAAGAGTTTGCATGCACGGACAAGCGATAAGATAAGTTCACGCTATCGGATGTCGAACTAGCAAAATGCCGTAGGAAAATTGCATGTGGACGCGTTTAAACAAGATCGTTCCTTTGTCAAGTGTCCGTTTTCTCATAGGAAAATCCCTTATGAGTTTCTATAGCAAATTCGTGGTCTGCAAATATCTAATCCAACTTCCACAGAAATATCTACGCACGAGGTTCTGAAGAATTGATCGTGCGTTTAAGTGTGTTACTCAACCATCTCTTGGTCTTTTGAAATGAAAAAAGTTGCCACCTTGAAACTAGAAGAAGAAGAGGAAGGAAAATCTCTCCTACCAAAAGAGATATTCAAGTCCAATTCTTTCACCATACAAAAGTAGCTTTAGCTGCCCATCAAAACCTCAGCCTGTACAGCTCATGATGAGCTCTGAATCAACTGAACCATCACCACCTCCTTACGTTTGGTTTGGTTCCACAGCAATCGTCAAAGCATGAGGAAGCCTCAAAGGGCGTGTTTTTGTAAAGGCGCCTCCCCTAGTCACGAAGCAACTAAAAAATTCAGGCCCAACGAAACCCCCACTACACTCTGTATGGCTGCCGTTGTCGTTGCTTTCGCCTGTTAAACTAGTGCCGGGGTATAAAATCGGCTGAACCCTTCCTCACAGTTCACGGCTCCAGCAGACACCACTTTCCCCTCCTCCTCTCTCCTGCGAACACCTTCGCCGGCTCTCATGGCCTCAGAGCCTATAGAGTGCCAGGTACGAATATTCAATCTCTTATTTCGAATTCGGTTACTTATATGAGGAGAGATTCTTCTGGTGATGATCAGTCTGTTTGTTCGTTCAGAAGATTCCTGTTCCAGTCACTAATTTCTGCTTGTCTGGTGTCCTGGTTTAGGTTCTGGTGCTGAGGGTGTCTATTCACTGTGAAGGATGCAAGAAGAAGGTGAAGAAAGTGCTCCAAAGTGTTCATGGTATGTCTTATTTTGCCTCCAAATCGCTTGTAGGAAGACCTTTAGCATTCAATTATTTCAGTTTCAAAGGTCTTTATTTCAGAATTCTTCAGACATGTTCCAAAAATTGTACTATCATCTTGAAATGAGACTAAACACCTCATACCGAGTCTTTAATTGATAGGTCAATTTGCATGTGGATCATTTGTTTACACAAACGTCAGTAATCTATGACAGTAACAGCACAACTAATTCGACTTGTATAGTAAGAACGGCTTGACTGACTGACCTGACAAAATTTTTGTTGGTTTGTCCTGAAGGCGTGCTCCGATGCGACATCGATGCCCGGAGCAACAAGGTCGTGGTGACGGCGTCCACGAAGCTGGACCCCAACATCCTCGTCGCGAAGCTGCGCAAGTCCGGCAAGCAGGCCGAGCCGTGGCCCGAGCCGCCGATGCCTCAGCAGCCACCTGCGGAGAGCCAAAGCGAAGAGACCAAGAGCCAGAACGACGAGCCGAGCAAACCTGCCGAGAAGCCCGGTCCGGACAACGCCGAGCCCAGCGGGGCAGAGCAGAGCAATCCCCAGCCGTCGCCGGAGCCCAAGCAGAGCAACGCCGGTGAGGCCCCGAAGCCGGCCCCAGAAAGCAAAGAGGCCTCCAACGGCGACGCCGATGCCAACGCCGGCGACGAGGCCACGGCGGCAGCCCAACAGCCGCAACCCAGCGATAGGAGGGGGAAAGCGAAGCAGCAGCCGGAGGAGAGGCACCCGGTCCACGCCAGGGTGAGAATGGAGTACGACCCCCGCGGCGGAGACAGCTACATGCCGGCGACGCAGCCGGTGCCGATCATGAGCTACCACACGGCGCGGCCGAGCGCGAGCGCGTCCTACTACGCCGCCCCTCCGGCGCCGGCGCCGGCGCCGGCGCCGATGCCGATGCCGATGGGGAGGGCACCGGGGCCGTCGCAGGGCTACATTGACGAGCAGTACACGCCGTCCTACTACGGCCGGTCGTCCTCGCCGTACGAGCCTTACTACCCTCCCCAGCCGTCGCCGTACTACCCTCCTCAGCCGTCGCCGTACCGCTACCAGTACCAGCCTGCCGCATCGACGGAGGACTACTACTACAGCGCGCCGCCGCAGAGGAGCGCCTTCTCGCCGCCCCGGGACGGCTACGGCGACATGTTCAACGACGAGAACGCCAACTCCTGCGCGGTGATGTGAAGCAACGAGGCCGGTTGATCATTAGCTAGTTTTGTTTATTTATTACTGTTCCTTGATCACGTATGAATATATGTTAGACGTTAATTAGAACTAGTACAAGTAACCGTTGTATCAGCACTACTCGGGCTTCGTGGAGTTAGAATGCTTCGTGGAGCTAGAATAAGATGACATGATCTTGAGTGCTTGATGCATGAGAGGAGGAATGTGAGGGGCTAATGGAACAGCTTTGGTGTTCACCAGAGCAATTTTGTATCCTTTGAGATGCTTAAACTGGATATATGAATCTGTTCAAACTCGTCAATATTGCTCCTGATACTGTGCCATGTCAATCGGCAAGTTAATTAACACTAAATTTTTAAGAGGTATACATATGCTTATCTAAAATCCCGAAGGGATAGGATAACTATGGTAACTCCGAGGCAAAGTTGCTTCGAAGTGCTCAAAAGAACGGATGGCACAGAGTCATTTTTCATTGCCTTTCTTTTGAAACTGTCTACCGCTACTAGTATTTCTTTCACGGGTTCATGAGCAACGTTCGAGGGAACCAGAGATGAACTACTTTGCTGCAATCACCTTTTGCCCTAGCAGGATAGTATATGGTTAAAGTCTGGCAGCAACGCACTGATGACTATAGTTTGAGTCAGAGATTCATTGACTCGGACGAGACTTGAACAGAAGCTGCATCCAGAACTAAAGACAACACTGCAGACAGACATCCCTTGTACAAGCATGTTCCAAGTACTACAACCTGATTCCAGAGGCTGAAGCAGACACGGATCGGAAATTCAGAGTAGCTAATTCAGGTTTCAGAACTTTCAGAGACTGCTAGTACGGGATTAACGTCTGGGATTCTAGACTCTCTTGACAGCTTATTAGGATCCGGAAGTGTTTGGGAATGGCACGCCTCTGCTTTGGGTTTGCCCAAGGAATACCAATTATGGACTCCAAAATGCGGTTAGTTAACTGATACCGATGGCTGTGCGCTTCACAATCCCCATGAAAGTGAAAGCAAACCTAACTGTTTCTTTAACCCAAAGCAAGATTGACATGAAAATTGCCGTCCGAGTCTGCCATTTGGGCAACACAGTGTGTTAGTTTAAGCTTGTAAACATGCTACCTAAAGCCTGGTGTCATCAACTACCGAGATTTGCTGGTTTATATATCTAAATGCCGGGCCAAAAATAAAATTCTCACGAATGATGCGTGAGTTAACTAAGATCAATAACATCAAGCATCCGTATGCCCTAGCAAGATGTGGAGACCTGCTTCAGTTCCCAGGCTGCGGGTCCTATCGTGAGGCCTGCAACATGGAACGAGGACGATAAAAGCAACCACGCTCCCAAATATATCTGCACTGAGCCAAGGCTCAACTTCAATAATATTAGCGATTAGACTCTCGGAATGTACAAAGTTAGATGAGAATATTCATCTAACACTATCTCTTTTTCACTACTTGCAATTTGTAGAAGTGTTTTATCTATCTCTTTCACTATTTACGATTTGTAGCAGTGGTTTATCTTATCTTTCTTCTTGCTTGGATTGACACATTTTATTATTTGTTGGTTCTTAAGTCTCTAAAACAAAATTCTCTTGTGGAGGAGGTCATTATATATACATTGGCATTGTTCAAGAATTGCAGGCTTCTACAACATCTACTTTATCAGACTTTGAATGCAATTGTTTTTAATGTTCGCTCTTATGACCCTATTGCATATGCCTTGCATTTAAAAGGGAGAGAGAGGAGGAAGGGGTTGTTTTATCCTAGTCTATTGAGTCATGTAACCTATATATATTGTTTCTATGAAGGTTATTTTCAATACAAGTTATATTCATAAAAGAAATATTAAGAAAGTAATAATAATTTTTTTTGAGAAACCATAATAATTGACCTTAGAGCATATGATTCCCCAAAGGCCAAAGCAAAAATACTTCTCGAAAGTATAAGGTCCATTGCTAAGATAGTTATTCGGCACTGAGTTCAACAGCAATTGGTCACTACAATGTTAGATACAAATGAGAGTTTGTAAAAGTTAGGGTTTATTAAATCCATGCCATAATGATTTTCTTTGTACTTGAGATACACCATACCGTTTGAGTACTGAGTTCATCAGTAATTGGTCATCAGTTTTCTATGATCCAGGCTATACTAAGAGTTGGAAAATAAGATCAAAATTAGGTCAATGCTATAATAATTTTCTTTATGCTTGAGATACACCATACCAATAACCTAAGTGCCCTTGTTTTATTATTCGTTCTCCTTTGCAATTCAGATTAATTACGTCATAATCTCAAAACTTTTTAGTTGGAAAAAAAGTGGCATTCATTCCATTCACAAATTGTAGGTGGGTTTTTGCAATTTTCCCTTATTATTTAAAATATAAACACAAAAATTATAAAATAAAGATGGAATTAATCAGATGAATAAAATTACATGTTTACACTATTCCACTCAATTTCTATTTGCATTGAAATTTCCCCGGAATTAATTGCATAACTTAGGAACTCTGCCTCGTGAATTGCCGATCCAAAACACAGACCGGACTGAATGAGGTAATGACGGCCCCGAAGATGAGACGGGCCACGAACTACGAGAGTGAAACCTGAAAAAGAATCTACGGCCCATATGGATGGCTAGTGTGCTTCATTGACCCTTTTGAGTTGGGCTCGGCCGAATAGTTGGTCTTAGTCTTTTCAAACGTTTGTTTGGGCCTCTAAAAGATTTGACCTGGGACACACTTCGACGTGCAGCAGCCACCATCACAATGCATGTGTGAATCTCAATCAACCAGAAACAACCCAACCGATGAGTCCTTTCTAGTTCGAGATGCTTTAATCACTGCAGGGAAGCGAGGATGGTTGTCAGGATTGATCTGGGCAACGGCCAACCGGGCACGTCCATTTGAATACTCGAATCCAGCCAGCAGCATATGCAAGTGTCAGGTAGAGCGAGGAAACTGTGACCGAAACGCATCTAGAGACCACACTGCCTGCCACCATGGATGGATGGATGGGTTAGATCTGATTCGGGGCAGACACGAAAACGAGGCTCGCCATGTCTCGAGCTGGACTAGGCTCCAAGCAGAGATATGTTAAGAAATGGGAAGTTGCCACGTGCTCCCGGCCCCCGATGTGGCAGGTACAGCCGGTGAAGCTGTGGTCTCATGTGCAGGCGACGCGGGGCCGGGCGCGGACAAGGCGCCTCTCCCCGTATATTAATGCCCGCGCGGCAGGCGTGCCATGTCGATGCGGATCAAGATCATGGATGGCCACCACATTCATTAGCCGTTGGTGGTGAAGGCATCGCGAGGTAGTAGCATCAAACGCGGCGCAGAAGTAGTAGTCGCAGCAGCACGCATACGCAAGCAAAGCGCGGAGGAGGAGGCATCAGGCGCACGTTGACCGGCGCGCTCCCGATCGAGCGGCCGGACGCGCGCAATGCCGCCGCGCCGCGCCGCTGCGCTCTTGGTCACCGCCGCCGCCGCCGCCGTGCTCCTCTTCCTTCTCGTGGCTGCCCCGCGCGCCGCAGCCCAGATGACGGTGGTCGATCCGGACGGCTGGGTGGCGGACCACGGCGAGGCTTGTACGGGCACGGTGGAGCAGTGCGTGGGCGGCGCCGCGTCCGCCAGGAGGAAGCTAGGCCCGGGCGGGTACATCAGCTACGACGCGATGAGCCGCGGCCGGGTGCCGTGCTCCATCCGCGGTGCCTCCTACTACAACTGCCGGCCGGGCGCGCCGGCCAACCCCTACTCCCGAGGCTGCTCCGCCATCACCAGGTGCAGACGCTAGCCAGCCAGCGAGCAGGCTCGTCGGCGACTTGTTCAGCTCTTGCAGCTTGTAAGAGAAAAAAAAAATCACCTTTTCTTTCTTCTTTCTTCTTTTGTTTTCTGTTCCCATTTGGGTGGTCTTTGGGTTCTTGGGAGTCTATATAGTATGGATTCAGATTGATGATCAGTTGACACGGAGCAAGCTTCTTGCTCATATATAATCTTGTAATTGGCATTGGTAGGCAGCATGTATCATGCATGAATTCCTCAGTCATTCCGTCAAATGAGTAGTCGCAGCTCTCAGTCGTCTTTCTTCGTGTGTCGAGTGATCCATATCGTTAGTGTCCACTGTGATGGCGAACTTGTAGAGCCAGTACATGCAACATCACTTTTGATCAGTTGCTTGCAAATTTAGGAACTTTTTCTAAAGAAGAAAAATGGATACTGAGGAAAACTGAGATGTTTAGATTCAGAAGAAGATGGAATCTGATCAACAAACAAACAAGCGGTCCTAGATCTTGGGTTCTTATTTATAGGCACGATTCTGTTCACATGTAGCTGCAATTAAGTATCAGTTCGTGCACCGACACCCTTGGCATGCTTGCGCAGTCCAGATCAGAGCGGAGACAGATTGAAATTGTGTAGTAGCATTACCAATATGCGTTGCAAGACACGCTGAAAAAATCGAGCATTTTAGTTACGATCATTGAGTGCTTCTTCTTCTTCTTTTCTTTTTAGTCACAGTCCATCGTGTTCGACCTAATCGACCATTGCTGAAAACCACAGCCTGGCCATAGCTTGCTGTGACGTGATCGCTGAAAATGAAAACATGACATGTGCTACCGCCTTTGAGTTTCGATGGAAAAGGTTCCCGATTGGTTACGGGTCATCAAGTCTCGAATCAGTTTGTTGCCGGTGTGCCGACGAGCGGTGTATCGGTTTTCCTTCCGGCTCGGGGGCAGCAGCCGCGAACCACGGTGGCCGGCGCGGGCCGCGTGAAACAGAGGCAACAGGCTAGCGGGCCGAATTGATTAACTTCCAGCCTGGCAGCCTGGCACGAAACATCAACTGAATGCTGTTATGGGCCACACGGACAGAGCAAATAACATGGGCTCGAATGATGATTAGTGGTTGGGCCACATGTGGTTTTCCAGTTTTCTGTACTACTTCGCAAACACGCATTAATTCAGAATGTTTCGTCCTCCACCTTCTTCCCGTGCAATCCTACGATTTTAAAATTTGAACTGTGTTGTAGGGCAGGCTTATGTGAAAGGTTGAACAGGACATATACAGTAAAGAATCCGCTGGCTGTGAACCGACAATTGCGCTAAACGTAGTGACTAAGCACGACGCCACCTACCAGGTCAACTATAATAAGCCTATAGGTGGCGTCGTGCAGGCCAAAATAGTCAAGGTATAGCCACGAGGGAGATCGAACTACAAGGCATTTCACCTACTAGTAAACTTACATCTGGCTTGTCTTTCAAAAAAAAACTTACATCTGGCTTGTTCCTACCGACACATTGCATTAATCTCGTGGGCCATTTGCCCATTTGCTTCTCTAGAATAAGTTTTTTTCGTGCCAGGCAATTGGGGATCTCTAGAATAAGTTCATAGCTCTGGGCTCTGTCACTGTTTCCTCAGGACACACACAATTTACCGGAGAGCACACTACTGCAGCAGCAAAAGCAGGGCGGTGTGCGATCAATGCCGCCGATGAGTCGACGACGCGCCGTGCTCGCAGTTGCCGTCGCGGTGCTCCTCGTCGTGTCAGGCACACAGCGTACCCAAACAACAGTGGTGGATCCGGACATCCGGGTCGCGAATTATGGCGGCGCCGCTTGCACGGGCACGGTGGAGGAGTGCGTCGGCGGCGGCGGCGCGTCGTGGAGAAGGGAGCTGGCAGGGGGCGGCTACATCGGTTACAACGCGCTGCAAAAGGACCGGACGCCGTGCTCCATCCGCGGCGCGTCCTACGGCAACTGCAACCCAGGCGCCCAGGCCAACCCCTACAATCGCGGCTGCTCCGCCATCGCCCGATGCAGAGGTTAGGGACGAATGATGCTGGCTCATGACGGCGTGCATTCATGCATACACACACTGTTGGGATATTCTCTTGTTATTCAGTTCTTGCGGTTGTTGCAACATGTAAACTCTTTTCTGCTTCTTGGGTTCTACAGTACTTGGCTTTGAGATTTTTTTTTTTTAATTTGGCGAACGTACTCCCTTAGTTCATATTTATAGGACGTTTTAACCTGATCAATTTTTACCAAATTATAAGGCGCTCTCGGTTACCTATGCAAAATTCACACGCTTTCAATAGAGCATCTATTCAATGCCGTCAAGCTTCTGAAAGAAAATCACCGCTGGATCCACTCTCTCTCTCCCTGACAATGGGCCTAGCGTGAACTCCTAGATGAACTCCTAGATGGAGGATAGAGCTGCTGGCCTGAGTGTGCCTTGGGGAGGGTGCAACGTGGTGTACAGAGCTGCTGGCCTGAGTGATGACGTAATTTGCATTGGTTTTGATGACCGGTGCTAGAGCGATCTATAAGGCTCTCCGCACTCACGTTCTTCTATATGCTTTCTCTAAAAGGAATATTACGTCCTGATCATCAAGATTCTTTCCTCTATACCAATTTTCTCTGCACCCATGGTTCCTCTATACTCTTCCTCTATCCCAACTACCATATATTTTATTCAACCATCTCCAACTACCATCTCATTTTAACAAACATATTTCTTCATAACACAATCATTTATAATTAGTTATTCTACATAAAAAACTGTAGGGGTCTTTTTTATAAATATCCATGACACAGAAATATAGTAACAAATTATAAAATAATACAAGGGTCAATTTGCAAAAATAACACAAATATCTCCATTGCTGCCTTCTACACTCTTCTTCCCAATGCTCCGTGCGGCGGACCGGGCGGCAGACGGCGCAGGCGGCGGGGAGGGGAGGCAGGCCGGCTGGCGGGGGTAGCAGGCGAGGAGGCGGTCGGCCTCGTCGAGGCGGGTGCAGTAGGCGACGAGGTGGGCGCGGAGGTGCGGCGATTGCGCCCGCACGACGCGGTACCACACGGGGTCCTCCTCCAGGAAGACCGTGGCGCCGCCCGGGTTGAGCGCGTGCCACAGCGCCGAGTCGCCGTCGTCCGCGAGCTCCGCGCCGCCGTCGCCGTCGTCCGCGAGCTCCGCGCCGCGCTGCCGTCGTCGTCCTCCTCGAGCTCCGCGCCGCCGTCGTCCGCGAGCTCCGCGCCGCGCCGCCGTTGCCGTTGTCCGCGAGCTCCGCGCCGCGCCGCCGTCGCCGTCGCCGTCGTCCGCGAGCTCCGCGCCGCAGTCGTCCGCGAGCTTCGCGCCGCGCCGCCGTCGCCGTCGTCCGTGAGCTGTCCTGGGAGGCGACGTGAGCCCCGCGTTCGATAGCGGATGTCCTGGGAGAGCGCTAGAATTAGCGGAAGAGAGGGCTTCCTCTTCTTTAGCGTGATGCTCCCCGTAGCCTGGTGCAACACTCGTTCCGCTATCCGCTTCCTGGAGGAAGCGGTAGCGGACACCGGTGCGGGCAGCCTAAGAGCGTGCCCAATGGTTTGAGCAAGAGCTAGCAATTTATTTGCCACCTCGTGTAAGAAACAACAGCTAAAGATATCTCCTATTTCTTCTATCTCTTGACACATGCTTCAAAGTACCGCGGGACCCGGTCACTAACCAACCAAAACCAATGCCCATGAGAGAGCAGAGGCCATATGGCATGCAAGGAACCTCGAACAGCGAGCGAGACTGTCTCCTGTACAAGCGCTAGCCAAACCTTTTCAAGCTCACCTCTCTCTTCTAGCTCAGCGAAAGAACGACGTGGATTCTTAAGAGTTAGCTGAAGTGGCATTGTTGGGGACGCTCTAAATATGATAGGAGGGAGTACTTGGCTTGAGAGTGATCACTTCGAAGCAAGCAATATTATACTCTCAGAATAACCATGCTTGTTGGACGGCGTGACGGGTTCACGCAAAATAGTGGCCTGCTTGTTGGACGTATAATTATTCATGTAACTGTCGTGTATTATTTCATTTTGTCTCTAAATTATGAGTTACACGACTGCTTATTCTAAAATGATCACAGACATGTTCTCCCCTATCAATCAGTAGTGGAGTACTTCTGCTTTCCCGATCTTAGCGGATGAGGATGGCTTTGCAACTGCCGGTGGTGTCATTGTCCCGCATGGCTTCATACACTTGCATCTGGGCCAAATTATCCCGACGCAGTGCCCGCCGCCAGCACCTTGGTTCTCGTGGTAGCATGTGCTCGCGCAGTTCTTGTGGCTCACACACTTGCCATGAAAAGTCTCACTAGGGCTCGAGCACATTCGAACTGCCTCCGTACCTGCCAACCATACAATGTGTCTCATAATTAGCAATACTGACAGAAAATAATTTACCGAGAGTGTTTTAAAAAGTTTTCACAAGGCTCAGCGATTAAAATACATGGGAGAAGTGCTCAACAGTAACCCGTGGTGCTTTCGTATATACAATTGAAAAGGGGAATTATAACATTAATTTGGTATGAACACTACGATGAGAGCTTTAGTTTTTCACTTACAATGGGCCATGATGAGCAAGGCCAATGGGAAGACAAGGAGCACTGCTTTCTTGTTGAAGGCCATGGATAATGGAATGGGAAGGTATGAGGAGAAGAGTGTCGATGGCCCACATTTATAGAGGTTGCTTGGGCCGGCCAAATATTGAATACTATACAATTCAATATAATATTCTTTAAAGAGCACTGCAAGGATACTGCAGACCAAATATTGGATACTATACCATTCAATTTTCCGTTGGGTCTGTAGTGATAACAAAAATGCACGAGTTCTTGCTTTGACCTGGTCAAAAGCAAAAAACAAAGTTGCTTTCACCGGCCTACAAGAATGTTACTTTGAAGTCGATACATATTGGATACTAAACAATTTAATTCTAATGTTGTAGATGAGTGAAAAGACATATAGTACACCATACAATTCAACTTTATGTTGCCTTTGTTGTATAAATACAAGAATATCCATCCCAAAAAATTAAATAAAATAAATACAAGCACATCTTGCGTCGAAGGGGGACGGCTCCCCAGCTGTTCAACTCCATTAATAATAGACATGGAAATTGATACATTAACTGTCCCAGTACATAAAAGTTTAAATATTTGGAAGAAAGCACGGGGGATGAAATTTAGGCTACATGAGATTAAGAGCATTTTCAAGATAGCCCCATAAACCTCTCTTAAATCAAAATATTGGAGTTTAATAAGAAAAACATCTTCAACAGGATCCCATAACAACCTTTAATTTTTCATAGCTCCTAAACTCTTCTCATTTATCCAATAGAATTGGAGCTCAATACAAACAGAGAAAAAATTGAGGCCTCATTTCTTTTTTAATAGAACTACTGTTTTTATGGCTCTGTGGCCTAATCAAAAGTGTTTTGATCCATTTTTAGGGAGGAAATCTTGGAGGAGGAAAGAAAAATCACCCCACGTATATTTTTTAATTTCTCTCAAAAACAAATTTATGAGTCTAATTTTATAAGAATCTTTTGAAAATGCTCTAAATAAAAAACAGCATGCACTGCTAATCTCTTGATCACGCGGCAGACTGCAGCGCCAAAGGCGTGTTTCCTTGCAGCAATTGGTCAGTAGATGGGGAGGACCAAAACTCGGACCTGACGTTATCACTGGAAAAAATATATATGCAAAAAAACGCTTTTAACTTGGGTGTTCGTGTGTTTTCCTGCGCCCCCGCCTCCAAATTAATGTTTTAAATAGCAGGCTAAGAAGTTTAACGACATGTCTTTAAAACAGCGTAGAGCTAATTCGGGCTATAGCGGGAGATAGCGGTTAATTTATACTTGAACACAAATAGCGATACACTATCTCAAAAGACCATAGCTGGCTTTAGCGGCAGCTATAGTGGGAGATTTAAAACCTTGCTCCAAATAGCTTTTACAAGAGAACACAACCCTTGTATGTTGTCGGGTACAACTACAAATGATTTATCATACATCGCTGCTCTTTCCTATTGTTGAAATGACATAGAGTTAAGTACCTATAAATTGAATTTTCTTTATTTTGTTCATAGCATCGTAGCTAAGTTTCACCGTAATTTACAATCCTATGACAATTTTGATTAACATCCGGTTAGATTATAAGTATGCTACGGTGGAGCCTCTAAAGTATTGCTAGAGGGCAGAGAAGAGTCACGTTCATCGATCAAAGCTAACTGGAGGGAATATAAAAACACATGAACACTTGCAGGGGCACTGCACTTGGGGTGGTACATTGTAGTCACTTCCGCAGCAAGGGGCACGAGTTGTGGCGGCAGTTTGCTCATAGGGTGGTGAGGAAGGTGATGGCACTTTGCTCGGTGGGTTGGGGAAGGGGGAGGCAGCGCTTTGGTCGATGGGAGGGGGTGAGGGCGGCAACATGTTGCTCAGCGGGAGTGGGCTGCGGCGCGTTGCTTGGCGGGAGGGGGCGACGGTGGCGACGCGTTCATCCAGGGTAGGGGACGAGGGTGGCGCCTTGTTCCTCAGCGGGAGCACGGCGATGGCGCGTCGGTTGGAGCGGGGTTGGGCAGGAGGAGGCAGTGCGCTGCGTTTTGGAGGTCGAATTTGGGAAGAAAAGAAGCAGCTTGCGCTATTGGATTTTGCTGGAGAGAGGCAGAAGTGGCGCGCACAAGGTGATTTTGTGAGGGACAAGGCAGGGAGACGGCTAAACAGTTTTAAGGTTTGACACGGTCGGAATTTCGCTGGAGGTCTTTAGTTTTTCCGACCGATGGCGCGATACAACATGTGGCATTTACGACCTATCGTCAGACGCTATTCGTATGGATAATTGCCAATGGTATACATGGAATTACTGACCCACTGCAGGTCATCCACTTTTAGCGAATGATCATGGATAACTAATATAGGTCGGTGAAAATGAACCGTGGTGTAGTGGGTGGAGACTGAAATAAAATTTCTTGTAGGTGATATAGAAAACCCCTCGGTATGTATGCGTGTTTTTGTAATTTTCTCAACAATTTTTTCATTGCCTCCATTAAAGCTGTGAAATAACATCATTAATACAGACTCCCGCGACTCAAGTAAACATTTTTTTCTTTTGTTTTACCGCAAAAAAAGGAAACTTTTTTTTTAGCGAATGTGACTCAAGTAAATCCGGCCTTATAGACAGGAAAAAACGTTTGTTTTAGGCTTTGTTCTGTTTTGTCTATAAATATTAAAGTAAGGGTGGGCACATTTGTTCTGTAAAGTAGCCCTGTTCGGCAGACTGAATCGCAGCTGTTATACTGTAGCAGCTGCCGAAGAGATAACTGCGAACACTGTAGCAGATGATAAAGAAATAACTGGAACACTGTAGCTGCTGCATCGCAGCTGCTGCAATACAGCCAGCGGAACAAGTTAAATAGAAACTGATTAATCGGAAATCGGAATGATAGCACTGCTGATCGGGAAGCAGTGTTTGATCCTGACAAGTTAATCCCATGATTCCCATTCTTCCATTAATCCAGAAAGCCATGAGTCCACGACCCCAGATCCGAGCACGGATTGGATCGATCTATACATGCCGCGTTCAAAGCTCTGTATGGGCACATTTTACAGGTAATGGCTCTGGGCTCGCATAAAATAGTTGCTCGAATGCAGATATAAATATTTATGTAACTGGCTTTTTTCTTAATTTCATTTCATCTCTAATTTGTTACTGTTTTTTATATAGCACTGCTCTTATACCATTGGTCCCCTAATAACAATCAGCAGAGCACTTTTGCTGCTGCAGTCATGGCTGATGGCAGCTGGTTGCCCCACAGTGGCGGCTCTGACCTCCGGTGCCGGTGGTGGATCAGCTACCGGTGACGAGCATGGCTTTTCACATAAGCAGATGCGTGACAATGTCCAGCGGCATCGTCTTTTCACGTTTACGTCAGCACCGTCGTCGTGGGCGGCATCGTAGTTAGGGAGACTACACTTCCTAAACTTAACGCGGGAGAAGTGCCCGGCGCCTACGCCTTGATTCTCTATGTGGCAGACGCTCGCGCAATTCCTGTTGCTCACACACCTGCCATGATAATTGGCACTCGGTTTCGAGCAGATTTGAACTACCTGCAATCATACAATGTGTCTCATAATTAGCAATACCGGGAACACAATAATTTACCAACAATGTTGGTTAAAAGTATTCACTTGTAAAAGGCAAGTTTTTCACTTACAATAGACCATGAGGAGAAAGGCCAATGGGAACACCACTAGTGCTACTCCCTTTGTCCTAAAATATAGTGTTAATCTAGTTTTGTCTTAAGTCAAGATTTTTTAACTTTGATCAACAATATATAAATATATATTGTTTCATACTAAAAGAGTTACATGTTATGATAGTCCATTTTACGATGAATCTAGTGACATCACTTTTCTATTGTCAATATTTATAGTTTTTTCATAATTGTTAGTTAAAGTTTAAATTTTTTGACTTAAGACAAAACTAGATGGACACTATATTTTGAGACGGAGGGAGTATTTTTTTGTTGAATGCCATGGCTGACGGAAAAACAGGGAAAAGAGTATATATGGTCGATATTTATAGCAGTTGCCTGGGCTGGCCTTCTTTAATTGAGCATCCTAGAGACTAGAGGGGGATATGGAAATCAAAATATTGGAAACAACAGACCAAATGCTGGATATTATACAATTCAATTTCCTTTGGCTACGTAAAAATAATAAGAGTAAATTACACCGGTGGTACAACAACTTGTGAGATGTGTGCGTTTTAGTCACAGGACTTGAAAATTGCTCAATTGGATCACACAACTTTGTTATGGAGGAGCAAATGAAGTTATAAACTTAAGATTCATTATAGGATAAGTTCTATGTAGCAGAAAAAAAATCAAGATTCAATGTCTATTCCAAAAATATGTTTTCACAATACATATTTCCTATGTCATATGAAAAAAGCATTTTTTTTTTTCTTTCTACATGTCGTAGCCCTAGGTTCCAGATATTCCGAACCCTATTTTAAGACTTTTCCGAAGACTTGTCTTGCACGGCATAGTGTACAGGAAGGTTACGATCTCCTTAATAGATTCGGAGAGGGAACATTGTAGTTTAGGAAGGACTCTGATAGGCGGTAACTAGCCTATAAATACTTATGTAACCCCTACGGGGAAATCTATCTGGTACCTTGCGAAACCCTAACGCAAAGGCTGCCACATTATACAAGATCGCACTAGACGTAGGGTTTTTATCATTTGGGAGGCCTGAACTAGTATAAACCCTCTGCGTGTTCTTAGATTGATCTCGCTAACCACGTTGCTCCCACGATCCAAATATCTGCCGAACACCCCGTTCAATCGGGTGACGACAGAGGCGCGCCAGGAAGGGGGGCAGCGTCGAGATTCCGTCAAGAGCATCAGATGGGATCTGCGAACAACATGAAGTTTCCCGCTGGCGCCGAGTTCCGCTTCGGATCTTTGGCCTTCGTCGCTGACGGGAACGGAGATCTTCAGCAAGTCAACCCGCTAAAGGCGCAGGAGGCGCTTCTGGCGGAATTGGTGGCCTCGATCAACCTCAACGATGGAGCCGCCCAGGAAAAGCAAGAGACGATGTCTTCGGGAGCGCATATGCCGTTCGGGTTCATGAACTCGGCGGGTGCGTTCCGGGAGGCTACGACAGGGGTATGGGGCTCTCCTTCGGGAACCCTACCGGAGGCGGAATCCTCTTCGGATCCGATCTCATGACTCTGCCCTAGAAGCGCAAGTCGTCCAGGCAATACTGGAAGGACGTTACTTTCCAGGCTTCGGGATCAGGAGCCCGGACAGTGATGATGAATCATGGAACAGTGAAGACTGCCCCGAAGTTGGAGGCGATTCCGAAGATGAAGGCATCGATCCCGCTCGCCAAGTATACATGGCCGGGCGGGCTTCGGAGGCGTCCTCCAGCAGCGTACCCACCATCAGATCTATCAGATCTCAATCTCAAACTCCGTCTAACGTCACGCCGCGCAACCTTGGTCCAGAGTTTGATGCCATCCGGCTTCAGACAGCGCTGGAGTTGCTGAACCGGCTGGCTCCCGATGGTTCTCCCTTCGCCCCATTGGTACAACAAGTCACCGAGATCGCGGGTCGCATCAATACGACGCCACCCGCTAACAATGAAGTCGCTCCAGCAGCTCCTGTCACCAACCTCCAAGGAAGGCTAGGACCAGTTAATAATCAAAGGCCTGCTGCATCTGAGCATGCGTCATCTTTTGATCGTCGAAGGCGACAAGGTCAACCCCTAGTGCCGTCTGATGCCCGCCATGTCTTAAATTGACAGCGTGGGGCTCCCTCCGTCCACCAGCGCCTGGGAGGACGACCTTCACAAGCACCAAGACAGCATTCTGAGTCCACAGGCACTCCTCGCCTGGCATCTGAAACTGGGTCACCTGCCTATCAAGCTATTGGTCCCTATCTCCGATTAGTACGATGGCCTGAAAAGTTCACGCCGAACATAGTGGAGAAGTATGATGGTAGCACCGATCCCGGGGAGTTCCTATCCATCTACTCCACGGTGATCGATGCAGCTGGAGGTGATGAAAGGGTCAAGTGCTGCTATCTACCCACCGTCCTGACCGGTGCTGCGCGGACATGGTTGATGAATCTGCCGCCCTATTCCTTTGATTCTTGGGTTGAGCTGACGAAGACCTTCAGAGGAAACTTCCAAGGCTCCTACACTCGCCATGGCACGGTGGACCAACTAAAGAACATAAGGCAGAAGGCGAACGAGTCACTTCGCGACTATACGAAGCGCTTCTGCCAGATGAGGAACACCATCCCCGTGGAGGTCATCGGAGCCTACCGAGATGGGTGTTTAGATATGAAGACCGTGGAAACGATCGCTGAAAAAGAGCCGACTACGGTCGCTGAGCTCTTCGACATTGCAGAATCTTATGCTAAAGCGGCGGATGCCCGAGCTCGTCTCAATGATGGCAAGGGTAAAGGTCCGAAGAAGAAGGCGGATGATCATGAAGTCATGGCCGTCGAGCAGAAAGAAAGAGGGGAGGGTCGCTTTCCCCGAAAACGGGGTCGTGATCACGACCGCCCCGAAGGAGTTGAGAAGTGGTGCCGCATTCATAGGCGCACCTCCCACGACTTCGATGACTGCTACAAGTACAAGGAGATGGAGCAGAAACGCCTGGCGGAAGGGAAGATCAGGCTCCCCGAAGAAGACCTGGGGGAATCACAGGAACAATGGTCCGCATCGGGCTGAAAGGCAAGATTGTGATGATGATGAAGAGAGATACCCCAAAATCCACATGATCTTCGGGGGAAGTTCGGCTGATGTCCCGAACACAGTACAAGAAGATCCAGTGAGAGGTGATGTTGGCTGAGCCTTGCTCCAAGAAGCTGGAATGGTCGGATACTCCGATCACCTTTGGCACTGAAGATCACCCGAAGAGCCTGATAAGCGGTCTAGAACTGCCGTTCGTTGCCAAGATCATTGTGCATCGAAATAAGATTGCGAAGACCCTGATCGACAATGGGAGTGGATTAAATCTACTGATGAAGAAGACCTTCCTGTGAATGGGTCTGCCGCTCACCATGCTTACTCCGGTTGAAGGATCGTTTCATGGGATAGTTCTTGGGGTGTCATCTTGACCCCTAGGGAAAGTTCACATGGAGGTAACTATGGGGCCCAAGGAAACATGGAGGTCGGAGGTCCTTACCTTCGAAGTGGCTGATTTCGACTCTGCCTACAACTGCATCCTAGGCAGGCCTTTCCTGTTCAAGTTCATGGCGGCAGCGCACTTCGCGTATGCCCAGCTGAAGATTCCTGGCCCGAACGGTGTGATCACCATTAGTGCGGACCAATTGGAGGCGGTGAAGTGCGACCTTGATGCTCTCGTACTGGCTGGACATTTCAAGGACGAGTCCCCGAAGGAGGAACCTCAAGCCAAAACCCAGAAGGGAGATACATCACAGACTCCGAAGGGTAAGGACACACCTCCTCCGGCGGCCTCGAACAACCTAACCTTGGCGTTAGCTTCGACACCTAGCGGAGCCGCGAAGGAGGGCAACGTTGACAAGAAGGAGGTTGGACTCAGTGACGCGGATCCCGCCAAGACGACGCACGTTGGCGGGGGCCTCCCTGACAAATAGGAACTCGAGCTCGTGGCCTTCCTCCGGGAAAATATCAACGTGTTTGCATGGAAACCGCCTGATATGCCCGGGATCCCCAGGGAGGTCATCGAGCACAAATTGGGGATCGATCCGGCTTTCAAACCGGTGAAGCAGAAGCAAAGAAGATATACTTCAGATAAGCGCGATGCCATACATGAGGAAGTGACTAGGCTTCTTCAAGCTGGGTTCATTAGAACGGTCGACTATCCTGAATGGCTAGCCAATCCTGTATTAGTTCCGAAGCCTGATGGCTCGTGGCGCATGTGCGTCAATTACACTAGCATGAATAAAGCTTGTCCGAAAGACGAGTACCCTCTTCTGAGGATAGATCAGATTGTAGACTCCACTTCTACTAGTGAATTATTGAGTTTTTTGGATGCTTACTCTGGGTATCACCAAATTAGTCTCAATGTTGATGATCAAGAGAAGACGGCGTTCACGCCCTTCGGAATCTTTTGTTATGTAACCATGCCCTTCGGGCTGAAGAATGCAGGTTGCACATATCAAAAGTGTGTGAACCTTGTCTTCGAGGAGCAGATCGGGAAGAACATCGAAGCTTACATTGATGACATCGTCATCAAGACTAAGAAGAAAGAGAATCTCCTCGATGATTTGAAGCAGACATTTGACAATCTGCGCAAGTACAAGATGAAGCTTAACCCAAAGAAGTGTGTCTTCGGAGTTACTTCGGGCAAACTCCTGGGATACATAATCCAGCCAAGATGGCGGCGATCGAGAAATTAAAGCCTCCCCAGACCAGAAGAGAAGTTCAGAAGCTAGCCGGTATGATGACGGCGCTGAACAGATTCATCTCGAGATCGGGAGAGAGAGGTATGCCATTTTATAAGTTGCTAAGGCAGAAGGAAGGCTTTGACTGGGATGATCAAGCAGAAAAGGCGTTCCATGAGTTGAAGGCTTATCTCAAGCAAATGCCTACCCTGATACCGCCGCAACCTGAGGAGCCACTGCTCTTATATGTTGCTGCGACAGATGCTGTGGTCAGTGCAGCATTGACGGTGGAAAGAGAAGTTGAAGGCGAAACCAGACAACGCGCGGTGTACTTCGTCAGTGAGATTCTGAAAGACGCTCAGACGAGGTATCCGATGGTACAAAAGCTACTCTACGCCGTCCTGATGACATCAAGAAAGTTGAAACACTACTTCCTCGCTCACCCCATCAAAATAGTGTCGGATCGACCCCTGCAGGCTGTCTTGCATAGCAAGGATGCAGTGGGGTGAATCGCACAATGGTCTATTGAGCTGGGGCAGTATGAAATTGAGTTCGTGCCACGAAGAGCTGTGAAGGGTCAAGCCTTAGCAGATTTCATTGCTGAGTGGACTGATGATGGAGGAGAAGAGCAAGTCGACCCTACTCATTGGGTCATGTACTTTGACGGCTCCTTCACCTTGAAGGGCGCTGGAGCAGGTGTGGTGTTTGTTTCACCCGAAGGAAGAGTCATGAAGTATGCGATCCAGTTGCTGTTTCAAGCTACGAACAACGTCGCAGAATATGAAGGCCTAGTCTCGGGTCTACGCATTGCAAGGTCACTTGGAATTGATCGGCTGCTTGTGAAAGGGGATTCACAATTGGTCGCCAGACAGGTACAGAAGGAGTACCAATGCTCGGATCAGAAGATGGATGACTATTTGGAAGAAGTTCGAAAGCTTGAGAAAGGGTTTGATGGATTCGAAGTGCGATATATACCACGCTTGGATAACCGGGATGCTGATCACTTGGCTTGGATTGCCTCGTCTCGATCTGCAGTCCCTGATGATGTGATTCTGGAGAAGCTCACGAAGCCTTCGGTGTCGAAAATTGCACCTGAAGAAGACATGATGGTGATTGACTCGGGAGAAGGGCATGTTGAAGACTGGAGAGTTCCGATCATACAGTTCTTAGAAAACAACCCTATCCCGGATGATGATGCTGCTACGGCGCGTATTGCTCGGAAGACCAAGCTGTACGTGATGGCTGATGGAGTGTTGTACCGAAGAGCTCGTAATGGCATTCTGCTACGATGCGTATCCAAAGAAGAAGGAGTCAGGCTGCTGCACGATATACATGGGGGGCTTGCGGCGCTCATACCGCATACCGCTCTCTTGTGGGTAAAGCTTTTCGTCATGGGTTCTACTGGAACACAGCGAAGCAAGATGCGATCAACCTGGTCAAGACATGTGCCAACTGCCAGTTCTTCAGCAAGCAAAGCACGCGGCACGCCCAGGAACTGCACACCATACCCCTGTCTTGGCCGTTTGCCATCTGGGGTATCGATATTTTGGGACCTTTTCCGAAGGCCAAAAGAGGATACAAATTCTTGTACGTGGCCATTAACACGTTCACGAAGTGGATTGAAGCGGAAGCGGTGACACGCATCACCCAAGAGGCGTCGGTGAAGTTCATGAGAAGTTTGGTGATAAGGTTCGGAGTTCCGAAGAAGTTGATCTCCGACAATGGAAGGCAATTCGTGGGTAGTAAGTTTGAAAGATTCTGTGACGATTATGGGATCATGCATCCCACCTCTTCCTTGGCACATGCGCAGACCAATGGAGCAGTTGAGAGAGCTAATGGCATCATCATGAGTGGAATGAAGACATGGGTGTTCGACAAGCTGTCTGCTAAGGGAAAGAATTGGATTGAAGAATTGCCAACCGTGTTGTGGTCTGCCCGAACATCAACAAGCCGCGCGACGAGAGATACACCGTTCTATCTGGTGTATGGTGCTGATGCAGTGTTGCCACCCGAGGTACACCTGGGGGCTCATCGCGTAACAAATTTCTATGAAGATGCACAGCCTGATGCTCGAGAAGTTGATCTGATATTGCTTGAAGAAGAGCGTGATACAGCATTAAAACATGTGAAGCAGTACCAAGAGAAGCTGAAGAAGTAGTATCAGAGAAAGGTGGTTGGAAGAACTTTAAGCGTGGGAGATATGGTCATCAAGAAAGACATCACCACTAAAGACAAGCATAAATTGTCTTCTCCATGGGAAGGTTCGTTCTTGGTGGTTGAAGATGCTGGTTTAGGAGCATATGTTTTAGCAGAAGTCAATGGAGGCATATTGCCAGGAACTTGGAATACCGATCAGTTACGTCAGTTCTATGTGTAAATTTTTTTGAAATAAGATCAATAAAGTGCAATGTTCAGCTGAAATAAGATTGTCCCTTCGGACCTATGAAATTTGTCCCTTTGGACACAAAGGCCAAACCCTTCAGCTAGTCTACTAAGTTTGGTCGCTGTCCTGGCCACACGTTTGGTTTACAGGCGCGGTACGAACAGCCTTTTCAGGCACCAAAGTGTCGTAAGACTTAGCCACAATGGTGGTTTGATAAGTTATCTGGCCCCCTGTGTAAAGGTTTGGGAGGAGACCCTTAGCCCCATGTTGGTTTTATAAGCTGGATCTCCCCAAATAGGTCGCACGTTCGACCCAAAAATACTTAAAATGTGTATAAAATAGGACAATCTACATGCCTTACTGATTTACTACTTTCCTGCACACACTTAAAACTGTGTACTGAAAAGCAGGGGGGGGGGGGGATCATACATGCATTAAAGGATTGTTCGGGCCTTCGCCCAATTATCATTAAAGCATTGTTCAAAAGAAGGGCCTTCGCCCCATTGTTCAAAAAATTGGGCTTTCGCCCCATCATTACAGAAGACTATTATTTATTACAAGCTCTTTACAGAAGAGCCAAATCATTCCTGGTCATTACCAAGCCCCTCATCTTCGGCAGATTCTTCTTCTTCGGCAGGAGCAGCTTCAGGGATCAGCTTCAAGGAGGTCACGAAGGCTTCAGCGGCGTCGTGGGCTTGATTCATCAGGATGTCGCGTTGAGTCGCCTCGCACTTGAAGCCAACGTCCAGAAGGCTGAGGTCCAGACTGGGATGATGATGATGAAACAAGGCGATGGTGTAGGCACTGCCTGAGATGCATCGGGCGTACCCTTCTTCCACAGCATCCTCCTTCTCCGCCTTCAACTTGCTCTGTTTAGCTTTGAAGGTTGACACCTGCTGCTGAAGAAGCTCTGCCTCCTTGCCTTTGAGCACCAGCTTCTCCTCCAAAGCCTTGGATTTATCCTCTAAACCTGGCAGAGGAAGAGATCTGAGAGTAAGATCACTACAAGAAAAAAGGCCTTCTAAGGACATTTTTATATATGCGCTTTCATAAATGTTAATACATCAGCATCTAAAGACACTTTTTGCCACGGTATTGAGATCGTGTCAATTTAACACGTTATTAGATACGCTTTGATCGTCAATAGCCGAATACACATGTTTTTGACATGCTTTTGATGCTAGTAGCCTTGTAAAGATGCTTCTTGACACGCATTGAGAAATTATATGATACTAGACGCGCTTTTATTCCGTTGGTATCCGACGTAAACACCTTTATGATGCGATATTGAGAATGCATCAAAGTGATACGATATTAGCCACGCTTTAAACGTATGTAATCTCATCTAAAGACGCTTCTTGACACGCTATTTGGAATGCTAGATTCGTCAATGTATTTGGATGGCATGAGTTAAAAAAATACATACCTTACTCTAGTCAAAGTTGCACGTGAGATGAGTTGGTTAAGGGAGTTTGTATGAAATGAAGAGGCATGGGTTCAACTCCTACGAATTGCACGAATAATGTAGCATCCCGCCTCAAATCCATGAGGGGTTAGCTAACCAGGATCTTAATCGGGAAATACTTGGCGAAGCAAGTACGTATAGACCACACATATAAGCATAATTAAAATAATTTTACATTGAGTTTAGTTATTACATTGGTTCCATACTTAACATAGAGCATAAGGTTCTGAGTTCGATTATTCTTACATAAAAGAGTTCGAAATTCGATTACAGAAAACGAGCGGAAGCGAAACACACGACGTTACAGCTAAAGTGATATCATGTCCGGCCATAGACACAATTTCACTCTTCATGCTCCGAAGAGGGGGGAAACAGGAACCACTTCAAAAGACCAAATACCTGCAGAAACATTTTCAACAAAAGCCCTGAGCAACTAATACTCAGCAAGTCTTACCCGTCAAAATGGCCTTCTAAGACCGACTTCTAAGCATGCAGGGGGTTTTGACATGGCAAAAGGATATATCTTTGCATAAATATAGCACTAGGAGTTGGTCCTTCTTTCAGGTGTTTAGCCAAAAATTTATCTTTAGGACAGAAATATAAATATTTGCAACTAAACTAAATCAAACACGTTGCAATACAATTAAGTGCAATACAAATCAGCAACAATAATCCATTCCATTCACTTCTTACTACGATGTGACGCAGTGAACAAGTGGTACTCAATAACCGCGAGGGACGGCGATTCGAATCGATTTACACCTGCAGGCGAAACCCGAACACACGACGTACGTTACTCGAAGGAGTTACGCACGGCAACCTTTTACAAGACATCATAAAGCCGGTCCGAGTGTCACCTCTCCCGAGTACACGTCTCCCCACGCGATAGCCACGCCGGGTCTAACCGTGGTTCGCCCGTGCACCCTCCCTTCAAACACATACCCGCAACCACCATACCATCTTCATCACCAAAAGAGAGGTGGGGCCCCGTCCAACAATATAACATCGAGCTACTAAGTTTACTAGTTCCCATTCTCCTAGCATGCATCCGGTACTGTTCAAACTTGCTCAGCGGGGCCACAACGAACGGTCCTCAACCGACACAAACGGGGCTATGGCGAACAAGGCGAGCCTTGTCACCTCCACCTACACATGAACTTCCCCGTTCGGTCTCAAGTTCATTACCATCATCAGGTGAGAACATAAAGTAAATCCGACCCCACTTACACCGAGCGGTCTCCATACCACTCGATATTCTACCGACGACACTACTTTATTAAGCATAGCAACTAACGAGCGGTAGAACTTAACTTAACCAAACCCATAGGAATATCTGGAGATACATGCAACTAGGTTTTCAATCAAGTCCTATACGTAATGCACATTTCACGACTCGAAATACACGTGAGAAAGTATAAAACTTTGTAAATATGGGAGTGCACCGGGGCTTGCCTTGGGGCTGGTGGTTAGCACACTCAAGCACGTTCAGGTCAGCGCCGGTCTCCTCGGCCACGATCTCCAAGTCCTCGAGTCCGGCGTCGGTTCCTAAATGAATGCAACAATATATAGACAGTCAAAGATAGTTCATGGAACTCCCTTGACAAAATGACATGGTGATGTTATGATGCAAAAAGCAACATGCTGGCAGGACCATTCATTAAGTTTTTGCAGTTTGGTCCAAAGTGATTTATACAAAATACTTGGATTTAGGAATTTCCGTACGCGTAAAAGAGATCTTCTTCTAAAATTCGTTAAAAAGGGTTCTGGAAGACCAAAAATTACATTTGTATTTTTATTTAGCATCCTTCCCTTAGGTACAGTAACATATCCAAAATTTGGTGCAAAAAGGTGCAGGAATAAAATCCATAAAAAGATTTTCCTAGCAACTGCAAAATGAAATTACTCCCAAAAGAAGATGCATTTCAAGATGCCACTTGGTGGGATGTTCAGGGAACCTATTAGGAGTGTGCATGCCAAAATTTAGAATTTTTGCACTTACAGATCTTTTTATAGAATTTATTTCCTGATTCTCTTCTTTGAATTTTATAAAAATAACTGAAAAGAATTCAGATGTTCGTGTTGTACCACTGGATAGGTCTCACTTCAAGGATTCCAGAACACCTTAGTTTGCATTTTTACGATTTTTCTACGAATTTCTATCGAATTTACAAGTTTGGCCAAAATTTGGAATAATTCAAATAAAAGAAAAAGACGACGTGGCACTGTAGCAGTGCCAGGGCATGGCGGGGCGCGCGCGACGCGGCGGCGGCGACGGCGATGTTCCGGCTAAACGGCGGCGAGTTCCACGAAAAGGTCAGCGGAACTGAGTAGAGGACATCGAGGCGACTCTAGCGCGACTGACGAACACGTGCGCTCGACCGGGGAGGAGGATCGGCGGCGATGGCGGCGGCGGTGAGCGGCGGCGCGCGGTGTTCCGACGAGGTGAAGCAGCGAGGCGGCGAGCTAGGGCGCGCATGAGCTTCACGAGGTGATGGGGAAGCTCACCGTAGCACGCGCGCACGTGGAGGAAGTCCGGATGGCGGAGTTCGTCGGAGGGGCGGCGCGGTCCGGTGAACGGCGGCGGGGAAGAAGGTGAGTTCCGGCGATTCCACTGCACGAAGCTCGACGAGGTCAGCGATGTGTGGTGCGTGGAGGAGTGAGGAACTCGTGTGCGCGATTAATTGGGATTTGGCTCACCGGAGAGGAAGAAATCGACGTCGACGTTGATCTCGGTCAAGCTCCGGCCATGGTCGATTTGCCGACGATTAACGCGCTAGCCTCGGAGAGGGGCTTCGGTGATGGGAGCAGTAGCTTGAGGAGGCTCTTGCGCACACTTTCTCTGCTGACCACGAGGCGCGGGAGTGGCTGGCACGACGGCGACGCGGCGAGCTCTCGACGGCGGTAATGGCGGCTCGGTGTGAGGGAGAAAAAATGAAGGGCGACGACGACGTCTTGACCGCGAGGGAGAAGGGATAAGGCCAGGGAAGAGATGGACTCGGTCCTCGACGTCGTACCGCGATGACGGCGGCCACAGTTCGCCGGAATGGGCAGAGAGAGGAGGAGGCGTCGCCGGCGGCGACACTTGGCGGCTACAGTGACCTTTTTCCATTTTTCGAATTTCTGGAATTTTCCCCGATTTGAACTGATTTGATTTAAATTCGACCTTCCCGAGCTCCAAAAATCACGAAAAACTCAGGTTTGGAAGATTTCAGTGAGAGGAACAACTTTGTCAATTGGAACTGTTGCTGAATCGGCTTGGATTTCAAACTAAAATTCATTCAAAGTTAAAGTTTGAAAAAAAGTACAAGCATTTATTTGGGCCTTTAGATTTTTGCAGAAAAATCTCCAAAAATCTCCAAAATTCTCTTTTAGCCCCTGGATGCTGAGGAATTTTTCATTTGGGCCCACTTGTATAGAAAATTTTAAAGTTGTAGTTCAATTGCTTGTTTGGATGAATTTTATCCAATTTGAAGTGATTTTGAAATCTTTTTCATTTCTCTTTGATTTCTCTTGATCAATTTCGCTAATTAGGATTTGTAGCTTGATTAGGGACTTAATTAAAGTGGGATGTTACAAATAATACTTGCTAAGAGCATGAGGGAACAATTTTTTTTTTTACAATGTTCTAAATAGCAACACTTTAAAGCATTGCTAAATTCATAGACACATGATTGAGCGCAACTATAAAAGTGTGTATAGGTTTGTAGATACGTATATAGCGTCGCTATAAATCATGTTATATGTGCTAGACATGCTTTTAAAATACATCACTACAGGCATATGACACGGCCCGTGCGGATACGCCCCCAACACGCTTTATGAAAACGTCTCTATATTCCAATAGACATGAAATAAACTAATCTATCGTGTAAATAAAGCATATCTACAGGGGTGTTTTTCTTGTAGTGGATTGTTGATCAAATGATGGCTATGAAGAATTGATGCAGAAGTACTTACCCTCAACCGAAGTAGCCAAAGTAGCATTGGCGTCCTGCAGAGCCTTCACTTCCGAAGCATGGGCTGTCTTGAGGTCAGTTAAGGCTTTGTTGGCCCCTGCCAAAGCCGCTTCTAGCTCTGATATCTTGGCTTCTTTGTCTGCCAAGGCTGGGCTGGGGGTTGCTTCAGAAAGCTTCAGCTTCAGCTCTGCGTTCTCCTTCTGAAGATCCCGAACCTTGGAGCCATAGGATCTGCAAGTTTTCAGAGTCCAAGCTTCTGCAGCTTGAACGTCTGCCATGATCTTGCTAAACATTGCGGGCCCAGGAGAAGAACCCGAAGGTAATGATGCTGCCGGCAACGACGATACAATCACTGTGGCTGCCTCCGCATCTTCGGAACCGGCAGCCACATCGTCAGCTCCTCCAGCGAGTACCCGACGTCTTTTGCCACCTGGCTTCTTTTGACCCTGGGATGCACGAACTTGAGAAATGCGCGAGAATCCGCTGAAGAGGGTGCCAAACACAATTGATAAAGGTACCTGGTTGCCCGGATCAGCAGTGCCTCGAATAGCTGGCACTTCTGGTGGAGAGTCTACTGAAGGAGGCATGGGAGCAAGCAGCGGAGTTCGGCCTCTCCTCTTCCTCGGACGGAGTGGCTGCACTTGCGACACAACAACTTCTCCCGAAGTGCTGGGCTTGGATGATCGAGTCTTCCGAGAAGTCCGAGACTTCGGAAGAGATGGAGACTTCGGAACGTGAGGCTTCGGGGGCACGTCGGACATCAATGTGGCCTTTACGGCTGCCACCTTTTCCTCTAAACTCTGCTGGTCTACATCATGCTCCTGAAGATAAATGCAAGAAGACAATGAGGTAAAGTCAAGGTGAATTGAAGATATCAAGATTGAAGGAATAATTCTGACCTGGCCTCGGGGATGGTGAGGATGTCGTCCGCAAATGCTTCAGCTAAGCTTTTCTTCGGAGCTTCGCTGGGCTCCTTCTCACTGCTGCTGCTGTCCAGAACCATGGTGCTTTTCGCACCCCCTTTAGAAGGGTCAGGTCCGAACACGTCCTAGAAGCACAAGAAGTGATAAGTGATTCGCATGACAAGATAACAGAGCAAATATGAAGATACATACCTCAGTGGCGGGGTTCGTGGCGCTGTATGGTTCTGGGAAGCCTTCGGGTCTGGGCTGCAGCTCAGACTCAAGAATGCTCCACACGCGCCTCTTGACCTCCTCTTCAGGTATTTTGTTGACTACAAGAAGATTCAAGACAGTAAGAAAAGATGATTTATTAAGATAAAGATGCGAAGATGAAAACAAGGTTCAGACTTTAACCTTCAGAAGGAAGCCACTTCGGATTTCAGGGTCCGTCTCCGAACATGGCTAGGGGCTCCCGATGCTGAAGGGGGAAGAAGCACCTACGAACATACTCCTCAACAATGTGTTCACCCCTTAGTCCATTGGTGACCAGCTCAGTAACCTTGGCGACCATTCGTTTGAGTCGCTCGTCCCTGACTGGTGCAGCTTTGATCCATCCTTGGTGATATGGCAGCGTTCCTCTGCCCTTGATGTCGTGCTTGTGGGAGTCGTCCATGAGAAAGTACTTTCACCGGTAGCCACTCCAAGACCGCCGGTAAGCAAAAGGGGGATATACAATGTTCCTTCGGCGATTGAAGGACACGCAACCCACTAACCCAGAAGAATAGTAGAAAGGTTCATGATAAACCCGCCACAAGTCCAAAGAAGGAGCAGTACCCAGCCAACATTCACAGAGAGTGGAGAAAAGACTCAACAAAGAAACGGCTTGAGGTTTCAGATGAATAAGTTCTATCTTGTAGAACTTGCATACACGCTCAAGAAATTTGGAAGGCGGAAGATTGAAGCCACAGATCATGTGAGATTCGAATACCGGAATTTCGGTGGTGTCGAAGCTGAAGCACATTTCGCCCTTGTTCTCCTTGGTGATGACGAGTGTCGAAGCTGAAGCACATTTCGCCCTTGTTCTCCTTGGTGATGACGAAATCGGAGATCCACCCGGTCTTCTGCAGCTCCAGGATGTAGGCTTCATCAATCTCCCCGGGCTTCCAGTGATCAATGGACTCCGGAATCTCGCCGGCGGCCATCATCCGCTGGGCTTTGGTGGGGGAGCCGGTGGAGCTGGTGGAGTCATCTTGGTGCTCAGGATCTTGCTGAGCAGCGGCGGTGGCCCTATCAGGTGAATTGGAGGCCATGAGGATTAATCTAGGGTTTGCGCACGGAGGAAGTGGAGCTAGGGTTTAAGCAACAGCAAATGTGATGCGGAATGAGGAATACAACTGTGACGATTGGGTTTTATGGGCTCTCGCGGCCGTTTGGCTTCTTAGAGAAGGTAACCCTGCCGGGTAAATGCGCTTGGCAGCGCAACTCCGCGCGATATTCCCTTTAATTTAAAAGTTATTCGGATTTTGTTGCCAAGATTGGAGGGATTTGTTATAACAAGTTTGGAAATATTTCCGTTAAGTGTGCATAAAGTTATTGCCGTCGGAAATTATACCATTCTTCGAAGATTGTCGCTCTCCGAAGATTGCTATTCTCCGAAGATTGTTATTTCACGAAGAGGCGTATTCTCCGAAGGGAGTTGGTTGTTAAAAGCAGTATTTCCTGAAGAAGGTATTCTCCGAAAGGATTATTACATTATTGAGGTTATATTGCGAATAGATTCTTTCCCGAAGGACTTATTTAAAGAAGAGACATTCTCAGAAGATATACAACATTGCAAAAATACGAAGATGAGATTAAACGCACATATACATATGGGACTGAAGGTAGCTTTTTATTCATTGATCCGAAGGTCCTATTACAAGATCTAAGTTACATCTGAAGCTTTGGGAAGCACCTGACCCTAACAGAAAGATTGAAGACAAGGTTGAGGATGATGCAGGGCTCAGGTGTGAGCAGCACGGGGATACTTCGTATCCCTAAATCCGCCGCTCATCAGCGTCCTCAGAAGGGGCTCCGCTGACACCGGAGGAAGTGTTCTCTGTGCCCCCACTGCTTGCGCTATTGATGAGGGACACATGAAAGGAGATATGGGTGCCCCCCATGTTAGAGTCAAGGATCGGGTTTGCAACCCCGGTAGAAGGCAAAACCGAACCGTCGTTCGGAGGAATAACAGGAGCTGGAGAACCTGCAGGGCTGGGATCTGCAGGGGACATCTATGTCCATTGAGTCGCCACCACCAGACTCGTCGTCGCTGGAGTCGTCGATGGAGACGATGTCGGTGTCGGCGGGGATGTCACGTGACCTCTTGTTCAGGGCCACATGAAGACGCCTTGCGTACTCTTCATCGTCGATGTCCTCCTCCAGATCGATGATGTTTGCCGGATTTGGAGGAGGGCTTGGAGGAGGAAGCCCGTAATCCACCGCCTCTGTTGAAGGAGGAGGAGGAGGGCTGATGGATCAGCAAGCTCAGGAGGGCTAGTCGCCGGGCTCTCGTGGGAGGGAGCAAAGGAAGAAGAACCGGATGCGCCGGTGAAATTGGTGTTGAGCCACCGGGAAAACCTAGGGTTAACGCATCTCTTGCGCCCCATGGTGAGACTGGTGGAGAAGATGATGTTGGAGTAGCCAGATCCCCGGATTTATAGCCTTGAGGGGTGGCGTTTCAGTTGCTCGAAAAGTCAAGTGGGAAAATAATTATTTTGCAAGTTTCCAAGAGTACAGGAAGACGAGGTGACGCATCGCTGAAGATTCCGTCAGATTGGTCAGATAGTAAAGACAAATTTTGACTTGTCAAGTCAAGATTCTTTTTTATTTTTGGGAGATTCTTCAGAGAGAGTAAGAGAAGATGGACCAAGATTTTGGTGTTCGGAATTCCGAAGATACTTGTTCCGAAGGCATCTGTTCCGAAGCTCTTATTTTCCGAAGATGGCAGTTGACAAATGAAGACAGTTCGGTATGTCTGGATCCTAGATTGACGGCAGAACATATCCCTCGTCATGTTCTCATTTGAGAATGAGGATGCCAAGTGACATGTTCAGGGGCTTATGTCGTAGCCCTAGTTTCCAGATATTCCGAACCCTATTTTAAGACTTTTCCGAAGACTTGCCTTGCACGGCATGGTGTACGGGAAGGTTACGATCTCCTTGATAGATTCGGAGAAGGAACATTGTAGTTTAGGAAGGACTCTGATAGGCGGTAATTAGCCTATAAATACTCATGTAACTCCTACGGGGAAATCTATCTGGTACCTTGCGAAACCCTAACGCAAAGGCTGCCACATTATACAAGATCGCACTGGACGTAGGGTTTTTATTTTTCGGGAGGCCTGAACCAGTATAAACCCTCTGCGTGTTCTTAGATTGATCTCGCTAACCACGTTGCTCCCACGATCCAAATATCTGCCGAACACCCCGTTCAATCGGGTGACGACACTACACATCCAAATTCTGCTGAAGTCATTTTTATCAATGCAACTGCTCTAATGAAGTCAAATTCTTCATTACCGCTACCATTACCTTATAAGTCACGCCATATATGTTGATGTTGCATCATTTTTCCTACATGATGGTTGTTCGTTTCGCTCATATAATCAAAATCTGATATTTTCATATGCTTTGTGACTTCATTTGCACCACCATAACAAGTTGTGTGACTCAATTAAGCATTTTCAAGTTATATGACTAAAACTGCACCCACCTCACAAGTTGTGATACCATCAATACAATTCACTCAAATAATAAATTATGAGTATCTTGTGTATCAATGCATGAACTAAACGTGTGAGGAGAAAAGCACATATAAATGTTTGATATTATGTAAAGTTTGTTTTGGAAATCTAAATGGATGCTACGCAATTTAATTTAATATTGGACATGAAATTTAACTTCCACTTGCTTTTTGTGGTATAAATGCAAGTAGACCTTGTGTAGGACACAGAAATATAGCAATGCCTTCACCAAAGTACAAAGATGTCCGTTGATGATATTACGTAGGGGCGTGGGCATGCATAGGGTTAAATATTGTTAGCTCGGTTTATTAATGTTTCACTTTTGAAAATTGGAAATCCAATTACCCTATGGAATCTTGTTTTATTTTTCTCTGTCCCAAAACACTTGGTATTCTGGCTCTGTACCAGATTTATTGAACATTTTCTGAACTTAGACAACCTGTGTGTCCAGGTTCATTGAACATTTCATTAATCTGGACATCAAAAAACACTCCCGAAATGACAAGTAATTTGAAACAGAAAGAGTATTTCACTATTATTGAAAAAGAACCCAAGTGGTAAGAACCCAGGGTGGCCTAGTGGATTCTAGCAGCTGCCGTGGACTGTGGTGGCGGCTTAAATCATCTACAGCCGCTATGAATATGATGTTCGTAAACCTTAATTTAGGGTGTACTTTCATTGTTTTTAAATTGTTAGTATTGTTGACTTTTTAAGTTACATTTAACTGTTTATTTTATTGAAACTATTAGCTCAAATATGCAAAGGTATAAGTTATGTTTCAATTTTCTTTAGTGATAAAAAATTATAACAAAATATATAATAATGTTTTTTAGAATAAGATGAATGATCAAACGTAATACAAAAAGTCAACCGCGATAACAATTTAAGAACGGAAGGAGTACGAGTCTCGTGGGCCATTTGCCCATTTGCTTCTCTAGAATACTAAGTTTTTTCGTGCCAGGCAATTGGCGATCTATAAGTTCATAGCTCTGGCTCTGTCACTGTTACATCAGGACACACACTCACAAACACAGAAACAATTTGCCGGAGGGCACACTACTGCAGCAGCAAAGCAGGGAGGTTTGCGATCAATGCCGCCGGTGAGCCGCGCCGTGCTCGCGTTCACCGCTCGCCCAAACAACAGTGGTGGATCCGGACAGCCGGGTTTCGGATTATGGCGGCGCCGCTTGCACGGGCACGGTGGAGGAGTGCATCGGCAGCGCGTCGTGGAGGAGGGAGCTGGCAGGGGGCGGCTACATCGGCTACAACGCGCTGCAAAAGGACCGGACGCCGTGCTCCATCCGCGGCGCGTCCTACGGCAACTGCAACCCAGGCGCCCAGGCCAACCCCTACAATCGTGGCTGCTCGGCCGTTGCCCGGTGCAGAGGTTAGGGACGAATGAGAGGCTGGCTCATGACGGCGTGCATTCATGTATACACACACTGTTGGCATATTCTCTTGTTATTCAGTTCTTGCGGTTCTTGCAACAACATGTAATCTCTTCTCTGTTTCTTGGGTCCTACATTGCTTGGCTTGAGATTTTGTATTTTTCTTGGGGCGAACGTACTTGGCTTGAAATTGATCGGTTCACACGAAGCAAGCAATATTATAGTTTCTCGCCACGCCCCTCAGCATAACAACGCGAGGCCGGGTTCACGCAAAATAGTGGCCTGCTTGTTGGACGTATAATTGTTCATGTAACCGTCATTGTAGTATTATTTCATTTTGTCTCTAAATTACACGACTGCTTATTATAGAATGTTCACACACATGTTCACCCCTAGCAATCAGTTGTAGAGTACTTTTGCTTTCCCGATCTTGGCGGATGAAGATGGTTGCGCAACTGCCGGTGGTGTCATTGTCTCGCATGGCTTGATACACATGCATCTGGGCTTAAATGTTCCGACACAGTGCCCGGCGCCAAAACCTTGGTTCTCGGTGTGGCACGTGCTCGCGCAGTTCTTGTCGCTCACACACCTGCCATGAAAAGTCTTACTCCGGCTCTTGCACATTCGAACTGCCACGGTACCTGCAAACCATACAGTGTTTCTCACAATTAGCAATTATGAGAACGCAATAAGTTATCGAGAATGTTTTTAAAAAGTTTTCACAAGGATCAGTGATAAAGATACATGGGAAAAGTGCTCAACAGTAATCTATGATGCTGCGCAGATGTTGGTGGTTTCGCATATACAATTGAAAGGGGAATTATAACATTGACTTTGTATGAACACTACAAAGTATGAGAGCTTTTGTTTTTACTTACAATGGGCCATGATGAGCAAGGCCAACGAGAAGATAACAAACACCACTTTCTTGTTGAATGCCATGGATAATGGAAGGTATGAGGAGAAGAGGGTATATGGCTCATATATTTATAGAGATTGCTTGGGCCGGTCAAATATTGAATACAATACAATTCAATATAATATAATTTAAAGAGTACTACAAGGATATTGCAGACCAAATATTGGATACTATACCATTCAAATTTCTGTTGGGTCTGTAGTGATAATAAATGCATGAGTATCTTTGTGTATGGATACGCAAATATCTATACATCCATCAACTATGTCAGGAGAAGAGCATTTATGTTTGATGATTTTATCAAGGTTGCTTTGACCGGCCTACAAGAATATAACTGAAGTCCATATATTGGATACTAAATAAATTAATTTTAATGTTGTATATAAGTGAAAAGACATATAATACACCATGCAGTTCAACTTTATGTTGGCTTTGCGGTACAGACAAGGATATCGGTTCCAAAATATAAAATAAAAATAAAATATATACAAACACATCGGGCGTGGGAGGGGAGGACTCTCCACCTGAAACTCCATTAATAATGGACATGGAAAATGGCCCATTAACGCGCCAGTACATGAAGGTTTAAACATTTTGAAGAAAGCTTGGGGATGAAATTTAGGCTACATGGGTATCAATTTGTGAAAGATGAGTATCCATCTTCCGGTCCAAAGTCTCATCCATGTTGCTTTCAAGCTCATTGGTTCAAGGAATTTTCTTGGTTCAAATACTCACCTGCAAAAGATGATGCATTCTGCTTTCCTTGCTATTTGTTTTCTAAGAAACCATCTGGAAGGGCAGGACTAGATGTTTTCACAGTGAAGGGTTTTAAATCATAAAAAAAATGAAAAATGGAAAGGAAAGTGCATTCTTATCTCACATAGGAAGTGATAGAAACTCTGCTCATAGTTTCAACATAATTTGAAGAATCAACTTGGGCATATTGATAATATGGTGGAGAAGCTAACGACTCTAGAAGTCAAGCAGAATAGGCTTCGACTAAGAGTACTAATTGATACAATCCGGTGGTTAGCAGTTCAAGCTTGTGCTTTTCGTGGACATGATGTATCTGAAGGTTTAAAAAACCAAGGTAATTTTCTTGAGGTGGTGAAGCTTGTAGCTGAATATGACTAGTACCAATGCACGTGCGTCACACACGTGATAAAAAGAAATGCATCACTTGGCAGGACCATGAAAATTTTAAGTAGTTTGATTAATTATTTTTTGATTTAATTCATTTGGATAGAATCATGCAGGAATAGGTTGACTTTTACTGACGAAAACAATGACAGTGGCCATTAGTATTATGGTGCATATCACTCTTGTACGGATAAGAATCATCACTCGACAACCGCTCTTTACAATATTATAACTAATACATCCGAGCCACGTAACTAGTACATCTTTACAATATTGTGTTCTAGCGAACAACTCTAGAAGTCAAGCAGAATAGGCTTCGACTAAGAGTACTAATTAATACAATCCGGTGGTTAGCATTTCAAGCTTGTGCTTTTCGTGGACATGATGAATATGAAAGTTTAAAAAACCAAGGTAATTTTTTTGAGATGGTGAAGCTTGTAGCTGAATATGATGATGAGATCAAGGCAGTTGTATTGGGAAGTGCCCCATGTAATGCGAAGTATACCTCACCACCAATTCAGAAAGAAATCATTGATATTATGGCTTCTAAAGTGCAAAAGTTAATTCGTGATGAAATTGAAAATGTAATTTTTTTCTTGATCGTTGATGAATCAAGTAATGAATCTAGAAGAGAAAAACTGACACTTGTTCGTTTTGTTGATAAAGATGGTTTCATTCAAGAGCGCTTTCTAGATATTCTTCATGTTCGTGATACATCATCGGCAACTCTTAAAAAATGAATTATGCTTGTTATCTCTCCATAAATGGGATGTTCAAAATATTCAGAGACAAGGGTGTTATTCAAAATGTAGCGTCCCGCCTCCCTGAGGCTCGGCCCGCACACCTAGGCAGCCCTCTAGGATCTCAAGACTTTCCTTACAGACCAACAGAAGTCTTTTATGCTCACTTTGTCCTCACTCGTGTGCACCTAGGAAGGACTTCCTAGTCGGTCACCCATCCCGGAATTTCTCCACGTTAAGCATGAAACACCAGGTTTTATCTTATTTTTTCTCATTTTGCACCACCTTTTACTCATCCCTAGTCCAAGACCCACAAGTCATACTCACATATACTTTTGGGATGCACTTAATTAAATAATAATATCAAAATGCTAGCACGATAATATTTCACATGATTCAACTATCACAACCTCTTGTAAAAAAGCTTAGTCAACTTTTTTGTATCTGCCATGTAAGTAAGTATATCGGCCCTTATGTACCATAATCAATTAACTGAATTTCACCTTTTTTTGTTTTCATTATTTAGTTTTCGATTTATTGAGACCAACACAATATCAAATAAAAGGTTAAGGGATTATCATACTATTGTTTTATATGGCTCATCCAAAGTGTGTGTGAGTATGACTGGTGGGTCCAATGATAGGCAAGGGTAAAAGGTAGTGCAAAGTGAGAAACATTGTGCTAAAACCTAGTGTTTCATGCAAAGGAGTCTAAAACCTAGTGTAAAGTGAGAAAATGGTCTCAAAACCTAGTGTTTTGTGCAATTCACTCTTCAAGATGAGCTTCTTGAAAAGAAATTGCAACTTGTTGACATGAATATCCTATCAATCCTATTTAGCCATGGGCCTGGATGTCACAGGTGTCGTCTTTGTGTTACCAACATGCGTGGAGAGTGGAATGGGCCTCAAGCAAAATTCATGGCAGAGTGTCCTTATGCATCATATTGTGTCACTACAAGGGATTATCCCATTTGTGATGATGAAATACGTCATTAAATGTCTACTTTTTATCACTATTACCACCTTGTGACGAAATTCGTGTCATCACTATTAATGACGTCACAAAAATATAGCGACAAGATTTGTTTCACCACAAATATTTTCAGTTTTGTGATGAACGGAATAATCACTGCTGTGCAATACTTTAGTGAGGACTTGTCATCACAGCTTTGAGTTCAATTAGCGACGTTAAATTCATCACTTTCTTTTTAGTCCCCATGACAAAATTAGTTATCACCAATTGGTTGATATTTGTGGCAAGATACACGTCACAGTTGTCCAGCTTAACTATGATGATTTCTATCATTACAAATACACGCTTTGCTTGTGACAAAAAAGGATCTCATAAGAAACCAAATTTTTGTGACCATTTTTTAAAATAGTGATGAGGTGTGCGCATAACTAATATACTTTGTTGTGCCAAAATGATTTATTGCATCTGATAACATTTGTCACTAATTAAAAATGCATTTGTGATGCCCTTTGTCTCAGTTAATAAGGGCCCAACATTAGTGTCAGAATAAATTAATAGTGATAACTAAGTTTTGCGTCATTTCTATTTGGATCCATGTTATGTATGATAATTCGTTTGGCTAAAACATTGATTTCTGGTGAGCATGTAATGCATATATAGGAAGTCGCGGGAATACAACAATTGGAGGCTGAATAACAAATGGATAATATATTGATAATAGTTTCTGGAGACAAATGTAAATCAAAATAACAAAGCACCAAGCTCACAAATTGAGGTGTTCACCTATTCGAATTGAGCTTCCAAAATCTTAGTTGATCACTCATTATGAAACTCCTAAACAAAATCAACTATTCTATTTTTCTCTAAAGAAAGTAACTCTGGATAATTACTAAATCAATCAATGAATAAAAATGTCGCTGCCTCGAGAATGCTTCTTAAATGAAGAACTTTGCAACACTACTTCTTGACATAGCAATTTTGCACCTTTTGAAATTTCATGTGTGAAGTTAATGTTTCAGATACTACAATAATCATAAGGTTAATAATACTTAGTGTGGTTAGCTTACAAGGCACGTTGCTAGATGTGGAGTTTGGCGAAGAAACAGTACGAGCAGCAATGCATGCCAATGCATTCATCCTCTGCTCCAACTTCTGATCAATCAAGCGCTCCATGTCCACATTATGAGCTTGCACAGTACTCCTTTGGAAGCAAGTTCTTCATGATTAGACTTGATATCATCTCATAGCTGCATATTTGCTTGAGTCAACCTTTGAACTTGTTCTTCCAACGCGGCAACATGTTCACATGCATTAACAACATGTTGTCGGGCAACCTCAGCTTGTGCATGCAGCCCGTGCCTTTCTTGATCACCTTGCATGTTTACGACAGGTACACCAACACCATGAGAGTGGTTTGGTTTTCTTTCCAAGGCTAAAGCAAAGTGCTCAGCTAGAGGCACTGCAGCTGAATCAAGTCTCTCTTGCTCTGTTTCAGCTATAGCATGAAGATTGATCATTAGGCAATTTAGAGGTCCTGATGCTTGAGTGTACAATTACACTAGCTATACAATTAATGGATGGAGATTAAACATAAAAGATCGATACATGCTAGTCAAGTCACAAAATAGTGGAGTATTTGTTAAAGGTGACGATGAAAGTGAAAACAAAGATTATTTTGATGTCCTAACAGATATAATTAAGCTAACATACGACAAGCATAGTGTTGTATTATTCAAATGTGACTGGTGGTATATTCATGCCACAGGAAGAGGGGTAAATACTTCTCGCACTATGCGCTATTCGCGTCAATGATCCTTACATTTTGGCAACACAAGCTGAGTAGGTATATTATGTCAAAAATATTGTAGATCCAAAATGGCTTGTTGTGGTTAAGACCAAACCACATGATCTTTATGTTGTGCCCCCATATGAAGATGAAGAGAGTGATATTACAATATCCAATAATAATAACAAAGCATGTGAAGAAAATGAATATATTACAGCCGCCTTGAGTAAAACCTATTACAGATGATAATGAAACTACAATCTAAAGAGGCTAGATGTTGAAGGTGAAGCTATTGTTGCAAACCCGAAGAAACAAACTCACAATAGGGAATAAGAAGATCATGAAGAAGAAGAAGAAGAAGAAGAAGAAGAAGAAGAAGAAGAAGAAGAGGAAGAAAACTCAAAAAGTGATGGTGATGAGTATATGGATTCATATGACAATGGCAATAAAAATGATGAAGACGATATAGATGATAGCTAATCTACCAAGTAGCATAAGGTAGATATCTTTTTTTCAACCATCCATATACATGGTGACAGATTGATAAAATTAAGATGTTCCTACTCTACGCATTTACATTGTCAACCATCTACTTGTATTATGTCGATTTATTCTTTGAGATAAATTCTAGATGCATATTGTGAATGGCTTGAGTATCCTTGTATTGAATTTGTACAAGAGTGTACTTTTAACTGTTACTCAATATGTTTTTAAAATTTGTTTTAGTTGCTAAAAAAAACCTGCTGAACTAGGCCCCAAAGCAATACCCTCAGAAAAAAAGCCCAAACAAAAACTACTGACTACTAATTTTCTTGCCAAAATTATTATAGTTACCTCATGAGAAAAATAAAGAAGTGCATAAAAAATAAAAAATAGTATAGGTTGCATAAGTAGATCACTCAAATGCTGAATGCTACAACACTTACAAAAATATTGTCAGGAAATAACCAATTTAGAAATAAATTGAGGGGACTTACCTAGCTCTATCGTAGGACATGTGTACAAGTTGTCTCCTTGTTCTTGCTCACCATCACAGCTCTCATATTAATTTGGAGAAGAGGTAGGGAACTTGCGGATTGGGAATCGTGGATCTGTGAGCTCACGGGCCAATGCCTCCGCTTACCCCCCCCCCCCCCCCCCCCTTCTCCTCTGCGGCTCCAGTAGCTCTCTTCGTCTTGCTCTCTCCAGCAACTCTGTCCTCATCTCCAGTGCCTCCGCCATGCCCCTCCTTCCTTGCGTCTCCCTCCCTCCCTCTCTCTCTCTCTCTCTCTCTCTCTCTCTCTCTCTCTCTCTCTCTCTCTCTCTCTCTCTCTCCCCCCCCCCTCTAAATCCATAATTTAGTCTCTTCAGAACATAACATTACTATAATTATTGGTGAAAAATGTGCTATGTATAGACCTCCTAATGTTTCAATATATGATTATACATGAAAATTCTTGATCATGTACCATCAATCTAAACTTGCTCACTATATTTAGCTTTGCTCTATCCCCCCCCCCCCCCCCCCATTCGCCCTTACATTGTTGATGCTTTACACACTTTCAATCCGCACAATCGCATCACCCAGTCCCAAAACAAAAAAAAAGAGATGACGTGTTAACCTGAAATTTAGGAATTGTTGGAGGCAAATTTCATTGCTACCAGAAGTGTTTTGAACTTATAAATTAAGGTTTGGAGATGTTTTCTTTTCATAACTATTAGAGATGCAAGCACGTGACATGCATGAAAAAATGTGTCCCAAGTTTTACAAGGGCAGAATGTGAAAAAGATGCCTGAATCGTTGGCTGCACACATTTTTATTTATTTCTTAGTAACTATCTTTTTATTCCATTTCAAAGATTATTGTTCACATGCTTTCGAACCCGATAGCCAATGTTTACAGGCAGTTCCGCACTTACAACAATCCACTGGGTAGTCTTGAAGCCCGGGTGGGGATCGTTCCCAGTGGCGGCTCACCATAGGTGGGGCTTATCGTTGGACAGATCACCCACGCAAAGGTACATTTGCATAGGTGCTTGCATTATTTGGTCCGGCCCCAGAAGTTCAAGTCACATCTCATTGATGTGGCCCTCATAAAGGATCGAGGACAAAACCCTCCTTCTGGTGCAGTACCACCAGCTCTACCATCATGCTCTTGGTGGCATGCACTCGCGCAGTTTTTTTGCTCACGCAATGCCATGGAAGGTCTGGCTTACCGCTGTGACCATTTTTACCGCCTTGCACCTACAAACCATACCATGTCATAATTGAAACACATTGGAGCAAATAATATAATATCTCAAGAATTTTACTTAAGTGTCATATAACGAATAAAAAGTGGTGGAGAGAGCTTAGTGCGAACCATGGTGCTTTCTCAAAAAATGATCTATGAAATATGAACCGAACATATGTATGGTAGTAGCACAAAATTCTAGAGATTTGTGCAATGAGAGATTTGTTTTTTTTCACTTACAATGGCCCCGAGGAGTAAGACCCAATGGGATGCTACAACTGCTTTCTTGTTGAACGCCATTGCTTATGGAAGGTGTGTGACAAGAAGAGCTACATATTCAATATTTATAGTGTGTTTGGGTCGGCCGCATTCACTATCTTAGGTAAGATATAGAGCTCAAAATATTAGTTACTTGTATATCATCCTGATATAATATGATAAGAACTCAAAATAATGGTATGGAAGACTAAATATTGGATTCCTGTTGGCTTTGCCGTAATGAATACAAGAACAATTTTGAATGCCTGGATACAAATTATTAAAATTAATGCATGCATGGAGGCGTGAAGAGAAGGTGTAATGTGTTGGTATCATAGAAATTACTTTGGCTGGCCTGCCTAGCATCCTCAATAGATATGGAAATTCAAATACTGGCTACTCTATAATTTTTTGTATGTCGTGTACAGGTATAAATGCAATGCCATCTTGTGATGATACAAAACAAACGACGCCCCAAAGAGTCAAAGATGTGCATTAGCATAACAGATAGGTGGGCACGGTTATACCATTACCTTGTTCGGTTTGTAAAGAAAACATTCATTAATCAAAATCTGAAAAACTGATTTAATGTACAAGATATCCACAAAATGAACCAATTCAATTATTTTGATTCTAACGATTGTTAAAAGGAGAAGAAGGTTTTTTTTTTTTTTTTTTTTTTTTTTTTTTTTTTTTTTTTGAGAATCAGCAGAAGGGTTTCGTTGTGCAGGCGAGAAGTGAGATAATAGGAATTGTGCGGTGTGATAGGTAGGGATGTGGGACTGATGTATGTGTCATGTTTGATAAGATGTAAAGGGGAATCAGGACGTCGTTAGAGATGTTGTGTATCGGACGTCGTTAGAGAAATTAATTATGGATTAGAAAGGGCTGAAAAACTGGATTGTGTATCTTTTTTTTTTGAGAGAGAGAAACTGGATTGTGTATCGGACGACAGAACTTGCCTTGATAAAATTGAGTAATCAACACAAAGGAGGTACAATAACTTGATGGTGTGTAGGTCATAAGTGCTGCAAATTGCCCAATCAGGCCATGAAAGTTGTTTCATTGGTGCATTGGATGACGTGGATTGCCCCTTGTGGCTCCATGCAGTGCCACATTGGTTTGGACTAATAGGCGCTATTTTTTACACCTTTGAAGGGAAGCTTTGTTGGAAGAATATTTACAAAAGGATCCCTCCAATTGTTGGAGAACCTTTTTTTCCTCTTTTGTTGTGCTGGCAGCTGAACTCCACAATGCGCGTCGCGGAGTAGTTGGCCTTCCGATTGTGTGCAGTGCTGCGCTATGATCCAAGCACGGCGAAGCAGTTGTCAAAGTGAAAGAGAATTGGCCTGGATGTTGAGGAGGCAATTGCAGGACAATGTGATTGTCTTATAGTATTTTTCAATTCGAAAAATATCAGACCTAAGGAAACTAATTTTATTGTAATATATATAACACAAATATCGGGTTTCTATCTTCTCATATGAAGCACCAACGCCAACCGGACACAGCACATGTGCCATCCGCACCCTGCGTTGAGATATGTGATCTAACCAGCATGGCGTCCTCTGCCAACGTGGCACTTGGAATGCCCTGACTTATCCACATCAGCCAGTACACACCCTGAAATAACTTATATGACTCAATTGGACAATTTGCAAAATCTATGGCCCCATTTAGGAATTTTTGCCATGGTGGTAATCATTGGTAGTAGTTCATGTTCGTCATACCTGTTTGCATTGCATGCTTAAGGTGCGTGGGTTACGTTTTACTCTGTGGTGGCTCGCAGAAATGGATACATATATACGATCGACTTCTAAACTGCCCTTTACAATTAAAACTGCCTTTTATTTCATCTTCAATTATCTTCATGCGATACTAGGGTAGTTAATGCTTGGGATACATTAACGGTGATATGAACAGTTTCGGCAGGATAAAGTGGACAGCTTCAACTTTCCACTTACAACAGATACGAGGAGCAGGCCAATGAGAAGACAATGACAGCTGTTTTCTTGTTGATTGCATGGCATTTGTGGCTGTGAGAAGAAGAGCATACATGCTCATAACTACAGTTTTTTTTCTGGCCAACTTGTATTCAGTGTCTCAGATGGACATGGAAATCCACAGTTGGATACTGCACAATAAGTACAAGCGCCTGTTTATATGGATACACCAAACCATCCCAGTTAACAAAAAGATGCAATGCACATAATTGGGCATCGGTGACTGGTTTTTGGGATAGCCATTTACGTCTTTTGAGATATGAATTATATTGATTGGTAAAGATATGGAAAACCCAATGTATTTTTAAAATAATGAGCAAAGGATATAGTACAAGATGCGTTTATTAATTTATATGTAGAAATATTGTTTTTCCCATTCAAAATTATAGGTTTTTTTCTTTTTGTCTCTAAACTTATGGTACAACCTATCTAAACACGTTGCAGTTGTTAGCATACAACATGGAAAGGCTTCTATGTTATGGTCTATGAATATTTGCTATGGACTGTGCCTTAAAACTTATGTTACTTCAAAGCGTCCACTTTTGATCCGTGTTACTTCATATCTCCATGACTACATCTATCGGATGGTGCAAATTTCTTTGGGCGAATGACACACTTAACGGTTTCAGGATAGCAACAGAATCTGCTTTCGAGGACATTTCTTAGAGAAAAAAAACTTTTTCTTAGAAAAACTACTCCCTCCATTCTCATATATATGATAGTCAGAACATGTGTTTTAGTTCTTTTAAAAAACAAGATGTTACGACTTGTGCTTAAGTTCATATTTAAAAAACATGTGTTTTAGTTCATTGTCATAACATGCATTTCAGTTAAGCCCATGTAGAATACAAAGTTGTCATGCGTTTTGTAGAAATTTCATAACAATCTGAAAAGAAACGAGTGGGGCTTGTGTGAGGTACTCCCTCCATCAGTTAATATAGAGCGTTTTGAGAATATGAGTAACATTTTGAGAATATGAGAAACTTTAAAGGTTGGTGGGAGGGCTGGTGAAGGAATGGTTGATGTAAAAAATGAAAGTTATCGTAGTCTTCTTAATTCTAAAAATCCTTACATTACGGAGGTAGTATGTTGTCTTGAAAACTGTATTGTTTGCTATTAATGTGACAAGCTAAGGGCAAGTACAATGCTACACGTAGGCAGTCTCATAGCCCGTCTCATGCAACGCCACGTAGGATTTTTGATGAGGTGAGAGAGAGAGAGAGAGAGAGAGAGAGAGAGAGAGGGGTAAAAGAAAGAGCAGGTTGTTTCGCGATGCAACCACCTCAAACGCTTAAATTTAGAAGTATGAGACAACTTATACACCATTGTACGAGTTGTAGTTGCCATTCAACTCATAAACATTCTTTTTCTCATTTATAAATTAAGGAAAGATCCAATTACTACGAGACAACTAAAGCAATCATCCATTGTATGTGTAATCTCATAAATCATCTGATGATTACGTGTCATGCATGAGATTAACTATGAGACAACACCTTTATACCTGCCTTAGCAAGGAGAAAGGGTGAAGACAATCGCCCCTGGATTCTTGTTGAATGCCATGTCTCTTGGGTGCGAAGAGAACAGAGTATATATGTTCAGAATTTTGAAAGGTTGTTTGGCCTTCGTTCAATGACCTAGATTGATACAGAGATACAAATGTCATATACTATACAATTTAATTTCTTCGAGAAAGAAAATGTCAATATTCTAGCATCTGCAATCGACCAAATTTAGTTTCTCTTGGCTCCATTGTATAAGTGCGCATATATTGTGTGTGGATACACAAAATATGTGATAAACTATAATTTATGGCAATATCCAATTTAGTATTACACTCAGTTTTCAAACAAAACTAAACCAGGTTGTATTTTATTTGTATACACGTACAGCAGGCCACGAGAAGGAAGGCCAGCCACTACTGTTTTGTTGGACGCCATGGCTAATAGGTGCAAGCAGGAAGTATGCTTAATATTTATAGAGGTCTCTTTGTACTTACGTAAGAAATGTTTTATCCTGTAAAAAAAAGAAATGTTTTTGTAGCAAACGGTGGAGTATCATATACTGATATGGAAAATAAAATATTGGAAACTACAAAAGTTAAATGCAAGTGAATCTTGAGTATGGATACGCCCCCCCCCCCCCCCCCCCCCCAAAAAAAAGAAGAAGCAAATATCTGTATCAAGGATCTGTAGTAGCATGATATAGTGCAGAGAACTCTTTCTTCCGTGGTATTTGCAAAAAAAATAAAAATAAAATTCAACATATACAATAATCCAGATGGACCCAATTTGGATCAAGATTCATTGTCAAAAATTTGGATCAAGATTCACCTATCAAACAACATGCCCTATATATACAAACCATTGTTACACACTTTAGAACACGAGTACATGACTAAACAATTTATGATTGAACGATATACATATATCCAGGTGCTGCATGTATTAACCGCACACGCTGCCGAGATATCACCAACCTTGCAGCTTGTTTTCTGCAGCAACTGTGGGCTTAGACAAGCTGGACTACAGCAGCGATTCGCAGGGCTCCGCCCTGAAGAAGATCTGCAAGCTCATCAAAAAGTATAGCAGTGCGCCAACCCCATCCCTTCGGCGCTTTTGGTAGCAGTGTCCCAGCTTGCTTCAGGCTTCCAAATATCATGACTTCTCTCTTAGATGGGCAAATGAGCTATGCAAAACACACAGATGGTGAATGAACTAATATAAAGCATACATCAAAAACAATAATGAATAAGAACGGACACTACCTGATACCGAGCAGTAACCTTTTCACGGGGGTCTACGTACATTTGGGCCTGAAGAATACAAGTTTGTCAGTTCACCATTATTTCCAGCAAATGTGTATGTTACTGGATCACTCACCTTCCTCAAAGGGTCTAACAGCTCAGCCTTGCGTCGGTGAAGAAAAAGTCCTGCATTGTCAATTAAGTAATTACATGCCATGTTACTATATTTGGATGGTCAACAGAATCAAGCAGTACAAGTTTGTAACCCCCCCCCCCCCCCCCCCCCCCACCCCACCCACCCACAACCCCCCAAAAAAAAAAAGAAAAAGAAAGAATACCAAGGGTGCGTCGTCCATGAGGATCTTCGTCATTGAAAGCTTGGACACTGACCTGCAAATGCTCTATCTGTTACCTAACTGGACTTAGGCAATTAGAAGCATGGAGATTTAAGACAAGAAAGCTAACCTTCCACAGAGAGCCTGCATAAAATATTTCAGGGGAATGTTTCACTTGCCCATCAGCAAGCCTGTGCACATCTTCAAACTCAACCCTGTGGGCAGCAGTAAGCCGATCAATGCATATCAGAAATAAGGAATCATTTGCACACCCAATTCTAAGTCCCTGCGGCATATACAATTGGTTGGTTAGTCTTACACTTTTATAGCAACTTTTCATTCTTTTTACTTTATTTCTACCACAAAAGATTTTAATCAAGGCAACAACCCAACTTGCAATGTAAAAGTAATACTCTCTTCGAAGGGGGAAACCCCCTCTTGAATGACAAAGGAAATATTAACTGACATTCAGCAACTAAATAAGTCAGTTTGTTTCCCTGGAATACTTTCTAACGAGACGATGTTTGATGATAGAATAGCAGAAACTGAATAAATTAGTAATCATACCCAAACCGGAAAGGAGGAAAATGACTAAGCGGTGTTTTCATGTCCAACGAAATAGTTGCATCCTCTGTAACTTCCCAATCTGGACCGAGTTCATGCTCCTTTGACTCCTGCATCTGGACAGAAGTTCCGCCTGGGGTGGAAACAGATGCACCACTACAATATCTCGTCTGCATACCAGTCTCAAATAGACTCTCTGCCTGCTTATGAGCAGCACTGTTTTCTTGGCTAAGATTAACTAACGCGGTCAGACCATCTACTGAAACATCTCCATTGCGATCAATTCTAGGTTCTGATTCATCATTGGCAAACGATTGCTGGCCATTTCTTGAACCGAGTCCATAAGGAACACGGGAGAAGACATAACGCGTAGGAGCCCAAGCTGCACCAGGCACATTTGAGTTCCCCCTCCCAATACCAGCAAGTCCATCAACTGCTCCTCTTACGTTAACACGGACAGGCCCAAGACCACCATTTCCATCACCCTGGGCATCCGCAAGGTAGATATTACCTACAGTACCAGAAGCACCGCTCCGGTCATGCTCCTGCCTGTATTGGGTATGAGAGCTCACATATGCTTGTTTGCAAGCACAAGAATTACTTGTAAGACAACAGTTTCTGCAAGTATCAGCAACAATCGCCTGCACTCTGTGACATAGAAGCATCTGCAATACCATACCATCAAAGTTTTATACGTGATATTAAAAGGAAAAGCGTACTAAAAGGCAGAGTGTAGACTAAAAACCTGGAGCCAAAGGCCATCATTGACAGCTTTGCAAGGGAATCCAAATTCTTCAAGTTGCTTTCGAACGCTTAACAGCGAGTCAAATGACATATTGCAGTACAGAAGAGAACCCCTCTCAAATATATTCATAAAGGCACTATGTTCATCAGTAGATAGACAAGAGCTCCCATCCATGCATCTTACTTGCCTCCGACCAACAACCCTACCACCCCAAAGTGGTGCATTAGGCCTCGACCACTCAGTAGGAACAAGTCCACTACTAGAATTTCTAGAGAAATATTTTTTTGCAGTTTGGTCACTAGAAAGCCAAATGTTCTCATTAAATTGATACGAAGTGCTTTCTCCAGATGGTCCTGTAGAACGATCGTTCTCCATCTTGGAAGCTTCACCACTCTATTAAAGAATAATAGTACAGTCTTAATGTAATTTTTGCAAGACAAGGAAAATACATAACATATTGAATAAAAAGCAGAAATTTTGAGCATTTTCTTAGTTGTGCGATGGAATATGATATGGCATTCCCTATGGTTGTTAACGTATCTGAAATATCAAAAAATGTCATGACCACTCACCGAGTTATCATGCAACGTCAAGTTCTGCAGTTCCGACTCTGTTAGCTGTTCCTCGCTAGGGTCATTCATTGGAGTCTTCCCTTTCCTCATGCAATTATCAACATTTGGTGAGCTTGTTTCATTCCCACTAACTTGTATCTCACGTATAGTAACCTTTGCAAGCAGAGTGAACAATGCTAGTTCAAACCTTCAAGTAGAAAGTTTTTGTTGTTGTCACAAATGAACTTGTACTAATTTAACAGGAGATAAATAAACACTGTAACAGACCGTTTCTCCTCGTTAGGAACCCACAATTCGTCAGATGTAAGGAGAGCATGCAAAGTTTGTGAAGAAAGCTTCGGCAGCACCTTCAAAAATAAAAATAAAAATGAGTAACGAATATGCCCAGCATGTTCACAATCCATAAAGAACATACATCTATATAGCAGCAAAGAGAAGAAAAAAAATATTAAATACATTCATATAACTCAATACATAATAACAGTTGAATTGTTCAAACGATCCCCATTCCCAGCAACATAGGTTCGTGTTAATGCTTTAAATACCACAGTCCATCCATGTAACTAAAAAGCAGGACACTGATGAAATTTAAGGTGCGGATGACAAGTTCTATCTATACATCCTTACTTAGATGAGCTCTATCATCTCAGTCATATCTTTAAAAAAATACAAAATTACTTGTAGTGAGCATATTAACAACAATACCTATGAAAGTTTGTGCCACATTTCGGTGAACTAAAGTTCATCATTTAACTAGCTAAATTCATATGGATGCTACTTACCTCCCGTAGTTCCAGAGTGGCACTTTGACAAAGATAACCCCAACAAGCATTTCTGACGCGTTCTCCGTGACTACCATAATCTTGACTCTCTGCAAACAACTATTGGCAAAAACGTAAATTAAGACTAATGAATGAATAATTGAAGAGAAGAAAGTGGATATTTAATTCTTATATAAAATATGTTGATGTCATCAATGTACACAGTTTCAAACATAAGCTATGTGATAGTAATGAACCTACCTGGTATTGTAAAAAGTTTGATGTCCAAAGCTCAGAAATAATAAAATCTGTACATATTGTACATAAGTCCTGCAATTGTGCAAATGTGAGCCAAAATAATACAACAAATGAGGGGCAAAGTAACTTCGTCAAAAAAAAAAAAACCCGACCTGAAGGTCCAGGAATGATGCAGCTGCAAGCACCCGAAAGGCATTGTTATCATTGAGCTTGGGTGGTTGCCCATAAAGATATGCCAGTGCAATTGCAATTGCCTCTGAATCAACATTAGCATCATCTATATGCAAGACCACTGTAGGTGCTCCAGCCTCTCTCCAAGGACCATGTAACATATTCCTGCCGGTCAATTTTATATGGGAGTTGTTAAGCAGTTGTATTATTTTCAGTTACACAAGCGTTCTATGTGCCAGTAAGAAGATACTGTAAGAAAAATGAAAAGTTCAGCTAGAAAAAGAGCTTCCCCAATATGTTGAATGGGCGGTATAAGACATAAACAAAGGCTGAAGGCAATAAATTATTCAACACTGAGAGGTTCCATCAAAATTCTCAAGTATATTGATCCTAGTTCTACCTCTAGCAGCTAAGGAACTAATTCATCATACACAGGAACTACAAGAGCGCAGTGCCAAGATTGAAGCATCAAGTCTAAGGTCTACCACGACCATGTCCATCAGGATAATACAGGTGAGCTCAATTCCATAAAATAGGAAGAGAATCGGCTTGATCTCTAAATTTTATCTTTTTAAAGTGATAAAGGGGGTAAGGCATGAGAAAAATACAAGGGGATCGGGACGTCTGGACCACACTAATAAACAGGGGAAAATATCCACTTGTGGATCGAAATGCAATTCTAGTCTCTACATAGTGGTGGATGATTAGATCGCAACAGAAATTCCGATCCTCAAGGAATCAAACGAACCTCGGAGCACCGCATTCGAAAGCTCACCTGAAGTAGGAGCTGCGGGAGAGGATGAGGCGGTGGAGGCGGTAGGTGGCGCCCATGGCCTCGACGACCACGTCGGAGAAGGCGCCGGCGCCGAATCCCTCAGTCTGAACGTGGTCACAAAGCGCCGCCAGGTTGCAATCCACCGGCCGGAGCTCCGCAGCCGCGACCGCCACCTCGTACGGCCGCGGCGCCGGGGGCGTGGGCAGGGGCACCGCCGGCGCAGACCCTTCGGCCGCCGCCGGCGGGGGAGCCTGCGGAACGGCGGCCATCGGGGTCTTGGCTAGGGTTTTAGCTGCGGCGGCGTGTCGGTGCGATGGGGAGTGATGAGTAGGGGTGAAAACGGATCGAATACGGGCGGATAGTGCTCAACCCATATCCTATCCTATATTTTTTTACTCGGATCCGGAGTCGGAGCGGATAGTACCGGATAATTATTTTTGCATCTCATACCCTGTCTCATATTTTTTGTTCGGATTCGGAGTCGGACACGGATATTGTAATAAAGTTTTGAAGGATGAAAAATCAAAGGATGAAGAAACAATTAGAGTAAAAAATGGCATCCTAACCATTGATATACATAATAAACAACAATTTGACTCTTATTTACGTTAATCTCTCAATTTTACACCATATATTGTGGATATAATTGTTATAAAATTACTCAGATCACATGATATTCGGATTCGGGACGGATATCACTCATCCCGTATCCTATCCCGCTATTATTTTTCGGACTCGGATTCGGGCACGGATAATGTCGAATAATTATTGACACATCCTGTATTTGTCCATATTAATTTTTTTCGGATTCGGCAGTCGGTCGGTCGGGAATTATCCGTCCCGTTTTCACGCCTAGTGATGAGGCGCGGGGTTGCGAGAGGCGAGTGGGACGAGTCGGTCCGGAGGTAGAAGAAAGGCAACGGCGACGCGTTCGGGTGCCAAGGGAAGAAAGGCAACAGCGACGTGTTACAGTTACTGCCACGTCACGCGAGATTTTTGCCTCTTACGATAACTACATTTCCTTTGAAGCAATATACGAACACTTACCTTGTATGAGTCCAAGCTAATTTCCCCTACTTATGTGAGCACGTATTAAAATGAAATGAAGTTGCCACAAACGTCTTTCTGTCAACCAGGCGGAGTCAGCCGAGGATATCAGCAGGGTCAGCTTCATTACCCAACAGGCTCAGTAGTGTAATGATCAACACACAATAGTTCATAATTTTCAGAATTGCGCCCAACAAAAGTTAATTTACACTCAGTCAACAACAATGAGCAAATTCTCCTACAACGAACCTAACAATTAAGTTACTCTCATTTTTTAATATCATGATTATCATAGGTGGTGAGACAAAATGATAAAAAGAAAGAACGAAATGTGAAAAGTATACATAAAAGAACAAACCGGCTTATCCACAATGACAAGTAAAAGAAACACATATATCAATTTTGTAAATCCCTACAGTTTTCGCTGGACAATCGCCATGCACTCTATTGTCTCGAGGGGGAGTGAAATGGATGTGGAAGCTCGACTGACCATTAGAAGTACATAAACAAATAAGAGCAGATATAATGACGGGTAAATAACCCACATATTCATTCCATATGCTGAGGTGGAAGAGAGGAAGGTAAAAGATTCTAGACACTGACGATGCTCATGAGTAGCGCGAGTGGGTTGCGGCCCACCCCAAGCCACTCAAGGCACTACTGAGCCCAATTTTCCCATTGCCTAACTTACCAGGCAAATCGAGTGAAGTAAGACACCGGGACACGAAGTAATGACCGACAATATAGCGATACAACGGTGGCGCTTGGGATTGATTCCATGTGTCGTGACGTGCATCATTGCCCCTGCTCCGACACTATTTGAATGGCACACTTTTAGTCTTGAACTAGCAATTGGCTTGGTATATTGCAGAATTGTAACTCCTTATGTGCAATTGAAATGGTATATTGCATTGTTTAATTATGAAGAAAAATGGAGACATTTCATTTTTCTGGAACTTGCAGCAAAGAAGGCGGTTGCTCCTTTGATTTGGTGGACCAATGGCACGACTGATGGTTCAAAACGAGGAATGGGCTCTTCAAACCCTCCAGTTGATGCTTCAAAAACATCAAGAGGCATTGGGTCTTTAGGGTTAAGGGTCTTCGGATCCCCTCTGACTAATGCCTTAAGAACAAAAGGAGACATTGTATTTTGACCGAAGAGCAAATTGAAGAACAAGAAGGCACTGGCATACCTTCTTCATCTTCGATTCCACATGAAGATGCCTCACCATTGCCGCCACCGTTAGTTTATGATCCCAGTCTTCTTCCACAAAATCTCGCGGAAAGATTTCCAATTGAAATTAATCCTACAATTTAAAAAATTTGAAATTTTGAAAAAAATATTTTTTAAAAAAACTGAGTGGTAATCCAAGCAGATCCTATTGTCCCAGCATGGGCAAGAGGAAATTGAATGCGAATTCAAAACTTAAAATGTGTTGTTCTCACAAATCACAAGTCTGATTTTGATCCGTTTGAACCTACTTGTCCTTTAGAATAAATTCTACATAATGGGATCCCATATAAATATTTTTTAAAATTCGTTTTTTTTAAAAAATATCATCAACATTTTAGATGTATCGTTTCAACATTTTATTTGTGCTACATCAACATTTTTAAAGAATATGTTGACATAGTTTTTTTGAAAATGTTGACACATCAATTTCAAAATGTTGAACCTATATATGGAAATGAAAAGGAATCAATGCAATATAACTGTGAATTAATTAATGAGATTAAAACATAAATGACACAAGGAAAATAAATAAAAATATGCCTAAGTTGTAACCGGCCCATGAGCTGTTAGTGGGGCCAGATCTACAGCTTGTTATCCGTAGAGAGCTATTGATGTAGGCCCCCCATTTGAACACACCAGGGCTGCTGGAAAATCGGATGACAACGCGTTTGCGGAACAACCTTGGTACAGTTGAGCACTTCCGTTCCGATAAACACGGCACTCTTCGCAAGCCTTGCTCCGAATCTGGATAGCAGCAGCGCACACGATGGTCCGGCACGCCGCCGCCGACCTCATCCTAGAGGTCGCCGCCGAGAAGAGCGGTCCGTCGGCCGGCGATGCAGCAGCAGATCGCGTAGAGGTCGCCGCCAGTGACGCGTCCGCCAGCGCCGCCGTGCGCCGAGCCTCCAGCTTCAGCCAGGCTTACAAGATGAAGCATCGAGATCCGATGGTAGGCCGATCCTTTTTCTTCATTCGTCGTCTTCTTTCTTCCCCATCCTTGCATGCACGCACCGTGTTCGTGAGTTGTGATCGATGGCCATGCATATATCCTGACGGCCGGCGATCGATATCGATCGAGCAGGTGTTCACGAGGTGGCAGACGTTGCTGCTGGCGTACCAGTCCCTGGGCATCGTCTACGGCGACCTGGGCACGTCGCCGCTGTACGTGTTCTCGTCGCTGGTCCTGCCGGGCGCCGACGAGACGGACTTCGTCGGCGTGCTGAGCCTCATCTTCTGGACGCTCACCATGATGAGCCTCGTCAAGTACGTGCTCGTCGTCCTCCGCGCCGACGACCACGGCGAGGGCGGCACGTTCGCGCTCTACTCCATCCTGCGCCAGCACGTCAACTTCAAGGGCGACACGCCCGTGCCCGTCACGCGCCTCGAGTCCGACGCCGATCTCTGTTTCCACGGCCGGAAGAAAGGACTCCCGTCCAAGCTGCACCAGTGGCTCGAGCGCAGCTCCAGGTTCCAATCTGGGGTCACATACTTCGTGCTCTTTGGGACGTGCATGATGATAGGCGATGGTGCCCTCACTCCAGCCATCTCAGGTACTAAAAATCGTCTACGAGTAGTCTCACATGTCTATTAGCGTTCAGATTTCCCTGTATGTGGCCAAGCTCTCGCGGGTGGAGTGGCTAGCAGAGGCAGGCTAGCACCTCGCCCACCCGGGTTCGAGCGCGGCATCCTTCTTAATAAAAAGCCAGGGACGTCTCTCCCCTTGGTTGAGTTTTTTTTTTTTTTTTTTTAGATTTCCCTGTATGTTTCATCCTCGTTCTGTGTTTCCTGAATGTTCATGCTATGTTTGTTCAGTTCTTTCGGCCGTTCAGGGAATCCAATCCAGATCATCCAACATTAAACAAGGTAACAGTTTTAACTACAAGTCTACAAGAGATTAATCTTAAACTGCTTTGTTGGCACTGCAGTCAGGAGGTCTGTCAGCGATTTGAGTTTGAGCCGTATAACTTTGCCTGTTGCAGATCATGTTGTCATCTTGAGCGTGGTGATCCTGCTCTTCCTATTCCTTGTCCAGCGCTTTGGCACGGGCAAAGTGAGCTGCTCTTTCTCCCCCATCATGATCGTATGGTTCGCGTCCATCGCCCTGATTGGAGTGTACAATATCATCAAGTACCATCCACCTGTTCTGAAAGCTGTGTCACCCCATCACATATACTACTATTTTGCAAAGGATAAAAAGGCTGGCTGGGAGCAACTTGGAGCTGTTATTCTGTGCATCACAGGTTAGAATGTTTACCTGATTAGTTGCAGTCCTTAACTACTCTGAGGAGGAACATATTACAATGAAAGGATTCTCTCTTCTTCTTCTTTTTTCTCCTGTTCGTATTTGATTCATCTGGTGCCAAAGTCTGAATATATGCACGGTTGCATTCTTGTAATGGTCACCAGGTGCCGAAGCAATGTTTGCCGACTTGGGCCACTTCAACAAATCATCAATCCAGGTAAATACCTTCTCCTATGGAAATTCCGAAAAATGAAAAGCAGCAGCAAGAAAATGAGCAGGGCTACATCTACAAAAACGTTTTACAACATTCCCACGAAATGCTGACGTGGCGAAACATGGTTGGTTGCATCATTTAGAATTAGCATAATTCAAGGAGACACTTGCTATAAATTTACTCACACGTCAGCAGCACTTGCTATAAATTCAATGACATGTCAGCATTTTGTGGGAAGTTTGTAAAACTTTTTGTAAACTAGCATTACTCCAAGAAAATTAATCACGTGCCCCTTCTAATCTTTCTTCCTTTCCATTCAGATGGCGTTTTCGGCAGTGGTTTACCCGTCCTTGATCCTGGCCTACTCCGGCCAAGCAGCGTACCTGATCAAGAACCCTTCCCAGCTGAGCACCACATTTTACAGCAGCATCCCGGAGCCCCTGTTCTGGCCGATGTTCGTGGTTGCCACTCTGTCCGCCATTGTCGCGAGCCAGTCTCTGATATCTGCCAGCTTCTCCATCATCCGTCAGTCTGTTGCTCTCGGCTGCTTCCCTCGCGTCACCATTAAGCATACTTCCGAGGAGTACGAAGGGCAGGTCTACTGCCCGGAGATCAACTACTTCTTGATGGTCGTGTGTATCCTCATCACTGCCGGATTCAGGGGTGGACCGGAGATCGGCCGTGCCTTTGGTAAGCAATGCATAGCTTAGACATCTCAGTTCAGAAATTATGTTACACACTTTGTGATCGATCACAACCTTATTTGGCATACAGGTGTTGCGGTGATTTTTGTCATGCTCATCACGACGCATCTGATGGCACTAGTGATGCTCGTCATCTGGAAAGTGCACATCGCGCTGGCCTCTTCGTTCTTCATCACCTTCGTCGCCATCGAGGGCGTGTACATGAGCGCGCTGATGAACAAGGTCACGGAGGGCGGCTGGGTGCCGTTCGCCATCGCCACGTTCCTCCTGGTGCCCACGCTGGCCTGGACGTACGGCCGCAAGCTCAAGGCCGAGTACGAGGCGCGCCACGCCGTGGGCGACGAGGAGCTCAACGCGATGGTGGCACGCAGCGCCCGCGCTCCGGGCGTCTGCGTCTTCTGCACCGACCTCGTCAACGGCTTCCCGCCGATCGTGCGCCGCTACGCCGAGCATACGGCGTGCCTCCGGGAGCTGACGCTGTTCGTCACCGTGCGCGACGTGCCGGTGCGGTCGGTGCTCCCCGAGGAGCGGTTCCTCGTCGCCAGGCAGGAGCCCGCCGGGGTGTACCGGTGCATCGTGCAGTACGGGTACACGGACAAGCACGACCTCGTCGGCGACGGGTTCGTCGGGTCCGCCATCGCCGCGCTCAAGCAGGTCGACGGCAGCGCCGAGGAGGCCGAGCTGATGGGGTCGGCGCTCGTGGAAGGCTATATGTTCGTGTTCGGCAGGACGATCCTGCAGATGGGCCCAGAGCACAACATGTTGAAGCGGTTCGTGATCAACATCCTCTACAGGTTCCTGCAGAAGAACTTCAGGTCCAGCATCTCAACGCTTAAGATTGATCATGCCAAGACCTTGCAGGTCGGAATGCTGTATGAGATTTGAGTGATGAGATAAAAGAAAACTGTTATCGTCTGTAGCACGTGTATTGGTACATTGTTTTACACAAACTGTTAGATACCTAGGGGGTATAGCAGCTGAACTTAGATCAGGAAATCAGGACAGTTTTTGGTCAGTATGGATTTTGTTATCTCCTCGTTGTGATACGTGTCTTTGAATGAGCCTTCCTTCTTTAGAAAAAATTAATTACTCTACATTGGTTGTTTGCCTGATTCTGCTTCGATAATTCTGGTTAGGGGTGGAAAGTGGATGCGGATAATCCGTATTATTCGATATTCGTATCCGATGAAATGCAAATGTGGTACGAAATTTGCCATTCGATTAATATTTTTACACTATTTGAATTCGTATTCGAATTCGATTAGAAAATATGGATGTGGATATGGTTTGAGGTTTTGACATCAAATATTCGACATATTCGTATTCGTATTCGTATCCGCTACTATATCATAAATATACCCATATATTATATAAAAAATATTATAAAATTGATTGAATTTTGATATGAACTAGTGTAGATCATGTGAAATAATGTTATTAAAGATACTTTAGAGAGAAAAAAGTGTAGTAGTTGTCTTAAGAACATAGAAATTAGATGTATCCGTATCCGTCCGAATTATAGTGACATTCGCTTTTGTATTCGCAATCGTTTAATATTCGATCCGTATTTGTATTCGATAACATTTATATTCGTATCCATATTCGTTTACAAATATGGATATGGATGTGGGAAAGGCACTATCCGATTCGTATTCGATCCGTTTCCACCCCTAATTCTGGTAGATGCTTCTCCCTCTGTTTTTTTTTTTTAAGACTAGAAAGCTAGTATAAACCGAAGGGGTATTATTTATCTTTGTTCAGCCCTTCAGCTGAGTACCCCCCTCACCGACGCCAAGATGGGCTAAAAGTTCAGTCGCTTTTCCGTTGTTCCCTCCTACAAAAGTTCAGAAACGTCTACTTCATAAACTATTAATTTGATTGATCCTTTCATTCTTTCAACAACAACTTGGAAGGATGGGATTTGACTCAAGATCTGAATCCAAGACGAAGGAGAAAACACGAGGAGGAAAGATGAAAACAACAACGAACGTAGTAGTAAGCAAACGTACACCTTAATAGAGATAGGGAAAACAAAGAAACATCTCAGCGCTCGCAAAAGTACATTGAAACTACTACCACTCTTTCGCCTCAAAAAAAAAAAAAAAAAAAACTACTACTACTACTACTCTCAAACCTATAGTCACCATATACATGACCGAAGGATTAAAAAGAAAGTAGCATTTTCTCTCAAAAAAAAATCCTTCGGCTTGCAAAAAAAAAGAAGCGTTTTTAGCTTTTCAGTATCTAAGTAATCCTTAGTGTTGTTCTCCTTTGTTTAGTGAGTGAACACTGCAAGGAGCGGAAAAAGTTTAAGACGACGGCGCATCCTTCCTGCAATCAGAATCTTAGATGCAACGACTAAGCAGGCCGCACACGACCACAAGACCAACAACAAGAAGAACATCCTCAGTAGGTCCCACTGTCAGGGTTAGGACGTCTTCTCCGAGTACCAATCCTGATGCCGTCTGCTTCCTCTTCATCTCGGCCACAACTTTGCCATCTGCATCACTGATTCTGTACTCAGATTTGTTCGACACGTCGTCGATATTGTAAATCTTTCCGTTGAAACAGACGGTCACTACGGCTCTGCCGCTGTACTGCCTTCCCTTCTTCAGAATACGATGAGCCTTCTGAACACTGAACCATGGCTTTGCGGCCTCCTCTTCCGAGCCACCAGTGCCATTGCAGTAAGAATAGCCCTTCCATGACTTGAACACTCCAAAATTCTGCAACGATTATCGCACAGGAAAGTGTTATCAGTGCTGGAGTTTTCTCTGGAAATGAACACCACATGAATGTGCATATGTAAATAAACTCAACAAAATGTGCATATGTGTAAATATTATTCTTACCTTCTTGAGCAGCTTGATCAGCGTCTTGCCGCCACTGTCCATGACATACACCTCTCGGCTGCGGCTGCAAGCATAGTTGTCAACACGATAAGCCACACGTCCATCGCGGCCGTAGATCGTGCATCCGTACCCGTTGAACACCAGGGATTTCATCCACACCGTGTAAACCTGCTTCTCCTGAGGATCAGCCGGAGTAGCACTTGGGTGCAGGTGGGCAGTGAGCGGCTGGATCCTAGAGATGGCCATGTTTTTTGAGAGTTTTTGATGAAATGTTTTCTGATGAGTTGAACGTCACTGCAGTGGCCTGCCGCATTTATACATGACCGGCCTCACCATACCTGCATTCATATTTTATAATACACGTATTAGATACGCGTGATCAATTTTTATGAATTTGGTGGGCTCTGTTCTGCATGCAATGTTCACAAGGGTTAATTCGAGCGAACTTTGTTTATTAAGTGGGCACCAGGGATCAGATACTGTACTATTTGCTCCTTTGTTTGCCTTTAAGAAAGTGATGTTGCACGTACATTATACTCTTTACATACACGGCGGGATCACATGTCTTTATTAAGTATTTTATCCTCGTTTCTTTACAATATACATTTTTTTTGTTAAAGTGAACTGCATAAACGTGACCGGTGCTGCAATGTTTCTCTGTTTGGTTTTGTATAACAGAGCATCTACGGTTCAGACTTCAGAGCTCGGCGAGCAGTATCCAACAACCCTCAACACGTTATAGTCTCTCTGCTGAACACTTCAGCTATGCTTTTTTTCCCCTCTCTTCAATCTTGCATGCGTCAAGAAGACTTTGGTGTAGGTTTCCATATCTTGCTTTTGAAAAGATGCGAGTCAACATTCCTTCCTGCTTAGCTGAAGAAAGAACGCTGCAGTCTATATGTTGAAAAGAGGCCGAAATTTTACTTAAAGAGCATTCGATTCACAATTTTAATTTGACCGACCAATTCAATGGCAAGCTCATGCTGAAACGTACATAATGTGATTTTATTTGGGATTTTATTACCCTCTGTTTTTTATAAGAAAAGATTATGTGTGGACTGAATGGTTGGAAAAAAATTAGAAAAAAAAGGAGCTGTACACAAATTATTGTAAAACTCTCAGAAATCTAAATTCATTGATGCAAACAAGTGAGTTTGATCCCATTATCTAAAAAGTTGATGCAAACAAGTTTCTAAAACTGCTACTCGTACCTAGTGAGCTGAAGAGTTGCACATACTGCACTTCTGTTCTCATCCAAGATTTGTGAGGTCTTTTCCTTGTTTGAAAAAAAAACGCTGAGATATTGTTTCCTCCTCTTATTTGCAGGGGCCGACAAAAGGGGGGTACATTCAGTCAAAAAAGCATTTCCACTCTCTGTTATTCAGTCTCAACTCCGTATGCTGATATTCAATGCCCGAAAGATTCTTTCTGTATGCGCGCATGGGTTTCATGCCTTGGAGAGAATAATTCAGACAAATATTCAGAAAATCAGAAGTCTCCCCTTGCGTCACATCGATCGGGTACAACCACACCTGTTTCTATAAATTGTTTACCGTCGTTATTAGGACAGTTTGCTAGTCTGCACAAGGCTCCCGATTTGTTGGCAAGCCCTTCCGTTGTTTGATAAAAGCAACTCCAATAGTACCCCCTATTCCAGCCTCAACTCAAGATTTAAAGGTTGAGGAGAAAAAACTCACCCCAACTTGGGCACCTATACTGGGGAGGCCCCTAGAATTCCCCCTCCGGCCCCTGCTCCCATGGGTCCGCAAGCCAGCCCCAACTCGCCCGTCTTCGTCGTTCCTCGCTCCCGCGCGCTCCTCTGCCACCGCTCCCGCTTCCGCGCATCTCGCAGCCGCACTACCCAGACCAGCGCCCGCCGCCTCCTGCCGCCATGCGTCCTCCAGGATCTAGCGCCCCCTCGAGGTACCCTTCTCCCTCCTCGTTCGTCTCTTGTGCGAGCATGCGCCAGGCCGTGCACAAGATCTGTTTGACTTGTGATGATGCGCGCGCGCAGCCTGCCGGTGATTGCTGGCCCGGCTGTTGTCTGCTACTGCCGCCGGCGCATGTGCTGCTTGCCTGCTTGACTGCTACTGCTGCTGCGGGCTTCTACTTCTTTTACGATTGTCTGCTGCTACTTGTTGGCGGTGTTCGGCGCATAGGGGTCTAAATTCTAGATAAATTATATTAAATAAAGATTAATTACAAAACTAACTAGTCTAATTCGCGAGACGAATCTAATGAAGGTAATTACGACATGATTAGATAATGGTTACTGTAGCATTACTGTAGCAAAACATAGATTAATTAGGTTCATTAGATTCGTCTCATAAAGATGTACCTATCTGTAAAAAGGTTTTGTCATTAAACTTTATTTAGTACTAGGTTCTCTTTGTTTAGAGGCCTCTAAAATTTAGCGTTAAAAGAAACAAACAGGGCCGTTGTCTGTCGCAAGTGATTAATCCTAATGCAATGCTACTGCTAGATTAATTAACCGTTTGCAATATTTATTTGTTCGCTGCCTGCTCGTTTTGCGAACCATAATTTCAATTTGCTTTTGACATCAAAATCATTATTGTGCTTTAATAGGGCCATGAAAACCTGATTGATAAATGGTGGGAGGAAGAGGACGACTCTGATGATGATGATTGTATCTTTGTGGCTGCCATTGTAGATTATTCGTGTTTGAATATTGATGGAATTATTCATGTTTCAATATTGGTGGTGCTAAAATATATATAGACAAAGAGTGTATGTTGAAATGGATGAGAAAAAAGAATAGGGGCTGGGATTTAGAGGCTGTTGTTGGAGTAGAGGGTAAAATGCAGGCCTCAAGAAAGTTGGAACAGCCCCAACTCAGAAAGTAAGAGCTTTGATTTAAGGACTTCCATTGGAGATGCTTTAAGGCTTCTGATCATCCCTGTCCTTGCAAATTGGAAGCTAACTTGTAGTTGGCTAGTATTTCGATATATATCCACATTCCACACACACCCACACATGCATCCATTTTATGACATCAACAGAAAATGCCGTTTCCCAAAAAGCAGGAAGCACTTCATCTCTCTCGAATAATAAAAAGAAAAAAAAATGCATGCACATTAGATAGGTGCACAGGACATATTGTCATGTACGGAAAAGTGATCTGAAAACTAAGCTACTTTGGGTGGCGCAGTAGATGACAATAGACGAGAAGAACAATAAAAAAAATCAGCCCCTCCACATCACTCCAAGGAGACAAAAGGCCAGAAATTTAAACCTACTAATTAGGTGTAACTGTGTCAGTGCTTATCCTTCCATAGCTAAGCTGTTTGATTTGTATATATCATTATACTGCCGAGTAGAAAAAAAAATGTGCAGTTTGATTGATGTTGAAATCTGATCGCACATGTTTCCAATTGCGTTGAGGTTAGAATGAACTGAACTGCATTGGTGAAGCAAGTGATCTGTCTTTTCAATGAAATGAAGACAATATTAGGAGAAAAAAAGACACATGACTAAAATCTAATAACTAGATAGTACTCACAGGAACTTGCAGATACTTACCTATAAATAACTAGCCTCAACCTCAATATAAGCACCAGTTAGTTCATATATAACTGAACTTCTCTTCCACCAATCCAACTGTTCATCTATGCATACAAACACACCAAAGTATGAACCAGCTGCATTCTAGAACATTAGGTATGCTTGATATTGAATGCGTATGCTCACTAAGTGCTAACCGTACCACGCCTGCCTATGCTAGTAGAATATCCCTCAAGGTTTTGTTGCCTACTAGAGCATGCTTAGAGATTATTTAATTATTCCTCAATACTCCAGCCGCTCGATCACAAAGTAAACGTGATGTTAAGCTACTCATTGCTGACTCGTACAAAGCTAAATCGAGCATAAACAACTTTTGTGCAATACTAATTTATCAAAACTGGTGACGCGCATAAGAACGAGGACACCCGATCATCCAACAAATATTCTAATAAGGTCTTCCAAGCTGGGAAAAAAATATTAAGCACCTATAAATGTATGGAGGAGAGACCGGGCACTGGCATCCCATCCTCAACATCATCTCAGAGCAGCTAGCAGCTACCAAGGAACAACCAGTTCCTCGACACCTTCAATGGCCAAGATCCAGCCCCTGCCCGTAACCTCTTCTGCGGATGAGTGCCAAAGCCTGCAGCTCCAGAAGCAGGCAGTGTACACGGTATGGATGAAGTCGCTGGTGTTCAACGGCAACGGCTGCACGGTGTACGGCGCCGACGGCAGCCTCGCCTTCCGCGTCGACAACTACGGCTGCCGGGGCGGCCGCGAGGTGTTCTTCATGGATCGCGCGGGCAACACCCTCATCAGAATCCGAAGAAAGAGCTTTGGAGCGTTCAAGAGATGGGTAGCTTTCCGGTACGTCAACGACGGTGAGGAAAAGCCATGGTTCAGCGTTCAGAAGGTCCAGAAGAATGGCGCCACCGTCAAGATGCACGGCAGCGGGAGGACGTACGGCATCGACGGGTGCTCGTGCAAGTCGGATTACAAAATCAGTGACGCCTACGGTGAGGTCGTGGCGGCGGTCGAGAGGAAGCAGACGGCGTCCGGGATTGTTCTCGGAGAGGATGTTCTGACGCTGACAGTGGGGTCGGAGGTGGATCAATTGCTCGTCCTGGGCTTGGTGGTCGTGTGCGGCCTGATGAACCGTTGCTTGTGAGTTGTGAACTTGTGATGGCAACGGCTGAGGATTCTCCAAGAGAGAGTGCGGCATGACGAGAGGGAAATTGTTCTTCTCGTGCTTTTTTCCCCCCAGCCAGTGTGATTCTTAGGAGGATACATAGAGAGAGGTTATTTTTGCTCATGTATGTTTACTAGTGAGAGCTTGATTCAATAGGTGTACAGCTTGGATCATTTTTTCCCGCCAATCTGAGGAGGCACTCCCTTTTTGGTGGTTGGTTTTTTCCTGATCCCACAGTTGTACCATTTTAGAGTTGTCACATGTGAAACACCATTGTTTTGTGTATTAATTGTTTTATTCTTTCTTATTGTTGGTATGATCAGAAGTTTAAAATGAGCGAGAAGGTCTTATTGATCAAATACATAAACAAATACGTTTCTTATGGACAGGAATCCTCTAGTATAGCTTCATCTAAAGAAGCAAAACGAGCTAACATTGTCTTTTCGTTAACGTTCTCTCTCGTGTTCTGTTACTATTTGGAAAGTAAACAAACTTAGAAAAGCGATGTATTGTACAAAGTCACAACATCATAATCGTTGTGATACGTGTTTGAAGGAACTATCCTTTCTTTCTGAAAAATGATTGCTCCACATTGGTTGCTTGCCTGATTCTGCATGGATAATTCTGCTAGACGATTCTCCCTCTGTTTTTTCTTTGGCTGTTTTAAGACTAGAAGGCTAGTCCAAACCAAAGGACTATTAATTACTTTTGTTCAGCACTTCAGCTGAATACACCTCACCGACGCCAAGACGAGCTAAAAGTTCCGGCTCTTTTCCATTGTTCCCTCCTACAAAAGTTCAGAAGCGTCTGCGTTCCAAACGGGGCCTAATAATTTGATTGATCTTTTCACTCTTTCAACAGCTACTTGGGAGGATGGGATTTGAGTCAAGATCTGAATGCAAGATGAAACAGGAAACACACAAAGGAAATATTAAATCAACGAAGAACGTTCTACGGTTGTAGTAAGCAAAAGCACACCAAAAGTACAATATCTTTAATGGAGATTAGGGAAAACAAAGAAACATTTCCGCATTCGCAAAAGTACATTTAAACTACTATCACTGTGGTCCAAAAAAAAAAAAACTACTACCACTGTCACACCTGTAGTCGCCATAGGTATGACCGAAGGATTAAAATTGAAGAAAAGAAAGTAACACTTTCTCTAAAAAAAATCCCTTCAGCTTGCAAAAACAGAAGAAGTCGTTTTTAGCTTTTGAGTAACTAATAAAGGAGTCCTTAATTAATGTAGTTCTCCTTTGTTTAGTGAGTGACATTTAGTTTAAGATGACGGCCGCATCCTTCCTCCATTCAGAATCTCAGATGCAACGACTAAGCAGGCCACACACGACCACAAGCCCAACAACAAGAAGAACATCCTCTGCTGGTCCTACTGTCAGGGTCAGGATGTCTTCCCCCAGTACCAAACCTGATGCCGTCTGCTTCCTCTTCATCTCAGCCACAACTTTGCCATCTGCATCACTGATTCTGTACTCAGATTTGTGCGACACGTCGTCGATATGGTATACCTTTTCACTGATACAGACGCTCACTACGGCTCTGCTGCTGTACTGCCCTTCCTTCTTCAGAATGCGATGAGCCTTCTGAACACTGAACCATGGCTTTGCCGCCTCCACTTCCTGGCCACCACTGTCATTGCAGTAAGAATAGCCCTTCCATGACTTAAACACTCCAAATTTCTGCAACAAAGATCACACAAACAAGTGTTTTCAGTGTTTGAATTTCCTTGGAAAATGAACATCTCATGAATGTGTAGATGTAAATTTTGTTAATACCTTATTGAGGAGCTTGATCAGCGTCTTGCCGCCACTGTCCATGACATACACCTCTCGGCTGCGGCTGCAAGCGTAGTTGTCAACACGATAGGCCACGCATCCATCATGACCGTAGATCGTGCATCCGTAGCCGTTGAACACAAGGGATTTCATCCACACCGTGTAAACCTGCTGCTCCGGAGGATCAGCCGGAGTAGCACTGGGTGCAGGTGGGCAGTTAGTGGCTGGATCCTAGAGATGGCCATATTTTCTGATAGGGAATTTGATGAAGTGTTTTCTGATGCGATGAACGTCACTGCTGTGGCCTGCTGCATTTATACATGGCCAGGCTCACCATACCTGCATTCATATTTTATAATAGTGGATTATATATGCGTGATCAATTTTTATGAATTTGGTGGGCTCTGTTCTGCGTGCAATGTTCACAAGGGTTAATTCTAGCGAACTGTGTTTGTTTATTAAATGGGCACCAGGGATCAGATACTGTACTACTAGCTTTTTGTTTGCCTTTGATAACGCGATGTTGCACGTACATTATACACTTTACATACACGGCGGTATCACACGTCTTTTCAAATTTTTTATCATCGTTTTGTTTACAATATACATGTTTTTGCTAAGGTGCATCTGCTTAAACGTGAACGTTGTTGCAATTTAGATACTCTCTCTCTCTCTCTCTCTCTCTCTCTCTCTCTCTCTCTCTCTCTCTCTCTCTCTCTCTCTCTCTCTCTCTCTTTTCTTATTTATTTTATACATATCGTTTCTCTCTTTGGCTTTGTATAGTTCAGACTTCAGAGCTTGGAGAGCAGTATCTAACAACCCCTCAACAAGTCAACATGTTAAAGTCTCTCTGCTCTATGCCCTGCGGGCCGTTGTTCAGTTACTTCACATTCGTGGTCCATCAACTTTCTGTTTTTTTTTTTTTCCTCTTCAATCCTGCATGCGTCAACGAGACTTTGGTGCAGGTTTGCTTGCATATCTTGGTTTTGAAAAGAAGTCAGTCCATATCTCTGCTTTTATTTGCACAATACTGCTTCCTTCCTGCTTATTTGAAAAGAGGCCGAAATTTTACTTAAAGAGTATTCCATTCATAATTTTCATTTGACCAACCGACTCAATGGCAAGCTAATGCTAAAACGTACGCAACGTGATTCTTAACTTGGTATTCTTAGCACCCTGTTTTTAAAGATCAGATCATGTGTGGACTGGATTGTTGGCAAAACAAAATCAGAACAAAAAGTAGTTATACACAAATTATTGTAGAACTTGCAGAAAATTAACTTACAAATTTCTAAAACTGCTAATACCTAGTGAGGTGAAGAGTTTTCATTAAAAAGAAAATGTCCAAGCACATCTGTACATAGCGTGCACATACAGCACTTTTGTTCCCATCCAAGCGTTAAGAGGTCTTTTCCTTTCAACAAAAAATGCTGACATATTGTTTCCCCGTCTTGTTATTTTCAGGGGAAGTTTGGAGAAATAAACATCTCTGACAAAATGGGGTACATTCAGTCAACAAAGTATTTCCACTTCTTGTTTTTCAATCTCAAACTCCGTATGCTAATTTTCAATCCCCCAAAGATTCCTTCTGTCTCGTGTAAGAATCATTGTAATGCACGCATGGGTTTCGTGCCTTGGAGAATATAATTCAGACAAATATTCAGAAGTCTTCCCTTGTATCACATCGATCGGGTACAACTGCAACTGTATCTACAAAAATTGTTTACACGCATTATTATCACAGTTGCCAATCAGCACAAGGCTCCCGATTTGTTGCAAGCTCTCCCGTTGTTTAATCATGCTTGTGATCATCCTGTCCTCGCAATTCGGAAGCTGGCTAGTTGCCTATTTCGATACATACACATGCATTCAGTTTATGACATCACCAGAAAAATGCTGCTTCTCAAAAAAGGAAACACTTCAGCTCTCTCCCTCGAAAAAAGGGAAACTTAGTGCAGGCACTCTAGATAGATTAGCATACTGGGATTTATTTATAGTATTTATAGTTGTATGGTTCATTGTCATGTAAGAATAAGTGATCTGAAATCCTGCTTTGGGTGGCCCCGTAGATGACAACAGAGAAAAGAAGACAATAAAAATTAGTTCTCTACATCACTCCCAGGGAGAGAAGATGCTAGAAATTTAAACCTACTGATTAGGTGTAACTGTGTCAGTGCTTACCCTTCGATAATTAAGCTGTTTGATTTGTATATAGCTTCATAGTGCCGAGTAGAAAACTTGTTTAGTTTGTATTGATGTTGAAATCTGATCGCACATGTTCCCCGCTGCGTTGAGATTAAAATGAAATTCTCCGAACTGCATTGGGGAAGCAGGTGTCCTGTCTTTTACGTACGTCGATGAAATGAAGACATTCTTTTTGTTATGGGGTGGGGGCTCACATGATACCATCTTCTCTGATTCTCAGCCATTCGCAGGAACTTACAGATACTTCAACACATTCAGTACCTAGTTCATATAAATTTGTACTCAATTAGAAGATGCACGTATTCGAACTGAACTTCTGTTCTGAGGGACGTTATCTATCATATATATAATTGATCAAGAAAAGAAGCCATTACGTTTGCTCTCAAAAATTACCCACCATTGATTATGAAATTTTTAGTCTAAACTACCCTCAAACCTATTTTTAAATTACCCACCATGCCATTATGAGGCCCATAAATGGCTAAACTAAAAAATATAAAAAATAACAAAAATACTCTTCATATAAATTTCTAAATTACCCACTATGCCATTATGACTCAAAAAATAGCTAAATTTAGAAAAATAAAATAGCCAAAAAAAAAAATTGTCTCTCACACCTATTTCAAAATTACCCATCATGCTATCACGAGTTCAAAAAAAATTAATTCAAGATAATAAAAAATAGCTTAAATACCCCTATTTCCTATTTTTAATTTATCCATCGTACCATTCCAAATCCAAAAATAGATAAATCTGGAACAATAAAAATAGCCCAAAAATACAGCTAATTCCTATTTCTAGATTACTCACTTTTCCAATTTTGGATTAATAAGAAATATATTTTAATATTCCAAAGACAAATTAAAAAATTAAATTCAAATAAAAGTAAATATAATTTCTCTTTAAATTATTAGACAATACTCCTTAGAAAGCACATGGAAAATATAAACAATAATAATTTAAATTCATATCCTTTGGATCCTAATCGTTGGCAGCGCTAAGTAGACCTCTTAGCACAAAGTTATGGATCCACGAGAAGCATATATAGTTTAATCTTTAAAGATCCTAGGTATGCGTAACCGTGAGTGACAAGGGGTTGGCTTGATCAGGATTAAGCCCTCGCACCATGGCTTTCTGCTATACACCCATATGTGCATTGGAGCGTTGTGATCAATGTTTGAATACAGAAATATCATATGACAACACAATTAACAAAGTACCTTAATGGTGATATGAAGATACAAATAAAGCGTTGTGGTGGATGTGAATCCATAATATAAAGCATGGAACATGCGTGTATATTCACTTATGTCCTTCACGTCAACGGAAACAAGAAACAAGACTATCAAGTTGAATATACAAAGCCCAAACTATCAAGCTGAGGTCTCCTATTGCAAACATGAGTTCATATCATATCTATTATTTAATAGTGTTCCCGTGATTCATCTTTAATTTATTCTAGCTCATACACCATACTTACTTCACTGTTTCCACCATGTATCTTTGTCAGCCAGTTGCCACAATAATGATCTTTACATGGTACTTATAAAAAATGATTATTTCAATATGATGACATTAAGGTAAATGATGACTCATCACACACTCATATTGACAAGCTCAGTGAGAAATTTCTTTAATCAACTTTAGTTATGTCGTCATATTGAATATAAAAATAGAAACTATGTTTAAACTCATATAATAATATAAAAATAATTTAAATAGTTCAACAAACCTAGCGCGGGCAACCATGCTAGTTCCCTTAAACATATGCGCAGACATGCATCCACAAATCCTACGGTTCACCTATGCATACATTCACACCAAGTATGAACTAGCTGCATTCTAGAACATTAGGTATGACTTATATGAATGCACAAGCTCACTAAGTACAAATCGTACCGCGCTTGCCTAGTGCCTATACTAAAAGTATATATACCTCAATGTTTTGTTGCCTACTATAGCATGCTTAGATTAATTATTCGCCAATAGTCCAGCGGCTCGATCACAAAGTAAACATGATGTTAAGATGCTCATTGCTGACTCGTACAAAGCTAAATATAGCATAAACAACTTTTGTTCAACACTAATTTATCATATCGGGTGACGCGCATAAGAACGAGTACACCCAGCCATCCAAACTGAGGGGAAAAAAACCCAAGCGCCTAGTATAAGTATGTGGTAGACCGGGCACTGGCGTCCAATCCACATCAAGTCATCATCTCAGAGGCCAGAGCGGCTAGCTTCTACCAAGGAACAACCAGCTCCTCGACCCCTTCAATGGCCAAGATCCAGCCCTTGCCTGCAACCTCCTCTGCGGATGAGTGCCAAAACCCTCAGCTGCAAAAGCAGGCAGCGTACACTGTGTGGATGAAGTCGCTGGTTTTCAACGGCAACGGCTGCACGGTTTACGGCGCCGACGGCAGCCTCGCCTTCCGCGTCGACAACTACGGCTGCAGAGGCGGCCGCGAGGTTTTCTTCATGGACCGCGCCGGCAACACCCTCATCAGAATCCGAAGAAAGAGCTTCGGGGTGTTCAAGAGATGGGAGGCTTTCCGGTACGTCAACGACGGTGAGGAAAAGCCATGGTTCAGAGTTCAGAAAGTCCAGAAGAATGGCGCCGCCGTGAAGATGCACGGCAGTGGGAGGACGTACGGCATCCACGGGTGCTCGTGCAAGTCAGATTACAAAATCAGTGGCGCCTACGGCGAGGTCGTGGCGGCCGTCGAGAGGAAACAGACTGCGTCCAGGGTTGTTCTCGGAGAGGATGTCCTGACGCTGACAGTGGGATCGGAGGTGGATCATTTGCTCCAGGGCCGTCTCTAAGTTTTCGAGGCCCCGGGGCGAAATGAGAAATGAGGCCCTAAAATGTAAAAATTTACATGGCCAAAATACGCTTGTAGTTGACTATATAACTTCAATACATGCTATGTTCACAATATTTAGGAATGTTCTACGGGAAGAGTAAAAGCAGTGCTAAAAAATTCAAGTTATAGCTTGGTCAACAACAAAAATAAAACCATAATCATACTTCCTATTCCTAGAGTACATGATAATTTGTGAAGGTTGACACCAGCTGTTTGATAAACCAAAATATGAAACAAATTTTTAAAAAATTGAACCGCGGCTCAGGTCTTAGGAGCTCAGCAAGATTAAACATGGAGAGCCCGGCTGATGTTGGATTAGAAAACCAAAAGAACATGACTACTTGCCTGCTTGCCGAGCTAACTGCTTCAGGGCCCCACGCTCGAGCTGAAAGCCCAGGCCAAACGCTGATCTGCTGTGCCTACTGGGAACGAGCGCGTGTGGTCTCGTCGAGTTGGCCATCCGGGAATTGGGAACAAGCGACCCTGCTACGATGTAAGGCTTGAGCGATTTGGGGATAGAAGGAAGAAGACCAGTAACACAGAGTGGCTTCGGTGGAACTGGAAGCCAAATATTAATCCGCACCTGCTGAACCGCGTTGGTCAATCGTGCGAGAGTGACTGCCTTTTGCTTCACCGAACCAGCAACACTAGGCTTTTCTTCCATTTTCGGCTGTGCATGGCCTTTTTTCTAACATACTTATATCTATATGAATTACAAAATGGGGGCCCCAAAATTTTGGAGGCCCTGGCCGGTTGGCCACCTTGTCCCTGCCAAGGGACGGGCCTGTTTGCTCGTTCTGGGCTTGGTCGTCGTGTGCGGCCTGATGAACCGTTGCTTGTGATGCTAACGGCTGAGGATTTTCCCAGCTAGTTTGATTCTTAGAAGATACAAAGTGAGATGTTATTTTGCTCATGTACGTACTAGTGAGAGTTTGTTTCATAGGTGGCAGCTTGGATCATTTTTCCCGCCAATCTGAGGAGGCTCTCCCTTTTTGGTGGATGTTTTTTTTCCTGATCCTACAGTTGTACCATTTTAGAGATGTCACATGAAAACAACATTGATTTGTTATATGCATGAGCTTATCAATTCTTTTACTATTTATTGGCATGAACACATTATTACTAGGTCAGAATTTTAAATGAGCAAGATGGTCTTATATTGGTCGAACACCTGAATAGCTGATCCCACAGTTGTATATTATATTAACGGACATGAATCCTCTAGCTTTTGCTAGTGAGGTAAAAGGAGCTGAATCTGTCTTTCCCTCAACCTTTTCTTCTTGGTCTGTTACTATTTGGAAGTATATACTAATATACAGAAACGATGTTATTGTATAAAACATATATTTCCTTTTGACATCAGATCGAACAGTTAAGAATTATACAAAAAGTCACAGCACCATGGTCTCGTCGACTTTACTCCATGTATTTGCATGAATACATAGTGATAAATTCTCTCCAGTCTCACATATATGGTGTTGATTAGATTAAAATATAAAACTGGAGGAAGTAGTTGATTTTCAAGTAGGTGAGGAAATGTTCACAAGGGTTAATTTGAGCGAAGGTTTTTTAAGCAATCATCAGGGATCAGATACTCTGCTGCTAGCTCCTTTTATCTTTTGGAAAGGGATGCTGCAGGTACAGCATGCATTTTATACACGGTGGTGTCACATGCTTTGTCCAGTATTTTCCTCTCTTTTCTCCACGCATGCTTTTGTTGAGGTGAACTGTTCAGACGTCAACGATGCTAAAATTTTCATACTTTTTTTCCTGTTGTTGTTTTGTAGTAGGGAAGCATCCGCGGACTGTGGTTCAGACATCACAGTTCATAGAGCAGTATCCAACAAACAATGATGCTGCTGGCTCTGATCTATACCCTGTTGTGCCTTACAATTTAGTACTCCCTCCGTTCCAAAATAAATGTCACTGTTGACTTTTAGACATCACGTTTGACTGCTCGTCTTATTCAAATTTTTTGCGCAAATTTTATTTATTTTTGTACAACTTGTTTTATCATTAGATGTATTTTAATCATAACATATTTGTTTTTATATTTGAATAAATTTTTTGAATAAGACGAGCGGTCAAACGTGATGTCTAAAAGTCAACAGTGACATCTATTTTGGAACGGAGGGAGTACATCAGAATAGCTGTGGAACAACAATACTCCGGTGCAGCTTTGCATATTTTACTTTTGAAAAGATGCCACTCCACTGATTATTATTATCGCACTTTTGTCTTCATCCTTATTAATGCAAGTCCATATACATTAACGATTTTATATATACTGGCTACCTATTTTCATTTACTAATCGGCTACCACATAATATAATGTGCACACAATTTTTTGTGAGTTTTCAGTGCGTACTAAATGGTTTTATTCAGAAGTTAAAGATGAAATAGGTTTTCTGCATTAATCCAAACTGGCAAAAACATAGTGCGTTTAGTGAGTTGAAGACTTTTTGATCATATATCATAATTGCGCTTTTGTTCGGAAAAGCTTATGCTGCAGTTTTGTTTACATCCAAAACCTTGTGCTGTCATTATTTTCAAATATAAGACATTGTTGCGGTATTTTTTCCCCTTCTTTTTTCTTTTGACTAGAAGTTAAGGGAAAATCTATGCTTCTAGAAACTTTATTTGCTATTTACCACTCATTTTCATTTTGTCAATTTGGGGGAAATATGTTAATTTTAGTAGCCCAAGGTTGCTAGAGTAATTACCGGTAGAAACAATAGACTTGTGCTTTCTGTGCCTTAGAGAATGTAATTCGTATAAATAATCTTCCATGCCTCTTCCATGTATCACATCATTCGGGTACAAACTATACCTGTATATTGTTTACGCCCACTATTAGGTCAGCTGCTAATCTGCACGAGACTCCCAAACTTCTGGTTGGCCTTGCATTAAGCGTTAAAATAGACGCCTCTTGTGATCATCTTGCCGAGCTGGAAGCTAATTCAATATTCCAGATGCACGTCCATTTTACTCATCCTACTTCATCAAGAGAAAGTCAGAAGCTCTGTATGACAGTTTCCAGAAAAGAAGGAAAAACATATCGTAAAAAACATACATGTGCGTGCACTTTAGGTGGACTATGGAAATAAAGCATTTTTACCATCCGTGGAGTGGTACGTGGTACAAACTAGAGTGGTACAAAAAAAAAAAAAACTCGACCTGCCGGGGGTAAGACCGCCCCCGACGGCATTTGCTTAAGGAGAAGAGCCTTCTCACGCAGGCCGAGAAAACCCCCGAACCCCCTCCCCGACCTTACACAGGGACTCAGCTGGCCGTTGTGAGCTCCGGCGCGAGTCTTTACCATGTGCTTTGATCCGGGGAGGGTGAGATTTTTTTACACTGCAATGAACAGTACCATCTCTGGCACTGTTCACTGCAGCGCCCGTGCCGCAGCTGGGACTCGATCCCGGGCCGACAGGAGCGAAGCTCCCGGAGCCCTCCGGCTCTGGCCACTCGGGCGTCCCAGCGTTGGCTAAAAAAAAAAAAAAAACTGTACCACAATGCATCATGGAAACAATTTCGGTACCACCAAGACCGAAGAAGGCTCATGGATATAATAAAGTTTACTGGACGTTTTGACAAGTAATGATCGGCAAGATGCACGGCAGTGGGAGGACGTACGGCATAGGCGGGTGCTCCTGCAAGTCGGACTACAAAATCAGCGGCGCCGACGGTGAGGTCGTGGCGGCAGTCGAGAGGAAGCAAACGGCGTCCGGGGTCATTTTTGGAGAGGATGTGCTGACGCTGACAGTGGGGTCGGAGGTGGATCAATTTCTCGTCCTGGGCTTGGTGGTCGGTCGTGTGCGGCCTCATCCCTCATGAACCGTCGCTTGTGAGTTGTGTGTGATGGCAACGGCTGAGGATTCTCCAAGAGAGAGTGCTACATCACGAGAGGGAAATTGTTCTTCTCGTGCTGTTTTTTCCCCAGCTAGTATGATTCTTAGGAGGATATACAGAGAGAGAGAGGTTTATGTTTGCTCATGTACGTTTACTAGTGAGAGCTTGCTTCACAGGTGACAGCGTGGATCATTTTTCCCGCCAATCTGAGGAGGCTCTCCCTTTTGGTGGATGGTTTTTTTCCTGATTCCACAGGTGTACCATTTTAGAGTTGTCACATGTGAAACACCATTGTTTGGTTTATTAAATGTTTTACTCTTATCTTTTTGTTGGTATGTGAAACACCATTGTTTGGTTTATTAAATGTTTTACTCTTATCTTTTTGTTGGTATGATCAGAAGTTTAAAATGACCAAGAAGGTCTTATTGATCAAATACATAAACAAATACGTTCCTTACGGAACATGAATCCTCTAGTTTCATCTAAACAAGAAAAACGAGCTAAGATGGTCTTTTCCTTAGGCCCCGTTTGCAAGAGATGAACAAAACACAAAGGTATTGGGAGAAAAAACCACAAGAATGAAGAAAACACAAGAACTGTAGAAAGTGATAAACCACATGAATCCAGAAGAGGGATGAAGAATTTGAGGTGTTTGGAATGCAAGAATAGAAAAATAGGAAAAATGTTTTTATGACTAAATAAAATGTTTAGTAGCTATATTATCATCATTTATTGTAATTAATTGAATTCATAACCTATTTGTCACATTTTAACTACCCATCTGTTTCTACTAGTTACTGGGCCCACACGGCCAGAATATTGTTCAACACGATATCACGGGCATGAAAAACAACAATAGATTACACCATCTTGTACAAATATAAGAAATTTTTTGGTTGAACAATAATATAAAAATTGTACAATTCCAACACGCGACACACTCGAACAAAAAATCTACCGTCAACACATTCTTCTGAAATATATGATTTAAGTGTATTATATTGAAAAAAGCATAAATAATCAACAAAAATGATAACAATATATGATACCGTTCCAACCAAAGATGTAAATTGATGATGTCCATAATATATATTGATATTGATAAACAAAGGGTATTAACCATTATCTGCCAATGACAATCATTACAAAATTAAAAAAAATGTCTTATTATGTCCCTAAATCAATTAGAACGAGCCATCACCTGTTTGAATAGGGCCCGGGCCGACAACTTTATATGCAATTTTAAGAATCCTCAAACTCTCTATGTCCTCTGGTCGACAATGGATACAATACTTGATATAATCATGCCATTTTTTTTTGGACTGTCAACGGGGGAGGGGGGGGGGGGGGGGGTGAGAATCCCCACCTGAATTTCCATTAATTATAATGGTGGCCAAAACCGGCCCGAAACGAATTACAGCATGGGTGAGACAATGGAAACACCATGAGTTACAACGTACAACAGAGATGAACAAAGAAAAGCACAACTCTCAACCAACTAAGAGACAAGCCCTAGCCTCAACACGAGCTGAAGAACCACCACCAATCGTCGACAAGTGACACCACCGAACAACATACTTGCCAGCTTCACAATGGTCTTTGCACCGCCACACCACCCCTCGTAGCTACGCCGATCTGTTGCCGCCCTCCACCTTCCATCAAGGGGAGGAAGCCTTGAATGACCGAGGGACCGCCCAACAAAAAGGGAACTAAGAATGGGGGAAATACGCCGACCACTGCTTACTGAAAACATCGACCTTCCTTGAAACTGATGAGGACACCTTTCCCAGCGCATCCGGTCTCCACGAGCCACCATCCGACGCCCTCTGTGGGGAGGAATCCACAAAGGAGAGAAAGCCAGCAAGCGTGGACGCACAAGGCATATGATTTGATGACACCATCAACAAGAAGTCCGATGACGAAGCAGAGGCGCCAGCAGCAACCGCCCACCAAACCACAATGACAGCCAACAACAAGGCCAAAACAATAGGCCAGCTCCAAGGAGGTAAGAGGAGAAGAAACACAAGGACACACAGATCTCTAGAGCATCGAAGGAAAGAACCACAAAGAGGAGCTTGATGTGCAGCCAAATCTGAAGCCATGCCGGACCGTCCGAAGGTGAACCACCTCCCCGCACTTCACGTGCAGCACTTTCGTTGGACATCGTCCATGCACAAGTAGCCATTGAGATGCTTCATCACCACCACGCTGAACCCACCAGCAACATCCGGCAAGGTAGCACGTCCACCACGGACGCCAACCAACTAGCCACACGATGCATGGCGCAGAGTCCCCCGACGCTACCATTGCGTCGAGAGCAAGTGTTTTGAAGCTCGGCCAAGAGAAAGGGGGTGGTGATGGCGCCACGGCAACACCTCCAACGAGGAACGTGTCATTACCGGCGTCGGTAGATTGCCGAGCTAGGTTTTCGCCCGGTGCCCATCACCACCGAAACCAAACAGAGCTTGGCCTCCACCATGGGCCAAAGCCGAGGTGCCCCGTCTCCATGTCGCACAGCTCCACCAGGCCGACCATGCCACCATGACGCCGGCGAGCCCGGGCTAGTGGCCCTGCCACCACGAACAGACCACGCCGGAGCCGCTCGCCCAAGGTAGCGAAACGCGTCGCCGCCGCCGGGATGCCGATGCACCGGCACACGCGCGCCATGCACGCAACCAGCACACCACCGGCATGGTCAGCCCTCGGCTGCGCACGCCGCCGCCGCGTCACCACGGCGACAACGCCGACGCGCAGCCATTCTTCTGCGCCGCCGGCACCGCTGCGTCCCCTATGCCGTCGCCATGACACCCAGCCGCAGCACGTTGGGGACGGCCAGATCTGGCTCGAGGGAGCCCGGATCCGGCGAGCAGGCACCGGACAGCTATGGAGAATCGTCAAGGCGCCGCAGATCTGAAGAGAAGGGGGAGGGCGACGGGGGAACAAGACAACATCGAAAGAAGACTGCGAACGGAGCCGGTTGTGCGGCTCCGTCGCTGGCCGCCGCCGCCGTCGTGGTGCTGCTGGGTTGTGGCCTGCGGCGGCGGCGGCTGTCGCCCCCGAGTCGCCTTGAGGAGACGACGCGAGGGCCTCTTCTTTCGTTCAATCATGCCATATTGGATCATGGCAAACATCCATTCTGATCAGTCCAAATATAGAAACCAATAGTATTATAATAGTTATTATAATAGTGTCATAAAAGTATTATAATAGTGTCATAAAATTAATGCACGAGAACTCCATCGTGACTAAACAACCAAAGATGACCGATATCCATTTACAAGCTTTAGTGTAAAAATATGCTCAACCTGGCAGCCATGATAAAGTCATTTTGAAGACCTGACGCTATCAATTGCTGCCTAAGAGCATCTCCAAGAGCCTTTCTAAATTTCACTCTTTAAATCATCATTTAGAGAGTCATTTGCTTAAAAATCGCTCTCTATATCTTTTTACTCTCCAACAGCCTCTCTATATCTTGCGTGCAGTCTAGAGAGCCATCCTCGCTCTCCATCTTTGGCTAGCTAGAAATCCGGAATGAAGGATATCTATATTTGAATATCCAATTGAAGAGGCTGTTGGAGGGTGTTTTTTCAACAAAGTCTCTATTCCTGTAAATTAGGATAGATATAGAGAGTCTCTTGGAGATGCTCTAAAAATATGCTCCTCGTTAGAGAAGAGCCGTAGTAGGAATGCAATGCCACTTAAAAGACAAAAGTTGATTAGTTTACACGATTGTTGTGTTTATTAATTGTTATACTATTTGTTATTGTTGGTATGATTAGAAGTTCAAAAAGCAAGAAGGTCTTGTTGATCAAATACATAAACAATATGTTTCTAGTGGCACGAATCCTCTAGCTTCATGTAAAGAAGGTAAATGAGCTAAGATTGTCTTTTCCTTGGACCGACCCTGAACAGAGGAAGGAAAGAAAACCACATGAATAAAGGAAACACATGGAACTGTAAAAAGTGATAAACCACATGAATCCAGAATGGAGGAATGAAGAATTTGAGGTGTTTGGAACGCAGATATAGAAAACATAGGAAAAAATATTTTTATGACTAAATAAAATGTTTATCAGCTATCTTATCATTATTTATTGTCATTAAATTGAATTAGTAACCTTTTTGTCACATTTTAACTACCCACTTGTTTCTTAAAGTAACTCATTTTAGTGCAACTTCACTAACCCCAAAGTGCATGGTCATCAGGTCACATCACTTACGTACTTGTATGCGGGGTAACTGGTAGTGGTAGTAGCTTGCTAGTCATTGCGCTGAGCAAAGCAAAGGAAAATTTCTTTTAGCTCCAATCTCAGATTTTATTTCCGACATTTGAATTCACCATTCCTCCATTCCAAACAGCAGGCATAGGAAATATTCCTTAATTAGGAATGGATTCCAGTCTTGCTCCCTCAAACCCAAGCATTTCAGTGTTTCCTTAATTCTGATCTTTGCCTAGCTCTCCCGGGTGGAGTGGTTGGTGGAGTCATGTGAACTCAACCCGGGTTCGAGTCCTGGCATCTCCTTCTTAATAGAATGCCAAGGGATGTCTCTCCCTTTGGTCTAGTTTTTTTTTTTTTTTTTTTTTTTTTTTTTTTTTTTTTTTTTTTTTTTACCTTCCTGACCGTTTCTCTCCACCAAGCGGCATAGGAATGTTCATGTTCCTGACACACATAGCTGCCATCCTAACGACTGAAACACCTTGAACCAAAACTCCCAGGCAAAGACGCATGAAGCAAGGAGGTGCTGAACACTCTCCTCTGCCTGATCACAAAGTGGACGCCGGCTGGAGTGCGGCAAGCCTCGCTTGGCAAGATGGATTGTGTTATCTCGTCGTGATATGTGTTTGAATGGATTGTCCTTTCTTTCTGAAAAAATTGATTACTCCACATCGGTTGCTTGCCTGATTCTGCATGGACGATTCTGCTAGATGCTTCTCCCTCTGTTTTTATTTCTGTTGTCGTAAGACTAGAAAGCTAGCACAAACTGAAGGACTATTATTTGTCTTTGTTCAGCACTTCAGCTGAATACACCCTCACCGACGCCAAGACGAGCTAAAAGTTCCGGCTCTATTCCACTGTTCCCTCCTACAAAAGTTCAGAAGCGTCTACTTCATAAACTAATAATTTGATTGATCTTTCAATTCTTTCAACAACCACTTGGGAGGATGGGATTTGAGCCAAGATCTGAATGCAAGACGAAGCAGGAAGCACGCGGAGGAAAGATGAAATCAACGACGAACGTTGTAGTAAGCAAAAGCACCGAAAGCACAATATCTTTATGGAGATTAGGGAAAACAAAGAAACATATCCGCATTCGCATGAATACATTTAAACTACTACGACTCTCACACCTGTACTCACCATATGCATGACCGAAGGATTAAAAATGAAGAAAAGAAAGTAACACTTTTTCTCGCAATTGGGAGGCAAACCAGAGGTAGAAACGCAATAATCCCTTTATTTAAAGAGTACACGATTCACAATTTTCATTTGACCAACGAATTCAATGGCAAGGTCATGCTAAAACGTACTACATAATATGATTCTTTACTTGGGATTTTTTTCCCCTCTGTTTTTAAAGCAAAGATTACCTGTTTACTGGATGGATGTCAAAACAAAATTAAAAAAAAGGAGCTATACACAATTATTGTAGGACTTTCAGAAAATTAAATTCATTGATGCAAACAAGTGGGTTTGGACCCATTATCTAAAAAATCTATGCAAAAAGGTTTCTAAAACTGCTAGTACCTAGTGAGCTGAAGAGTAGCACTAGCACATACTGACCTTTTTTTATTTTTTAATCCTTTTAAAAATAATATTTTAATAACAGACCGAGCGAAACTAATTTTGCAGATCTAGACCGTTTAATCGCGCCAAACTAATTGGCGTGACCGAGCTACCGGTCGCGTCAATCCGACCGGCGTGACCAGCGTCCACGTCAACAAAAATCTCCACGTCAGATTTGAGTCCCGCCAAACACTTTGGCGTGACTCACACTTGAGTCCCGCCAAATGCCTTCGCGCGACTAAAACTTAAAATTGGGCTAGATATATCTGCAACCAATCGTCACTAGTCCCGTCGTGTTCTCTCTCCACTCATGTCAAGTGAAGTACATTTCACGCAGCAGCCTTCCTCTCTCATTTCTCTCACTCCACCTGTCATATCTCTCTTTATTAGCATGTGCCATGTGCGACATGCAAGCCAAAGGACCGCGCTTGGCTCACGGAAAAGAGGCGGAAAAGGCATTTGGCGGGATTGAAGTGTCAGTCATGCCAAAGTGTTTGGCGGGACTCAAATCTGACGCAGAGGATTTTGTTGACGTGGACGCTGGTCACGCCGGTCGGATTGACGCGATTGTAGTCTCGGTCACGCCAATCGATTTGACGCGACCAAACGGTCTAGATCTGCAAAATTAGTTTCGCTCAGTCTGTTATTAAAATATTATTTTAAAAAGGATCAAAAAATAAAAAAAAAATCGCACATACTGCACTTACTGTTCTCATCCGAGCTTTGAGAGGTCTTTTTTTTTCCTTCTTTAAAGCGCCGAGATATTGTTTCCTCCTCTTATTTGCAAGGAAAGTTTGAAAGCATAAACATCTCTGACAAAAGGGTGTACATTCCACGCACCGACATGCATGTGGCAATGGCGTGATTATGTTTCTCAATGTATTCCCTCTCTGTAATTTCTCCTCGGTATGCCGAGTGTATCTCTGTACTTGAACTATGTACTTGCAAAAAAAAGGAGTACATTCAGTCAAGAAAGCATTTCCACTCTCTGAAACTCGATATGCTGATTATCAATACCCCAAAGATTATTTCTGCCTCGCGTAAATATAATAGTAATGTAATTTTTTTTTGAACCTCTCAAAACTGAATATAAATGTAGTATCTGTTCGTACACGTAAAACACGCCGACTCACGCCGATGCACTCCAACGCACACGAACACCCCTACATCTATACTCAGAACAAGCAAAACGCGTCCATCGAGAGATCATCAGAACCATCAGGCCCCGATGCGCGACGAGGGACGTCGCACTCCCTTTGTGTCACCACGCGTGAGAGGTACCATAGAGACGAAAAGCTCTCCTCAACTCCACAAGCTCAACAGCGACACCGGAGAGAAGGACGTCGTCGAGACGGCGGAAGCTCGGGAGATCTTATTCCAATGAACGCGTCGTCGGCGCCGCTACTCCGACGCGCTCAGGATACCACCATCCACCACCACCAGCAATGTCGGCGGGCAAAAAGCTTCACCCAATCGGCAAAGAGCTGAAAAAGGAGACGGTCCAGGCCTCAGCGGTGACTATGGAACCACGCGCGCGACCACGGACACCAACCAACAACCACACTAACAAGTCGCCACCCCGAGCAACCTCGGAGCCGAGGCGGCCAGCATCAGCGCCGGTCAAGCCCCGGTGGCAACGAAGTGCAGCTGCAATGGGGCCGCAATCGCACGCCGTCCACCGAGATACGACGACCTCGCAGGCTGACAAGCCCAGCGCCACTTGACCGCCAACACCAGCGGACCCAGCCACCGCAAACGGCACAAGCACCACCTCACCAGCTCTGCCAAGGAGAGAAGACAAAACCGGCGAGGACGCAATCGAATCTCGACGACACCCCCCCCCCCCCCCCCCCGGAAACACCATCCACCATCACCAGCAGCAACGCCGGCGAGGGGAACCACAGAGCTTCGTAGACAAACTTCGCCGCCGCTGCCGATGCCGCCGTAGCCCGCGAAGCCCACAAAATCCACACCGACGAGGACGTTGTCGGCGGGAACCTTTATTCGCCGGCGGAAAAGCTCCAACGCCGGCACAAAAGCAGCTCCCGCCCCATCGCCAGGCGCTCGCCATCACCGACGTCGAAGCTGGGAAGAGGCCGAGGAGCAAAAGGATTCGTCGCCGGCATCTGGACGCCGACACGACGAAGAGCTACACCTGCTAGCTAATATACAACTAAAGGAAGAGGGCCGGACGAAGATTCCACCGGATCCCACCCTCCCCGGCGCCAGAGCGACCGGCGGAGGGCGAGCTCCAGCAAAATCGGCGCCAATAGTAATGTAATTAATGCACGCATGGGTTTCATGCCTTGGAGAGATTAATTCAGACAAATATAAAATCAGAAGTCTCCTCTTGTGTCACATCGATCGGATACAACTACAACTGTTTCTATAAATTGTTTACGCGCATTATTAGCACAGTTGCTAGCCTGCACAAGGCTCCCGATTTGTTGGCAAGCCCTTCTGTTGTTTAATCATACCTGTGTTCAACCTGTCCTCGCAACTCAGAAGCTGACTAGTAATTGTCTATTTCGATATATATCCACACACACACACACACACACACACACACACACATCCATTTTTGTGACATCATCAGAAAATGCCGTTTCCCAAAAACCAGGAAACACTTCATCTCTCTCAAAAAATAAAAAGGAAAAAAAATGCACGCACTCTAGCTATGACATATTGTCATGTACGGAAAAGTGATCTGAAAACCAAGCTAGTTTTGGTAGCGCTGTAGATGACAACAGAGGAGAAGGACAATACAAAATCAGCCCCTCCACATCACTACAAGGAAGAGAAGAGGACAGAAATTTAACCAACTAATTAGGTGTAACTGTGTCAGTGCTTATCCCTCCATAATTAAGCTGCTTGATTTGTATATAGGATTATAATGCCGAGTAGAAAAAAATGTGCACATGTTCCCCGTTGCGTTGAGGTTAGAATGAAATTCTCTGAACTGCATTGGGGAAGCAGGTGATCTGTCTTATACGTCAATGAAATGAAGACATTATTGAGGGTGGGAAAAAAAGACACATGACTAAGGACTAGATAGTACCATCTCTGCTTCTCAGCAGTGGCAGAGGAGAAAACAAAATTAAGGTATAGCGAGAGACAAACATGCTTCGATTGCATCTAGGTTTATTGTCTATCTTTCTATTTCTGGAAGGAGTAGAGGAAGAGAATGATCGTACATACACAGTTAAACTTCTGCACTTCCGGCGTCAAGGTATGGCGGCTGGCATACCTTGCCATACCGGGTCCTCCGCCCCTGCTTCTCAGGAGATACCTTTTTTTTAGATAATGGAATAAAACATCCGGCCTTTTGCAAGGTTTGCATACAACCCACACAATTGATATCTCTACTACTTAATAAGTCTAAAGTTGGTCGCCAGCATCAATTTTCAGACCTCTGCCGTTTGAATTCGTGTCGAATTCATGTTAGATTCAAATGTTCGAGTTCTACTCGGTTTCTTCTTATGCATGCCGAACCGCTTTTATTCAATAGAAAGCGCTTGCCCCACTGGATAGAACTTCCAGTCACCATCCAGGCAGGCTGGGTCCGGTTCTCAGCACCTAGCCTATATTTTTTCGTTTCTCTCTCTTTTTTTTCTCCTTTTCTGACTGCGGTCAGGCTGATGTTTGTCCAGCCATTGAGCTCTGTATTAATAGGACCTGAATTCTAGCACTCACACTTGTATGGCATATGCAGCTCTGTTTTTTATGCAAGTTCATGGGTGGTTTTAGCGAGAACCGGTCCTGATTTCAATTGAAGGAAGGCTTGAAATTTGTCTTGGTTCTGCAGAAATCTGAAGAGGTGAAGGTGCGGCAAGAATGTCTTGGGCTCAGGAATTCGCCTTCCCATGACACTACAGTAGAAGCAAATAATCCTGTACTTTATGGCTCTGAACTTCTAAAGAAGGCTTTTCTCCTAGACCCTGGCGGCAAGAAGACATTGAACAGAGACGTTTATCTTCTCTGTTGTTGAGGTGCAAGTCTGAAGAAATGCACACAGGTTCAGGTTCTAAGCTGAAGTACTAAGCATTGCAAGGAGCAGTTAAAAGTTCACTGCTTGACATGTAATCAATTGGCAGTAAAAAGACGTACTAATAAAAACAGAACGTTATCCTTCTTTATTTAGTACATCAGATCAAATTTGTCTTAATATATATTATCTACAAAAGTAGTGCCCGTTCAATATTTTGTTCAAAGTTATAGCTGACTGTTGCAACGCATGGGCAAATTGCTAGTTATCAAAAAGTCTCACAATGAAAAAAAAATGCTCTACGTAACATAAAATGAAACACAAATTCTATTACGCGACGACCACACATTCTTGGCGAAGATGCTCATGGCGATCACCTCCAAAATGTGCCACACCTGCATCATCTCCTCCCTGTAGTTTTTTTGGGCAATAATCTCCAAAATCGATACCAGTATACACTTGAAGACCACCTGTAACAAAGAAATCATTGACTTTTTGTTAAACACTATGTCGTTGCAACAAAATCATATCGACCAAAACCTGACAGCCACTCATACAAAAATTAGGAATTTTTCTCTTGACCTTTTAGAGCTAAGCCATCCCTCCAAGATATGTCTAATACTATTTGGCTTTGGCAGACTGGTGGCAATGTTAAAAATTTGCCAAGTAGATCTAGCCACATGACACTCAAGAAAAAGTGATGTATATTTTCGTCTTGATAACAGAAACTACACTTCCAACTTCCTTTCTACTTACGTTTCAGCAAGTTATCCTTAGTAAGAATAACCCTTTTACCCAGGTACCATAAGAGGATCTTGATCTTAAGAGAGAGTTTTATTTTACATAGGTCCTTTATTCGGATAAGGTTGGATTGTAACAACGTTACGGTTGAATGGTCCGGCAATTTTGCATTCGCATGTAAGTTCCATCCGAAAGAATCCTTTTCTGAAGTTAGGCACACACGGGCCAACTGCGAAACCATGTTGTTCCAATCTATCAATTTATTCCCTATTATTGGTCGTCTGAAAGTTAGATTAAGAGGGGTGGAGATAAAGACCTCTTTAGGGCTTGTTAGTTTTTCTAGGAACGATTCCTTGTACTGATTCATTCCGAGGGAGGAACGAGTGGCTCCAGGTGTGTCAATCGATCCCTTTCCCAGCAAGATGATTTCGTTCCGGAGGGTTGAAGATATGAATGCGTTCCTGTCGGCTGTAGGGCTGAAACAGTCATTCCGACCCATGTTTCGTTCCGGCTCGAGCGAAACCGAATGAGCCTTTCTGGTACGACCCGGATTGAAACATGACCAGACCAATCCAGTTGGAACAGATTGTGTTCCGGATGCAACCGAACGAGCCCTTAGGTGTAACTTGCTTCCATCTAGCCATGTTATACAACCAAGGAAATTGTTGTTTATTATACAACCAAGTGTCATTCCAGAATATTCTTGTTTATTGGCTACCATTCTCGACCTTAAAGGACCCCCATTTGAGAAATTTGCCCGTAACCTTGATTAGGCCAGACTAAAAATGAGAATTATCTAGTTTAACTTGTGTTTGGGTGAGTGTTTTGTTGCTAAAATATTTATTTTTCAGCAACCTTTGCCATATGACATCTTCATTAAGTAGCAAGAAAGCCACTTACTCGATAGGCATATGTTCTTTAACTGAGCCCCCCTGGTCTTTGGGTAAACAAACTAATAAATCCTATCTAGCCAGGTGGTCTTTCTTCTTATCACTACCCCCCACCCCCCCTCCCAAAAAAAAAGAACAAATATTATCTATCTTTTTCAGAGCCCCGCAAGGGATTTGGAAAAAGTGCATCATAAAGAAAGGTAAATTATTTGCCCTGTTTGGATCACCCTTATAAACGTTAAGCTGGTTAATTTTAGTCAAAATGGATCTAAACATGGAGACTAAAAGTTACTAAACTTTTAGCCAACCCACCTCCTAAACTTTTTAGCTCCTAGTCACCCTAACTCTCCTAAACTTGACTAAACATATAAAAAAGGCAAGAAAAGTTTCAAAACTAGAGACATTAGTCAGGTATCCAAACATATATCTCCTAAACATTAGTTGGCTAAATTTAGCTAGCTAGAAGATCCAACATGGCCTTAAAAGTGACTAAATTTTTAGCCAGCCTGCCTCCTAAACTTTTAGGTCCTAGTCACCTCAACCCTCCTAAAAATGACTAAACATATAAAAAAAGGCAAGAAAAGTCCAGAAATCAGAGACATTAGTCAAGGATCCAAACATATACCTTCTAAACATTAGTTGGCTAAATATTAGCTGGCTAAATGTTTAGGCTAATTTTAGTTGGCTAGAGGATCCAAACAAAGCATGCTGCATTCATGAGCACTAATCCACCTCCTGCAGACATCAGTTTACCTTTCCAACCATTTCTTTAACTTTTTGTGAAAACATACTTACTTCTTCCTATAAATAACCGGCCTCATCTAGTCATCTTCCATACAATCCGTAGCTAGTTCATATATATTTCTACTCTTATACGCAGGTATCCGAACTGAGCTCCTGTTCCAAGGGACATTACTCCCTTTAAACGCATGCGCACATGAACGAATCCACAAATCCAACTGTTCATCTATGCATACATTCACACCAAGTACGAACTAATTGCATTCTAGAACATTAGTTGTGCTTGATATTTTTTTTTGGAAAGGAAACCGGCACGAGATTGTGCTTGATATGAACTCACACGCTCATCAAGGTTTTGTTGCCTACTATATAGCATGCTTAGACTAATTATTCCTCAATACTCCAGTGGCTCGTCACAAAGTAAACGTGGTGCTCAGTTGCTCATTGCTGGCTCGTACAAAGCTAGATCGAGCATAAAGAACTTTTGTTCAACACTAACTTTCCATTGCAGGTGACGCGCATAAGAATGAGTACACCCAATCATCCAACAAAATATTCTAATATGGTCTTCCAAACTGGGAAAAATTAAGCGCCTATAAATGTAAGTGGCAGACCGGGCACTGGTATCGCATCCTCATCAAGTCATCATCTCAAAGCAGCAAGCTGCTACCAAGGAACAACCAGCTCCTCGACCCTTTCAATGGCCAAGATCCAGCCCTTGCCCGCAACCTCCTCTGCGGATGAGTGCCATAGCCCTCAGCTCCAGAAGCAGGCAGTGTACACGGTGTGGATGAAGTCGCTGGTGTTCAATGGCAACGGCTGCACGGTGTACGGAGCCGACGGCAGCGTTAACTTCCGCGTCCACAACTATGGATGCCGGGGCGGCCGCGAGGTCTTCTTCATGGACCGCGCCGGCAACACCCTCATCAGGATCCTCAGAAAGAGCTTCGGAATGTTTAAGAGATGGAAAGCTTTCCGGTACGTCAACGACGGCGAGGAGGCACTGCCATGGTTCAGAGTTCAGAAGGTCCAGAAGAATGGCGCCGCCGTGAAGATGCACGGCAGCGAGAGGACGTACGGCATCGACGGGTGCTCGTGCAAGTCTGAGTACAAAATCAGCGGCGCCGACGGTGCGGTGGTGGCGGCGGTCGAGAGGAAGCAGACGCCGTTCGGGGTTGTTCTCGGAGAGGATGTCCTGACGCTGACAGTGGGGTCGGAGGTGGATCATTTGCTCGTTCTGGGCTTGGTAGTCGTCTGCGGTCTGATGAACCGTTGCTTGTGATGGCTCGTTTGATTCTTAGGAGGATACAAAGTGAGAGGTTATTTTTGCTCATGTACGTTCTAGTGAGAGCTTGTTTCATAGGTAACAGCTTGGATTATTTTTTTCCCACCAATCTGAGGAGGATGATCTCCCTTTCTGGTGGTTGGCTTTTTCCTAACCCTGCAGTTGCACCTCCCATTTTAGAGATGCCACATGTGAAACAATATATTGTTTTGTTTATTGATTGTTTTACTCTTTGTTATTGTTGGCATAATCATCATTACTAGGCCAGAAGTTATTGTTAATGACAAAAACGCATAAAAAATGTGTTTTTATAATGGACATGAATCCTCTAGCTAATTCATCTAAAGAGGAAAAACGAGCTAAGTCTGTACATTCCTTAATGTTTTCTTCATGTTCTGTTTCTATTTTGAAAGTACAAAAATGTAGAAAAGCGATGTTATTGTGCAAAGCCACATCATCGATCGTGATACTCCGTGTTGCATGAATGCAGAGTGTTAGTTATGTTAAACTCAGTTTCATATATATGATGTTGGTTAGTTCACTACAAGAAAAACAACTTTCAGCCACCAAGGTCCTTGGTCACTGTAAGTTGATAGTTGGTCACTAATAGGAACTAGTCACTGACATACCTTGGTCACATGCCGGTGGCTATAATTTGTTTATGTGTTAGTTCAATTGTAAATGTTTACAATTGAACTAACACATAAACAAAACTGAAGGAAGTAGTTAATTTTTAAGTAGGGTGGTTCTCTTCCGATGCAATGTTCACAAGGGTTAATTGGAGCGAAGTTTGTTCAAATAGTCATCAGGGATCAGATACTCTGCTAGCTGCTAGCTCCTTTTTTGTCTTTTGGAAAGTGATGCTGCATGTACAGTATGTATTTAATTGTACATGATGGTATCACATGCCTTATCCAGTATTTATGATCTTTTCTCTATACATGCTTTTGCTGAGGCGAACTATTCAAAGTCAGTAATGCTACAATGTCCGTATTTTTTTCCCCATTTTCTGGTTTTATAGTAGGAAAGCATCCGCAGTTCAGACTTCAAAGAGCAGTATCCAACAAACCATGATGCTGCATGCTCTGCTCTGTCTTTTGTGCTTGACATTTATCCATCTCAGTTTTCTTTCAGTTTCATTGTGTAGGCTTGCTTTTTTTTCCTTTTAGAAAAAAAGGAAATAGTTTCCTGCCTCTGTGTTTCCGCACACACCGTTTAATGTAACTTTACTATTTAGAAGAGCGGAATTGATATGGACTAAAACTCAGTGCAGCTTATATTTTACCTTTGAAAAGATGCCACTCCACAGACTTGCCTTTATTATCACATTTCTGTTTTCATCTTTTTTAGTTTGAGAAGTCCATACATATGTTCATTTGACTAAGAGGGAACCAATAACTAATATGCACACAAAGTTCAATTTTCTTTTGGAGGATTTTCAGTGTGTTCTATCTAAATTCTTCTCAGAATTTAAACATCAATATAGGTCTGCAATGGCGGATTAGCTGAAGGAATTTTATGAGGACTTATTTTGTTCCACGCAAATTATTGTACAAACTCCTAGAAAATTTTCTGCAGAACTTCCAGCATGGTTGGATTTTGTAATAAGGAAATTTTATGCACCAATTAAAGCAGAGGTTGGAATATTGAAATATATTCCTTCTTTCCTAAAAAATAATTTTTTCCCGCGAAACAAAGACTTGGAGCTTTCTTCTTCTTCTTTTTTTCTTTCTTTCTTTTTTATGCCCCAAATTTTGGCGGGAAAGCATATAATTCGGGGCAATTTTTTCTAGAACGTGCATTGCACGTATTTCATTAAGAAGGATTCGGGGCATTTTTTTTATTACTATTAAGGTTCATTTATCAATTGGGGAAGTATGCTGATTTTTTTCACGTAAAAAAAGGTATGCTGATTTTCAGTAGCCCAAGGTTGTTCCTTCTGTCCTGTGGAGTATGAACAGTAGAAACGTGCCTTCTGTGCCTTGGAGAAAATAATTTGGAAGGATAACCCTCAGAAGTCTCTTCGATGCCATCATCGGTTGGGTACAAACTATATCTGCAAATATTATAAACACATTAGTAGCTCAGCTGCTAATCTGCACTAGCCTCCCAAATTCGTGGCAGCCCTTGCACTAAACATGTTTTTAAATTAGACGCTCCTTGCGATCATCTTGCCGAGGTGGAAGCTAATTCAATATTCCAGATGCACGTCCATTTTACTCATGCCATCACGAGAATGTCAGAAGCTGGGTATGCCATTTTCCAGAAAAAGAGGGAAAAAACTTCATCGCAAAATAATACGCAAGTGTGTGCACTTTAGGTAGACTAGGGAAATAATAAAGTTTACTGCATGTGTTGACAAGCAATGATATGTAAACAACGTAGCTGACATCAGAGAAAGGAGGAGGGGCCAATATAAATTGGCCGCCATGAACATCACTCGTGGGATAATGCATGGATAAAATTAAACCTGCTAGTCAGGTAGTACTTATCTTTCATGCCACTCCACTGTTCGTGCTTGCCTTACATATAGCGCCGAATAGAGCCATCTCATCATATCGAAATTTGATCCCATGTGTTTCCCGTTGCTCCAATTCCTGATTGCATTGGATGAAGATAGCCTATGTGACTATGTCCCACACGCCCACGGAGCATGACAACGTATAAAGATGAGTTGCCTCACCTTCTCCCTGTTTCTCAGCATCTTACAAATTACTCTCTAGTCTCTACCGACGGCCGACCCATATCCTCTAGATCAATGGTCACCAGATATTTTAATGTAGTTGGAAGAATCTGAACTGAACTTCTGTTCTGAGGGGAGGGATGCTATGAGCGTTTACCTGCCGCTACGTTGAACGCATGCCCCGGCCCCAACGAACACGCACCCACAGAAAACGCAACTTTCCCTTTGCATTCATCATTCACACCATACATAGACCACTGGAGACTGTCTGAAACAAAGATATGGGAAGCTTGCCGGTAGGTCTGAGGGAGGAGACGATGCCGTGGCACAGAAGGCCAAGAAGAATGGAGCTTTGGTAACTGTGCATGGCAGTAGGGAGGACGTCCAGGATCCATGGGTGGGCGCCCAAATCGGACTACAAGATCAGCAGCACATACGGTGTGAAGGATCCGAACTGAACTTTTGTTCCAAGGGACGTTACTCCCTTTGCGTTTGCGGTGGGTGCCATATCTTGAAAGTGGTGGCCATAGGTGTATTTGCCAAAAATGGGTGGGCGTTGCATAGTATAATTTGCGACTCCCCTTACATCGAGTCTTTTTTTTTTTCATTCTGAAACTTTTTAAAAATATTACCTGTGTGGGTTGTATCACTACGGGAAACAGGGAGTTTGCCGAGTGCAGGGGACACTCGGCAAAGCCCCTTAAGCTCTCGGCAAAGGGTTTGCCGAGTGTAACTCTCGGCAAACCCCTCTCGGCAAAATCCAGTCGGCAAAGAGGGGTTTGCCGAGAGTCAAAACGCGGGCACTCGGCAAACCCTTTGCCGAGAGCCCCGAAGACCCTCGGCAAAGCCCGGGGAGGGTAACGGCCCCAAACGGCCGTCAGGGGGGTTTGCCGAGTGCCCCTGACGCCAGGCACTCGGCAAACCCTGGTGCTTTGCCGAGTGCCTCAGCATCCACATCACTTTCAATTCTAATTTCACCTACAATTGATTCCATTCCATATCTAACATCTAACAATTGACCTAGCCATTCATATTTGCAAGAAATTCACTTGCACCTAGCATTTTCTAGTTCCAAATTTTCAATCCAGGCACATGTTCATTTTCAAGCAATTTCATTTCACAATTTCATTTCCAAGCAATTTCATTTCCAACTCTCTAATTCCATGTCTGCAATTTCATTTCAAAAATCAAAAGATACCTAGCTAGCTGGTGGGGGATGGCCGGGCGTCGGGGACCCCTGCTGGTCGTCGGCGACGGAGGGGCAGGTGGCAGGGGAGGCGCCGGGGCAGCAGCTCGTCGACGAGGATGGACCCGGCAGCAGCTCGTCTACGTTGGCCGGGCCAGTCAGCAGCAGGGCACGGCAGCACCTTGTCGACAGTGGCCGGGCAGCAGCAGCAGGGCACGGCAGCCGCTCGTCGACGGCAGCAGCAGGGCGACGGGCAGCAGCAGCTCGGGTGGAGGAGAGCCGTGGCAGAACTCGGGCAGCAGCAGCAGCAGCTCAGGGCACGGCAGCAGCTCGTTGCAGCTCGTCGCCGTCGAGGTGGAGGAGGGCCGTGGCAGAACTTGGGCAGCAGCAGCAACAGCTCAGGGCACGGCAGCAGCTCGTCGCAGCTCGTCGCCGTCGAGGTGGAGGAGGGCCTAGGCGCGGTGCGAGGTGGAGGGGAGCGGGGGCACACGTCGACGGCGAGGTGGAGGGGAGCGGCGGCCGGCGGCCAGATCGAGAGGAGCAGCTCGGGGTGGAGGAGAGCCGGGGCGCGGGGAGCAGCTCGTCGCAGCTCGAGAGCCATCGCCCCGTCGCCATCGAGGCGGAGGGGAGCGGGGGCGTGGCGGCTGGCGTCCAGATCCAGGGGCGCACGGCGAGGTGGAGGAGAGCCGGGGCGCATGCGGGGCCGGGGCGGGGTGGAGGAGGTTCGACGGCGGCGAGGTGGAGGAGAGCCGGGAGCGCGGGGAGCTGCGGGTCGACGGCGACGGCGGCACGGTGGGCGGCGGCGGCGCGAGATGCGGCTGGTGGAGGTGGGATGCGGGCGGCGGTGGCGCGAGATGCGGCAAAGGTGGGAGCAGGGATGCGGGCGGAGGAGGGATGCTGGCGAGGAGGGCGCGGGTCGACGGCGAGGAGGGCGGAGGCGGCGGCGGCTGGCGGCGCGGAGGCGGGATGCGGATGCGGACACAAATCGAGAGGAGGAAGAAAGGGGGAGAAGCGAGGCCGCGCGCGACTAAGTCCATCCACGGACTTTGCCGAGAGCCCGCGATCCGGCTCTCGGCAAACAAATTCTTTTCTTTTTTTTAATAAACTTAATGTCTGCCGAGAGCAAGCAAATAATTGTTTTCTTTTTTTTTTAAATTTCATTTCGTGCACATTTTGATTTTAAATTAAAACTACTCAAATACAAAGTTTAGTAACTTCTTGATATCTAACACTTTTATGTTTACAATTTCTCCATCCGATATCATTTTCAAAATTCAAATTTCAAAAATTGAATTCAAAGACGTATTTTTCATTGAAATTTGTGTTTCAAATAAGAAGGTTCTATAACTTGTCAACTACATAGTTTCTATAACTTCTAAAGAGCTACAAATTAAATCTCCTCCATTCTCTACCCGAGATTACCCGCTAAAATTCAACTTTTCGCTTTCCAAGAAATCCATATGTATTTTTCGTTGACAAAGCAAATTCAAACATCAAAAGTGTTCAACAGCAAAGATGTGTAACTTTTGAATACCTACAACTTCTATTTTGATCATTTTTAATAAAATATAATTGTAGCCACATTGTTCACAAAATTTAAATGTACCTATTCAAGTTTCTATGAACTACAAGGTACCTTTATGGTTTATGAAAAATTTTACCGTCGCTTTCTCGAATAAACATTTGACCAAAATAGAAAGTGTATATCTCTAGATTTAAGACAACTTTGTAATTAACAAGATTTTCATTTGAATTAATCTAATGCATGGAAAAATTCATACAAAATAACTTTGCCGAGAGCCGCTCCCGGCAAAGAATATTTTGCCGAGCGCAGCTCTCGGCAAAGGCAATTTTTTTTTTGCCGAGAGCTTGCCCATCCGCGCTCGGTAAATAGATTTTTTTTTTGCCGAGTGGTCCTTCGTGGCTCTCGGCAAACTTCCGATCTGGCCCCACCTTCCTGACGGCGTCGCGAGTTTCTGACGGCCGTCAAATTTTGCCGAGAGTCCAGTGTTTGCCGAGAGCCTCTGGGTGGTTTGCCGAGAGCATATGGCAGGACTCTCGGCAAAGTTTTTTTGTTTGCCGAGGGTTTTTTTTTTTTGCCGACGGTTTGCTCTCGGGAGCTCTCTTTGCGCCGGGTGGCCAGTCTTTGCCGAGAGCGGCTCTCGGCAAACCGGTTGTTTACCGAGTGACTGACGTTTAGCTCTCGGCAAAGAGGAGGGCACCCGACAAACAGCCGGTTTCCCGTAGTGTATGCACTACATGCAAAATGCCGGATGTTTTATTCCTTTATCTAAAAAATCTATGCATATATACATTCACACCAAGTATGAACCACCAGCTGCATTCTGGAACACTAGACATGCTTGATGGATGTCTATGCTCACTAGGTACTAATCGTTCCACGACCACGCCTCCCTATACTAGGAGTACATCCCTCAAGGTTTTGTTGCCTACTATAGCACGCTCTAGATTAATTATGCTCCAGCGGCTCGATCACAAAGTAAACGTGATGTTAAGTTGCTCATTGCTGACTCGTCCAAAGCTAGATCGAGCATAAACTACTTTTGTTCAACACTAATTTATCATATCGGGTGACGCGCATAAGAGCAAGTACTCAATCATCCAACAAATTTTCTAATAAAATTGAAGCACCTATAAATGTAGATGTGGGAGACCGGGCACTGGCATCCCATCCTCATCAAGTCATCATCTCAGAGCAACTAGCTGCTACAGCAAGGAACAACCAGCTTCTCGACCCTTTCAATGGCCAAGATCCAGCCCTTGCCCGCAACCTTCTCTGCAGATGAGTGCCATAGCCCTCAGCTCCAGAAGCAGGCAGTGTACACGGTGTGGATGAAGTCGCTCGTGTTCAACGGCAACGGCTGCACGGTGTACGGCGCCGACGGCAGCGTCGCCTTCCGCGTCGACAACTATGGCTGTCGGGGCGGCCGCGAGGTCTTGTTCATGGACCTCGCGGGAAACGCCCTCATCAGGATCCGAAGAAAGAGCTTCGGGCTGTTCAAGAGGTGGGAAACTTTCCGGTACGGCGAGGGTCTCGGTGAGGAGGAAAAGCCATGGTTCAGAGTTCAGAAAGTCCAGAAGAATGGCGCCGCCGTGAAGATGCACGGCAGCGGGAGGACGTACGGCATCGACGGGTGCTCTTGCAAGTCGGACTACAAAATCAGCGGCGCCGACGGCGCGGTCGTGGCGGCTGTCGAGAGGAAGCAGACGGCGTCCGGGGTTGTTCTCGGAGAGGATGTCCTGACGCTGACAGTGGGGTCCGAGGTGGATCATTTGCTCGTTCTGGGCTTGGTGGTCGTCTGCGGCCTCATGAACCGTTGTTTGTGATGGGAACGGCTGAGGACTCTCCAAGAGAGTTCTTACATCACAAGAAGGAAATAGTTCTTGTCGTGCTGTTTTTGTTTTCAGTTACTAGTATGATTCGTAGGAGACACAAAGTGAGAGGTTATTTTTGCTCATGTACGTACTAGTGAGAGCTTGATTCAGCTTGGATCATTTTTCCCACCAATCTGAGGATCTCCCTTTTTGGTGGTTGGCTTTTTCCTGATCCTACAGTTGTACCTCCCATTTTAGAGATGCCACATGTGAACCAATATTGTTTTGTTTATTGATTGTTTTACTCTTTGTTGTTGTTGGCATGCTCACTATTACTAGGTCCGAAGTTTAAAATGAGAAAGAAGGTCTTATTGATCAAACACATAAACAATATATTTATAATGGACATGAATCCTCTAGCTTCATACAAAGAGGCAAAACGAGTAGAGACTGTATTTTCCTTAACGTTTTCTTCTTGTTCTGTTACCATTTGGAAAGTACACAAAGTCACAGCATCATGGTCGTTTACTTTATTCCGTGATGCATGAATTTATAGTGTTAGATATGTTGTATTCTCTCTCCAGTTTCATACATACCATGTTGGTTAGTTTAAAATTGAACCAATTAACATATAAATAAAAGTCAAGGAAGTATTTCATTTTTAAGTAGCTGGTTCTCTTCCGATGCAATGTTCACAAGGGCTAATTTGAGTGAAGCTTGTTTAAGTAGTCATCAAGGATCAGATACTCTGCTGGCTGCTAGCTCCTTTTTTGTCTTTTGGAAAGTAATGTTGTATGTACAACATGCATTTTATACACGATGGTATCACATGCCTTGTCTAGTATTTTTCTGCTCTTTTCTCCACTCATGCTTTTGTATGTACAATATGCTCTGTTCAAACGTCTAATGCTACAATGTCCATATATTTTTTTTCCCATTTTTTGTTTTGTATAGTATGTAAGCATCTGCAGTTCAGACTTCATAGAGCAGTATCCAACAAATCATGGTGCTACAGTGTCACATCCCAAATTTTGACAATGCAATTAATAAAATCACTCTTGGAAAATTTCTTAGATTTTAGGATTTCATTCAGAATTTTGAAAATAAAAGTTCAAACCTACTAAGCTCAAGAATATAGAAAATTGGGAATTTCGGAAAGGAAATAAAAATGGAACTTGTCAACACGGTTTCTAGATTTAAGATTTGAATTTACAAATTTTCTCGAATTTATTTGACCTTATTTGGAGTTCATTTGGATTTTATTCGAATTCCTGCGTTTGGAAAATGTTTAAACCTTTTCTCTTTCCCTCCTGGCACTTTGGGCCGCATTTCCAGCCCACTTCTCTTTCCCTCTCCCGCTGGGCCGCGCGCCACCCTCCTCTCCTCGGCCCAGCCACACATGGATCAGCCCGGTCCGGCCCAAACCGCGCGCGTCGTCGTCCCCGTCGCGCCACGCCGACGCCGCGTGTCGCCCGCCGCCGCGCTGCCGTGCCACGCAGCCGCGCTGCGCCCCCGCCAAGAGCTCCGCGATGCACTCGCGTCCGCGAGGTCAGCTCTCCGCGTCTGCGCCCTGCCCTGCGCCCCTGCAAAGCCTGCGCGCCCGCAACCCGCACCGCCTCGCCGCCCTTGACCTTCACTGCGTCGCCGCCGTTTGAACGCCGCGAGACCCCGTCGCAGCTCGTCAACGTCTCCTGCAGCCTCCCTGCTCTCAGCGACCATCCGCTCCGCGCCATGCGACAATTACCGAAGTCACAGTCCCGAGCTTATCCTCCCGCACATGCCCGCGCGCGTCCTCGCCGCCGCAGCCGCGTTCCCACTGCTCCGGCCATCTCCGAGCCTATTTAAACCCCTCTAGCCCTCCGTCTCACCTCACCGCGCTCTCAAGACCACTCCACGGTGAGAACCAACCTCCATTGCCTTCCAATTGCAACTTTTCCCCTTTCTTCCCCATCTCCAGCCGCCGCGCAATTCTTCTCCGGCGAGCCGCCTCACCCTCGCTTCCCTAGCCTCACGTGTAGCCCTTCATGTGATCTACCTCCTCGGCATCACGCGCAGCCACCCCCCGGACCGCAACCGCGCGCGCACCGAGCTTCGCCCCGCGCCGCCGCCTTCGCTCAACGCCGGCGACCGCCACGGCGATCCCTGGCCGCGCCACCATGTCATGAGCACTTGCCACGCTCTCGCGCACCCGCTGCGCCAACACAAACATCACAGAAGCCCCGTCTTGTGCACTTGCGCCAACACGTCGTCGCAGCCCAACTCCGATGAGCCGCCACCGCCGCTCCGGCCTGTCTCCAATTAACATATAAATAAAAGTCAAGGAAGTATTTCATTTTTAAGTAGCTGGTTCTCTTCCGATGCAATGTTCACAAGGGCTAATTTGAGTGAAGTTTGTTTAAGTAGTCATCAGGGATCAGATACTCTGCTGGCTGCTAGCTCCTTTTTTGTCTTTTGGAAAGTTATGTTGTATGTACAATATGCATTTTATACACGATGGTGTCACATGCCTTGTCTAGTATTTTTCTGCTCTTTTCTCCACTCATGCTTTTGTATGTACAATATGCTCTGTTCAAACGTCTAATGCTACAATGTCTATATTTTTTCCCATTTGTTGTTTTGTATAGTATGTAAGCATCTGCAGTTCAGACTTCATAGATCACGCAGTATCCAACAAATCATGGTGCTACAGGCTCTGCTCTATGCCTTCTTGTGGTTGACATTTGTCCAACACTATTATACTCACAATTCATAAAGTTCAACTTTATTTTTGTGGGTTTTCAGTGCGTGCTATTATCTCAAGTCTTTGCTGTAATTGAACATCAAAATAGGTCTGTAATGGAGGATTAAGACCCTGGTTGGATCCTCTAACGGGCTAAAGTTTAGACAACTAAACATTAGCCAACTAATGTATATGAGGTATCTGTTTGGATCCCTGGCTAACAAAAAAAAATTTGACACCACTACCCCTAACAAAGGAGCGGGTGCAGCAGCATAAGGAAAATGAGCGCGATCGGGAGGGCATTTTAGATTTTCCTTCATTTTTCCCCTTGTGTGTAGTCAAGTTTAGAAGGGTTAGGGACTTAGGGTGACTAGTGAACTAATGTTTAGTAGGTGGGCTGGCTAATGTTAGAGGGTTGTTTAGTCACCCTGTTTGGATCCAAATTGGCTAAAATTAGCTAATGTTTAGGAGGAGGATCCAAACATAGCCTAATTGAAGAAATTATATGAGGGGTTACTTTATCCTACACAATTTTTTTTGTACAAACCCCTAGAAAGTTTCCTGCCGAACTTCATGTGTTGTTTGGAGTTTGTAATAAGGAATACTATATGCATCTATCAAAGCAGATACCATAATATTGACATATATTCCCTTTTTTAGAAAATAAATTTTCCACACTAATTGCAACAAGACTTGAAACTTTCTTCTTTGTTTCTTTTTATTTGTGCTCCAAATTTTGTGGGGAAAGCGTAAGATTCGGGGTAAATTTTTGACTAGTTACTGTTCAATTTTTATTATCAATTGGGGAAATATGTTGCTTTTCAGTAGCTCAAGGTTCCTTCTGTGTTGAGGAGTATAGACAGTAGACTCGTGCTTTTCTGTGCCTTGGAGAAAATAATTCGGATGAATACAAGTCTCTTCCATGCCATCACATTGATGGTTCGGGTACAAACTGTATATTTGCAAATAGTTTACGCCCACTATTAGCTCAGCTGCTGATCTGCACGAGCCTCTCCCAAATTTCAGGCTGACCTTGCTCTGTGCGTTAAGTTAGACACGCCTCTTGATCATCGATCTTGCCTAGCTGGAAGCTAATTCAATATTCACATGCACGTCCATTTTACTCCTATGTCATCACGAGAAAGTCAGAAGGTGTACGTATTCCATTTTCCAGAAAAGGAGGAAAACCTTCATCGTAAAAAAATAGACAAGTGCGTGCACTTTAGGCAGACCAAGGAAATAATAAAGATTAATGCATGTGCTGATCATAAGCAATGATTTGTAAACAAAGCTGTGGCTAGCCCTGCAGCTGACATCAAAGAAAGGAGCAGTGGCAGGAATAGAAATCGGCCGCCATGCATGAGCATCAAATTTGAACCTGCCGAGTGTTAGTACTTATCCTTCATGCTTTCGTACATAGCACCTTATAGAACAATCCCATCGACGTCGAAATCTGATCACACATGTTTCCCGTTGCTTCAAATCCTGAGCGATGAAGATAGTCGATGCGTTATTATACGTCCATGCAGTGCCAACGAACATGAGAGTCCCACCTTCTCCCTGCTTATCAGTAGTATACTGCAGATTACTCTGTGACGACGCATATTCGTTTGTCAGGCTCAACAGTCAATTGATATTTTAATGTGTGTATAGGAATCTCAACCGATCAACTTCTGTTCTGAGGGATGCTACCTGCTGCTCCGTTGAACGCATGCCCACACGAACATAGGCACCCGCGCAACAACTACAACTGCCTCCGCGCATTCATATTCACACTATGCATGGACCACTGGAGGCTGTCTGAAACGAATAAACTGGAAGCTTGCCGGTATGCATGTCGATGACGGCGAGGCTCTTATAGGTAGGAGACGACGAGGCCGTGGTTCGTAGTGCAGAAGAGCCAGAAGAATGGAGCCGTCGTGACTGTGCATCGCCGCGGTGGGCGTACAGGATCGACGGGTGCGCGTGCAAATCGAACTACATGATCAGCTGCCACGACGATAAGGTCGTGGCGGAGATTGATGGAGTGAAAGTAGACGGCGTCCGGGATCGTTCTCGGGGAGGATGTCCTGACTCCTGACGCTCGTTCTATCCCGGTAAATGAATCTGGCGCACGGCGTAGTCAAATCGCCTCTGTCTTCTTCCAATTTAGGTTCTGTTTGGATTTTTTAGCCGGTTAATTTTAGCCAACTAAAACATTAGTTAGTTAATTTTTTAGCTAACTAATTTTAGGAGATACTTGTTTGGATCCTGACTAATATCTCTAGCTTTTGTCTTTTCTTGCTATTTTTATGTGTTTCTTGCCTTTTTTTTATATGTTTAGTCACTTTTAGGAGGGTTGAGGTGACTAGGAGCTAAAAGTTTAGGAAGGGGTGGGCTAAAAGTTTAGGAGATTTTAGGAGGCTATATTTAGATCTTAAATGACTAAAATTAGCCAGCTAAAAGTTTAGGAAGAGGATCCAAACACGGCCTTAATATTTCCCTTTTCTATTCAACTAACAACCAGCCCATGCGTTGCTACGGTCGCGAATAAATCTTACAGTTAAAGAAATTATGATTCTGCTTTCAAACAAGCCTATGTATGCATTCCTGTACAAGGATTCGGACGTTGGTGTTCCACCACTGTTCGGATGGTGGCATTGTTCCGTTCGGATCATGGTGTTCTGCAAATATTCAGATGATGCCGCTGTGCAACCTCTCGGATCATGGTGTTGTTCTGCAAATATTCGGATCAAGCTCCTGCACCATTACTCGGATGGTGTCACTGCGCAACCTTTCGGATCATGATGTTGTTCTGCAAATATTTGGATCAAACCACTTAACCGCTATTCGGACGATGCACCACCCTGTACCACTATTCGGACAATGGAGCACACTGATTCCTCTGCTACAATTTGTACTGTTTGGACCGATGGACCAGGTGGGGTGGGGTGGGGGGAATAAGGCACCCAAACAATTTGCTGGTTGTGTAAGACAAAATAAAGACAAACTTGGAAATTTGAATTCACTTCGAACTCAATTCAATTGATGTGAATTCAAGATGAACTCGGATATGGAAAAAGACTAAAAAATTAAGACTGACGACTCAGATCTACTTTATTAAGTAGTAGAGCTAGAGACCCCCTATCTAGCACTCGGATTCCCGGAACATGCTGGGGCACCCAGCCTAGCGCGGCCCATGATACCAAGCAGCGTGTGCAGGTCTTCCTCTGTCGAGCCGCCGTGCATGCAACCCGCCACCGTGCCCACGCCTCCGCATTGGGGCATGCACCCACGAAATTTGAAAGTTACTTGTATTTGGCTTGTTTTGAGCACCCACTAAATTATATGTTAAGCACCTAGACAACGAAATGAGCCATTCTTGCACCCCCCCACAAGTTTTGTTCTAGCTCCGCCACTGCCTCCACACCAGCAGCGTCGCGGCCCTGCACCGCCCAGCATTGTCGTGCCCCGCGGCATCCAGAGAAGGGGAGGAATTGTTTTTATAATGGAGATGGGTTGTTCTATCTAAATGGAGAAAATGTTCTAGCTAAAAAGCAAAATTGTTTTCCAGTGACGTGGGCGCACAGCGCGCGCGGAATGCACGTGGCGCCAGGGAAAGGAAGGAAGGGAAGGAGAGGGGCAGGGAAGGAACGAGGAGGGAGCTGGACAGATGGTGGCCGGAGAAGGAGGGAAAAGAATGGGGCTGGCGGTGGCTGCGGAAGGAACGGGAGCGAGCGGCCCGGGACGCAGTAGGATGCGGAGGAAGAAGAAAGAATGGCCCAACACAATGACCCAACACAATAAGGGTTGAGCCGATGTCCCAACTTAATCATCACCTGTTACCGATCAATACCGTATATTTCCGCCCGTATTGGTCCGTTTCCGGGTGACCGAAACATTCTCGATAGTTTGCCTTACCGGCTTTCCCGTGTTCGTTTTCACACGGTTATAAATGTAAAAGTGGAAATAGTTAGAGTATTTTCCCGACCGTTCTTGTCTGTTTTCAGCCCTAATTGTACTTCTGCAGATATACAATCGCCTCATGTACCTGGCCCTGAAGACCCAAGCATCTCCGACCCATGTACGAAACATATCTGCCTGGTGGTGAGCTGCTGACGCCAAGTTGCTCATTGCTGACTCGTACAATGAGCAAGATCGAGCATATAAACAACTTCACTACAGCACTAATCTATCATATCTCAAGACGCGTACCAGCACAAGTACCCCAATAACACAACAGACATTTTTAATCAGGGTCGGCTCCGGAAGTGGAAAAACAACACACATCATCCGCATAAATACATATGGGAAGACCTAGCCGTAGCTGGAGTTCGCAGCCTCCCCGTCTTCAACGTCTCACTGGACATTCAATTAATGGCCAAGGTCCGGCCCTTACCTGCTGCGGTTCCGTCGTCTCCTTCCTCCGCTGACCAGTGCCAAGGCGTGCTGGGGCACTACCAGAGGCGGCAGGCTGTGTACACGGTGTGGATGAAGTCGCTGGTTTTCAACGGCAGCGGCTGCACGGTGTACGGCGCCGACGGCCGCGTCGCCTTCCGCGTCGACAACTACGACTGCAGGGGCGGCCGCGAGGTCTTCTTCATGGACTGCGCCGGCAACGCCCTCATCAGGATCCAAAGAAAGGTACGTATATCTCGATACATCATCTGATCATCATCTCGATCTTGCCCTAATAAAATTGTTCTTGGCTTGATATTTTTTTCCGTTTCTTATATATTTCTTCCGCCTTTGGTATGCAGAGCTTTTGGATGTTCAAGAGATGGGAAGCGTGCCGGTGTTTCGACGACGGCGAGGGTCTCGGGGTGGAGACGACGAGGCCGTGGTTCAAGGTGAAGAAGTCTCTGAAGAACGGAGCCAACGCGACGATGCACGGCAGCGGGATGACGTATGTGATCGACGGTTACGCGCGCAAATCGGACTACAAAATCAGCGGGGCCGACGGCGCAGTCGTGGCGACGGTCGGGCGGAAGCATACGCCGTCCGGGGTCGTGCTGGGAGACGACGTCCTGACGCTGACAGTGGGCGCGGAGGTGGATCATCTGCTCGTTCTGGGCTTGGTGGTCGTGTATGGCCTGATGAACCGTTGCTTGTGACGATAGAATTTGTTCTTTCATTTCGGGTAGAGTTTTATTTTAAGTTAGTTTAGGTGTTTGATTGTCTGAACGGTGACAAAGTTGATCCGTGGTTGCCAGTGTGAGTTTGTTTCGTCGGAAACAATCTAGATTTTTTTTGTTCACCAAACTGAGGACGCTTTTCCCTTTTTGGTGGATGATTCTCCTTTCAAAGAATCTAAAGGTTGTAAACATGTGCAATTTTTTTTTTTTAGGGATGTAAACATGTGCAAGTTTGTAAAGGTGCTGTAATAACCTACTGGACGAAACCGAGTTGTGTTTGTGTAACTGCTTTTCTACTTGCGCTGTAACAGAAATCAGTTTGTCTTGAAGTTTAGCATGAGCGAGCAAAGATGCTTCTGTTATTCAATCAAAGAGAGAATTGAAGCCATCTCTATACTACTCGGTCCAAAGGGGGAGAATAAATGTGGACAAAGTCACAAAGGCCCCTCAACCGGGCTTCAAGAAAATTTCAAAAAACACCATGTACCTATGGCTAATCTCTCCTTGCTCAATGGCTGGCCTCCTTTGTCCAACGATGGAAGTTCAATAGCTGTCCACCCCTGAAACTTGTTTCAAGCTCTGCCATTGCTAACATTTTCCCTTTTTTGCGTTGTAATAGAAATCAATGCCTTGAAGTTTAGCATGAGAGAGCTAAGATGCTCCTGTTATTCAACCAAAGAAAGAATTGAAGCCATCTCTATAGTAGGGCCAAAGGGGGAGAATAAATGTTAAATGTGGACAAAGGAGACTGTCCCCCCTCCCTCCACCCCACCCCCCACCCCCCCCCCCCCCCCCCCCCCGGCCCACAAAATAGGGCTTTAAGATTTCAAAAAATCACCATGTACCTATATATGGCTAATCTCTCTTTGCTCAATGGCTGGCCTCCTTTGTCCAACGATGGAAGTTCAATGGCCACCCACCCCTGAAACTTGTTTCAAGCTCTGCCATTGCTAACATTTTCCCTTTTTCTTGCGAACAGAGCCTACATTTTGTGGATAAATTAATTCCCTACTGTCACATCTTGTTTCGAGTCGCTACCCGATTAAGATTCAAGTATATGAAGGTCTATATATACTCTCATGCAAGCTCATACCATCTAGAAGATAAATAAATGTAGCATTGACTTTGTTTAGAACAAAAGTGCAGTAGGGTGTAAGAAAGGGCGAATGGCAGTTATAAAGTACATGTATCATATTTCAGCGACGAAATACTAATGGTGCACGGCACGAAGTTTACTAGTAGCACACGAGGAACGCTTTGCTGCAATAAGAAATAAGCACATCACTATCAGGCTACAGCACATCATCGTCTACATCAGCGAACAATAACAACACATCAGCAGCAGTTTATTCAGGAAACCGGGTCGGAACAGCCCAACCCCTACATCGCCTGCCTGCAAAACGAGGCGCACGCATACATGAACTGCAAAACGGCTGTTGTTCTTGGAAAAAAAAAGGATAAAAGGGACGCTTTTGGTCAATCATGATATGAAAGGCACACGCGAGCGGCAGGCCGTCGGGGGCTCTGCCTGGCTGAGATCGTCGAGCACTTAAAATAATAGCTGTCCCGGCAGATGAAGTACGTGCGTGGGTCACTGACGATTGATAGCCAGCCAACTCGTGCCGATCGGCCTCCGATATCCGGTGATATACATCATGTTCTCGCAATCTTGCACATTATCGTGACACTAATTTAAATCAACAGCTCGTGATCTTGTCTGCAAATATTTAACGTGAAATCGTCGATGCTCGTGTGGTGGGATGGTAGTGGTAGTATGGTACAGCAGAGCTTTTGACTCGGTCAGAAAGAGAGGCATAGCCCAAAGAAGAATGAAAGCATATTTTTGCAGGTGGGAGCCCAACCCAGCAGAGCGCAGCGTGATGACTGACAGGCCGAATGGTACCTCACTTTTCGGCCCACCAGTCCACGCCAGTGATAATAACAGCGCGTCCTTTGCTTAAAAGAAAAAAAAAAGGATGAACAGCGCGTCCGCAACCTCCTGCTCCGCCCGCCACGCCTCGTTTAGGGATGGCAATTCGGGAACGGATACCCGGTACCCGCCGGGTACCCGACCTGATGAGGCTGGGTATGGGGCTCATTTTCTACCTGTGGGTGGCGCCTGTACCCGTCCCGACATGAGTCGAGTACGGGACGGGGATTTATCTCCACCCATGGGTGACCCGGTGGGTACCTGAAAATTGAATTAAATTCTAAATTTAGCTCATTTTATGTGACATGTGGGTTATTTTATGTTAATGTTTGTTGTCCATAGGTTGTCTAGCAGCAATTTTAGTTAATTTTTTCAATATATTGTTGTTTATTGTGTGAGAAGCTACAAAATTGTGAAAATTTATTGAATTCTAAAGTTGACATGTGTTTATAGTGTTTTACCTGTGGATACTCGATACCCGCCTCGATACCCGACGGATAAACCGGATAGGGATTTTCACCCACAAGAACAGGACGGATAGGGATTTTTACCCGCTACACCTGTCAGAACGGGTATGAATTTACTCTACCCACATTTAACCCGCCCCATTGCCATCCCTAGCCTCGTTCGTCAACACGTCGGCTCGGTTCTCGAATCAATCTGCCTTGCACGCTGTTAGCCGACGCTGACCTCGCCTTTTCAGACTCGCGACTCGTTCGCTCTCATCACGAAAGGCAAACAAAACCTTTAGAAAACAAACCTTTTGCGCTCCTCCAAAATCAAGTCAGAATCAGAACGCGGACTCTTCCCACCCATCCATCCCCTCTTCTTTTCTTCGGGCTCCGCGACCGCGACTCCCCCGCCGACCACCGCCGTCTCCTCCCATGGCGCTGCCGACGATGACCCACTCCTCCGCCTTCCTCCTCCCCTCCGACTCCACGGCCGCGCCGCAGGGCTCTCAGCCGCGACGACCTACGCGATCATCGTCCTCAACCAGCGACTTCCCCGCTTCGCGCCGCTCCTCTGGGCCCGCGGTGAGGCACCTTCCCCCCACTCCCTTCTCGCCTCCTCTCGCGCCATTGTTTGCTCGACGCCTTCTGTTTGCCTGATCGGTTTCCTTTGTCATGCGTTGCTGACTTGTTTGTTTGGAACAGCGCGGCTGCGGCTGTGCGCCGACGGGGGCGCCAACCGCGTCTTCGACGGCATGCCGGAGCTGCTCTCCGACGAGGACCCGGCCGACGTCCGCAAGAGGTTACGCGAATCTCACTCCGCCCCTCCTGTCGGTTGTTTTTGCTTATCGGTTACGTCGTATGTGTGCGTTTAACCAACTGCTCCTCATCTGTTTGATTGAATGCGCCAAAGACGACGACAGATTTTTCTCTAGTTGTTTGCTTGTGCTGGGGGCGATTGTGACGTAGCTTTCAAAAATAAATTTATTGGCGCCGTGGAATGCCTGGTCCAACCTGGCTTCTACCTGTATTGATTCTCGATAAGTACGTTGCCGGTTCATCTGTTTTCTTTTTTCCGTAGAGTTTTTGCGTGGTGCATTTGTTGTGTTACTTTCTAGAATACATATATTCCCAAGCGTTATCATGGTTTCTGCATATTGAGGTTATCGTTTTTGCCCCCCTAGTTTTTGTGGAGACAAGTCAGGTTAAGACACTGACGACTGTTTTTTAGCTCACTTATTAGATTTCTATTGATTCTAACCTTGTGCGTCCCAACTCATTATCTGATTCCGGGTGCTTGAGCAGTTGAGCTGCATACATGCCTTTTCTAATACTGCCGAATATGAGCCCATATGCTACTTCTCAAATTTTAATACATTTCTAAGTAGCCTGGTTGGTGATACCTTTTGGCTTTAGTTTGCCGTATGTTTGGAGAATTATGTGCATTCCTGCTCAGACTCAAAAAGGCAATTCAACATGAGTAGTTGGCTGAAGACATTATTTTTATTGGAATATTCCAACTGGCAAAGGAACATTGTTTGTTGGTTTGCCATGCCGATGCGTCCATGCCTGATAGTCTGAAACTAGTTGGAAGAGATTTAAGACAGTTTGGTTTGTTGGTAGTTGGTGAAGTATTCATGACAGTTTGGAGATTTCTTAATGTATCTCGTCTTCCTGTAGGTACAAGCCAGATGTAGTTAAAGGGGATATGGACTCAATTAGGCCAGAAGTTATGGAATACTATTCTAATTTGGTAAGCACTTTTAATTTCTCTTTAGAGTTCTTCGCTGAAAATGACAGGCTAAGGATCGGCAACTGAGCCAAATAGTTGTACTGCATGCAACAATGACAGTTTCCTTAATTCCATTGTGTATATATGTACAAAGATACCGTACCGACGTCATTCCATCTATTGGTCCACATGATTATGTCAGTAGTTATCCTTTGGCTGGAGCTATTGGCAACATGTGATCTCCACTGTTTTGGGCTGCATTTAGAGTTTCTAATTTCCAAGAAAATCAAGGAAAGGGAGGGATGCCCCCCCCCCCCCCCCCCCCCCCCTTTTTTTTAAATTCATATTGCCTGTCAAGAGAATCTGTATCTAAGGTATTTTGTTGACTGGTATGAAATGTTTCTGGATTGACCCAACTGATACTCTTCTGTGATTGATTGCAGGGTACAGACATAGTTGATGAGTCACATGATCAGGACACCACTGATTTGCACAAATGTGTCTCTTTTATCACAAGAAATCTACAGAGCCCAGATAATTCTAATGTATGCAGTTCAATTGGTAAAAAGCATCAACTATGAAACATCAGATTTCAGATGTTACAGTAGCTTATTTCGTTGCAGCTGTGTATTCTTGTCCTTGGTGCGCTTGGAGGAAGGTTCGATCATGAGATGGGGAACATCAACGTGTTATACCGCTTCTCAGAAATCAAGATCATCCTTCTGTCAGATGACTCTTCAATCTTTCTGCTTCCAAAGACACACACTCACAAGATTCACATCGAGCGATCAGTCGAGGGTCCTCACTGTGGCTTGATTCCCATTGGCACACCCTCGACTAGCACCAGCACCACTGGGCTGCGGTGGAATTTAGGTAAATAACATTGAACTTTGGCTTTTTAATAGATTTATAAGCAGCTTCAACACTTGCTAGTGCAATATTCTCTTTAAGTATGCCAACACCTAACAATCTTGATGCACCTCTCTCTTTAGATAAAACCAGTATGAGCTATGGCGGGTTGATAAGCACATCTAACATTGTGGAAGAGGACGAAATAACTGTCACTTCAGATTCTGATCTGATTTGGACAATATCCATTCGGAATTGAGCTCAAGTAGCCCATAATTGTACCATTGCCCAAATTTTGCCCCTTCAATTTTACATGTATTACTTCTTTAATTTGTTCATTTTGTGTAATGTTGCCTTCCACAGCATTTCCCTAGTCTGTACCTAGGTAAGTGTCCATATATGTAAACTTCTTATTCACAATTTAGAATTGTCACAATATGAGAGCCTCTGTCTGAATCTGCAGCTGATCCCCAATTTTTCAGAGTGCGTTGCGTGATTGGGAAATTCCCTTGAATCGTGTTGATTGCTTTGGATGCATCTGGATGTGTCGATACGAGAACCCAGCATCATCAGCCTAGGACCCTTCCCCGACGGTGTGGTGTCCTTTTTTCAACATCCAGTCACTGCCACTGGGCCCAAACGGTGCCTCAGGCCGGCCCCACACTTTATCCTGATATTTTCGGAGCCATTCCTCGACTGCACCTGGGCCCCGCGATGTCCCCATCGCTTTCTTCCTCCCCAAGAGCGAGAGTAGTTTTCCGTTTCGTATGATTTGATGCAGCAGCAATGGCAAGCTCGATAGTCTAGAATTCCTTCTCGACGCTTCTTGAAGGCTAACAGGCTAGACCCAGATATCTATTCTTCGAATTCGAGCCAAACCCTAACCCTAAACCCCAATGGCGGCTGGCGGCGGGGCGCCCTGGGCAGAGCGGGCACGGGTGGTGGGGACGCAGATCCGTAACAGGTTCCGCGTGGCGCCCGTAGACCGTCGGTGGCTGTGGCGAGCGGACGGCCGCGTCGCCACCGAGGCGGTCCGGCGGTGGTCGGATCGCGTTCGGGCCCTGGTGCAGAGGGACCGGAGCGTCGATCAGGGCTCCACATCGCCGGGTACATCTCCTGATGCGGCGGCGAAGCCAACGTCAAGTGCTCTGAGATTCTACCGGAAGAAAGGTGCGCACTTGTTTTTTATTTGGGATCCCTTGTTATTTACTTGTCCAGTTTGGTTCAAACTCGGTTTGTCGCGCGACGAATGAGCTAATTTCAGCTATCGGTTCGTCGCTATTGTGGCCCTTTCATTACTGTAACTGTCGGTGCTGGTTGCTTAGAATTGTTCTACTTTCTCTGGCTAAATGTAAACGAACTATAAAATTCGGTGTGAACTTGGCTCATTGAAATTGCAACTCTGATATTTGGTTATTTTGTAGTGGTGTGTTTGATTATGATATGATGATAAAAATAAAAGAGAATCTACTGATGAGTTCTTTTATATATAGTGGGCAAAGATGTTGATGGGATTGAAGAATCTGTTATTTTCCGCTCGCTTCAAGCATTGGCTGTTCCTCTCATTGGCAATGCCTGCTATGTTTTTATGCATGGGCTTAACTCCGTCCAGGTATTCTAGCTTGGAATAAGAGTCCTTGAATGCTATAGTGCTATTCAGTCGTTTCGTTCTAACTATTAGTCTGCACAGATTTATGGAGCAGAGAAACTTCATCAGGCATTACAAAGCAGAGCTAAAGGAAAGCCTCTTCTCACGGTAAAGAATATCATACATGTGATGCATTACATACCCTATATGGCTAATGCTTACTGTCTCGTCTGTACCTTCCTCTCGATACTTCCTTTTTTTTTTTGGGGGGGGGGGGGGGGGGGGGCAACCACTACTTTACCCTTATCTTGTTCATAACTCCATTTTCAGGTCAGCAATCATGTAGCAGCTATGGATGACCCCTTCGTAATTGCCTCACTTTTACCACCATCTGTCATGCTGCAAGCACAAAAGCTGAGATGGACACTATGTGCAACTGATCGTTGCTTTACAAATCCTGTTTTATCTACGTTCTTCAGATCTGTTAAGGTGTTACCTGTTTCTCGTGGTGATGGAATCTACCAAAAGGTATCCATTTTGTGATTATGTCAAATCACTTCTTAGTCATCTAAAGCTGTTTAATGTTGACAGCTAATTCATCTATGTTTTCTGGATTGCAAGAAAATTACTTTGGTATAGTGCTACTGCAAGGGTACCTCTCTACTAAGAGCTGTTATAGTTACTGTAGCTTTTCTGGCACTCAATGTTACCATCGATAATCAGCAACGTATGATGCTTTGAACTTGCCAGTAACATAATGCACTTTTGCGGAATAAGAGGTAGAAGCACATAATTGACACATTACAAACTTCAAAGTAGTTTGCTTTATATAAGGAAATATTGCATTGAGAGTATGTTTGGATTGGTGCTCCAGTCTCCAAGCATAGGTTCTAGTAATTTTATCCTCTTAATGAGGTAGTGTTAACTGGTTGTTTGAATGCTACTAATCATTTCCTTCTGATGCAAGATAAAGTATGATTTGCGACGTTTGAATCTGTCAATAGTGATGTCAATAGTGATGCTACTAATCATTTCCTTAGCTGTCTTTCTTTTATTTGTTCAGGGAATGGATATGGCACTTTCAAAGCTGAATAGTGGAGGATGGGTTCATATATTTCCAGAAGGAAGTCGCTCTAAGGACGGAGGGAAAACCGTTGCTCCTGCCAAGAGAGGTGTTGGAAGGTTTGATGATTATTTCCTTCTTGCATTACACGTTTACTCCCAAATAAGGAGATAATATTGGAAGGCCATTCCCTCACTTAACGTAGCACAGACCGTTTATCTCTTTTGGTTTGCAATTGCAAAACCATGCACTTTTCATATACTTATATAATCCGAAGCCTTGTGTTTTGAAGTTGTACCTAGTCTAATTTCCTCTGTGTTAACAGATTGGTAATGGATGCCGACAGCCTTCCGATCGTGATACCATTTGTCCACACTGGAATGCAGGACATAATGCCTGTTGGAAAACGTATTCCGAGAGCAGGGAAAAGGGTATGTATCTCTATGTTTACTAATGCATGTCTTGTTGCAATCATATCATGAAGTCTTGTTGCAATGCTATCATGAAGTTTTACAAAAACGCTAATTATTTATTTTGATATTTAGGTGATTGTAGTTGTGGGTGACCCAATCAACTTTGATGACCTGATCATTGACAGCTGTGATGACACCCAACATATCTCTAGAGGGATATTGTATGATAAAGCAACAGAAAGAATTGGGCAGCGACTGCAAGAGCTGAAGGCTGAAGTTGACAAACTGGCAGCGGAGCAGCAGTCTGAACCGCAAAACCATTACATACAGAATATAAAGGATGACGTTTACCGGCTGTGGCAGCAGGTTGACTGGGAAGCATTTGGCATAGGGAGTTTCATGTCATCAGAACCTTCATCCGTACCAGAGCCATCAAAGAATTTGAAGCCTGAACTGAACTTGGAAGTGGAACCAACCATGTCTCCTGCTCCCAGTGCATCGGTATCATATGATGTTGCTCTTCCACATTGGTTCAGTCGTCACGTGGATCCTTCTGAGCTCATGGGTTTTGCTGCCCGTGGCCTAATCAAGAATAGCAGATTCTTGGACGAAGGCTACAGGGAATTTGAACAGGTTACATTGAACACTTGGTGGGCATCTCAGGCCAACACTGCTGCTCCCAGATGGAGCACAGCCTGATGGAGACCACATTCTCCCTTTAGCTTTGTACATAAGTTTTCTCATGATCTTGCTTACAAAATTTTGACAGATTCCGGTTCTCCCGTCCCTAGAGTTATGAATATCGGAATTAAGACATGAATCGACACCATACATAGGTTGTGAGATCCGTTTGCGTATACCCAAGTTGTACGAACCTTTGTGAGCCAAATTTCATCTTTCCTGTATACAACGTTAATCGGTTGTCGTGGACCGAACATAATTTCAAGTTTAACAATCTCTAAAATTATGTGGTTGTGGTGGACCGAACATAATTTCAAGTTTAACAATCTCTAAAATTATGTCTTGCTTGTCACATGGCTGCTTAACACAAGCTCAACTGGTTCATGCAAAAATTGAATTTTACTTCGAAATTCAATTGCAGGCATGTTCTCTCTCCCTAGAATTTATTGTGTGCAGCTTGTGGACTATGCATATTAAAGTCGATTAGCTAATGCATGGGTTCTGGTATTAGTTATGTATGTCTGCAGATTTCCCACATCTATCTCGTGACCCATATGATTCTACTTGCCTCTAATGCGGTGGGAGCTTTGGGCTTCATTCGGTTGTTCCTTTGGCCTTGCTGAAATGCAAAACTATTCCTCTTCCTCACTTTCGTGGGGAGCCATTCTGTGCAATATTCATTTCCAATAAGAAAAATAAGGTGTTCATCTTAAAAAGAAAAAGAAAAAAGAAAAATAAGGTGTTTTGAATCAACTCTTTCACCAGGCTTAGATGATTGTTAGTTCTCTTCCATCTTCTACTTTGTAACAAAGTACTCCCTCCATCTTTTATTTGTTGATGTTTCAGACAAGCTATATGAACTGAAAATGAACTACTAATCTTTGTTCTAACGACTACAAAAGAAAAACGGAGGGAGTATAAATTAAGATCAGATATTTTCTTTATATGGGTATTCATATAGTATGTCGAAACTCTGTATTTCGCTTTTACATTTTTTTAAAAAAAAATCAATTTGCGAGGCTTTTTGGGCAACGGTAAAGGCAGCTTCACAACCTCCCAACTTAAAAAAAAAAATTAATTTGCGAGGCTTTTTGGGCAACGGTAAAGGCAGCTTCACAACCTCCCAACTTAAAAAAAAAAATCAATTTGCGAGGCCTTTTGGGCAACGGTAAAGGCAGCTTCACAACCTCCCAACGTTCACTCGCCAGTTTGAACAATTTATAGCCGTTAGACACAAGCGCTCATTCCTCCCCTCTCCCCACTCTCCGCGTTTAAAATTTCCCAACGCCTCTCAAAAGCCCAGCTCCATCTGCCATAGAAAGCATCAATCAATCGCCGCATCCACAGATCTTCACATCTCAATCTCCTTCCGCGAACAGCTCGACCACCTGAATCCCATGGCTCTCCGTGCAATCGACAACACGCTGCCCGCCGCCGTGGAGGAGCGGCCCAAGAAGGTCGCCAAGGTGGCCGTCGCCGCCGCCCCCGTCCCGGCCGCCTCCCCCGGCAGCGGCAAGAGAAGAAGAAGGGGAACGACGAGAACTCGGCGCCCAAGGCCACGGCCGCGGCGGGGGAGCAGGCCGTGGAGTACATCCCGTCGGAGGAGTTGGAGGCCGCGACCAATCCCAAGTCCAGAGCCGCGGGATTGGTTGCCAGGCTGGACTCCAAGGACTGGATCGAGGTCTGCGATGCCCTCAACGACGCGCGCCGCCTGGCGATCCACCATTCCGCCCTCCTGAATCCGATCCTGTGAGTTGTTTGAATCTCAGATTTGCCTTCCTGTTTCCCCCTTTGACATGGAAAATGATGATTGAATCGTTGGTCAAATTGAGCAGGGAGAAGGTGATGCTGGCGATTGTGAAGACGATGAAGAACCCTCGCAGCGCGGTGCTGAAGACGTCCGTCATGGCCTGCACCGACATCTTCAACTCCTTCGGCAACCTCCTCTCCTCCGCCTCCGACGAGGCATTCGACAAGCTGGTACGGGTCTGATGATCAACACCGAAGAACACAAATACCACTTGGCGATTTCTCTTGGGCTGACAGCTGAATGCGATTCTACTTGCAGCTGCTCCAGCTCCTGCTGAAGGCGTCCCAGGACAAGAAGTTCGTGTGCGAGGAGGCCGAGAAGGCGATGCGCGCGATGGCCACGTCGATGCCGCCCCTCCCCCTGCTCAAGAAGCTCAAGGCGTATGTCCACCACGCCAACCTCAGGGTCAGGGCCAAGGCCGCCGTCGCCATCGCTCACTGCGTCTCCAGGATGGTACGTCATGAAACAAAAAAATTCGAATTGAGAAATTCCAGAACAGCAAAGATTCAATGCATATTTTTTCTTCCGCAGGACATCGAGGCCATGAAGGATTTCGGAATGTCGGCGCTCCTGAAGGTGGCGGCCGATCTGCTGAACGACCGGCTGCCGGAGGCGAGGGAGGCCGCCCGGAGCGTGGTGGGCTCGATCCACGCCGCCTTCGCGAAAGAGGCCGCGGCGAATGAAGAGGACGGGCCCTCCGCGGCCGCGTCCTGGGAGAGCCTCTGCTCGCTTAGCCTGCCGCCCATCTCCGCGCAGGCCGTGGCCAAGATCGCTTCCTCTTCACAGTAACCATTACCAAGGCGGCTTCGTTGCTGGTTTGGTCCCGCTAGTTCTGAATCTGCCGTATGCCCTGCAGAAGAATTGCCTTTAGTTTGATGTGTTGGCTAATGCTCAGTTAGTTTATATTTATCCATGCCATCTCGCATGGGTTTTTCAGTGTATTCCTTTCGTGTTTCAGGCAATAACATATAGTATCAGTTTACATGGTTTATCCATGGCACCGGCATAGTGCGGTAAAGCTTGAACAGGACAAATGATAAGTTAACAGTAGTTAACCTTTCCTGTTGAGAAGCAAACAACATGGCGAAAAACATATTCATGGTTCAGAGAGATGACACCCCCTTTTTTTTGCTGCGAGGAAGAGAGATGACATTAACCATTTCCGATCAGTGCTTTATCGGTTCCAACAAGGATTAACCTTCGCTGTCTGGTAAAGAAAGACAGTGAAAGAAAACAATAGCCAGGGACTGAGATGGGCACCTGCCCAAACAAACCCCAATTAAAAAAACTCTTCCCAAATCTGTCGCGTCTACGGGAAGACGACGCCGCAATCGTCCTCGTCGAGCTTGGCGTGCTCCTCTGCACGACTGCACAACTACTAAACAAGGGGCCTCGCACGTGAATACTAGTCCAAGGCACGTGCCTGCCCCACCTGTCACTGGCTCATTGCAGCGGTGCTTCTTCAATCATTCGCCTTTGCGAGTTGTGACAGCGAGGTTGGTTGGCTCTTTGGCTGCTCTCGACACCGTTCGCACTCACCGGAGGACGACAAGACAACACTAGTTGGCAAGCAGATTATGAGTGATCGATTGCTTCAAGGAATCGGAGTCCTCTTTATCCATCCCCTCCCCGTCTTCGTCACGCAGCGTTCGTCTGCGGGTGCCGTTGAACGGTTGTTGCTGCAGTATTGGACAGGACGAGGCGGGGACTGACTGTGGGAATCGATGGACGACGGCAAGAATGTTGAGCGGCGGCCGCACAGTGCTGTCGACGAGGAGGACCCCGCCCGCCACCGTGCTCCGGTGAGTGAAGACGATGACGGCAACGAGAAGGCGCCACGCCGGAGCAGGCGGGTTGCTTCCCTCGACGTGTTCCGTGGCCTCACCGTCGCTGTAAGTGACTGTTTCTCAACTTGCTCTTTTCAGGCTAGTTCGAAGGTTTCTGTAGTTAACTTCCAGTTGCAAGTTACTAGCGGGGTAGATTAGAGAATGGAATCGATCGATATTGGAGATTTGGGGTGCTAGAGACTACAGAATGAGTTGTTCGTTTGCGTGAAGCTGATGATACTTGTGTGTGTTCGTTTGCGTGCAGCTGATGATACTTGTGGACGGCGCCGGCGGGGAGTGGCCGGTCATCGGGCACGCCCCATGGAACGGCTGCAACCTCGCGGATTTCGTCATGCCCTTCTTCCTCTTCATCGTTGGCATGGCCATCCCCCTTTCACTAAAGGTTCATCCTGCTGTGTCTACTATTTGCATCAACTGAGCTCTTTGCTCAAAAGAGGAAAAAAACCAACTGAGCTCCATTTTCTCACTTTCTTATATGCCATAGACGCTATCAGTCAATGGAACAGTTTCAATTTTCGTTGGCTTAACTTATCCTGATACAACATGCAGAGAATTCCAGACCGTGGTCGAGCTGTGAAAAGAGTAGTCATCAGGACACTGAAGCTGCTCTTTTGGGGGATTCTGTTGCAAGGTTATTCAGTTTACGACTCTTCAAATTGAAGATAATTAGTTTGGGGGGTCAACTTGTGCCAATGACACGAAGAAAATTCATTCACTGCATAGAAGATATCTAATGCATCAGCAATTGGTTGACATTTTCAGGCGGTTACTCCCATGCTCCAGATGAACTCACTTATGGAGTTGACATGAAGCATGTAAGATGGGGTGGTATTCTGCAGGTACGTATGCTGAAACCCGCCGCGGGGGGGGGGGGGGGTTGGTTTATGCACTTGTGGTAGTAATTTGATCGTTGCTTTTACAGAGAATTGCTCTTGCATACTTGGTACTTGCAGTCCTAGAAATCATAACAAAAGATGCGAAGGTTCAGGACCAGTCAAGTTCAGGCTTCTCTATCTTCAGGCTGTATTTTTCCCAATGGTGAGATTTTGGTTCATTCTGAAGTGTACAGGTTTCACCTTTAAATATGCTACCTTCTGTGAATTTGCAGGATTGTTGCATGCTGCATTCTTGTGGTCTACCTGTCCCTTCTTTATGGGATTTATGTTCCAGACTGGGAGTTCAGAGTGCGAAATGTCAATAGCCCAAATTACGGCAAAATTTTGACAGTAGGGAACTTCCCCGTCTTTGATTGTGCAATAAATTAATGAAGCTTTAACATTTAGTTAATTACCAATTGTTTTCGAGGGGGAAATAGAAAAGCAACTCATTTGCATCTCTTTCTAATGCTTAGGTGACATGCGGTACAAGGGGGAAATTGAACCCTCCTTGCAATGCTGTAGGTTACATTGACCGCAAAGTCCTTGGCATCAATCACATGTACCAGAAACCAGCTTGGAAAAGGCACAGGGTATGTGTTTCCCAATAAAACTTCTGTATTGTTATTCATGGTTATTTTTCAGTCGTATCAACGATTGTACTGGTCCATGCAGGACTGTACTGATGCTTCCCCACATGAAGGGCCTTTTAAAAAGGACGCTCCAGCATGGTGCGTTGCTCCATTTGAACCGGAAGGGATACTGAGGTAGAGTAATTGTCACTTTATGATCAGAATCATGCTATATCTGTTATCATAGTATAGCACGCTCAAACTTCTTAAATATACTAGAAGTAAATAGTCATATCATGATAAATCTGCCTACCATGTTCTGATAAATCTGCCTACCATGTTCTCGATAAATCTGCCTACCATAGTCAGATTCAGGTTAACACTTTCCGTTTTCTGGGTTTTCAGCTCATTTTCTGCAGTGCTGAGTACGATCATTGGGGTGCACTATGGGCACGTTCTTGTTCATATGCAGGTGATTTTGGCGCTCTCATTTGTTTCTTGTATGGTGGCCGACAGCTGAGCATGTATAACAATTACTAACATGTTTCTCTTTTCCTTCAATTTCAGAGTCATAGGGATAGGCTAAAGCAGTGGGTTACCATGGGCGTAGCTCTGCTTGTTCTTGGACTCATTCTGCATTTTTCACATGGTATAGAAAAAGTTTGTAAATAACTCATATACCTTCATCTTCACCAGTTTCTCACCCGGTGCATTTTTCATTTCCTTGCAGCCATTCCGCTTAACAAGCAATTATACACATTCAGTTATATCTGCGTCACTGCTGGTGCTGCAGGCATTGTGTTCTCCATATTCTACTTCTTGGTAAATCTCGTCCACACGATTTCTCACACTTGGGCCTGAAAATTTATTCAGGGAAATAAACGGATCTTGCAAATCTATATCGTTTGATGAATAGCATTGGCGTAATAGTCAACTTCGTCCTCGAACTATCGTCAGAAGCTCAATTTTGTCCCTGAACTATGAAAAGGTCCAGTTTAATCCCTGAACTATGGGTAACCGGTTCAAACTAGTCCTTCCTCTCATCTGGCCGTCCACGTTGGCAAACTTGGCTATGAAAATGTCCCTTTTGCCCTCTACTTTTCCCCCCCACATACTTATTTGAATGTGGGAGCTAAAAAAATTTGAATGTTAATTTGATTGTTTTATCATCAAATATGTGGCGAACAAGTCACTTCGTTGCAATGTCATTGAAATTTACATTATTGGTTCAGGCATCAACAAGACCTGCCATAGACATCTTTGCAAAAAAAAAACCATGAATGTTGCAGTGTGCCGGGGGGGGGGGGGGGGGGTGTGGGATAGGAAAGGGTAGAAGGGACATTTCTATAGCCAATTCTGTCAACGTGAACGATCAGGAGGGACTAGTTTGAACCGGTTACTCATAGTTCAGGAACTAAACTGGACCCTTTCATAGTTCAGGGACGAAATCGAGCTTCAGGCAATTGTTCGAGGACAAAGTTGACTATTACGCCAATATCATTCTGAAAATCTGAACTTTTCTGCAGGTTGACATCCTAAACCTGAGCTACGTTTTCGCGCCGCTGAAGTGGATCGGCATGAACGCGATGCTGGTGTACGTGATGGCCGCGGCAGGTATCTTCGAAGGGTTCCTGAACGGGTGGTACTACGAGGGCACCAACAACACGCTGGTAAGACCCAAAATGCATCACCGATCACCGCGCTTGGCTCCATTCCCTTCAGTTCAGTTCATGAGAGTTAAAATGTCCTGGTGCTGGCAGGTTTACTGGGTGAGGAAGCATGTGTTCGTGAAGGTGTGGCACTCCACCAGGGTCGGCATCCTCCTCTACGTCCTCTTCGCGCAGATCCTCTTCTGGGCGCTCGTTTCCGGGGTTCTTCACCGCGCTAGGCTGTACTGGAAGCTTTAGCAAGGATCCTAATTACGGTGTTGACAGAAGATGCTTTCATTTGGTTATAAACCACATTTGCACAGAATACCTTGCAACACCGTCGTGCACATCCGTAAGGATACACTCTGTTTGCGTTGTGAACTTGTGATTCATGAAGGGAGGTTCGGAGTTAAACGAGGGAAAATGTTGGGCTGGGCCACATCCTATACGAGTTTTTTTTTTTGAGAACGACATCCGAAGGCCTTTGTCCGTTGGAAACTCAAAATCACATATGGGCCGGCGTGATTGGTTCCTTGTTGAGCCTCAGCCAGGCCCTCGTTAGCCAGGCTCAATGTGTACAAACGGGGTGTTTGTTTCCAGGGGTCTAAATTTTAGAGGAGTCACATCAAAAAGAATTTTGTTATTTAGAAGTATTAAATAAAGTTTAATTACAAAACTAACTACAGAACCCCAGGTCTAATTCGCGAGACGAATCTAATGAGGGTAATTAAGCCGTGATTAAATAATGGTTACTGTAGCAATGCTATAGCAAAACATAGATTAGTTAGGCTCATTAGATTCGTTTCGAAATGAGCATTCATCTGTCAAAAAAGTTTTGTCGTTAAATTTTATTTAATGCTCCTAAATAACAAGATTCTCTTTGATTTTAGAGGTCTAAAATTTAAAGAGGAGGAAACGAACACCCTCAAAAACAGTTTGATTGGTTGCATATATTCATCCAGCCAGGCCACAGATAGAAGTTGTTTGGTTGCCCGAATGAAGACATGTCGCATGTGATTAAATATGTGCACATGTATCATTATAATGTTTATTTTATACAAGTCTATCTTATAGTTATCAGTTTACCTCGTTAAATTTTAATAATATTTATAAAATACTAATATCACTTAATATATGCTAATCACCGCCTTAATACCGTCATTAGCCAGTCATCATCCGTCTCCAACGAACCAGGCCCGCAAGAAAACGGATTCCATTCTCGTTTCCCTAGAGCCTGGTGTCGGTGTACTGGGAACCAGGGTCCCCATTTCCCCGTCTAAAATAAGACGGCCCAGGAAGGCTGGTGGCCCGAGCGGGGATCCGCGGCCCGGCCAGGACGCGGATGCCCAATAAACAAAGGGAAAGAGCGCACGTGCCTCGGATGAAGTACACATGTGGGCCCAAACTGACTGTCGCGCCGCGACAGAACCCAGCCAGCGTATGTGGGCCAGTGGATCCGCCCCGCTCGGCGAGGATAGATGCCCGGGCGACGCGTGGCGGGCCTCAAGACGAGAGGGCGGGAAGCCGCTCCCGGGGGTAGGCCTGCGCGTGATACGTAGTGGGCACCGACCGGTTTGCACGCTCCTGCGCTCCACGGACGTGACGTCCGGGATCTCGTGCGCAGGGGACCCCGCGTGGCTCGCGCCCGCGAGCCAATCCCGCGGGAGGCCCCACCACGCCATGGAGAAGTGCGCGCGTGTGCTCGGCCGAGCAGGCATGCTTCAATGCGCATGAGAGGCGCGCAACCTATAACCCTCGACACGACGGGCCCTGTCATAGCTCTGCCACCTCTGCGCATAGCTGGCTGCGCCGCGCGTGGTGACGAGCGACGCAGTTGACAGACCGGGGGCGAGGCTTCGGACCAGGCACCAGCGGGTTCCCTGGTGTGGTGCGCGGGATTAACCAGATGGTACGTGGCGATAAAGGCGGGCATAGCTGATTGTACGTTCGGGATCTGGGAGAACACACGAACTTAAAGTCCACGCTCCTCTGTAACGGCCCATGAACGGGTCCGGCCTCCCCTTGGGCTATGAAAGGTGCCTTTTACATGAAAACACAACAACAACACTTGGGCAATACCAGACAAGCAGGACGTAGGGTATTACACCTCCGGGTGGCCCGAACCTGGATAAATTCCTCGCTCTTTCTTTCTTCTTCATCAACTTCGTTCAGCCCACAATCCCGAACACCTAGAACTGTTCGCTCCCCTCCAAATCACAAAGGAGGCCGTGACAGGCCCCCATCTGCCGTGGTGCTCATACGACGACATTTGGCGTGCAAGGTAGGGGAGCGTCGTAGTTCCCATGTTCGTCCGGTGCTGTCCACCGCCCCGCCATGATGGGGCGAAGCACGTGCATGTCCTCTGGGAGCGAAGACGCGCATCCTCGTCGCCGCTCGGTTTCCGAGTCGGTGGACGAGGAGATCATGGTAGATCAGCAATCGACGTTCAAAGCACCGAAGGCCTCAAAGCCCCCCACCCCCGCGGTACAGCTCGGCTGAGCTTGGAGGCGGGGGCGCGTCGTCAACGGCGGGCTCGCTCACGTACGGGGTCCCAACTCCCATCCGCGAGCCACACCGCCACGCGTGACCACGAAGATCACCGCCCTCCTACGCGACGCCTGTCTTTCGGCAGAGTGGACCCCTCCGCCGCGCTCGAGCGAGCCAGGGACCTGCTGCGCAACCCTCCCGCGGAATTCGCGGACGGTTCCCCCCGCAGGACCTTGGCTCCGGAAGTTCACCAAGATGGTGAACACGGCACGACGACAAGCCACGTCCAAATCACGGGCCACAAGCTCGCGGGCTTTGTCAAGTAGTAGCAGGTTGCGTGGTACCATATGGAATCAAAGCAACTATTAAATATAATAATAATAATACCAACAGAGAGACACAGACTGCCTTAATATTAACAAGGACTCGCTGCAGTTCTTAATGCCTCAGAAGTCAGAACTCAGTAAAAACAATTCTGCCCTGAGCTATATATATGATGTACCATTGGTGGCCTCCTTGCGGAGGGTCTTCCAAATTCCAAATCCGAACTTTTGGCCGCTTGCAAACAAAGCTATTTGAGAGAAAACACATATATAGGTTGCCAAAATGCCCGGAGGATTCATCGCTGATAGCGCCCCTGCGCACGACTATGGTGGTGGCGTGACTTTCACCGTCGTGATGACATGCCTCATGGCTGCCTCCTGCGGCCTCATCTTTGGCTACGATACTGGAGTCTCAGGTGCATGCTCTCATATGCCGATTTGCTTCTCCTGGCTATTTTGTTTCGCAAGGATTCAGTAAAAGTTAATAAATTCTCTGAATCAAGTGCTTAGTTGATCATAGTTTAGAAAGTTAACATATTTAATGAACACGAGTTAAGCCACTTTATTTTGTTTGTGGTGCTTTCGAATTTATGTAATCGTCAGGATCTCATAAGGAAAATAATTCTGTAATAAAATATTACATGGCAACTTGGAACAAACTAATGGACTTTTGAATTCATATGAACTATTGTGTCTCCGGACACATGCATATGTTTCCCTATAAAAGCATGTAAAAAAATCAGTTAACAATTTCTTTACTTGTTACAAAAATCGATAAGGAACTCGCCAGTCATGTCATCACAGTTTGTTTCCAGTTCCTATATTTCAGATTCGTAATTAGTTAAGGACATTGATCAAGGATTAATAAGTTAACGCCCCGCTTGATGTTAAACAAAGTATGCTTAGGTGTCTGGCATATGTTTTAAGTATAATTATTACAACAGCTCAACATTATTCTTACGAACAGTACAGGCTAGTAGACCGGAAAAACTGCAATAAATACAATCTTCGTTGTTTGACCAATCATTGCTCTCAAACAAAGATTATTGTCATAATATAATAGACAACAATGGACCGTTGAGTGCAAGTGATAGCACTAGCATTGACTTACTGTTTTGCGATGTGTTCAATAAAGAATTGTGGAGCACTCTGCCTTTGCATCCGTGTGAGAACCAAAGCATATTTCGAATCACTAGTCATTCTTATTGGAACTATCACTAATCAGTCCAGTAATGTTTCTGGTTAAATCAGGCGGCGTGACTCAAATGGATTCGTTCCTGAGCAAGTTCTTTCCGGAAGTGCTTAGCGGGAAAAAGAACGCAAAGCGCGACGCCTACTGCAAGTACGACAACCAAGCACTGACGGCGTTCACGTCGTCGCTGTTCATCGCCGGGGCGCTCTCTTCGGTGGTGGCTAGTCGCGTGACAAAGAGGGTGGGTCGCCAGGCCATCATGCTAATTGGCGGCGCTCTGTTCCTTGGCGGTTCTATCGTCAACGCAGCGGCTGTGAACATTTCCATGCTCATCATCGGCAGGATGCTGCTGCTTGGCATCGGTGTTGGCTTCACGTTACAGGTACGGCACATGTCATATATAGCAATGCCCAACAAGATATATAACCACCTTCAATATATGAATTCGTTCAAGATCCAAACAAATTATTCTTGACAGGCTGCGCCTGTGTACCTCGCCGAGACGGCACCGGCCAAGTGGCGCGGCGCATTCACCTCGGCCTACAACGCCTTCGCCGTCTTCGGCATACTAGCCGCGACCGTCACAAACTACTTCACCAACCGCATCCCCGGCTGGGGCTGGCGCGTCTCCCTCGGCCTCGCCGGCGTTCCGGGCATCATCATCGTAGTAGGAGCCCTCTTCGTCCCTGACACTCCGAGCAGTCTCCTGCTGCGAGGCCATCCCGACCGGGCTCGAGCCGCGCTGCGGCGAATCCGTGGACCGGATTCCGACATCGATTTCGAGTTCAAGGACATCGTCCTTGCCGCGGACGAGGCGCGCAAGAACGAGGACGGCGCGTTCCGAAGGCTGTTCAGCAAGCCGTACCGGCAATGCCTCGTGGTCGGGCTAGGGATACCTGTGTTCTTCAAGCTCACTGGCATTATCATCATCGCCGTTCTCACGCCGGTGCTGTTCAGAACGGTTGGTTTCAACAGCGAGAAGGCGATGCTTGGCACTGTGATAAATAGCATGACCAACTTAACAGCAACTCTGCTATCCTCTACCGTCATGGACCGCACTGGACGAAGACTTCTGTTTATTGTCGGTGGAACGGGCTTGATGCTTTGCGAGGTATGAGGATCGTAAAGTGGTTACTTGTCAGTGCATCGCCGATCACTAATTTGCTCCATCTATTACATTCTAACCATTTTGCCAAAAAAAATGTTAAAGGTGGCCATTACATGGATCATGGGCGCCCATCTCGGCAAGCACCACTCCCTGACGATGCCACAGAACTATGCAATAGGTGTGCTGGTTCTGATTTGTCTATGCACGTTTTGCTCCGGCTTGTCGTGGGCGCCACTCAGGTGGGTGTTGCCAAGCGAGATCTACCCCTTGGAGGTCAGGTCGGCCGGGCAGGCTATGAGCATCTCCGTAGCACTATGCCTCTCCTTCCTGCAGCTGCAAGTGTTCATCACCATGCTCTGTGCCATGAAGTTCGCCGTCTTTCTGTTTTTCGTCGGTTGGCTCTTCCTCATGATTATTTTTGTCGTCCTATTCCTGCCCGAGACAAAAGGAGTGCCACTGGAGACCATGCGTTCTGTGTGGGCACAGCACTGGTACTGGAAGAGGTTCTCTAAGCATGGCGACAACCAATCCAACGTGTTTTAAATTGTTTTTTCGTTTGAGAAAATCTTTAAAAGTGTTCCATACACGTTATTGTAAAGGTAGATGATTTGTGCGGGTGTGTGATACATGTATGCGTGCATTATTCAGGCTACTTCCAACAGGTACAATTTAGCAAACCTGCTAAGTTATCTACATCGCCGTTCGTAAGTTTCTTATAATCCACATTGAAGGGATTCACGAAGATCATCCGATGAGACCGACCTTATTTCACAGAAACATCATTGTCGTAAAACCACACAACATGTATATTCCTAAGCAAACAACTGTGATTTTTCCAAATACTGTCCGGTCGTAACATCTTGATTCTTGGAACAAATAGAGTAAACAGCGGGGAAAATTGGGTTCTTGACATCGAAATATCACGGTTTTAGAATTTTGCCATCAAAAGATTTCTTTAATACCAGCGAAACTTCCTCCGTTTAAAAATTTACCACTCCATCATGTTTTTCAACCAATTTTCAGGTGGTGTATCTTAGGCTTAATTGCAAATCCCACCTCATAACTTGGCCCTAGTTTGATATTCTCCTCATAAATTCATTTGTTGCAAAAACCACCCCACCTCACCCCAGCTTTGGTTGAAATAGACCCCGGTTCTTTGCTTCGTCTACTTTTTAACTGTTGCTGAGCTATTGTTCTTGCAAGTTTGGAAATCTAAACATGTGTATAGCTGTTGTTCTGCTCCATATCACAAAAATGTTTTGGAAAATTAGGGACAATGTTCCATTCATTTTGAAAATTGTTTTGAACAAAAAATGTCCAAGTCATAACTCGCTAAAGCTGATAGCAACCTAGGTTGTTCTAGTGCTTATTTTGCAATGTTCCACGGAATAGCGTTCTAAGTCGTTCATATGTTTACAAACGTTGATGACAATGTCTTTGTCGTATTTCTGGATTGTTCCAACATTTAGTTTTCAATGTTATGAGCATCAGCTTGTGTTCTTCTGAAATCACTTTGAGATTGTTCCAAATAGACTATCTGAAACATGTTCAAGCTTGCAGTTGAGATTGTTCTGAGTTGACTTTCATATTGTTTTGGGCAATCATTGAGATTGTTTTCTGCTTGGGCTACTTTTAAATTGTTCCAAGCTTTTGTTCTGGCTATATCAGAAATTGTTATGGACAAGTTCTTACTTTGTTCTGTTCATTCTAAATTTTTTCTGAACAATTAGAATGTTCTAGTTGTTTTGAAAATTATTCCGAACATTGATGGAAATGTTCTTGTCTTATTTCACTTTTTTACAACATTTATTTGGCATTGTTCTATCTAGTAATACCAATAGTTCATTACAAATAGTACTAAAACATATCTGAATAAATAAGTAACAAGTTGTTGAGTACATGCAAATCTCATACAGATGTACTATATACGAAATGCATCCAGTTTACCAAACAAATGTGATGTAAATGTTCTACAAATTATCTTCCTAAGTTGTTCTTGCTGGACTTTTTGCTTATTGTCTTCTTTTCTGGAGGTCACCTCAATTTTTTTTCCCTTTCTCTACTGACTTTGAGTTATTTATTGGTGGAATCCACACCCTTGTTCTTCTACGTGACCCCATGTGTAATTTATGCAGCCCCTCCGAGAATCTTCTACTTTCTCTTTACCTTTTTTTATTTCACTAAAATATTTTTGCTGTGACTCAAAAAGTTGATTCCTTGCTGTTATTTTTTCCCTCTAATTCTTCTATAGATAGGAGTACATGGCGAGGATATTAGACAAGCATAAAGTCTATTTCTAAACAAGTTGATTTCAGAGTGTTGCTCCATTGAACGTTGCTTGAGAAAGTTGCCAAAAATATTTTTGCTGCTGTCTCAGAAAGTTGCTTCATCTATGAATTAATGTTAATGATCATTTCAGTGTCAGTGTCAGTGTAGCTCTTTAATTTCTTGTATTATGAGAATTCTGCGGTACAAGTATTAATAAGGGATTATCCTTAGACTTCTTTTTTCTTATGTTGCAGTACAAGCCTCTTCCGTATTTCTGTACAAGCGCTACGTTCACTCGAATTTCCTGTGAAATGAAAAGGTTGCTCGTTCACTTGAACTAGGAGGATAGGCGCGCTCCGCCGCGCCCGTATGGCCAGCATGCATGCCTTGACAGCCTCTCCTTCTCTTCTCTTCTTTATTTTTCTTTCTTTCTCTTCCACCTGTCTCTCTCTATGGCACGTGTGGAGCAGCCGAAGCCACGCGGACGTGAGCCAGAGCCCGTGACTCGCTGACTAAACTCGGACGGTCCTCCTCCTCACCTAGCTCTTTTTCTCTTTTGCTTGCTCTCTCTCTCCGTCCCTGTGACAGTCGCCGCAAGCTCAAGCGCGAGCCGCGAGACTGCCATGCCAGGAGCTCAACGCTTCTTCGTGACGCCCTGCTCAAACAGCGCCCTGGCGCCATGCGGGTGTGCCTCCTCCGGATTGCTCATTGCTGCCAGCCTGCCACCCCTTCTCTCCACCTCTCCAACTCCAATCGACATGGCAGGCCTCCAGATTCGGCGGTGCTCGAGGGCCATGTCAATCCTTCCCATCGCCGACAGCCCGCACCTCGAGCTGCCGGGCATCAAACCGAGGTCCAGTCACCGGCACTCGGCGCCCACGGCCACAGCGCGCCCGATCACCATCGGTGCAGTGCGGCATGGGGGCCTCAGGCCTGCAGGTCGTTGAGGTCCTTTCTCTGCAGGTAAGTGAGCTGTGACCTGTGAGGCTGCTCCCTTGCGTGGCGTCGCCCTTCCATTGCTGCTGCACTCCCACCTCCCTCCCCCTGCCTCCTCGGCTTGGGGAACCTCCGGGTCCGAAAATCAGGTCCGGGCACGGGCCGGCGCTGCGTCGATGGCGGGTGCAGTCCAAGGTCGAGGGAGCCCAGCAGCGCCCAAGGTCGACGGAGCCCACCAGAGCGGCCAGCTGCGTCGCGGCCCACGGCAGCCCGTCGATGGGCACCGACGTACGGAGAGCGGCGTGGCTGGTGCGAGAGGTGTCCACGCCTGCCAGTGGTGACGCGTTTCGATGGGAAGCCAGCCACGTCAGGCAAAATGCTGTCGAGGGGCCTCAGGCTCTGTGCTATCAGGGTATAGTTATTTCTTGAGAAATTAAAAAGTCACACTCAGTCAAATCATTCTGCAAAAAAAAAAAGCGCACGCCCTCAACAGAAACTCAAGAAGCTTTGAGCCAAAAAGGCCGAAGAAAAATCGGCCGAAGAGTACGCTGTCCGCTCACCGCGCGCGGTAGTTGATACTGCGCGAGCGGTATGTCAGATCAGAACAATACATCGTTGTTTTTTTAGGGAAACAATACATTTTTGTTACCACGAGACGGAAAGGCGCCCGGCCTTTGTCCGTTTGGAAACTGGAAGTCGCATATGGGCACTCGGACGGCCTTTGGTCCTGCAATATCCCGACGGCAAGGCCCATGATGCATCCAGTTTCAGCGTCCAGGTCCAGGTCAACCTCGAACGAGATAATAAAAAACGTATACAGTCAGTACAAATCGGCACTACTTCGCTGAAACCGATCTGTTAGCATCATGCGATCGGTGTCGTCGCCGGTGCCGTCTCCAGAACGCGCCATGACTCCGTGCAGCATCAAGCGGCGGCGCATGACGCCACGTGAGCCCGACGCCACTGCCGCCGGCACGGAGACGTGGGCTTCGCTGCACCAGGACCTGCTGCACCTGATCGGGTCGCGCGTCCTGGCAGGCGGCGACCTGCGCGACTACGTGCGCCTCCGCGCCGTCTGCTCCGGCTGGGCCTCGAGCGCCGTCAGCCTGCGCGGCCGCGGCCTCCGCGACCGGCGCTTCCACCCGCGCCGGTGGATGCTGTTCCCGGAAGGCCACCGCCGCCTGCACCCGGGCCACCGCGACCTCCTCGGCGGCCACGTCCGCTTCGTCAACCTCGACGCTAGGAGCCTTCGTCCGCGTGCGCATCCCGCTCCTCGACGGCCACGTCGTCCTCGACTCCGTCGACGGCCTCCTCCTCCTGTGCCGCATCCATGACACCGCCGTCCGGCTCGTGCACCCCTTCACCGGTGACGTCGCCGAACTCCCGCCTCTGGCGCCCGTCCTGCACGGGCCGCCACTCTTCGGCCAGCCCCAGCAGCAACGCACGAGGGACACGCTGTACGGCGACATCCAGAGAGTGTGCGCCGCCGTCGACGTCCGTGCCGCCGCCGCCGTCGACGACGACATCACCGTCATGCTGTTACTTTTCTCGTTCCGCGAACTGGTGTACGCCAACGTCGGTGACCAGCAGTGGACTCTGTCGACGCACGAGTTCCGCCTACCTCGGCTGAGGCCCGTGTCTCACCAAGGCAGACTTTTTTTTTTTTTTTTTTTCTCGAACACGCAGGAGAACTGCGCGTCATTATATTAAGAAAAAGTAAATCATAGGTACATCGCCATACTCTGGCCAAGGTTAGAGTTCAGTTTACATTCGCGCCGGCGACAATCAAATGACAACCCAAAATCCTACCCAGGAAGTCTACAAGAGCTGTCTGAGCCTCCTAGCTCCAGCCATCGTCCAAAGATTGGCCTCATCTTTGATCTCCTGGAGCAACCTTGGTGCATGCGGCTGAATGCCATCAAAGACACACCTATTCCGGTGTTTCCAGATTTCCCAGGCGACCAATAGGACCAACGTGTTGAAGCCTTTTCTCTTTTCTCGTGTAACTCTCTTATGTGCTCTTCGCCACCACTCCATGAAAGATGTCTCCTCCACTGATGGAGTCAGCTCTCCGAGGCCAATCCAGTGCAGTGCACGGAACCAGATTTCCCTAGCGAATACGCACGTTGTGAGGATGTGCTGGATGTCTTCCGCAACCTGATCACATAATGGGCACCGTTCCGGATGTTGGAGACCCCGGCGTGCTAGTCTATCCGCAGTCCAACACCGGTTCCAGAGAGCAAGCCACATAAAAATTTTAACCTTGAGTGGCGCCCATGACTTCCATAATCTCTTGTGTGGTTCAAACACAATCCCCCCCATGAAGTACCGTTCATATGCCGATCTCGATGAAAATTGGCCTGAGGGCTCCGGCGTCCATATGTGTTGATCGCGTTTATTCGGATTAAGCGGGAACGCTTGAATGATGTCCCACAGCTGCAAGAACTGCCAGAGTGGGAGCACCGGGAGGCCGCCAACAATATCCTTAGTCCATGTATGTCTGTCCAAGGCATCTCTGACCGTACGGGCTCGCCACCCCCTTCTTCGTACGAACTGCATGAGAGCTGGTGCGAGGTCGCAAATTGTCTTGCCATGGATCCAACGGTCTGTCCAGAAGAGCGTTGACGTTCCATCCCCCACTCATACGCAACGCCCATCCTAGAGTTTCCAAATTGTGAATTCCAAGGCCCCCCAAATGGAGAGGACGCATGACCTGGTCCCAAGCAACCGGGCAATGGCCTCCTCTAAGCTCCTTTCTTCCACGCCAAAGGAACGCTCTTCGCAGCTTGTCTATGGCCTTTATCACCCATTTTGGTACATCCAATGCAATGAGAAGGTGGATGGGGACTGCCGTGAGCACTGCCTTGATAAGGATTAGTCTTCCTGATTTTTCCATCAAGGCCGCCTTCCAGCCCGGCAACATGTCTGCAATTTTGTCGATGATTGGTTGGAGGTCAGTTTTTGTTAATCTTCTGATGGACAATGGCAGCCCCAAATATCTGCATGGGAAGGTCGCAATCTCACACTCCATGTTCTGTTGCACCTGCTGTACATGCTCTGACTCACATTGGATTGGAATGATAGCAGATTTGCTCATGTTGGTGTGCAGCCCGGATGCCTCCCCGAACTTGTGAAGAAGGATTTTTAGGAAGGACAGCTCACTACTGACAGGGGAGGCGAAGAGCACAACATCATCTGCATATAAAGACATACGGTGTCCTATCTCTCTTGGAGCCAGCGGGTTGAGCAGCCCCGCCCTTTCTGCCTGTGCCACCAAACTGCTAAGGACGTCCATGACAATGATGAATAGCATCGGGGATAATGGATCCCCTTGTCGTAGGCCACGCTTATGTCGGATCATCTCGCCCGGTTCACCATTGAGCAACACTCTCGTTGAGGATGATGACAATAGGTTGCATAGTAGGTTCCTCCATTTTCTTCCAAACCCCAGGCGGGTCAACACCTCAAGTAGGAATGGCCAGGAAACCGAGTCGAATGCCTTGGTGATGTCAAGCTTTATGAGTAGACGTGGTTTCCCCTGGCGATGGAGGAACTTGGCCAGGTGCTGTACAAGCATGAAGTTGTCGTGGATGCACCTTCCACGAACGAATGCACTCTGATTTGGCGCCACCAAAGATTTCAATCTTGGAGCAAGCCGATTTGCCATTATCTTTGTGACTAGTTTTGCAAAACTATGCACTAAGCTGATGGGGCGGTAATCACCAACGCATATTGCATCCTCTTTCTTCGGGATAAGCACCATATACGCTGAGTTAAGCAGGTGCAATTTCCTTCCATCTCCTCCGTGCAATGCCCCTATCGCAGCCATCACATCTTGCTTTATGATGTTCCAGCACGCCTTATAAAAACGTCCAGTAAAGCCGTCCGGCCCCGGTGCCTTATCTGAAGGTAGGTTCTTGATCACATCCCACACCTCTGCTTCTCCGATGGGGGCGTCCAGTTCCGAGAGTTCATGGGGCGGCTGATAGAAGGCTTCCAAGTTTAGAGTTTCTGTCCTTCCTCGAGCTGTGCCCAAAAGGCTGTTGTAAAACTGCCAAACAGCCTCTTCCTTTTCCTCCTGTGTTGTAAGAATTCTATCACCCTCCTGCAACTTTGCAATAAAGTTCTTGCGCTTCCTGTACCTTGCATGAGAATGGAAATAGTTGGTGTTTGCATCACCTTCCGCCAGCCAATCTAGCCGCGACCTCAAGCGAGTGATCGTCCTGTGTAATGATGCTAGGGCAAGGCAGTGGTGCTTCAATTGACATCGCAGCCATGCTTCCTCCGGTGTCAGCATCCTTACATCCTGAGCCATCTCCAACCGATGGAGTAGCTCCCGGGCCTGCTCGAGTTGTACTGAGACATTCCCAACCTTTTTCTGACTCCATGCCTGAAGTGCTCGACTCATTTTTTGCAATTTAATAGCCAGGCGCTCAATGGGGCACGTACTGTTGACGACCGAGTTCCATGCTTCATTTACGGTGTCCTGAAATCCATCTAACTTTGCCCAAAAACTCTCGAAGTGGAACCGGCGCTTACCCATAGTGTTGCTGCGCAGGCTGAGAGTAAGCGGACAATGATCGGAGATTCCCGCTGCTGTGCTTTGGAGCAGGAAGTCAGGGTATAGCAACTCCCATGTGGACGTGCAAAAAACTCTATCAAGCCGAACGAGTGTCGGAGCCGCCCGCTCATTAGACCAGGTAAATCTCCTCCCCAATAGTTCGATCTCTCGAAGTTCGAGGTCATTGAGGAGTCGACGAAACCGGCCCATCATAGCACGGTCAACATTAGCATTGTTCTTATCCTCTGACCTGTATATCAGGTTGAAGTCCCCTGCAATCACCCAAGGTCCGGAGCATGCCGCACGAATTTGATGCATCTCTTCTAAGAACTGCAATTTGTGGACGTCCTGTTGTGGCCCGTAAACACCCGTGAACCACCATTGTTGACCCAATGTCGTCTGAAAAAGGACCGTAGCCGAGTAGTTATCCACTCTTGAGGTTATGGCTTGACAAGCTACACTTTTCCATGCAATCAGGACACCTCCGCGGGTGCCATTCGCCGGTAGCGCAACATGTTGATCTAACTCAGACCCGAGTGTAGACAACAAAATGCGCGTAGACATGTGGTGGATTTTTGTCTCCTGGAGGCAAACAATCTTAGGACGGGTGGATGCTACAAGTTCCCGAACTGTGTCTCTATGGGACTTTTTGTTTAAACCTCTCACGTTCCATACTAGAATGTTAGAAATATCCATTTTTCATTGATTTGAAGGACCACCAGTACAACCGGCATCAGCTCAAGGCCTAGTTCACTAGGAGCTCGGCCGAGCGAGCCTCGCAGTCGTCCGGCACAGCCCAGCCGAAGAGCGCCGCCAACGCCATCAAGTGAGAGCGCGAGAGTGGGTGTTCGAACAGACGAGCATAAGCTTCGCGTGCTTCCTGCGTCATAATTTCCTGCTCATCGATTACTCCTAGCCTACGCATTAGGAGTGTTTGGGCACGCTGCATCGTATGGCCAGTACCACCCGCATTGGCGATTCTGCGGCTGCGGCGAAGCACTGTAGAATTAGTCGCTGTCCTTCTACGCACCCTTGGTGCCGGTGTTGACGATGGGGTTGGTGTGTCTCCTCCCGCTGGTATGGTAATGGCATCAAGGAAGTGCTGTGTTAAGTCCCCAGACGCAGAGAAATGCTCAATCGTGTTGCAAGGGGACGGCTCCAGTTCTTGTCTCTGCTGTTGCTCCTCCTCTAGCTGGGCCAGATTAAGCCTGGAGTCAGGCCCAATTTCACAATCTCGGTTAACTGGTGGGCTACCTTCCAGAGCTGCGGGCCAGATTAATTCCGGGCCGGATGTGCAGTGCAGATCAGCAGCACCCACGTCCTGCAACAATGTGGGCCCCATTGTGTTGACGCAGCCTGGGCCTAGCCCATCCCCATCTGGATGCAGAGAAGACCAGGCTTGGAGGAGGCCACAGGAAGCTTCGTGAAGCATGGGGTCAAACCAATCCCTTGCTTCCCGCCCGTTGTTCCCGCCTGGAGGACACTGGAGCATCTGAACGTCAACGGGGCCCGTGCCCATCCCTCTCCCGTTCGAACGTTGAGGCATGGGGCTCGAGGTCACCGGTTCACCATCAATGCATGTCCCCTGGCCAGTGGCATTGGTTTCTCTTCCATTTTTTATGTTTCTTCCTGGAAGATCATTTATTGCCACGTCAGGGGTGGTTGGTTGTTGCTTTCTTTGGACGCAGGCTTCATTCCGGTCGCCGGAGGATGGCCGGAGTGCCACGGTTGCTAGAGCTCCGGACTCGACGGCCACCCCATCCACGGCTTCAGTGGCCGATGACGGCGGAGTGTCTTCATCGGTGTGGACATTGCGCTCTAATCTGAAGCGCCCTCGCTGTCGGCGAGGTCTTTTGGGGTTCCTAGCCGGAGACTCATCATCGCTGGACTGCTCCGACGGTGGTGTAGGCGGCGGGGACGGGGGAGGTGAGTCCGGCGGGAAACGAACGAGGAGTCGCCGAACTCGCATCGAGACAGTATACTTCAAAGTGCGGCGAGATGGTTCGAACGGAGATTCAGCATCCGTCGGCTCCGGCACCACCAACGGCCTAGACTCTGGAATAAACTCGGGGCGAGTGGTCCACGCTGTAACCCGGAACACAGAAAGATCTTGCCGCATCATCGTTGCCGGATCAACACTCTCAATGGAGCAGTAAGGCTTGAGCAAATCTGCAGCCGTAGTGTAGTTCCACACATGCATAGGAATGCCCTCCAGATCAATTTGCACCTTGTGATATAGTGCACCATGCTCTGCATAAGCCAATCGATTCCACGGACGGATCAGCAGTTTGAACGCCGGTGTTGTGACAGTACGATCACCACTAAGAACCAACTGGTAGGTGTCATGATCCGGCAGCATCAGAAAAAAATCTTGCGGAGGAGCAGCACGATGGATTTCCAGTTGATCTTCATTATGGATACTGAACTTCGCAGCGATTGCATGCCGCGCTTCTGGCGGCGTGACCGGCGGCCTGGTTCCGACAATCTGAATCAGCACGGCGCGGTGCTCCAGCTCGGCCTCCCATTGGTTAATATCGTTGGTCCTGTCGATGTAGCACGCATCCGGATAGAGCTCCTGCCTCATCCCCGGCGACGCCGGCCTCGAGGGGACTCTACGCGATGCACGATTGCTACTTCGGTCACAGCAAAAGGAGGGTAGAGATCTACCGGATCGAGGCGCCGCCACGAACCGCCGAGGGCTCCGGGTTCTGTCCTCGGTCGCCGCCGGAGAAGGTCGCTGAATGCGCGATTGAGAACATCGTGTTCCCTCTCTACCTCGTGGAATGCGACTCGGAGCTCGTGCTGGTCGGCTACACTGACGTGTCTCGTACGGACATGGTGATCTACAAACTCGCTGATCTTGCCAACGGAGAGGCTATCCCCATGACGAGCATCAGAGGACACGCCTTCTTTCTTGGTGAACACAGCGTGTGCGTATCAGCCGGCGAAGGCTTTCCTTCGATTCTGGGCGACTCCATCCACATAACAGGATTCAGAAGAGGCAGCAGACGTCGTGAGAAGATACAGATGCTCGCGTGTGACACGCAGCATGGCAGTGGTGTCTGGTCTCCAGTTAGCAAAGGAGGCACTATTGCTAGCCCCTACAGAAATCCTTTCACGCTCATCCATCATCTCTATTCCTGCTGCTTCAGATGTTACTGGTAAGCCTTAGACCCTACTCCAACTTGCTCCAGACTAATAAAACACCTTGCTCCGTTGTAGTGGTTCTCAGAAAATGGATACGTCTTTATTACTGCTACAAATGACGTCTATTTTTTTTTTTTTGGTCTTTTTGGTGCTGGTCTAGCTCCCTAAAATTGTGGATATTACATGGAAATGTAACTTTGTCCTCACTGTGCTTTCAGGAGCAGAGGACTCATATATGGCACACGCAAGGGCGAAGCTGTGCGTCAGCTTCATTATTAGGGAACGTTGTTAACCTTGTTATGAACAATATTTTTATTCATGATTTACAAAATTTTGTTGGTGACATTTTCCTCCTCTGCCCCTGGGCAGACCCAGCAATATAATCTAAATACTTGATAAAGCGATATATTTTGGATGAGAATCATATCTTTAGAAAGATGTCAGTATCCCATTTGCACTTTTGTTGCATTTTATTTTATATGCATTTTTATTAGAGAACATATTTTAATTTAATTTATGTACTGTACAATATAATCAATGCGAATTAATTCATGTACAATACATATTTTCATTTAATTTATGTACTCCCCCCATTCCCTAATTATTATTGTTAGCATAACAATTCTAGAAATTACTATTGTTGGTACAACAATTGTTGTCCTAACAATAATAATTTGAGAAAGGAGAGAATATGCTCTTATTATGTATGTTGTAGTGTTGCTTTAGATCAAAGGCCTTAGCCCTCCTTAATACTGAAAGCAAGATAAGATGTTCATGTTGGGGATACCAGATTTACAAGTGAAATGCCTAGAGAAACGATTCTCGCTACGGACGCGCGCTTTAGAACTCTATTTTCTTCTACAAACTAGGATGATTAAAGAGAGATGAGAGTTGGAAAATTCATTACACAGCCTGTACGGCAGATAACATAAATACGAGGCTAACTTTTGAAGCTGAAGTTATTTTAATCAGGTTGCGGCGATCAGAATTGAAACGTGTTCTTGCAAACTTCATCACCGCCTTGATCCGTTGGACCATATCATTTACCTTTAATTTGCATCCTGTGGAGATGAGCAACTACTGAGTTGTTATTTGCGGCCTGTGGAGATGAGCAAACGCTGTTAGTAAAGACAAACTCGTTTCTGCGTCATCTTTATATACGTTGTTCAGGTCGTAGGCTGATGAATTAGCATCCTGTATACTGGATTACTGACTCAAGCCAGTCACCATTTTTTTCCTGCAATCCACACAGTTGAACCGAAAATAAATTATGTGTCCATGCCACCTGATCCCAGAATATTTGAACTTTATTGCTACTCCATCCCCGTTGTTTCTTTCAATTACATTTTGACATCTCGACACGGCCGTCTCAACAACATAAATTTGATTCATAACTTTTGTATCAAATACGACGATTTAAAAGTAGGGGATCGAACAGTCTGAACGTACATGGTACAACCAGTTTTAATTGCAAAAGCTGCATCTTTAGTGATAAAAAAAAATGGAATCACGTGAAACATCGAAAAAGTTCGTGAGCAGAGCTAGCCAAAGCGCTGTGGATGCAGCTACCTAGCAAGGCGCGCCTAGGCGGCTATGGTGCGGCCACCGTCGACGCAGACGACCTGCCCGGTGATGTAGGACGCGGCCGGCATGCAGAGGAAGGCGACCAGGGACGCGATCTCCTCAGGCTCGCCGAGGCGTTGCATGGGCACCCGCGTCATCTCCGTCTCCGCAAACTTCTTCACCAACTCTGGGTCCAGCTTTATGCCGCTGGTTTTGGTGATGTCGGTGTGGACGCCTCCCGGCGCGACGCAGTTGACGCGAACCTTGTCCTGCGCCCACTCGGCGGCGAGGCTCCGGGTGAGCTGGTTCATGGCGCCCTTGGTCGCCGAGTACACGGACAGCGCCGGGTAGGCGACGAACCCGGCGATGGAGGAGATGTTCACCACGCTGCTGCTGCTGCTGCTGCCGGCGCCGCCCGACGCCGCCGCAGCGGCCTCCCGGAGGAGCGGGTGCGCGAGCTGGGCGAGGTGGAAGCTGGACTCGAGGTTGGTGGCCATGAGGCGCGCGTAGTCCTCCGCCGTGCAGCCCGTCGCCGCGCCGAAGAAAGTCTGGCCAGCGTTGTTGACGAGGATGTCGAGACGGCCCCCGAACTCGTCGCGCGCCGCGGCCACGAGGCGCTCCCTGTCGCCGCGCACGGAGACGTCGCAGACGGACCCCGTGACGCGCGCGAGCCGGTCGTCGGCGCCCCAGCGCCGCAGGCACTCCTGCAGGTCGGCGTCGCCGCGGGCGCACGTGTGGACCCGCACGCCGAACCCCGCGAGCTCCTCCACGATCGCGCGCCTACGACGTCACCATTCGAACGTTAACATTCAACACGTACCGAAGCATCGGCGATGCCAGCGCGCAAGGATGCATGGATGCTTACCCGATTCCCTTGCTTCCTCCGGTGACGAGCGCCGTCTTGCCGGCAAGGCTCCACCGCTCCTCTCTGCTTTGGGCGGGTGCTGCCATGGCACACGGTTTTATCAGTTAAATTGTTTTTTCTTTCTTTCTGAACCAGTAGAGAGATATCGATCTCACTGTATAAGCGGTTTCGAGTATATATACGCATTTGCGAAAGATAACAACTTGCATGCGACAAGGGGCAATCCCATCGCATTGGATTCTCCTCCGCTGAATGCATAGATGCCTTCGTCGGTGCTTGTTTGTTGGCTTTATGCTCTGTTTGCGTGTATACGCTCGGCGACTGCGACGTGTGCGTATCCAAATTGTAAGGTTACGTCACTTGCATACCCCGGAGGATCAAGTCGCGTTGGCACTTACGTTTAACTATAGAGAATATCGTCTCCAGGTACCAGGTCTTCCTTTTGTTTACACGCCGGCAACTCAACCTACGATTTTTTTTTTTTTTTTGGTGCAAAACTTAACCTACGAATTGGAATGTGAGTATGTGACATCACCCAGGGGAATTTGTACAGAACATGTGGTGCGCTCATTGAGAATCGAAGGAAACAGAGTTAGGAGTCATGGCCCACGGGCTCCTAATCAAACTGACTGGGCTTCACTTCTCCGGACGATAAGCTCGGATTTTTTCGAGTATGTTCCTGATTCCGTTATTCCTACGACTGGCATGTCCTAGGCTGAATCCAAGAAGTAGTAAGGGCGCAATTTTTTCTATGACAATTATCAAGAAGAAGAAGAAGATAAATGCCCAACCATCAAAGCCAAACCTCGCATCTAGGATCGATCATGGCTGGCATCGCCCGCCGCAGAGGAGCTGCAGCGGAAAGGCTACCCGAGGACGTCCTCTTCGAGATCTTCTCCCGCATCCGCAACTTGAAAGACCTCTTCCGATGCGCCGCCACGTGCAAACGGTGGCTGCGGCTCTTCACCAACCCGGACTTCCTTCGTCAGCTCTGGCCGGAGCACGATCGCGCGCCTCCGCTCGTCGGCTTCTTCTCTAACGAGTATGTGAAGACGATACGTAGGAGGCGTGACGGGTCCTCCTCCTCCGTGCTCTTCATGCCGATTCCGGATTCGCCGATTGGTTCTAGCGACGACAGCTGCACTATCGCGTCCTTCGTCCCCGCCGACCACGCCGTCAGCAGCTTCGCGCAGCACCTGGCCTCACGCCGCGGCATCCTCCTCACGCGCTTCCGTGACATCAACCCCGATGGGGGAAGGTGTCAGACCCAATTTCTGGAATCTGATGTGCATCAGTAGCTGATACGCACAAGAACACACAAGAACACAGATATGATAATCAAAAGTATATTTTGAAATAGTAAATAAATAGTATACCTGATAGATGACACCTTTAGTGGTGGTACGACAAGGATTTATAACTATCCAAGTCCATCCGATCGACTAATGGTGAAGCAGACAGCGGAAAACCATCGCCTATAACCACAAACAGACTTGGGAAACAGAACCGAAAACCCAAACGTCGTCTTCACCTACGTAGTCTTCTCCTACTAAACCAACAATTGCAAACACGTGAGTACATAAGGTACTCAGCAAGCTCTACACTACTCAAGGGTATAAAATACATGCATATATGGTCTTAGCAAAGAATAGGTTGTAGGGTTCATTTGCAGAAAGCAAACTTTATGTAGGGTTTCAGCAATCAAGGATCATAGATAAAACAGGGGATTTGATTGTCATATTTTAGTTGGTTGGCCCTGGGGGAGGATGAACATTCCCGCCAGTTCCCAAGTTTTAGTTGGGCCCTCTGACACGAATGTCATAACGACCCGGCTCACCAGCCAACACTTCCAAAACACGGGCGTCTATACACCCACTCACACATCAAGGAGTCATAGAGGTGGCTACTCAATACGAGCTCATAACATAAATGTGTCATATGCCGTGACAACGTCCATCCGGATGAATTTTATACTCTGCAGAGGTTGTACACTTTTCCCACAGGCTATGCACTCTTGTACGGAGAGTAACATAACGCCTCAATCATCTTCTCCGAGTAGTCCCACAAGCCCACCACGAGGATTAGGAGCTTCCAAAATCAAAGAGGTGTACGACACCATTGGCCAAGAGTACGGGTATTCCTTCAAAGTGCTCCTAACGCCCGTTTGCCACTACCAGCCACCAGATGGAACTTGCTTGCAGGAGTACCAAGAAGGTAGGAAGAGGTCCTGCCCATTCAGGGTCTGTGGTTGTACGGAAATCATTATGTTTACAGTCGCAAGAACCGGTCCTTATATGGCCGAGCAAGCACCATGTCCCACACTAGGGGTCTATCACACCATCAACAATTCACTAGTGGCCTTGCTCGCAGTCCAACCCATCCCATGCTCATCACCAACATCATCATCACCCTAGTTTGTTGCTACTCCCAACCCCATATATTACTCACACCACCAAACTCGTTTAACGCATTTATGAAAGCAAGTATGTGAGTATGATGTAGCAATGTAGAAACATTGCGAGGGGTCCTAAGCAGTTTCTAGTAGCAAGGTGAATGTATCATCATAGAAATGATGGAACAATCCTAAGATTATCAAGGTGATGGGTAAACAAGGGTAAACAAGGATCTGTATATTAATGCCTAATACGGAGCATTAATATCAGTGAGCAAGTAGGTCAATAACTACACAAACAGTAAAATAACAAGTAATGCATAGTACGAGAAGGCCATATGGGTGCATTGCGAAAACAGTAGGTGTCTAGGTTATCCTATTCTTCGAGTTCTAGGTCTTCAGACTCTTTCGTCAAAGTCGATGTCTTCAAGTCCCTTCTCGAAGCTTTTATCTTCACGTTATCCTATTCTTCGAGTTCTAGGTCTTCAGACTCTTTCGTCAAAGTCGATGTCTTCAAGTCCCTTCTCGAAGCTTTTATCTTCCGACTCGTCCTTCGGCTTGTTCTCGAACTTCTCGTAGTCTACACGTATTAATGCTAAAATAAATACTAACGCATAAACAAAATAAGCCAGGTAAAACCAAATAAGAATCAAATAAAATACAAGAGAGAGTTTGGAGGACATGGTTGGGTCAGAGAGCTGAACACAGATGAGTGGGACAAGAATCATTGAAATCGGAGTTTGAACGGTGAAGATATGGTTTAAGGGGGGGGGGGGGGGGGGGGGGGAGGGCTTAGAGGGGTAACTATGACAAATTTGTGTATGAAGGGTGTTTGTAAAGGTTTGTGAAGTAGCACCAAAGGATACTATGCGTTTCTACGAACGGGTGAGCGCAAGAATCGCTCGAAACAGAGATGTGGTTGAAAAGATATGGCTATTTAAAGGTTCTAGGGACTTAACTGTAATTACAGAAACATTTTGAGGGCTTAACAGTAAGAACATAAAGGTGCTAGGGATTTAACGGTAATTACAAAAGTTTAGGGGCTTTGGTGTAAAAAATACAGGGGCTAAAAGATTAATTGCAGAAAAGTTTAGGGGTGTTTCTGAAAAAAAGGTAGGAGCTAAACATAATTACTACAAAGATCAGGGGCTCATCTGCAAAAGTACAGGGCCCGGGGATTTTCTAGGATTTCCAGATTATTTGTGTACTGGAAAAGGTCTGTTAAATCCGGGACGTTGGATCTGGAATTGGCGGCTGAGATTTAAAGAAACGAAGGGGTAAGTTGGCTTCTAATCTTGGACGTTGGTTGAGAAACGGACGGCTGAGGCTTCTCCGGTCAGGTGGGTGGCGGCCGGAAGCTGCGTGGCGGTGGCACCTTGGCTGGGCTCGCCGGAGTTCGCCGTTCCGGTGCTCCGGTGGGTCATTTTCGAAATGGTTTGAACTAGGAGAAAGAGGAAGGGACGGCGAGCTCACCAAGGGGACGCATCGACGTCAAGGAGGACGGAGATGGGCTAGCGCCGGTGAGGGGCGGCTTGCGGCGGCGGCGCTCGGCGAGGAGGGTGCTCCAGTGGCTGAGCGTGGCGAGGGAGAGGCGCGTGAGGTGCTGCGCGTTGGCGCGGAGCTCGACGACGTGACGTCGTTGACGTAGGAGGCAGGGACGCGCCGGCGATGATGGGGCGCAGCGCTTGGCGGTAACGCGCGGCGAAGCGGTGCGCTCGCGCGTCCGCGGCCTGAGACTCGTTGAATGGTGGTGACTAGGTGGTATAGGAGGCGACGGGCTACACGTGGAGCTAGGGTGCGGAGGGAGAGAGAGCTCACCGGCGGCGAATTGCTGGCCGCCTGAGTTGGGGAAGAAATGGGCAGATTGAGAAATTGGAGGAGGAGGGAGGGTGATTCTCAGCAAGGTGTGGTCGAGGGAGGGCGTGGTGGTGCGGCGGTGCTCTGAGGGGGTTTAAATAGGGCGCGGGGTGGCCGGAGTGGCGGGAACGCCGAGGATTGCGGCGAGGACTCATGTCCATGCGAGTTTGAAAGGGAGCGGGCAGAGGAGTGGGCACGTTTGCGAGCGCACGTGCTCGAGGCGCGCGGCGTGGAGCACGTGGGGGAATGTCTGGCGTGATGGCTCGGTGACGCGTGGCACTGGAGGCAGGAGGCGATGGGCGGGCGGCGCACGCGGCGGCGGGTGTCCATCGCGCGGCGCGGCGCGGTGCGGTGCGGCGCGGGTGAGAAGGAAGGAGGCGCGGTTGGGCTGGCCTGGGCCAGGCTGGGCTGGGAGAGGAAGACTGGCGCGCGGCCCAGTGGAGCGGGGAAGGAGAGTGGGCCGGGGAGAAGCGGCCCAGCGGAGCAGGGGGGGATGGAGAATGGGCTGAGGGAAATCGGCCCAGGAGCCGGGAGGGAACAGGAAATGTTTTGAACATTTCCAAACTCGATGAAATTCAAATAAAAACCAAATACACTCCAAATTGGCTCAAACAAAATCAAATAAATTCGCAAATTCAAACCTAAGATTCTAGCATCCATGTTGTCAAGTTCCATTTTTAATTTCCTACTAAAAATTCCCATTTTTCCTATATTCTTGATCTAGTATAGTTTGGACTTTTTATTTTTGAAAATGCTAAATTTGAATGAAGGCATAAATCAAACACTTGAGCACAATTTCATATTTAGGAAATTTACCATTCTAATTAATATTGAACTAATTTAGTGCATTTTATTTTGAAAATTCAATTGGAAGGTAAGTGTAGGATCAAAAATTTTAATTCGGAGTGATTTTTTATTTCTTTTGAATTTTGGGTTGTGACAGAAGGACCCACTTCCGGTTCGTCCTTTGCGACCCCATCACCGGTTCGTCCTTTGCGACCCCATCCTCACTGCCGGCGACTTCGATCCCAGCCACGACCACGCGCCGCGGCGCCTCGTGTCGACACGGCGGCGGCTCTCCAAGTTCTCACAGCGGCTCCTCGTCGGCCTAGGCAGCGATGACGATGACCGTCACGTGCACATCCACACGTACTCCGCCGCCACACGCAGTTGGAGCTTACCCGTCATCTGTATGCCGGCTAACCTTGCCTACTTGCAGGAGGCGACGAGGGCCGCGATCGTTCACCGGAGCTCTGCATGCGGGCTCTCCGTCGACGACCGTCTCAATCAGACTTCACCGCGGTACCTGCACATGCTATGTGTGGAGATAAACTCGGGTCGCGCCTCCTTCACCAAGCTGCCCGTCCGGTTCGATGGGCAGCCGCTCCTTTGTGTCAGCCGAGACAACAGACTGTTGATCGCTTGCATGCATGCTACTCACGTCGATGTTTGGAGCCAGCAACAAGAAGGAAATCCTGCGGCGTGGATCCAGACTTCTCAGGTGTTCAAGGTATCATCGATGCCGCTGGACCCACAATTCGCGGGGCTGGAGTTCCGCAGTTGGTATTACATCCACAAGGGAACAATAATGCTGGTGGTATACCGTTATCTCAACGCCATCTTCGTTGTCGACCTCGAGACGGGGGCTATGGAGAAGGTCATGGACTTCCCGCAGTCACCTCCCAGAAACTATCTTCCTTACACCATGGATTTGCCGTAGTTATTTCTGAGTCAGCTTCCTTTTGGTAGAGGCTATTAATTAATAGGATTTGCTCCTTCTCAGCTGACCAAGTTTTTGTGGAACCTCTCAGTCACATTTTTGAAATATACAAATTGTATGTGTGGAATATTTTTTTTGCGAAGGTGGAATATTTTTTTTGTGAAACTGAACATTTAGTTCCTACATGACTAAAATCTAACATTATATTCTTTGGTCACATTCTACGGAACAAATAACATGCATGCGTGGAATATTCAGTGAATATCTTGATTGTTAAATCCCTATCTAATGGTTGAAAAAGTGTCTGAGAGATTAGAAAAATCTAAGTCACCTGAGAAGGATAATTAATATGTTTTTACTCCTCGCTAAGAAAATATTAATACCTTTTTTTTACATGATAGGAAAAATAGAGAGTTACGAATTGGAAAGGGAAATTTCAGCGTGACATTACGCTGGGAGAATAAAAGGAAAACAGACTTACGTATTATGGCCAACGGGCTCGAGTTAAGACACAATTGCTCTGCTAGCGCGATGTCCAACGCCCACGGGAAGAATCAAACTGAACTTTTACTAATAATATATAGCTGGGCTTCGGTTCTCTGGACGATTAGTTCGGATACTTCCGAGTTTGTTCCTGATTCCTGAATTACTCCTACCACGAGCATGTAAGCTGAATCCAACAAGTATGGGCACATTTTTACTATAAAAACTGTGAAGAAGTAGAAGATAAAGGCCCAAACGATCAAAGCCAAACCTCACGTTGTCCTTCGATCGATCATGGCGGCTGGCATCGCCCGCCACAGAGGAGATGCAGCAAGCCTACCCGAGAACGTCCTCTTCGAGGTCTTCTCCCGCGTCTCGAGGTCTTCTCCCGCGTCCGTAACCTCAAAGGCCTCTTCTCCTGCGCTGCCACGTGCAAACGGTGGCTGCGACTCTTCACCGACCCGGACTTCCTCCGTCAGCTCTGGCCGGCGCACGATCGCGCGCCTCCGCTCGTTGGCTACTTCTCTAACGGGCATGTGAAGACGATACGTAGGCGTGACGGCTCCTCCTCCTCCTCAGTGCTGGACTTCACGCCGATTCCAGAGTCTCCGATCGGTACCATCAATGACTGCACTCTGGTCTCCTTCGTCCTCTCCGACCACGGCTTCAGCAGCTACGCGCTGATAGAAACTGTACAATAACTAGCAGTAGATATAGCGGGTCCCAGTGTCTGTTCTAGTCAAAACATGGGTTCGGATCTGGATCTAGGAGAAAGGGAAAAAGGGATGCATACCTTCGTGTGTAGCAGGAGCCGATGCAGTGGCCATGGCGACGACGGGCGGCGGCGTCGGGGCAGGGGTGCGGCGCGAGGGATGCCTGTAGCCCTCGGGTCGGTAGCGGCACTGGCCCGGCACGCCGGGTCCGAGCTCCGGCCACCACGTGGTGACGGCGGCGGGCTTCCCGTCACTGGCTGCGCCCCCTCCTTGATCGGGTTAGGGTTAGGGTTTGTTGGTGGGTGCTGCGCTCACGGTCAACCTCGTAATCTGAGCCGCCGGCGCCCACCTCTTTATATGGCGCAGTGTGACAGGGGCCCACCAACCAAGGGTTGGGTTGGGCGCCCCCGATCAGGACGCGATCAAGGGCCCAAGGCCGTTGGACCTTGGTGGGTAGAGATCAATCTAACAATCTCCCCCTTGATCTCATCTTTTATCCTTTTCCTTTTTCTTTTTCTGTTTCACTTGTCTCGTCGTAGATTAATGCATAGAGCATGTCTCATCGTCACGGTCATATCTCGCCGATAGAATCAACAGCTACAATACACGCCTCCATTCTGAAACAGTTTTTTATTCTTTTTGGGCCTCTTTAGTCCAGAGATCATAGGCTGTCCCTTAAAACCATGCCGGCTACGTGCTCCTTGAACACGCTGGGTGGTAAGCCTTTCGTTAGCGGATCCGCGAGCATCTTCTCTGTACGTATATGCTCGAGACTTATACTTTGATCTTGGACTCTATCTTTCACAACATAATACTTTATGTCAATATGCTTGGTAGCGGCACTTGACTTGTTGTTGTGTGCATACGAGACTGCGGGTTCATTGTCGCAGTACATCTTTTGTGGTCTTGAGATGTCGTCAACCACTCTTAAATCGGGTATAAATTTCTTTAGCCAGTTCACCTGCCCTACGGCCTCAAAACAAGCAATAAATTCTGCGTGCATTGTGGACGCTGCAGTGATAGTTTGCTTGCAACTTTTCCATGATATGGCTCCTCCCGCGAGAGTGAACACATATCCTGATGTCGATTTTCTGTTATCTCCTGCAAAATCAGCATCTGCATATGCCGTGATTTGCAGAGAATCTGTTCTTCTGTATGTCAACATGAGGCCTTTTGTTCCTTGCAAATAGCGCAGAACTTTCTTTACCAACTTCCAATGTTCGGGTCCTGGATTACTCTGGAATCTACCAAGCAACCCGGTAACAAAAAGCAATGTCAGGGCGTGTGCACACTTGTGCATACTGTAAGCTTCCGACAGCTGAAGCATATGGTACCGATTTCATTTGATCTTTTTCATATTGATTCTTTGGACATTGAAAGTCCCCATATCTATCGCCCTTGACTATAGGAGCAGGTGAGGCACTACATTTGTGCATATTGAATTTCTTCAGGACTTTTTCTATGTATGTCTTTTGTGATAGTCCTAATACCCCCTTTGATCTGTCTCGGTGAATTTCAATTCCTAAGACGAATTTCGCTTCACCAAGATCTTTCATTTCGAATTGTGAGGACAAGAATTTCTTTGTTTCTAGTAGTAGACTGACGTCACTGCTTGCAAGCAGGATATCATCCACATACAGGATTAGGAAGATATACTTTCTATTCTTGAATTTTGCATATACGCAATCGTCCTCCACATTCTGTTCAAACCCGAAACTTTTAATCGTACTGTCGAACTTCAAGAACCACATTCTTGAAGCTTGCTTTAACCCATAAATCGATTTCTTTAGGCGACATCCCATCTTTTCTTTTCCTTCCACGACAAAACCTTTCGGTTGTGCCATGAAAAACTCTTTATCTACATCCCCATTTAGAAACGTCGTCTTTACATCCATTTGATGCAATTCTAGATCAAAATGAGCCACAAGGGCCATAATGACCCTGAAGGAATCTTTACATGAGACTGGAGAAAATGTCTCATGGTAATCAATTCCCTCCCTTTGCGTATATCCTTTTGCCACAAGTCGCGCTTTAAACTTCTCTATATTCCCTTAAGAGTCATATTTAGTTTTGTAGACCTATTTACAGCCTACTGGCTTGACTCCTTCAGGAATTTCTACTAAGTCCCAAACATTGTTGGTACTCATCGATCTCATTTCATCTTACATGGCTGCCAACCACTTAGATGAATGCTCGCTTCTCATGGCTTCTTCAAATGAGGTAGGGTCATCCTCCATTTGATATTCTTGACAACTCTCAGTGTTATATACTTCATAATCACTGGAAATAGCCGACCTCCTTGCTCTTTGAGACCTTCTAGGGGCCTCTACATTTTGCTCATTTTCTATCGGAGGTTGTACCTCTACGTCTGGAGCATTTTCTATTGGAGGTTGTTGCGGCTCCCCTTGTTCTGCAGCAATGGGCTCTATAGGATCCTGAGGGACAGGTTCCACATTTTCATTCGTTGTTGCCACAGGAGGAACCACCACAGGGGCTGACATCACAGTGTCTCTCACTGTCGGTGCAGCCACAACGGGCAGTGAGAAGAAATGTTCTTGAATCACTGGATTGGGCGCATACACCCGCTTCTCCTCAAGATCAATCTCTCAAACTGCCACGCTCCCCCGAACCATTTGTTCTTCTAGAAAGGCAGCGTGTCTTGTTTCTATAAACTTTGTATATCTATCTGGACAGTAGAATCGATATCCTTTTGACTTTTCTGGATAGCCAATAAAATGGCAAGTCTCTGTTTTGGGATCTAACTTCCCAATATTCGGGTTGAATATTTTTGCCTCAGCAGGACTCCCCCAGACCCGTAGGTGTGCTAGTGAGGGCACCCTTCCTGTCCACAACTCATACGGTGTTTTGGGCACCGATTTACTGGGTACTCTGTTGAGAATATGAATGGCGGTTTTTAATGCCTCCATCCACAAGCTCACTGGCAGTGTCGAATAACTGATCATGCTGCGCACCATATCCATTAGGGTACGGTTGCGTCTTTCTGCCACTCCATTCTGCTGAGGCTCGCCCGGCATTGAATACTGGGCTACTATGCCTTGTTCCTGTAGGAACCTTGCAAAAGGTCCTGGAACTTGGCCATATGGGGTATGCCGACCGTAGTATTCCCCTCCACGATCAGATCTTACTACTTTTATCTTTATACTGTGCTGATTTTCGACTTCAGCCTTGAATATCTTGAATTTATCTAACGCTTCTGATCTTTCTTTGATAGGATAAATATATCCATAGCGGGAATAATCATCTGTGAATGTTATGAACGAATCATAGCCATCTATGCTCTTTACTGAAAATGGAACACAGATGTCGGTGTGAATTATATCTAAAACACCCGTGCTCCTAACAGCTCCTTTCTTTATTTTCTTTTACATATTTTCCTTTTATGCAATCAATGCATTGTTCTAAGTCTGAAAATTCTAGCGCGGGAAGAATATCATTTTTAACGAGTCTTTCTATTCTCCCCCTCGAAATATGGCCCAAGCGACAATGCCACAATTTCGATGATTCGTTATCTTTTCTCTTTCGTTTTCTATTATTATCTGTTGATGAGGATATGGTTGCATTCACATCACATACGGAATTCACACTTTCACGCAGCGATAACAAATAAAGATCATTTCTCTTAAAAGCAATAGTAGCAACTCTATTATTAATCTCTATTACACATCTGGAATTACCAAAATGACAATCAAATCCATCATCATCTAGACGAGACACACTTATTAAGTTTCTCTGCAAAGTCGGTACATAAAAAACATCTCTAAGGAATAAATCAAAGCCGGTGTCAAGCTCTAAAAGAAGATCTCCAACTGCTTCGACATCTGCCTCGACTCCGTTGGCGACTTTAATTTGTCTTTCGCTTCTTTGAGTGGCTCTCGTCGAACGGAATCCCTGTAAAGAGTTTGCAACATGAATAGTTGCTCCTGAGTCAATCCACCAAGTAGATTTCGAATAATCTATATACAGGGATTCATTTACAAATGAAATAATGTTCTCACCTCTCTTTTCCATGATCATCTTTAAGTACTTGGGACAATCTTTCTTGTAGTGTTCCATACCCAAGCAATGCATGCATTGGTCTTTTCCCACAGTAAATTGTCATTCTTTAGGTCTATGCTGCTGGGAGGACTGTCCCTGGAAAGGCTGTGGACCTCTTGCCTGAAACTGCTGAGGACCTTTTGCCTGAAACTGCTGAGGACCTTTTCCCTTAGAGGAGGAGGAGGAAGGATTCCCATTCTTGTTCTTCACATAGTTGATGGAATTCGGGGGCAATCTTTCCTCTTTTTGCACACACATTGCAATGGCCTTCTCTATGTCTCATTTCTCTGGGGACATGTTGTACCCAACAATGAAGGTGTCAAAGGTCTTTGGCAATGAAGCAAAAATCAAATGGACAATGTGATCATCCTTGAAAGCAAGGTCCATTGGTTTAAGCTTATTGTTTATGCTCACCATGCGATGTATGTGCTCTCTTATCCCACCTACCTGTGTACCTCTCTGTTACCAGCTGTTTTATCAACTGGGTAGCATAAGTCTTTGAAGAGCCAGTATATTGACCCTTTATCTTCTCAAGGTACTCTATGACAGTGGGACAATCTGTGATTGACCCCATAATGGAGGCCTCTATTGTGTTCTTTACCACAGCCAAACATTTCTTGTTGGCTGAGAACCATCTGGCATGATCAACATCATACTTGTCTTTACTTGCCTTGTAGGCAAGCTGTCTGGCTGACCAATCAGCATCTGTCTCTGTATCTCCTCTTTCTGGCTGCTCAGGAGCAGCAGGAACTGGTGAAGTGAGAATCCAGTCCATGTCATTCACGGTGAAGAACAAGTCCAGCTTCTTGTACCATTCACCGTAGTTCTCTCCTTTCAGTATCGGGATATCCTTGATTGACATGATCATGGATAACCCTCCTGAAAATAATCCAAATCAAGTGAGAACATTTAAATATGATAACAATTATGCATTAAAACTTCATCACCGTTGGGAAGAAAAGGAAATAATGCATGAAAAACTTCTATAAAGTCATAACATTGCTATAATCAACGTTGGTCAGAAAATAATAACATTATAACTGAATCTGAAAAAATCCATGTCTTGAAATTTAAATTCTCCCGTTGGTTCGAATTTAAAAACAAGGCAAATTCAAATTAAATCTATATTATCTATGCAGCGGAAACATTATAATCTGTAGTAAAAACTTAAACAGAGGCATAAACTCAACTTTTCTAGTCCCTGGAAAAATTATCTCGTTGGTTCAAATTTAAACAGAGACGAATTCTATCAAATTTCATTCAAAAAATGCTTCTGGAAAAGTTTAAACTAATTCTGGAACAATTTCTATTCTGTTTTCTGTTTTCGGCCCGAAAACCGACTAAACTGAATACGGCCCAGCCCAGCAACGCGTCCCATACCGCGCGAAAGCTACTCTGCGGCCCAGCCCAGCTGCGCGAAAATCTGAAGAAAAAAGGAAAAACAGCGCGCAACGTGGCCCGCGCGAAAGCGGCGCCAAATGGGCCGGCCCAGCCCAGTGGCGGGTTGTCTCACCCCCGCTTCAATCTGAGCCGTCAATTGAGATGAACGGCCAGCATCGATTCGAACTCGTTTAAAAAACGCGAAAAAATCGGAGACCCCGAAACCCTAACTCCATTCTTCTTTCTCTCCCTTTCTCCTCCCCGGGCAGCGGCGATGCGCGAGCGCAAGGCGACGGCGGCGGCTTGGAGAAATGAAGAAAAGCCGGCGCCGCCGCAGCCCCACTCGCCGGCGGCGCGTCCACCCGAGGGTGAGCGCGCCACCGTCGAGCGGCGCTGTGACGGTGCCTTTCTGCGCGCCGATCAACGGCTCTGTTTCTGTGGCGCCGTCGCCTCGCACGTCGGCGACCGGCGGCGAGCGGCGATGGCATCTGGCCGCACGATGGCGGTGGACGGCACGGCGAAACAGGTAAGTACCCGCCGGCCTTCCTCTGTTCTGTAGGGTTAGGGTTAGGGTTCCGTCCTTTGAATCGAAACAAAAACAATCACCTCCTTCTAATCTCTGCGACCCGATCTAAACTACACGCTAGCCTAGGCTCTTGATACCATTGATAGAAACTGTACAATAACTAGCAGTAGATATAGCGGGTCCTAGTGTCTGTTCTAGTCAAAACATGGGTTCGGATCTGGATCTAGGAGAAAGGGAAAAGGGGATGCATACCTTCGTGTGTAGCAGGAGCCGATGCAGTGGCCATGGCGACGACGGGCGGCGGCGGCGTGACGACGACGGGCGGCGGCGTCGGGGCAGGTGTGCGGCGCGAGGGATGCCTGTAGCCCTCGGGTCGGTAGCGGCACTGGCCCGGCACGCCGGGTCCGAGTTCCGGCCACCACGTGGTGACGGCGGCGGGCTTCCCGTCACTGGCTGCGCCCCCTCCTTGATCGGGTTAGGGTTAGGGTTTGTTGGTGGGTGCTGCGCTCACGGTCAACCTCGTAATCTGAGCCGCCGGCGCCCACCGATCAGGGGCGCGATCAAGGGCAGGGGCCCACCAACCAAGGGTTGGGTTGGGCGCCCCCGATCAGGGCGCGATCAAGGGCCCAAGGCCGTTGGGCCTTGGTGGGTAGAGATCAATCTAACACGCGCAGCCCCGTGCGTCGCGCCACGGCATCCTCCTCACACGCTTCCTCGATCGGCGACGGACCCACTTCCGCTACGTCCTGTGCGACCCCATCACCGGCGCGCACGACGTCCTTCCGAAGCTAGACTGCACGTGCCTCGGCTGGCACTATAACGGCTACGCCATCCTCACGGCCGACGACTTCGATCCCAGCCACGACGAGGCGCCACGGCGCCTCATGTCCACACGGCGACGGCTCTCCATGTTTTCACAGCTGCTCCTCGTCGGCCGGAGCAGCGACGATGATGGTCATCACGTGCACACGTACTCCGCCGCCAGGCGCAGTTGGAGCGCACCCGTCAACTGCGTGCCGGCTAACTGCGCCTACTTGTGGGAGGCGGCGAGCGCCGCGGTCCACCGGAGCTCCGCGCGCTGGCTCTACACCGACCCTCACCATCAGCCTTCACCGCAGTACCTGCACATGCTATGTGTGGAGATAAACTCGGGTCACGCCTCCTTCACCAAGCTGCCCGTCCGGTTCGATGGGCAGCCGCTCCTTTGTGTCAGCAGAGACAACAGGCTTTTGATCGCTTGCGTGCACGATACTCGCATCGATGTTTGGACCCATCAACAAGAAGGAAATCATGCCGCGTGGATCCATGCTTCTCAGGTCTTGAATAATGTACCATCCACGCCGCTGGAACCACAACCCACGTGGTTGAAGTTCCGCAGATGGTTTTACATCAACAAGGGAACAATGCTGGCGGTATACAGTTATTTCAACGACATCTTTGTTGTCGACCTAGAGACGTGGGCTATGGAGAAGGTCATGGATTTCCCGCAGTCACCTCCCAGCAGTTATCTGCCGTACACTATGGATTTGCCGGAGTTCTTTCTGGGTCAGCTTGCTTTTATTAGAGGCAATTAATCTATCTTTCTCTATGATTTTGTAGATGGGGCCTGCTCAATTCTACTGTAGTACTGTTCATTCGCCCTTTACCGTCGGATTACAAATACAACTTCGGCCTCCATCAAGCCGTCGATTCCCACAGTCCGCCTCCTTCCCGATTTTTCCTCCTCTCTGCCGCTCCCCCCAGCACGGTTTCTCGATCCGTCCTTGCATTCCTCCTCTTCCCTTCTCCCGATCCATCGCGCAACTCTCCGTCCTTTCTCGGATTCTGGATGATGCCGTGCTTGAGCTGCAGGGCGCCGGCAAACCATTGGCCACCGAGCTCCAGACCGGCGATCTCGCATCGGCCGTTTTCGACGGCGAGCTCGGCGCGGCCCTCGAGGTGGAGTTAGGCGGGCGACGCCGCGTCAGCGTGGAGGATACGCAGAGCGCCCTCACCGGTCGCGTTGTCGGCTTCTCATCGACCTCGGCGGCGGCGCAGCCTCGGCCACGTCCCCGCGCTGGTGCACTGTGGTTGGAGGTCGGTCCTGGCTCCACCTGCAACCGCGGCGCCGCTGCTCCCTGAGAAGCCCACTCCTCAGCCGTGCCTCACTCCGTCGAATGTGCATCAGATGATGAAGGGGAAAGAAAATGAGGAAGGAAACCATAGCTGCCGTGAATCTCATCGCCCTTCTTCTCGCAACATTCCCCAAATCCAGTAGCGAGCTCCGCCGCTGATCCCGTCACCTCATGACTCTTCCGCCTCATCCTCCTTAGCCTCCCTTTGCCTCAGCTCTTCCACGCCACGGTGCGACAACGGGTTTCCGGCACCAAGACCATCTCCATCTGCTGGCAGGCCGTTTCAGATGTTGCTTTGCTCTCGCTCATCAGTCATCACCTCAGCTTAAGCCTCGCCGGATTTTTCGTGAAGTCCACCCCTGTCTCGCCTCTTGCAGTCACGGCACAGCTCAGGCGAGCGTGATTCATTGGTTCAAACAATTTAACACTCAGATTCAAGCTTTAGGCTTCAAATATTGCCATGACCTGGATACCTCCAACTTGGCATAATTGAAAGCCATTCTGGATTATTACTCAATCGCCTATGGATGGCCTCTATCATAAACGAAAGGCTATAAGCCTATAACTGTAGAATAACTGAATAAACATATGGTATGCTGAATAAACACTAATACAGTGCCTAACGAATAGAGCTCGATTTTCTGTTGTTGTGCTTTGAGGTATCTGCGATGTACAAACTAACAAGTCATATTTTTTAAGGTACCTCAGTCCATAAACATTCAATCCAATTTCAGCATTCAATTCAATTGGTACCTCTTTGGAGCAGATTGTGAAGCTTTGTTTTAGAATTTCAATCTCTAACACATCCACACATTGGACATAGTCCGCTGTGTTGGCCAGTTGACATCGCTTTACATTTGATCTGTTTCTTTTTAATTTGTGATTATTTGCATAAGATGTCTTATCCAACATAAGTCATGATGCAATATAAACCATGCCCGTTGCCGCGGGGTCTTAAGCTAGTTAATAATAATACTTATAGTGTAGCACTACGAATTTGAACGTTTATACATCCATGAGTGAGAGCATTTCCAGCATGACTTGTAAAAGTGACTCTAAAATCTCAACTCACATTTTAATCGGACACGTCGGACCTATTTGTCTTTGGTTCATGCCATCTAACCTTATCTTCTCACTTCCCCTCTCCCTCTCCCCTCTCTCCATTAGCACAGGCGAGCCACACCCGCTTCGCCCTCTCCCTATGTGCCATCCCTCCCTCTCCCCGCGTGTCACCCTCTCCCTGCGTGCCAGCCCTTCCTCTCCCCATGTGCCGTCATCTCGTTATCCCCACGTGTCGCCTCTCTCCGCGCCGCCCCTCCCCTCCCCTGCCACCCTCGCCATCTCCCTGCGCAACCTCACGTGAGCTCGCCTTGCGCCCGGCCGGCCCGTGCCGCCAATCTCGCCTCATACCCAGCCATGGACAAGCTCGTCGCGAGCGTACCCAAGCTCGGCCATGGATGCCGCATCCAAGTGCCTAGTCGAGGACGAGCTCGTCGCGCGTGGAGCATGCTGGCAGGACGTCGCACGCAACGTCGTGCACCTGAGGCGGGGCGATACGTCTCGGTGTCGCACGGCACGGGGGCGACCTGCCGTCGCGAGGGCGCCACAGGCGCACATGGTGCGTGGATTCCAGGGTGAATCGAGTGGGATGCGGAGATGATGCGGAGCTGCCGCATCGCGTCCGCCGCCGTACCAAAACTTGCGACAGGGAAGGGGGTCGGGCGGGGGAGACAGATGTTCGACGGCCATGGCAAAGGAGGGAGGGCGTCAGCGGCATGGATTCCATGCGTCACCGGAAAGGGACCGGGATGGAGATGCGGGAGCAGCATGGAATGTGCGGGAGAGGAAAAATTAGGTGAGGCCCACACAAAATGTGACACAACTGGCATTTGGAGGCCCAAAGCTCAGGCATGAAAACAAAGCGTCTAGAGTGGAAATTCGGGGCCCTGCACGAATAATTGGAGGGTCATGTGAAAGGGGTCTTGGCCTAGTGGTTAAGCCACCCGAGTAGCACCTTTGAGGTCCTGGGTTCGACTCCCCGTGGGAGCGAATTTTTTAGGATTTAACGGCTTTGTGCTTTCAGCGGTAGACGACGTGGCCGTCGACAGCGAGGCGCCAGTGGTGACTTCGTCAATCTCGAGGATTTGCCGGCTCGGTCTTCGAAGATGCTCATAGAGGTAGGGTTTGCGTATGTGCGTTCATAGGGGGTGAGTGTGCGTGCGTTATGAGTGTTTGAGTTGTATTGTGTAATAAAAAAAAAATAGAGGGCCATATCGGGTTCTTGCTGAAGCTTTTTTTTTCCCCTCTTAAAATGAGATCCGAGTCCCGGGCTCCCGGCGGTGGCGGAGATGCTCTTATGGTACTCCCTCCGTTCTTAAATTGATGTAGCTGTTGACTTTTTTAGTTACGTTTGATCATTCGTCTTATTCAAAATATCAACTCAAGTATGTAAAATTATAAGTTATGTTACAAATTTCTTTAGTGATAAAACAAATCATAATAAAATATATGATATTTTTTAAACTTTTTTGAATAAGACGAGTGGTCAAATTTTTTCGAAAAAGTCAATGACAACGTCAATTTAAGAACGGAGGGAGTATCATGGCCCACGGCCTCCAGTTAAGACAAATAATTGCTCTGCTGGCGCGATGCTCACTGCCTATGGGCCAAATCAAACTAATGGACTTCACTTTCTCCGGCCGATTAGCTCGGATACTTTCGTGTTTGTTCCTGAGTCCATATTGTATTCCCTACGTCTAGCATGTACTAGGCTGAATCCAATAAGGAAGAATACATTTTTTTCCATAAAAAATATATGAAGAAGAGATAAATTAGTGGCCAATGATCAAAGCCAAACCTCACGTTCTCTTCGATCAATCATGGCTGGCATTGCACCAGAGAGAGGAGAAGCGGCGGAAAGCCTACCAGAGAACGTCCTGTTCGAGATCTTCTCCCGCGTGCGCAACCTGAAAGCTCTTTTCTCCTGCGCGGCGACGTGCAAACGGTGGCTGCGGCTCTTCACCGACCCGGACTTCCTCCGTCAGCTGTGGCCCGACCACGACCGCGCGCCTCCGCTCGTCGGCTTCTTCTCTCACGGGCATGTGAAGACGATACGGAGGAAGCATGACGCCTCCTCCTGCTCCTCCACGCTGGACTTCACGCCAGTTCCGGATTCGCCGATCGGTTACAGCGACGCCGACTGCACTATCGCGTCCTTCGTCCCCGCCAACCACGCCGTCAGCAGCTTCTCGCAGCACCTGGTGTCGCGCCGCGGCCTCCTCCTCACGCGTTTCCTCGACATCGACACCCGCGAGCGGAGGAGCCGCCATCGCCCCCATCACCGGCGCGCGCGACGTCCTCCCGGAGCTGGACTGCTTCGTCCTGTGCAACCCCATGCACATGCGTCGGCTGGTTCCATAACGGCTACGCCATCCTCACCGCCGGCGACTTCGATCTCAGCCACAACGACGAGCCACGGCGCCTCGGGTCACTACACCACAAACACCCTTTTTGCAACGGATATATGCGTTGGTAGATGTTCCAATAAACGTTGGTAGAGGTTTTACCAAACGTTGGCATATTTAAGCGTTGGTAAGTGGACAAAAAACCGTTGCAAAGAAGCAACGAATACCAATTGGATATTATGCGTTGGATGTTGTACAGAGCACATGGCAGCTATATTGCTCGCTGCGGAGGCTTCCTTGGTATTGTAGAAAAGATATAACAGTGGGACAACAAAATCATATAATTCAAACTCCTTTTATCATTAATTTCGTTTCCAGTATGTTACAAAAGATATGTCACGTACATATACCATACACAAAATGGGAAATGTATCTAATATCTTTGAAATATAAAATCCTAGCTACTGCTATCCCACTATGAAGTATCTGTTTTCTTGCTTCACTTGAAATCGATGAGTAAGAAGTATTCAATTGAACTCCAGGATCTGCAATGGCAATAGTTACACTGTAAGTAGCAGAGCTATGAGGATTATTATGTCAAGTATTTAACTACAAAGATAAGAAAATAATTTTCATTACTGAACTTCATATTGTTAATTATATTATCGAACAAATGATATGTCAATAAATGTCTAGACAAACACGTCTATATCTATTATTGAAACTGGGAAAGTAAAAAACAGAATTCAGCTGGGAACCTGAAAAAGCAGAGTTCAACTTGTCAGCTGGGATACTAGCCTAAGTAGATTGTTGTCTACTGGATACTAAGCCTCACTACTAATTGTTCACACAGTAAACTGGATTCCTTATGAAGCTCTATGCATCAAAACTTGGATCTACTACGACACTGAAAATATATAATTGCAGGTTTATTGCTAATATATAGTGTTGGTATTTCTATCTCAAGCTTGCACATAGTTCTGAACTCTGGTGATAACAGAGCCAGGACTGTAGATGCAAGCAACGTTTTCTGAAAATATATTACAGTGGTGAACCGTAACATCTGAAATCCTTTCAATAACAGAGCTTCCACATATCTTAGAGTAATATTATAATTTGCAATTAAAGTTAGATTGAATGCAGAAATAAAAAAGGCATACTTATATTCTTTTTTGAAAGAACATACATTCTTGAAAATAGATATCCCGACATTGCTATCATCACTCTGGCTGTGATTACTCTCTTGACACCTTATATACAAGACTGCAACCCTGTTACTTAGGGAAATCTGAACACAAAGTAAGTTACAAAGGCCAGCACTACTATGAGTTAAGAAATCGCAGGAGCAGTTGCATCTAAGAAATCACAGGAGCAGTTGTATCTAAGAAATCGCAGGAGCAGGTGCATCTACGATAAATAAGAAAATAATGAATGAAGAAACATTAACGAAAAGGGAAGAAGTCAGAGATTGCGGATGATTTTGTTACTCCCGTGTATGCCTCCATAACGACAACCACGTCATTGATCTTCCCTGCGAGGCCACCTGTGACCACCAGACTGCTCTGCTTTGCTGTCGAGTTACAAATCAAGAATTAGGGATCCATCAGAACCTATGAGAAATTCTAACGAAATAAACAAGAATCAGTTGGGGATCGAAAGAGAAGCTAATGTTTAGGAACAAAAGGGGATGGGAATCACACAGATTAGTTACAAAACGAAATCCGATCCCAATGATTCGAGGAGAATTACCTGGGAAGGCAGAAAAACTCACTGGTGAGGAAGGACGACAACTTTTCTCCAGATCTGGATGCCAATTCCACTGCCCTTGTGCCCTTGCGCTCTCTGATCTGAAGAACTCGCCGTGGAGGTGGAATCTACCGGAATGAGGAAGGCGTCATCTAACCAAATTAGAAATTGGATGGATACGGATGCAGGCTCATGCCGCGGCTGATGGGAGGGCGAAGGCGGCGGCGCGGCGCGGCGCAGCGGGAGGTGGAACCGTCGTCGGCTGATGGCACCGAACAGGATGAGGATGGGGAAAGATGGGTTATGGGCCATGGTGGAGGGACGACTGGGTCCAGGTGGGGAGATATATTGAGGAGCTGATCGGATGGCCGCAACACATTTGGGTTCCGTTGCAGCCCAAGCGTTGCTAAAGGCCGGTTGGTGTTGTAGTGGGTCGACACGGCAGCTGCTCTCCATGTTCTCACAGCTGCTCCTCGTTGGCCTCGGCAGCGATGACAATGGTCGTCACGTGCACATCCACACGTACTCCGCAGCCACGCACAGTTGGAGCACACCCGTAATCTGTATGCCGGCTAACCTCGCCTACTTGTTGGAGGCGGATTGCGCCGCGGTCGTTCACCGGAGCTCCGCGAGCTGACTCTACGCTGACCCTGTCAAGCAGTCTTCACCGCGGTACTTGCACATGCTATGTGTGGAGATAAACTCGGGTCACGCCTCTTTCGCCAAGCTGCCTGTCCGGTTCGATGGGCAGCCGCTTCTTTGTGTTAGCAGAGACAATAGGATTTTGATCGCTTGCGTGCACGCTACTCGCGTCAATGTTTGGACCCAGCAACAAGAAGGAAATCCTGCGACGTGGGTCCAGACTTCTCAGGTGTTCAAGGTACCATCGATGCCGCTGGAACCACAATCCATTGAGTGGAAGTTCCGCAGTTGGTTTTACATCGACAAGGGAACAATGCTGGCGGCGGTTTAATGATTTCAACACCATCTTTGTTGTTGACCTCGAGACATGGGCTATGGAGAAGGTCATGGACTTCCCTCAGTCACCTCCCATAAACTATCTTCCGTACACCATGGATTTGCCGGAGTTATTTTTGAGTCAGCTTGCTTTTAGTAGAACTATTAATTAATAGAATTTGCTTCTTCTCAGGTGATTAATTGAAAAATAACTCCGAACACTGTAGCTGCTGCTGAAGAAATAACTGCGAACACTGTAGCTGCTGCTGCTGCCTGTTGCAAAACCTCCAACCGAACATCTTGTAAGATTTTGTGGATCTCTCAGACATTTTTTTTTTGAAATAATCAAAGCGTGGAATATTTTTTTTGTGAAGCTGGAATATTTAGTTCCTACTACATCACTAAAATCTGACATATTCTTTGGTCACATTCTACGGAACAAATAACATGCACGCGTGGAATATTATTTCCTGAAGCTCTGAAATATTTTTATTATTATTCAGCGGAACATTGTTTTTAAGATTAAGATTGTGAGAGTGTGAAAATCTAGATGGTTCGATCCATATCCAATGGTTGAAAAAGTGACTGAGAAATTAGAAAAATCTAAGTCAACTGAGAAGGATAATTAATAACTTTATTTTACTCCTCGAAAAAAAATTGATACTTTTTTTTTACAGGATAGGAAAAACATAGAGTTACGAATTGGAATTTCGCTTCTCTGCCTCCGAGTTTGTTCCTGATTCCTGAATATTCCTACGACGGTCATGCAGGCTGAATCCAACAAGTAAAGGGCGAATTTTTTACTATAAAATTAAATTATGAATGAATAAGAAGATAAAGGCCCACACGATCAAAGCCAAACCTCACGTTGTCCTTCGATCAATCATGGCTGGCATTGCACCCCAGAGAGGAGAAGCGGCGGAAAGCCTACCCGAGAACGTCCTGTTCGAGATCTTCTCCCGCGTGCGCAACCTGAAATCTCTATTGTCCTGCGCGGCGACGTGCAAACGGTGGCTGCGACTCTTCACCGACCCGGGCTTCCTTCGTCAGCCCTGGCCCGACCACTACCGTGCGCCTCCGCTAGTTGGCTTCTTCTCTCACGGGATGGTGAAGACGCCTCAGCGCGGCTCCTCTTCCTCCTTCGCCTCCGTGCTGAACTTCACGCCGATTCCGGATTCGCCGATCGGTTACAGCGACGACGACTGCACTATCACATCCTTCGTTCCCGCCGACCACGGCGTCAGCAGCTACGCGCAGCACCTGGCCTCGCGCCACGGCATCCTCCTCGTACGCTTCGTCGACGTCGACCTCCACGAGCAAAGGACCCGCTACCTGTTCGTCCTGTGCGACCCCATCACCGGTGCGCACGACGTCCTCCCCGAGCTGCAGTGCACCTGCGTCGGCAGGAGCGGGAACGGCTACGCCATCCTCACCGCCGCCGACTTCGATCTCAGGCACAACCACTCCTGCGAGCCGCGGCGCCGGCCCGTGTCGTCTATTTCGTTGTTCTCGCAGCTGCTCCTCGTCGGCGCCCACAAGGACGACAGCCGTCACTTGCATACCCACACGTACTCCGTCGCCACACGTAGATGGAGCGCACCTGTCAACTGTGTGTCCACCAACCGCGTCCGCTTGAGAGAGGCGGCGAGTGCCGCCGTCGTTCACCGGAGCTCCGCGCGCTGGCTCTACGTCGAGGACACGCCTTTCGGTAGCTCTCCACTACAAAACAATATCCACAAGAGATACTTGCACATGCTTTGTGTCGAGATCAACTCGGGTCGCGTCTCCTTCACCAAGCTACCCATCAGATTCATGGGGTCGCCGTCGCTGCTCGGCGTCAACAGAGAAGACATGCTTTTGATCGCTTCCGTGCATGCGACTCGCGTCGATATTTGGACCCAGCAAGATGGAGATCCTACGGCGTGGATCCATGCTCCGCATATGATTCAGATACCATCGGCGGCACCGCCGGACCCACATTCCGCGAGGTGGCAGTTCCGCAGTTGGTTTTACATCGACAAGGGAACAATGCTGGCGGTGTACAGTTGTTTCAACGCCATCTTTGTTGTCGACCTCGAAACCTGGGCTATGAACAAGGTCATGGACTTGCCCCAGCCCCCTCCCAGCGGCTATCAGCCGTACACCATGGATTTGCCAGAGTTCTTCCTTCGTCAGCTTGCTTTCAGTAGAGGTTATTAACGGCATGGTTGTGTACTTTTTTTTGGAGGGGAATCATGGTTGTGTACTTGCGCACATCTTCGGTGAAACAAATACGGCGCGGTACTACTACTAGGTTACGCAACAAATACGGTTTTGGGCTTCATCGATCTCAGCCCATCTTTTGCCCAATATCCCGCCACGTTTTTTGCCATCTATATTCCTCGAAATTATCTCGTACAACTACCGTTTTATAACCGATGGGTTTATGGAATCGAACTCGAAGCCCTATCTATATACACGCATCGGTTGCAGCCAGCCAACCCCCCCCCCCCCCCCCCCCCCCCCCCCACCTCTGCAAGTACCGCGTACGTTCAAGATCGAGATTACTCAGACGATCATGGCGGGCATCGCGGCCTTACCGGACGACGCCCTCTTCCAGGTCTTCTCCCGCGTGCGCAACGTGAAAGCCCTCTTCCGCTGCGCCGCCACGTGCAGGCGGTGGCTGCGCCTCGTCACCGACCGGGACTTCCTCCGCCAGCTCTGGCCGCAGCAGGACCTTCTCCTCGGCTTCTTCTTGAACACACCAAAGAAGAGGCGTGGGAGGCAGCACAATCACACCTCCTCCTCCCCGTTGACGTTCGTGCCGACTCCGATGTCGCCGATTAGTTCCGCGGACGGCGTGTGCCGCGTGAGCTTCCCCGACAAGTACAGCCACATCTGCTACTCCGTGGATCGAGCACCTGGCGTCGCGCCGTGGCGTGCTCCTGGTTCGGTTCGTCCCTTGCAAATTCGTCGAAGAGGAGAGAAGGACACGCTTCCTCTTCGGTCTGTGCGACCCCATTACCGGAGCACACGACTTCCTCCCCGAACTTGAGTGCGCTCGCCACGGCACGTACGACAACGGCTACGCCATCATCACCGCTGCCGACTTGGACCTCGGCCAGGAGCGGGAGCAGTGGAGCATGCCGAGGCGGCGCTCCATGTCCTCACATGTGATCTTCATCGACCGCCACGACGACGACCATCACTGGCACCTCCACATGTACTCCGCCGTCACGCGAAGCTGGAGCGCACCCACCACGTACATGCACGCCAACCAGGTTTGGTTGACAGGGGAACGAGCCGCTGTTGTGCACCGAGGCGTGGCTCACTGGCTGTGCATTGGGCCCGTCGTTGTGCCCTTGTCCAGGGTTGATAGAGACCTGTACAAGCTCAGCGTGGATGCAGCTGGCAGAGGCCGTGTCTCCCTGACCAAGCTTCCCATGAGATCATCTGGGTTTCCGTTCTTCTTCGTTAGCCGAGACGACGAAAGGCTTTCCGTGGCTTGCGTGCAAGAATTCAGCGTCGATGTCTGGACCCAACACGGAGATAGTGATGCTGCGGCACGACGTGATCCAGATACCATTGCCCACGACGTGGTTGCAGCCCAACAAGGGAACAATGTTGGCGACGTACGATGCCGACAAAAACAATGTCTTGGCCCTCGACCTCGAAATGGGGGCGATGGAGAAGGTCATGGACCTGTCCGAGTGCCCTCGCCGCGACGCAAATCATTACAAGTATCTGGCGCATAAGAGGGATTTATCAGAGTTCTTCGTGAGGCAGCTTGGTGGTTTATATAGAGATTAGTCACATTGCAGTCAAAGGTATTTGAAGTAACTTGTACTTAAAAAATACATTCTTGTTTTTGCATGGAACCTACCTAAAATTCATTCGTGAATCATGGATTTGCCCGAGTTCTTCCTCGGTCAGCTTGCTTTTAGTAGAGGCTATTAATTAATACTTTTTTTACATGATAAGAAAGGAGTGATGCTACAGGTACGACCAGAATGACCGGCTCAAGTCCTACCATGGTCTGGAGTACAATCACAGCGCAGCATGGTTTTTATTTTTTATGGGAAAATTGCTATAGAGCCGACTGGCACGGTAGACTTTGTTACGACTGGATCGGAAAACTGATTTCTCCGTGATATATGAGACATTATCCTCGGATTCTGTTAACCCTTTCAAAAGCCTAAACGTGATGCTGCCTCACGTCGTTGAGAACTTTGAAGCAGTCGTAACCTGGTCGAACAAACCAGTCAGCTCTATAGCACTTCTCTTTTTATTCAATGGCTGAAGCAATACAATGTTTTTGCCCAGTCGTACACCTGTATTTCGAGTCATACGTATAGCTTTTCCCATAAATAAAACATTGAGTTCCATCGCCAAAAAAAAACATCTAGTTACGAATTGGAACGGGAATTTTCAGTGTAACTTCACGCTGGGAAAATAGACGAAACACTGAGGCCCTGTTTGGATACAAAGTATTTTTGGAGTTTTTAGACGATACCATGGTTTTGCAAAAATACCATAGTATTGAAAACTCCAAGTTATTTGGATGAGAAAATTGTTGTAGTTTTCAAAACCAAAGTATAGCTAATACCATGGTACTTTTGGAGTTTCTAAAAATCCACTCCCTACCTCTTTTTTCTAAAACTGAGAAACGGTGGCGCTGTTGGTGTACGTCGCGTGCACTTCCTTGTTAGCAACGGAAGTCATGTATAGTTTTGTTATTATTATTTCTCCTAACTATGCACATCATGATCTACTACATCGCCTTGCAATCTGAAGGTATATAGTGAACGAATGAACATGTGAAACAATTATAGATAACAAAAATAAATAGCCATACGTGTTAGTGCCAGGCTCTGCTAAATGGCTTCCTATGAGCTTAGCAAGCATAAACCGACCCATTTGAACACAGTGCTGCAGTAAAATACCAAGACTGCCAAACACGTCAAGGTTTTGGTCAAAACTACAAAATACTATGGTATCTGAAAACTGAAGTATTTTACGGATGTGACAATGAAAACCGTGGTTTTCGAATACTACAGTTTATAAATAACACAACATCCAAACAGGGCCTGAGTTACATACCAATGATACGGTATCATGGCCCACGGGCTCTAGTTAAGACACAATCGGTCTCCTTTTTTTTTGAACAATAAGACACAATTGCTCCAAATCAAACTGAACTAACTGGGGGCTTCGGTTCTCTGGACGATTAGCTCGGACACTTTCGAGTTTGTTTCTGATTCCGTATTTCTACGACTAGCATGTACTACAGTACTAGGCGGAATCCAATAAGGACTCATTTTTTACTATATAACTAGTAAAAATGCACGTGCGCCACGCACGTGTCCGACCAAATGACATTACTTGACAGGACTTTATCATAAATAAAAGTAGTATGATGTACCGTACGTATCATAAAAAAATACAGTTCTGGCACATCATTGCATTTAAGTACCATAACGACATTAACACGATAAGCTCAAGAATCTGATAAAATAACGACATTGTTTGAAATTAAAGACGCTAATTGACTTTGAGACATAATAGACATGACGTGATGTTAACAGAGGAAAGCAAATATTAAATATGAACCCATTTTCTGTCACAGAATGAAGGAGCAAAAAAAGAAAACATTTTTGACATATTCATGGCAATCAGTGGGTCAAGAAGAAAATTTATTTTGGTAAAACAACAGCTGGAAATACAATTCACCACAATGCATTTTATTTTCTGCAAGAAAATATTCCAAACAAACGCAAAAATAAATATACAAAATATGATCAATAGCAGTTATTTTAAGACATCACGTAGCAATCTGAGATGAGAAATCTGAGCGTTCAACATTCACCCACCTCTTTTTGCATGCTTCTCTTAAGAATAACCTCTTTAGTACACCACTTACTCATGGTCAATTAGGAAAAAAAAAACACAACAATCATTATCAAGCAGCAACTTTGTATCTCATAAAACAAAACAGTAAAACAATACTGGGGACATGCTTACAGATTTATAGGTGCATCCTTCTATAGACAAGGCTGCAAGTTTCAGAATCTTGAGCTTATGCATGGACGGACAGGAAAAGAGTTGTACGTTAGCTTCCTATTAGTCCCACAAACAACAAACCGAGGTGGCAGTAGCATGCAGAGTGGCACTGAAAAAAAAAAAAAGGGGCAGAATTCAAAGCCTGCAATTCTCAGAAGGATAGATTTAATGTAAACCATAGAATCAGCCTCCTTTAGTACCTGCACTGTAGAACCTTGATGGCAATCAAGGATTCAAAATTACCAACATTTTTTTTTCTCTTTAGGACTATCTGGGAATCCATATACGACTAAACATTTAAATTAAGGTCATGGGCAATTTTTATATTTAACAGCCAAAGACATCAATTTGATGGGATTTTATCACATCTCATAGAAAATGCTAATAAATCTACGTGTCAGAGAACATGGGCAATCCATATAAGTTGTAGGAAGGAGGATAAGATTAACAGACAGCATAATGTACCTTGAATCCATTGTCGGTTGTCAACTGCTACTTTGGTTTATTTGAAATGTGTTCGCCATATCCTAGCTAATCTAGAACTGGAGCCGTTCTAATGAAGTAGTAACTAACCTGCATATAAAAACCACATTTTATTCTCAAGGACAGACAATGCGGTCAGCAGATGCTCCAAACAGGGGCCAGTGCTTTCATTGAAACAAAAATAATTAAATCAGTTGAGCCTGACATTGGAAAGGACATGAAGAAAAAAATAGAAAACATGGGAAGGACTTTCATTTCAATTCATTGTTTACACTTCAGTACAATTCGAATGCATAAGGAAATCATTTTTGACATAACTAAGTCATCTAGTTCTTCATTCCCTATGAGCGGTTGCATTTACAGTTTGAGGGAGCAAGATTAATAAAAAAATAGAGCACATTAAATCAGGTATAGAGCAATGCTATAATTAAGTCCCTCCACCCCGTTGCAGTATACCGGCAGTCTTTCATACATTTTATCCTTAGAAGTGCTAGCACATCTGTGTAGATGCAGTAATACACATTAGAAAGTGTCATGTTTAGTTTTATTTTCAGGTCAGGAAAAATAAAAATAAATAACATACTCTGAAAGCTTGGAAGTGTTTAGTTGGCCTTGGCACTGCTTTGCGCCTCAATCTGCAATCCGGACAGAAATACCCTGTATTTTCCAAGATCTACAAAATAATGCCAAGTTTTAAAGGATTATTACAAGCATTAAATATATGGATAACATGTGAGCAAATTATTTCTGTTTTTTTCACTGATCATCATCTTCGCCTGTCAAAAACCCAAATTACCATGGTTGGCATCTATGGACGACACTTAATGAACCTACTCAGATCTCCAAAAAAAAAAAAAAAAACTGCTCGCAACGCATGCCGACCAAATGATCGAACCAATGTTACATTTTCAACAGACGCGGCAGCGGTGAATTCATCAAACATGTCCCAACTCACAAGAAACACAAGTTTTCTTCACCTTGCTTCTTTGTGCTGGACTGCTGGCTTCACTGGGCCTCTGCCTATACATCCCCATCAAAACGTCAGCACCGGCGCGTCCATGTTGCCATCTCTTGTCCTTCCTGCTCCTCAGTCCATGCTTCATTTAGACAACGAAATTTTAGATCTTAAGATAGTAACTTCAATTTTCTGGTCCATTGTATCACATCAATAAGAATTAAGTGAACATTCAGTATTCTCAAGCGGTCTTAAAATGACTTACTTTAAGAACCTCATTTGTGTCTGCATGGAAGACAGGAAGAGTTCTCATTGCACTGGCAGGGAGTGAGCGTCATGAGGCATCAATAGTATTTTGCATTTAACCCAGGCGAAACCAAGTACTACCTTGAGTATTTTGCATTCACGCTGTCTAAGAAAAATAACCAGGTAGCAATACAATACCAAGAGTCCTTGAGGACCAGTTGAATGCTGCGAAATAGCGAACTCCCAGCCAGCCAGTTGGCTCTGAATAGGCAAATTCCTATACACTGATCACACACATGTTCAACCAAACAGGTAATTGAAAGATTGCATGGTTAAACGAACAATAAACAGAAAACAAAGCTAATAGCGCTTACTTAAGAGATATGCCACCTCAACAAACGAACTGCTTTCTGCCAACTCTTCAATTGGATATGCCCTGTAGCGAAGAATTCCGTCATCAGTTCATCACCATCCATATTGTAACAGATGGATGAGCGAACGAGGGCTGTATTGGGATAGCCGGGGTCATAAATTTGCAGCACCTAAATGAATCGATTGATCAATCACCAGAAAACAAATCAAAATCGATGTCGGTGGACGACGAGACGCTAGAGGTGAGTGGTGGTGCCGATTGCCGAAAGGGTTCCGGGGACGAACCTGAACTGATCGTGGTTAGCTACGAATCTGCGATGGTGATTGCGTGATGTGTAGGACCGCCTCTTGCGACACCACTCGTGCATGGGGGCTGCAAGGAAGATGGACTCCACATCCCATCCGGCCGGCCCGTTTTGCACCTCCTATGTACTAAAGAGGTGGGTGAATGTTGAATGCTCAGATTTCTCATATCAGATTGCTACGTGTTGTCTTAAAATAGCTGCTATTGATCATATTTTGTATATTTATTTTTGCGTTTGTTTGGAATATTTTCTTGCAGAAATAAAATGCATTGTGGTGAATTGTATTTCCAGCTGTTGTTTTACCAAAAAAAAAAATTCTTCTTGACCCACTGATTGCCATGAATATGTCAAAAATGTTTTCTTTTTTGCTCCTTCATTCTGTGACAGAAAATGGGTTCATATTTAATATTTGCTTTCCTCTGTTAACATCACGTCATGTCTATTATGTCTCAAAGTCAATTAGCGTCTTTAATTTCAAACAATGTCGTTATTTTATCAGATTCTTGAGCTTATCGTGTTAATGTCGTTATGGTACTTAAATGCAATGATGTGCCAGAACTGTATTTTTTTATGATACGTACGGTACATCATACTACTTTTATTTATGATTAATGTCATTTAGTCGGACACGTGCGTGGCGCATGTGCATTTTTACTTGAAACAAATAAGCAGAAATAATGAACCATTGTTGTGACCAATATAAGGTTAGTATGTAATGTAAGTGACTAAGTGAGAGCAACCGTTCGCTTTCTCTAATTAATTATATCAAGCATCAGGGTGTAAGCCAGCAAGATTCGTTGCCACACTTGTCCAACACAGCAACAGTCCAAGGAATTTCGCGCGATCGGATAAAATAATATCTTATCTCTCTGCGTAGTCCTTGCAGCACGAGACAGGTTCGGTCAGATAATTAGTGATGGCTGAAGCAATCATACGTTACGTACAGCGCAACCACAAGATGATCTCTTCTTTTTTAGGATAAAAATCCGGGCTTGGGAGGAGGGTCGCCAAACTGGAGGATATTATTGCAAGTGGTCAAAGGAACAAACAAGGCATCATCGCCTGCCTGAAGGAGCGTGAACTGCGCCGAAAGCGTGGTCAGTGGTCGCCTCCGTCTGCAGCGTCTGCACCTTCCTCTCCAGCTCACTGGTGTACTTGATCTTCCTTTCCTTGGACCTCGCCGCCGACTGCCGGTTCGCCAGGATCCTGCACGGCGGCGGACACAACCAAACAGCAACTTAATCGTAAATTACACCTGAATTGCGCAAAGAAACCCTCGAAATCGAGAGCATAAGAGAGAAAGGGATCTCGAAATCTTAAATCGGAACCAAGAACAGAGCAAGCTAGCACTCTCTGCTTCCATGAGGTTGCTCAAGATGCCAAAATCAGGGGAGATGGCTAAAAGGAAGGAAATCTTCTCGCTCACCTCTTTGCGCGCTTGGGGTCGAGGAGCGCGAGCTCGGCGAGCCTCTCGGCGGGCACGGCCTTCTTGGCGTAGTCCGGCAGCACGCCCGAGAGCGCAGACTCGCCCTCGTCCATGGAGCCGCTCCTCTTATGCCCCGCCACGGCGCCGCTCCCCGCTCCCCCTCCTCCTCCTCCCTGCAGCGAGAGGCCGTCGAAGAAGGCCGCGTCAAGGGAGAGGCTCCTCATGTGCGTTCCGCCCCCACCGCCGGGGTGCCTTGGCGCCGGGGACGACGCCTGCTGCTGCTGCGGCGGCGGCGAAGGGTGGGCCGCCTGCGACGGGGGAGGCGGCGTGGGGTCGGAGAGCGAGGGCGAGTCGTCGGAGAGCGAGGGGAAGTCGAGGTCGGAGAAGGAGAAGTCCCCCTCCGGGTCGAGCAGCAGGTCGGCGTCGGGCAGCCGGATGAACGTCTTCGAGTGCGCCCGCCGGTGGAGCCCGCGCGGCAGCGGGGTCCCGAAGGGGGCGCCCGAGGACGGCGCCGGCGGCGGGAAGCGCGGGTCCATGGAGGTCAACGGCTGTCAACGCCGGCGCGGCGGGCGGGGCGGTACGGTGGCGCGGCGTGCGGGCGGGCTGGGGCGCGTGGGGATTGCTCGACGGGGCCGGAGCAGATGGGTTGGTACTACGCGCCAGGCCGGTGTGGCGGAGGACTCCACAAGGAAATTGCTGGTGGTATTGTCGCGGTAGCAGCTGGCGGCGGCGGTTGCCACCTCCACGGCTCCATGGCCTCCACCTTCAATTCATCCTCCTTGCAGTAGTACTCAGGGCTGTGTGTATGGACATCAAGATCGAGGAAGGGAACGCTGGCGCGATTTGCGGGCGAAAATCACGTATGCGAGTGCAATCGACGCCTTCCAAACGTGGGTGAATTGGAAATAGCGCAGCGTCATCAATTGCTGCTATTTTCACGTCAACCTCTTATGGAAACAAATCTCTACTACTTAATAAGTCTCAAACGGGTCGTCAGCCCAAAATTTTGAGACCTCTGCCGTTTGAATTCGGGTCGAATTCACACGAAATCAAATTTGAGTTCAGGTCAGATTAAAAGTAGATATCTTATATTTCTTGAAGCGAATTTATTAATTTGTTATAGTTTGGCTCAGTGGTGAAGACGTTAGGCTGCCATTCAACTGGTGCTTGGTTCGATTCCCAGCAACCGCACTCAGCCTGAGAGCATCTCCAACAGACTCTTTATACGATACTCATTCGGTAAATATTGTAATTTTTTATGAAAAACGCGATCCAACAGACTCGCTTGCTTGCTCTCCATTCTATCCGGCTCGGTATCCTGCCGCCCTCACCGGCCATCTTTGGCGAGCTCACGCGCCTCGCCATCGCCATTCTACCGCGCGCACGGCCCACTTTCCTGCACGGCGTTTTCCCTTCCCGCGGCTATGGCGGGAAAAACTCCATTCTTGCTGCCGGGGAGAACTCGATTCCGGCGGCGGCGGCTGTTGTTATGGACCAAAAACAAGTCAAACCGTTGCGCAAGAAAGTGAGGGACTCATGGGCACGAGTAATTGGTCTATAGCTCACCGAAGGAGGAGAAATCGAAGGTGAGGTCAAGGTGGGTCATGGCGGCCAGAATAGGAGAAGAAGCCGTCGATCTCGGCGTGCACTGTGGGAGAGAGAGGATGGGGTGGCCATGGGGAGCTGATTAGCCTTCTGGGGAATTGATTTTCAGAGGGGAGTTTGGTCTGGGACGCTTTGCGGCAATAGCTCGGCACAAGCCCGTGCAGGTGACAATGGCGACTGGCATAGAAGTAAAGGGCAGGAAGAAGATAGCAGATGGGCTTTGAGTGTTCAAATGGGCCGAACCATATCAAAATAGACCAGCTTTGGACGTTCAAATAAGACCCAATTGATGACATGGCTATTTCGAATATAGAGATTGGAAAATTTTAAAGAGCCTGTTGGATTGCATCACTTTTTTAGGAGGCTTTTAATTTTAGATACTAGCTAAAATCGAGAAATAGCTAGCTTTTTTAACTAGTCTGTTGGTGATGCTCTGACTTCCTTTTTTTTTTTTTCCCCTGGCGCCCTTGGCTCTCCGCGCCGTCCCGGGCGACGATCCGCAGCCATCGCCGCTCTGGTAGGAGCCCCCTGAGAAGAATCGTTTATCGTCTGCAAATACCAATGCTCCGATCCACGAAGAGACCGACTCTGCTACGAACTCGGCTTGTCTCCACAGACCGCTTCCATCTTCGATCCGGATGCGCCCAGCCCCAATCCCATACACGCCAAGGGTGGCGGCAACCCTGCCCAAGCTGCCGACCTCCGCCTTCTCCTCGCGCAAATCGGCACGCTCAACGGCCGCACCGATGAGGAGATGCGGCTCTACGAGGAGAGGGGTGACGACAGCGAGCGGCAGCGGCTGCAATGGCAAGGTGGCGATGGTTAGCAGCTGTGGCGGCGTCGAGCCGCAGTAGAGACGGTGAGCGGACCACCAAGGGTCGTCGTCGTCCACCGCCAAAGTATATTTACTCCTTTCAATTTTGTAGCGTCGCGCGATCCTGTCTTATGCTAGGTTTGTTCCTATGTCCATCTATTCCATCTGGATGTCTTAGATCGGTTGAGATTGGCAGTTGCGGCCACCAGAATTAGGGATTAGGGAGAATGATCCACGGGAAACTTCGATCTTTGATGGATATTATCCAGGGTTGAATACTCGGCTTGCCTGACCAAATCTTCATCTGCTTGTTGTTCAGGGACGCGAGACCTATTACCTCATCGGATCCTTGTGCAAGCATTGGGACCGCGCCACTGGTGATGCTGGTCCTGTCGAAGACATCAGAGTCGTGTGTTTACAAGCGGCTGAGCAGGGAGCAGCTTCTTGCCTCGGTGTGCCTACAAGGTGCTCAACCAAATGCCTGGGCACACTATGCAAAGCAAGGTAAATGAAAATAGGTAAATAGGTAAGGTGCCTGCAATTCCAAAGTTTCTGCCAGTGTATTTGCGTTCGACATGAATATATTTTGAGTAAGAAGCATGTGTTGTGTTCTTGGACACTGACTATTAACAAAATATTCTTTTATCGGAAACAAAGTATGAGTGCCTTTAGACTCAGAAGATTAACTCTTTGTTACATTTGGAATGTGAAAGCGTACATGCTGTTGTATTAGTTTCACTAACTGGCAGCTGAAATGTTGTGTGTTCAGTTCGACCCAGTTTGTTGTTTCTGTAACCGTGTGGCTCAACAAAAGTGCACCTCTACTTTGATTTTTATTCTTTTGTTTTATGTATCATTAGCATTTGTAACATGTGGTCACTTTATTCTTGGTTGCTTCTCTTATTTTGCAAGCATGGACGTGGTTGGAGCGTGACTACTAACTTCAAAGGTTCGCAGAAGTTTGAAACAATCAATGAGTGCCTCGTCAAAGTAACATTGCAGCTAATGTTTTGTTAATTCTATAGTGATGGCAGTTCAAAGCTTTAGATAATGCATTTGACAGATTTCTCATTTGGGACATATGTAAGGTGTAGGTTCTAGGGATAATTTACTACCTTGATGGAACTTTATTGGAAATTGAGTCTAGGTTCATTACTTGACTGCTATAGAAATTCATTGGGACCTGATAGTTTTACTTGCTGATGTATTTTATTTTTGTGGATCAACAATTTACAATGGATTTTAATAAGTAATATATGTCGAGTGCACTCTGTTGGCGTTTCAATTGTTCAGTATGAAAGGCATATAATTAACATATTTGATTTTGTATGCTTTCATTGCAGATATTGGTGCTGAAAAGAGTAGGAGGGTCAATGTTGCTGCCCTTAAAAATGTAACCTTTTCTCATTTTCCTTTTATTTTTCATAGCAAAGATAATGCCATCCTTTTGGTCCACCAAACAAATTAGTACTCAGATGGAACCAGATAAGAAGCATTGAGCTTACTTTAGTTGTTGCAACAAGGCCTTGAGTGTTTTTATTTTGCATGCAGGAACAATCTTTGTCAAGGTGTGGGTTTCCGTGACTCCTGAGTTATGGCATTTTAGCTTCCCCTTTTAAAACTTAAAAGTAATGTCACTTGAATTTGCGATCATCAAAGTATTATGCTTGATGACCTTTCTTCGAGAGGTTGAGTTGATTCAGACGACACAACATAGTTGTTCACCTTGAAATTTATATGACTACTGGACTAAATTAAGGTGAAATTTGGCGGCCAACCTGATGCTTTGATGTTCCAAACAACAAGCTTGCTGATGCTTCATTTTGAGTATTTTCTCGGATGTTGGCAGCGTAATCTGATGCTTCATTTTGAGTATTTCACTATTTCAGTGTTGTGACTTGTGGAAGTAAATCCAGGTTTAAATTGTTCAGTTTGACCAAGTATTTTGATATTTTACATAAGGAATCAAAAGTATGGTGTATAAATATGTGGAAGAGATTTACTTTTTTCCAATCTTGCTGAGACGGCATTACTTATTTGAGTCATACATGGTGGGCCAAACAAGTTGACCTGTTACACCATTTTACAAAGGGGTTTTAGTGCAAACTTTTTATGCTGCAGATATGCGTAATTCCCTTGACATATGTAGTCTCGCATTTCCCGTAGCAACGCACGGGCAAATTACTAGTCTAAACTAATAAAGCACGAGTTGCCTATCTTTTGTTGGCTTACCTAAATTTTAGATACCTAACCTCATATCCACCCTTGATTGCTATCTTGATCTCACCCCGCTGCTGCCTTCACCCTCAGATTTTAAGTAAGGTGGGGCCGTTACATAGGTGGTTACACATTACAATGGCAAAAGGTTACGTTTTATGAATCGAATTCATGTTTTTCTCACCAGCACCTGCGTACCCGCCCGCAGCACCCACCGCGACCGAAGACACCAAAATCATGTGTTTCCTATTCCGCATGCTTTCCTTCCTTCCGTGACGATCCAGCGTCTCGCATGATTCCCGTGCATTAATTAGATGCCATCCGCGCTCATTGATACCAAATTCCGGCTCCACAAATCACGCGGGCGTTTCCTCATGTGCTGCCATTCAGAACCCATCCCTGCAGTGCACCCATCGCAAACGCACGAGCAGCTCGGCCGCCTGACCACCGGCGCCAGCGGAGCTCGACTGCGACAACGCCGTTCGCAGTTCAACCCACAAAATCATAGATTTCCACCGGTGACAAGGCGGTCACGACGATGGCCCTCAAGGATTTCCAAGACGTCTCCACCTCCACCCTCGGCTGGCGGCGGCGCGATCGCGAATACAACGGCGCTCTTCTCCGTCCGTTGCCCTTCCCTCCAACCGGCAGCGCATCTCGACGGCCCCGTCCAGCGCCCCGACGACGACGACCTTCAGCTCGTCCCCGCCGACGACCTCGAGCGGCACAGCGATGACGGCGACCTCCTCCCGCAAGGCCGCGACCTCCCCAACAACACGCCGACCCGAGGACAACGATCACAATTCACAAGCTCGCCCCCGCCGGCGACCTCAAGCGGCACAGCGACGACAGTGAGATGCACCCGCAGATCCAAACAAGACGCCGCCCCGTGGATCTCGCGCTGCCGGGCGCCGGGCGGGCACTGTCCAGGTGCGGCAGTCCTCGCCTTCTTTTGCTGTTCGATTCGATTCCAGCACATTCTTGTTGTAGATGGATGTAGCTTACTGTGTTCGATGTGTGACGAGATTGGGTTCTTACCGGGACAGCGGGATGCAATTGACTGTTTAATTTATTTGGGGCCAGTGGGACTGTGTTTAGATTATTTGCGAAGTGTAGACCCTCGTATGATGAAATTCGCCTACAATTCTCGAGGAATCAGTCATCGTGGAGTCATGTCTCTGAAATTTTTGTTGATCTCTTGATGCTTTTGTTTCAGTGTCCATGGATGGAGGACTCTCAAGTATGTTTGAATATTTGGATCGAGGGGTTTTTCTGTGCATAAGGCAATTCTAACTTATATTACATTTTCAGTGTTAGTTATTTTTTTTAATCCGATGGATGGAAACATCACTGATTTTCATTTTATTCTGGGCCCTCTCTTTGTTAGTTGTTACTGTCGTGAACTGCTTTTAGTCCTTGTGGATTCCTGGTCTGTGGTGTCTTGAATCATTGGTGCTTCGGTCCTGGCTTCTTGATACACACATATATGCCCTGTGAATTGAATTACTGAAGATCGAACTGCCAGCTACAGAGACAATGGCATTTTGATCAACAAAAAATTTGTACTTTTGCAGGACTTGAAAAATCAGATGACGAAATTCTGCCAGTGAAAGAGACGACGGAGCAGCAAGTTTGGCAATTAGGCATGCAAGGATATGATGGCCATTGCACTTCCTCCTACAGAACTTCTGCAAAATAGTAGTTATCGTTAATCCAGCTCCATAATTCAAAGGTAAAATAAAGCTGCCGTTCTTTGATCCGTTTGTGGGAGACTGTAGTGTGGGAGATGCAAACTCGCAGAAAGACAATGAACCATCGTCGGGAATTCCCTTTGTTTTTCTATGTATTAAAGGCTTCACGAATCATGCTTTGCGTACACATTGCTTTGCAACGAGCCTGCAACGATGGTGTGTCAGCTCGCTAGCCTACACGAAATTTTTGTTTTGAAATAATTATACTGGAGAAAATGATGGTTCAATTTATGCTGCAGAGCAAGCTTAGATCCTGAATGCATGTTTCTGTGTATGGTGATGTTTGTTGGCTTTCAAATAAGTCGTGCTTATACAGAGTTTTTTATTCAGTGAAATACTTTTGCTTATGAACCTAGAGGAGTATCAGAGACTAAGCATCCAATGTTCATATATAGGATTTGTCAAGCATGCTAACTTATTAGAGGTTTGACCTGACAACATTTGCACTGCAGCTTTGATTTGATCAAGAAATGGAGCTAAGATATCATCTGGACTGTTGAGCTCTGAATATGTTTGGCTTGGACCCCGAACTACTTGTACAGCAAAATAATGGGTTATGATGGAGATCCAGCATGTTCCGAATACTCGTCATCAAGCATTCCTGGTAAACAGGAAGAAAGTCACACCGCGTCCGTCGATCACAAGTCAATGCCGCACTAACTTAAACACCTTATTGCGTGCCTGTCTTTTGCCTGTTCTACAGATGACGCACGGTCACGGGCTCCGCCTCTGCACTCTGGGAAGGCTTCAGGGTATAGGACGCAAACAGCTACACTTCCCAAAAAAATATTTTAAGCTAATGCATTAGAACATGAGGTGTTTATAACTCTTTTCCTCATTTAATGTGGTGAGTGCCAAAAAAGATATCTCCTTGTTTATTTTCAGGTAGCTTGTGTGTATATCTGTTCATGAGGTGTTTATAACTCTTTTCCTAGCTCGTCAAATATTCTGCTGATTTTAGATTGCTCAGATTCAATTATTGTCTTGCCACATTTTATTTGTCGCAATGGCGGCAGATGATCTGTTCAACATCTTTGACACTCATCTTAATTTTGACTGCCAGTGCACGCGTTGGCTGTGGACTTTATTATTGCAGCTATATGTGTATTTCTTCTCTTTGCATATGTCAATATGAAACAGAAAGCACATTTTCTTGGTTGTGATGGTTGAGTTTTTCTAAAATGCAGGCGAAGGCATGGGTGCCTAGCTTTTCAGAGGAAGTATTGTAAGATAGGCAAGGCTGGTCAGCGTAGCTGGATGTATATAGATTTTCTAAGGATCTAAGGATTTATTACTTGCATAGGCCAGGGTTTGAGAAAGTTGGATAACAACAGAGGGTGGCCGATAACCTACTTGCAGCGGCGGTCCAGGATCCTCAAGAAGGCCAGGGAGCTGTCCAGGTGAGAACACTCTGACATCTAAGAATTTTCTTTAACTGAAGGTAGCCAGGTGTGAACCCTAAAATAATCGACAAACACATCCTATCGCCAGAATTAGTATAACTTGAGGAATGGCAACTATAATATCCTGATGAAAGCCTTGGTATTAATTACAGAAATACTATATGCCATACAAAATAACATATTTACTGATATCTGGGCCTGTGCCCCACATATCCTTTTGTGGTGTATTAGCTAGCATTTTCTTTGGAAGTACTGTTGATGACTTTTTTATAACATCAAATCATGGTTTTCTTTCAGTGGTATGTGGGGCCAATGAGGTGTTGATGAAAGAGAACAAGGAAAATTTATTGTTCCAGAGAACACAGGGATCAATGGTGTTTTTGTTGCTAGGTAACTTGATCACGTGATGCTCCATTACGATTTGGCATTGGTTATCAAGGAAGTTTATGTCTAAGCAAGCCTACTTATTCTTCCACTGAATTGTTCTTTCCTGCAATATAACAGCAAAAGTAGTGCAATGCTTGTTAATATAAACTGGTTGGCAGACCTATATTGAACAACTCTAGAAGTTTTACTGAAGAAATGATACAGAATTGGGTGTGACCAGTTTTTGGTTAGGTTTCCTGTTTGCCAAACTCCTTAATTTTCATCATCTATACCTGCAGAAAGGTTAGCGTGGACATGTGGTGTCCAAAAGGATTTATACGTGTGCATGTGCTTATGCATAAAGGTTAGTGTGGACCTTCATAAACTAATTTAATTTCCCATGGGTAGGAAGGGTTCTTAAAGTCTTTTTCATCGATATCATACACCAGGACATAATCTTCTCTGTTTGAATAGCCAGTAATTGCATTTTTGTTTAGATTACTGTTTCCTTTCTTGCAAGATAATTTATTAACTTATCTTACCAAATATTTTGACTGTAGAAGTAAACTATGTTGCTGTTTAATTCTTTGTTGGCGAAATTTTGAATGTATAATTTATTTATTTATTTAGATGAGTTCCCTGCTGTATCTTTATTACCCTAGATATTTATGTTATTGTTTAATTTTTTGTAGGCAAATAGAAACTGGCTCATTCGGTGTTAACAGGCTTCAAATTTTCCCCATATTTTAAGTGCATGTAAGACAGGATCTCATGGCTGCAACATGGAAAAGTAAGTTTTACCATTCTAAAAATAGCTTGGGAGGCCCACAACAGTTGGTAGTTTTAGACAAACCGACGAGGCATGAGACAATCTATCTCAGCAAGGTAAAAAAAAAAATACTGAGAGTAGATTTGAAAAAATCAGCATAGATAGAAACCATGTAACAGGATTATTATTCATATAATTTATAGGCTCGACGCATAACTGTGCAAAAATTTGAAGATTACTTTTGTTCCTTTTTCTATAATAAGATTGTTGCATTATACCATTTTATGTGTACCTAGAGATAATTTATAGGCTCAATGCAATAAAATTCGGAGATTCTTCTTGTACTTTTGTCTATAGAGTTTTGCAGTATACAACAGTACGATTTGTTGCATTCTTTTGTGCCCACTGAATGTCTAATGGACCGCCTCTGTCTGTTCATCCTAGCATGTTTTGATGCCATAGATTTGTTGCATTTAAGAAATCATCAATCAATTTTTGGTCTCATCTCACAATTTGATCTATAGGTTATCAGGTAAATCAGTTACAGGTGCTCTTTAATAAAAAGCTTTGGAAATAATGAAAATTCTTGCTTATTTGTTGGGTATTTCATTGATGGCTATTGCATTATCTCCCTTGATATGAGATTTAAGAAACTCTACGCTTTTGTGATTGTCTAGGAGGCACTATCAAAATTGGGAGTGGAATCCTTGATGGTTTAAACATTCTCATAGTTTCTGAAGTTTTTGTAGACATCATTGAAGGGGCTTAATAATAAGGACGGCATGGCAAAATGAGGGATGCCTTTCATGATGTGCATTCTTCATTAAATGAAATGTGTGGCAGTGTGGATTGGGTCACCATTGATGTCAGAGAAAGGGATAGGAAGTGCCCTTGTGGAGACAAGGTACCTATAAGAAAGTAAAATTGCTCAATTGGATAATTTCTCTTGAATTAGTTTTCTTCACTTTGTTTCCGGTCTCATTTCTGTAATTCTTAATCCCTTTTGCTTTGGTAGTGCCTGCTTGCTAGATTATGCTTTATGTCTGTGCTTCTCTTATTCATTTCTTTTTCGTAATAAGAAAACATTTTCCCATGCAAGGCTTTGCCATGAAACTTTTTGGTTCTCACTGCCCTTGTATCTAAGCTAGCTTTGCTCAAAAGGGGTAGTAGATTGCACTGGAGCACAAATATTACCCTATTCAACTGCAGCTGGATGTACCTTGCTACTTGCACTGCAATATTTTTACTGTAAACTCATTTGCTTATAATGACGCCAGAGCATTTCTCTCTTCTTTCTAGGATGATATCAACTGTGATTCTATTCCTAGCATGATTTTTTTCTTTTTGCAGAAAATGGAAAATGTATTCTCTACTGCCTCAGAAATGTCAGTTTTATGTTATCTCGTGCAAATAAAGGATATTTTTCTTGAAAAAACTACATGGTAACATTGTTGCCTGATTTTTAGCTGGACAGACCTTTTGTTTTGACCGAAAGCTGGCCAGACTTTTCAGTAAAGAAGATTTTGAAGAAATGGAGGTGGTTATCATAACTTTATGAAGTTATACTATAAATAGGTCATGAGTATATGGAACTTTTAGGGTTTCACATATCTCAGTAATGAATCCTTTTCTTACAATAGTAAATTTGGGCACATTGACTCTGGGGACATGCAAAAAAGAAAAGAAAGAAATCTACAAAACTTACAATAATTTCATATCTTCCTTTTTTGCACATTGACCCTGCAGAACTCTGGAGAGGGCAAGCGGAGGTAGAGTGCGGTGGCGATGTTGGGGAAGAAAGCAGATGACATTTTACGGCAAGTGACGATAATTTTGTGCAGTGTTCACTGGGAGCAACCCTCCAAGATATATGCCTGACAAAGCTGCTGGTACTTGAGTTGAGTACTACTTCTATAGAGGGACTTGGCTTTGCTGATTTTCTTTTCATATATAATGACAACTCTATTAAGGAATTTTTATATAATGACTTAGCTCTGGTGACGTTTATTGCACCAATTCAAGTCTTATTGAGCCAAAAAATTATTAGAACTAATTAAGTACACGTGGATTTCTCTAATTTTATTTTTTATTTTTACAACTGAATTAATCTACTTGGCATGAAACTTAAGCTTTATTAAGAGTTTGCTTTCAATTGTCTGTCACAAGATAAAGTGGTTTAATTGAATGGTTGGATTCTTGGACTGAGTGAGCTCTTTGTCATATCAGAGTTCAAAATTAAGATAGTAACACGTGATGGTGATGATTTTCTACCAATGTGCCAGTTATTTAAGGCTCAATATGAAGTGATAGTAAAAACCTGGTGGATGTATTTCATGTTGACATGATATTTTGTACCAATGTGTCAGTTGGTTAGGGGGCAGTTGCTCTATTGCTGCTTCGTGTGGTAGATTTATGGTGTACCTGCATGATGTGGTTTTCATCCACATCAGAGTTCGCTATTATTCACTGGATCTTGTTTTCATAACATTTGTACTTGAATATTTAACTCTTCCTTTTTAGGCTCCTTCCGAATATTGCAGTAAGAAGGAGAATAGATAGTGGCAATGAGAGCAGGAAAAACAGCAACCATCCTCAACAGGTGACCCAATTCTGCTTTCTGAGTTATATCTGGTTTTAGTGCTCTTGTCAAGTGTTTTTTTCTTTTCTGAGTGGCAGTGCAAAACACCAACATTTCTAGCGTATGTCATGAATTGAACCAATAAAATAAATAGTTTATAACCATGGGTGACATACAAGACAGCATATTTTTCAGGTAGAACCAAGACGCAACTTTCTGAAATCTGTTTAGAAAACAATGCAATACAATAATTTTGAACTCCGTAGCATCCCCACCATGACTTCCGCAACCAGCGCTGCATCGGTGTGCTAATACATGGTGTCTGTCCCCGCTGCAGCCTTGCAGCATGACCGCGATCATTTCCCCTGAGGATGGACACTCAGATCTGGTCGCCTGCCATCGTTATGACCGATTAAAGGTAATGCAAATTACCTTTTTCTTTCCTTTGCTGCCGCCTGATTTTCTGGAATTAACTGTATTTGTGTTTGAGATCTGAGTGGCAGTGGCAGGCTGGAGCAGACATGGGAATGACTCTTTTCTCATAGCTTCGCCAATGCAGTATGTATCTCCATAGCTTTGGCAATGCAATATTTGTACAAGTTGATTTGTTGAACTGTGTCATACAATTTGGATAGTTGCATGTATTTAGTATGCACAAGAGAACAAACATATTGGTGGGCTTTCCCAGTTATATGCCCTATGATGCTCTGATCAAGTTACTGGTGCACTTAGAAAATGTACATCTTTCTGCTTATTAGGATTTTAAAACCTCCAGTCATTTTAATTTTGATGAACCTAATAATGGAAGTATTTTTCATGTCTGAAGTATTGTCTTTCTGAAATTATACTAACCCTCTACCAAAAAAAAATATATGGAGGAGGTAGTAATTGTTTCTGTTGTTTGTTGTTAACAAAAATAGAGGTTGTTAGTATTGTTTCCTACTTTTTCATTCTTGTTTCAGTCAACAAAATATAAACATGATGGTAGTGACTGCACCTGCAACAAGTGTAATAATCCCATGGTTGCAAATTGGTGAGCCGGACAGCAGATTGATGTTTGGTAATTTGTACTCTTCCAAATGATAAACTATCTGTGCATATTTTTATTCGTCAAGTTCAGGTTCCAAAGCTCATATGTGAATAACAATCAATATTGGGCTACAATCACAATATCTTTAATGGTGGTGTCCTGTCCAAGACTCATTTTTTCTTTATCTCTTGATCAGGTTGTGATACAAGATGGTGCCTCATTCAGTTAAGACTGGTCTAAAAAGGATTTTTCTGCATTACAAATATGTGATGTTGGCTGCTGGAATGGATCTGCAGGAGCATTCAAAAGCGCCAGGAAAAAAAAAGAGACTGAAAATAACTGCTTGAGGAAGACTACCTGAAAAAGTCTTTGTTTTATTCTGGCCTAAGAGACATCTCTACCTTTTGTAATTTCCAGGGTCCTGATTACAAGTGGATTGTTAATAATTTACTATTTGTGTCCCTTCGTTAGTACATAAGAGACATTATATGGGATCGAAAGTGTTTAAGGTTTTTGAAGCTTGGTGTATATATTAGTTCCTTAGCATATGGTACTAAATAGTAATAAAGCCATACAGTGTGAATAATTTTATTGTTTTCTTAAATCATATTTTTTGAAATACTATGAGATTGCTAAGTGTTAGCGCTTGAAATGCAGTTTTTTCTCGTCTTTTTGAGAAGTACAAAATTTACCAATGCCATAATTCCCATGACATTTCATAGTGTTTTAGCAAATTTCATCTCTTGTAGCATAGCACGAGGAAACGCTTGTGCTATATGCTATGCTTTTGCTATGTATATCTATCATGCAATTTAGATCTAGATATTGATAGTTGCCATAATGTGTTATTTAACTCCATGTATAAAGTGGAATTTTAATTTATGTTGTAAAGATCATGTCAAGTGATGTATTTTTTTTTTGTGTTTTAACAAATGTGTTGCTGTCATATATATTTGTTTGCTTAATTAAAGTTTTATATCTGCTTAAATAACAATTAAGAGGTGCATTTTGAAAATTATGTTCAGCCTTTTAGACACGTGTGTGGCGCACGTACATCATTACTATCAATATCTAGGAATTTCTCTTTCAGCAGGTTGTTTCATGTTTAACTTTTTTGTGCGCTTGCCCATCAGAGTAACTGTAGATGTAAAAGTACTAGGAATTTCCCTGTTTTTTTCTGTAGTCCTTTAGGTGCAGCGATTCGCCTTCAATTCAGATAACTTGAAAGATTCCAGATTGTGTGTTCGAAGCTTATTTTTTTGCAATGTTTGGAGGGAGATGAAATTAGTGCTATTTATGCACTTTGCTCATGTCCTTTTGGAACTTTTTTCCCTTAAGCAGTACGTTAGAGCCAGATTTGTACACTGAGGCCATTGTAGATGAATTGATGATCGGACCAGATTATTTTGTAAATGAATTTATAATTTTGATTGATATACTGAAGCCAGTGTGATTGTGGTCAAATCCATTTTAAACAATAAGGTGGGCATCCAACTAAATATCCCCAGACTTGATTTCTTGCCAAATTTATGGTTGTGATTAAATGTTATCAATCTGGTGTGCATTTCGGGATATATAGGTTTACCTTTGAGGAAGGGAACATCGTGGATTGCAATCGCTGCCACCAAGGGGACCGTCGACCACGTGATGGCTGGAGATCATTCAAATAGCAAAACGTTGAGAACACCAACAAAAGGTCTCTTTTGTAATAGGAGGGACATTGGAACTGCGTGTGCGTGTTTTTCTCTTCACTTTGAAGCTAGGTACGAACAAATTTTGTAATTAACCCCATCATGAACTACTATCTGATTGAACTCCAATGTCTGTTACATGTTAGTTTTATGTTTGAGAGATGCAGATTGCTTTAAGTCAAAGAAAGACTGTGGAACATCAGATTGGAGATGGCAGTTCAAAGATATTGACTGAAGATTGTTGTTTTCAGAGATATAACAGTACGCCCCCCCCCCCCCCCCCCCTCTTTATATGAGACTGTAAGTCCGGTACCAGGAGTTTGTATCGCAATGAGGGCAGTATAATTTGACTCATAGATCAATCAGTTGTTCTGAAAGCAGCTATTGTTCTGTTTTTTCTCTTTGGTCTTTACTCGTGGATTGATGGCCAAATTGTTTTCCATTTGTTGAAAAGCTTTTAAACATAAAGGGCCACTTTGGTTGGTGCCGAGGCCTGAGCACCATCGGCCAGGAACCGATCTTAGCCTGGCGTCTGAAATCGGACGCCTGAGCGCTCTGCCTGAGGCAGGCGTTTTCTTCAGGGTATACACCAAAAACAGCCCAAACACCTTATACGCCACACTGGTTGTTTAGACTTTACAATGCTGCTTCTTGAAAGTATTGTTACTTCTTTATCAAATGTTATTTCTATAATATTATTAGGCTATCGATCATTTTATTAACGAGAAAATCAAGGCTTATGAAGCAATTGGACTCTAGGATATGGAATTCACCTTTAGTTTTACAATTACTGAGATTGTTTTTCTTTTCCCCACAAACGGTTCCAGAGCAAGTTTGCTATGTAGTTGTCTAATTCTGAAAATTGTGCTATGTTCGTGTACTCAAGCATATGATGTTCGTCACAGGGGAAGCACGAATGGAGTATCGCCTGGTAACTGTATGTTCTTTAATGGCATCTACTTCCACAGTTTTCTTTAGTGGCATCTACTTCCACAGTTTACAGCACTCTGATGACTATGAACAAATCTGTTAAAATTTGACCTCATGAGACACAGCTTATGCAAGTCTCAGAGCTCCATTAAAAGTCTGTTGAAATGACAGAATGGATAACCTTACCAGTCTATCATAAAGGATCATCTTCTTGTGAATTGTTGTTGCATAATTTGACAAGATAACTTCAGTAGAATTTAGAATTTTTTTGTTGTGGTGCTGCCTGTCAGATATAATTCTGAGATTTTTCTGTAGGTTGATTGGCTCTTGAACTAATTATTTCGATCTGCAACCGTAAGCTACACCATGCAGGTTGCAATTAATTCTGAGATTTTTCTTGTGAATGAAAGCTACTGTCCATGTTATCATGCCTATTGCAACCGTAATTCTCTAGGTTAAATGAAACATGATTACAAAATGATTCTTTTTAACTAACACATAACTGCTACGCCATGCAGGATACTGAACTGTGCTGAAGGATGTGGACCTAAATTAGTTTCTCTGTTATTCGTCCGTCTATGTTTAGTAGAGCAGTGGCCATTTGTTGCTCCCGAGCTTAAGTTGAATTATTTATCAGCATGTCCTACTGTTGTATAGAAGAGTTAAAGCTGTTGCATCAACATTACACATGCTTCTTTTGAACTGAGTTGAGTCAAGCAAATCTTAGCCATCTAGCTGAGTTGTGAGGAGCCTACAACAATCTCTCAAAGCTACAGATTTGATCATTTCGTTCCTGTAATTAAATGAGATTTTTCTGATTCCAGCAAACACAGAAAACAAGGGATTTTTCATGTCAATCCAATCCTGTAATTAGTAGATCAGATTATTGGAGATAACTTGTGTCTCCAATATTTTGATGTAATCGTATTTGAGTAAATGAGATGGATGAAATTTTAAATTTATACTATATTTTGAAAGATATTTCAAATATCTTAATGATAGATTCCATCTGTGTGCATGATGTGCAGTTGATGATGAATTGTCATTCGCAATATTTGAGACACAAGATTTCAAATGATAATGAGTCATTGCAGATTCATTGAGGTGTCTTTTAGGGCAACAATAATCATGCTTTAGTTGCAAATGGAATTGCTCCTTTATTTTAAACGGGAAATGCTGTGTCTACTTAAATTGTTTACAAAATTCCTACAAACAGCTGACGTGGCAGCACGTGATTGATTGATAAAATCTCTACTCCTTGATTTAATGAAAACCTGACCTACCATTGATTGGCACATCAGCGAGCACGTAGAATTTGCGTAAAACTTTTAAGTAGATGTAGCATCGCTCATTTTAAACGACCTATTTTTAGTATTAAAACTCCAAAATGTTGCACAATTCAATGCACACATATTTACGAAGAAAAAAACTCAACATTAAGGAAGGAGTTGCTCCTTTAATTGCAAATGTTATTGCTCCTTTATTTTAAACGACCTATTTACGCTGTCAATTACTCCTCACGCTTCCTCCACTGATTTCCTCAACATTAAGGGAGGAGTTACAGGTATCAGCTGCATTTCCCTAACTTTAGTCATGATCTGTGTTTATATCTGAGCATGCTTCCATGTCCTCTTCCTGCTCTGTGATGTGATTCAGGATGGAGCCTGCAGCGTCTCTCTCTAAGGTGACTGCAGGTGCGATGCGCAACACCGTTGAATGCATGAACCCTATAAATTTTAATTTTATGTTTTGATTTTACTTGCTCTTGTATTTATTATTCATTTTTTGCAAAAAAAATTCAATCTACATCAACGATTGCTTCTAAAAGTTGTTTTGTATGTTAATAAATATGTATTATTAAATAGCCATTTTGGGTTCTTAAGTGATAAAGTTTTAATTCCAGGAGGAGTTCCGAGCATTCCCGCTACTATGTTGCCTGGAAACAAGCTTAAGAGGGCCGATTCCACCGGAGTTGTCCCGGAAGGTGCCGTTTAATTTTGAAAATTCCTATACTTTTAATAGAACGTAGAAAAAGAACTATTGTTTCAGCACTTATTTATATCTTAAGCATAACTTTCCTTTTCCAGACTACGTTTGCACGCTTGATGACCTTGCTATCATCGAACGAGTAAGACAGGTTCTAGCCGAACCCGGTAAAAAGAGACTTTCAGATGTCGGTACTGCATTTGTGAACAGATACCTTTTTGAATGTCTGCATCAGCCGGATGCATTTTTGAACGATTCTATAAGTACAACCAGACACGTTTTGGTAGTGCGTAATTTTCGAAAAATAATGAGATGAAAGGATCGTCATATACCTGTATAGATGTATGCATGTTTGAACGTGTTTTAAATTGCAAGTGTTTATATACACATGTTAAGAAGGCATGGCCATCTTTTGGAACGGTCTTGTGCAAAAGTTTGGTTGGAGGACGCTCACGTGTCCGGAACTATAAAGCGGGACGGAGAAACCGACAAAAAATACGTGAACATCAAGAATGGTGGTCACTCCATCTAACACAGGGTGGACAACAATAATCTATCTGTGTTTTCTATTCCTATTTAGCTTACAATCATGTTTGTTTACTGCTTAATAACACGTGTTTCTTCCAATAAACATAAAAAAACCCACTGGTACCTTGGCGTTTCGGACGGGTTAGATACAGGTGCTAGACTCACAAGGTTTACGTTTTGGACGGCAAGATCTCCACAACACTGTGAGCTACGTAGCCAAAGTTAGCATTTGACTTATTCTTTGCACATGTCAAGCTCTAATTGTCAAATTTTGGTATGTAACAGTTGCAGGGTTTACAGAGTCAAATAAACCTCGCCTCTAACATGAAAGAACTCAGCATGGACAAGTGGCCTAACCTCCAAGTTGCTACCTGGCCTGTTAAAGAGATTGAATTCGAACACATAATGCAAACTGACGGGTATTTTGTCGGCTATTCATTTCATCTATATGAATCATACTTTGAGTCCATCTACCATTTCAAGTTTAGAAAATTTTTTGATCTATTTATTCAAAGGTGTCCTGCGGGTTATTCCTCCTCAACTTCATGGAGTATTGGACGGATGACGCGTTGTCTGACGATTTTAACCAGGTACCCACATCCCTTCCGGGAAAGAACCTATATTCCGTACTACTATACAGGCAACTTAAATATTTTCTACACTGCAGACCGACATGCTCTATTTTAGGCTTAAATTAGCGGTTGTTTTGTTGGGCTCGGAACTCAATCAGAGGAAAGGAATTGATCTTGCACGGGAAGATACCGATGAAGAAGATGATAAAGGATATTTAGGTGGTGTGGAAATTTTAGAAACCCCACCGGCTGTGTTCCATAGTTCAAATCAAAAGAGAATGAGGATGGATTTTGTCTACTCCTCAAGGTATTCTCTTTCCATTGCCGATGTGCCTATGTCTGCCGTCGAGTTAATGCACCAGCTGTGGTGGTATATCTGCGGCATAGACGCTCCCGATGCCCTAGAGTATGTTCTGTCTAGCATTTCGTATTTAGGGCCCGTTTGCTTTGCGTCCAGCGCTTGCCGCACCGCGGACGTGGCGACGCCAAAAGTTCGGCGGACAAATCGTCCGCCACAATTACGGCGAGAATTGGCGTGGAATTGAACTACGGGTCTCCACGGTTTCTTCCACGGCAGAACCGCGGCGCCAGCCAAACGGAACCATCACGCGCCGCAACTGCGGCAGACGAAGCTGTGGCGAGCTGTGGTAGTGAAGCAAACGGGCCCTTAATGCAAGCCTCATGTATTTTGCACATCTTTCATTTTTTCACGACCTGTGGTTAAAATATATTCTTTAATATGAGATAATGGGTGAAGAGCAAGCATCCGTATCCAATTAGCTTGTCACTCAAAAAAATCAAGGATTTACTGACTATACAGGGTAGCATGCATCCTGACTTGTTTAACCTAGGTGTTCGTATGTTTAATTGCAATGAAACACAAGTATTCATAGAACCCCCTATCCCACTACATAGACCTTGAGTTTTGTGTAAGTTTTAATTCAAAAATTAACTATTGCATGTACGAGTATTGTTATCTCACAACTAAACTCCCTATGACATGCATCCTCAGATGGTCTCCAACCTTTTCAAGTCTCCGGCTCCATGTAAACCCCTTGATGTTCAATGTCTGGCAAAAACTCTGTCATTGGGGGTACTCGATTACCACATATCCAACTGCAAACCGGTAAGATCCCATGACAAATCTATTTATTTTTATTATTATTACAATGCATTCACGATATCTTTATTCGCTTAATCTAGATTATGCTGCCATTTGTCCACGATGGGATTTACTACCTATTCTCCGTGAACATGGAGAGACAAGTTGTGCATGTACTTGACCTAAATAAACGTCCCTCGTGGTTCAAATTCCCATATGAATCTAACTACAATAGTAAACATTAGGCGATAACCATGTATTTTAAGCTTCCCATGGGCGTGGCAAATGACTATAATTTGGTTGATATTGCAAAGTGGCCTTTAAGAATGCCTACCATCTACAATCCCAATCATCATGAAAGGTAAGGTGTTTGCAAATCCACCAACTTTATTTTGGTTTCCGATATGCCACTGAAATTGTGATTTGTTTGTTTTAAATTATAGCAAACATTCTGGCTTGTTTGTCCTGGAGATTATGCGAACTTGGAATGGATTGAATGTGGATCATCAATAGATGTCAAGGGTAGCTTTTTCCATTTGCATATTTTGTTATCATCAACATGTTTCACCTAACTAACCGTAATTTCCATAAAATGCATAACGCAGGAGTTGCCAGGAAGCGTTTTCTCTTGGATGTCCTGAGGTACGAGCCAAATGAATCTGAATAAGGCATACCTGTTGATGTGAAGGAGTTTTTGAAGAGGATTTATGGCCGTTTTTAGGTGGGCGTGAAAGAACACTCCTCTTGGTTAGTGTGGTACTGTGTAATAATTAAATATTATCAGGAAAACTCATTGTGTGAGATACTTTGGAAACGTGTTTTCTTTTATAATAATTTATAATTCTGGCGACAGGATATTATCTATGTTTAATCGTTATTACCTTTTTTCATACAATTGATTTATATCAGTGGAAATGTTTTAACTGAACTATTGTTTTTCATTCCTCTTCTATTCTTATTTTTCAAAAAATAGTGAAGTCACCAGCCTGGCAAATGACTTCTCTGTCGGAGCCGTTTTTTACTTTCTTGTATTGTGCAACAAAATACTTTCATGCCCTCGATATCGTGTTGAACAATCTTTGCGCGTGCGTGTCGCACGTGCATTTTTACTAGTTATTTCCAAATGGATGAAACCTCTCCTAGCGTGGCACCGGGCGTTTATGGAAGGCTACTAATGGAGAGGGAGGGTACGGGCGGTAGCGTCGTGGGTGAGAAAAATATTAATTTGAAGTGTTATGGTGATGCAACACTTCCAAAAAATCAAAGTAATCGGTGGAGGAGAGAGGGGCAGCGTTACGCTGGATCTGGTGCAACCATTTGATACGTTGGATTTTGAGCTCACAATATGGTAGTACGGTTCAGATGGCAGGGTAGATAGGCTGGCAGAGTGAAACTGATTTTCCTCGTAACTGATTCTTTAGAGGTTTAGATTTCGAAGAAAAAGAAGATAAAGGCCCAACCAGCAAAGCCCTATGTACGCGCATCGATGCAGCCAGTCAATCCCTAGCTAGACGCGTTTGATTTTTCTCTTCCACCTCCGCACCTGCGGCAATTGCGTACAAGATCGAGATTACTCAGACGATCATGGCCGGCATCGCGTCCTTACCGGACGACGTCCTCTTCGAGGTCTTCTTCTTCGTGCGCAACGTAAAAGCCCTCTTCCGCTGCGCCGCCACGTGCAGGCGGTGGCTGCGCCTCGTCACCGACCGGGACTTCCTCCGACGGCTGTGGCCGCAGCAGGACCTCCTCCTCGGCTTCTTCTTGAACGCCCCCAAGAAGAGGCGGGGGAAGGAGCATAAGCACACCTCCGCCTCCCCGCTGACGTTCGTGCCGACTCCGACGTCGCCGGTTGGTCCCGTGGACAGCGCGCGCGGCGTGAGGTTCCCCCGCGTCGACGACAGCGGCGGCATCTGCTACTCCGTGGAGCACCTGGCGTCGCGCAGCGGCGTCCTCCTGGTTCGGTTCCTCCCGTGCAGATTCGTCGAAGAGGAGAGACGGACGCGCTTCCGCTTCGGCGTGTGCGACCCAATCACCGGAGCACACGACTTCCTCCCCGAACTGGAGTGCGCACGCCACGACGGCAGGTACCAGTACGGCTACGCCATCCTCGGCGCCGCCGACATCGGCCGGGAGCCGGAGCAGCGGGCCATGTCGCCGACGACGCGGCACTCCTTGTCCTCACATGTGCTCGTCGTCGACCGCCACTACGGCGGCCACTGCCATGCCATCTGCCATTGCCACGGGCACTGGCACGTCCACGCGTACTCCGCCGCCACGCGAAGCTGGAGCGCGCCCACCTCGTGCACGCATGCCGACGAGGTCTGGCTGACGGGTGAACGTGCCGCCGTGGTCCACCGAGGCGTGGCTCACTGGCTGTGCGTCGGGCCTGCCGTTGCGCCTCTGTCCATGGGAAATAGAGACCTGTACAAGCTCAGCGTGGATGCAGCCGGCAGCGGCCGTGTCTCCCTGACCAAGCTTCCCATCAGGTCATCTGGGTTTCCGTTCTTCTTCGTCAGCCGAGACGACGAACGGCTTTCGGTCGCTTGCATTTGCACGCGAGCGTGCACCATCGATGTTTGGACCCGGCAAGAAGACGTGGGCAGCGTCAGTGACGATCCTGCGGCATGGTGCCGCTCCTGGGTGATCCAGATACCGGTGCCGATGAAGTGGTTGCAGCGCAACAAGGGAATGATGCTGGCGACGTACGCTGCCGACGAAAATAATGTCTTTGGCCTCGACCTTGAAACGGGGGTTATGGTTAAGGTCATGGACCTGTCCCAGTGCTCTCACCGCAACGCGGATTATTACAAGTATCTGCCGTATAAGAGGGATTTATCAGAGTTCTTCTCAAGGCAGCTTGGTGGTCTATTACAACTTTAATGCTGTAAACATAAAGTGGAAAGTGTGCTTTCGATCGCGTGCGTGCAACCATTCAGCGTCGAGTTCTGGACCCGGCAAGGAGGATATAGTGCGGTATGGCTCCGCACTCAGGTGATCCAGATACCGGCGTCGATGACGTGTGGATGCTTTGCAGTGCCGACGACAACAACGTCTTCGCCCTCAACCTCAAAACTGTGGTGGCGGAGAAGGTCGTGGACCTAGCTCAGTGCCCTCTCCGCAACAAGCATTACAAGTGTCTGCCGAGTAAGAGCGATTTGTCAGACTTCTTCGTAAGTCAGCTTGGTGGTCTATAGAGTGTAGTTACGGTTGTTATGCAGTCAAAATGGAGTGGAGGTGTTGATTTCATAGAATGTATGTCTTGAAACATATATTCTTTCTGAAAATTGCATGCCAAACCGCAGTCCAAAAAGTCTTGTGCTTTACCTCATGCGTACGAAGTTACTTCTGATACTTTTGTTGGAGTAATAGCCGCTTCTGTTGATAGAATAGTCTGGGCTGGCTCAGTAAAATGGCGGTTATGATATACACATTTGTGTGACAAACTTGCGTGATTGGATTTACTGACGGGAGCTATTTTTTTTTTTTTTGTGTGTTCAAAGAACGTAGAAAGCTCACGTACGGGCTGCAATCTAGCGCCGCTGACGGATCCGGCCTCTTATTGGCATCATAAGCTTCCCCGTAAAATCTTTCTCTGTTTCCATTATCTGATCTACCGTACGACATGGGTTCGCCAGAGTTCTTCCAAAGCCAGCTTGGTGGTCTGGTCCATAAATAATGGTTTGGTACACCTGGGCAGGGCTACGAGGAGGATAAAAACTCCACCTGAACAAATGTGAGAAACAGCTTCTATATATATACTTAACTATTTGTGTCCAGACTCCTGGCGACATGGGGAACGAAAAACTGGAGATATTTGCTATAATTAGGGTACCACACGGACGGGCTCCAATTATAAATCGTCTTCGACTGACTGGAAATTCGTGATAAGCACGCGTCGACCCTGTCAAACCCTAGTAGTAGTAGATACAAATATTCTCGACCCCTAGAATAGAACCAGAAGGGCTTTCGTACCGGCCGCACCATCATGGCGAGCACGGCCGCTGCTGACATATCATGCATGGACGGCGCGGCCGGCTTACCGGAGGACGTGGTCTTCGAGATCTTGTCCCGTCTGCAGAACGCCAGAGACATCCTCCGCTGCGCCTTGACGTGCAAACCGTGGCTGCGTCTGTTGGCCGACCGGAACTTCCTCCGCCGGCTTTGGCCGGCCACGGGCACCCGTCACGCCTCCTTGGCTTCTTCTTCCAGAAGCAGACGTTCGGGGATGGAAAGAGGGCGATAAAGCGACATGCGAGGGAACGCTACTCCGTGTCCGCGCCGACCTTCCTGCCGACGCCGTGGTCGCACCTTCAACTACGCTGAGCCCCTGGCGTCGCGCTGCGGGTTCGTCCTCACGCGCCTGATCCCCCGCACCTACGAGAGGATGAAGGGCGGTCTCGTCGTCGGTGTCTGCAACCCCATCACCGGGGAACGCCACGTTACGCCGCCACTGGAATGCGCCTGCCTCAGCCGATACGTGAACGGCTACGCCATCCTCATGGCCGCTGACGACGACGACCTCGGCTCGCCGTCCACGTTCTCGCGGCTGCACCTCACAGGCCACCATCACCAGGACAAGGATCTTGACTTGCACCTGCACTCGTACTCCGCCGTCACGCGCAGGTGGAGCGAGCCCACAGTGTGCCTGCAACGCAGCGACCTCTTCCACCAGGAGGGGACAAAGGCCGCCGTCGTTCACCGGGGTGTGGCGCATTGGCTTTACGCAAACCAAAGCTTGTATGTACTTGGCTTGGAGGGGGCGGCGGCGAGCGTCTCCCTCACCAAACTCCCTATGTCCGACGACGGTTGGTCGTCGTTCCTGTGCGTCGCCGGAGACGGCCGGCTTTCGATTGCCAGTGTGTACGACACGCACATGAATGTTTCTTTTTTTTTTTGAACAAACAACGGGGGGGTTTAAACCCCACCTGAATTTCATTCAAAGGTTCACACCAGCGGTGTGAGAGGAAGAGTTACAGGAGAGTTACAGTGTTCAAGATATGAAGCCCAAGCCATCACAGATTGGCGATGTCGCCTATTGCAACGGTGGCTCCACAATTTAATGTCACTAACAGCAGAGTTGATTACACGTCGTGGAGAGAAAGGGTTGCCCTGGAAAATATGGTGGTTTCGACCATTCCAAACCTTCCATAGTAGTATCATGAGAATCGAAGGCCACACGTGTGGAGAGCCATTCATCATGGTAGGAGGACGAAGGGACCATAGCTCCTGCAGCGGCGTGTGGCAAGCTGCTGATAGTCCTAAACATTGCCACACTGTAGAGCTCAGGGCACATTGGAAGAACAGATGCGATTGAGTTTCCGGTGCAGCCATGCAACGCTCACACAAATCTGACTCTGAAATGTTGCGATGATGTAGGTGAGCCTTTGTCTTGACTCGCTCATTGAAAAATAACCATGCGAAAATTCTGACTTTGTTGGGCACAAAAGAGTTCCAGATGTAGTCGGCATTGGGGTCTTGGGTTCCTGTTGTTGCTAATTTGTGGTAGGCTTCTTTAACGGAGAAAGGTTTCAGGGAGCCAGCCATTCGTCGCACATCATGGTTGTCGTCAAGCTGAATAGTCTGCAAAACAGATAGAAGAGAGGACTGCTGCTCACTAGCAACATGAGTTAGTCGAGGCTTAAGGTGCAATTCAAAACCTTCATCAAAAACTTGCTGAACTGAAATGTTGGGCCTAGTAGTGTGCGTAAAAAGAGCATTGTAGGTTGTAGCTAGAGGTCCGGAGGGTAGCCAATGATCAAGCCAAAAAGACGTAGAGGCACCGTTGTGAATTTCTACAATGGTGAGGCTACGGTAAGTATTCAGTTCATCATTGATAATTCGCCAAATGAACGAGGGTGAATTTATTGGGTCGCCAAGGTCACGTGTGCAGTTTTGCATAGCCCAAGTTTTCCAGGGAACATTGTGAGGAGAGAGAAGCTTGTCAACAAATTTGAGAAGAAGGCATTGATTTTGGATACGTAGGTTTTTGATACCTAGGCCGCCTTCCTGTTTAGTAAGCAAAGCCTTGTCCCAAGCGATTAAGCAATCCGAACCAAGGCACTTGTCCTCGCCTGTCCAAAAGAAAGCACGTCGCCGCCTATCAAAAGCGTGAATGACCGTTTTAGGCAAGCGATTGGATCCCATGAAGTAAGTGGTAAGTGAGTCAAGAACAGCCGAGGTGAGGACGAGGCGCCCTCCCTTAGAGAGAAGTTTTGCAGCCCATCCTGCTAAGTAGCGATCACAGGTGTCTAAAAGAGGTTTACAGTCCGAGACGGAAAGGTTGTGGGGAGAGAGAGGCAAGCCCAGGTAAGTTTGAGGGAAGGACGCTATAGGACTACCTAGAGTTTCGGACATGTTTGTGGCTTCGTCGTCGCTGATGTGTAAGGGAATGAAAGTGGTTTTAGAGTAATTAATTTCTAGTCCCGTGGCGAGTGCAAAGTCAGTTAAAATTTGTTTGGTTGTTGCGATCGCAGTTGTAGTTGCTCGAAGGAAAAGAAGGGTGTCGTCTGCATATTGCAGCACTGGAGGGGGCTGATCAGGGACTAGAGGGTGGAACAGGTCGTTGTGCAAGTGGGCTTGGTGTACCATTCTTTGCAAAAGGTCAGCCACGATGATGAAAAGATACGGGGACAGGGGGTCGCCTTGGCGCAGTCCTCGTTTACAATCAATCCACCGTCCCGGAATCCCGTTGAGGAGGACAGCAGTCTTACCGGTGTTGAGTAAAGTTTCGATCCAGCTACACCACAAGAGCGGAAAGCCACGATGGCGAAGAATACGTAAAAGGCTTTCCCAGTTAACAGAATCGAAAGCTTTCCTGAAATCTAATTTGAGGATGATGGTGGGGGCCTTTCTCTTGTAGCAGCAGTGAAGCAAGTCTGCGGCGTATACAAAATTTTCCGCAATGCTACGGAATTTGATGAAGCCCGTTTGGTCACCGGCCACTAGCAGAGGAATAAGCGGCTGAAGACGTTGAGTTAAAACCTTGGCTATGCCTTTGACAGGACAGTTTTGTAGTGAAATTGGCCGGAAAGCATCAGGAGTTCGGGCGTCATCCTTTTTGGGTAGAAGAACAATGAACGCACGGTTTATACGTTCCATTTCCGCCGTGCAGTTGTGAAATGCAGTGAAGAGATTTTTAATTTGTGGGCTGACAGTGGGCCAACAATTGTTATAGAAGCCCGGGCCAAAGCCGTCCGGGCCTGGGCTCGCATTCTTATTCATGGACCGAAAAGCAGAGTAGATTTCCTGCATGGTGAAAGAGATTGCTAGGTGCCTGAGCTCTGTTATAGGATCGGGGTAAAGAAGTTCCAGATTGAAAGGCCAGGTGGGAGTAGAAGAAGAGCCGAGCAATATCCGGTAGAAATCATAGAAAATTTGAGCTTTTTGATCATGGTTTGTGAACTCGACTCCATCAATTTCAATAGTTGTGATACTGTTTTTTCTAAGACGTTGAGAAGCAGAGACATGGAAGTATTTTGTATTTTCATCGCCCTCAATCGCTGCCCTCACCTTTCCTCTTTGACGCCAGTGCAAGAATTTTTCCTGAACCGTGCGCTGAAGGATGTTAGTGATGGCGGATCGGAGAGCTCTCTCAATGTGGGAAAGATGGCGGTTTTCCTCCAAAAAGTCTAGGATATTGAGGACAGTTTTACAGTCAGTTTCACGTTGAGAGATGGAGTTGTGTTCCCGTTTCCATTTTTTTGTGGCAGCCCTGGTACGCTTTAGGCGGACGACAAGGTTTGCTGCAGGGTCGGAAGGAGGAGAGCGGAGATGCCACGCTTGAGCCAGAATGGAGTGGAAGTGCGGGTGAAGAAGCCAAGAGTTTTCGAAGCGGTAGGTAGCCGGTTTAGGAATGGTGGTTGAGATAGTTACGATTAGGGGGACATGATCCGAGGTTGTACGGGTTATAGAGGAGAGTGTTGTGTTCGGAAGAGCAGTGTCCCAGGCGAGATTGATGAAGGCACGATCGAGACGTTCTAAGGTGGGCTGAGCTCTTTTGTTGGACCAGGTGTAGCGTCGATCGAGAAGAGGCAGCTCCAGAAGTTCTAAGTTGTTAATGGCGTCATTGAAACGCATGGCTTCGTTGTGATGGAAATTAGGATTATTTTTTTCATCAGAGGAACGGATCATGTTGAAATCACCAGCAAGTAGCCACGGGGTGTTCGGCGGCACGATCACCGTTTCAACAGCAGTGAGGAAGTTGATCTTATCGTGAGCATCAGTTGGAGCGTAAATGTTAGTGAAAAGAAATTTTTGGGAGGTGGAGTTGGAGGAAAGCAGGGCAGAGAGTACATGGTGCCGTTCACTGAAGGAGGAGCAAGAGAAAGCATTCGAAGACCAAGCGGTGAGAATGCCACCAGAAGTGCCCCGCGATGGCACATGCTTGAAAGCATCGAGATGTCGCGGCAGGAAAGAACGAATTTTGTAATCGTCAATCGAGTTTAGCTTTGTTTCTTGGAGGAAAACGAGGTCAGGAGAGCATGAGAGGAGGTTTAGAACGCGAGTACATTTGTCCGGGTCATTAAGTCCACGGACATTCCAACAACAGAGTTTGAGGGATTTAAACATAACTGAAACTAGCTTTACTCCAAAGTGCGATAACAGAAACATGCATATAATTTTGGACGGAGCCAAGGATTACAAAATTGCCCGCATGATAGTAGCAGGACTTGGGCTCACAAACGAGATAGGCATCTATAGTGCCGGACCTAGACTTAGTGGCAGCCGGGTTACTACTCATGAATACAAAATTGCCTTCCATCAGAGTAACATGGCAGGACGAAGAAGGTAGGATCCCCAGCAGGTAGGGGGGAGTTGTAGCGGCGTTCCCCGGGACGCCTTGGCCGGAAGTAGTAGGTCGATTGATCATGTAGAAGGCTGCGCCACCGGCGCCTCCTCATGGAGCTCGGTCATGTCACCATCAGTGGCGCCACAGGCCTCTGCTATAACACGAGCATCATGGAAAGATAGAGTGGCGTTAGAATGGGATGAAAGAATATTTGATTTATGAAGTGCAGAGAGGAGACGCGAGGAGCAACCATCAAGATTCATCTGTTGTGCTTTGACACGGGAGGCCTTGTCACCCATGTGCTCATGGCAGGGCGCGGCCTCCTCCTGCTTGCGGATGCGCTCACTCCGGCGCAGCTTCTTGGCCGAGTCCCTCGCGCGCTTTTTCCTCGCGCGGGACTTGCGGACGAGGAGCTCGTGTTCCTCCTCGAGGTCGACCGCAGCGTCCATCTCCTGGGCCAGCTCCGTGGGCGCAGCACGTCGGCGTAAAGCCGCCGTGTCCGCGACCTCTATCTCCTCGCTGCCAGCCGGAATGAACTCGGGGAAGAGGTCAGGCTGGTAGTAGTCCGCAGGTGTCGCAGGGTCCATGTCCTCGAAAGCCGGCGAGGCATGGTTGCCGGCGCCGGTGTCGTACCACGGGAGCAGCAGGACCAGCGGTGGCGCCGGCAGCGCCAGGAGGGCCGCCTGAGGCGCATGCATGCCCCCGGCGTGTGTGGCCTGAGCGTGGACGGCACCCGCCCGCACAGAAGCCAGCTGAGCACAGCGCCTGTCACCAGCAGCTGAGTTGAAGGAGGCTGGTGGTGGCAGGCGCACCCCGAAGCGATCACGGCGAGGAGAAAAGAGATCTTGGGCGTCACTCTCGTCTCCATTGAAGCCTGGATCAGAGAAAGCATAGTCGGAGAAATCGGCCTCGGAGGCAGAGGCCGACCAGATTTTGATAGCGTAAAGCTTTGCAAGGGAGGCAAGGCCATCAAAGTTGCGAATAAGCAGAGTTTCGGGAACATGAGGTCCATGAGCAAGAAGCACAACAGCACGGACGGAAGAGTAGTCAGAGTAATTAAGGCACTTCGGATCAATGCAACACACATTACCGATCCTTGAGAAGGCAGCGCGTATTCCTTCGTCGGACCAGTGTTCGAGAGGGAAGTCAGTCGCCGCGATCTCAGCGAAGCACTCTTGGTCGATGTAGAACCGGTTGCTGGCATCCTCATGGGGCTCGACGAAGATGTTGACGCCCTGGAAGAAGATGGGGCAGAGCTCGACGATGCTATCGCGATCGGCGGGGTTGTCGAAGATGAGTAGCCCGGCGCCGCGAGAGGAAGCCGCGAAACGGAAGGAGGAGATGTCGCCGTAGATCTCGATGGCGCGCCGGACGAACGGGAAGGTGTCCCGGACGGGCCTGTCGAGGTAGAAGAAAGCGAAGACGCGGCTGGCATTGATGTCGATGTGCGCCATGAATGCCTCGTCGTGTGCACCGTGGCGCGCAGGCGAGGGCGGTGGAGGCGGAGGAGGCGGGAACGTCTCGCTCCGGCTCGGCAGGTGCCGCAGGCGAGCCAGTGAAGCCGCCCGCGCCGCCGCAGCATCGAGGATGCCGGTGGTGGAGAGGTTGCGACGGGAACCATCCGGCGTTGCACGGCCTGACGGAGGAGAGGCCGGCTGACGGGAAGGCTCGCCATAGCGCCCGACGGAAGGAACGTCGCGGAGGGACATGGTGGATTGGCTGGGGAGCTGTGGTGGGGACGACAAGGTTTTGCGGAGGCGAGGACGACGAGGAGAGTTTTTGCACTCGAAGCTCTGATGGCCAGAGCAGAGGCAGTTTTTGCAAGCAATGGGGTCTCGGCACTCTCGTGCTAGATGGTCTTTAGCAAAGCAACGAAAGCATGCCGGTTTAGGACGCCGGCGTGGGGTTTTGTAGTGCCCCGGTGAATAGTCCGGAAGCTGGGTGCTCCGGCGCTGGTCAAAGCAGTGGACGGGCTGATCGAGGCCAGGCGCCGCCCTTACAGGCTGAAGCAGCGGCGTTGCAGCGACGGACTGACCAGTCCCTGTAGCAATGGTGAGGTGTACAACGCCGGTAGCCTCCAGCGCCGCTGGTTGCGTGGTAGTGGAAGGAGAGAGATGCGGATGAGAGATGAGGGACTGGTGCATGGGATTAGTTTTTGGCTTGCGGTCCATGTAGACCGAGTGGGCATGGGCCACTGGCTTGCGGCACATGAATGTTTCGACGCAGCAAGACGATGATCGCGCGACGTGGCTACGCACTCAGGTGATCCGGATACCACCAGCTCTGTGGCGCCTCAGCTGCGACTACAACTACCACTTCTTGAAGCATCGCGCGTGGTTTGACTTCGGTAGGGGAGCACTGCTTGCGCTTTACGATGGCGGCGGGCTCTTCGTCATCGACATCGAGAGGGAGGTCACGGAGAAAGTAATGGAGGACTGCCCTTTGTTATTCCACAACGAGTACCCAAGATGTGTGCCATACGAGCTGAACCTGGTGGACTTCTTTATGCTCAAGCTTGGTGGTCTATCTACATATTGATTGAAGCTATACTGATGTTTTGATAAGTACAATGTCAGAATAGGTGCGCTTAAAAAGGCTACCACTTTGTCATACGTTACCGTTTGTGAAGAAGAATTGACACTATTTTCTTTATAAAATAAGATTATAGTTTGCAAATATATTTGTACGGAGCAACCGTATTTGATGCATTAGAAAGTATAAATTTTGCCCGGTTACTTTAGTCTGGCCATATAAGTTACTTTGGAATGCTAGAGATCTAGCTGCCTTATGAGTTATGAAAGAGAGAAATTTATACAGGAGCTAGCAAGGGGGAAAAAATCACAATCTAGAAGCCATTCTTATACTTTAGTGAAGCCCCACGGACTGATATGAATCCTCTCCGTAACAAGCGGCCTAGTTTTTTTATGGGGTTGTCTACCTACCACTTGAGTGTTTTGTCCCTTTGAAACACTTGAGTGTTTTGATGTAAAAAAACACTCGAATTTGGAGAAACATAAAATTTGAGTTTTTGGTGCCTTTCCAACACTCGAATTTTGAAACCGTCCAATTTTGTATATGTGGCTGAGATTTCATACAGAAAATACTCTACTGTAAACCATCTTTTGATTCAAGTGTTTGAATCACAACCAACACTTGAATTTTGAAACCATGCAATTATGAATTTGATGCTGAGATATGATACAGGAAAACAAAAACTTGTACAAATCATTAAAGAAAACAACTCGTAAAACAAACTGATTTGCAAGGCAAATAAGAAACAAACTGATTTGCCAAGCAAAATACAAAGATATTCATATAACAAATATGCAAAAAATTGTTTTATAGTAACAGAAACTCAAACTTTTTTTGAACAAGTGTGAATCCTCAAAAAGAAGAAAATCCAATTCAAACCAAATTTGCAAAGCAAACTAATTTCCAAAGCAAATAGAAACATATTCATATAACAAATAATCAAAAGATAAAAAACAAATGTAAACCAAAATTTCAGATACATAACCAAACATCCATACAAACTGATTTCCAAAGCAAATAGAAACATATTCATATAACAAATTATCAAAACTGGTATTAAGGTTACAGAAATTCAGAAGTTTTTTATAACCAGTGGGAATCCTCAGAAGAAAAAAAACCTATTCAGGCAAATATTCAGATACATAACCAAACACCCAAACTTACATATGTGCCTGACTAAATATACATAATAAAAATATGTAATTTTGAACTACTGTAACTGTAATTTCTACTAATTAAGGCTGTACCAAGGAACTAAAAGTCACATATGAATGAATGTACCAACAATTTAAATATATCATATTTACATTGGAGGCACCAAACCAATATAAATAAAGGAAATGCCACAGCACAAGAAAGGCAAAAATAAAGTGGCAAGAGCATCAATGTCTTTCTTTCCATTTGATAATAATGAATCTGCTGATCCCTATATATTCAAGAAGCTAACTATACAAGGCCAGGGGTGGAGCTGCTGAAACAAAGAGAACTGCATTGACAAAAGAGCAAACAAGTGTACAAAGAAGCATATATGTACTACATTTCACACAATTCGCCAAGAAAAAACATGATTCTGCCATCTGTAACAGGTTAAAAAAAGAACTGCGGATGTAAGAATATGACCACAGTTAATGGTTTGATATAAACATGTACAGTTCTCATATCTTAGATATCAGTTCACAATGATTAGAATACCCATTTCATCTGTGCAATAAAATTTGATCTTCATATTATGTAACCTTCAGGAAAGTTATTTGAGTCAATTCTTATTGTGGATGAAGTCAGTAGCCTTGCAGAGGTCCTTGATCAAAGGTGCATAAAGATAATCTCTTGTTGGTAGCACAAGGTTCTCAATTCCATGAGCCTAAAATCAATCAGACCATTTTTATTACTAATTACTTCCAAAAAAAGGAAATCTGATAACAAAAAAGATATGCAATGTAAATTGACTGGGCATTAGGAAAAGGAAAATGATATAATCAACAATTTGCATGAATCAATCTTGGGATAGGTCAGCATGGCATGATATCGCATTGCAAAATAAGTTAAAGAATTACTGTCCTACATCAGACCTAAACTAAACATCAAGTGTGCAGCGCAAAATTTAATGTAAAATGTCCACAGTAAATCACTAGCAAGAATACCAAAAATGGCACATCATAAAAAATCTTCAATGCCAGAAGAAGAAACACTGTTGCTCTAGCATTTTTGCTTTCAGGAATAATCACTGCACTCGATTGAACCACACAAAGCACCTACACGCTACACCACTTCAACTAGCTTCTCAATCCACCTTAACTACCATAGCTCAGGACCAACCTACCAATTACATAACAAAACAAATTTCTCATTCCATCAGAAGAATATACATCACTCAAGAAAGCACCACTTGAATGGATGAACAATTTCGCACTTGATGGGTGCTATACATTCACCATCAAGTATCCTAGGCACTGCTGATCCCTAACATGAACTAGAAAGCCCAAAATTACAAATTGTGGTGCCATCTTCTAAAATTATACTGACATCTAACAAAAACATTCAAACTGACCAACAAACCCAATTATTTAGCTTTGTTCAAAGTTCAGCACAAGATGTGCTGAGGATAAACGGACAAGACATTTGAAGCTCAGTTTCATTATGTATTAAAGCATTCTACCAGACAGCAGAACAGCCAATAGCCAAAATGCCAAAGCTGTGCACTCAGGTGAGTAATTAGCAAAAACAATTCTGCAAAACTTATTTGTGTGCACTTGATCAGTCACTTCATATAGTGATTTGGGGACAAGCCTCTCATATGATTCGTTCAGTGTCACCACACCGCAAACTCCAAGCTCCTTCAGACACAGGATATCGCTGGGGAAGGGAACACCGCCCAACTGAACATGCTGATCCAACAAAACAAAATTGGTGTTCAAATCTGTGGCTGAGATTTGCCAATACAAGAAAACAAGACCAATTCAGAAAGAAGCTAATTTAGAAGAAAAAATACAGAAGTATCATGAATTCGAATATGAAAAATTTGAAAGCATATACTCAAAAACATATGGAAGTATCCAAAGAAGAAACAAACTGATTTCCAAGGCAAAAACAAACTGATTCATATAACAAAATGACAAAATTTTATTATGGATACATAAATTCAGAAATTTTTTGAAACTAGTGGAAATCCTCAGAAGAAAAATAGCATATTCAAACAAATATTCATATACATAACAAATACTCAAACCATACTGGGGGATAGTATGAATCCTCAAAAAAAAATCATATACATAACCAAACAACCAAACTTACATATGTTCCTGACCAAATATACGTGATAAAAAATCTGTAATTTTGAAATAATGAAACTGTAATTTCATCAAATTATGGGTGTACCAGGCAATTACATGTCATTATACAATGAAAAAAAGTGCAAAACTTGCATCTGTACCAAAAACATTTTGGAAAACTTGCATCTGTACCAAAAAATATTTGTTATGTGTATGAATATCCAGGTAGAATAATCTATTGGATATCCAGGTAGAATTATACACTTCAAGTACATGAAAATTACAGTTAGCATGCTTATAAGTTACAGTACAAAAACACTGTCAGAACAGTATATCCATCATGTAACTAATTAGAAATTGCTACTTTCATACTGCTGGGCAATAACAAATTTGGGTCAACCCAAAGCATACAGACTGAATCCTGCGAAAGAGCAGATATGACTTTATTACCTCCATCACAAAATTGTTGTACAAGATATGGTTCGAGGTGTCCAAATCATTGCCATCAAAGTCCTAAACAATAGGATGTACGAAAATATTCGTAAGTAAGGTCTTCATGATCAGAACTGATCACATCGACATTCAGACAAGCCCATTTCCTGATCCACATATGAATTTAATATTACAGTTGATGCATTCATAAATTACAGTGGATATATCATGTAACTACTGAGAAAGTGGACTATAATAAAGATGACAATATTGTAGAATGCAAGGAATACACATCAGTCAAAGATATGGAAAAGAGGTACACATAGCTGCACAGAACTCACAAGTTATCCACAGGCCGAGTTGGAACGGTTGGATAAATGACTTCATATGTATGGAACAACTTATTAACTCTGAAATACTTATCCCAAGCAGAATTAAATGATTCCAGTTGTCACAACATACAAAGTTTTATCAAGTCCAAATAAGTCAAAATAGGTATATGTAGAAATCAAATCTAGAGGTACCAATCTTTCCATGACATATACTTGACAATCATCACCTTTAGTATAAAAGGAATCCAGAAAGACAAACTTGTGGTCCTTAATGTCAACCACAATTAGGAACCAGCGATTATAGAAGAAGTTGGGGGGAAATAGTTACAAGAGAAATATAAAATCAATGGACAAAATTGCCAAGTCAATTCAAAAGTGTCTTAAATATCAGAAATGATCACATAATCAGCTACTAGAATGTGCCAACTCTAACCTAACTATACAAAAAAAAAATAGCCATAAGGTTGCAAATGATGAACAAGTCATGGCTAAATCTTGCATCATAACCTCTACAGAACAGAACATAGAAAAAAAACTCGATCAGTGAAGAGGATCTCACTCACATTGTATTAAGGAGGAACCCACCGAAACCTGGCCAGCACGGGACCCACACCAACACAAGGGCTGCAGCACAGGGAGGTAGGCACGTTTATTCAACCATGCAGCACTCAGGATTTGAGCCCAGGTAGGTGGCTTCACGGCCGATGGACTTTGCCATCGCGCTGTGAGCGTCTTCGCTACAGAACAGAACATGACTAGAACAAATTAAAAGCTACCAAATACTAGTAAATTGATTACTATAAGAAAGTAATTAATGATGATATTAGACAATTTGAAACAATTTCACAACTAATAACATAGAACCTAAGTGGATTGCAAGTATGGCACCATGGAAATATGATATAATTGAAGGGGAATCTCAATGACCAGTGGTACTCAAACTTCTAAATTCAACATGAGCAAGCTACATAGGAGACAAAAAATAATCTACTGGATATGCAGGTAGAATGATACATCTAGAGTACATTAAAATTACAGTTAGCATGCTCAAAAGTTACAGTACAAAAACACTGTCAGAACAGTGTATCCATCATGTAACTAATAGCAAACTGCTACTTTCATACTGTTGGGCAATGACAAATTTGGGTCACCCAAAGCATACAGACTGAATCTTGCGAAAGAGCAAATATGACTTTGTTACCTCCATCACAAAATTGTTGTACAAGATATGGTTAGAGATGTCCAAATCGCTGCCATCAAAGTCCTAAACAATAGGATGTACAAAAATATTCAGTGAATAAGATACACAAGTCCAAAAACAGATTAAAAAAATACAAATAATAGTTTGAGATCATACATCAAATCCCTTGGTAGAAACACTAGTGACAGATACATGATCATGTCTTAGTTCATTCTCGTAATTAAGGTCTTCATGATCAGAACTAATCACATCGACAACCGGACAAGCTCGTTTCCTCACCATCTAAGGAAAAAAGATTATCAAAAGGCCAAGCAGAAAGACATTATTATGCCAAACTAATTATTGAATTAGAAAGGAGTCTGTGAGGTAGAATGAAATAAAAAACTAGAAATACATGCCCAACACATAACATAAACACTATTTGGATATAATGGTACAGTGTTAGGTACCAATTTATGGGATATCTCAAACACACAAAAAAAAATTAACATGCAACTCACAAAGCTACATAGTAGTTCAGATGAGAAATATCAGTGAACAGTCATTTTGATATGCTGTTGTATTATTTGAATGAAATAAGAATTAGTAATATAAACCTTTTGAAACACAAACTATACAAAGAGTTATAAGCATGTAACATTATTACATGAAATTGAGACTACCAGAGCGAATCGATGGAACAAGTAACCTAACTGAGAACAAGTGACATGATTCGATATCACTATTCGAACCTGAGCACACAAAGATCTAACATATAGCACCAGACCAAAGGAAAATAACTGAAGCAGTTTTCTACTTGAACACCAACTACTGAAATAAGCAATCAAATTCACTGCCAAATCCGCATGAACAATATGTGCAGTCATATTTCCAAATACACCTAATGACAAAAAAGGCCCAATTCAAAGCAGGTTCGAAGCGAGTTCAGTGTTTGGTACATTAAAAGCAAGGTCAAATATCACACTAACACTAGCAGAGTCGAAGGGTCTGACAGAATGCTCAATCCAACAGGATTACTAAGAAAATCCATGGAGCAAATGACAAATAATAGATGATCATAGACAATTCCACGACACTGTAGGAATCAATTTCTTCGGTGTTGGTTTATTGACATAAGTAAACCAACAACCTTTATTTCATAATTTTCGGATTTGTATTTTATTTTCTATGCATTTTCTAATTTCCTAGCATTTTTTGTCGCATTAACAATATCAGCAAAAGGATAGACCAATAGAAAGCAAGCCACACGAAGGGCCACACCTTGATGCAGCACACAGATCCTGTTGTGGCCAGCACCAAGTCGTCCTGGAAGGAAACCATGGCGGCCGGAGCTCACAGGAGCGGCAGCGGCTCACCAGAATGTGACCAAATGACCACAAAAATTCCCAAAAAAAATAGTAGCACGGAGTCCATCTCAAGGCGCACCCATTTGTGGGGTCCGTGGTCAACGGGGACAAACTGAGTGCGGCCAATGACGAGCATAGCGGCTCAGCCAACAATGACGACGATGAGCGCTACCAGAGCGATACAGAGCAAAGAGATTAGGCTGGGAGTTTCACCTTGACGTCCTGAAGCTCGTCTTGGAGCTTGTCGTCGAGGAGGGCGGCTGGAAGTAGTAGCTCTACACAGAGTTGCTTGACGGGGACGACGGTGGCGGGGGAAAACTTCAATGGCGCCTCCTGCGACTGCGGGAGAGGGGGACAGAGGGTTAGGGTGGTGCGGAACTGGGATACGCAGGTCCAGGCACGACGAATGGATGAAGCAACAACCAAATTAGACTAGAAAAGCGGGAAGAACATCTAGGGATTGAGCTAGAATTGGAACAAATTAACCAACAAATTTCAAATCAAAACCGATTCAGTGCAGTAGATTGAGACGAGCAACAAATTTGACGCGAGAAATTGCAAAAATCGCACAGAAATGACCACTCACCGGTGCAGGATTGAAACCCTAAGAAAAGGGGAATGAGGAGGGGAGAGCAGAGCGCAATGGCCGGCGGGCGCATCGTTACGAAACGATAGAGTGAAAAGTCAAAAAAAAGTTGGCCCACACGACAGAGGAACGGGAGGTCAAAAGAAGAGCAGACGCCAGAGATTCCGCGAGGAAAAGATCGGCAAAAAATCGAGTTATGCGACGACGAGAAACACTTGAGTGTTCTTTAGCAAATCCGTTTTTTATACCTATGCACAGCCAAACATCCCACCGCGTTTCAGCGTCTTTAGGCGCTTTTGTTCCTCATATCACATTTCGTAGAATACGGAACTGACAGTAGCCATGGATCTAAATCCAGACCCACCTAGCTATCCTCTACCAGTCGCTCATGGCGCTGGCGACGAAGAGATTCACGGGCGCCCTCGCCGGAGGACTCAGGTCACGTGTCGTATCGACAACAAGAGTTATGGACGAGGAATAGTGAAAGCGGGATTTTTGAAGGAAGCACTTCTGTGGCGGGGACGCGGGAAATTTGCAGCCAGGAAGTGCATCTGAGTTTGGGACCCACGTGTATGTGTGTTCGAGTTTTGGGCTCCGTCAGCGGCCCATCTTTTCCATACAATCTACATACCAGTCCAATATCCGGTGGCCACATCCCACATTTTGGCATGTATTCCTCGCAATCTTCTCGTGCAAAACTAAAGTTATATAATGCATGGATTGATTAAATTCGAAGCCCTATGTAAGCGCATCGATGCAGCCAGCCAATCCCTAGACGCGTTTGGTTTTTTCTTCCACCTCCGCACCTGCGGCAATTGCGTACAAGATCGAGACTACTCAGTCGACGATCATGGCCGGCATCACGGCCTTACCGGACGACGCCCTCTTCGAGGTCTTCTCCCGCGTGGGCAACAATGTGAAAGCCCTCATCCGGTGCGCCTTCACGTTCAGGCGGTGGCTGCGCCTCGTCACCGACCGGGACTTCCTCCGGCGGATCTGGCCGCGGCAGGACCTCCTCCTCGGCTTCTTCTTGAACGCCCCAAAGAAAAGGCGGGGGAAGGAGCACAAGCACGTCTCCTCCTCTCCGCTGACGTTCGTGCCGACTCCGACGTTGTCCGTGGACTGCGCGCGCGGCGTGAGGTTCCCCCGCGCCGACGACAGCGGCATCTGCTACCACACGGAGCACCTGGCGTCGCGCCGTGGCGTCCTCCTCGTCCGATTCGTCCCTTGCAGATTCGTCGAGGAGGAGAGACGGACGCGTTACCTGTTCGGCCTTTGCGACCCCATCACCGGAGCACACGACTTCCTCCCCCAGCTGGAGTGCGCCAGCCGCGACGGTAGGCACGAGAGCGGCTACGCCATCCTGACCGCCGCCGACCTCGGCATCAGCCGCCATCCTCACCGCCGCCGACCTCGATCGGCATCAGCCGCCACCGCGACCGCTCCTTGTCTTCACAGGTGATTGTCGTCGACCGCCACGACGACAACTGCCACTGGCACGTCCACGCCTACTCCGCCGCCACGAGAAGCTGGAGCGCGCCCACCAGTTGCGCGCACGCCGACCAGACCTGGTTGACCAGGGAACGAGCTACCGTCGTGCACCAAGGCGTGGCGCACTGGCTTTGCATCGGTGCAGTGACCGACTCCACCTGGTCGAGAGATAAAAGAGACCTCTACAAGCTCAGCGTGGAGGCTGGCAGCAGCGGCGTCTCGCTGACCAAGCTTCCCATCAGATCATCTGGGTTCCCCTTTTTCTTCGTCAGCTGAGAGGACGAAAGGCTTTCAGTCGCTTGCGTTTGCCGTGCGTCCTTCACCGAGAAGCGGGATTGGGAGACCTACGCTGAGAACTGTTCCAAATCCAGGTGATCATGTTTACTTGGCGTTCCAATTCAGGCCTGAACTCAACTTTGTGCACCTGGTAGTTAATAGGTTGGGGATTGGCTTCCCTGTAGTTTCCGTGATAGGGTTCGTTTCACTTAATTGTTGCCTTCTTCTGTCGTAGTAAGATACTCCCTTTGAACTTGTACACAGCGATCTTGCGCTATCCAAATACAGAATGATTTTTGGGTGTACAGGAAGTATTGATTTGATTGTCAGTGTGACATGGTCTCCTGTGGCTAATTTTCTTTGGGCTTTGTTTAGAATCATTCGTTATGGTGAAGCGTACAGCTGGTGAAAAGTTCCATGACGAGGAGCCACTAGGTGAATGTAGAAACACCGACAGCAACGGTGAGCTGTATAGAGCAAATCGAGCACATGAAAATTACCTTGCATGTACAGTCTTTGGGCTTCAGACTTTTCATTATGTGCACGAATTTCAGGTGGCCATGGAGGCATGAATGTGGTTGGTGTTGCATCTCCTACAAAATTAAACAAGACATCTTCCCTGCGTCGACCTCTTAGCGATTGCACAAATATCGTTTCAAATGGTAGCTAACTGGTCTTTTATTCCAGCATGGTTTGACTCTTTGTTATGTTTTCCTATGTATGTTTTGAACAAGTTCCATGACTGTGTTTTTTTCAGGCAAAAATTGTGGACAGGTTAGTAAAGAGCTCGCGGCAAAACGAGAAAAAGAAAGTGAAAAGAAATGTCAGTATCGCGGCCGATTAAAAGCTGAGTTGGAGAATTCCGTGCCAGGTATCGTGTGATCTAAATACACTTGTATCTCAACAGCTTTATTATTTGTATCCAGGGATGGAGTGCATATGTTTTTTTGTGTATTTTTTTCAGATGGGGAACTTGCAGCAAAACGTAAAAAAGAGGCTGAAAGGAAGCGTCAGTATCGTGCACGGAAAAAGGCCGAGTTGGAAAATTTTATGTCCCCGTCTATCAGGTCAACAGTTACAAACCCTACTATGGTTTTAGGTGCCATAGACAAACCATGCACGATGAATAACCAGACAGGTTTTTATTAATTAATCATTGTTTCTACTATGCATGGAGGGTTTACTTGTTTAGATTTCTGGTAATTAGATAAGAATATGTCCCAACTGATTTTGGTTGTTCATGTAGGTTCGAACCAAACAATGATAGCAAGCTTTGTGAGATGATGCTTTTTAATAAAGTGTTTTGTAATTTTGTGGATATAGAAATGCAAGCATCCAATCAGTCATTTTGTTGATATTTGAATGCCACATTTATCGTTTATTTTATGTTATCCGTGATGTCATAAATAAAAAAATGTCATAAGGAAGAATTTTTATACGTGCGGCACTATCCTTATAAATGGAATACTGTGTCATTGAGTCTTCTTTTGCCTTCCATATTATCAAAAGATAAATAATCAAGAGTGATTGAATAGTATTTTTTTTTGCATTTTATTGATTTAACAAATCTATCAGTGACACAACTTTTGTTGGCTTAATTAAGGTTTTTTATTATCTAATTATACCATGCTGTCAGCTAAATTGTAAATAGAATTTTAGCCTTTTAGACACGTGCGTGGCGCACGTGCATTTTTGCTAGTAAAAAAAAAAAGGAAGAAGAATCGAAGTCCTAAACACAAATTATCCGTGACAAACCCTAGATGCCCGCTCGACCCAGCAGACGATGATCATGGCGAGCCTACCGGAGGACGTCCTCTTTGAGGTTTTCTCGCGCGTGGGCAACTTGAAAGCCCTCTTCCGCTGCGCCGTCGCCTGCAGGCGGTGGCTGGGCCTCTTCACCAACCCGGATTTCCTCTGCCGGCTCTGGCCGGAGCATGACCGCGGGCGTCTCCTCGGCTTCTTCTTGGACGGGGCAAAGATCCATGACTCCTCCACCTACTCTGCTCTGTCCTTCGTGCCGAGTCAAGGATCGCCGATCGGCTACGGGGACTGCGTCCTCAGGTCCTTCGTCCCCGACGACCACGACATTTACTATGCCGTGGAGCATCTGACGTCGCACCGCGGCATCAACCTCCTGCGCTTCGTCATACGATCCTTGCACGTCGAGAGAGACGCCGTACACTTCGTCCATGGCGTGTGCGATCCCATCACCGGCGATCTCCATGTCTTGCCGCCATTGGACTGCAACTGCGCCGTCGACCGGATCCGGAACGGCCACGCCATCCTCACCACCGCGGACGGCGGCATCAGCAGCGACACCCCGACACTTTACTCCATGTTCTCGCAGATGCTCCTCGTCGGCCGCGACAACCGTGACTTGCATGTACACTCCTACTCCAGCGCCACGCGCCGCTGGCCGGAGCACAACCTTGGCCGATTCCATTCTGCCCACCGCCAGCACCCACTTGTTGGGCGCGACTGCCGCTGTTGTGCACCTAGAAGCGGCGAGGTGGCTGTACCTCGATGAGAGGTGGGGGTACGTCGATGAAGACGACGGGTATGGACGACTTAAAATCATGTACATGCTGAGCGTGGAGGCGGGCACAACGCGTGCGTCCTTGACCACAGGCTCCCCATCGTCAGAGACGGCAACGACTCCGTGTTCTTGTGCACCGATCGTGACGGGAGCAGGCTTTCCATTGCTTATGTGCACGCGGTCGCGGCACGCATCGATATCTGGAATAGTACCAGCAAGCAACAAGATGATGGAGTGGGTGCCAACGACGATCCTGCGGCCTGGCAGTGGCACCGCGTTCAGGAGATCGGGATACCACCAGAGGCAAACTTCAGGTCGTTTATTTATTGCTCCAGCGGCGTCTGGCTTTGCTCAAACGGTGGAACAGTTCTTGTGTCGCACAGAGCCGGCAAGATCAGCTACCACGTCTTCGTCCTCAACCTCGAAACGGCAGCACTGGAGAAGATTGTGGACTTGTCTGAGACCCCTTACAACAGCCCGTACGACTACTACAAGTTTCTCCCGTACAAGATGGACTTGCCGGAGTTCTTCCTTGGTCAGCTTGGTAGTCAAAAGAGGCTAATTACATAGTACTAGAACTGAGAGAGTGGGTCAGTTTCGTGGTCAATATAAAGCTAATAGCATATAATCTAATATGCAATAAAAAATTAAGTGAGGTACAAGGCCATCATCTTGCCTCAATGCGCTCGTGGCAACACGAATCTTGAATCAGCATGGAGGTTTATAGTCAAAAGTTACTTTTTTGCGAGATAGTCACATATTCTTATGCAATCGAGATAAAGTGGTATGTTATGATTTCATATAACTAATGTAGTACGTGCTATTCCTCAAGGATCATAGAATGCGTTGGTTCTATGCATGTAAGGATCATTGCAAGTGGTTCTTCCTTAACAATGGATCAATATTGCTGGCCATGAACAATGGAGCAAGTCTTCCTGGGTCAACTAGCTTGGTGATCTGGTACATATAGCCTACTAGTAATTTACGTCAAACACTGGTTTATTTGCTATTTCGGGACGGACTCCAATTAACCGGGGGAAATATTATGTACAATAGTCCTATTCTTTGCTATTTGTGCAATCCACACATGCATCCAACCGATCGACTCTATATATTGTGACGGACAGATACTTTGGCGTTTAACATGTGGTTATTCATTTCTATGTCCTATTTTTTTAACATAATTTCCAATGTAACACATTGACTAAGGATGTCTATAAGGCCAAATTGTCCGTCTTTCGATGTATCTATTAACTAAGATTTTGCTTCACTTAAATAAAAGAAAGTTCCATCTTCATGTGAAAGAAGTGTCAGAATTTGATTAGCTCCAAATGTAATATACAAGTTTCATCTAGAAGAACAAAGTTCAACATCAAGAAAATTACAATTCAGTTCGTTACAGTTTTCGAAAGTTCCAAAGCCTTACAAAATAATAACACAAAAGTGAACAAGAGAATAAACTTTTCCAAGTTCAATAATAAATATATTATGTTTCAAAAGTAAGAGAGAGAAAGTTTCATACATAAATGTGATATATGTTGTATTTGTTACAAAAACTTGAGTGAGAGATGTGATAGATTTCAGAATTAGCAAGTCTGATGTATTCATAACAAGATGTCCGTGCTGGTTATGTGACTCACGTGTTGCTCAATTTTCTATCTTGGAATTTATGAAACAATTGCTCAAAGAACGATGCTATGCGTATGACCTGGTCATCCGACCCGGCCGCACAACCAGCAAATATGTGAAGCCATGCAACAATACGTTGTTTCGTGCAACTCCCTCGTTGAACTTTGCACAGCGCCTTCGGTTTGGGCTCGTACGTGTTACGTGTAGTAGCTGATCAATATGCCGCGTCAAGTTCAATAAAAAGGAAAATAAGAAGAATCCAAGTCCTAAGAGCAAATCGCAAACCATAGAGACGCGTTCGACCCTGCTGCATCTGCGACCGTAGAACCAGTAGACGATCATCATGGAGAGCCTACCGGACGACGTCCTCTTCGAGGTCTTCTCCCGCGTCCGCAACTTGAAAGCCCTCTTCCGCTGCGCCGTCGCCTGCAGGCGGTGGCTGGGCCTCTTCACGGACCCGGACTTCCTCCGGCGGCTCTGGCCGCAGCAGGACCGCGGTCGTCTCCTTGGCGGCTTCTTGGACAGGACGAAGAGGATCCACGAAGCCTCCACCTACTCTACTCTGTCCTTCGTGCCGAGCCCAGGATCGCCGATCGGCTATGGGGACTGCGTCCTCAGGTGCTTCGTCCCCAACGACCACAACATCTACGATGCCGTGGAGCATCTGACGTCGCACCGCGGCGTCGCCCTCGTGCGCTTCATCACACGATCCTTGCACGTCGAGAGAGCCGTCGTACGCTTAGTCCACGGCGTGTGCGACCCCGTCACCGGCGCTCACGATGTCTTGCCGCCATTGGACTGCGACCTCGCCGTCCGGGTCTGGTCCGCCCACGCCATCCTCACCGCCGCGGACTGCGGCGTCACCCCGACACGGTACTCCATGTTCTCGCAGGTGCTCCTCGTCGGCCGCGACAGCAACAGCCGTGACTTGCATGTCCACTCGTACTCCAGCGCCACGCGCCGCTGGAGCACAACCTTGGCCGATTCCATTCTGCCCGCCGCCGACACCAACATGTTGCAAGCGACAGCCGCTGTTGTGCACCGAGGCGCGGCGAGGTGGCTGTACGTCGCTGAGAGGTGGCTGTACGTCAATGAAGTCGACGGGTACGGGCGATTTAACGTCGTGTACATGCTGAGCGTGGAGGCGGGCACGGCGCGTGTGTCCTTGACCAAGCTCCCCATCATCAGGGACGGTAGTAACGACTCCGTGTTCTTGTGCACTGATCGAGACGGGAGCAGGCTTTCCATTGCTTACGTCCATGCGGCACGCATCGATATCTGGATTAGCACCAGCAATAATGATGGAGCGGGTGATCCTGCGGCCTGGCAGTGGCACCGCGTTCAGGAGATAGGGATACCACCAGAGGCAAACTTCACGTCGTTTTATCGCTCCAGCGGCGTCTGCCTTTGCTCAAACGGTGGAACAGTTCTGGTGTCGCACAGAGCCGGCGAGATCAGCTACCACGTCTTCGTCCTCAACCTCGAAACGGCAGCACTGGAGAAGGTTGTGGACTTGTCTCAGACCCCTTACAACAGTCCGTACAACTACTACAAGTTTGTCCCATACAAGATGGACTTGCCGGAGTTCTTCCTTGGTCAGCTTGGTTGTCAAAACAGGCTAATTACATACTACTAGATCTTAGATAATGGGTCAGTAGAAAGCTAATCGCATAATCTAGTATGCAATAAAAAATTAAGTGAAGTACCAGAAGGCCATCATCTTGCCTCAATGCGCTCGTGGCAACACGAATCTTGAATCAGAGTGGAGGTTTATATAGTCTATATAAGTTACGTTTTTGCGAGGTAGTCATATATTCTTATGCAATCGAGATAAAGTGGCATGTTATGGTTTCATGTAATGTAGTACGTGCTATGCCTCAAGGATCATAGCCTGTTTGCTTTCTGCCTGGAGCCGGCTGCCTGACCTAGGCAATGCATCGCAGCCGCAGGCACACAAAATTGTGCGCCTGGTAGCCAGGGGCGGAGCCTCATGGAGACTATCCTGGGCTCCGCCCTCCCCCCCCCCCCCCCCCCCCCCCCGGCTGAAAAAATTTTGTGAAGCAATCAGTGCCCCTCCCTTCAATCATGGCCCAGCAGCCTCAAAACTACTAGCAGTACTTCAAAGAATTTCGTCCCCAGCTCGCTGGACGCTTTCCCAGATCACTGTCGCTCATCCAAACTCTTTGTTGTTACTTGCCAAGGTGCTCTGTCTCGTGCGTATTCTACATGAGCTGCTGATCGGATGCTATGTCATCTGTAATTTTCAGTGCTACTTGGCCTGCCACCACCCACCCCCCCCCCCCCCCCCCCCCCCCCCCCCCCCCCTTAGTTGGGTCACCCTCCGCCACTGCTGGTAGCTCTGCCTGGCGGAGGAGCTGCCTGGGAGGGCTTCAAGCAAGCAGGCCATGTAAGGATCATTGCAAGTGGTTCTGCTTTAACAATGGAGCAATGCTGGCCATGAACAACGGCGCAAGTCTTCCTGGGTTAACTTGGTGATCTGGTATACATATAGCCTAGTATAATTACATTGTTCTCCCTGGGCCAACTTAATTGGTGAATTATTTATGCGATAAATATGTGGTGATTTTCGTAGAAACGGCCCGGTTAATTTACGTCAACACCGGTATATTTGCTATTTCGGGCCGGACTCCAATTTAACGGCGGACTGCTATCTTGGCCTCCATCAGACGTTTCGGCTCGTATGTACAGCCCAGTGACAAGATTCGTTGATCCAATCCAATATCCAACCCTAGATACAAGTACTCTCCATCCTGCACGTAGGAACGCAGAAGGGGGGGGGGGGAAGTTACCCGCCGCAACATCATGGCGACCACAGCCGCCGACGATCGCGCCGCCACCTTACCAGAGGACGTCCTCTTCGAGATCTTCTCCCGCGTGTAGAACGTCCGCGACATCCTCCGCTGCGCCTTGGCATGCAAACCATGGCTGCGTCTGTTGACGGACCGGAATTTCCTCGGCCGGCTATGGCCGCACCATGGCCACGGGCACCCCTCACGCCTCCTTGGCTTCTTCATCCAGAAGCAGCGGCTCCGGGTTGGGAAGAGGGGGATAAAGCGGCATACGAGGGAACGCTACTCCGTGTCCGCGCCGACCTTCGTGCCGACGCCCGCCGGATCGCGGCTCGGTCCCGGCGGCGGGGAGCGCGCCCTCACCGCCTTGGTCGCCGACGACGGCGGCATCTTCAACTACGCCGAGCCTGTTGCGTCACGCGACGGCGTCGTCCTCATGCGCCTCGTTCCCCGCACGTACCACAAAATGAAGGCCGGCCTCCTCCTCGGTCTCTGCAATCCCATCACCGGGGAACGCCACGTCGCGCCGCCGCTGGACTGCGCCTGCCTTGGCCGGTACGTGGACGGCTACGCCATCTTTGTGGCCGCCAATGAAGGCGATCTGATGAGCTCGACGTCAGCTGGTGGGAGGTCCGCGATCTCGCGGTCGAAGCTGCTCGTCACATGCTACCATCGCCAGGGTGATAAACACCTGCACCTCCACTCCTATTCCGCCGCCACGCGCAGCTGGAGGGCGCCAACCAGGAGCCTCAGCGGCGACAGCTACCACCGGGTGGGGGCGACGGCCGCCGTCGTCCATCGTGGATGTGCACACTGGCTGTACTCGGCCCAAGGTAATCAACACAGCTTGTACATACTCAGCTCGGATGCGACCGTGACGCGAGTCTCCTTCACCAAACATCCTATCTTCGTCGGCTGGTCGCCCTTCCTCTGCGTCAGCAAAGGCGATAGGCTTTCAATTGCCTGCATTGCCAGCGTGTATGCCACACCCACACTCATGGATGTTTGGACGCAGCAAGACGGAGGCAATGACGGTGATCACGCCACGTGGCTCTGCACTTAGGTGATCCAGATACCACCAAAGGTGCAGCTCTCCAACTACTCCTCGCACCGCTGGGAGTGGTTCGCCTTTAACAAGGGATCGTTGCTTGCATTGTATGACGGCCACAACGATGGCATCTTTGTCCTCGACATTGAAAGAAAGGTCCTGGACAAAGTCATGGGCTGCCCTACATGCCTGTTCACCAATGGTTACGGGACCTGCGTGCCATTGGTGGTGGACCTATCTGAGTTCTTTGTGCTTCAGCATAGTGGTCTATCTCGAGGTTAATCATATTTTTATTTTTGTACAAGTTACTAGGTCCGAATACGCTCGGCCGGTTAAAACTGTTTACTTAGTTACAACTTGTTTCATGTTATTATATTGCCTGCGTGAAACTGATCTTTCATTACTTAACTGATATGACTATTTAGCGTGGCAAATATTACTGAACCAACATATTTGGTTTCTAATCCTAAGAAGTACTCCCTCCAGGATCAAAATAGTTGTCGCTTTGAGGTTGTCTAAATCAATTTTTTTTTAAAAAAAATTGAATGTGAATGTATTTTTATGTGTTAAGTTTAGAAATATGAAAATGAAATGAGTAAATTCGTATTGAAATATAATTTTATAAAAATACACTTATACTATATTTTATAAATATTTGATAGCAAAAAGTATTACTCAAAGTTGTGTTTTGAAGACTATGTCAATGTCCAAAATGAAAATAATTTTGATACTGGAGGGGAGTATAAACAAATTGCATGCGGTTCTTATGATGCGCGCGATAAAAATTAGTGAAATGGCTAAATCTAATCGGCTGAGAAAAATGAAGAGACAACGGCATTAACCTCCTGAATAAATTTTGCCTTCAAGCAGCAAAGCTATTGCCTTCGCATTGAGAAGAGACGGAGGGAGGATAAGAAAGATTATCTTTACATAACGACGCTAGGGTCAAGCCCAGGGAACAGAGATTAGACGCAAGCTTTCGTGAGGTCCACACACTAAATGGATCCGTCTATGAGTTAGGATATCTGCAAGCAGCCCAGTTTTTGGGATACGAATCGGTTTCCTTCTCCTTCCTGCGAACGTACGTACAGTGTACAGTACAGGCAGCCTAACCTCCCACCAAGTTCGGCGTTTTTCAGCGTCTGTTCCTCAAATTTCGTGAAGTTCGACATCTGAAAGTGCTCGGCATCGCGATCAGACCAAACCAGGTTTGCCCCCGACTGTCATGGCGGCGCGGGCTGCGAAGAGATTCGCGGGCGACCTCGCAGCTTTACCGGAGGACGTCCTCCTTGAGATCTCTCGCCTGCCCATCAAATACATCTTCCTGTTGGCCGCGACGTCCACATGGTGGCTGCGCCGCTTCACCGATCCGGCCTTCCTCCGCGGGCTCCTGCCGGTGCAGGGCCAGGGGCACGGTGCGCGCCTCCTCGGTATCTTCTTCCAGCAGACGACCTTCCGGAGAGGATGATGAAGGAGCGGACGACGCAGCGCGCCTCCGCCTTCGCGCCCACCTTCTTTCAGACGCCGGGGTCTCTGCTTGGCCCCACGGACCGCGCCCTCACCTCTGTAACGTCCCGCCTCCCCGAGGCCGGGCCCGCACGCCTGGCAGCTCTCTAGGAATTAAGACTATCTTCACAGATCAACACATGTCTTTTCTGCGTATTTTGTCCTCACTCGTGCGCACCCGGGAACGACTTCCCGGTCGGTCACCCATCGCTCCAGGCCAAGCACGCTTAACCTCGGAGTTCTTTCGAGATTAGCTTCCGGAAAAGAAGTTGCAACTTGTTGATATGAGTATTCTATCACCAGCCATGCGCACCATGCCTGCGCAACTGCGCCCACACACGCCCGTGAAACCGCGAGGGTCGGCTCTGATACCACTTGTAACGTCCCGCCTCCCCGAGGCCGGGCCCGCACGCCTGGCAGCTCTTTAGGAATTAAAACTATCCTCACAGATCAACACATGTCTTTTCTGCGTATTTTGTCCTCACTCGTGCGCACCCGGGAACGACTTCCCGGTCGGTCACCCATCGCTCCAGGCCAAGCACGCTTAACCTCGGAGTTCTTTCGAGATGAGCTTCCGGAAAAGAAGTTGCAACTTATTGATATGAGTATTATATCAATCCTATTAAACCTTGGGCTGAGATGTCACAACCTCCTTCGTCGCCGACGACGGCGGCGACTTCAACTACGCCGCTGCGGCATCGTGCTCATGGACCTCATCCCCCGCACGTTGGACATGGATGCACTGTTTGATTCCGGCCGCCTCTTCGGTCTCTGCAACCCCGTCACCGGTGAACGCCATGTTGCTGCGCCAATGGACTGCATCAACTGCAAGCGTAACGACATGGCCGGCTTCGCCATCATCACGGCCGCCGACAACAGCGAACTCGGCCGAGATCACCGGCCACCGTTGTCACGGCGTCACGAATTCTCGCAGCTCCTGCTCATCTCTCACCGTGCAAGGAGCAGCGTCGACCCGCACCTCCACTCGTACTCCGCGTCCACGCGCAGATGGAGCGCGCCCACGACATGGCGCCAAACGCCCTGGGGCGTGACGGTGAGTTGTGCGTGCCGCCGCCGTTCACCGGGGCAATGCGCATTGGCTATACACCACGACAAAAGAAGAGCTGTACACCCTCACCGTGGAAGGGGCCACAACGCGCGTCTCCTTCACCAAGATCCCTGTCACCGCTGGTTGGATGCCATTCCTCTGCATCAGCAGAGAAGGCAGGCTTTCCATCACAAGCGTGGTCGGCATGCATGTCCAGGTTTGGACTCGGCAAGACGGAGAGTCCGCGTCATGGCTCCGCCCTCGGCTGATTGCAATACCGATAGCCATGCCAACCCAGCACCCCTTCGCGATGATGCGGCACCAGGGGTGGTATGAGTTTAACGGCGAGGTAATGTTTGCATATGGCTGTGATGTCTTCGTCCTTGACCTCGAGAAGAAGGTGATAGAAAAGATCATGGTCTGCCTGCCGCGTCTACTCGGTAAACGTTGGGAGGTGATTGTGCCGTACGAGATGGACTTGTCTGAGTTCTTTGTATCTCAACTTGGTGGTCTGCTTGCTCGCAGGAAGTCCCATTTCCTCCTCTACTCGAGCCGCCTGCCCGGCGCGCACCCAGTGTCCACGGCAGTCAATTTTTTTTCACCGCACGATTTTAATCCAGAGCGAGTGCTAGCATCGGGTATCGCCATCTTCAAGTGAGAAATTCACCAAGAGTGGGCCCTACTGACACAGGTGTCCCGGTCAAAATATCAGTTCTCTCTCTCTCCCTCGATCGCTCTACCCCGTTGAAAAAAAAAACCAAAAGAAAAAAGAACACCGCACCGTCCGCGTCGCCGCCTCCGAGCGCCGCTCGCCCTCCCCACTCCGCGCTGCCCGCGCCAGCGCCTCCCGGCGCCGCTTGCCCTCCCCTTCCCTCGCCGAGGCTTCTCGGCGCCGCTCGCCCTCCCCTCCCCTCCCGGTACCGCGTGCGCCGCCGCCTCCCCGCGCCGCTCGCCCTCCCCTCTCCTTCCATCAGCACACGGCACGAGCACGAGCTCCTGCCCCGTTCGCCAAGCCCGAGGCTCCCTACTGAACTCGTCTGCACCTGGTCAAGATGGAGGCGGAGGAGCAATTGTCTTCCCCGGCCCCATCCCAAGCTCCAGATATCGGTGAGTACGACTCTGTCCTCCACCTGTCTATTCGTTCTCCTCCTCCACTGGTGAGTCCGGATGTGATTCGCCTTTGGAGTTCAAGCTAGGGATTCAGGGTTCTTGGTTTTCATTTTTATTTTTTGGGGAATTTCAGTGTTGCTGGTAGCAGCTGCAGCTAGAGGAAATTTGCCTCGATTCCATTACATTCTAGATTGTAGGACGCCTTGGCTGTTGATTCGTTGGATTTTGCAAGCTTGTTGCCATGGGTTTATATTCCCTCCCGGCGTCCTCCGGTGAGGCTGGACTCCAGCGTTGACATTGCAAGTGAGTTGGCTGTCATACCACGCAGGATGGCACTGATGTGGTGCATGAGGCAACCAGCAATGGCAATGGCGGCCCGTGATGTGACGTGAGGTGCACCGTATTCTCATCGGAGAATTTTCTCCTCATTCCCTTGCTCATATTCTCCTCATGGTCTGTCGCTACATTGCAGGGAGAGCAGGAATGTGAAGGAAAGAGATGGAACAAACTGATTGATCTGTAGATAAATAGAAATGAAATTAAAGGAGGAAAGCAAACTGAAGCCCCTTCGTTGTAGTATGAAATATATTTGTGCAACCATTCTACTACCTTGATTGGGATTGAAAGTGTTTTGAGAGATTGATGATAACATGCCACGGTAGAAAATGAATAACAGTGCTGAAAAGGATGAACTTGGCAGATCATTATGCCTAATGGCATGCTCTGGATATCTGGGATGTTGCATATAGGAATGTATGACCTCTTTCCCTTTTGGAAATATTTATTGTTTGGTTTTGTTTGTCATGTTTACCTTTGTGTGATGAATGTGACCTGAAGGACCTGTTTTACGTGTTCTGATTTTGCAGAAATCTGAGTGTCATAGTCCTCTATAGAAATACATGTTCCCTAAGAAAATTCTACAAGAAAGTGTTGCCTTCTTTTATTTGATCCAGTGGATGACATGAAGATTTAATAATTCAGGTTATTTTCCATGTTAGATTCATTGTCATATTGAGGATTAAGAAATGAGACCCATTCTTGAAAAGCTAATGGGAAAATTTCTGCACTTTTTATTACAGGCTATCTCTATTGTGAATATTTCCCGTCTCTTGAATTAGTGAGGTACCTTTTGATTCTCATGATGTAGCTCACAGACAAGGAATTATCATACATACATTTATCTATGTCTGATTTTTACTGCAAAACAAATTAAGAAATAAAGTAGAAAAAGACAACATTTTCGTGATGATATTTAGATTTCGGTTCATATTTGAACTTCATGTTTATCCATGCTTGGGTAGGATGATGGCCTACTGATATGTACTCCCTCTGTTTTTCTATTGATGACGTTCAGACATGAGCAGGTAGTTCATTTGTAGCTCAATTTCCTTGTCTGAAACGACAAGAATTCCAGAACGGAGGGAGTATACTATATTTGCTTTGATACAATATCATGGTAGGAATTTTGTAGCTTTGTTAATTATATGATGCACAACAGGTGACATGTCATGCCGTTACCATCCTCCTTCATGCAGATTTATGTACATACATGGAGAGCCAGCCACACTGGCCTAGGAGTAACCAGGTGTAGTTACCGTTTTTGCTGGGACGCCTCATCTTGCTGCTAGGTGCTAACTGGTCAGTGTGATCCTCTGCATCTCCATATGAACTTCTTTCTTGTCTGTATCAGTTCATCTATTTTTGGATTCAGATTGTACCATTATGACCTATTTTACTTGGATTGCAAATCCTTAGCTTCATGTACCCATATAATAAGGTAGTTACCAGGTCTGATGGTTTAGAAAAGTAATGTGTTATATATGAACATTTTATCCGTGCACGATGTGCAGAGCAGTAGAAAGTCGGATGTTCCTTATCTATCAGGAATTTAGTATTGTTACCATGTCAATGTTTCAGGCTTCCGTTTGATATCACAACTGCATTGGTCAGGTAATTGCTAATCCATGTTTCAGGCTTCCATGTCATTCTGTAGAGCAGACATTGCAAATCCATTTGCACAAAATTTAGCATTGCCTTTGTTGCACGAGGAAATTATGTTACTGTTTCCATGGGTATCATCTATACAACCCTTTTATGTATTGGTGATTTATTTATGAGCAAGATCGCAGATGCCGATCAAGTGCTAGCTGAGCCAGTGGTGTGGACGATTAGTTGTTTACACACCCTTTAACCTGTGACCCTTGAAGCGCTGTCTATATGCCATATGGCTATAAAAATATCTGAATACCTTATCTGAGATTTCATAGATGAATTTTGTTTTGTTTGTTCATAAATTATTCTGATTGGAAATCGCCATTTGTAGGTGCCTTCATATAACAGTGAAAGTTTGTCTACTATGCGCAAGCAATCTCCGCATTTATATAACAATGATAAGTTCATCAGCTATGCACAGGCGATCTCCCAAACACCAGATGTTGTATTGTCCTAAAAATAATTGCAACAGGTCTGTTCTTCCACCAGTTAATTTCTTAAAGATATTTGATGGTTAAACATACATACAGACTGGCCCATTTGAGCCTTCTGGCTGCATAGTTATTGGCTTTTGTGAAATATTTTCATATTGCTACTTAGCTGATAGTAAACATGGGTGTCCTTGCAGCTCGAGAATTATTTATGCACCTGTGCTTACTGGACTTAGGTATGCCATGAATGCAGAGCATAGAATGAATAGAGCTTATGGATTACTCCTTTTTGGATCATATCATAGAGATTGCTTCATCAGTGGTACAAATCATCTACCTTTATGTTCTCTGTCTCTACCGCTTGCGTCATTGTTTTCTCATTTTTTGTAAAGGGTCAGGGCCTTTCTTCGGGATGAGAAATTTAAATCCACATGATAATGTGAGCGGTACTCACTTTCTGGGAGCACTTGGATGTTTGGAATTGACCTTTTCACTTCATTGGAAGTTTGTTTTGGTTGTCAATATTTCTAGCAGGGCTTAGGCTTTGGAAATAGGTCCTTAAGTTGGTGTAGAAATCAGTAAGGGTTTAGGATTTGGGAACATGACCTGCAGTTTACCTTGAGGGAATTGATCATCTGACATTAACAATTTTCTAATTAATTCGTATTTTTTTGAAAAATCTTCTATGATAGTGTGGGTACCTAGACCATTCCCCTGGATAGTGTTTCATATGGTGCAAAATGATTTTTAAATTCACACGTAGTTGCCTAAGAATGAAAATATTTTAGATTGACAAAGAAGTAAACAGTAGGAAAAAATGCTTATTTTTCAGAAGTGTAATTGGTGGAATAATCGATAGTAGCCATGGTGCAGTCATTTGTGTTGGGGGGTGGGGGATATAACTTCCACAGTTGATTTAATCCGCTTTGACCTTACATTTGTTTGTCAATGCTCTGCAGTTCTTTTACAGAGGTGCTATCTTTTCGTTTTTAAAGGTGGGCAGAATAGTTAATCTTGTCCCTCAACTTTGCCTAAGGTTTTGGTCCTCAGGTATCAAGTCAACCAAGTCCATCAAGTTTTATGATAATTCATCAGTCTGTTGTTATGGATATCAAACAGTACTAAAATGGTTATGCTCCATGTGTTGGTATTACTTCTATGCACCTTGTTTCTGCTAAGCTTTTGGCAAACGGTGGTTTGCAACTTATAACTGCATGATCAGAGACACGTCTACCCAGATGAAGGCTGTTGTTTTTGCTTCTTTTTTTTTCACCGGGTATACTTTGCTTATCAAGACCACCACACATATATGACTTCGTTCTTTATTTTTCTTGTGTGGCATGTGCAACTGCTATAATATCAATGGTTGTATCTTATCTAATAGTTCCATGTCGTTTCATCCTGCACATATGTGTTGTGTTACATGGAGCTTTTTATGCGATCAACCAGACCTACAACAAGTGCCACTCATTCCGTTTGTTTATTTTAGCTGTCAAAACCTTCTATTATTCCCTCATGATTCATGTAATCCATCTACTCTGCTTAATAAGTCTATATTTGTGTCTTTGTGTGGTTTCAAATAAAAGCAGGGTTTCTACTTTCATTCATTTTGTTTACATCGGATTGCAGCTGCCAGGCATAGATAACATGCAATTGTTCCACACATGGCCGTTTATAGAAATCACACTTTTTTGAAATTATTTTACATCACGTACCAAATCATCAAGCGGCGCGCGAAGGCGCGCCGTATACCACTAGTATTGATGCAGTGAAAGACGGTATACCACTAGTATTGATGCAGTGAAAGACGATACGTGATTTCACTGTATTATCTTCAGAAAACATGGGCACTGCGGTTTACATTTTCACTTTGCCAACTTGCTAGGGTATTACATTTTCATTTCTTTTTATTTGACTTATAATGTAACTACAGATGAATAATATCGGACCTTGTGTTCCTGCTTCCCTTTTTTTTTTTCAGTTTTCTTTTTGGATCTCAAGCTACAATGCTTCAGTTCCTGTAGTGATTGGGATTGTGGATTATGAACTTTCTTGAGTCTTTATTCAATGGAATTGATTTTAGCAAACTACTAGACTTCTTGTGACTTTTATGTTATCGTCTTAGTTTACAAGTGAGATTTGTTTCTTATCGAGGCTCCCCCCCCCCCCCCCCCCCCCCCCTAGAGAGAATGGGTCTCCAACGGTCACCTCTGCAGAGAGGCGATGGCCATGGCGACTCGACTGAGAGCCCTTTCCAACCACAAATCCTACAGAAAAAACCCAAAGTTTTCACAAACCACCACCAAATCCAAATCCGCAGTGCCCCTTTCCATCATCGAGAGTGTCATCCCAGCAGGATCGAGCCACAGGTTGAAGGAAAAGTGCATGTGACCCCCATGAGCAGAGATGTGGGGGAAGAGGCGCTTCAAGGATCTGGAGTTGAAGTGGCCAGTCTAGCAGCAGCGTGTGGCGTTCCTGAGGTGCTGATTGCAGAGCGGCAGAGACCAAGGAACACGAAGGCCGTGGCAAAGGAGGCGGTTTGGGATGAGTTCCTGACCCCGGTTGCTCGTGGTGCAGAGAAGGTGAGTTCCCCTTGGCCCAAATCATTCGCTGATGTTGTGCGGCAAAGCTCCCGCCTCCCAGTTCGTCTTTCTTCCTGGCTGCCATGGTCAACCTCGCCGGCGGCGCCCCTCCGGCGGCCGCGAGTAAGCTTCGCTCGTCACCCGACCGTTGCTCGTTTCCAAGCAGAGGAGCCTCCAAGTTGGCTGGGCTGTTCTTTGCGGCCCACGGCAAGAGCGGAGCGGCCCATGCCCATCCCAATTCTAAAAGGTGTGCGATGCACATCCCCGCACTGGGCGGGGCAAACAACTGACACAGTATCCTTGCGCCGATTCTCGCCGCCCTCTCGTCCATCACAACAGCTGGCCTGTCACCTAGGGCTCTCTGCACAAGAGCAAACCTCCCTGCAGTCATGGCAATTGGTGAGGAGAAAGAGGTGGTGGAGGAAGGAGAGAAGAGCCATCATTAACTCCCGGCAACAACCAGAGGTGAAGCTACGGCAACAAAATTTCAAACAAAGAGCACTAGGCCGTTGTTTCAATTGCTTGGCCAAAGACCATCGGCGTGCACAGTGTAGGGGCCCCACCAAGTGTTGGAAATGCAAGAGAAGTAGTCATATCTCATCAAGATGCACCAGTCAAGCTTACACGAGAAGGAACCACACCAAGCTGCTTCACTCCAACGGGCCTGCAGCTAGCTCTCTCCACACACCAGAGAACACAAACCCAAGCACCACCACATCCCATCCTTGGCAACCGACGAACCACATCCCAAGCGGCGGTTGTTGCTTGGAAGTGCATTGGCTGGGTCTCATCTGCATGGGCGGCAACCAGCTCGCCGACGTGCACTGGAGGCTGTGGTCAGGGGAAGTGCTGTTAACTACCCTGGCAATCCACGTTTTCGTCCGAGATTTGCGTCCAAGATTGCTGCCACCACCGAGGAAATGGACATGAGGAAGGATTTGCTAACTCACCATGCAGTGGTGGTGTTAGAAGAAGGTGCAGTGGGTCCCCAATCTTGTGAAGAGGTGAAAGATATAATCCTGCATCATTTTGGTATAAGCAAGCATGAGTTTCATGTGTTTCGTAGCTATCCAGATCCTTACATTGCTATTTTCTCGGGGACATCAGCTAGAGATTTAGTTTTTGCTGCTGGTAGAGTGGTTGATGGTCCAGTAGTGCTCAGTTTTCATCATTGGGACCTTGATCGTTTTGGGGACAGAGCCAACATTCCTTATCATGTTAAGTTAAGCATCGAGGGCATACCACAGCATGCTTGGTACCAGGAGATAGCAGACAAGGTGCTATGTGATGAGGCCATTATTCATCATGTGGAGGAGGCTACTAGGAGAAGGACTGATCAGAGGGCTTATGTGTGCTGGACGTTTAGCCCAGATCCTTCTAAAATCCCTCAAGTTGTGTATCTCACTTTGGCCAAGTATGAAGCTGACCCAAGACGGAATGCCCAGATACACTTCTCAAGGCCCAGAAATGTGAAAAAAGGCCATGTCTTCAAGGTGATTGTACACATTGACGTGGTGGAAGACTTGCTCTTTTATCACTTTCCGAGAGAAGAACTAGAGGCTGATGGCAGAGTTCAGTGGAGGGACTTTCACTGGCAGTGTGGCCGCGCAGATGGTGATCTAGATGAGGATGAGTTGCATCCTCTGACTAGATATTGCGGACCCGATAGAGACCGTCGCTGGCACCCAAGATATGAGGATGATGGAGACAATGACCACAAGAGACCGAGGGGCCGTAACTTCATCAACGGGGCATCAAATTGGTTTGATGGCCATGGCAAAAACAGAGAGCGTGCCATGGAGAGGGATCGTAGTAGTGGGTGGTACCGAGGTGAAGCTTCTTATGGCAGGACCAGAACAAGTAGAGCTGTATCTCCACCACCCTCCCGTGTCAGCCCTCCACCTGAGGATCGGAGGGCAATGAGAATGTTATGGCAGGAAAAAGGAAGCCCATCTCAGATAGAGCCAAGGAGTGCACACAGGAAGATCAGTTCATATACAGTCCAACAGATAGAAGAAGGCATGATGTACACCCCACATGAAGTGAACTATCCATCTGATGCTATTCTGATTGTTCCTGCCCAGCATGACATATATGGCTCAGAGCAATATAATTTCATGAATAGCTGGAATGAAAACAAATCAGAGGCAATTGTGATTATGCCAGCTTCAGATTTTCCACGTGCAACACCGAGTTTGGGGACACAGCTGGAGCATCTTAAGGGGTCTAGTATGTTGGGTGATGTGGGATTTACCTCGAGTTCAGCAATAACTGTTGTTGATCCTCAACCTGGTAAAGAAATTCCAGGATCCCTCGCTCACACTATCACTTCATCCATCAGCGTAGAGAACGCACATGCTGGTCATAGTGGCAACAAAGAGTGTCCCAACCTGTTCTCTCAAGCTGTTTCAGAACAGCTTGAACAGGGAGAAGATACAGGCCCCAATCTGACTGCTACCCCACAAGCTATGGACCCTGCAATACAAGCTCAAGGAAAAGAGTTAGAGGAAGTGTTGCGTCTGTTCAAGCAAGCTACCTCCACTCCTATTCCTCCTTTGTTCTGCAGACACCGACACACAAAAAAGTTGACCATGAAACTGGGCAGATAGAGGAAACCACTCAAAGGAAACGTCCGAGGCTCAAATCCAAGGCTGACAAAGCAAAATCCACGGCAAAGCTGGCTCAAGAGTTAGTGGCCAAGAATTGTGGTACCCTGCAGGATGATCAAGCAATGGACAACATGGCACTACAGGAATACTTGAACATGTACAAGCAACCGCTTTCTAAGGAGAGCACGGAAGCCATCTTGAAGCTCACTGAAGTGGCCGAAAAGAAGAAGGAGGAGAAGGAGAAGAAAAAGAAGAGGAAGAGGGTAGTTGAAGCCAAGGAGGAGGAGAAAAAGAACAAGAAAGTCAAGAAAGCACCAGCAGGAGCCAAGGTGGGCGAGATGAAGCACAAGAAAGGGAAGGGGCACCAGCCAGTGCAGCTGCCTAAGGGCTAGTTCCTCATCCCTTAGCTGCTTATATTTTAATCATGAGTGAATCAGCATCAATGCTTTTAATCCAGTCCTTACCACTATTGTTGGAAGGAGGCTTGCCTTTAGATGTAATTGTGAACCTTTTTATGTTTGTTGGACCTGCAGTGCTTGCTAAGTTTCAGGGATGGATGAACCTTGGACCTCGTATTTATGGTTGCCTGTTGTTTTCTTTTTATCTCTTGGGTGCATGGATGCTTATGGTTGTTTTCTGTCTCCATGGATAATCAGAACAAAAGTTACAAAATTATGACATGGAATGTTCGTGGTCTAAACAGTGTTGCCAGACAAGAAGATGTAAAACAGATGGTGACCTTGGTTAAGCCTGACTTAATATGCATACAAGAAACAAAAATGTCCAATGTTACCTGCTCTATCATTAGAAACTCTCTCAGACATGACTATGAGACAAACTTTTTCTTTCTCCCGGCAGATGGTGTTAGAGGTGGAATCATCCTGGCAGCAAGGGAGAGTACCTTTCAATTGCAGAGCCCCACCACAACCAACAACACTCTTACGGCGACGGTTATAGATGCAAGGAGAAATATACAATGGACTGTGACTGCAGTATATGGGCCACAAGGAGACTTGGAGAAAAAAATGTTCATGCGTGAGCTAAAACAGGTGAAGCAAACAGTTAAGCCAGAATGGTTGTTGCTAGGCGACTTCAACTTAATTTACAGGGACCAAGACAAGAACAACGGTCGTCTAAACAGACGCATGATGTTAAGATTTAGACGAACGCTAAATCATTTGGAAGTAAAAGAAATCGAGTTGGTGGGTAGGCGTTTCACTTGGAGTAACAACCAAGACTCGCCAACACTTACACGCATAGACAGAGCTTTTAGCACGCCAGCATGGGAAGACCTCTTCAGCAACCCAATCCTACAGCCTTTATCCTCATCATCCTCGGATCACTGTCCACTGCTACTTGTGCCCCTAGTGACTCCAAGGCTCCAACCTAAATTCAGATTCGAGTCCTTCTGGGTGGATATGCCAGGTTTCCATAACTGCATACAACAAGCACGGAGTAGGGATGTCCCTGCAAATCAAAACCCCTTGGGTGTTCTGCATATCAAGTTAAACAGAACTGCAAAAGCACTTCGTGCCTGGTCAAAAACCTTAGTATCGCAAGGCAAGATAGCTCTGGCAGTTTGTAGAGAAGTGATTGATCGACTCGAGAAAGCACAAGAAGAAAGGCAGCTGCAAGCACATGAACGTGATCTGATCAGGATTTTGAAACTGAGAATTTTGGGACTCGCAGCAATTGAAAAGAGTAGAGCAAGACAAAAATCAAGATTAACCTGGTTGAGAAAGGGAGATGTGAATACAAAGTATTTTCAATTAATGGCTAATGTTAGGAAAAAGAAAAACTTCATACACAACCTGCAGACAGAACATGGAGTAATCACAGGGCAGGAGGAAAAACATGAAGCCATATATGATCATTATCTGAAGCACTTAGGCACATATGTCCCAAGAAGTTGTACTCTGAATTTCTCAGAATTGGGATGGCAGCCCAAGCAGCTGCAACACTTGGACCGGCCCTTCACTGAAGATGAAATAAGAAATGTTGTAATGGAGGCTCCCAAGCAAAAGGCACCAGGGCCAGATGGTTTTATTGGGCTTTTCTTTTCAGCTTGTTGGCCAATAATAAAAGAGGATATCATGCAGGCTGCTAACCAATTTTATTCCATGAATCAGCAGGGTCTACACTTTCTCAACCAAGCCTTAGTGGTACTCATACCAAAGAAAGAATGCCCAACAAGAATTACTGACTATCGGCCGATAAGTCTAACACACAGTTTTTCTAAACTAATATCAAAAGTGCTTGCAAATAGGCTGGGGCCAGAGCTTCACCAGTTAATCTCTATCAATCAAACAGCATTCATAAAGAAAAGATGTATACACGACAACTTTGTCTATGTGCAAGAGGCAATACGAGATCTGCATAAGAGAAGGATACCGTCGCTCTTCATCAAGTTGGGTATTTCAAAAGCCTTCGACACGGTTAACTGGCCATATTTATTAAGCATCATGACTTTTTTGGGCTTTGGCCAAAGATGGCGAAATTGGATTTCTGCACTCTGGTGCATAGCCTCTTCCGCCTTCCTTCTTAATGGAGAGCCAGGTAAAAGAATACTTCACTGCCGAGGGGTCCGGCAAGGGGATCCATTATCACCTATGTTATTCCTTCTTGCCATGGAACCGTTGCACAGGCTGTTCAAAAAGGCACAAGAGATCAACCTCCTACAAAAGCTTAGCTCTGGAACTGAAGCTTTTAGAGTATCACTCTATGCAGATGATGCAGCTGTATTTATCAAACCAACTGAACATGACCTCAGAGTCACCACTCATATTCTGGAAATTTTTGGAGAAGCAAGCGGACTCAAAACAAACATGAGCAAAACTGAATTCTACCCTATTCAATGTAATGGAGTGAATATGGAGTTTATTGGTGCAGCAAATATGACATTATCCACTTTTCCCTGTACCTATTTGGGCTTACCCTTGCAGCTCAGGAAGCTGCCGAGGGCCATAATGCAGAAGCTAGTGGAGAAAATAGCAAACAGATTGCTAGGTTGGAAGAGAGATTTCTTTACATATCCAGGAAGAGAGCTACTTGTTAAAACAGTCCTTACTGCAATGCCAACTTTTTTCTTGACAATTTACAAATTGAGAAGATGGGCAATCAAAAGAATTGACAGAATAAGAAGAAGTTTTCTATGGAAGGGCCGTGATCCAGAGCATGTTAAGGGTGGGCATTGCCTGGTGAATTGGGAAACATGCCTAAGACCAAAAAAATGGGGAGGGCTAGGAATCAAGGATTTAGAAAAATTTGGGAGAGCACTGAGATTGAGATGGTTATGGCATAATTGGGACAGCTGTGAAAAGCCTTGGAAGCATCTACTAAAAGTGTATGACATTGTTGACAGGCAACTTTTCTTTTGCTCCACGACAATAACAGTTGGAAATGGTAAAAATACCCCCTTTTGGGAAGCAAACTGGTTACAAGGAACATCACCAAAAGATTTGGCACCTAATTTATTCAAAGTTGCAAGGCTCAAGAGAAGATCAGTGCACACTGAGTTGCATAATGATAATTGGATCAGAAATCTTAAACATGTTAACAACTCAATCCTGCTAGAAGAATTTGTCATGCTATACATAGCCCTCTCAACAATTAATCTGACAGACCATGATGATGTAATTCGATGGAAGTGGACACCAGATGGTCAATATTCAGTAGCATCTGCGTATGAGTGTCAATTCAAAGGAGCAATAACTTATTTTCCGGCCACAATGATCTGGAAGGCTCATGCAGAACCTAAATGTAAATTCTTTGCTTGGTTAGTGATGCACGACAGAGTTTTGACGGCTGACAACATGATCAAACGCAACTGGACATGCAATGAGACATGCTCCCTATGTCGGAGTGACGATGAAACTGCAGCACATATCTTGACCAAATGCAAATTTGCAGAAACAGTGTGGAACAAAGTGGCTGATTACTATCAGTTGCCTAATCACAATACTCTATTGCAGGCTGGAGGACCTATGGAGTGGGTCATCTCTCTTCTGAAAGGTGGCTCGAACAAGGAAAAACGGAAGAGATTGGGAATTCTTTTCACTTGCTGGTGGCAAATTTGGAAAGAGAGGAACAGAAGGATTTTTGAACAGAAGGAGGAGAGAGAGACACGAATTGCAGCTTTGATCAGGGATGAAATCCGGCTGTTTCGCTTGGCTGCGTCAACAAGGAGCGATCCCATCGCTGAAAACATTTGGATGCTGCTTTTGTTTTTTCATTTTTCGCTGTACGTCAGCCTCAGGCTGCCGTTTTGTGTCTCAGCTTCATGTAATACTTTTGTTAAACTGTTGTAACTGCATTTCTCTCCTCCTTAATGAATGGCAGTGCTCCTGCCTTTTTTTCAAAAAAAAGAGATTTGTTTCTTATCTGCTGATCTTTCAATGTTATTCCTGAAACTGCTTCGAACGTGTTCTCTGTTGCAACGTCGTGCACTTAATTGATTAAAGATAAGTCTGGGTAAATTTGAATTCGTGCGATGACGAGAACACACGAAAATCTTTCAGCATCAAAAGGATATTCAGTACCCAAACTGTTAAAGTTCAGAAATGAAGCATGAACTCAAGGTCCAATGTTATTCAGAACCGGTGCATTAATTAATGGCAACAAAACAACTGCAATGAATGGCCAGTTCTAGTTGCATGAGTTAAAGAGGATATTCAGCATCAGAAAGAATGAAATGTTTGCGTAATATGCTGCTTGCGCTTGGCAATGGCTGCCTTCAGTCATGCTCAGGAAGAAGAACGGGAGGGACAAGAAAAATGAATGAGAATTTTTATTTTTATTTTGAGGATATGAGAAATTTATTCGGCTGCTACCTACAAGACCACGGGCTATAATGAAGAATTGACAAGCCCACGTACCCAAATGAGTCCGTCTTGTTATCCATAAACGGCCCAGTTTTTCCTCTCCTCCCTTCGCTCGTAGCCTCGTACAGCCCAATAACATATCACGCCGCGTTTGTTCGTCCATAAATAAAAAGGAATTGCTCCATGTAAGTCGACTTAGATTTTATATGCGTGTAAGTTAAATTTTGTAACCGTTAGATTTTGATCGGACGGCCGGCGTGTTTGTGTCCGTTTGTACTTTTGTAATTTTGTAGCCGTTAGATTTTGTATGCGTGTAAGTCAAATTCTAAGTTGAATTTTTTGTTCTATCTTGTCCGTTGGATCCAGATCCAACGGCTACAAAATTTGACTTACACGAATACAAAATCTAAGTCGACTTACGTGGCTAAATAAAAAGAGAGTTCTCCTAAAAAAAAAAGAGAGAGAGAAAAACTCGGTAACTGACTCGATCATGGCAAGTGCAGCCAAACCCTACCCGAGAGTTTATTCTCATCTCGGATCTAACCGGTTGCACGTTCTACCCCGACGATGATCAAGGCGGGCACGGGCGCCGCCGAGGGAGGCGCGGGCGGCATCGCAGCCTTACCGGACGGCGCCCTCGTCGAGGTCTTCTCCCGCGTGCGCGACGTGGAAGCCCTCTTCCGCTGCGCCACCACGACCAAGCGGTGGCTGCGCCTCTTCACCGACCCGGGCTTCCTCCGGCTGTTCTGGCCGGAGACGGACCGCGCGCGTCTTCGCGGCCTGTTCTTGAAGGGGCCGGACGGGAACATGCGCCGGATCTTCGTGCCGAGGCCGGAGTCGCCGCTCGGACTAGAGGACAGCAGCCGGATCACCTCCCTTGTTCTCAACGACCACGAGGACGAACGCGATCTCCTGGCGTCGAGCCGCGGCGTCATCCTCAAGCACATCTTCACCAGCACCTGCTGCATGGGTAGCCACACCGACATCGTCCTTTCCGACCCCATCACTGGCGCGGTCGACAAGTTCGCCCCGCCACCGGGGTGCCGCTGCCTTAGAGTGGACGTTGCCGGCCACGCCATCCTCACCGCCGCCGACGTCGGCGACCTCAACCGAGTGCGGCGGCCGCCGTCGATACGGCAGCACACCACGTCCCAGATGCTCCTCATCGGCCGTCACCAGGACGACCAGCGCTTGCACCAGCATCTTCACGCGTACTCCGGCGTCACGGGATGCTGGAGCGCGGCCGCCACTATCCGGCACCATAGCCGCCTCCGCATGACGGGGGCGCGAGCCGGCGTCGTTCACCAAGGTGCGGCGCACTGGCTGTACCGCGACGAAACGATTGACTTCTCTTTACCCCAAGACAAGAGGGACCTGTACATGATAACCGCGACGGCAGCCACGGGACGCGTCTCCTTGACGAAGCTCCCGATCCAAGCGGCCGGTGGGCTGCCGTACGTGTGCGTCGGCCGGGACGGCAGGCTTTCGGTTGCTTGCGTGCACAACATGCGCGTTGATGTTTGGACCCAGCAAGACGAAGACGACACTAGCCTTGCCGCGTGGCTCCTCTCTCAGATGTCTGGAAAAAACTGGCTCCTCTCTCAGGTGATCCAGATGCCGTCGACGGCCCCGGCGAACGAAAACTTCATGAGCTTCAAGTGGTTTTACTTCAACAAGGGAGCAATGATGGCCGTGTATGGTGGCAACGGCGTCTTCGTCCTTGACCTTGAAACTAAGGCGATGGAGAAGATCATGGACCTGAGTGACTGCGCTCCCAGCTACGGATATTACATGTGTGTGCCGTATGAGATGGATCTGCCAGAGTTCTTTCTGGGGCAGCTTGGTGGACTTGCGATAGAGGGGGATAGTGAGGTGGGGTGGCGTTGGCCTTGGTAGCTAGGGCCTATCGGTGGAGTATGATGTTTCACTTTATAATGATAGATTCTTTGATAGATAACATATGATTATTCAACTTACTCTCTCAGTCCTAAATATAAAGTTTACACAATCTCCAATATATATAACACTTGACTAATATAATACTCAAACTGGGGTAAGCATCTCTTTAATTTTTTTGTTTGACACGTGTACAAAGTGAAGTATAATGTGCAATTCGCTCTTTAAATTTGCTCTTTAACACGTGTGCAAAGAATTGAAGTGGTGGAGCGGGGGGGGGGGGGGGGGGGGGGGGCATGGTCCCCTCTATCGGCGGTAAAATTTATGAGGAGCCCCTCTTTTTTTTTAGGCGAACGGCAGGGGAGCCCCCTACCTTTTTTTCTATTAATTTTGAAAATGTTTATGTACAAGGCACAAGGCCTCAGGCCCAAAGAAGACCTTAACCGACAAGACAGTTAAACTATATTACATGACCATTCCTCTAGCAAAGGTTTAACACTAGTTTTAGCCTTCTAGTTTCATTTAACACTAGTTTTAGCTCTCTTCAGAGCCCTGCCTAGAGGCAGCAACGACCAAGGGTTGAGGGCTGGAGGCGTGGAGCTCAAACGACGCCGACGGGAGCTAGACGAATCACACGAAGACATCGAACCATTTTTGAGCCACGGACCGCTACAGTGTTTCACTTACCGGTCTGTAGGTCTAGTCTTGGCCTCTCGTGGGAGTAGGTGGGCTGTCATGTGGAGGCCAGCGGTGGGCCTGCAGCTCTTCTACACAAACATTGCATAATGGGAGGAGGATGTTGCTGTTACATACAAAATGAAAGGTTCATACGGCGTGTCCACAGACTAATTTCATTTTCCGTATAATTGCCTATCATATCCTCACACCTATAACTTCCTATTCATATGCGCATGTCCTGTCCTTTTTGCATGCCCAAATGCGTCTTCGCCGCCTCCCACTGTTCTGCTCGTCATTGTAGGCTCTGTATTAATTTTGATTCATGTATCCACTAACAAGCACATTAAGAAGCTATAAGGTCTTAATCAATTACCTAATATAAGGTAGAATTGTGACTAGTTGTGTGCGCGAACCATGTTGGCACAAAATTGCCAACTTTTTTGATTTGCAAAAAAACAATGCCAATTTTTTAACTTTAATGTTATCGTGTTCATCCCACCTCCCTTTAAATTCTTTTCCAGCTCCGCCACTGGTGCAAAGTGGAGTATGATATGCACTTAGCTCTTTTAAATTTTTCACATGGCCCTCAAACTCTCGGTAAGCAACAGCGCCATGCTCCCTAGACAAGGGAAGAAACGGGCGGTAAGATTGAGGCGGGAGTAGAAAAGGGAGCATTCCTTGATCACTTCAACATTCCGGATCCAAATCCAAGAAGTGCCATGGAATAATTCCACCACTCCAACCATCCCAGCCACATTTATTCTCGACCCCTGCACGCATGCCGGTAGCGCTTGCGCTACCAGGCCCAGACGGTCACATGGCAGAGACGGTCACCACCATGGGCGGCAGCGGCACAGACGTCACCGCGGTCCTTCCGAGGGACGTCCTCGTCGAGATTTTCTCCCGCGTGCAGAACGTCAAAGACCTCTTCCGCTGCGCCGCGACCTGCAGACGGTGGCTCCGCCTCTTCACCGACCCGGACTTCGTCCGGCGGCTGTGGCCGGAGCAGGGGCACCGCGCACGCCTCCTCGGCTTGTTCTTGAACAAACCCATGAGAAAGAAGCAGCAAACCTCCCCCTCCTCCTTCACGCTGAACTTCGTGCCCAGGCCGGGGTCGCCACTCGACGCCGACGAGTGCGTGCTCACCTCCTTCGACCCCGACGACCACGACTTCTACCGCTACGTCCAGCCCCTCACGTCGCGCGGCGGCACCCTCTGCTTGCGCTTCTTCTCCCGTACCTCTGATTTCGTCTCCCGCAACAACATTGATGTGAACAGCGCGCCCGGGTTGCTCTTGGGACTGTGCAACCCCATCACTGGCGGACACGAGATCGCCCCTTCGCTGGAGTGCACCTGCCTTGGTCGGTACCTCAACGGCTACGCCATCTTCACCGCTGTTGACTGCAGTCTCGACCAGCCGTCGACGACGACACGGTATTCCGCGTGGTCGCGACTGCTCGTCGTCGGCGCCCACCAGCAAGATCATCGCCTTCACCTGCACGCGTACTCTGGCGCCAGCCGAAGTTGGAGCCCGCCCATCGAGTGCCTCCACGGCAGCCGCATCCGCATGTGTAACACCCCAAATTTTCAAAGCAAAAATAAATGGAACAAAAATCACTCAAAATTTAAATTTTTGTCTCGCTCTTACCTTACCACGAATTTTCCAAAACAAAATGCACTAAATAAACTCAAACCTAGTTAGAAGATAATATTTTCCAAATATTGAAACATGTGCTCAAGTGTTTGCTTCCATTTAAAATTCACTAAAAGTTTGAACTTTTTGAATTTACAACAAACTAAAATAACTATGGGTTAAACTCTAGGAAATTCAACTTGAATTTAAAACCTTGAATTTAAACTTGCACAAACTTCATCATATGCATTCATGGTTTACTTGTTTTCATTTTGAGTGTGTGTTTGTTTTCGTTCAGTCAAATTTGAATTCTCCATTCAAATTTGAATTCATGTTAAATCCTGAAAAGAATAAAACCTTTCCTTTCCCCAAACCATCTCGGGCCGAAACCCCCTTCTCCTTTCACCTCGGCCCAGCCTGCTTCCCCCTTCTCTCTTCCTTTCCTCCAGAATTGGTTATGGGCCGCGCCCCTTCCTCCCGGTCCATCAGAAGCCCAACTGTCCGGCCCAGCCTGGCCCGTCAACACTCGTCGTCTCCCTCCTCCTGCTACCGCCAGTCGCCGCCCACGCCGTCGTGACGCCGCCATGGCGTCAACTCTATCGCCTCGTCGCGTCGCCCACGTGAAACCCCGGCGTCCAGTCGCTTCCGTGCCCCTGTAGCCGCTCCGTGCTCACGTCAAAAGCAGAGCGCCCATCCTCCTTTCTCTTTGACCGACGACCACGACTGCCCGGAGACCGGCGAGCTCCCATGCCGTGACGCCATGCCACGCGAGCTTCATCCGCATCGCACGCGCCCCTCCGCTTGGCTCGGCGAGCACCGGAGCGCCCTTACACGAAAGCGCCGCCGCACGCTGCCGCGAGAACCTCACGAAGGCGAACCTCCCGGCCTCGACCAGCTCGTCACGCGCGCGCGCCAGACTCGCCGTGCCTCCGCACCTCACCGCGACCTGCAGCAACTCGACGGGAGAGCCAGCCCTCCTTCCCCGTCGAGCGCCGCCGCCTTGCGTCGCGAACGCCATCCCCGCCACCGAGCTCCGCGCCCCGTCCACGCCAAGCACGTCCAGGCCTCCTCCGTCAGGGACCACGCGACGTCGAGCCTTGCAGTCATGCGCCGCGCCCCCAAGCCCCTTCCGCACCAAGCGCTGCCACCGGTGAGCCTCCCGCGTCGAACGCCGCCTCCGCCATCCGCGCGTCGCCGTCGCCAGCCTCGTCCGACGCCTCCCGGCCTCGTGCGACCCCCGCGGTGAGCTCGTCTCCCACCTCCCTCTCTCTCTCCCGGTCCAATTCCTACCTCAATTGGACCACTGGCTCGCCGGATAGACTACTCGGGCGAACCCCCGGCCAAGGCGCCACCGCCTCCTCTGTTTCCGGCGCCGCCCACCTCGCCGGAGACGTGTCGGCCGTCCAATCTTCATCCAACGGCCCACAATGCGTACCCCTTCGATCTGTGTAACCGGTCTACGGTGGACCTGTGGACCACGTCCCCTGCCCCGGTCCATAGAGCCCGTGGACATGGTCCATAGCCTTTCCAATAGGAAAATAATTCCATAAATTCTAGAAAATCCCAGGACCTCATAATTTTACAGTTAAGCCCCTAGTATTTCGCAAGGTCCTTTTTTTTTACAGAAACAACCTTATACTTCTCTGTAATTGTCTTTTAGCCCCTATCTTTTTGCACCGAAGCCTCTAAACTTTTTTGTATTTATAGATAGCCCCCCAAAGCTTTCTATAATTACATTTAAGTCCCTATAATCTTTCTGTAATTATAGATATGCCCTCGGTATATTTCTGTAATTACAAGCAAGTCCTTAGAACCTTCAAATGTGCATAACTTTTCAACCATAACTCCGTTCTGAGCGATTCTTGCGCTCACTCATTCGTAGAAATGCGTAGTACCCTTTGGTACTAATCTTGGAGCTCTAGAATAGACCAGCAAGCCATCAATACCCTAAAACTCCTCTCTCTTTTGATGTATTTCGTATCGGCATTTTTGCGACGTCAATCTTGCATGTTGTAGCTACCCACTTCATCGTTTAACGTTGAACCTAACCAGTCATGCAATATCTTTTCTCCTTAAATCCTAGCACCTTCCTCATCGCAACACATCTCACTCCAATCTTGTATGTCGCACATACACCCTCACTCGCTAGCAATAAACCTACCCAATCTTTCATGTCGTATCGCTTTGAAACCTAATACCTTTATCGCAACTCAACTGCAAGCCTAACCTAGCTCAACCATCGCTCAATCAATCTTGAATCCAAGCCACCACTCAACGTTACCAAGCTCTATTAATTTATCATTCCTGTTTATATGTGGTCTTTCATTGGAACTTATTGGATTTATCGTTCATTGTTATTTCAATTGCTAGTTGATCTGAATTGATTGCTCCTTGTATTTGTATTTGCAACCATGCATCCATGTCATGCTCGATCACGTGCACATACCATCTGAAAGTCCCTTGATGTCGCCTAGAGGGGGGGTGAATAGGCGATATACGAAATTAAGCAATTAAAACTGCAGCGGAAACTGAAACAGCCAAAACCGGAACTTCCGGTTTGGCAAACCGGAACTTCCGGTTTTCTCGGGACAGAAAAACAGAAGTTCAGATCTTTCGATCCCCGGTTCCCTCTAGGTTGAAATTAAACAACTAGGATATGTAAAAGAGCTCTAGCAACAGTATTCACAGAGAATAAGAGCTCAACTACACAAGCAACCTAGTCAATCAAGATTTGTATATAAATGATAAGAACGTGTAAAGCAAATGCAAACCGAGTGAAGCACGCAAGGAGTTGTTTCCCGAAGTTCAGCAGCTTGCTCTCCAAGCTGCCTACGTCTCCGTTGAGGAAGCTCTACTCAAGAGCCGGGTCTCTTTCAACCACTTTCCTCCTTTCCACTATTTGTTTCTTTCCTTGCGGAGGCGAAACGGGCCTTGCACAAACTTTCCCAAGGCTCACCACAAGCTTGGGAGCTCTAGGGACGACACCTAGCCGTCTAGAAGGCTTCACCTCCAAGAGTAACAAATGCTTCACGGATTCAAGGCGAAGTGCTCAAATGCTCAAGTATGAGATGCTCTCTTGTGCTCTCTAATTCAAATTCTCTCAACCCAATCCAAAGGATTTAGCTATAATCACACAAATCTCACAAAGAGAGGTTGGGGAGAGCTCTAGGACACCTTGGCTCTGGATATATTCGTGGATGTGGTCAGCACCCTCAAAGAGAGGGTGTGGTGGGGTATTTATACTCATTCCCCCGAAACTAGCCGTTGGAAACTAGCCAGTAGAAACCGGAACTTCCGGTTTCACAAACCGGAACTTCCGGTTTTCCAGAACTAGCCGTTAGGATTCAAAAGGAGAGCTGTTGGATGACTTGTCAGTGAAGTGGCGGAACATCCGACAGTTGTCGGAACTTCCGCCACAAACTCTCTGGTGTTTTGGTCACTTGGTGGCGGAACTTCCGTCAGGTGTCGGAACTTCCGTCAGAAACTATCTGGACCCAAACTGCCAAAACCGGAACTTCCGGTTTGGCAAACCGGAACTTCGGTTTTGCCAGGCTCACAGACTAAGTGCAAATTGATGGCTATAGTGTTTCACTCTTCTCACTTAGGTTTTTCTTGAGCACTGAGACTTGCTAGCTATCCATGTAGCATCCCTCTTGATAGAGCGGCATACCTATACTCAAGATCAAATATAAAAACAACTTTTACAACTTGAGCATATAAGAAACTTGATATTGCCACTTCTCTTCAACTTTGCTTTATGAGGGCAGCCACATGAGCTTCTCTTGAGCATCACTATCTTGAGCTTGTGATTCAACAATAATTGATATTTAGCGATATATACTCCATATAGCTTGAACGGTCCATCGAAATCAACTCCACTTGTCCTTCACCATACATTAGGTGCCTCGGCGCCAAGACTCCTGCTTGCCCTTCTCCTAACTATGGTTCATCGCGACCAAGTCATGTCAACCCTTCACCTTCTTGCTATTTAAACCATACATTGCTTTGCATCATCCTTAAGCATCCAATTTTGTGTTGATGATCGATCAAGTTGCTTTCAAACATATTACTATAAATGACATATAGCACTTGATCATTCTTCATCTTGACCATGAGAAAGCCACTAGATATAGAATCTTGTATTTGAAATAATTCATTTCTTTTCATCATATATTGCTCACATGGTCTTTTATTTGCTTGAAACAATTGTACATCAAAGAGTATATTCATGAGAGACATTGTACATATATTGCTTGCAACCTGTCCATATACTCACAAAGAATATTAGACCTTTAATCATATTGTCATACAATACACCAAAACCCACTAGGGTGCTCATGCACTTTCACCATCATCATGTGCTGAGCTCATGACAAATAATTAGTAGCTTAATCTTAGTAATTAATCAGTTTAGTAAGTAATTAATAGCTAATCACCATTAGTTAATACCTTAATATAAGTAGGTAATTAAAGTGACACACCTTGCACTTGTACGCTGGTTGCATAAACCTTTATATAGGTTACGACTTATATAAAGTCTTAATGCCGCCAATGAACAAATAGCACGTAAACACGTCGTTTCTACCTTCACATACAAGCATGCACTTATCATGGTTTAGCATCTCTCATACCCAACAAAAGCCCTAGCGCTCATGCATTACCCCTAATAGCCCTTTTAATATAATAAAACCCTTTTAAAGTAAAACCTAATGCATCATGTATGATTTGTGTCTTTGTCTTTTTTTTCGTTGTTCTATCGGTTCTTATTGGAGTTAATTGGATCTTATTCGGTTCTTCTCGATCTTATTTTATTTTGCGGTAGTTTGTTTATACGGTATACTTGTATGCGCTAGCTTACGCGAGATTCGACGAAGGGCCAAAAGAATTCAAGGACGAGCCGAAAAATAAGCCAAGGACGAATCGGAAGATACAAGCTTCTAGGAAGGATCTGAAGACCCGGATTACGAGGATATGAAGGAGAAGACCTTAGTGAAGGCAAGCTCTACATCACCTTGATCATGATTGAACCTACTGTTTTTGCAATGCACCTATAGAGCCTACTCTAGTATTACGCATTACTTGTTATTTTACTGATTGTGTAGCTATGGTCCTACTTGCTTATTGATATTGATGTCTCTTACTTAGGCGTTAATATCTAAATCTTTGTTTACCCTTTGTTTACCTATCACCTTGATAACAATAGGATAGTTCCATCATTTCTATGATGACACTTTTACCTTGCTACTAGACATGCTTAGGATCTCGCAATGTTTCTACATTGCCACACCTTCTCACATATATGATTTACAACTGTGTTAAATGAGTTTGGTGGTGTGCGTGATATATATTGGGATTGGGAGTAGTACAACTGTATTAGGTGATGATGTTGTGTAACACCCCTACTTTTGGAGCCAAAAAGAGAAGGAGAAAAGAAAAATAAAAAGGAATAAAAATCACTCCAAATTAAAAAATTTTGTCCAACCTCTTACCTTGAAATGAATTTTCAAAATAAAATTCACTAAATAAATTAAACTTAGTTTGAATATGAAAATTTTGAAATATAAAATTGTGCTCAAGTGTTTGCCCTCATTTAAAAATATACTAAAAATTTGAAGCTTTTGAATTTACAACAAGTAAAATCAAAGTAGGAATTAATTCCAAGTTGATTTTCAAAATTTTGAATTTAAACCTGCATCAAAATCTCATCATGTGCATTTCTGTGTTTTATTTGATTTATTTGGAGTGTTTGTTCAACCTTTGTTTTTGTTTGAATTTGAAATTCCTTCAAATTCAAATTTCAGGAAAAAAAAAAAAACCCTTTTCCTTTTTCCTAAACCATTCGGGCCAAAACACTTTCTCCTGGCCCAGCCCATCCCGTTTTTCTTTTTCTTTTTCCTTTCTTTTCCCTGGGCCGCTTTCCCCCTCCCGGCCCATCCGCAGCCCAACCGGCCCATTCCTCCCATCTCTCTCACTGTGTCGATGACAGGCGGGACCCGCCTGTCATCCTCTTCCTCCGGCAGCCCGGCGGAATTTCCGCCGCCGCCCATACCGCCGCCGCGTCAGCCGTCGTCACACGCCGCCTCACTGTGCTCCACCGCCTTGGCCGCCACGGCTCCGTGCCATTAAAACGGCGCCGCGTCTCGCTTCTCTCTCCCCCACTCCATTCTTCCCTCTCTCTCTCTCACCCTCACCGAGCTAGGGTTCCGGCGACCCCTCGACGTCGGCAGCTTTCCGTCGTTCCCCGCTCCTCCCCAAGCCCCTGATGAGCTTCGTCGAGTCCGTCTCTCTCTCCTCCGCCCCTCCTCCTCCTTCCTCCCCTACCGCACATGCCCCACACCGAGCTGCCACCACCGTGCTGCCTTCCCCTCCGGCTCCGGCCATCTCCCGCCGTCCTCCGTCGCTGTCGAGCATGAGGTAAGCATCCTCATGCTCCCCTCCCTCCTCCGCACCTCTCCTCCTTCCCCTCTCCTCGCGCACGACCTTTCCCTCGCGCGCCACCGCCGTAGCTTGCTCCGGCGAGCCTGCGCCGCCGAGCTAAGCCTTGTCCTCCAACCGAGACACCACCTCTCGCTCCGCCGCCCCGCGTGGGACCCCCACGGCCACACCCTGCCGCCCTGCGCCCACTGCAGCCGCCAACGGCGACGACTCCGGCGAGCCGCCACCGCCCGCGTCGCCTCGGTCCACCATGGACCGGTGGACCGCCGCCCCATCGCAGCCCATGGACCCTGTGGACCCGGTCCACCGGGTTTTGATTTATTTTAAAACCGTTAATCCCTTTATTGCGTCAGCACCACGCAATAAACAATTTCTAAAATAAAAATAATTCCAAAAATCCTAAAAATCCCGGGCCCTGTACATTTTGCAGATAAGCCCCTGACCTTTTCAATAATCATGTCTAAGCCCTGCCTTTTTACAGAAAAGTACCTAAACTTTTCTGTAATTATATTTTAGCCCCTGTCTTCTTACACCAAGGTCCCTAACCTTTTCTTTAATTACAGAAAGGTCCCTAGAACTTTCTGTAATTATCTTTAAGCCCTTAAAACCTTTTTGTAATTACAATCAAGCCCCAGAACTTCAAATCCCCATAACTTCTTAACCCTAGCTCCGTTTTGAGCGATTCTTGCGCTCACTCGTTCGTAGAAACGTGAAGTACCTCATGGTACTATTCTTGGAACTCCACACTATACCTAGACATCATCAAAGCCCTAAAACCCTCTCTCATATTATATCTTTTTCTGACAATCATGCGACGTCAATCTCGCACATCGCAATCATTGTTTACCCAGATCGAACCAATTCTCTGGTGCTAGTTGTCTAGTGCTTTCCACATGACAACGCACACCCCGCCTTAACTTTGCATCGCATATTCATTCAATTGCCCGCTAGCCATAGATCTTTCTTGTTGTATCACTTCAAGTCTAGCAACCATCGTGTCCTTTCACTTCTAAACCCCGTAGCCCCTTTTATCACGAGTTTTATTCCAAACCTAGTTTTGGTCAATCATCGCTCAATCGAACTCAACCCAACCTCGCCAGCAACACGTACTCCAGTGTTATCTCCTTTCATTGGATCTTGTTGGAGTTATTGTTTCGTTGTTATCTTAATTGCTATTTGTCTTTATTTGACCTTAGTGTTTTATCTGCAGTCGTGCATTCATGTCATACATGCTCACGTACACGTACCACCGTCATGCGTCTGACGCATGACAACCAACTTAATCAATAATAACTTAGTCCTAGTAATTAATCAATCTAGTAAGTAATTAATAGCTAAGTCATCATTAGTTAACGATATAAGGTATAGGAGCCCTAAGCTGACACACTTTGTACTTCGTACACGTGTTGCATGAACCTTTATATAGGTTACTACCTGTATGAAGGCCAGTGCTACGAATGTACGAAGAACACATACACACGCTGTCCCCGTCACTTCATGCATTTATGCTCTTCTCTTCGTGTTTAGCATCTCTCATTACACCAAAAGCCATAGAGTACGATGCATCACCCCTAATGGTCTTTTTAAGGTAACAAAACCTTATTAAAGTAAAACTAGATGCATCATCCGTGTTTTGAGTCTTTTGTTCTTCATTTGCTTTCTATCGGTTTGTTGGAGTTAATTGGATCTTATCCGGCTCTTTTTGTTCTTTGTTTCCTTTTGCAGTAGTTTATTTATACGTAGTGTTTTATGCGCTAGATTACGCGAGAATCGAGGAAGAGCCAGAAGAATCCAAGTACTCGTCGAGAAACCTCAGGTCAAGACCCGTCGAAAGATACGAGCTTCAAAGAAGGACTCGAAGGCATCAACTTCGACAGAAAAGACTAAAGGCCCAGAACTTAAAGATTAGAAAAGCGATTATCAGGCAAGCCCTAAGTCCCTTTGATCATGTTGATCCCATGATTGCAAAATAATCCTATCTAGAGTCTGATTTTAAATAGACATGCATGGTATTTAAAGGTGATTTAAATGCTAGGAAGACCTCAGCAATACTTGATTGCCTTGCCTTGATCTTGATTATCCTGATTCCTTGTTACCCTAGGAACCAACATCATTAAATTACTTAATGATATGTTGGATTGCTTTGCCGCTTAGGACTATCACCATGTGCTTAATTAATCTTGCTCATATGCTTTTGTGTTAAAATGCGTGAGTCTTGGTGGTGTGTGTAAATGTGAAAATGGGTGGGTTTGGTGATAAAGTGCAACCTATAGTGGGGGATGTTTTGACGGGACCAGGCGAGGTAGTCCTCAGTGGGGAGGCTATCTCTGGGACGCATTTCCTCGTGAGGATTGGCTATTGAAGATGCCTGGTTCGGTCGTATAAGGACCGGTTCTTGTGCCGCCTTGCCTAGCACCATACGCGCAGCCACAAGCCATGAATGGGCATGGGATTGGAACCATACCCTACTAGTACTCACCCGGTACCCCCCGGAGGCAGGAGATTGCAACGGAATCCCAGGAGAAGACTCGTTCGTTGGTGGGTGTTCGAGATCCGGCATTTGTGAATCTGGCCATATTATTGATTGTGAAGCCCCTGGTGATGTCCGTGGGGGATGCCGTGGTGGTACCAAGTAGGTACGGGACCTTTAGTAGGACAGTCCAAACCGGGACCCCGGGGAGGACTGGACTACCTTGTGAGGAAAGTTGTGCTCCCTCGGTCGAGGTTAAGAATCTATCCGGATAGCCGTGTTCCACGGTATTGGACAACGCGAAAGCAATGGCCACACTATGATTAGACTTCCTGTGTGAGTTATCCTTGGCGTGTTTTTGGAATACACCGGCGTGGAGCCGTGCGCTGGTTTCCGGCCAGCATTAAAAGTGAGGAACTTGCGAGATTGAACCATTATCTCCCCCAAGGCCGACCAACCCCACTATATGATAACAATCTTGACTGTAGTTTGTGAACTGTTTTGATTTCAAAACAAAAAAAAAACCTTGCATAAAGTTGGCTTTCCGTCGATATGATAAACCTCAGCCTCATCCTTGATAAACCATTGCATATGTTTTCCCTTTGTGTTAGGGTTTGCTGAGTACCTTATGTACTCACGCGTTTGCGTCTGTTGTTTTTAGTGAAGTGAAGGCTTCGTAGGAAGCGGCGACGTGTTGGTTTTCGGTTCTGCTTCTCAAGTCTGTCTGTGGCTTGGGTCGTGCTTTCCGCTGTCTGTGTGTGATTGCTTCGCCTTATTTGACGGAATGACTTGGATACTTCTGCATCCTTGTCGTACCACCACTAAAGGCTCAATATATCAGGTACTATATTTATTTACCTATCCGAAGTATGCTTTTGATTATCATATCTGTGTTCCTGTGCGTATCAGCTACTGATCCAGATACATGATGCACAGAGTACTCCAGAGTTGGGGTATGACATGTTGATGGTGACAGTGATGATGGGATGGGTTGGATTGCGGGCAAGGCTACTAGTGCATTGTTGGTTGTGTGATAGACTCCTAGTGTGGGATCTGGTGCTTGCCCGGCCATATAAGGACCGGTTCTGACGCCCGTTAACATAATGATTCTCGTACAACCACGGAACCCCATATGGGAAGGACCTACCCTACCTTCTTAGTACTCTTACAAATGCCATATGGAGGCCAGTCGAGGCAACGAAAACTCAGAAAAATACTTGGGAAACGTACCTGTGATCCGGCTAGCGAAACCCGTTATCAGTTACGGGAGTGCCGCCTGTCCTGATATTTATTACCGGATCCTGTTATTTGTTACAGGAGCACGACGTACCCTGTGTACAGTGCCAGATGTGACCTTCATGTCATAAGCCCCTGAGTGTGATTTCGTGGTGGAATTGTGATACTACTCGGAGGAGATGGATTAGGCGTTATGTACCCCCTTGCAAAGGGTGCATAGCCCGTGGGAAAAGATGTACAACCTCTGCAGAGTGTAAAATTCATCCGGATGGACGTTGTCACGGCATATGACACATTATTGTTGCGCACGTATTGATTAGCCACCTCTCTCTTTCTTTGGCGTGTGAGTGGGTTGTAGTCAGCCCGTGTTTTGGAAGTGATGGCAAGTGTGCCGGGTCGATATGATCCTCGAGGTCAGAAGGCCCAATTAAAATTTGGGAACTGGCGGGAATGCCCATACTCCCCCAGGGCCAACCAACTAAAATATTGACAATCAATTCCCTGTTTTATCTATATATCCTTGTCGTACTGCCACTAAGGGTCCTATATCTCAGGTATTATACTTATTTACCTATTCGAAGTATGATTTTGATTATCATATCTGTGTTCTTGTGCGTATCAACTACTGATACAGAGACTGATACAGGATGCACAACATATTCCAGAAATGGGATATGATAGCATGGTGGGCACGACCACGGCCGTATTTCATCGAGGGGCGGCGCACTGGTTGGTTGTACACTGATGCCGGAGCTGCTACTTCTACGCCCCAAGATGAAAGAGGTAATAATCTGTACATGCTCAACGTGGAGGCGGCGGCCACGGCGCGCGCAACCGTGACAGAGCTACCCATCATGTCGATTCTATGTTGCCGTTCCTGTGCGTCAGCAAGGACGACAGACTTTCGATTGCCTGCGTGGGCACCGAACATGTTGTTATCGGGACAAAAGATGATGGGGACAACGGCGATCCTGCTCCTGCGGTGTGGCTCCATACTCAGGTGATCCAGATGACACAGGCCGTGGCGGGCGCAAACATCGTGAGCGTGGATTGCCCCAAGTGGTTTTACATCGGCAAAGGAGCCATGCTTGCGTTGTACTGTCCTGACGGAGTGTTCGTCCTTCACCTCCAAAAGAAGTCGATGGAGAAGATCATGGACTTGTCTCTATGCTTTCCAGTCAGCCAAGGGTATTACTCATGCCTGCCGTACGAGGTGGATTTACCGGGGTTCTTCATGAGTAGGCTTGGTGGTTTTATAAGCAGATTTTTAGGATCGACTTTGTGCACTATGAGATTGATGTTATATGAATTTAGGAAAAAGAGTGTTGGATTGACACAAATTTATCAACTTTAAGTTATACCAATTATTATTGTTCGACCTTATTTTTATTTACAGTTATGATTAATCTGATGGCAAAGCAAAATCAAGAGACAACTTCAGTAATCTAGCATTGATTGAGGAATGAACACACAAATTTGAACAATTCAACTATTGCAAAACTACCAAATACTATAAACACCCACATCAATGAAGTGCTCCGTTACCTAATATAGAGAAAAAGTTATACACAACATAAACTTAAAGCAATCGATTGAACCCTGAAAGATTTTATGAGTAATTCCAGGAAATTGTCATTTAACTCTATCCTAACATCATGATCAGAGAGAATAATCACTATCATGATTTGGAGGGAAACATGATCGAAGAAAAGCAAACTTCTCAATTGTGCAGGCTCACCGGCTCACCGCTTGCCATAATCTTTAGAATGATAAATTAAAGAAGTCCACCAGCAGAGCTTGTAGCATTTTCTTTGAACTTGCCTACAAACACTACTATTGTGCTGCTTGAATGAAGGACATGAGCTCTTCACTTTTTTTTCTTCAAACCTAAAAAGAATACTACATTGCGGCGGGTCCAAACAGGGATTAAACCAGAAGCTACCAGACAATGTCTACCACTAAATCGGACTATCATGAAGTATTGCACTAAATTCATTATCTTGTTCTCATGGATTTGGATTTCATTTGTTCAAATTCTAAGTTTGGTAACATATTTGGTCAGGTCTTAGAAAATTAGTTACAAAAGAAATTACATGATGTCAATCAAGATTTTAATTATTGTTGTGGGTTAGACATATTTTATGCCCTTAGTTGAAATTATGAATTCCAAATATCATATAGATCCATCGTGTGCTTATGGGAGGTGGTTCTATGTGTTTTATTTTTTTCCTACTAACTCAATGTAGATCAAAGTTATTAGAATGAATGTCAAAGAGCTATTTTTTTAACTGCATCATTTATGAAGCATTACTATGCCATTGAAATATATTTGAACTTTTCTTTGTGCTCGGAAGACAACTATTACAATGAAGAATTTAGCAGCACAGTGCCCTTAATAGTCCAACAAATTCGTTCAAAAAAAGGTCCAACAAACAGGGCGAGATCTCTCTTCTTTCATGGCTTGAGGGAGGGCTCAAGCTTGTAGACAATACAGAGGGGACAAGAGCTGAGAGCCGGAAAGTGGTAGAAATAGTTTTTTCAAGAATGAATGGGGCTGCGCCCTCTTCTTGACCTCAAGAGACTTTTTGTTCATAGGAAGTGGTAAATCTATAGTTTTCGTCTAAGATATTTTAGGCCGTACACAAGGAAAGGAAGGACACGATAATATAATTTTCTATTACAACCTCATGTCATGTATGCTCGCATCAGGTACTGTAACTACTCACTGTGGAGTACGTACCTACCGCAGAGATACATCTTTAGTCTTGGCTCCCTAGGGGTTATAGTAACCACCCCGCGACGGAATGATCATTGCCTCCTTCGCATCATCCCTTGATTTTGATTTTTCAGAGAGTGTGTTTTCAAGGATTTGGTTTGTTTTAGTGTGTGGGCGACAATTATGAACGAACGTTCAGTCACCGTCCTAGCGTTGACAAGATACAAATTCCTAATTACTTCTCAAGCTACTGTGTTAGCATCAAATGACTGAGATGAAGCAGTCGACGTCTGATTTGTAATTAGGATCCACTGATCACCGGCGGCGAACGGCAGTTTTGGCATGGAGGAAAGGTTATGATTCTGGGTTTACTTAAGCTAGAGTTTCTAAGAGACAAAAAGGATTCTCAACCTGAAGTAAACCAGAAGAGAGGAGACGAAACATGAAGAGCAGGGCCACCAGGGAAAACCATGCATGCCAGATGTTGTTGCTCACCAGGGAAAACCATGCATGCCTAGCCGCACCACGTAGATTTCTGCAAGCATTTACAAAAACCGCGGTGAAAGGGAAAGAAAAGACGCGATAGAACTAGAACAAAAAAGCGCGGCGAAAAATAACATTGCTGCTTGTTTGTACGTGGGCAGTGCTACGGTAGTCCCTCCCGTGCAAGAGTAGAAATTAATCTGAGCCCTTGATTTTGTAAAATTAAAAGTAAATAAAAATAGAAAATAAATGCACGAAATAGGCAATCAATGCTATTTTCTTCACTAAAAATCAGGAATCAAATCGGTAATGGAATTCCTCACGGAAAACCGGCGCTCACACAAGGAAGGAAATCTCCTCCGGTTATTCCGCACCGGCTCCTTTGCCGGACGCGGCTCCTCTGATTGTCACGCTTCGGCCGTTGCACCATCGAACATGTTAAGTGGTACGTTCAACCAACACCACGGAGATCATGTACTACACGTTAAACTCACACATGTTTAGGTAACATGTCTACGTCACGTGAACCTTTTTTTCCTTAGAACTTCAACTGATCAATTCAGTTAGCCATGCATGTTACCATTGTTTACAAAAATTGGTACGTGAAACAAACCTCATGTCACATGTTCACAATCATTTCGATTAGTCATAAACATATCCCGCTGAATCACTGGCACGGGTTTGTTTCCAACAAAGTAATTGTTTTCTTTACGGGTAAAAATAATTGTCATTTAAAAAATATAACAAATTTAAATTTAAATTTAAATTACATAGAGGAGTAATCCATGTCCTTTGTTTTCATGGCCTGCATGACAACATGGGCGTCAAGAAATAATTGTTGCATGGCGCGCCTCCAAAAGACAACACTGCATAATCTTTGTTTTTGCATGGTAGCATCACACGTTTGCTAAAACAATCCTATATCACATCTATAAATAGAAATAGGCAAACAGCCAAATATATCTGGTTCATTGGCTTTACGTGGGTCTCTTTCCAATAATCATGCATACTTTCCAAAACAAAAAAGGAATTATAATAAAAGTCACATGGGTGAGGTCTTGCACCTTAGGGTGCAAGACTTCATCTTTTGCCTCGAGATCTACTCAAATAGACGGCACAGAATTATTTGGGACTACCTTAGCAAATGCCTTGTACGTATGTGTGTGCCATCTTTTTGGGCATGGTTAGTTCTCCTTTCGTTTTCGTTGTTCTTTGCAGAAACTAAAAGGAGCAGCGCAAGTGGATTGTATTGCTTCATTGCGATGGATAGCTGGTTTTAATCTACGCTAACCGACGTGTCAACTGCAGACAAGTACACGGTTAAAGCAGCACTGCACGTTCAGGGGCCATGCAAAACCTGACCAAGCAACCTGCCGAACAGGGGAGAAGCCAAAAAAACTGGAACAAGCATAACGCAGTAAAAAGAAGAGAACTCGATGAAATAATCATTGATGCGGCATTAGCGACTACTGAAGAAATGTTAATGCTCATTTCTTCGTATAAGAGAGGGCGAAATGTTAATGTCGGTACATATAAGTGATGCCGTTTACGATCATTCCGCAAAAGAATGTCGTTGCTGCAAAAGAATGCACGCCCTTGTCTTGAAAGGCTTGCCACCGTTGCATTACGTGCAGTGTGCCAGTGGCATGACCAAAATTTTTTTTTAAAAAAAATCATTCTTGATACCTTGAGGGCAGAATCGACAGCTAGTAGTATGGAAATTGTTGGCCCCATTGAATGGAGAGAAGAAGTATCCACTGACAAAGCTAAAACCAACCGACATTGCACATTGGATTGGAGAAGATCAAGCCGCCAGTTTCATTTCAAAGAAGAGTCCACGACTTGGTGGCCTTCACATTGTTCTGCTGGACTGAGGGTCGTCGTGGAGAACGGAGCGTGGAGGGCGTTGGGAGCATGGAGGTCGGGGGACAGCGCTGGTGGTGTCGCAACCATGCGGGCGCGAAGAAGAGGAGCTCTCCGATCCCACGCACAGCCTGCTGATGTTCCTCGCTGCACACTACCCGCCTGGATCCATGTTGTCTTGCTGCAGCTTCATGCCTTCTTTCCCTCCCTGACGTGCACCTCACCACTCACGACGGCCTCATAGCAGCAGCAGCTCCTGAGTGTTGTAAAACTCTTAATTGGGCCAGGCCCACCTTCTAGAAGAAGGAGTCCTGGTCCATATGGGCTGCTTTATCGAATCCAGACCCAACACGAAGTTAGGGTTCCCCCCTTATATATAGTTGAGGAGACCCCCCTGTAACCTGACACCAGAATTTCGCAATAAAGAATTTCGTCTCCTCTATTCCAGTTTTACTTTTTGTTATCTGTCGTGATCTACGTGCCGTCGTTCCACCGATAACCTAACACGTTATCAGCACGCTCTACGAGGAATTCGCCCAGCAGATCGGTGAGCTACGGTACGCTCTTGTTTTTCGTATGATTTTTGCTATCTTGACTCGTTGCAGCCAAGATCTGTCCAAAAATCGCCACGACGACCTTGACACGATGCAGTCAAGATCCAGAAGGAAAAGATCAGATCCGAGGGCCAGCTACGGCCGCCCGAAGACGATCTGAATCTAAAGAATCGTCAAAAACAAGAATCATCAAATAGTGCCTCTGGCACCCCCCTCGCTAGGGCCTTGTGCCCTGGCAGACTTGTGCGCCGGTATACCGCGCCAATCGATCTAGATCGATGTTGAAAATCGAAACAAAAAGGGCTAAGGGTATCATTCCCTAACCCTAGATCAACAGAAGCAAAACGGGGAACAAGGTTTCTAAACCTAACCCTAGTTCGTCGCCGAGTTCAAGATCTACAACAAGAACAGACGCAAAATAGCGATCTACAGTCCTACCCGGCACGAAGTCCGGTACAGATACAACACATCGAGATCTAATTGGTTCAAGAAGAACCCTAGATCGAAACCCACATCAAGATCAGATGAACTCGCCGAATCCAAGATCCATGAAGAAAAAAAAAGAGACGACGCCGGTTCCGGGACCCGCCGCCTCGCTGTGCTGCCTGGCCTCTGCGCCGGCGCGACAACTTGGCCACGGCCACCGCACCGCGCCCCTGGGCCACGGCCACAGAGCCGCCTCCGCGCGTCCGAGGGGCAGCTACCGAGCGCAGCTACCGAGCGCGGGCCCCGCGCCGCGCAAGGCACCGCACCGCTCGGCCACCGCGCCAGCTGCGCGCTGCACAGCAGCCGCGCCACGCGCGAGCGCCGCGCCGCGCGCGTCAACGACGCCGGAGCGGGCCGCCGCGTCGCGCGCGAGCTGCCGTGCTGCCCCGGCCTTCGCGCCGCGCAGCTCTGCGCTCCGGTCCGGCGAACCACCGCGCGCGAGCTCCGCCTCCTGTGCCATGGAAGCCGCGTGAGCACACCGGCCTCGAGCCGCCATGGCCAGCACCTCCTATGGCCAGATCCAGATGTGGTGAAAGAAACGAGAAGAAGAAGAGAAAGGAGGAGCCGGCGGCGGCTGGTAAAGGAAGAAAGTGAAAGGGAGTGAATAGATTAGGGTTTCGGCCCTGTTTTTATGCTCCGACGCCTTTTTACAAAAACGTCCTCGAAGTTTTCGTGAATCGCGAAGAAGCCCTCCCGCAGTCCTGCAATTTACAAAGAAGTCCTCAAAATTTCAGAAACTCCGAGAATATACTCGGAAACTCTGAAAATTACAAAGCAGCCCTGGAAATTACCAGAAAAGCCCTCGGAATATCAGAATATTATGAAAATATCCTCGGAACATCTGGAAATTACCAGAATATCCCTGGAATATCTGAAAATTACGGAAAAATCCTGTTAATTACGAAAATTGACATGGATAATCCGAAAATTGCTGGATTGTGTTATTTTTGCATATAACACTCCAGTTTTTGGTGATTTTATATAGAAACACCAATATTATAACTTAAACACGCAGTTTTTGTTATACTTATACTCTCTATTACTTGGATACATGAATTAATCCTTGCACATTGACATCATGCAGATGTCTGACCTCGTGAAGAGAGACTTTGAAGTCTTGACTCCTCATGGAAGCAACTACCTGTCATGGGCACTTGATGCGGAGATCCTCCTAAGCAGCAAAGATCTTTTGAAGACCGTTCTGCCTAAGGCGGGTAGACACTGCCGCAACAAATGTGGAGAAGGCGCAGGCATTGCATTTCTTGCGCCACCACTTAAGTGCTACTCTGAAGAGTGAATACATGACAGAACGTGATCCAAAAGTCTTGTGGGACTCATTGAAGAAACGCTTTGAGCAGATTGAAAATGTCTTACTCCCCAAGGTTGAGCGTGAATGGCAAAACCTACGCTACCAAGACTACAAGACTGTGGAGGATTACAACACCAAGCTTTATGGGATTGTCACACGCATGAAGCTTTGTGGCAAAGAGCTTACGCAAAAGGATCTTATTAACAAGACCCTCTCCACCTTTCACCCTAAGTTCACTCATGTGAGCCGCCAGTACAAGAAGGAGAATTATGAAACCTATGTCGCCCTGAGTAATGCATTGCAGCAAGATCAGGGGGAGGACGAATTGATCATGGAGAATCATAAGAATCGTCCTACTGGCTCCTTGGCACCGCATGAAGCGAATGCCGTCTCCTTCAATAAGAAGAAGAAGAACAAGAATAACAAGGGTAAAGGTGCTCCCAAAGCTACACCAAATGCACCCCCGAAGGTTCAAAACAAACCTAATGCTTTCAAGAAGAACGCAAAAGGGAAGTCAAAGAAGACACCTTCAGGGGGAGCGTATGGTGAACAGGATCAGGATTGCTATAGGTGTGGTATGCATGGCCATTGGTCCAAAATATGTGAAACACCACAGAAGTATGTTGACATGTACAAAGACCTCAAAAAGAAGCTCGCGCAGCATGAGGCTAACTTTGTTGAAGGCACGCAGCCAACAACAAAGGCACCAATGGACCATGCAACACCAAGCAAATCCTCTGACCTGGAGTTGGACAATGATCTCATGGATGAAGAGGAAGATGTGCATGGAGATTCTGCGTAGTCATGAAGACTATTAAGAATTACTTAGTTATCTATTTGTAATAGGAGTGAAATAAGTTTAAATTCCTCGAAGGAATTAGTTCGTTTATGTAATCTCTCGAAGAGAAGACATTTGCTTTGAATAAATCAGTTTGTGAAGTTTGTCATTATTACTCTCTTTGTTTATACATTTCTTATGTATGAATTACAGCATTGTGGAGGAAAATGACTATGGATGAGGAGCTCTGTCTCGTAGACAGTTGCACCACTGCTACTATTCTAAGGGACACTTGCTATTTCCAGACACTTCGAAAGTATACTGGGAATATTCTTACTGTTATTGGTAATAACAATAAGATTGTTGGCACAGGAAGGGCCACATTTGTCCTACCAAATGGTACGCAATTAACAATCCAAGAAGTCTTACTTTATCCGGATTCAACCCGGACATTGTTAAGCTTTAAGGATATCCGAAGAAATGGGTTTCACGTAGAAACCAATGATGATGGAGGTGAAGAACGTCTGATCATAACCAAGAAATAAGGCAATAAGAAGACCACTATTGAAAGTTGTCCGTCAGTCAAAGAAGGCTTGTACTACACGTACATTAAGCCAAACAAAGAATTTGCTACATTCAAGACTATCTTTACCAATCAAGAAGCATATAGATTATGGCATGACCGTCTTGGTCACCCTGGCCTTAATATGATGCAGAGAATTACGAAGAATGCAACGGGGCATAATTTGAAGACAAAAGATTTCCCAAATCAAGCAGATTTCTTGTGCATTGCATGCGCAAAAGGGAAGCTTATTACTCGCCCCTCGCAGCTTAAGATTCAAGCAGAATCTATGTCATTCCTTGAACGAATTCAAGGTGATATATGCGGACCAATTAGTCCCTTATCAGGGCCTTTCCGCTATTTCATGGTGTTAATAGACGCTTCCTCGAAGTGGAGTCATGTATGTCTATTATCTACTAGAAACCATGCATTTGCACGATTGACTGCCCAGATCATACAATTGAAGACACATTTTCCAGATCATAGAATCAAATCCATTCGAATGGATAATGCTGGAGAATTTAAATCGAAGGTATTTGATGATTATTGTATGAGTATGGGCATAAAAGTGGAACACTCCGTACCACACGTGCATACACAAAATGGTCTTGCAGAATCATTAATCAAGAGGATCAAATTGATCGCTCGACCATTGTTACAGAATTGCTTATTGCCTACCTCTTGTTGGGGACATGCGGTGTTGCATGCAGCAGCACTTATCCAATTACGACCATCTGCTACACATGAAGAATCACCATTAGCATTGGTGCGTGGTAGAATACCAAATGTTTCCCATTTACGGAGATTTGGATGTGCTGTATACATTCCAATCCCTCCGCCTCAGCGAACTGCTATGGGCGCACAACGGAAACTCGCAGTTTACGTTGGCTATGAAAGTCCGTCCATAATGAAGTACTTAGAACCCTCCACTGGAGATTTGCATACTGCAAGGTTTGCTGATTGTATCTTTAATGAAGATCATTTCCCGGCATTAGGGGGAGGAAAGTATCTCTCTAGAGAAGAATGCCGGCAAATAGATTGGGATGCTAAAGGAATCCTAGGAATGGATCCTCGCACTAAAGAAGCTGAACTCGAAGTTCAGAATATACTCCACTTGCAGAGAGTTGCTAATGAATTGCCTGAAGCTTTCACCAATACAAGAGACATTGTGAAGTCTCATATACCGGCTGTAAATGCTCCTGAAAGAATAGAAATCCCATTTGAAGAGGATGAATATATGGAATTCCAACCTTCTTCCATAAAAGCAACGAATGCTAGGAAGAGGGGGAGTGAACCGGTTACAAGGGTACCCAAGAAGCCTAAAGTACAAGCTCAAGCTAGAGCTCCTAGGAGACGTCCTGCGGAGAAAAAGCCTAAGCAAACTGCTCAAAAGAAAACCAAAGAAGGTGAAAGTGATCCACATGAAGTGGTGAGACTTGAAGAATTAAACCCAAGTGAGAATATGCATGAATCTCATGAGGGGATACCGGAAATTCCTGACCTCAATGTATCTATCGATAATGAGGATCAAGGAAATGAAAATTCAACGAATTATGTTGAGACGGGAGTGGTATATAATAGAAAGACACTTGAAGTCAATACATACTTTGCCGAAACGATTGCAACACAAATTGATTTGGAATCTGAACCAAAATCAATGAAGGAATGCAAGAAGCGTCCTGATTGGCCAAAGTGGAAAGATGCAATCTGTGCAGAGTTAAACTCGCTAAAGAAAAGAGAGGTGTTTGGTAGTGTAAACCTTACACCAACTGGCATTAAACCAGTGGGTCACAAATGGGTGTTTGTCCGGAAGAGAAATGCTCAAAATGAAGTGACTAGATACAAAGCGAGACTCGTAGCGCAAGGTTTCACGCAGAGACCTGGCATTGACTACGAAGAAACCTACTCTCCCGTAATGGATGGAATCACATTCCGGTATTTAATCTCAATGGCGGTGAATATGAATTTGCAGATGCGACTTATGGATGTGGTCACAGCATATCTATATGGAACATTAGATACAGAAATCTATATGAAAGTTCCAGAAGGTATTAAAGTCCCAAATGAAGATGACCGCAAATTATATAGTGTCAAATTACAGAAGTCACTATATGGTTTGAAACAATCAGGGAGAATGTGGTACAACAAGCTCAGTACATTTCTCTTGGAAAAGGGATTTGTGAAGAATGAAGATTGTCCTTGTGTATTCATAAAGAAATCAGAGAAAGGCTTTTGTATAATCTCTGTTTATGTTGATGACTTGAACATTATTGGTACTACCAATGAAATTGAAGAGACTTGCTCATACTTGAAGACTGAATTTGAAATGAAGGACCTGGGCAAGACTACATATTGTTTAGGTTTGCAACTTGAACATACTCCTGAAGGGGTACTCTTGCATCAATCAAACTATACCAAGAATGTATTAGAGAGATTTAATATGCACGAAGCATATCCACTCCGATCACCTATGGTGGTGAGATCCCTTGATATAGATCAAGATCCTTTTAGACCGAAGCAGGAAGATGAGGAATTATTGGGACCTCAATATCCATACCTCAGTGCCATTGGAGCCTTGATGTACCTTGCGAATGGTACAAGGCCCGACATAGCTTTTGCTGTTAATCTACTTGCAAGATATAGCTCAGCACCAACTCGAAGGCATTGGAATGGCATCAAGCAAATCCTCCGATATTTGAGAGGAACTGAAGACCTTGGATTATTTTTCAAGAAGAATGGGGAATTAACCCTTGTGGGTTATGTTGATGCTGGATATTTATCTGATCCACATAAATCAATATCTCAGACGGGATATGTGTTTTTATTTGGAGGAACTGCAATTTCGTGGAAGTCAACGAAGCAAACATTGGTTGCTACATCGACAAATTACTCGGAGATCATCGCATTGTTTGAAGCTGCAAAGGAGTGCGCCTGGCTCAGGAGGATGACAAGCCATATAATGAAGACCAGTGGAGTGGCGTATACTCCATCCCCTACAATTATCTATGAAGATAATAAAGCTTGTATTGCACAAGTACAATCGGGATACGTAAAGTCGAACAGGACAAAGCATATGTTACCTAAATTCTTCCACACGCATGAAATGCAAGAGCAGGGAGAGATTTTAGTAACACATGTCCGATCTTGTGACAATCTTGCAGATATGTTCACAAAGGCCTTACCTTCCCGCACTCTCGAAGAGTGTCGGCGTGGTATTGGCATGAGAAGACTTAGAGAAGTGCTTGGAACAGGGGGAGAACTTCCCTAAGTACATCACATTCCCGAACTAAATGAGTTATCTCGAAGATAATTCATATCAGTCATGAAGATTGATAAACATTAATCATGAAGATTAAAAACATTGCACTCTTTTTCCCTTATGAGTTTTTCACATGAAGTTTTCTCAATAAGGTTTTTAACGAGACAATGTGTGCATACAAGTGGTGGTAATATGTGCTCTTTTCTCCAATTTTTCCCACTGGGTTTTTAGGAGTTTTTATGAGGCATACTTATCACGATAAAGAGCCCAAGGGGGAGTGTTGTAAAACTCTTAATTGGGCCAGGCCCACCTTCTAGAAGAAGGAGTCCTGGTCCATATGGGCTGCTTTATCGAATCCAGACCCAACACGAAGTTAGGGTTCCCCCTTATATATAGTTGAGGAGACCCCCCTGTAACCTGACACCAGAATTTCGCAATAAAGAATTTCGTCTCCTCTATTCCAGTTTTACTTTTTGTTATCTGTCGTGATCTACGTGCCGTCGTTCCGCCGATAACCTAACACTGAGAACTCCACGGCGCCGCCGGGTCCATCTCTATATCCACCCATCTCCTAGCTCTTCTTCTCGTTCGGACATTCTGGAGTTGGGAATGGATGCCAATTCGGCATATCACGGAGCGGAGGAGGTCCGAGCACGGAGGCGAGCTCGACGTGGCCGGAGCCGCCATGACCGCCGCGCCGCCGGCGCGGGCCAGAGCTTCGTTTTTGTTGAGATGTAGTCGCAGTTCCCAGTTGACCTCAGTTTGGACAGCGCAGATCTCATCCAACGGTAGAAGCTTGCCTGTCTGAGCGTTTACTACGGTCAACAAAATTGACAAAAGAACCCCTCAATTCGGTCGCGACTAATAGTCGCGATCCAAAACCTTTACAAAATGCCTCCTCTTTCCCGGCTGCCATCGTCTGCGCTCTTTCACCTTCCGCTCCGGCGACGGTGACGGCCGCCTCGTCGCCGCGATCGTACTCCTTCTCTAGGCTCACCTTTCCCCACCCTCCTCTGTTTCCCCAATCCGGTGGGCGCGGCCACGTTCTCCCGGCGACGAAGCGATTCCGTGGTCTGTGGCCGCCTGGGTAAGGCGTGGCGCATGCTGCTGATCACTGGTGGATGACTCACACTCGCGCAGCGGGATTTCCATTACATGGGTAATTGGGTGACACGTTTCGTCACAGGCAGCCTCAGATCCTCGTCGAGCCTTGACTTCGCCGTGGTCACCTCACCGTGGTCCTCGATCTCCTCACATGTTCTGGAAGCCGGTCCTTGGTTTCTTCAGCCTCGTTTGCGGGCACAGCCGCACAGGCGGGTTCGTTGCGCGGCACGGTGCGCAAGGATGCTGGAACTCCCCATCCATGGCCGCCGCGACGTCACCCTCCACCCTCGCGTGTCTCTTACCTTCTTCTCGTTTGGCTGTGCAGGGGATATAGGGACGGCGTAACAAGTGCTCCTGCCGTACCGGCGGAGGCGAAGTCATTGTCGATTCTGTTTTGCAAGCTGAAGCAGAACAGAGGAGACGAAACCATGTCAAGGCTATTACAAATAGAAGGGACACGCCATATCTCTCACAGCTCTGTCCTATCGTTTGCCTGATGCTGTCGCTCATCGGAAAACCATGCCTTGAGCCGAACTGCGTAGATTTCTGCAAGCACCAGCAAAAGCACGGCGAAAGGGGTCAGGATTCAGAAAGCACGATAGCACCACCACCCTGTCCACAGCATCACAATCTGATGGACAATATATTTCTTTTTTTTTTGCGAGGAATATATAATGCTTGTTTGTATGTATGTGTGTGACATCTTCTTTTCCGGCATGGACTCGCTTCTCCTTTTCGTTGTTCTTTGCAGAACAGAAAACTAAAAGAGCAGCGCAAGTGGATCGGATATTCTGATTGCTTTGTTGCGATGGACAGTTAGCATCGAGGTGTCAACTGATGACAAGTACACGGGCAAAGCGCTGAGCATTCAGCCGGAAATACTATTATCAGTCGACGTCGATGATTGTGGCGATTTTCTTCTGCGCTGTTCTCCGGTGCAGTATAGTCAGAATAGAGCAAGAAGCTCTTGGCTCTTTCAGCAAAAGAATGTCCTTTTTTTTTTTTGTCCACGCTGCATTCCGTGCAGTAGCAAGGATCGCCAATACAAAAATCCATTCTTGACGCCCAGACGGCAGAATTAACAGCTAGCTGTGTACGAAAATTCTTGGCCCCTTGGAAAGAAAAACCTCACGTATCTCATACTTGGATCAGTTGACAAAGCTAACAGGACCGACATTGGAGTAACTGTATTTTTCTCATAAACTTTTGTGCTGAGTACGCACTAACAAAGATTAGAGGACTGGAAACACCTGCTCAGAAAATGGATCAGGTTTGATTCAAAAAAAAAAAAAAATGGATCAGGTGGCCGTCTATTATTCTCACGACCTAGCTTTACGCCTTTACCCCCGGGGCTAAGGTGACCCGTCACAAGTCAAAGTCACAGACGTGTGAGAGTCTCGTGATTTTGTTTGTGGCTGTGAAGTCCATGATTGATGGCCTTCACATTGTTTTTTCGTGCTGGCTTTTCTTCCTTGCCGTTTTCTGAAAAAGATTTCTCGCCTCTGCAGTGGTGAAACGAAATCTGGCGAGGCGGTTCATGGCACCACTTTTTTTCGAGTTGATCCAATCCGGTCGGGAGTACTGTCAAAGGTCACCGGATTAAGGAAAGAGAGCGTGGGCGACACGTGGCTGCCGCCAAGAAACATTGCTGCGACTCCGCAGCATCATATTCCTTCCCTTCCATTGGCCTTGCAGAACAGAACATAACAGAACAGAACAGCATTTTTCGAAATGGATCAGAATTCATTTTTCTTAGGAACAAGGAGAATCAATTTCATCGATTCAGACAATCACATTACTGTTGGCATGCAATTGACGACAATGGAACCAAAAATTCAGAAATGCTGCGCTTGTTGTAAGTTCATGGTAAAGTTTTGGCATTCATCATGTCATCGGAACAGCGGCTAACGAACCAGGCACGGCCCTCGTGTCCGAAGAAAAGAACATGCAAACACTCAAATCATGGTGTGACCTCCATCTCTTCCCCTTCGATCCGTCCCCTGCTCTGCTTTCCCCCCGTGCACCGGCATTTGGCGGGTGGCGTGGCGACGCCGCCGCAAGGAAGGAAAGGAACCGAACCGGTGGCGCACGCAAAGCAGCAGCAGCAGCGAGACCAAAAAGGCGGGCCACCTACCAACCCAGAAGAACGCGAGGAGAATTATCCATCCATCCATCCATCCGATCCATATGTCCGGTCGCCGACGGGCCATGCCACCACCACACTCACCTGCAACTACCTTCCGGGCTAAGGCAGCTGCAGCTTTCTTCTTCTTCTCCATCTCCCTCTGCCGTGCTTGCTGGGTTTCCCTTATATATACCTCCACCCCCCGGCACGGCAAAGGCATTGCCAGACCACGAACCTACCGCGAACAATACAACACGCACTGCATCTTCTTCTTCTCTTCTCGTAGTCCCATCACATCCATCGGCAGCTCCTCATCACGAGCTGCTCGATCGTGCTTGTACATGACACTTTGCTTGCCACGTACATCACCTCGTCGTCCATCTTTTGCTTTATTCTCCTCTCGTCGGACTCGGCAGAGAAACTAGCTAGTTAGGATGGAAGTGCACACGGCTCCTGCGGCGGCGAAGCGGATGTGGAGTTACCTGCGCGCGGTGTTCTTCATGATGCGCAAGGGCGTGCTGTCCAACAAGCGCAAGCTCTTCATCAGCATGCACCTCCTCATGAAGCGCCGCAACAAGGCCGTGTCGCGCACCGTCGCCAACCTCCTCTCTCACCACCACCACCACACCAACGGCGGCGGCAACGCGCTGCGGCGCCGCGACTACGAGTTCTCCTGCAGCAACAGCCCCGACCCGGCCGCCTTCTCCGCCAGCAGGCACCGCCTCGCCTACTTCCCCTGCCTCGGCGCCGTCGCCGAGGAGATGGACGACCACTACTTCCCCACCACAGCCTCGCCCCTCCCCAGGATCGAGTACTACGCCGCCGCGGCCTCCCCGGCGCCGTCGTCGCCCGACCTCCTCGTGCAGGACCTCGCGCTGGGGGAGGACTACGGCGCGCCATTATCGGTGCGCGTCTCCAACTACTCTTCGGAGGACGAAGCAGCGGGGGCCGGCGGCAGCGACGCCGTGGACGACGAGGCCGAGGAGTTCATCCGCCGCTTCTACGACCAGCTGCGCCGCCAGAACCAGATCGCCATGCTCCCGTACTACCTGCAGGAAGCCGCCGCCTGAAGCACCACGGCCGTTCCCCCGGGCCCCGGCTGGACACTTTTTCACGCGCAGATGGTCGTAGGAACTGATCTGATCCCCATGGGCGCCAGCTGCACGGAGCTTGATGGATTGCTTGCTGCGCATGCATGTGTACAGTGCAATGTATGTACATATACGTTGTTTTTTGCATGTATGTAGTCGTACGTATTGTGAAGGAAGACTTGTAGTACATGATCTTGAGTCCCAAATGGTTTTGGTTGCTGGGACCGATGCAAGCTACCAGCTGAGCACGTTGGGGTAATTACTCTGTATATTGCACATTACATTTTTTTTTCTTTTGAAGTCTCCCTCCATGTAATATATGATAAAATCATGCATGAATGAAATATCTTCTGCACCCTCAAATAAAGTGCATAACTCGTATCTTCCCAGCAGAGGAAACAAAAAAACAGAGTGTATTCTTTCCGTAATCAACAGTTTGTGGATAAGACGGCGAGGCAAAAACATACAGCTCTTGGCCTTGTGCTGCTTGTGGGGGAGCAGAATCAGGAATTTTTTTATTATTTAAACCTTTTTTTAATAATATTTTAAAAAAAGACTGCCCAAAATTTTATTTTCAAGATCTAGACGCTTTTGTCGCGCCAATTTGAAGTCCGCGACTAATTACAGAACCCCGGTTTGTAGACTGGCGCGACTAAATGCCACGTAGGTATTGACTTCCACGTCGGCGAGTGTCTCTTTTGTCGCGGCAGTTGGACGGGCGCGACACAGGCTGAGTCGCGCCCATCGGATCGGCGCGGCCCAAGCCCGGTCGCGCCCGGTTGTTTGACGCGACTAAGACCGGTCTTAGCCAGACGCCGCCCTCGCTCGCGCTGGTCCCTTTCTTCCCCCACGCGACTGGAGCTTGTTCTTCAGTGCTCTCTCCCCTCCCCGTCGCCCCACTTATCCCCCCCTCAAATCCGGGCGCGGTAGATCATAAACCGAGCTGAAATCAAGGGGCTATCACCCCCCAAGGTAACTCTCTCATTCTATCCGATTACTTTTTGTTGTGATTCAATTTTCGTGCTTCATTGGTTAGGTAGGGTTTAGTAGTTTGATTTGTGAAATGTAGTTGATTTGGTACGAATCGATAGTAATCGCAGTTCATGTATCGCTCGATGGTCCGATTGTGATGTATGATTAACGTGTAACATTGGTTGCATGGCATTTATTTTTAGATGGTCAATGCATAGATGATATTTGTGATAATGTTGGTTATATTGGTATAGCAATTGATTTATTATCCTGTTTAGTACTAAAATGGTGTACCATCTGTGTAGATGGACCGTGTGGTTCGTTTATTTTTTGGTGGAACGGTGAATGATCACGGTGAATTGATAGACATGTCTCAACAAGTTGTCACATTTGTGAAAGCACCTATGTTCAGTGACATCGAGGCAGAGGCTAAGTCAGTTGTTAGTGATGGAGGTAGTTTGAAATTTCGTGGGCGGTTTGATGCCGGTGGAGGTGGTAGAGCTCATTATGTGTTATTGGATTTGTCGACGGAGGATTGTTGGTTCCTTTATAAGGAATGTTTGAGGGATGCACAAGTTAGAATTGCGGAAGTCATCGTTGATGTTGTTGGCAATTGTGAAGAGGGTGTTGCGGTTGTTCCGGAGGGCGTGACATTGGATGAAGAGCCGATAGATGGTTTGACACAAGTATCACCTTATGTGTCAGACGAGAGAGTTCGTGGCTCACCGGTAATGGTGGACAATGTATCCGCTCGTGTACCCGGTGCCATGAATGAATCGTTGGAGTTGGCGGTGGTGAACAATGATTTTGAGGACAACACATTTGAGGATGAGGATCGAGAACAAGAAGAAGAGGCAAATGTGGAGCGTATTGTTGGTTCATCATCGGATAGTGAAAGTGAACCTGAAGAGGAGGATGGTGGGGATGATGCTGAAGTAGAGGCGGAGGAAAATGTTGAACAAGGACGCCGAGAAAGTAGTGATCATGGTAATGACAATGGTCGGGATGAGGCTGGATTAGAGGCGGGTGGACTTGATGGCGGATTTGATGGTGGAAGAGTAGAGTTTGAGCGCATGTTACCGAGGGAAAGACTTAGGACTGAAAGAATGCGGGTGGAGGGTGGTAGTGTAAATATGGAGATCAATTGGAGTGCAATATACTCTAAAGATGAGTTGCGTGCATTGAATATGATGAATGTGAATTTGCCGAAGGCCCCGTCTCATGTTGACATGAGTACAACAAAGGATGCGGTTAGTGACAGTTGCTTAATGTCAGCTGATAATGCGCCGCCAAACAGTGAAGATGCTTTGATAAATAAGGGTATGATATTTGATACAATGGCAGACATGAAGCATTTTTTCGCAGATTATGCGGTGCGGCATCATAGGCCGTACAACGTGATCAATTCTAATAAGTATGAGCGGTATTGTATCAAGTGTCAGAGGCACACATGTTCTTGGAGTGTTTGGGCTCGTTTGATCAAATCCGACGGTCGGCGTTGGAAGGTAACAAAAGTGAAGCAACCTCACACATGTGGCTCATCTGACGTTGCTCAAGTCCATTCTCAGTGCACTGCGAGGTACCTTGGACTCCGCATTGCTGCAATGGTTTGGGCAGACACGAACATAACTGTGTCATCACTTATTGAGGCTATTCATGGTTTTACCGGCTACCGTGTGAAGTATGGCAAGGCATGGCGTGCGAAGCAATGTGCCATGGCAGAATTATGGGGAGATTGGAAAGAGTCTTACAATAATGTTCCAAGGTTGTTGAATGCCATTGCTCATAACAATCTGGGAACGAAATACTTTATCGAAAATGGAGGCAAGCAATGCAGTGATGGCAAGGGGTGGATGAAACCTGTTCTCCACCGATTTTTTTGGTGTTTTCCACAATGTGTCGAGGCATTTAAGCATTGCAGACCCGTTATGAGTGTCGATGCAACATTTTTGACTGGGAAATACAAGGGCACATTAATGGTCGCGGTTGCTGTTGATGCCGAGGATCATTTGATTCCCATCGCTTTCGGTATAACCGAGGGTGAGAATAATAGCAGCTGGTCTTGGTTCCTAACCCATGTCCGCCGTCATGTAATTGGTACAGGAAGACAAGTTTGCATGATATCGGATAGGCACCAAGGTATCCTAAACGCAGCAAGCGAAGACATTGATGGATACCCTCCTCTGGTGCATCGGTGGTGCATGCGCCACTTTGCCGCCAACATTTGGCGGAGACAAAAAAGCCATGAAGTTATTAGGGCGCTGAAGTTGCTATGCTTAGCGAAGGAGGTGCGGCAATTTGACGACAGGCTTGAGCACTTGCAGAAACTGCTAAATGATAGCGCAAAGGAATGGTTGCAGCAACAATTACCAGAAATTAGCAAGTGGGCTCTAGCATTTGACCATGGTGGCTTCAGATACGGCATAATGACGACCAATATCTCTGAGGTGTTCAACAAAGTGCTTAAAGGAATCCGGGCAATGCCTGTGTCAGCCATCATTGAGTTCACATTTTACAAGTGTAATTCATACTTTGTGACGCGGTGGCAGAATGCACAGAATGCCATAGCAGCAGGTAAGAAATGGGGAGATGGCGCGGACAAGCATCTATTGATTCAAGGAAAAATTTCAACTAATCAAGAACCTCGGCTTTTCGACCCCAGGAAGTACATTTATGATGTCCGGTCAGTTTCTCATACCGGGATTGGTGGTGAGCGGTCCGGTGGTCGGATGTATAGAGTGGAGATCGGTGATATTGTGAGCTGCACATGCATGACACCAGAATTGCTGCATATGCCTTGCTCTCATGTCATCACGGCATGCCGTTCACGGAGTGTGGACTACGAGTCCCCCATTTACTTTAGTCCCTACTACACAATAGCTGCCGCTCGAAGAACATGGGAGTCAACTTTCGAACCCTGTCTCGATAGGACGCAGTGGCCGGAGTACATTGGTTTGGATTACGTTCCTGATGCGGGGCTACTAAAATACAAGAAAGGGAGGCGAAAAAAGAAAAGGCTAAGAAACGAGCTTGACGACATACAAAAAGGATACGGGACTGATATGTATGGCTTTGGGGACTTCAATGAGGACCCCGTAAAAGTGAGGTGCACAATATGTCATGAGGAAGGCCATAGAATTGAGCATCACAAATTTGGGCCGAAGAACAAACCACCACGTAGGAGTACATCGCGTAGGCAGCGAACAAATAGTTCTAGCATGCAGGTACAATAGTAATACAGTTGGCTATGTTATGTATGGTGCCTTTACACCTAAAGTTTAGATAATTTATTTTTCATATGTCTTAGTCCTGTTTATTTATGATATGTTGTCACTAATATATTTTTGTTGGGAATTTTCAGGGAGATGGCCCCCCACCCGCGCTACCAGCTCCTTGACACGGTGTACGATGACAAGCACCGCGCCCACCTTCTTGTCGACCTTGGTGTGGTACGGAATTTCTATCTTGCTTTCCAAAATTTTTACTTGGACTAGTACGCAATTAATTTAATTTATGTTAGCAGCCTGTCTTTATGTATGCAGTTCAACTGAATTTTGTTGCATGTTATATAAGATTAAAATCCTGTCGTCTAACTAGTATTTTTTTTGCTTTACTGTGGCTTCTGCCTTGTGCTGCAATCTAAAACTGTGTGCTTCACTGAACTATAATGATTCATATGATTATGCATGATCCGAAGCAAGGTATAGGTTAAAGAAGCAATTTAGACATATTATGCACTACGGAGATATAAACAGACGTGTTAACCATGACATATTTATCGAAAGCTACCAACCTGTCCATATCTGGTTTATTTCGGAAATAATTCAAATGTTTCACGATTGCTCATTTCTAGTATCAGTGTCACTATTTTCTTTTAGTACCAGGTCTACTTTACAAGTTATCGTCAGCCCTAATTTTTTGTTAACAATGTCAATCTGTATGATTTGATGCTTAGCCTTCAGAATAGCTACATCATTGTAAATTCTAACTAAACAATAGCTAGATCTGTGGGACTGCTAGGCAATTAATTTGTTTGGAGTTCGACTGAATTATATGTAGTTCGACTGAATTATATTGTCTTTCATAACTGATTTCAATAAAATTACTGAGATGTAATATTGTTAACAAGAGGATAAGGTCATCGAACACAGCTACTACACTTCACGATTTATACAACATTAAGAAGCAATGACGTTCCATAGGTGCAGAACATGCAATTCCTGTTTGACAAACTTTTCAGATTGTGTTTTTTCAATAGAGAACTGCCATTGATATTTTCTCAGTTTTTGACTCCTCTCCAACCATTAACCTGTAAAATTTCTGTTTTCGTAGGTCCTGAAGAGGTTGAGATCGCGCACCCACAGCGCTATGCCATGGGATGAGCGGTACGCACCATTCATCCGACGCGCGGGCCTGCTTCCTTTGGCAAGGACCGTTAATGCTGGATTGCCCCGTATCGATGCACCCGCGCTGACAGCACTTGTTGATCGCTGGAGGCCCGAGACCCACACCTTTCACTTGCCGTGTGGGGAGTTGACGGTCACTCTACAGGACGTGGCCATGATCTTGGGGCTGCCCATTAATGGACACGCCGTAACTGGCATGGTGCAGCCCGTTGGTTGGAGAGACATGGTGGAGGCTGCATTGGGTCTACGTCCGCCTGAGCCTGATGATGATGTCAAGGATAGGAGGACGACCGGGGTCAGTTCGAAGTGGCTCACTGACAACTTCAGTAGGTTGGAGGATCCGGAAGCCGATGATGCAATTGTCGAGAGGTACGCTCGGGCATGGTTGTGGCACTTGCTTGGCGGGTTCCTTTTTCCCGATGGAAGCGGAAACACAATATCATGGATGGTGTTTCCAATTATTGCACAAACTTGGGAGACTATGGCTACCTACAGCTGGGGCTCCGCAGTGCTTGCGTATCTCTATCGCCAGCTTTGTGATGCTTGTCGGAGAAGTGGAGAAGGCTCCAGCCTTGGCGGGTGTTTGTACCTTTTGCAGATTTGGATGTGGGAGCATTTTCCTATTGCTAGGCCTTCCCGTGCACCCGCCGAGGTAGTCCTTTACCCCCTTTGCATGCTTCTTCATTCAGTTAGCAACTTCAATTTGTTTATGCTTTCTAACATTTCGTTCTCATTTGGATCGTAGGAGTGGGCATTCGAAGATGAAGGTTCCCTGCCTACAGTGGCTTTCCTTTGGAAGAATGCAATTAATGTGGTTGGAGTTGCACAAAGGCGATATATGTCGTACACCAACGAGTTCGACGTGTTAACTGATGTTCAGGTTATTTTCATATCGAGCCTTAATTTCTCAGTTCGAAACAAATTAACTTTTCTAAATTTTGTTAATTGTTTACTAAAAAACCATTTTGTAGGTGACATGGCACCCCTATGACCGGGATGAGATCAATGAAATGAATTTAAGTCCAATCTGCACTAGGGATGCTGAGTTTTGGAGAATTGAGATCCCTCTCATTTTTTACTATGCCGTGGAGTGGCATATCCCACAACGGGTAATGCGTCAGTTTGACAGGTTGCAGCAGACCAATGTTGCATGCCCACTGACTAACAAAACCCTTCACAAGTATGTTAACTTGGTCTGCACTTTTTGTATGTCGTACGTCTCGACGTTATGATACATTGGTTGAACCTCCTGTACATAATTTTGCAGGTTCGATAGAAGGAAGCAAAGGGGTGCAGTTAATTGGGCTGAGAAACACCAGCCATACGTGGCCATGTGGGATAATCGTGGGGACAACACCATCTGGCCTACAAGCGGACCGGCTCACCGGGCACGCGCTTTCAAACAATACTTGGAATGGCTGCACGCCAACTCTCGGCTCCACCTCCGACCAGGTATTACCGAGGCACATATCGCCGATCTACCGGACTCTGATGATGAAGACGACCTCCTAGATGAATACGATGTTTCCACCCGGGACGGCACTCAGCCCGAGAGAGCTCCCCTCCATAACTACACGGTTAGTTTCCTGTTAACATTTCAACGAATGACATATATTCACTTTGGTAGTGCCCAGCTCTGTTTAATACTTAAACTGATGCATTGTTGTGCATATGAAAAATTAATCTCTGTTTAGTACTTTCAGCATGTTGTGCATACGAAAAAATAATCTCTCAGCGGCATTGCTATGAACATTTTAGGCAACACAACTAGCACGGCTTGCAAATGAGGCGGGGCACGTTCTCCGGCACCCTGAAGGCTCCGTTGAGGAGTTGGGGGCTCTACGCTCTTTTGCACAGGTATGACCTTGTTTTTTTGTTTCCCTTTTGAAATGAATCCAAGTCATAGCGCTAACTTCCGTACTCTACTTTTCACAGCGCATCCGCCGCAGCTGCAGGCGGCTTGCTTTGAAGTTTAATTGCATACAACGCGAAGATATCCTTCAGCAAGGTGTGGAAAATACGAATCTGTCCCAAACGCCATCACGTTCCGCCGGGAGGACAGCATCTTCCTCACGCACACGTAACGTGTGCAGCACCAGCCGTGGCATAGCTGCATCTTCTTCGAGCGAGGAGGCTGAATATGAAGTTGAGGGGTTGGTTGAGCATTCTTCCGATGACCAGGTTATTCACAAGTTGAAAAGGACATTTGAATGATGTTTATAATTTGAAATCTGGTTACTTGACAAATGGTATGCTGAGTGTAGGTCACAATTGGGCCCTCCCAACTTCACGATGCACCGGAGGCGTCACAACAGTCCCAACGTCGTCGACGCCAACCACGTCGAAGGAAGGAGGTGGACAGTGCTAATGCCCTTCCTACCAATCCAGGTCGTGCAAGGAAGAAGAAAAAGCCATACACTCCCGCCGGATGACCCTTTGGTTGATTATCAATGTCGTGATGACTGTCTTTAGTCTTCGAACTAAGTCCTGTGAACTATGTCGTGTGAACAATGTGTTAAGTATTCGGATTGTCGTTATCAGATTGTGTTTGTAACTTAGGACGGCTATGTTTAAATGTTCGAACTATGGCTTGTTGTAGAACTATGTTGAATGGCTATGGAAGGACTTGGTTGTTGTGTCATCCCTGGGTCTTCGTAATGTCATTTGTGGAACAACTGAATTTCACTTTCTGGAACAACTGAATTTGACTGGTTATGGAAGCAGTTACAAAATTGTTCCAGGTGTCGCGGCAGACAAGGTGGCGCGACCAGCACTTAGAAAAATTTCGGGCCCTCAAACTTCAGCAAACGTCTCTGGAAATGGGGTTCAGGTGGCGCGACTGACTGTGTCGAGTCGCGGCAGTTAAAGTGGCGCGACTGTACTTCGGTCGCGCCAGTTTAGGTGGCGCTGTTTTCTGTTGAGCCGCGCCAGTTCAAGCGCCGCGACTGTAGCTTCGCCGCGCGCAGCGACTGTACCTTAGCCGCGGCAGTTATTCTGGCGCGACTCAATGTAAAACTTTTTCCCCTCCAAAGCAATTTTTCCCTAGCTAGTACGTCCAGCAGGATGATCCACCTCCATATTGGTAGGTACCCACACAATAGTCTCCAATGTTTGTTGGTGGATCGAGCCATAGGGTGCTTTCGGTTGGCACAATTTGTGGAATAATGGATTGACGCAGCTTCCATCATTACCCTGTACGACGGTTATCGTCTGGATGGTGTCCGAAGCGCCTATAAATAGATGCAATTGTAGCCTCCTGCGAGCGCACCTCCCATTCAGATCAACTAACAATGTCTGAGAGATATAACCCATTTTAGGTACACAAATCATTGGAGAAATTTAGGAATGGCAGGCCGGCGAACGATCCTAACCGAGGATCGTCCCCTCCAGCCGGTGAAGACCCTCCTCTTTGCGAGTGCGGCGAGAAATGTGTTTCTAGAGTGTCTTTCGACTACGACACTTATGGTAGGAGGTTCTGGAAATGCGGAGAGGCTGAAAGACAGAAGATGTGGGAAGAACCTAAAGATGAGGTAGCAAGTTGATTGTGCAAGCGTAGTTTCTATAGTTTCATTGTTGAGGACTAAAAATTTCATTGCCTTTTGACAGCCCGTGCAAAGGAAGTTGTTCAAGGAACCGAAATGTACCGTTGGGTGCAATTTTATTCGGTGGATCGACGATCGGATGACTCCGAAAGACGAGAAATATGTAGCCATGATGACGAAGCTTGGCAACGATCCAAAGGGAAAGGGGAAAGGAGCATCTGGAAGCAAATAATTATCAACCGCCGAGGCTTATCGGTCTCAAGTGTATCGTGACATTGTTACGTTTATTTCCGTCTTAGTTTAAATTTCGGAAACTTATCGTAGAGTCAAATATGTTACATTGGCTCGTATTATCTTTTTTCGTTTGTTTCATTTCACTCCTGGTTACCATGCATGTTGTTGCATCTCAGAAATATGTGAGCCTATGTCATTGTGTAACATAAATAAATATTTGCGTCTCACAATGCGTATTATGAAGCCTGCTATTTAACAAAGTGCAAGGAGCCTGGGCATATTTAGCATCATTCATCTAATTGTGACCTCAAATAATGCGAACGTACCGGCAATAACTGTTCAACCAATAATGGAATTGACGTAACGGGAAAAAGGGATGGTGACCTTTACAAAAGAAATGAGTAGTCACAATGCTACCATGGCCTAGAGCAAAAATCAACTCAATCACAGAACGTTTTGTCTGCCACTCAAACATAGCATGTGCGTCAACAGTTAAGGTAGCTACGAATCAAATTGTGGCAATAAAACAACGGTTGAGCGACCAATCAGCTTTCAATCTTAAGTAATTGCAAAAATCCGAAAATAATGGAAGCTAACTAAACCAGGACAAATAGAGCTTAACGGAACAAAATACATTGTCTATAAATTGCTACGGTCACCTAAGATAAGTTGGTACATCCATACAAATCACTGGGTGCATCGAGGCCACTTCCCCTTCCTAAGTACGTCCGGACCACCAGCCTCAACCGCCTCCTTTGCACGACGGACTCTCTCCCTTCTCCGTTCCCTCTCTTTGTCACGCTTCTCCTTTGCTTTTTTACGTTCCTCCTCTCGACGACGCTCCTCTTCCTCACGCTCTGCTTTATGCCGGGCAGCTAACTCCTTCTCCCTTGCCTTACCTCTCTTCCAACTAGAAATGTACTCCAATGCCTCCTCCGATCGCTCCGTGTCAATCCACTGCTGAAAGTCACATAATGGAGGTGGACTCTGCATACAAGTTTCATTATGTTACAAAATCGAAAATCCAAATGATTAGGTTAAAAACTAAATACAAATAAAACAGAATTAACATACCGAACCACTATTGGGAGACCGATCATACTCCTCGTTGGCACACACCCATCACCGCTGCCACAAAGTAGTGAAGAGGCCAGATGCACGCACCTTACAAGGATCACCGCACCAGCACATAGGTGGGGGCTCGTCACACTTAGCATAGTACTTGGAAGGTGGGAGATAATATCCCAAAGCCTCCTCTTCCTGTTCATCCACTTGCGTCCCTGCAAAGACCATCATAAACATACAAAATAAATTTAAATAGTGCTTCAGATGTTTAACAATTATGCAACAAGATGATTTGATTCTATTACCTTCACGGTCGTTCGGCGCATTAGCTTCAGTGGTACCTTCATCATCCAAATTACCCAACCTACTCACACTTGCAACCATTGCGGCCCTAGCTTGCTCCTCCCGTCGCTTCCGCGCATTCTCAGTTAATCTAGCAAAAAAACTCTCCAAAGAACCTGGGTTGCGAAGTTGAGCTTCTTTGTAAGCCTCTACCTGCCTCCTCTTCTCCTCCTCCTTCTTCTTCCGCTTCTCTTCTTGAATTACAGGATCAGCAAGCTCTATCAACTTATTGCTGCACCACTCATTGAGCTCTAAACGGTTGTTCCAATTTATGAACCGAAGCAAACCGTCCTCCCTCATACTTTCCGTCAAAGGTACCCAATCACCACGTGTTGGATACTTATCTTTGTTCTTCCGCCAATGCAACAAAGCACCATCAAAGTCTGTGTTGAACTCATGCTTAATGTTACTAATAATCCAACCCGGAGGAATTACAATCCCATTTACACTACGAACTCTATTCCTTGTCTCCTCCAATAGCCACTGGTCGTACGGTGGCACGGTCCGACGAATCTGATCAAGCAACTTAGTACGGCCCGGAAATGTCTCCCAATCACACCTTCGTGTATGCTACACAACAACATAGACAAACAAATTTAACTTAACAACAAAACAAGTGCATTGTGATAATTGGATTTCATATTGTAGATTACACACCCATGCGTCGTTGTCGCCAACTGTGTTACCACAGAAATATCCATCACCCAACTCCGATGGCACCACGCCTTCCCGAGCTGGAACACCACATGGACAAAGCTTTGGAGGGTACTTATCACAGGGTAGAGGCTCCTTCCCATTTATGTACTGTTGGAGGAGGTCTTCCAATTCGTTAACAGGCCAATGCGACTTTCTCCCGTATACGTACTCTTGGAAGTCACACAAGCGCCATCCAGTCTGCAAAACAATGATCATAACAGATATATCATAACCGTCAAAACTTGTAACCATCATCATGTCTAATGCACCTCACTTACACTTCCCACCAAGGCACAGCGAAAAAATGGGGTGTAATCCAACCCGACCGGGGGCGTCTCAAGCTCCGACCAGTACTCACAGTGACATAAAGGAGGGTTGCGAACCCGTAGTCGTGCAGCTGCCACCTTCTCATCATTAGTCATCGGGGGTGGGTTAGGAGGAGGCGGCACCCAACGCTTGAAGGCTTTATACTCAAACGATTTACGATTCCAAGGAAACAAAAGGATCCGTGGATCATACATTTCCTGCCCATCAATCCATTGGAAGAAGAAACACTGCAAACAAAAGTACAACACATTATTTAGGATGCAAACAAATTTAATAATTTGTGAGCAGCATAATCATTGTACATACTTACTTCATCACTACGGCATTCATAGAAAGCACGTGCAGCCGTCACTCGATGTCTAGATTGCTGCACAACCGCCGGGTGACCACACTCGCAATTTGGCACCGGAAGGGTCGGAGGAACGGGACCATCCACCGATGAGACACGAGGATATTGTACCCTTATACGGCATCCATACTTATCCCGAGGATACGTCATCCCTTCATTGCAATGAATTTTCTCCACATCAAACATCAAGCAATTCACTTATCCACATTTAACATGACAACATGCAAAGGTAAAATGTGATCTTTTTTTACCTACTTAATGACCTTTAATCGATACAAACAATCCCGTCGTTCACTAAACGTAACAACCATTGCAAAATAAAAAATCATCTCCATCTCTACCTCTAACCCTAACCACCTTCCACTAAATCAAAGAACAACACAACAAGAAATTCAAATTGGAGAAAAAGAGCTAGGTACCTTCCCGGATGGCCTTGCCACAAAATGCACCGGGTACAACCTCCTCTTGTCGCCGGAATCGAGGAAAAAGGGAGAGGGCGGCGCCGGGGACGACGAAGACAGTGGAATGAGAAAGAGGGGCGACAATTACTTGCGCCGAGCTCGGCCGAAGTAATATTTCCAGTCAATCGCGCCAAAGAAAGTGGCGCGACCAGTAGTCGTCGCGCCCATCGGATGGGCGCGGCAAAGCCTCAGTCGCGCCATATCAATTGGCGGGACTTAGCCACCCCCCGGTCGTCCTTCCTCGACGTGGCCGTTGACTGCCACGTAGGCGCTTAGCACGCCAGTTAAATTGACGCGACTATGTAATTAGTCGCGGACTTCAAATTGGCGCGACAAAAGCGTCTAGATCTTGAAAATAAAATTTCGGGCAGTCTTTTTTTAAAATATTATTAAAAAAAGGTTTAAATAATAAAAAAAATTCAGAGGAAGCATCAGCAGGTAGCGCCAGCTTGGCTAATGGAGCTAAACCTCCGTGTCAAGTGGTAGATAAACAAATACCTGTTCGATTCCCGGTGGCTCTGTCACGCTGTTTGGTGGGAGGGTAGCGACGATTTTGTTAAGTAAAACCGCATGCTTGCAGCGAAAAGGTCACAAAGGCTAAATACGCTGTCCAATCGGTCTGCAGTGTCGGTGCTTAATACAGATTAAAAAGCCAAAAATATTAGTAATACGTAACTGGCCGTCATGAATATGCAATTCTTCTGAAGCTTTGCTTTTGTTCTGAAGTTGATGAACTACTAGTGATCAGCTGTAACCGGCAGCCAGTCCTACCACTGGTATGACCTTTTCGAACATGATTTTTTGGATTAATAGCGAGCCAAATCACGTGGTGTTTTCTAATTTCATAAACCCAAGTACAGAGCCTAGAATCACTAAACATGGACAAATGTGCTTCATGTGGATAATGCACACTCTATCCGCTCTAACAACTATGCTGAGCGGATGGATAATCGAGTCTCGAGACCCATCGATTTGTTCTTCCTCCGACACTCGATCACGTTCGCTTTACAGCTGCAATTGCAGGCCCGCACTCCTAAATAAAGAAGAAGAAAGAAAACGATGCGCGCACGAAGGAAACGGGCTAACAGTAGTGCCGTTGGGTGGGCGGCAGCGTTGTACGGTGCCGGTCTGGACAATGATGAACGGCTGGTGTAGTCTTGCTCTACCATATATACAAGGGACCCCCTGGCATGGCCAGCTGTGGATACTGCCTGTTGCCTTAATGCAACTTTGCTAATGATGTGCTTTACGATAGCAGCAGCGCAACCTAATCCACACTAGTACAGAACAAACTCTGGAGTCATCATACTAGTATTAAAAAGGCAACAAAACTGAAAGTCTTAGCTGCTCAATCATACTGATCAGCTGAGTATTGAAAAATAAGGAATACTACTATGCTGTGAGAATCCGGGGTTTATGTCTGCTCGACGTGGCTTCCTGGTCTCCTGGATTTCGGAAAGAAACAAGAGGTGGAGTCTGACTTACTTGCCACGAACAGACGCTGTCGGTCCGAACTGACTCCGGCCTGTCAGCTCTGTGCTCTGTTCATTTCCTTGCGCAAACTGAAAACCAATCAATCGCGGTAGCTGGCGGCGAAACTATCAATCGCGGTAGCTGGCGGCGAAACTGGGGAGAGTCCACATACATATGCTGCTGTATCTTTGACAATGTCATGCACCCTGAGTGAGGAAATTCGGAAAGGGCTTTCGATCCTATGTGCTACACAGAGATCACCCTTTGTCACAGTGCTAACAGAATGACCATGAATTTCCAATGTTTTCTGTCAGATTATTAAGGTGATAAACTGATAATTTCGTGGCCTATTTTTTTTTTTTTGTGAGACACTCGTGGCCTATTTTCTGAGTTTGCACAAGCATGTTGTTAGTGTCAGGGCCCATACCTCATGAGGCCGGAAGACGCGCAAAACTGTTTCTCTTGCCCCACCCCCCCCCCCCCCCCCCCCCCCCCCCCCCCCCCCCCCGAGGCAGAGCCCACGTCAAATGCGTTTCGCTCTCTTCCCATTCCACCGCGGCCGCCGCGCGGTTGGCTGCATTTTGCACGCACGTGTTGAAATTTCCCCCGCGGCGGCGCCGCGGCTATCGACGGCGATTGCTCCCTTCTCTCAGTGAATCCCCGCGGCGCTGCTTGCTCAGGTGATCGATGTCCCACTCACCGCCACTGTGTCCCTTCCCTTTTCCCGAAATCTGACACAATCCGTTGTGAACTCTGTCGAGTCGCAGAAAAGAAGTGGCGGATTGGGTACCAATCGTAGCAGCAATGGATTACTCGAGCACGTGAATCGATCCTGGTGATACGCCAAGGTACGATATCGTGAAGCGTATCGGTTTCAGCTTCTCTGTGCTGATGCGTCTCATCTGTTTGATGAAATGCCTCTTGGATGCGCTTTGTGATGATGCATTACCGTTTGAATCCGAGTGTATGTTTCCGATTGAGATGATGGGATGATAGTTGATTCGTTTTTCTCCGACATCTGTGTTTTAACTCTTTTTTTAAAAGAACAATCTGCCTCATCTGTGGCCTGCTCGTTAAATGTAGAATGGTAGGTACAATAGCTCAAACGCAGAAGTGTCTTTTCCCATTTTATCATGATTAGTTGTTTGTGCTACTAAAAATTAACAACAATATAACACCATTTATTGTCGGCAATCTTCAGGGTGTGTTTTATATGCAGTATTGACAGTACGTTAAAACATTCATTTATATGCTATGGCTTCATTTTTTCAGCATAAGACAATCTGATCAATCACACAAGGAACATTGTTGACAAACATTTATGTCATAGACAGACACTATATGTACTCTAGTTTCTCTATTCAGTTCTGTCAGGTTGGCTGGTTATTTACCCTCTACTCTTGCTTGCATTTTCCTTTCCTGACTGGGTACTGGAAAAGGCACCAGTTCTGCTGTCAAGTAACTAATCCTCTTAGTCCTTCCATCAAATCGTGGTATAGCACTATAGTACGAAGTCCAGCAGAAATTTAGATCTCGTATGTCATTCCCACTCGCAACAGTCTGTTATGAGGGACACACGTTATCTTCTCTGGTTGCCTGAAGTTCTTCCTTATGAAACTGTAGGCATAGTCAACTATTATCTTCTTAAAGAGATCTGCATTTTCTTCTGCTACCACATTAGTTTCTCCTAGCATATGGACAACACCATCGTCCATCTCTCTCTGAATTAACTGTATCTCGCCGATGCAGTCATTTGGCAGAGCAGAAGTGATTCCACCTGATAAGCTTTTGGGCATTCTTGTCTCTTGAATTCCAGTAGAAGGCTCTGTTGCATCTCCTGTTTCTTCTGCTGAACGATCTCCTCCTTGGCTGTAGATTGATTCTTGATAGACAAATTGCTTCAGATGCCCAATAAGTAAGCCCTCAAATTCTCTTGGATCTTCCACTTTATCATTGTATCCATAGCGCACCACACATCGGAATACCCTGAAATCTCTTGGCTCCACATATCGGAAGATGAACCGCTCATTTGTTTCTATCTTGCTGATTGGTAAGTACTTTATGGAGACAATCACAAGAACAGAATGGATTGAAGGTACCTTTTCTACCAAGTGAGGAAGTATGGGTGGGATGCCTTCCACAAGCTCAGAGTACAGAAACCCTATTCCTGGTAACCTGGCAAGATTTCTCCTTGCTACTAATTCTGCCACATAATTGCTTGATACCTTGTTCTGGAGCTCATATTTGTACCGGTGAACATGAACATAGTGCCACGTGGCCATTATAAACATCAAAATAGCTGCAAAAACTAGTGGCAAGTAGCCACCTTGAGTAAACTTGTAGAATGCTGAGGATAAATATATTAGCTCTGCGCCACCAAATATGACTGGAAATAGTGCAATCCATAGCAGGCTTGTCTTCCATATCATGACCATTACTAGAGTGACTAGAAGCGTTGTTATAAACATCACAAAGACAACAGCAATACCTGCATAATATGATGACAGTATCAATATCATATCATATAACTGATACGTCATGAATGGAATAAGACTGGGTATTTGAAATGTGGAGCTTTCTTGTTCGGCTTCTAATATTATCAGAACAAGTGAAATGATCATATATCTTAGGGTATGTGGGAGGGATACTTGTTTCTAGCATTGAGAATTTACCATATGCATTGCCGATCTTGTCTGTAGTTTGGAAAATAGCTGTAACAGCTACACATAAAATCATCAATGCATAGTTGATCTCCGGGATGTAGACTTGCCCTTCAAACTTTTTTGAAGTGTGGGTCACACGAACTCGTGGAAAGCAACCTAGAATCTGGGACTGAGCAATAATTGCAAAGGCACCAGATATCATAGCTTGGCTTGCGATTATAGCAGCTGCTACAGCCACCACAAATGTTGGCCAATATAATGGGCCTGACAATAAAGTTCACGAGCTTATTAAATGTTAATCTTTCAATGCCAGAATCATACCATTTCTTAGTGATCCTTAGTTCCATATAGATTCTCACCTGGAATTGATTTGTAGAATGTATTTGCGACATTTTCCGGGTAGATACGGAGATATGCAGTTTGTCCAATGTATGCTAGTAGTACTGAAGGGAGCAGAACTACTGAAAAGCCAATCTGTAGTCCGGAAGAACTTTGTCGTAAGTGCTAACTGAAGAAATAGAAATATCAAGAACTACTTCAAAGTTTCAACTATTTCTTTCAGTAGATGATATTTTTCCACTTATTGGAATACTTTCTTCACGCGCTCGTACGGAGTTTCTCCATACGCACAACCTATCAAAATATGTTTCCTCCATGTGCCCAGTAGTTATTGTGTGCACTCTGGTAGCGAAAGGCTGGATTGAGATATGTGCTTTATTACCTGAATCGCTCTAACATTGAAGTGGCCAAGGTCAGCAAACATTGCTTCTGTTCCTGTTTCAATAAAGATATAATACACGTTAGTAAAAAGGAAATATTTTATTTCTATAAGTACACCATTATGTAAGTTCAGTAATTTTTCAGTAAGATATTAAGGTGATTCTGTCATGGGCTCATGGGAGCAAATATACCTGTAATGCATAAAATAACACCTCCAAGGGAAATCCATCCCTCCTTCCCATTTCTTTTGAAATAGTCCACAATATATTTGGGATTGAATGCTTTGAGAACACCAACATCATGTTTGATCAAATTATAAATTCCAATACCAGCAATCAAGATGAACCATGTCAGGATTATTGGTCCAAATGTGTAACCAACTTTGTCTGTGCCAAACCGCTGAACAAGGAAGAGGACAATCAGAATTGCTATTGCGATGCCAGCAATTTGTCCTGTTGATGGGTCAAGGTCAAATTAAGTTATTCCCAATAATACTCAAGTTACTTAAACTGATATAAACTCTCTGGTATACAGTATATTGTTTGGTATACCTTGAGTCAAGGACGTTGCAGATTGCTTGATCCCTCCAACAGCACTAAGCACTGAAAACAACAGAAAACATTATAAGTTCCTTTGGAATTAAATCATCCCTACAGATATGTTCTGATGACCACTGCATGTCGTATCGCCTAGAAGGATAAGAGCCTTCTCTTAAGTTCTTATGCCAGTTTTCCTCTACCATATTTGAGCTCCTATTATATGTTTAGCATGAGCATGTGCAAAATTAATTCATACTCCTTCCCTTTTTTTCAATTGATGACACTAGGATAACATTTAAGGTTAAAATGAATTAAGAAAGTCGTCCTAATGTCGCCGATTGAAAAACCAGAGGGATTAAGACAGATAGACTGATTTTTGATTTATATGTTTGAAAAATCCAGCTGTCTTTCAACTATCACTTGTACGGAACATTTATTATGTGAGATGAACAAAGCAAGGAGGATACTGAACCCACCTGAGATACATGGAGTTAGCACACCATCACCAATCACCATGGATGTTGCTAGGATTGTCACTAGGAAAAGCATCACCTTAAATTTTGGACTGTTTTCCATCTTATTCTTGATCCAATGAGCCCTCTTGCTACGATTTGTGGGGGGTTCTAACTTGTAGCGAGAGACCATTGCATCTTCAGCTTGCTGATTTGGTATCAAGCTAATCCTAGCATACCGAGATATCAATGAATAGAGTGCAAATGTTCCTCCTGCAAGATTGTTTGATGTTAAACTCTTTCATGAAATAAATGTCGGTCTGTTGTGTTTATCTGTTTTTAGTAACTCATATGTTTCATGCTTATAGACAATAGCCATAGCATTTTAATATTTATTCACATATATTCTGAAAGACACTATAGTCTAATCTTAATAAAATTGTTTTAACTTTGATCTGTTAAAATAGATGCTTGTAAAAAAAAAAGTTTACCTTCTTATCTAGTTCTTAAAAATGCTTGACATATTCATAGTAAATGTTTGTGTTGCCATGATGTAGGGAACATATTTACTTACCGTCACCGTTGTCATTAGCTCGCAGGACAATGAAACAATATTTTATCAAAGGAAGGAGAACCACGGTGTAGATAATTAGAGACATAACTCCAAGGAGGTCATCTGTGTCCTTGATCCCACTTGTAAAGGTGCTTGAGAAAACGTAGAGGGGAGAGGTCCCCATGTCCCCATAAACCACACCTATACTCTGGAATGCCAAATGTAGTGTAGTCGCCCAGCCAACCTTCAGTATCAATGTGCAAACTCGGATAAGATTACATTTGCCTCAAAGAAAGGTGATAATGTGCTTCGTTGTTTAGTTACTTACATAGCATGCATGAAAATACTCCTACAAATGTTACTTTCAGTTTTAGTAGAACCATGCTTCACAAAATAAAAGATACACGGTCCCTAATTCATATTGCATTGTGGCATCTTTATCTGAGAATTTTTGTTAATTTTGATGTGCTTGAACTGACGAGAATTTAAAATTTTCCATACAGTTATGTCAGTTTTGGCAAAAAAAATAAAGATTGTTGTCTGATTGAAGAAGAGTAAGGGGCAGAACAGACCTTGGCTGCATGTGTTTGGCCACCAGGAATCTTTGCAGCCTCAATATGCAGTGAATCAGACCTCTGTAAATTCTTTGGCGGCATTTCATTTGATGCATATGTAGTGTCAGAATCACCATGAGCAGCTCCGTTGCTGCTTGTGCGCTGAGGTTCTGCCATCTTGAAGGTATGGAGTCTTGCACAGTTGCACTCTTTCTCCAGTCCGCCTTCTGTTCCGTTCAACATAACTTGGCTTTTATAAGCATCTGGATCGGTCTAAGCATGACGTTAGGCAGTTAGTACTATCTTGCAGCCGTAGCCCGTAGGTTCCTGACTTCTGGTGCTGGAGTGTCTCTCTCTCTCTCTCTCTCTCTCTCTCTCTCTCTCTCTCTCTCTCTCTCTCTCTCTCTCTCTCTCTCTCTGTTTTGAACATGTTCTGGATAGACAGGATCCTTGTGCAACAAACAGCTTTTTCATTGCATGTTGGTGAAGTCAAGTGCTATTAGCATTTGCTTTTCACGTGCCAAAGTCTTTATTGAATGCTACAGCCATGAATCATGTGATCTGCTTTACATTAGCCAGGAGCTTGGCTATGGGGGATGGCATGGTGACTTTTGTTCACGAACAGTTGTTGACACTCGTGAGTCCGTAATAACCTAGCAAGATAGCATTTTAATTCCACTTTCCCTGTGTTTATTGAAAATTAAGCTAAACTATCCCGTGGATTCTCCTCAATGGTGTGACGATATAGGCACCATGCTTAATGGCATCATATTGAGAATTTGTAAAAGTGAGGTTTTGTTTTAAAAGTGGTAAAGACAGATGCATTGGGACTGTACTGTAATTTCTAGTTGTTAAAAAAGTTGTTATCGTTTGTGCTGACCTTCACTGGGCTACTTGTGTAAATTTGTTAGCTCATTAGGCAAGTTAATTGGCATATTCGAAGATATGAAATTTGACCAGTGTGTACTGGGCCCAAAGCGGTTGCCTGCCAACAGTATCGACCTCAGATCTTCAATCCTGTTGGCTTGTCTTGAGCACCTGCAGTAGGCAAATATTGAACGCAAAGTGGCCTTGCAACTTGGTAGTTTTAACTCCCTTTCGTGCTGTCCTGGACCGTGGAATTGACCAATTTTGTTTCCCGTGCAGGGTCTGTTCGAAGAAAGGTCTTCCTGATGGGGGCATTTGGAATATACCACCCGCAACTGCATGCGTCAATTTCTTCAAACGATTTAACAGCCTGAGTGACTAAAGAGACAAGATATTTGACCATGTGCGCTAGATTAGACGGTAAGTCTTGACACATCGTTACTTAGCTGCTTCTAGTCTTGGCTGAATTTTCCAAGATCGGTCTTTTCTTACTACGTGTGGCATAGCCAGTTGCTTCAAAACCAGTACTTAGATGCCAAAATGTCAGTGTGGCAGTTTACTTCCATAATTCCCACGCGTGCGCAATATGCAGCTTAGCCTGCAGGTTAATGTCAAAATTGCACTTATGGAGAGCACATGCTTAGTCAACTTGTAGGCAAAACAAATTATGAGTATTTTATTATTGCTTGGTAGATGCCAAGATGCAGTTTGTGCAGCATTCATCTTGAGACTTTGGTGCGGTGGTAAGAAGTCTAGGTAGCTTTCATCTAATTTTTCCAATTGCCCTTTATGGAAAACATTTTGGAATTGCTGATTAAGACATTTACTTTGGTTGTAAAATCAGGAAGTGGCAGGCCAGGTATTCTCAGCACCTGCTTTGACCGGCACACCTTTTGATGGGCATGTGTGATGCCATGGCCGTTCGCCGTTATTTCGGCTCCTTTTCTGACCAGTTGCAGCCATCCTTACTTGAACCTTGACCCTGACCCATTTCGGTCTTCTTCAAGAAGCCATAGCCACTTGCGTACAGTTATAATTTCGATTCGGGACGCAACAATATATTTCATCTCGTGAAAAATAGGTTTCTTTGTCAGGTTTGATCTTCACATTAATACCAAGATGGTTTGATAGTTGCTTGGGCTTCTGGCAGTTCCTGTTTCTCGTGAGGGCCTCAGCTATCAAATACGCTCGCTGCAGTGCGCCCGGCCTGATTGGTGAATAAAGGAGGCCCACATGATCAAGTTTGGTAATTTAGCAAGCCCAGTAGGCTAGAAAGCCCATTGTCCGAGGAGTTCGTTTAGGCCTTCAGCTTTTGCTTCCTTTTCTGTATACAAATTAAGTTCATTTTCATTTATTAATGATCACACTGCTTTTCTGATGTATCTTGAAGGTCAGCCGTAATTAACCTATTTTCCATTCCTTCGCTAGAACCAAACTGTATGCAAATCTTGTTGGTTTTAGGAAAACTGCAGTATAATCCCTATGGACTCTAGAGATGATTTAGGACAGCTCCCTCGGGCGGCAGTGCATAAGTTCCCAGCTGATGTTCGCAGAAAGGTAGTTTGGATCCCCTATAGAAGACCTTTTTTTAGATAAAGGGAAAAACATAACAAGTTTGCACTTTTTCCCATAGATAAATTATCTTGCATCCTATATGTGAACTTGGACATTCTGACGTCATAAATTATGACTGAACTCCCTTGAGAGTAGTGATTTGATCAAACTCTTTTTTGATATCCTTTTTTGTTTATGGAAGTCGTTCTCAACGTCACCATTCACCACGCTAGGGAATTTATATACTAGTACACATAGTGGCCCCTCTGGAATTATGCTGCAACTGGTAGTGGAATTCCGAAGGATGTGTCTTGTCTTTTACAAGTGGGCTGATTTGTTGCTTTGTTCTTGCCCCCTCTGCAAAGCAATTCCATTTCGTTTTCGCTTTAGGTGAATCGCTCTTCATTTGATTGCACGTGGCAATTCCAACCATGCTAAAGGTGATGGCAACCAGATCATTTGAGCTGTGCTTGACTAAATTTGACTAATCCCACATGAAATTCCACCTGCCATAGCAAGATGTGCAGGTATATGTAGCATAGTGAAGATGCCGCCCTGGCATTATTTGCAGGTTGTATGTACATATATCCTAATAAATTCCTATGTATGGTCCTAGATAAAAAAAAAAAAAAAAAAAGGTAATTCCATGCGAGTTTCCAAAGTGAAACTTGGTTGAACACAATCTATCATGTTTCTTTATATTGGTTTGTATGAGCAGGTCAAAGTCAAGATGTGAGAAAGCTCACATGTAACATAGAAAGAGTATTCTTCAGCATTGCTAACGCATAACTTCCAACCAATTTCTCACGTGATATTGTTTTTCATAATACTTTGCTGACATGATACAGGTAGCAGTTCAATGCTGACAATGATGATGACGCGGCAGCTATGTGGACGCCGCGAACGCCAACGACCTGTCAGTTGTCAAAGTCCTAATCCGTGGTAATCTTATGTAAGCTTCAAATTTTTGGCATTACTTTTAGTAAACAATAATCAGGTTTGAACTTTATTGCTAGAAAGGAATTCTGGGCTCCCAGTTGAAATGTTTACTGTATGTGCGAAGTTGCACTGCATTTTACTGTTGAAAAAAAAGGGAAGTGAACTCAACTCGCTTTCTGATCGCAAATGGTAAATCATGGATGAGATCCCAGTAGTACAGTGTTAGGTCTGGAGGATAGCATCAATCATTTATCAATTATCAGGCAACACCGCACTAATTGCGATGGATAACCTATCTCCCTGGAATTTCCTCGTTTCTCGCCTGCTTAATAGAAAAAAAGAAATTAGACGAAATGGAGAGGTGATGGCGACAGGAATCCAGGAGAAGGGATGCATCCAGGACAGTAGTGGGACAGCACCAAAGAGTGCACGCGAGCACAACGCTCCTTTTCTTTCGAGTCGGCAGCGACACAATTAGTCAATCCCTCATGGGGTCTGGTCAGACTAATCGGAATAATCGTAGCTGTTGACAACCCAGCCTTTGAATACTTGAACATTTCAATACTGTTTGAGCAGTTAGATCCTGTGTACAGCTGAGTTAACAAGATGTGGGCGTGTCTGCCTGTATTTGAGCTTGACCTTTTTTAGAAATTTTCTCCATAGAATTCATGCATACAACTTGGTTGACGTCGCAACATATACTCCTGTATAGACAAACCAAATCCTTGAATAGCATATTCACAAATAAAGGACTTGTTAATGAAAGTCGGGAACTTCTGTTAATCTCCACGATCGATCCAAGCGGACTCTAATTGGATCACTCTTATATATACGATCCAAGCAAAGCAAAGAAGAATATTTATGAAATTGGAAGTGGACAAAAGGAGAGATGCACTTTGGAAACTCACCAGGTGCCAGGTGGAATCAAACACTTCTTGACAAAGGAGGGGGCGCAAACGACATGATGCTAATCGCCGAACAACAAGAACAAGGCGACCAGCTACAGACAAGGACAATTTTCGCAAAAGCTACAGACAACGAGACAAGTACACGATCCTAATTTGCTTAATTGGTTGCGATTAGCGACCCGTCACGTCACGCTGCCCCTACCTTGCCGCCCGCCCGCGCCCGGCACCCATCCACAATCCATCCACCCACCGCTTCTGGGAAGTTTCGCCGGCTCGTGGCCGCGCAAGGAGATCCGGCCGGCCCCTGGCCCCACGCGAACCGTCGCGGCTCGACGAATCCCGTGGCGCGTAACGCGACAGCCGACAGCGACCTGTGACTGACCCTGACCCCTTGGGCTGGGAACGCGATGGCGGTGAACCGTAGATGATCGATAGCGCGGGGAAAGGCCTGGCCTCTCCGTTGTACCGTGTGCGTGTGACGACGACGGCGACGGCCGCGGGGCTACGTGGTTGCGTGCGCGTCGCACGGAGCTGGGGTCGCAGTCCTCGGCGGTGGACGGATGCGCAGCCGAGGCCGTCACGCTGCGCCTTCTCTCACCTCTCTTTCTCTCGCGCGGCGGTCAATGGCGCGTGCGGGGCTTCGGCGACGGAGAGTTGCGGCCTGATTAATTTTCCACCGACCATTGCTACTCTACCTGGAAATCGATCTATCCTTGAACAGCTCAACATGTCCGGGACGAAACGACTTGCTTGCTCTGCCAACAACCAGCCGGATCCCGTAATTCCCGTCGAACGAACGATCAGCTGGTGGGACTAGAACAGCTCAACATGACTTTGGGTCGATGGCCATCTCGTGGAATTATAAAAATAAAAAAAAGGAGAATAAACATCTACTCTAACAGAGATGATGCGGACTTGAGAATACATATCATGCTTTTTTATGTACACGTTACAATACAACCATGGTTGTTACATGGAAGTGGCAAGATGGCTTGCTTAAGCAAGATTTTTCTTCACCATCCAGGACTCCTCAACTAGAACAAACAACGACTGATTGATATCTACAGAACACCCGACTCAGCCGAACGAACAAGAGATGCTAGTAGTAGTAGTGTACAACAACACAAGACCACAAAAGCTTGTTTTGAAAACCCAAAAAAATAAAAATTATAGGAAAAAAAATCCTCTTCTCTCCCTTTGACCCTCCCTTTCTGTGTATCGGTGATCATCATCCTAAAAAGTCTCCCTCTGAAATCTCTCCTCCCTATTCTGATGTTAATAGAACCTGCTGCTGTATATACCACAAAACACACGGAGCATACGCTAGATCGCCGGCCGGCCGGCGAAAACTGTACAAGATGTGAGGCCTTCCTTCGGGTTCGGCGGCGCCCGCCCAGGCTGGCTGCCGGATCTGGCTGCCTCTCACGCGCGGGCGGACAGCACGCGGCCGCCGCTGTTGCTGTGGGAGCTCCGGCAGGAGGCGACGTCGAACCCCTGGATCCTCACGGCCGGCGCGAACGACGGGGCAAAACTGTTGTTGTTGTTACTGCTGCTGCTGCTAATATACGTGGGGCGGTGGCTGTAGTTGCTGCGGCTCAGGTGGTCAAAAATCCCGAGCTCCGACGGCGAGTCGGGGAGGCGCTGGTTCAGCAGGAAGTGCGGGTCGTGCACCAGCGGGTTGTCCGCTCGCGCCGGCGGCGACCCGCCGAACAGCGCCCACCCCCCGTCCTCGTCGCCGTCGATCTCTAACTCCGGCGCCTTGGCCTTGCCTTCCTTCTGCTGAAAAAAAGACGAATCTTTGTGAGCAAACACGAGCAAAAATGGAAATTTTTTTGTCATGGCAAGGAACAGAGAAGAATTTTAGGGGAAAAGAGAAAGATTTGATGACGCAGTACCTTCTTGCTGTTGCTGATGTTGAGGAGGAAAGGGGGCGGGCCAAGGATGAGGTCGGCGCTGCAGGGATGGACCTGGGCTCTGCGCGGTCGAGGGGCGCAGAGCACCGGCTCCGCTTCCCTGCCGGAGGAGGAGGACTCGACGAACATCCTGTTGATGGCTCTGGTCGGCATCCTCGTTGTTGCCTCTACTACGCCGAGAACGAAAAAAATCCTCGTTTTCCTTTAGCTCAGAGTTCCTCGAAAGAGAAGACCCTGACTCTCCTCTCCTTGTCTGTCTATATATCAGTTGCACCCCCTCTCTCAAGAAGAAGAAAAATAAGAAGAAGACTGGCCCCCGGCCAGGATTAGAAGTAGTAGATTGGGAATGGAACGGATGAACTGAAGCAACGGGAGAAAAGGTGGAGGAGGTGCGTTTGGGCTTTGCCTGCCTGCCTTTTCTTGAGGCGGGTGAGAAGGAAGAAGCGGCAATGCGGTGCTGACCGCCTCGGCCCCCACAAATATACCAACCGCCTCCACGAGCCGACCCAGTTGGCGCCCGCTCGGCAGGTGGACCACGTCTCCCCTGCCCTGCTCGCTCCTTTTTTTTTAGTCACACATCACTCTGCCCTTCGGATCTGGCCATCTTTATAAGCCTGTTCGTTTGTTTTAACGCTAAATTTTAAAGGCCTTTAAATAAAAAAAATCTAGTACTAAATAAAATTTAATGATAAAATTTTTTTACAGATGGGTACATCTTTACGGGACGAATCTAACGAGCCTAAGTAAGCTATGTTTTGCTACAGTCATGCTACAGTAATGCTACAGTAACCATCGTCTAACCACGGATTGCTTACCCTTATTAGATTCGTCTCGCGAATTAGACCAGGGGTTCTGCAGTTAGTTTTGTAATTAAACTTTATTTAATACTCTTAAATGATAAAAAAAATTTTAGACCCCTCTAAATTTTAGATTCCCATAAAACGAACAAACCAATAGTTCCTAATCGTCCATGCATAGGCACTTTTCTTCCTTCCAAACAAATGCGCGGGCGGAGGAAAATATCATAGTTTATGTGCCATCACGACTCCGCTGCGCGTTACCATACGTACACGCACGTAGCATTAATATCTTGCCATTTAAGATTGTTTCTAATCGTTGTTAAAAGCACCGTACGTTTGAGCGTTTCAGCGCCGTAGCAGAGATGAAGCGAGAACATCGAACGGCCGAGACATGCGAGCCTCCTAACCAAACACCGTTACTTGTTTTTTTTTCTTTTTCTTTTTGCGAATGACACCGTTACTGAATTGAAAAATGCTTCAGAATACACCCATTTATTCGGCTTTTGTCCGACCAAATATTTTAAAATATTTAATTGACATGTGAACCACCACCCAGTGATTTTAACCATTAGATTATACAAAAGTCTATCTCAAATAGGTCTACTCTATAGCAGTGCTCTACTGAATTTGACTGAGTAGTACAAATCATCATGTACATATGGGCAATATGCAAGATCTGCAATCGTCTATCGTGTCCATAAAATGAATGGGCATTACACGGGCCACGGCTGAATTCAGATGCTATCTTTGGTCATGTACGGTGACCACAGTTTCTAGATGTTTCTCTGGAAATGGATTTTTTTCCCTTTCAACAAATAGATATTTCTTTTTGTGATAATCAATTTCACAGCCGATACAGAAAGTGTACACGCAAAGATATAAAAATCCTAAATCATACTGCCATTCTTCTATTTTTGTGTTACGCCCCCATAGAAGTGGAAAACGGCGTCTCACAAATTTTGTTACACTATGTTATCTGTTTAATTATTCCGTCTCAATTTCTGATTAAAAATGGGAGCATTGTTCCCAAGGTCGGGCACCTTGGATCTCACGCCCAACCAGATCTCGCCCAGCATCGTCCTGACACGCACGACGCACCGACCATGTCCTGTCCCCTCCTCCTCGCACCGCCAGATTTTTTTCTGCGTCCAACCAAATTACCATACTACCCCTGCCCGCTTGACCCCACAGCAGTGCGGTCCCCGTTGCTTCCTTCGCAGCCTCCTCCCTCACCGTCTACGTCGACGTATGAATACGCCTTGCCGACTTGCCGTTGCCAGACTCTACGGGCGGCCGTAGACTGAATTGTAGCCGTTGGATCTATACCGGACGGTCCGGATCTGCCACCATGGTAGTTGGGAAGCGTGCGGCCGCTGTTCCGGTACGAGGCGTGTGGGCTGGAGAGTGGAGGCCCATCCCGAATTGAAGGCTGCCGCTTCCCTTTTCGCTTTCCCGTTTCCTGAAGCAAGCAGCCTCTCCGCGCTCACGCGCGCCCATGTGGCGAAGCGATCCAACAGCTCAACTCCATCATTGCTTCAGACCCAACCGAAGCCTCGTGTCTCGGGGTCGCCAAAACAGCTTTTAATTGGTTGGCGTTGTGGTCGAAACTCTCCCCTAAATCCCGTGTGCTGAGCAGGCCGTTGGATTAGCATGGGCGGGCCTGTTTTTTTTTTTCCTTGCCTTTTACGCCTTCTTCCTGTGGTGGACGAAGGCCCATACGATACGAAAGGTGGTGGCCTGCATGGCCTTTTTGTGTTGAAGGGCTTTGCATTCTTGCCACCGGTTGTGTTTGGATTCGCATAGCGGAATTCATTGGCATTCGTACCTCTGTTTGTCCATCTCAAGGGACGTATGACCTAGAAAGCTAGGGTCTTGGCGACTTCGGCGGCGATCAAGTCCGACGAAGGAATCTGACCTACCGACTGTTCTCCCCACCTCTCCCTGGGTGTGTCTCTCGTTCGGGCTGATCAAGGGGCCGGCTTGTCCTGCTTCCCGGCCTTGGCGAGCGGCAATCTAGGGTTGTGTGGCGTGAGACGGGAGGAGGGCATGGCGGCGGAGTCGTCGAGCAGCGGAGCAAGGAGAGGTGATGGTGGTGGTCTGGTTGAGCAGGAGACTATCAATGGGGCGGGCTTCCTCGTGGAGTGCCGCCATCAGCAATGAGTTGCTTAAGCTGGAACTGTCGCGGACTTGGCAATGCTGCGACAGTAAAGGAGCTTCGGATTCTTACGAAGCGTTTTGCCCCATCAGTGCTTTGTGTGATTGAAACTCAAGTTCACAAGTCACGGGTGGAAGGTTTGAAGAACACTCTAGGCTTTGATAATACTTTTGCAGTAAGCAGTAGTGGCCGCAGCGGCGGAATTGGTTTGTTTTGGAATAATGAAATAAAAGTGGAGTTGTTACCGTACTCACAGTATCACATAGATGCCATCATCACCGAGGGAGTCTCCGATCCCTGGCGGCTTACTTGTGTGTACGGGGAGGCACAAACTTCAGAAAGGCATAAGACGTGAGACTTGCTGAAGTTTGTAAAATCATCATCGCATTTACCTTGGGTATGTATTGGTGATTTTAATGAAGTTTTACATCGATCGGAGCATGTTGGGGTGCAGGAAAGGAGTCACGCGCAGATTGCAGGCTTCCGAGAGATGGTAGATGTATGCGGACTTCACGACCTTGGTTACGAGGGTCGTAGCTGGACGTATGAGAAGAAGGTGGCTGGTGGATCATACTGTCAAGTTCGACTAGACAGAGCGCTGGCGACGCCGGACTGGAGCTCTCGCTTCACGGCAGCGTCAGTCCACCATCTATCGGCTGCTGCATCAGACCACATTCCTATTTTATTGCAGTGGCAGCGCAAGAGAGCACAACGACGCCGGAAGGGGCGGTTTAAGTATGAATTGATGTGGGAGTCTCACCAGGGGTTCACGGACACGGTGAAAACGTCATGGCAGAGCAGTAACGCCACAACGTTGAGCGAGCTGGAGCAAAAACTGAGTGAACTATCCAAGACTCTCACGGATTGGGACAAGAACACCTTTGGCCACGTTCAGAGGGAACTTGGGAAGATGCAGAAAGAGCTCGAGCTGATGCGAGACGACCCTAGTCGTGCGGGACCCTCTCACGCTGAACTCAAGATTGTTGAGCGCATTGTCGAATTGCAGCACAGAGAGGAGGTAATGTGGAAACAAAGATCGAGAATTCAGTGGCTCATGGCTGGCGACAAAAATACTCGATTTTTTCATCTACGGGCTAGTGGCCGCAGGAAGAAAAATAGAATATCCAAACTGAAGAAGCTGGATGGACAGATCACAGAAAACGCCCAAGAGATGGCGAATCTTACGGCTCAATTCTATCAGATGTTGTATACCTCAGAAGGTACGGAGAACATGGAGTCTGTGCTATGTACAATTCCGAATAAAGTTACGCCACAGATGAACGACGGCCTGTTAGTGCCATTCAAGGAACAGGAGATCAAGGATGCTCTGTTTCAGATGTTCCCGACAAAGGCTCCAGGTCCGGATGGGTACCCTGCACATTTCTTCCAACGCCATTGGGACCTTTGCGGGGGTGAAGTGACCTCAGTTGTAACGAGGGTTTTAAGAGGAGAAGATGACGTGTCAATGATAAACAACACGTTGATTGTTTTGATCCCAAAGGTGGCTGATCCGGAAGAGTTAGGACAATTCCAGCCTATTAGTCTGTGTAATGTCATCTACAAGATCGCTTCCAAGGTTCTAGCCAACCGTCTAAAGATACTTCTTCCAGAGATTATTTCAGAGGAACAATCAGCATTTGTACCAGGAAGGCTAATCACAGATAATATTATTACGGCGTACGAATGCTTGCACTTTATGAAGAAGAAGCGTTCAAGTGACCAAAGGTGCTGTGCGCTCAAACTTGATATGAAAAAGGCATATGACAGACTGGAGTGGAGTTATCTTCGTGCAGTCATGTTGAAGTTGGGTTTTCACAGGAGTTGGGTTGACATGGTTATGAGACTAGTTTCTACTGTTTCATTTTCGGTTCTGTTCAATGGAGATTGTCTTGAAAATTTTGTGCCGTCAAGAGGAATTCGCCAAGGTGATCCAATCTCTCCCTATTTGTTCGTGTTAGCAGCAGAGGGCCTTTCGTGCCTGTTAAATTCCAGAAACCAGTCATCAGTTCTCAAGGGCATTAAGGTGGCTCCGTCGGCTCCGTCGATAAGCCATCTACTCTTCGCAGATGACAGCCTGTTGTTTTTCAAGGCGGATAGGGCGAGCGCGTTGGAGATCAATGACGTTTTGCTTTTGTATTGTCAAGCTTCAGGGCAGCAGATCAATTTGGACAAGTCCTCAATTCTTTTCGCCAAGGGCTGTCGTCAGGCGGTAAGAGATGAGATTAAAGGAATTCTGGGAGTTCAGAATGAATCGCTGAATGAGAAGTACCTTGGGATGCCATCGGACGTGGGTACATCGATGAACGGTGCTTTTAAGTATCTGAAAGACCGTATATGGAAGAGGGTCCAAGGCTGGATAGAACTATGTCTGTCAGCTAGCGGAAAAGAGGTACTCATAAAGTCTGTTGCGCAGGCAATTCTGACATATTCAATGTCGTGCTTCAGGTTACCAAGAGGTTTGTGCAATCACATTACTAGCCTGCTCAGGAATTTTTGGTGGGGCAGCAAAGAAGGTAAAAGGAAAACCTGTTGGGTCGCATGGGATGACATGGTAAAGCCTAAGTTTTTTGGAGGATTAGGCTTCCGTGACATAGAGCTATTCAACCTAGCTCTGTTGGCTAAGCAAGCTTGGAGGATTCTGATGGACGGGAGCTCCCTAAGCGCACGAGTGCTCAAGGCAGTCTATTACCCGACGGGCGAGTTTCTGGATGCAAACCTCGGTTCATCGCCATCAAGGATTTGGCGATCCATCTTGGATGGCAGGGAAGTACTGGAGCGTGGCATGATTCGCAGAATCGGTACTGGGGAAGCAACAAACATTTGGCATACAAATTGGTTACCCAGAGATGGCCTCCTTCGTCCGGTTCGGTCCACTAATCCCAACGCCCCTCAACTGGTGAGTGAGCTGATAGACTCCACCACGGCAACGTGGGATATGAACAAGTTACAGGAGTTCTTTACACCAGCAGACATTGATGTTATTATGAGTATACCACTCTCCACCTGTCGACAGGAAGACTTTTGGGCCTGGCATCACGATGGCAAGGGACAGTTTACAGTCCGGTCCGCGTATAGGATGCTGGTGATCTATAAAGAGCATGCTACTGCTTATATGGAGAATGGGGCAGGAAGATCTGATGCAAAATCCGAGGAGAAAGAATGGCTGGCTCTATGTTAGCTGAATGTACCTTCCAAAATTCGGGTTTTTCTTTGGCGGCTGGCAAAACATTCACTACCGTCAGGTGATGTGCTGCATCATAGGAACATGGCGACCCGCAGTTCCTGCGGCATCTGCGGGCAAGAGGACTCGTGGAGGCACTCTCTTTTGGACTGTCATCTCGCGAGGTGTGTATGGGCTCTAGAGAAGGAGGAAATAACAGAGCATCTGTGTGAAGTTAAAGAACCCAGCGCTCGAGCCTGGTTGACAGTGGCGAGGGAGTCACTATCTGGTGAGGATTTCACCAGAGTAGCAGTATCGTTATGGGCAATTTGGTACGCGAAGAGGAAAGCGGTACACGAGGAAATCTTCCAAAGCCCGTTATCCACACACTGTTTTATTAACAGGTTTGTGGCTGATCTCGAATCCATGAAGCCAGAGCAGAAGAAGGAGCAACCTACTCTGCAGAGGAGACATCAGGGAGCTGGCCGATGGGTTCCTCCGCCGCGAGGAATGATGAAGATCAATGTGGACGCAGCTATTTCCAAGAATGTCGGAAAGGCAACGGCTGCGGCAATTGTCAGAGATGAAGCAGGTGTTTTCCAGGGAGCATCTGTCTTGGTCATCAGTGGACTGCTCAACCCAGAAACAATGGAAGCAGTAGCATGCAGAGAAGGTTTAGCATTAGCTGCTGATCTTGGGTTGCGAAGGTTCAGAATGGCGTCTGACTGCCTTAGCGTGGTGAAGACGATTCAGGGAAGTGGGCTCGGAGCTTATGGTCATGTGGTCATGGAGATCAAGGCCAGGGCAGCTGCGTTTGAGTGTTCAGAAATTGTGCACGAGAGCAGGACTACAAACACTGACGCCCATGTAATTGCTAGAGGCTCGATTTATCGTGAGTTAGGAAGACATGTATGGTTTTTAGAGCCCCCAGAGGGCGTTTGTAATTCGATTCTCCCATCAGATGAATAAAGCATGGTGGTTAGCTCAAAAAAAAAAAAAAAATCTCAAGGGACGTATTAAGGATTTGAAGGTTCCTTTCACAGGAAAAAAAAAAGAATTCAAAAGTTTACAATCGTCCCTTTTATATGTGAAATCTTTTTGCGGAATACCAATGAACAATCCTGGATCAAAAAAGTATCTCTATATATTTTGAGCTGATCATAACAGAAAGCAGTTTTGTTCTGACTGAACTTATTTATTTCCTGTAGCCTTGCCGAGGTATTGGAGAAGTCAAGTTGAATGTAATTGTGATCGAACGAGTACCTTTCAGCAGAAAAGGCCATTGCCTTTCCCAGCTCCCTTCGTTCAGTGTCAACAGGAAGCACCCAACCCTTTGAGTCGCGAGCGTCCAGCCTGCATATCATGTACACGACATTTTCCCCGTAGACGCCCAGCATAGGGTCCCTGCACACAACTCTGTTCATCTTGTTCTCCTCGTAGCTCCAAATCTCATCAGGCAAACTGATCGAGTCGGCAGCTGGCGCGAGGTCGACAGAGTTCACGGTGCAGCGCTTCTCCCATTTGTCCGAACAAACCGTCCTCTCGAACACGGTTGCTGTCCATGTAAAGTCTCTTGTCGACGTTCTTGCGCCACCGCCGCTGTCGTCATTCGGTGTTACATGATGATGACGTTCCATCTCGACGAGCTTGACGATCGAGCCGTTTGCGCAGAAGATGACGTCCCGAATCGGTCGCAGACAAGGGCTGGCGGTGCCATCAAAACCCACCCCAACCCCAAAGCTCGCTTCGTTGCCGGGCATCAATGGCGGCAGCCGGACGAGGCGCATCTCGAAGTGTTCGGCGAGCACGTCGCACAGCAGGATGCCGTCTCGGAGATCGATCCACGCTAGCACGCCTCCTCCGACGGCGAGCACCTGGGTGACGTCAAACCGAACCAACTGCTCACCGCCGCCAACGCCGTCGACCACCCGAACCAACTGCTGAGCAGGCCGTTGGATTAGCATGGGCGGGCCTGATTTTTTTACATTTCCTTGCCTTTTACGCTTTCCTGTGGTGGACGAAGGCCCATACGATACGAAAAGTGGCCTGCATGGCCTTTTTGTGTTGAGGGCTTGCTTTTGCATTCTTGCCACCGGTTGTTTGGATTCGCATAGATTAATCCATTGCCATTCGTTACTCTGTTTGTCCATCTCAAATGTATCAAGGATTTGAAGGTTCCTTTCACAGAAAAAAAAAAAGAATTCAAAAGTTTACAATTGTCCCTTTCATATGTTAAATCTTTATGCGGAATACCAACAAATAATCTGGATCAAAAAGCATATATATATATTTTGAGCTGAAGCTGATCATCACAACAGGAAGTTTTGTTCTGACTGAACTTATTGGTTTCCTGTAGCCTTGCCGAGGTACTTGGAGAAGTCGAGTTGAATGTAGGTGTGATCGAACGAGTACCTTTCGGCAGAAAAGGCCATAGCCTTTCCCAGTTCCTTTCGTTCAGTGTCAACAGGAAGCACCCAACCCTTTGAATCGCGAGCGTCCAGCCTGCATATCATGTAGACAACATTTTGCCCGCAAACGCCCAGCACAGGGTCCCTGCACACAACTCTCTTCATCTTGTTCTCCTCGTAGCTCCAAATCACATCAGGCAAACTGATCGAGTCGGCAGCTGGCGCGAGGTCGGTAGAGTTCACAGCGCAGCGCTTCTCCCATTTGTCCGAACAAACCGTCCTCTCGAACACGGTGGCCGTCCACGTACCGCCTCTTGTGGTCGTTGTCGCGCCACGGCCGCTGTCATTCAGTGTTACATGAAGATGACTTTCCATCTCGACGAGCTTGATGATCGAGCCGTTTGCGCAGAAGACGACGTCCCGAATCGGTCGCAGAGAAGGGCCGGTGGTGCCATCGAAACCCATCCCAAACCCAAAGCTTTTTTTTTTTCGAAAGACCCGGATAATTCCCGGCATTATATTAATAAGAAGAAAAGAGTTTTTTACATTGCGCTTTTGCGCGATGTACAAGCCAAGAGACCGGACCAGACGGGGCAGGCCTCCCTAAATTTTGTTTGGTGACTACTCGCTAGATGTTGCGGCGACCGCATCGTCCTCATGTTCTTGCTGTTGCTGTAGTTGCGGCACTAGCCTTGCCATGTCCTTAGCTCCAGCCGCAATCCAGTTTCTGGCTTCGTCCTTCAGTTGGGATGCAAGTAGCTGTGGTGGCTTCAGTTGATTCTGAAAGATCCTACCGTTACGCTCTTTCCATAAGCCCCATATGATGAGGATAGCTAGTGATCTGGTGCCTTTAGCCTGCGGCCCATTGCCAGGCAATGCATTGTACCAGTCTTCAAAGGTACCGCCTTGCTTCCATTCCTCCGGTGTTATGGACGGCCGGTTCGTCCATGCACCCATCGAGCTCCACACTTCTGTTGAGTAGGTGCAATCTCTGAACAAGTGCTGAACTGTCTCGAGGTTACGGTAGCAGAGAGGGCAGAAATATTCGTTCTCCCACTCACGTTGCAAAAGACGATCTGCTGTCCAAATTCTGTTCTGCAGTGCTAACCAAAGGAAGAATTTTGACTTCGGTGGTGCCCATACCTTCCACACAGTTGTCCTGAACATGGAGTGGACACCGCCCTCGAACTGCAGGTCGTAGGCTGACTTTGCAGTGTATTCTCCTGACGGCGACCTTGTCCAGATGATGCTGTCTGGTTCGGTGGTTGAGGCATCAAAGCCGCCGTCGTCGACTAGGCCCGAGAGCAGCACTAGTTCATGAATCAGGTCGACATCCAGATTGTAGTTGACGTCTTGTATCCAACAGTCCTGGTGCAAGGCCTCGGCCACCGACCTGTTCTTTCGCCTTGAAAATGTTTGTAGAGGGCCGGGAAGAGGCTTGCTGGTGCGACTCCTTGCAACCAGCTCGAGGTCCAGAACTTGGCCGTCTTACCATCTCCCACCTGCACCCTCGTCGCTGCCGCAAACAGGGCCTTGTCCACATGGTCAACAGGCAGTTCCATTCCATTCCAAGGGCTGTGTGGTCGTTTCCATTCATACCAGAGCCAGCGGAGTCGCAGGGCACGGCCGAACTTCTCGAGATCATGGAGTCCCAGCCCTCCTCTTGACAATGGACGCAGCAGCCGAGCCCAGCTCACCTTGCATTTGCCTCCGTGTATGTCTTGGTTTCCTGCCCATAGGAATTTTCTCCTCACTTTGTCATACTCCTTGTAGAACTGCTTCGGTGGTTTGAGTACCGCCAGTAGGTATGTTGTGAGGGCACTCAGCACAGATCGCACAAGCTCACGTCGTCCAGCAAGTGACATTAGATTGCCTTGCCAGCCTGCCATCCGCGCACGGGCCCTGTCTATCCCAAACCCAAAGCTCGCTTCGTTGCCGGGCATCAATGGCGGCAGCCGGACGAGGCGCATCTCGGGGTCTTCGGCGAGCACGTCGCACAGCGGGATGCCGTGCCGGAGGTCGATCCACGCCAGCACGCCGCCTCCTCCGACGGCGAGCACCTTGGTGAGGTGAAACTGAATCAGTAACTCACAGCCGCCAACGCTGCCGACCACCCGAGCGGCGATGGTGCTCCACGACTGCGTCTCGGTTGAGAAGACGTGGAGGTCGTAGTAGCTCGCCGGGCCAATGTCCTCGATTCGCAGTTCGGGAACGACGACGAGGCAGTGGTTGTTAAAGCCGTCGTCGTCGCCGTTGCCGCAGGGCAGGACGCCGACGTGGTCGAAGCGGAGGCCGAGCGGGTACGGGCGCGGGACGAGGTGAAGCGCCGGCGTCGTCGGGCAGGCCCTGTAGACGAAGACGTCGGTGATCAACCTCTCGGGGAAGGGCACGCGCAGGAGGAGGAAGCGGCCGCCCGCGCCGGTGACCAGGACCGGTTGCCTCGAGTTGGGTGTCGTCGTCGACAGGTCGGCGCAGTGGACGACGCAGCGGGAGACGCCGGGCGGGTCTACGGCGACGAGGGACACCTTGATTGGGCGGCCGGCGCTCGCCACGGTTTCAGCGGTGGTGGTCTCGTCGACGTCGTGGCGGCCGATGTGCGCTCTCCCGTCGAGGAGGATCCAGGCAGGAAAGTCGGATCGTCGTGGGGAGCAGGCGAAAGATCGGCGAGCCAAGGCGGGCGTCGTCGGCATGGTGTGACAAACTTAGATCGATTGTGATAGATAGATGCAATCAGCATGACCTTGCGCGCGCGTGGGCGTGACTGCCCGATTCACCGGTGAGGAATTGGTAGCAAGATGCAACTGCCGGTCAATGATTCAACGGCTCGGCGACCGGACCACACGGCCGCTCTCTTCCGTCCAAACAGCGACCTAACATTTTAGTCGAATCGATCCCCTTCTTTAAACGCGCCCCGGACGAATCGATCTCGGCCTAAGCAGAGTCCTGTACATCTGCACTACCAGCTCGTCGTCGGAGTTTGGAAAATTTGATGGCGGCCACCGTCAAGTTCGGCAGCGGCACTGCTGCGTTCCTCGTGATGCTCGCCGTCGTCGTGGCGATGGTGCCGGTGGCGAGCTGCCGCCCGATAGTGTCCGTGGCGAACGGCGCTGGCGGGGATGCGGAGCAGTGCGTGCACCGGTGCGCGACGGAGATGGTGGCGTGCAAGGCGTCGCTGGAGTGCGCGCGTGTTGCGACCAGCGAGCCGCCACGGAGCGAAGAACAGAGCGGGCCGTGTGGCAGAGGATGCGACAACGACTACATTGGCTGCATCGACATTTGCTGATCTTTTGCTCAAATTTTTCTTCTTCTTCTTCTTCTTCTTTTTGTACCCGTATGTACGAGACTCTTCCGCAAGAACGGAAGAAAACAAAATCTGACAATAACTCAAATGCTTTATTAGAAAAAAAAATGTTAGATCAAAAAGAAAACATGTTGAGAGTGGGATTTGAACCCACGCCCTTTCGGACCAGAACCTTAATCTGGCGCCTTAGACCAACTCGGCCATCTCAACTTGATGTTAAAATTTTCTGTACAATTTATTTGTTGTAATATTAACTGTGTTTTGCTTCATTACAGTTTCGGACTCGATCTGGGTTCCAAAGTCCGTGATAAATTGGACGATCAACAGGCGAAATTCAAGAACAAGCAGAGAGAAACCTCGCTCGCCGCTACGCTAGGGTTTCGTAATTCGTATCCTTCGCTGCTGCCTGCTGCCGATGAGCGACCGCCAACAACCAGGCGTCGGACTCCGCCGCGCGGAGGCCACGGGCGCCGCGGTCGAATCTCCCGGTGCAAGCGACGTGGATCCCCACGACGGCGGGCCATTCACCGGGATGCGCTTCATGTTGATCCCCGCCTCGTCCGGGCAAGAGGAGTTGGAGCGGAGAATCGTCGGCATGGGCGGCCAAGTGCTTTCCCCCTTCGACTTCAGGTCGTGCACGCACGTGTGCGTGGAGGGGGACGCTTTGTTGGAGAATTTGCGAGACGCGCTGCGCCGGGAGGGTAAGGAACCCGTCAGCCACGGTTGGGTAAACGAGCAGTTTGAAAGCAACAAATTTCTGCTTGATGATGACGTGCCAGCAGCTCGCCAAAGAGATGCGGATGATGATGGAATGAGCGAAGAGACATTATCGACTAGCAAGAGGTCCAGGTCTGAACTTGAATCAGAATCCAGTGGCAGCATGGGGAGATCAGATAGAAGAAAGCATTCTTGTTATGTGGATGACGATGATGATGATGATGAAGAAGAAGAGATGATACATCACAGGCACCATGACCTGTTCCTATGCAAGCTTGACCGGTCCCCAAAAATCAGCTTGCACGACTACGCAGCTCAGATGCAGAGCAGGTTGCAGGTCCTGGTTCCAGTTCCAGGGAGTCTTGAGGGCCAGATCTCAATCTCAACAGAACCAGACGTGATACTGGTAGTGAGGAAGTCATACAAGCTTCTGAGGTGCTTGCACGAGGCCGGGCTAACTCTTGCCGGCCAATTCAATTCCAAAAACTTTCTCATTGGTGAGGCCCTGTTTAGTAAGAACATCCAGTTTGGCCATCTTCCCCGTGGAGCTCTGAAGCAGCACAGCCCTGACGACGAGGAGTTGGATCTCGCACGCTTCAAGACAATGATCAGGCAAGAGGTCTTCGTCGAATGTATCGCGCCTCATGACCTCAGCGTGTGGCTTACTCTGATCGGCAAGAAAGGGTTCGAGGAGCTGCTCCTGGATCACATTTCGCTGATGGAGGCTTATCAGAGCGCCAGCACTTTCATGTCACTTTGCTACGATTTCCAGGAGATGGAGCACACGGACCCTGACAAACAGGAAGCTATCATCAGTGAGTTGAGTCGGTACTCAGACTGGAAGCGACGGGTCAGTTCTATGGAGGGTAACACTTACCTGCAAGAAGTACTTGGATACATTGATCCAGCCACAGACAAGGTGGAGGATTATGAAGACGACCTCAGGGGACTGCTCAGGCTTGTCATGAACTACTACAAACGCGGTGAGACATGGAGGACTGTTGCTCTTATCGTGGGACATGATTTCCCAAATCTTATGTCGGATTTCCAGAAGATGATGTACAAGGTGGGTTATTACGTGCCCGAACCAAGATGGGAGTAGTGAGTGTGCCATGGCAATGACTGATTTAGGACATGAATCGTACACATTCATAAGAAGCTGTAAACTGTAATATGTGCATTTTCTACGGAGATGTGATGTGCCCAAGATAAAATGTTTGTTTGGTTGAATGTGCGTACTGGTACGTTTCTTGACTGCATGTGGTACGCTGCGCTCTTTATTATTGTTATTATTATTGTCGGAAGCGCACCAATATTGGAGTAGTTGAATTGAGAGATTTTGTTCCATTTCAAGAAAAAAAAAAGGGGGGGGGGGGGGGGGGGATCTCCCCATTCAGGAAAAAAAAAAGGGAAAATCTTTCAATTCAGATACTTGATGGAGTAATTGATCAACGTCACGTCAATAAAAATTGGGGAAACTGTGCTACTTCCTCCATATTTTATTTTTATTTCCTCCGATATTTGCTAATAACTTTGTTAGATTTACTGAAAGTCAGGCACATATGCATGCAAGGAGGTGTATATATAAATGGTTGCATGAAACCTCTGTGTTCTGTGCTATATTAACCCCCATTTTATTTGACTTCTGTGTAAACCCTGACATCACAGCAGCAGAATGTGCTAGTGTTGACTGGGTAATTGGGTTTAAAATATTCCTCTGTCCTTCTTGACCGGTGGCACACACTGGCAACTGAACTTAATGCAGTCACTATATCTGAATCTCCTCATACTGTAAAGTGGATATGGAATAAACCTCGAATGTTTACCACTAAATCTGTATATAATCACATAACTGGATCTGAAGCAGGTCCTAACTACAAACATATCTGGAAAGCTCAGTTACCAGAAAAAATCAAAATATTTTTTTTGAGACATAAAAAATCAAAATATTCTTGTGGTTACTTGAGAATAATGCTATTCTGACCAAGGATAATATCGTTAGAAGAAAATGGCAGGGAGATCCCGCATGTTATTTTTGTAACCAACCCGACACAACTGATCATTTGATGTTCAGTTGCAGTGTGATGAAAGTGGTTTGGGGTGTGTTGGCTCTTGCTTTAACACTCAGTTAAGATCAAACAATCTTTGTTAATTTTGGATTTGGATTAAATGCGTGCTGCCAAGTGGTGAGAAGTTTTATACTCTCCACCGCAAAAAGAAGAAGAAGAAGTTTTATAATCGGGGCTTAGCAGCTGTCTGCTCGAAGGCCTGGCCAGGAACAGAGCCTGTATCCACAACAAACTGATTAATCATCTTTGTGAAATAGTATGTCATGTCAGTTCGCCTCTTGGTTATTTGGGCAAGTTTGTACCCGGGAGACCTGCAAGACATCATCAAGAAAGGAGTTGAGTCAATGCTCGAAGCGGCATTGCAGGTGATGAGCATACAGGGCAGGTGCATCATGATCCCACCACCAAGGATCGAAAGCAGAGGAGGCAAAGTTGAAGAAGGTGGAAGCCGGGAACGATGGTTGAAGCGGCGTCATGAAGTGAAGAATTTGCAGAGTTCGTTGTCTTTTGAACGTTTTAAGTAGATGAAGAATGCTGGTGTTTTGATCACCGATGGCGGTGAGAGACGTTAAAATGAGCACCATATGTACTCTCTCCGTTACTCGCTACGATGGAGGCACACATAATCAAAGCACGTGGTAACAAAGGTGAGTGACACATCAAAACACCCTGTCGCTCACACTTATATTGCCTTGTCTGAATTGCTTGCGAGCACGGATCTGCATTGCATTGGTCTCTGCTCACGCATCTCTCGTGCAAACCATCTTGTCCCCGGCGAGAAGGCAGGTCCGAGAGCTCGTGGCACCGTGTATATAAACATGCGAGCTCGACCGTCTGAACACATCGCAAATCTCTGCACCTCCACAACAACCACCTAGCTATCTGAATTCCAGAAACAAAGCACGCGTGGTGACCAAGGTTCAAGGCAGCATGGCACTGGCGGGCACCATCAAGGCCCCCATGGCGGCGATCCTTCTGCTGGCGTTGGTGGTTGCCGCCGCCGCCGCCGTGAGCCCGTCGACCGACGCGGGCGTCCTGACTGGCGTTGCTTGGACGGCAAAGGGCGGCCAGAAGCAGGAATCCCCCCTGACGGGGCTGACGGAGTGCGTGACCACCTGCGGATCGCAGGTGACCGCGTGCTTCCTCCAGTGCTACAAGCCAGCGGTAGGGGGCGACCCGGTGGCGGTGCCCGTCTGCCTCTTCAACTGCACCAACACAGCCATGGTCTGCGCCACCAGCTGCTCCTCCAACATCGTCTAGTCTACTGACGACAGATTGAACTAGCTAGCCACTGCACTCTACTACACCGCCATGCCATGAAAAATTAAGAAATAACTAAGATTGTCCTCTATCACGCACCTACCATTGTACCGTGTACCAGACGACCAAGGGCTTGCAAACTTCGTTATATGACATGTGTGTAATGATTTATAGACGTCTATCTGTTCATCATTCTTCAATACACGGAACAACTTCAAACTTTATGTTGCACAATAAATTGCTCACAACGCTGCCTTGATGGTATTCCTGCAAGGCAAAGGGAAACGAAAGTCATTTATTGCTCATAGCAAACTCGTGACATTTGACCAAAGAATATTGAACATAGTATGGAGCAGTTTATATGCGCGAATGCATGAACAAAAACTTTTTTTAAAAAAAAAACTACCACGCTGTTGAAGTCTAAAAGTTGCTCTAAAATTTGTGACTGAAATGTTCCATGGTCGAATTGACATCCTATCATAGGGAGTATGATAGGATGTCAATTCGACCTAATTTCCTATGAGTACCTAATTTCCGCCTACGGTTTCAGGGGAAATGCAATGCCGAATGCACCAATACCGGGCCCGGGGAAGGCCATCTGACTAGTTCAGAGACGCGTGCAAGTTGAGCTCGCGTTTCGATGAGGGAGGGAGGGAACGTAGATCCATGAGATGAGGCCTAGAGAACATGCCTTATCCCAAAGGCATAGCTGGAATTTTAACTACAGTTTTACCTAACTCAAATAAGGCCAATGTGATCCTATTATTCAGGACTGAGGGCGTTTATTTAAAAAAAAAAATGTCATGACCCCCACTCTCTCTTCATGATATGAGTGATGTCACAAAAATTTTACTCCTTCCACCTCACAAAAAATGACGTTTTGGTCTTGTCCTAAGTCAAGCGATGCCAACTTTGACAAAATTTTACTCTTAACATGAATTGCGTGCATCGTCTTTCCAGTTTCCACCAAGGATACAGTGTATGGCAGCAGCCTATATTGGATTAAGCTTTAAGCTGCTGCTAGGTGCTGACTTGTTTTCTGTTGAACTCAGAGAGTCACACATACATCGCCGCCATGGATTTCTTTCGGGCACGAGTCTGCATTTCTGTTCAAGCATAGGTCCTGCGTGCAGCTTCTTTTCCGCCTGCAGGGCAAGACGGCAATTCGGATCTCTTTGCGTCGCGCACAGTATAAATAACGAGCCACAAGGACACTAAAATGCAGCGCAACACTTCACCTCCATACAACAACACGAGCTAGCAATAGTTCACTCCAGGAGTTGCCACCATGAAGGCTGCGATGGTGACGATACTTCTGCTGGCGGCGGTGGTCGCCGCGGCCTCCAGGAGTCCGCCCGACGCCGTTGATCACCAACCTGCTGCTGCTGCTGCTGCTGGCGGGATCGTCGGCCCCCTCCGCCAGTGCCTGCGCCTCTGCGTCTCGGTTCTGAGCCAGTGCTGGTTTGAGCGCTGCGCCAACCCTCCGGACCCCGACGATTATCCAGTCTGCTTCCTCTCCTGCACGAACGACGCCGCCTTGTGCTCAACCAGCTGTGCGGCCGATGCGGGCGATCTGACTGCCGTTGACTGGACGGCAAAGGGCGGCCAGCTGAAGCAGAAGTCTCCCCTGACGGAGTGCGTGACCGCTTGCGGGACGCAGGTGACTGGGTGCCTGCTCGGGTGCTATAAGGCTGTGGACGGGGGCAACCCGGCGGTGCTGCCCATCTGCCTCATCAACTGCACCAACACCGCCATGTTCTGCGCCACCATCTGCTCCTCCAACATCGTCTAGTCCACTGACGGTTGAACTAGCTACCGCACTCTTCAACGCCACGTCATGAAAAAAATAAAACTAATATTGCCCTTGATCACGCGCCTGTGATGATTGTACTGTGTACCAGGCTACCAATGGCTTGCAATCTTATTAAATCGTTATATATGCCATGCATGTGTGTAATGGTTAATAGACTTGTATCTGTTCATCATTTTCCAATACACGAAACAACTTCATACTTGAGATTACACAATATAGTGCTGAGTGCTGGCATGGCTTCCTGCCCTGATCGATGGTACGATGAGGTTCGTTCAATATGTGATTGAACGAACCTCATCGGATTACACAATATAGTGCTGAGTGCTGGCATGGCTTCCTGCCCTTATCCGAATTTGCCACATGAATGGTTGTAAAATTGAAATCTCCCTCGGCACACTTAATCTGATGTAGTTGTGCTTCAGTTTGCTACATGGCTTGAAATCTCTATTCTAGAGTGGGAGCTAGGCATTGGTAGTACCAAATATGTATTAAAATGTTTTCAATACTGAGGAATGTAGATTTGTTTAGAGTAGACTTGCTAATTGTATATAATAATGTACCCAGCCTATTTAAAATACAGTTCCTTTTTATGGGCTGATTTCAAAAGAAAAAAGGTTTTGCTGTCATCAGCCCACAAATCTGGCCCCATTATAGTAAGCTCCTCTAGAGTTTATCAAGTGCTTGCAAATGTTATTTCTTTTACTCGAATTGGCTATGGCAGTCTGAAGTGCTATGCAAGTAGCGTTTAATGATAATGAAGGTTTCCTCTTAGCAAATGCATGGTTTTCTTAGATACCTGTTTCTGAAATCCAGATACTATATTCTATTAGGATGTGCTGCATTGTCATGTTCAAATCATTTGCCCATGGTCCAACCCCAATGGCTTTGTTAGTTTTTTATCTGAAACTTTATCTCATATATCATTAAGATTAATTATTTATTAGCTTATTCTTATTGGTGCAGACATAAGATGGAAAGCCAATTGTTGAAAGTGGAAAAATAGAAAGCTCTTATGAAAAGGAAAAGGAAATTCAATATCCTTTCATCAGGATTGCGAAGGGGATCAACATTTCTCGGTCTCCTTTTTTTGTTTTCTTCTCACCTGCTACATCTAGAATCCTCACGGATGTAACTGTATAGACTATAGAGCTCATGTGAAGGGTTGGTCCAAACCATCACGAGAGAAAAGGAGAGGAGCACCTGTCAAATTGGTCGCAGAAGCTCGGGCTGAAATTAAAAATCAAAGGTATCCTGTATTTTGTTTTAATTTTTGCAAAGATTCTTTCCTATCCTGGGCTCCAGCTTCGTAGTATCATTTCACAATGTCATCTGAGTGGTATTCCTTATTATCCACAGCTCGTTATTGCACACAGCACAGGATAGGAACAAGGTCTATTTATTCATTAATTTTGTTTCACTGAGATTGCTATGTCAAAATTTATTCCCCGCGTTATTCTTATCCACGTTTTGTCTATTTGACTGTTACACTCAACAAGCACAGTCAGATCCTTTTTCTACTGTTTTCACTGAGAATGTTAACCTTTTACTTGCAACTGTTTATATACTCTACAAGCATGGTAAGTGGTAACTATAGGCTTACAAGATCCAATTCTTTCTATTATTTTTATGTATAACTAGCTCAGACAATAGCTGATTTTGTCCCGTGGCCTGGGAGCAGACACTTTGTATCTGTTCAAAAATTTATTTCTCAAGCATTATGCTCTCAGCATTGTCGTCAACTTGGATATCAAAGCCTCCGTTGGTTGTATGCTACAAATTGGACACAACTGCGCTCGAGATGGAGTCAATCGAAAGGAAGAATCCACACTGGAGGAGCTTTTGGCTTGAGAGAAGAAAATCTATGAGGTTAAGGTAATTTTATTCTTTTGTCGATGGTGAATTCAACATCAATAGTTGTCATTTGTAATAGTGTTTAATGCTGGGGCAACACTCAAATTGCGAAGTTGGTTTGCTGTCAAAGAAATTATCAGATGTCTTCGCCATTACAAATTGAAAACCGGTGAAATTATTCAGCTTGGCTCCGCTTGAAATGGTTCAACTATATTACCTAGATGACAGGCACTTTAGAAGCTCTGGAGTAGTGCAAGCTTCGTTTCTCTGTATAACGCTCATTTGTGCAGCAGCCATAATTAAGTGATTGAGCTAACTATGTCCCTATTATCCACCTGTGTAGTGCATTTGATATGAAATACATATGTTGCTAGATAAGTTGTGCAAGGTCTGTATCCTATTTTCCCCGTGAAAATCTGCAAAGACATAACAGAGCAGAAGTGAACTAGGGCATTTTAGCGAAGAAGCTAGCTCAATCACTTAATAACTACTGCACAAATGAGTGTTATAAAGAAAAACGATGCATTTGTAGTTTCTGATGCCACAGGGCAAAAGGCTGAGGCAACTCATATACACTTCGACACATTTTACGGTTCTTATGGAATGCATTGCTTATTTGAAAGATTTACTATTGTTCAGGAGCAAACCCATTTCCCATCAAAATCACTTAATTTGCAAGAAGTTGAAGTTTTTTAGGAGGTTCAGAGGAAGCATAAAAGGAAAATGAAGGATGAAAGAGCAGAATGGTGAGCCAGGTTCGGAGGTCGAAACACCGGATGGTATTTTTTTATGAAAAATATATTGTTCTGGACACTAGACTTATTAATCTGAGAGGGTGTATCTCAAGCTTTGGCTAACTGATATTTTTGTATGAAAAATATCTTGTTCTAGTCTGATGATCCAACTGCTAATGTTAAAGCTGGAAATAACTAGATGCATGTTTTCTCAATAAAAATCTATGATCATTGTATGTTGCAGGTTTGCAAAAGAGGAAGCTTGATCAGCTGGTGGGGACCAACATGCACCTTACTGAATCTTTCAGATCCGAGTAGCACGTACCTCCTGAGGCTGCGCCACGCAAATGTTGAGACGCAGCCATGCAATGCTGTAGTACTCTGTACTCATGATCCCTCCTTTTTTCCCTTTGATACATGTCATGAAACTTGTTATATTATGAGAGAAACAAATATATTCCTTTTAATTTGACCCTCAAATTCTTGGATTCTCATTTATAGTGCACATAAATGGTTCATTAGATGCAATTGTAATAGTTTTCTTCTCTGGAATCAGTGTCATCTACCTTCATATTGTGTTATAAAGTATATGTCTATGGAATCAGATTGTGCCTTTGAACCATGGATCGTTCATTTAGATGAAATCTTGTATCATGGATCGTTCATTTAGATGAAATCATGTTAGATGATTGTATGACGGTGATGGGGCAAGAAGTGATACATGGTAAAATTATATGATTACCATTTCTCATTTGTTGGGTGTTACAATGCATGTATATATTAATGTTGTTTCAAATGCCCACTTGTCGTTATTTAATCAAAGTCCAGATTCTAATCGGTGATTCGTGTCTACGTCCACTTTTTTAATCAAACCACTTCGTTAATCAAAACTTGCATTTATATGATTCACATAATCGAGGCGAGTTTCAATCATAAAGTTTGAAACAAATATAATATAGTTGTATATATGAGTAACATTACCAATTTTATTAAAACAATATTGAGGAAATTTTTAATCCAAACAGCACAAGCATCGTGGCCTGCATGGTGCCGCGGAGTGCCATGCTTAAGCTTGATTACTGGCTAGTATAGCTTTGATTTTGTATCCATATCTCTACGGCTCGTTTGTTTATATAGGCGACGAGCATGGAGCCGCTAGCTGCCAGTTGTCTCCGCCCTTCATGCACGCCGCAGTTCTGCGTGAGCAACAGTAGACCCGTGCTCGCAAGTAGGCAACACGGTACGCGTGATGTTATCATGTTGCTGCTGTTGTTTCTCTAGACTGGGAAACAAGAATGATCAAGTTGACAGAATAAATCTGGTCTCAAAAGAAAGTTGAAAGAATAAATCTCAATCAGTTTGCTCCCCTGCCATTCGCATCTAATGCTCAAGATTACCACCCATTCATGAACAAGTGTTAATTTTTTTTCATTGGATCAGTCGAGCACTTATAAATCTGAACCAGTTTGCTCCCCCTGCTATTATTTTTTAAAAATCTTGAATTTACGAAACTGCAATGGATTTTTCTGCTGCAACTATCACGCACTCTTCCTCTGAATCATGCATGATGAAACCTTACAGACGTTAGCTTCTCATCCCATCTTTCTTCTTCCATGAATCGCGGTGGTGCTCTGCAACTTCATCCAGCGTCACGCCTCTTGCGACTCTCTGCTCCCTCCCAGGCGAGCAAAGCATCGTGTTGTTACTTGTTATAGCGCAAAACTTTTAAGATCAGAACATTTTTTTGGCCTATGTTTAAATTAATGGGAGAATCCGATGAGGTTCGTTCAATATGTGGTGGACTCTCTAGTCGGCGAGACAGAGGTGCCGGACACTCAAGACAATGACAAGTAAGGAAGCAATAGATCATTTTGCATAAGTGAAAGTTACATGCCTCAATTCTCTTCTAGAAGTAATGTTCGTATGTGAGATTATGTCCATAATTAACATCAAGAAATATGAGCAGTATGGGCAGGGTTCAAAAACTTTGATTCAATTGACTGAAATTCCTAATTTATAGTCCCATATCAATATGAGCAGTATGGACATAACACATTCGATTTTGCGCTTCTGATCTGGTCCAGTTTTACCTGTTTGGGCTCTGGCTTCCGCGGTTCGAACTGTAAATGAAACCTTGCAACCAATGCAGAACACGGTGGTTGAGTGACGGAAATCCTGTACTACACCAGAAGCGATCAGTCAGCACAGGGGCTCGGACTGCTGCCACTGAACGTATTGAGCTCCCCTATGCATCCTCCAAATTGGAGATGGAAGGGAATCCACGGCAGCTGCTGGCAGTACGTACTTGTTCTGTTTCCTACGCTGCCGGCAGCATGGCAGTCCAGTTTCTGTACGTTGCTCAAAAGTCACACATACATCGCCGCCATGAATTGCTTGCGGTCACGAGTCTGCATTGGTTCTGTTTCACGCATAGCTCTCGCGTGCATCTTCTTTTCCACCAGTGCAAGACGGCAATTCGGATCTCGTCGCCTCGGGCGCAGTATAAATAACGAGCCACAAGGACCCTCAAATGCAGCTCAACTCTTCGCCTCCATACAACAACACGACCATGAAGGCTGCGACGGCGACGGTGCTTGTGCTGGCGGTGCTGGTGGTCGCCGCCGCCGCCATGGGTCCGCCGGACGCCGTTGATCGCCACCACAGCCGGGGTGACTACCAGCTGCCCCTGACAGGGCTCACCAAATGTTTGACGGCGTGCTACGCGGCGACGAACACCTGCTTGATCAAGTGCGAAAGCCCGCTGGTCAGGGGCGACCCGGCTGGGCTGTCGTACTGCGTGCTGTCGTGCACCAATGACGGGCTCGTCTGCTCGACCGGCTGCGCAAGCCAGATCATCGGCGCTGATCACCACCCTGCTGCTGACTGGATCGCCGCCGGCACCCTCCGCGGCGGCGGCCACCACCACAACGACGACGGCCACAGCAGCAGCGACGACCAGACGACTCCCCTGACGAAGCTGGCGCTGTGCGTGAGCACCTGCGGGTCGGATGTGGCCAACTGCATCATGACCAAGTGCTACGAGCCGCTCGCCAAGGGCAAGGGCAACCCGGTGATGGTGCCCCTCTGCCTCCTCGGCTGCACCACCGACGTCATGAGCTGCGCCTCCAGCTGCCCCAACAATATCGCCAACTGATCAAACCGGCCGCCCGATCGATCAATAACTTGCTACCGCCTACAGACATGGCATGCAATGCAATGTCGTTCGAACGAAATACTAAAGTAGCAAAGAATATGTACCTCCCGCACCTATAGTTGTATTGCATTCCACAATACCCACCACATCTTAAGTTTTATATGTGATGCGTGTAATGACTAATTGTCCATCCATTCATCATAAAGATTACCAAATACATTGATGGACTCACTGGTTTTCATTTCTGAATTTGTGTTCAGTGTTCTTCCAAAGAGACCATTCGAGGTCCATCCCGAAGATGCCGAGCTTGTTTTGTGATTTTGGCCCATGAAAAAGGAAGCCCCCTCTAGCTGGGCTCGATGCTCTTATGGGCCAGGCTGAAAAACTTTCACTCCCTAGTTTAGTTTCCGCGGAAACCAACGACCAGTGGAGGGCGGAGCGATGGGGAAGAAGGGGAAGGAGGCGGCGCGGGAGCGGCGAGAGCAGCGCCGCCGCGAGGTCACCCACCTCCGCACCGTCCCTTACGAGCCTCACCAGCGGTGGTGGGACCATCTGGAGAGGGCCCCCGCCCGGGCCGTGGCGGTGGTGACGGGGGCGAACCGGGGGATCGGGTTCGAGGCCGCCCGCCAGCTCGCGCTCCACGGCCTCCACGTCGTGGTCGCCTCCCGGGACGCCGAGCGGGGCCAGGCCGCGGCCGAGCGGATCCGTACGGAGGCGCCTGGCGACGCGGGCGTGAGCGTGGAGTGGCGGCAGCTCGACGTGGCGGACGCCGCGTCGGTGGAGGCCTTCGCGGCCTGGGCGGCGCAAACCCACGGCGGCATCCATGTCCTTGTGAGCTCATTCCCATCCCCGTACCTGCTTACCGCTTAGCTCATGTTGTTGCGAGTGAAAAACAGCCACGCGTCCAATATTTTTTTTCTTCTGTAAATTAAAAACATCAGTTCACTTAGCTACCGAGAATCGTACTCTTTGAGACATTTCTGGTCCAATATTTTCTTCTGTAAATTAAAAACAGTCAGCTCACTTAGCTACCGAGAATCGTACTCATTTGAGACATTTCTGGAAGGCGAGGAATATACTTGCGTTGATTGACAAATTGGAAAGATAGATTAATGTCATACTCGCTGCAGTAATTATTCACATACGCGGTAGGAAATCAAATTTGAATACGCCATATGCGGATGTTATTCACATACAGGGGCTTGCCTGAAATTCATATTTTAGATGTCTTGTAACCTGTCTTCAGGTTAACAATGCAGGTGTAAACTTCAGCAAAGGAGCAGATAACTCGGTTGAGTTTGCTGAGCAAGTTGTCGAGACAAATTATTATGGCACAAAGCGGATGATTGACGCCATGATACCACTAATGAAGCCTTCTCCTTTTGGCGGGCGGATAGTGAATGTGAGCTCAAGGCTTGGTAGAGTCAATGGTAGACGGAATGTAAGTTTTTTCAACAGGTTCTTGTTCTCTGAATGCAATCTACTCTGACTTTCTAAATATGCGAAGCGATTGCATTCACAAACACATTCTGATAACGTTTTGTTGGTTTCTATCATGTCAGAGAATTGGTGATGTGAGCCTGAGGGATTGGTTATTAAATGATGATTGCTTATCAGAGCAGTTGATTGATGAGATGCTCGTGAAATTTCTGGAACAAGTCAAGCAAGGTACTTGGTCCTCCAATCAGTGGCCTCAAATGTACACGGACTATTCGGTCTCAAAGCTTGCTGTTAATGCTTATACACGACTCATGGCAAGGAGGCTTTCAGATCCATCTGAAGGCGAAAAAATATACATTAACTGTTTCTGTCCTGGCTGGGTAAAGACTGAGATGACTGGTTGGGAAGGGAATATTTCTGCCGAAGAAGGTGCTGATACAGGAGTATGGCTCGCACTATTACCCCAGGAACAAGCTACAAATGGGAAGTTCTTTGCCGAGAGGCGTGAGATCAGCTTCTAAGGTGACAAATTTATCTGTATTCTTGCTTCCAGATACAAATAGGAAACTTAGACCTCGAGATGTTTCAACATATGTGCAAACTACTTTGACCACTGCCCGCTTACTGATGAGGAATTGTTAACCTTAATGTTTTAAGTAATTAGTGTATTCATCAGGGCTATGTGCTCTCTTAATCTGTGATAATGTATTCTTTCTATGTGATTTTTGAATTTAGTGCCCATGGGTTTTCCATTCATGGCACTTGGGAGCAATCATATGTCCGGTTCAGATGGTCAAGATTATTAATGAAGTACTACTATGCCACATTGATGAAAAGCCCATAACCTCTAAAATGTTTATTAATTAAGGAGATCTACCAATGTTTCATCGTCATCAATGAAGTCTGATAAAGCGGAATGTTCATCAGGACCATGACAGTGACAATGGAGAAGCATCCCCAGCTGGCTGCTTCCTTCTTGTGTTACAAGTTTAAGCAATGAGTTGTATATTGGAGTGCACATTGTGTCAATGATTTGGTTGGGTTTAGGATACTTCATTAGCTAGTTTTTATTGGTATTACACGTTTAGTTGTTTTTTTTTTTTGGTTACATTTGTGATTCAGTCGAGATGAAGCTACAACTGCAGTGCCAGTAATACTGTACCCTCATTCAGATTGAAAGGCTACAAAAGTTAGCTATTGAAATGGATTTCTATGTAGCTGCATGTGTGCGTTATTTGGATTTTGGAGATGGGAACAAATGGGCTGAAAGCATGTTGAAGATGTCAGGGTTAAATCAGCAGTCGGTCAATTAGGCTTATCCCCTACAGAAAGAGATGCACATGTGTCACACCCGATTTTTATATACATAAATCGAATGCATTTACATGTATGTCAGGATCTGTTTTATCATACATGTATTGACATCATTGTGATACACAGTTCTATAACGAATAAAACAACATAAATAAAACCAACCAGAGTAATCACGTCAGCGGAAGAAGAAACTCCAGGGCGCTTCACAGGCAATCGACTGGCGGCAACGCGACCTTCACTGCACCGTCTTCAATGTAGTCCTTATCTTCCTCACTGAGCAACATTTAATATATGGAAAGCAAGCGCATGAGTACATATCGTACTCAGCAAGTGGGGGAAAGTATGACATGCAAGGCTAAATCAAGAAAGGCTTAATTGATGTCTGCATCTATGCAATCCTAATAACATAAACACCTATACAAAAGCATCCTATTTACTAAGTGTAATGACAACTCCCCAACAGCAACCAAGACCAGCTCATCGGATCCCATCCGACTACCAAACTCACCAGGTTCCCACCACCTGGCTACCAACTCATCGGGTTCCCACCACCCGACTACCAAACCATCCAACCCAACTAATCATGAGGAAGTCCAAGCTCGCTCTTGACCGTGAGCACGGCTGTCAAGACAGTTTTACACTCTGCAGAAGTTGCACCACTTTACCCACAAGTCGTGATTTCGTCACCCGTCGGTTGACTAAAACCTCCATTTTGCCAAATGCACACTTCCTTAGGTATGCGGTCAGGAGATCACTACGAGGCCTTTACAAAGCGTCTCCTATCCTGTAAGCACCCGCTAGGATTCGCTATGACGGACAAGTCCATTTTACCTTGCCGGCCATAGCCCCCATTTGCGCCACAACAACAACCAAATGGTGCCACAGAAATAAGAGAACATCTAATTAATTGGCCAAGCTGTCCCATTATCAGTCTTGTGATGGCGCGGTTATGCCGGGTTACTAAGCCCATGAACCGGTCCTTAGAATCTAAGCAGGTACAAGCACAAACCAAAGTCTCGTGCACAATGGCACCATACCAAACCAACCATCCTGCTCAGATTCCCTAAAAACCCCATGTTGCTAACCATTATCATTCCCAATTAGGTTGTATAGTCATTAGTCAAAATTAAGGACTCCCACCCCAAACATCAGCAAGGCTAAGCATGATTCTACCCATAATAGACGCTACCCAACAGGCGACAAGGAATAATAAAGAACAAGATAATAGCACATAGGATTCAATTTAAACGCGATGCAATCAAGGAATGTACTATAACTAATACTAATAGGAGCAAGATGTTCAAGGACACTTGCCTGTTTATATAATGCTGCTCAGTGATCTTCTACTCTTGCTCTTCGTCTTGTCGTACCGTTTCTCCACGTCATCATCGATTCCAAATGAACTACCGATAAAAGAAAAGCACAAACAAATAAATACAGTACACCAGACAGTATAAACATATCATAAAAACACTAAGGTTGAATAGATTACAATGAGACGAAGATTTAGGAGAAAGAATCGCCTAAATCGGAGTTACCGATAAAAAGATATGAAGGTTAAAGATTCTTGAGGGCTAAACTGTGAATAACAGAAAGGTTACAGGGGTTTAGGTGCAAAGGTTTAAAAGACAGAAACATGCTGCGGGTGAAGTTAACAGGATGTACAGGGGCTAAACTGCGAAGCTGCATTATAAGGATTTCTGGGATTATTTTTGTGAAGGAAATTCGTGAACCGAGTCCACAGAATGGTGAACCGCGGTAGAGGGCTGGTTCACGGTGGACCAGAGGGCTGGAGCGGCAGTTGTCGGCGGCAGGAGTCGGCGGCGCTTGGCCGGAGCATCGCCGGAGCTCGGCTGAGATGCGCTACGGGGCTCGGTTCTTGACGCGAAGCAGCGCGATAGAGAGAAGGGAAGATGGGGATTCTCACCAAGGGTCGCGCGGACGCGGGCGATGACCGAAAGATGGTGCGCGGCAGCAAGGCATGGCGGCGGCTCGTCGGTGTCGACAGGAGGCGGCTGCCGAAGTCGGAGCTCGTCGGGGTAGAGCTTAGGAGGAGCGGCGCGTCCATGAGGGCGCGTCCATGAGAGGCTCAGAGACGGGTCGAGGAAGGCCGGAGCGGCTCAGAGCAGCGGGGCATCGAGCTCGAGCGTCGGCTACAATGGCGGCGACGGCGCGATTTAGGGTTTGGGGAGGGCGAGATGGCGTTGATGTTATGGGCGGAACCGCGGCACGGTGCTTTGGAGCCGGATTAAAAGGAAGGGAGGGGGGGGGGGGGGGGGGGGGCTGCAGCAGAGGGGACGCGGTGGAGGAGATCGTGGCGGCGGCGGAGGCAGTTGGAGAAAAATCCGGAGGAAGGGGATGACGGGTGGGTCCCACTCGTCAGTGAAAGAGAGGAGGTGGGCTGGCGCTGGGTGATCTTGGGCTTGGCCCGAGAGAAGGAAGTGGGCCGGAAATAGGCTGATTTCGACCCGAGTTGGTTTTTTCTGCTTTGGAATTTCGAATAAAGTAAATAAATGTGGAAAAAGAGGGATAAAAGTTGGAGAAAATGATAGGAAATTCAGGAGAAATTTAACAAGGAATTATCCAACCATCAAATTCCTTAACCTATTCTTTAATTTTCTAAATTCATTTTTCATCACATAAAACAAAATCATTTTATTTTCTAACAAAAGCTAGCAAAAATAAAGAAAAAGGCTCACATCCCAAAATAGTAATTTTGGGGTGTGACAACATAGCCATACATGCATCCATTGTGCATTAAAACCAGCCGATCCTGAAAATTCTGGTGCAGGGCCATGCCGGCCGGAAAACAAGACAACATGATGATGCCTGCCGAGCTGGTCGTCGATGGGTCATGCTCCTGTGGGCGCCATCGGTTTGTGGAGAGAACAGGTAGGCGTCAAAGGCTCCCGTTTAATTCTGCATCAGCCGCTGCCTGCCTCACTGCCGTGTGCAGCACATGTGGTGCTTGGGTTTCTTGGGCATTCTCTAAAGGAGCTTCTCTTGGACATTTTCATGTAGCCATGTATGCAGATTCATGTGTACCTTCGATTTGGTGAGATTCTGGTTTGGGCATTTTGATTAGTCGATGTAAGCTGGCGGTGCTGCCGGCAATCTAGCGCCTGATTGGTCAGACAAATATATCTCTCCCTTTCATATGCAAGGGAGTTCAACTAGATACCTAGGGCTCCTGCATCTGCTGTGTCCTTTTAATGTAAGTAGTTGTGATATTAACTAATCAACAAGCGATGCATATTGTTTCTCGATCTGTAAAAGGATGGAAGTTCCATTTCTATCCATTCATCAATCATCCTGGGCATGCAGCTGTATGGTATATCACACTGATTTATTCATCAAAGCAGCAGGATTGACGTATGGTTAAGCAAGCGTCAAGGCTTCTGCTAATGCATGTGTAATGTGTTTTTGCCATTTTGTTTAACTTTTTTGATTGAATTGCATGCGTTGAGCTGGGTCTGGGCAACCAACGTGGGCCAAGGAATGCCAGGTGAGATACGTCGAGAATAGCATAAGATTGCTAGGCCCAGTGCCAGTGGCAAGGGGACCGGCAGCAGCAGGCAGGTTCCATGGATCACGATGCGTGCCGAATGCATGTGAGATTTAAGCTGTTCACACAAATCCTTGCTCATTGACGTACTTTTGGATGAAATTAATTGTTATAGGACTATTTCCTAAATCATTCAACAAAAGTTGAGATGGCCGAGTTGGTCTAAGGCGCCAGATTAAGGTTCTGGTCCGAAAGGGCGTGGGTTCAAATCCCACTCTCAACACAAATTTTGTTTTTTTAAAAAAAAATCCAAATAGAATCTATCTACTTAAAAAAAATCCAAAATACTACTAATTTGTAATGAACGCATCTGTTCTATCAATTTGCACGAGGTTCATGTTCTAGGTACCCTGACAATGTGCAATATCTGATGCAATTATGGATGAGGCGTGCTCAGTGCTCATTGACCTTTGTTTCTGGGCCCCAACAATCTTCCTTAACTGGAAGCTTTAGGCTTTAATTGAGTGCCTTTTGCATGGCTAGGTGTCGCCAAATCAGTAGTGAGTGTTCCTCCAAAACAAAGCTTGAGTCCCAGTCGTCCTAAAACAATCAAAAGAAAAGCCTGAACCCCAGACTGTCTGTGACGTAGAAAGAGAATTTAGCAACGCAAGCAAAGCCATCGATGAGCAGCAATCATCGTCATCAGAGGATGACGTGCTTAGACTTAGAGCACCATGTCTTTTGAGCTGGTATTGTTAAATCCCCTTGGGATGCTAGACATGTGTCCTGTAATTGGATCGTCGAGCAGTTCTGAGCACTGAAACGCACGAGGACCCTGCAAATGCGTTTCTGCTGCGTCACTCTGCAAAACGGCTCACGTGTCATCACCGGCGACGAGACTCCAACCAGATGTACACGGCCGGCACTACTGGTAGTCGAAGATAGCTGTACGCTACACACACAACTCACACTGGCATCGTGAACTGAAGAGTCAAAAGACCCAGCTGTGCGGCACTCAACCGCTGGCCGCTGCACACACACGCACACTCAACTGAAGAGTCAAGTCGCTGCTGATGCAGTCGTTCAGAATTGCAGATAAGTTTTCCCGTCCCTGACCTGAAGCAGGAAAGTTCTGAACAGGCGAAAACAATTGCCGCCAACAACTGACCAACCAACCCCTGAACAAAGATATGCATAAAAATGTCATTCTCCCGAAGAAGAAATAATGGATTAAACATCACATCATACAGTTTATTATCACTGTAATAAGTGAGTCAGAAAGGTTCAGACAATCAAACAAACAAACTAGGAGTAGCATGGTTTGCTTTTAAGTAGAAGAATCCAGGAAAAGGGAGACGAAAGTGAGGGTGGGGTACTCGGCATCTGGCTAGAGAAATCGGAGAGCTTCCTTTCCTGGTAGGAAGCACGTCACTGCACGTATCAGGCATCAGTTTCAGGGGTAGTGTGCTACTTGCTGTACGAATGAGAACAATCAGCAGCCTCTTTCTGCACGAATGAACAAACAGGCAATCAGCAGCCTCTTGTTGCCCGAATGAACAATCAGCACCCATAATTTCGTCCATGTTTTATTTTTATCTCTCTCCGTCCATCTTCATCATAGATTCCAGCGTGTATCAGGACAGTTCCTCTAATGTGATTCCTTTTTTTTTTTGGGTTCAAAAAAGGATGACGGACTCTTGCCATCTTAGAAACGTAGGGGCAGTCACAGTGAAAACTGAAGCAGTAAGCAACGGATACTAGCAAATGCCAGCAGCATTGAGCAGTGGCATGCCAAGTAACATACGAGGAGGAATGATGCACAGCTCACGGCCACTCTGGAGGGCAAGCAAGACGCTGCGGCCAGCGATCTATATTTTGGATGCAAGCGCCCGAACAACATTGTATTCTAAGTAGTAATTTCTTCTCGAAAACAAGTTTTTTTGGCCTTCTAATTTGGAACTAACAGACAATTCCTTTGCCACTTTACAGCCCCATCAGAAAGTGAAAATCCAGCAGGAAAAAACAAGTCCTTTTTATCTGATGAGAAGTTTCTGTCTCTCTGTCTGTCTGTCTTCCAGCTTGCGGAGCCCCCATCATGTTCCTCTCTTCCCCGGCAATCATTGGCTTGGCTCCTCTGCCCAATTTTTCATTCCATCTCACCAATTCCACCTTCATTCCCTTTGTTTTTGCTGCTCACTTTGATCCAGCGGTGAGCAATCGCAAGAAAGATTCATGGTAGGATGGATTAGAATAAGAAGAATAATCTGATGATATCTTATGAATGTAGGTGAAAGAAAGAATCGGAATACGAAAGAACTGCTGCGTCGGCGCTGTGTCGCTATCCCAACGAATTGTCGCCGTTGGGTCAATCATTGGGAGATCCATCCAATTCAAGTTCTTATATAAGTCCACACGAAGATGCAAAGCAAAGCGCCGGACAAAGCTAACGGAGTTGGGGATTTCTGGGTTGTTTTTACCTGCAACGGCCGCGCCAAGCTCACATTTTTAGCACATTTCGCTTCGCTTTCCACTGATGCTTACAGCTCAACCCAGCCAGTTCTCGTGTATATATACATGCATATATGCATCCATACACATTTGTTTGCTGGTGTATTGTTGCTCGCTTTCTCTTGTGGGCTCTCCCCTCCCCTCGCTCCCCAAAACCTCCCAAACTCATCTCACTCACAATCACTTGACAGTACAGAGATAGACCCACCTGAGGAGAGGAGTAGGAGGAAGCAGAGGTTTCTTGCCTGCCTTACCTGCTTGCTTGCTTGACTGCTTCTCTCACCTTTTTCTTTTTCATCTATTTTCTCTTGCTTAGTGCATCTATACATGTTTAATGTTTCTTCCATAATCTGCTTTATTCTTGCATTTTCTGATTGGTTTTGCTTGGTTCCATTGGTTCTCTGTGATGTAAGGAGGAAGAAGAAGGGGGCAAAAATCAAGAATCGGTTGGGAAAAGTTGTTATCTGCAGAATGGATTCAGCGTTTCATGCTGCTGCTGTTGTGCTTGGATGGAAATGATGCCAACAAGCCTGGACAATCTGAAGGTATGGCGTAGGTTCGAATGATTGCAGAAAATCTTGGGCATTTCACCAAAGTTGGGTATTTTGTATACAAGGGCTTTTCCTTGATCAAAATCAGGGAAATGCTTTATATTTTGGGGGATGTTATGTGAATCATGTGGGTTTATCGCCTTTTCTTCACTCATGCATAGTTAAGGAGTGCTGAATTCTGTTTGATCATAGGTAGTTATAGCCTATAGGTTTTGTATGGTTTAGGGCACATGTTGGGAACACACAAAAGATGAGCAAATTTTATTTGATGAATAAATTCTAGATTTCTCTATTGGATGAGCATGTTTGTTAAAGAGTTCAGAATTCATATCCTGTGAAGCCAATGCCAGGTTGTTAGACCACAAAATGTATTGCTTAATTGATTACTTCACACACCAAACCAATGGTAGAATGTATTCATGTTTTCCATGTACATTACAGCTTATTTGTATTTGTTTCAGTTGTAAGAGTTTCCTTAAAAATGCATGCCGCATATAGGATAATAGGAGGCACTTTCTATAACATGTCAGCTCTAGCACTGCAGTAAAATTTCTCACAGTTCACTTATGGCGCGAAATTTTTAAATAATGGGCTTGGAATATTATTTGAAAGAAAACACAAAAAGTACGGACCGTGTCGCCACATACTGTCCGATTTCGGATATCCGACAATTCTTTACTTTTCAGCTTTTTTGGATAATAAAATTGTCCTTTTGCCACAGCTTTATCAGTTACCGCAGACGTTATGTTTGGAATGTACCTTCTTGAATTACCATTGCACGGCGACAAAACCTAGGAGAGTCAAACATGTCTGATTGGAAGAAAAGTTAAAACTGTCCAAAATAATTGATGTATCTGCAAAGAAGCATTTTCTCCTTTCCTCTATTACTCACCAAATGTACGACGTGCTATTTGAATGAATCCACAATTTCATGGTCAAGATACTGCTGGTTGTGTAACTCTATCTATTGATCAATCACATACATGTTTGGACTTTGGATGTCTATTTACTATCCAAATCAGGAATTCAGTAGTTCAGTGGGTGACATGCAATTTGGAAATCTATATATTCTTGTTCCTCCTTAGGATCACTGGATGACACGCAGTTTGGCAATCTGTATATTCCTCTTTCTCCTTACGAATTTAATATAATTCCAGATAAATTTAATGTACTACTTTACGTTATATATATCTTCAGGCTTCATCGCTACATCTATTACAACCCTGCTCTGAAGGTGGATACCCCATACTAGATGTCAGGAATTCTTGCAGCAGCTCTAGGAGGTGCTGCAGGAGGCTTGGTACTATTAGGTATTGTCATAGTTGCTGTAGTACTTTGCCTTCGGCACCGCAGAAGAACTTTGGACTCTTCAGAAAGTGGCTCATCAGGTCCACATCTACCAGGTACTGTTAAGTTACTTTTCAAGAGGCTTAAAAATTTAAATGTTTCAACTGGAGAATTATTTTTCTTTCTATCGTAATAAACTTGCCTTCCATCATCTACTAGAATCTCAGGAAGCAAGATGTCTGACCTTAAAGGAATTAAGTTCAGCTACAAGGGACTTCAGCAGTGCAAATCTTATTGGACATGGAACGTTTGGAGAGGTATACAAGGGCTTGCTCGATGACGGAACAATGGTAGCTGTTAAAAGACGGCATTCCCCTCCTAGCCAGGAATTTATCCAAGAGGTATCAAAATTGTACTTATTCACATATTCTCTAGAGTAAGCCGGTTCTGAATTCTCTGAGTGTTCTTTGTTGTAACTTTTAAGGAAGAGGAGAGGAAAGGTTACCATTTTTTATCCAATGAATTTAACACTACTTCCTGGCAGAGTTTACAATAACCCCAATGAGTTTAATCTTTTTTTAGAAAAGGGAATATATTGCATATCCCAGCCTCTGTATCAATTGATGCATGTAGCTGTTCCTTACTCTTCTTTGTTGATTCTGGACTCATGTATTGGTCCTTTTTTTCTCCTCAGGTCAATTACCTATCATCTATCCATCATCGCAACCTTGTAAATCTTTTGGGGTATTGCCAGGAGAATGGCATGCAGATGCTTGTTTATGAGTATATCCCCAATGGCAGTGTTTCTACGCATTTATATGGTAACTTTGATGTGCTCCCTATTTTCACTTCCATGCACAAGCTACATATCACAGGTGCTAATTTTCTGCTGTACTTTTGCAGGTAAGGGCCATTCCCCAGGGATAAAGATAGAATTCAAACAGAGACTTTCTATTGCTCATGGAACTGCTAAAGGTACGCCTTCGCCAACGCTACACTCTCCCATAGTATTAGAAGTACAATTCAGGAATTTCATATCCATCATGAAAGAACATTGCTGTAGCAATGATCTTATAGCAACTACTCCAGGAATCTAACTATAATGATGGTCCTAATACGCAGGCCTAAGTCACCTACATTCTCTAACGCCCCCTGCGATCCATATGAACTTTAAAACGGCTAATGTACTTGTGGATGAGGATTTTGTTCCAAAAGTTGCGGATACTGGCATTCCAGGCCTTCTTGATAGACTTGGTGGTGCAGGACAGTCTTCCAGATTTTATAACGACCCTTTCCTTGATCCTAGGTAATAATAGACATTCTATTTTGTCATCTACTTTCAACGAGCTGCTTCTCCAGTACCCAGAGTTTGATGGTACTTTCTCTTGCATGACCAGAATGGAGTCAATAAACTTTTCCATACAAAGCGATGTATACAGTTTTGGTGTTTTCCTTGTGGAGCTGGTTAGTGGACGGAGGGCTGCGTCTGACCAAAGCGTAATTCAATGGGTAAGTGCCAACAATGTGGCATTTTAGAGGCATTTTCTGCCCTCTCCATAATCAATAGGTCATTACTAAAGCTGTGGCCTTATTTGTTCTGCTACGCAGGTACAGAACTTTCAGGAGTCAAGTGATATCTCTGCAATCGCAGATAACAGAATGAAGAGTGGCTTTACCTCAGAGAGCATGAAGGAACTGCTACGCTTGACATCGTGGTGTGTGAACCCAGCAATCAACCAGCGTCCATCCATGAGCCTGGTGGAGGCTGAAATACACCGGATTCGCGAGCAGGAGATCAGGTTGACGAGCGTCATGACAGAAGGCACCCCAACTGTGACTCTAGGCAGTCAGCTCTTCACAACATCAAGGTGAAGAACAGTGGAAGAGAGAAGAATATGTAGCATCAAATAGTGAAGCTAGTGCTCTCATCAGAGGCATAGATTAGTCTATTTTCGTTCCAATTTTAGTCTCTTCTTTTAGTGCGTCAGCTGCATCTCAAGTGTACAAAAAAGGAACAGCTGTGAGGTTCCCTTTCCCCCCTTATGGTGCGGATTTAATTTCCCAAAGATTTTAGAAAGAGTGACTTCTCCTTTTTGCCAGAACCCATCCATGTTCCACCCTAGATGTCCAATGCATTAGTCTTGCCATGTAGGAGTATCTTCCAAAACAGTGGAGAAGCATAAAAGAAACATGCAGGAATTTAAAGGAACAAAGCATTCTCTGAGGAGCATGGCATAGCTGTTAGGACAACCAGAACGTCAGGTTGGACAATCACAGACACCATATCTACCCGTCGATCAAGGGGTCCATAGTCCATACATACATTATTCCTTATTTCAACTCCATCTCAAATGATTTTCCTAACAGCTATGCCATGCTTGCTTTTTCTTCTGTAGAGAAGTTTGTGCTATAGATACCATCTGAACCGGTATACAACTCCTGCACCTAGCCAATGTCATCCCCATTTCTGAATGACAATCTAGGATTTCACAATATCTTCTCTGTTGACGGTGAAGTCCCAGAGCTCGCCGTATTTCTCATTGAAGTCCCAGATGTCCATAGCGTTGTAGTCGGCGATCAGCTTGTCCCGGGCCGACCTCTCCATCAAGTAGATCTCCGGCTCAAAGTTGTGTGGCTTGTCTGGCTTGCCCATCTCGATGGCGCAGAAAACAATGATGAAGATACCTGCTCCGATGTAGAGGTACTCTCCCTAGTGCCAGGAGTGTACGCATGGTCAATCAGTGACAAAAGATGCATGAAAAGTTTAAGCATATGTTCGGAACGCAGGAACTTCACAGGAAATAGCTCAATTCTCATTTCTCAAAGAAAATCGGCATAATTTCTCGTGTTCCAAACATGGCCTAAGAGAACTAGTTGATCCATACCGGTACATTGAAAGCCATGCCAAGGATTATTGCAGGAGGAAAAGCCCAGGAGATTAGTGCTGCAAGAGGTTGCCATTGATGCTATCAGAATTGTAGCCGAAAGGAAAATCTCTTGTGATTCCTGATATTTCAGCAAGTAATATACTATCTTAAGACAGCAAATTAAAGAGTGCCATGAGTGTGGTGTACCTTGAAAGCCCTGCGGAGGCTCAGCTTCTTGGTACCACTCTGAGACGTCCTCCCAGAAGCCCTTCTTGCTGCCTTCAGTTGGGCATTCAAGTGTACAGGATTTGTTTCACCACAACACAAAAGAATCAGTGGAACTATTTTTTAATTCAAGGATACCAGCACGAGGATATTATGACGAAGTTTAAGATAGGATGAGACCATGGCCTTCATGGTAGGTGTGGTGACCATCATACTTTCCATACTCAAAGTCCTCCTGCAGCACAATTTCTCTCCAGCGTTATCCATGAACATTATCCATTTCTCTCGATTCAAAGATGCACAACACAACTGCATATGTCTAGACAGAAAATAATTTGCATGGACTCTGAACTGAGGCACAAGGAACGAACCGGGCTGATGCCGTTGGTGCGATACACGTCGATGGGGTCCTCCCGCAGGTCCGGCTCAATCTCCGTCAGCGGCCCCGGCCCGGCCCTCGCCACCACAGCTCTGTCTCTGCCATTGCCTCCCCGGCAGCCACCGTGCAGCTGCCGCTGTGACCGCACCGCCTTTACCCTCAGCTGCTTCACTCCATCGTCATGGCGATGGCGAGCCGCAGCGGAAGCTGCAGATGGTGACACAGAAACGGAGGACACCAGGTTGCTGCTCATTATCTCCCTCCGAGCGCTTTGCTCTGCTCTCTGCCGTAGTCCACCCCCTTTGGCTAAAGCTGCCGCTGCTGCACTTATACTTTGGTGCAAAGAGACAAAAACAAGTGGATAACGGAATTGGACATGTAACGTCCAGGAATTTCGATGCTATTTCCCTCTATTTTCGGCGTCTGCACTAGATAACTAAAATTAGCACAGAGAAGGAGGTCAGTGATTCAGAAGGGAAAAAGAGAACAGCAACATGCTGACTGCGGACACACAGTAAGAGCAGCGGCAGAAGCAGCCAAAGTCAGTGATTCAGTGGGCACACTGCAGTCAACAATCAGCATTACGTACAAGTGCACAGGGAAGGTTTCCAATGAACAAATGCACAGCTCACATATTACTAAATCCTTACATGACATAACTCGCTCTTTTACCTTGTGTTGGCAAGGCTTTATTTTTCTCTATTACTTGACTTAAGGAATGCGCAGTCCTTAAATATCTTTCCACGTTTGTTGCACAAACACGTTTGAAATATTCCACATTACAGCAGATCCTATAACAAAATTTTAACAGCATCTCTCCTAGACTTTCACTAGAGAGCCATTCCGAGGATGGCCAGAATGTATTTACCCCACCTAATATTCAAGAATTAAGTGTTAGGACTTCATGAAGTTTAATAAACATTATTGTGCCACCAGGCTAGAATGTAGGAAATGATTACCTTGTCCGAATCCAGTTCGCTAGCTTTGATTGGCTTTCATTACCAGCTCTTCTGTAGTAGCACCAATGATCTCATTGGCACGCTTCAGGGGAACGCAACAAATTCTTCCAATAGAATCCTAAATAGAAAATACACTTCATTAGCACGGTAAGTTAAATAGCAGAGATGAAAAAAAAAGTAACATGATGGCACTGTTGTTATTGGATTATGATAAGACTCCGCAAAATAAAGTACATTTTTTTGTAAGAATTGTTCACTAAGTTTTGCTAAAGTAATACTAACTCTTGTAATGATACCAAGCCTCTCCAGCTTTCGAACAGCGTCCATCACCTCAAAATTGCATTCCAAGCCAAACTCTTCTTGCATTAACTCTTCACATTGCACGTCAAGATCCTAGCATATTGATGAAACAGGAATTTAGTTCTGTAAAACTATAAGAACAAGTGCATAAACAAAATATAGCCTTTTATAATGAAGGAACAAAATATACATCACTGGTGGACTTTCCGTTTTCCATCAGAATATAGTAGGCTATTATGACTTCCTTGACCTGAACATAGGAAACCACAAAGATGGAAGTAAATTGTTAGCTCAGCTAAAAAAAAAATTCCAATTTATGAGCTGAAGGCTTTCTTTGGCTGGTCTGAAGAACATACTTCCTGCTGAATCACGTCATCACAAAGGTGTAGGAGTGTGCCTTTCCCACTGTCCAGTTGCTTGTCGTACATTGATTGAGTGATTAGGTTTTGGTAAGTTGCCATGTTCTGTTGAAACCTGCATTATGCGTGATTAATGTAACAAACTGCCAAAACAACATTAACAATAAAGTATCGTCCTAATGAGGATTAAGAATTTTATGAATGTGTTCTGGAGTATCTCCTGGAAGCAAACAACTTCCACATTTTGTGTTGTCTACATTGAAATATTTGCTGATGAATGAATATGCTACAAAATAAAAACTAATTGGATTAAGACACTCACGAGAAATAGATTTTAGCACAATATCCCGCCAGAGCAGAAAGGATGGCGATCACAACCCAGAAATCAGCTTTAGGCATTTCCAGTGAACTGATGAGTGTAACCTAAGTGATGTGAACATAGTAAAACAGCAGGTGAAGAATCATAACATAATCAAAAGGAACCAGGGAAATATTCAGTGGAAATCACCCACTCGGCGGAATCGTGAAACCCCTTGCAAAAACATCTTTAGAATTTTTCAAAAACTCTCCAACAGGTAGATGTGGTGGCCAGGGTTTTCAAAACCGGTCCAAACCGGACCGGTAACCGGAAAAACCGGTCCGGTCCGGTAAGTAGAACCGCCCGGTATTTCGAAAAAACCGACACTGTGTTTTCGAACAAAACGGTAAACCGTCCAGTTTTTCTAGTTTACCGGACCGGTTTTTTCGGGAGCGGTTTTCCCGGTTTTTTCGAAAATGCAAACCTTGGTGGTGGCAACCAACATGCATATAAAATTGTGTCCAAAATCAACTTCGTCTATGAGATATGGAAATGGAAAATCGTGAAATAAGGGGACAAAAGCCAGCACAGGTACAGTTTCATCCCTTTCCTCCCTCAATCATCATGATTTGCTATTTCCGTATCTCATAAACGAATTTGAGTTTCAACATCAAATTTTATGTACATGTTGATCACCACCCCAACTATACATGTGACTCTTTTTGGACCTTTTGTGAACTTCTAAACAAATTTTTGCAAGGAGTCTTCATGATTCCATTGAGTGGGTGGTTTTCACTGAATATTTTCCCAAGAAACAAATTCAGCTCCACTTACAAGGCCAATGACAACCGAAACAATAAATTGAACCCAATCCATTGGTGTAAGGCTTGGGTTTTTCTTCTCAGGCTGCAATAAGATAGAGTTTCAGCATAAGTCCAATTGAAAATAGGACTGGACATAACGTTTTTCTTTTGGAAAAGGTAGCCCACAGTACTAACCAGAACCAACTCCATATCTGCCATTGGAATATTTTTGAAGTGTTTGACATGGATTGCTCTGTCATTCTGGCCCTTTGGGCTTTTCCGCCTTAAGTAATACATATATTATCAGAATTCAGTTCACATAGTAATTTAAATGCATTGTGCAACCAAACCAAATTACAAAGAGTGTATATTTTTGCCCATGACCTCTTATCCCTTTATAAATTTTTACCTGTACAAGACAATTACTTCTTCAAATGTAGGCTCTTGAATTGTGACCTTGCCGATTAAGTTCCGGAAGCTGCCAAGCAAAAAGAACAGCGTAAGAGAAAGGGATTAGAATTGTCATATCTTAATAGGCTAAGAAGATAACAGACCTTAACTCCATTGTTTCAAGCCGTATGCGTTCAACATATAGTTCCTTGTCTTCTTCACTAGCTATATCATCATTCTTCTTCAAATCTGTCTTTGGCCTACCATTTTTCTTTCTTGAGAAGAGCTTTTGTAGTCTGAAATTCCAGCATGGAAAAAATGTTGACCTTTTTGATGATCAACATAAATTCACAGAATATGAATGCAGTGGATAGCATACCTGGTCTTCTCTAGGAACCACCGCCATGTCCGACCTATAATCACATCCACCTTCTCCATGAAGAAAAAGTTGCTTGTTCGGTCCAGTCCAATTCCCCTTCGAAATATGACATACTGGCAAATAAATGATAATGTCAGCTAGCATAAAAGGACCACAAGAGAAAAAACAATAGTTCTGACAAAATCTAAGATCTAGGAAAAGCCCAATAGGATTGCAAGTTTTCAGAGAAGCTCGTCTATAATGCATAAAAATTCTCACCTTATCTGAGAACTCGGGTAGGTTTTCATGATGGTGCTCCTTAAAATACCTTGACAAAAGTTTGCTATCTAACTGCACAAGGTAATAGCCAAATTGAAATATTACGCTGAAGCCTAGTGAGTTTCAGATAAGGAGACATAATTCATAAGGAAAGGGCATTAACCTTTGATTCATCAACTTTAATGGGAAGATTCAACAAGTATTGTCCAGAATGAGCAAGTTCAACCTCGTCATCATTTACTATGTTAAAATTGCTTTTCTCCATCACCTGTAAACAAATTAACGACCTGTTAAAGGGCACTATTATGACCATATTTGGATTTATTGTAGCACTAAGAAACTGTCCCATCCTTCACTTGGATATGCAACCTATCAGTAGTGGTTTGTCCTAGAATAGGTTCTTCACCTGAAAGAAATAGGACAGGAAGTTCTGCTCAAGGGTATCAACTTCCTCAGATGACAAGTTCTGCTGCTGCAGCTTTTTAGCACCATGCACAGGATCGAAGAGAGCAAACAATTCCTGCAAAAATATTATCTGGACAGATCAAATCTCATTCATACAGTGAAGGTCCTAGCGATCTTGCGTGAACTGTGCATAGGTGTGAGTCCTTTTGGTAGCCAGTGTGGTCATGTAAGGGGTGCTATAATGATTTAAACAAAACTGTGAACGCTTTTATCCAATTGCAATGTATCAAGACTGAGGCGACCCCCTAATATTCTAAGATAAAAATCCTAGTGATGGTTGGAAACTTCAATCTGAGCCAGCAAACTCTGTGTGCACAGGGATAATGAACTTTTCTCACCATCATGTCATCAAACTGGAGATGGTACCAAGCCCTTATGGTATACTCAACCCTCTTGCAGAGTTTCAAGAATTCCTCTTTGTCAGATTGATGTTCTTCAAGAATTGAGTATCAGTGTTAGTTTTGAGATGTATAATGCCATATAGGAAACCGTATAACTGTGCCAAACAAAGACAAGCAAATATTTAACAAGACATGTGTGATCCCACACTACAGTTTTATCTAAAAAAATCCCACACTACAGGAGTACATTGCTTAAGGTATAAATAAGGTGGATAATTTTGTATTGCAGTTGCCATGCCTACAGAGACTTCTCTATGTTTAATCGAAAAGAGACTTCTCTATGCAGATTCCATTTAACAGGAGTACAAGGTGAATCAACCAAAGCAAGACTCTTGCTTTTCCCTCAGAAAGGCAAAAATATTTTATCAAGACAACAACTCTGCAGAAGAAACATGCTAGGCAATCGTCCAAACAACTCTCACAAATCGAGCCATAAGCGGTCAACCTGTAAGCGCCACTATCCCATGCTCAACAGAGACCAAAAAACGCACAGGTCTATGGGAATGCCAAAAACAGGACAAGGAAAAGGCTCAGGTAGAGATTGAGATACCAATGAGGTAGGCGAGCTTCATGATGAGCTTGGGTTTCATGATAGAGATCACCGACTCGCGCTCCAGGCGCACCACGTCCTTCTCCTTCTCCGCCTTACCAGTCTTCGCCTCCGCCATTGCCTGTTCTTGCAGACCACCAACGCTCAGCACGCCAGTCACTACTCTGGATTCCTTCCTCTCCTCCACTTCAAGATCCCTTTTTCAACGCTAGGGCGAGGAAATGCAGCTGTGAACCGAAGCAGCGATTGGGTTTTGCAGGTGTGACAATCGATGAATACTTAACAGCCTGTCGTGGATGAACGGGGGAGGGAGTGGAAACGCACTACGGTTACAGATCCGCATGGTCTTCTTCCTCCTCGAGCGGGCGGTACGGCGAAAGCGAGAAACGTAATTACGTCTTCTAAAGTTGAAGACGATTCCAAGGAACTCAGTCAAAACTGCTCCGTTTTTGAAAGAAAAGATGCGAGCATATTTGGGCCTAGTTTTAGGAGATACATGATGGGCTGAATAAAATGGATCATGGCCCTGCGAGATTCAGTCTGAACCGGGCTTATGGAATGTGGCTCGAGATCTATATATATGTTTAGACTTTCACTCGGGATCAGAATCAGGCTTCCTTGAGTCACAAAAACAGATGCTAAAAAAAAAAAATGAGTCTCAAAAAAAGAAAAAGAAAAAAAAAAGAATCAGGCTTCAATGCTTCATTAGTTCATTGGGTTCAGTTTCAGCTTGGTGACAAAAAAATCATTCTTAAAAAGTATATTAATTCATTGATGAAGCTTAAAAATGATTGTTCAAGGTCACGGTTCACAAAGCATTTTTTTTGTTGGCAGCCGGTTCACAATGCAGTTGATTTTGACACCCGTGCTGTCTTCTTCATGCTTCCCTAAGAAGTCACGCTTTGGAAGATCAAGTTGAGCCCTGGGACTTCGTTGAAGTTGCTACAGCAATCCGTATGCTTCATTTTTCAGGACAGCAACAGCAACACGCGCCAGAAAAGAACAAAAGGCATTTCCACAAAGACCAGCTGCGGATTTTTTGTTCAGTGTTGATTGTTGAAGTGTTCTCCCTTACGTCATGCTTTGCGCGCGAACGCCAAATATGATCAGATCAGGTCGCGCGTACACAGGACTGGATTTTATGCTTGTCTAGTGTACCTAAATGTGTGGAATTCTTGACCCGAGCAGAATGGGGATTGTTCGTGGCCTATCTGTTCCTTTTTTTTTTTTTTTTTTTTTTTTTTGATCTTGTGGCCTATCTGTTCTGACCAAGTCTCACTGAAGAAACTGCAAAGGTCAGGCGATAGATTTTGGACTGAATTTGACAGCAAACCGAGATCCGTGTGCTGGTCCACAAGTCAATGCCACTGTTTCTGACACTTTGGCTATTTCCGGAAATTAAAACCAGAGTTACAAGATATGATAGCCGCCGGTATGGTGTTTCGCCGGTGAGATGAGGGCACCCTGGCCGTCGCCGCCATCGTCGTCCTCGTTGTCGCCGTCCTCCACGTTGAAACCAATGACCACTGCCCTCCCTAATCCCGATTACGCCATTAAACAATCGCAGTCTAATCAGCATCGCGGATTCCTCATTAACCCGTTGTTAATTTATCAATCAATAAATTAATCAGTCGCCATCTTTCGTCGCCATTAACGACCGCTTCCACTCCCCCTCCTCGGTAGCCTGCCACCGCGCGAACTCGCGGCCTACAAATCCAGCGCCCCCCGCCGCCGCCGCCGCTGCATTACCACTGTGGGCGAGAGGAAGGGGGAAAAGATGGTGAGGCTCCCTTACGTGACCGCGCTCACCACGCTCTTCAGCTACGGCCTCCTCTTCGCCTTCGGCCAGCTCCGCGACTTTTTCCGCAGGATCCTCGACGCCCGCAAGCCCAGCAACCTCAAGGTGCGCTGCCCTTGCCTTGCTCCGGCCTGGGTGCTCCGGATTTGGCTCGCTCGCCGCTCCGTCTCACGCCCCGCTCCGTCCTGTTGATTTCCTTCGCAGGGTTACGCGCCGATTTGCTTGGGCCTCGAGGATTTCTACACACGACGGCTCTATCTCCGCATCCAGGTGACCTACAGCTTTGGAAATTAGTACAAATGTTTCTGACGCGTTCCTTTGGATTCAGCCAGTAGAGAACGAACGCATTTCCTCTTTTAGTTGATATAGATCATACCATTAATTATTGCAAATGCACTTTTTAGAGGCTGATCGTTTGCATTGTTTCTCAAAAACTACAATATCGTTTACCACTCTACTGGAATTTCGAAACGAAAGTCATAAACAAATAATTTGGCTTCGTCATATTTTCACACTCACCTACTAGAGAAACATAGCACTCTTGTTCAAAAAAATTTAGATCTCCTTGTTGAGTTCTATTCACAAAATGTCATGGCAGGACTGCTTTAACCGACCGATTGCCAGCGCGCCAGATGCTTGGTTCGATGTGGTTGAGCGCAACTCAAATGACTGCAACAAGACTCTACAGTATGTTATTCACTCTGACATGTACATGTGTTTGCATGAATGAATATGCAAATTGTCTCAGCATGGATGTGAACATCTGATTCGGTACATCTTTGCCGCAGCCGTACCTCAAAAACAACCAAATGCCTTAACTTGGGTTCCTATAACTACCTTGGTTTTGCTGCGGCTGATGAATACTGCACCCCCCGTGTTATTGAGTCACTGAAGCAATACTCTGCTAGCACTTGCAGTGTTCGGGTTGATGGAGGTTGGTTCTGATGCTTACTGAATTATGTCATTGTTTTCCTTAGCTGAATAGTTCAAATAATATATTGCAATTTGTTAGCTTAACTCTGTTTTTTTATGACATTAGGCAATACTAAGCTGCACACTGAGCTTGAAGAGCTGGTTGCAAGATTTATCGGCAAGCCTGCAGCTATTCTTTTTGGCATGGGCTATGTGACAAACTCTGCTATCATTCCTACTTTGATCGGGAAGGTTTGTTGTCATAGTCTCTTCTTTTTGGTTCTTTTCATGAGCTCTGCAGCTAACTAAGGCCATTGCATAATTTCAGGGAGGCCTGATAATTAGTGATTCGCTGAACCATAATTCTATAGTCAATGGAGCCAGGGGGTCAGGAGCCACTGTTCGGGTTTTTCAACATAACAGTAAGTGACTAACAATTGCATCACAAGAAAACTGAGAGAGCACACTGTAAAATTTAATACTTCTGCTTGATTTTTCCTCCAGATCCTGCTCATTTGGAAGATGTATTGAGAGAGCAGATTGCAGGAGGCCAGCCTCGTACACACAGGCCTTGGAAGAAGATTATCGTGATTGTTGAGGGAATTTATAGCATGGAGGGGGAGCTATGCAAACTCCCTGAGATTATTTCTGTCTGCAAGAAATACAAGGTTTGAGAATTCTCGTAACGACATGTGCTTTCTATTAGGATCGCCATGAATCTTAGTTATGGAAAAGAATATTAATTTGCTGAATTTTAGACATCTTCTGGCCTGTGGTTACTGGAATATATATACACCATCGTATCTTCACTAGTGATTTTTTTTATTACTGAGTAAAATATTTAACATCTGAACAGGCTTACACATACTTAGACGAGGCACACAGCATTGGAGCTATTGGTAAAACAGGGAGAGGTGTATGTGAGCTACTGGGAGTGGATCCAGCTGATATTGACATTATGATGGGTACATTTACGAAATCATTTGGATCATGCGGAGGTTACATTGCAGCATCAAAAGTATGAACATATTCACTTATCACTTAACTGTTTTTGGTTAAACAATTTTGAAGTTGGTAGATCTGAATTGCTAAGCGTTCTGTTTCTTTCTTTCTTTCAGGAGATCATTCATCATCTAAAGCATACATGCCCAGCCCATATCTATGCAACATCCATGTCGCCGCCAGCAGTACAGCAGGTCATTTCAGCCATAAAGGTTATCCTAGGGGAAGATGGAAGTAACAGAGGTATGTCATAAAGTTCAGCATTTATACACCTTACTAGTTTGTTATGTCTCATCTTGAGGAGCTTTCTAATGTGAATTATTCTAAATAGGGGCCAAGAAACTTGCTCAAATCCGAGAGAACAGCAATTTCTTCCGCTCGGAGCTTCAGAAAATGGGTTTTGAGGTTCTTGGAGATAATGACTCACCCGTCATGCCTATCATGCTTTATAATCCTGCTAAAATTCCTGCGTTCTCAAGAGAGTGCCTGAGACAAAATGTGAGCAATGTTGGCTATTTATTAATAAGAGTTTGTCTCGAAATAATTCTTCTTTTATGCCTGGACTTGTGACCCATTTCCACATTACCAGGTTGCTGTTGTTACTGTTGCATTTCCTGCCACACCCCTTCTACTTGCCAGAGCTAGGATATGTATCTCAGCTTCCCACTCCAGGGAAGATCTCATTAAAGGATTGGAGGTAAAGCACGCAATCTTATCCTTGCTACTAACTGGTTTGTTTAGTGCAACAGGATTTCTTAAGTTACAAAACATGTATTGTTGATCTGAAGTTTTTATAGCTGTATGACCATCTATGGATTCATTGGATTAGGCCATGCACTCTGTTGTTGTACTGATTGCTATGCAAGTTACAGAACTAAATTTTATCCCAAATTTGTAGGTCATCAGCAAAGTTGGTGATCTTGTGGGTATCAAATACTTCCCAGTTGAGCAAGAAAAGGCCATGGCTGTTGAGAAACTGAAGATTCAATGAACAACGGCAGCTGCAAACAGTCTGCTGCTGCTGTGCTGGGTTTACTGGGTCGTCCTGGCACTGCATCGGATGTTTCAGTTCAGCCCTTCTGTGCACCTCAGGGCCCTTTTTTCGTGTCCTTTTGTTTCTGAATCAAGTTAGATATGTACAGTATGTATCATCCCCCATAGTTGAAAACATAAACACAGATAGACATCATTTTGTCAAATTGAGAAAAGCAATTTTCTTGTTTACAACTCTAGTCATATATGCTTGAAACATGTAGATACATGCCTGTATTTTTATCTATCTTCTGGTTGTTTTGAGTATATTAGACTTATGAGTTCAGTTTCTGTGACAAGTAGTACTGATAAACATTTGTACAAAAAACCCAAAAGCAGCAGAGTTGAGTCTTAAATCTCTGAAGTGCTTTGCTGTCGTGTTAATCGTATCTTCTGGTCAGCAGTATGAAGCGTTGATTTATCTGACTGAATGATCTCACCAAGGCCCCATCAGGAGATGCAGTCATTTAGTATGCTTTACTGCAAGGAAATGAAGATGCTGTGAGGTTTTCATGGTGTTCAAAGAAATTATTCTTTTGCCAGTAACAAATACCGAATGGGCCTTGGGCCCTTGACTAATATCAGCATGCTTGTCAATGGAGAACAGAGTGGGCCAGACCGGTCTCTGAAATGATACTGTTTTCATCAGAAGGCAGGAGGTGCTCATCAAATGTTTCCTTTTTAAAAAAAAAAGCCAGGAAAGGAGCTTCTAAGCATGAGAATCAATGTGATTCTGTTTGTCTAGTTATGCCTTGGTTGTTCGCAAGATCAGAGAGAACAAAAGGAAAACAAAAGGAGATATGGATTGTGGTTGTGTCTGGGGGCCAGAGCGGGAGAGGAGAGCTTGGTCATGCCTGTTATGATGCAAAATGTCTGATGCAATGTACTGCTTTGCTTTGCATGGCACAAAAGAGCTCTGTATCTCTCTGTCTAGTCAAACAGCAGCCTGCAGCAGTACAAAACAATGCATATGCGAGTGGATGGATATTTGCACTTTGCCTTGACGGGGATGAGAGATCTGTGATATGTGGTTCTTTTTATAAAGCTTGCTGGATTCTCTCTTTGGTACATCAGGGTTTCAGACTATATGCTGTACTATTTGGAAAAACTGAATCCAGAAACAGAACTGTAACAGAACAGCAGCAAGTGGTATCAAGACTGCAAGATGATGGAAGCTTGAACAGTCAGACTCAGGAAACTTGAAACAGGTCATTCCTGGTCATCTTAACTCCTTTGCTGCTATTAGCATCACTAGTTTATCCTAAACCAAAATGTTCCCTTGTGCTTTAATCCAACTGCATTTCCTGATCCGTGCTAGCTTAAGATGCCATTGGGTGGTCTCCTGGTCTACAAGCCAGGAGGCAAACTGGCTTTAACGTTCAAACAAGTATTTAATTTATATGGGACTTATCAGAGGTTAATAGCTGTTGTGCACATACGTGTGCGTGCATATGCTTTTTACATGCATGCCAGATTATTGATTCTTTTTCAGAGACGTGCATGCATGCATATGCAGTACCGATGTACCATGAGTACTAGCTTTATGAGTTATGGTAACATCCTACCCTAGCCTATCAAAGAAGCATAACAAAAACAGTAAAAAGAGACTGAACATCAACAGCAAGATACCCTCCTAAGCCTGAAGCCTGAAGCCTGTTCCTGCCATTATAAGATTGTGGCCTGACAACTGAGGGTAGCCAGCAGTGAGCAGTGAGCACTACTCCTACTACAACCTTTTTTCAGAGACAGCTAGAGACAAATGAAAGTAGAGAACAAACTAAAGGGAACACTGAAACACAGAGGACCCCTGGTTTAATGGTTTTTAGCTGGTTCACAAAGATTCAGTGATGTGTCTTTCCATGGCATGAGTGCATGGTTGCAGGCTTGCCGCTGCAGCCAGCCTTTGCATGCATGCATGTGTGATGTGCATGGTCCACAAGATCTTCTTGACATATCACAAGAAACTATGATCAAACTCTGACCTCCCCAATCCAAACATCTTGTCATGCACAATCTTTCCTCCTCCCTTGCCACATTGGAGATAGGAGAGAGAAAAGATTGAGAGCTTTAATAGTTACTGTTTGCGCTTGCTTGCTTGCTTGCTTGCTTTATAAGCATGCAGAAGTGTGGACTGGTCAAGAGACTGCAGGCTCAGGTAGCCAGCCTGCACCACAAGGAAAAGTGAAATCTATTATTTGAACATCTAGGCAACATTTCAGAATGGCAATCTGTTGGTACCCAAATAGTATTGCTGTTCTGCATATCAGCGGCTAGCTCTTCATGCTCAAGTACTCTGTTGCCATCATGGAGAGCCAAATACAGGAAACATATATATCATTGAAAAAAGGTGTATATGTCTTCTCTTCATGCCTCGGGGACTGATTAATTGATGAACCACACAAAATTTCTTGATTCTGTCAAACAATGCCAATACTATCATGGCCACCTTTAGAAATTGTAATTCAGTTTTTTATCGTACATGCACCCATTTAACAGTGTGCTACTGCATAAGAATGATGGGGGCCGGTATATTGGGTGGTGTTTGGGGGTAAATTGGACGAAAACAGGGATTTCAAGCATTTGCATTATATTGTTATGATTTAGAAATTTTGGTCCAAAATCCTTATGACTTAGTTCCAGGTTTAAATGAATCCTAAGAATTCCTAGAACACAGCGAATTGTTGTCCCCGGGACAGATGGTAGTTCATAGAGACATTTGAACTGCCTCTGTCGTGCTTTCGACATGTGACTGGTCGGTGTCATTTTCGGATAGTTCTACAAAAAATGGGAGTGTATCTGTTTCCTGTAGACATATCTAGAATTGCAAACTCACCTGCAGAGTTGTCTGGGCAATATTAATCAAGCAGTACATCTGAGAGAACAAAATGTGACAGCTGAAATTAATTTTGGAATACTGTCACTGCTGACTACCAAAGAATCTTTTTTGCTTCCCAACCGAAGTTCAATTGTACAATCTGCAGTTTGAATTCTTAACAACCGCTAGTGAGACAGAGATGTTGGTCTATGGAAAGGGTGTGCAGGTCGAAAATTCAGCTCACAGCATTTTATCATAGTTTACAGATGAGCATTAAGAATAATTTTATCATCACAGTTCATTAGCTTGTTTTTTTGAGCCGAAAGTTCATTAGCTTGTTGACTAACATTTATTTTTTTCACTTTATAGATTTCATTATATCAATAACGGTGCATGGAGACTATGGCCATGAGTTATTAAAAAAAAAGTACATGTAGTGACTAGCACGTATTCAGCATAATATGCCTATATGATAGCTTGGCATAAAATTGCCCCTTAATCTAGTGTTGACATTCTATAAGATTTTATACACAACGCAGAAACATCCATTTGCTAAGTGTTTCTATAGCAATAATCCATTTGGGGTTACGGGTTAGATTTTACTTTTCCTTTTGTGGTGGCATATTGATCAATATTGTGGCCAAGATATGTTTTTTAGAAAAAATAAATCAATATTGTGTCCTCTGAGTTGGACCGTGTAGCACAAGTTTAAATAAATTAGCAACATTTCATATGCTATATCTGTTAATTGAATGGATAGATTGGTATTACCTTATAGATTTGGCGAAAAGAATGGATTTTCCCATTTTCATGGCAAACACACCTAATCATGCGTAGAATGAATCAGTGATAGTAATGATCATAGACAATGATATTTTTGCCACTGATCCATGAATGCGATTGAGCAAGCTTTGACATCTTAGAGGCAACGTCTGGTCGCTGTTGTGCTGTCCCAATGAAAACAGTGCTTAATGGACAGTGTTCAATAATGTTATGAGGATCGAGGATGAACCAGAGCGATCAAATCAACAGCTGAGCATTTCCTGGTTGAATTGATACGTCATATATCATATACTGCAATTACAGACCGTGTATATGACGTGAAGCCAATGTTGATGCGTATGATTGGAGAATGATCTCACTTATGATTATAATGACGCTATAATAAATTGGTGAAACACATAATGTGCAGTTGTCATTGATTTTAGACATTTGTTTTCTGTTCATGTGGCAAATAAATTAGTGATGTTTTGCAGCTGTGGTCGTAGCCTAGAGCCACATATACAGGATTAGTTTGTCCTCGTCATGAACAATGAGGCTGAAGCTATGTAGATTCATGATAGATGGCCAATGCATGCATGCAGCAGTCCCTTGTGATCCTTCTTTAGTTGGAATTTTTTTTTCTTGTTCCTATATTACGTGATGGCCTCGCCTGCAATAATTGACAACTAAGAATCAGCTGCTAGCCTGTTGTGGATCAGGTATCCATAGAGATGCTTTGACATGCTAAACTCAAGTTGCCGTGTTAGTTTCATACTGTGGATCATGTATGCATGAAACTAAAATATTGTGTGAGAAATATTCAGCTACATATAAAATGAGAAGATCAAGGAGCCAGAATTAACTGGAGCTGTCAACTTATAATCAGAAAATACATGCAAGGAGTTCATCTACTAGAAGTCTAAACCTTTGAGAAGTTTGGTGGCATACTTCTGTAATTTTTGTTTCTTCTTGAATGTACAATAAATGTTAATCCCATTTCTGCAATTTACAAATTCAGTTAAAAGCAAAATATTAGATGGAAACCTAAGACTTCTTTTTAAAATGAATGTTAACTGTGAGTGCACTCATATATAAATGAATATTTTGTTTCACGGACAATTTACTGGTAGTGTATAAGAAATATGCTGATGTTTGGTCCTATCTTTTATTATGTGCACTAAGAGTAAATTATTATGTGCTCATCACTATTTATCCGCCCGTTCTCTAAGATATCACTGCATCATATCTCATCGGAGAGGAAACACCATCGTCACCAATTAAGCTTCCCTCATGGTATATAAACCCAGATTAAGAGTCTGAGAGACAGGATTAAAAGGTACTCCTACATGATTTATTTCTCTAAAAATATATGCTCACAAAAAGTGGAGCTACCTTATTTGAAATTAATCTATATATCCTTGTTTCGTTTTAATTATTTATCAATCATTATTCGTCCAATATATGTATATGCAATCTCTTTTTTTGTGACAGAAGATATTAATGAATGGATATGACTATATGTTATGATCAGACTTAGCGTCAGAAAATTAACGTTTCTGATTAGACTTGGAATATTGCATAGTGGCCAGCTGGTCTCAGGAACAAGGACATGACAGTGTCTTAGCTTAACAGGATCAAAACAACGTATCCTCCACAGAAAGGTACCTGTTTGATGCCTCTCCGGAGTCTCATTCATTAAGAACTTTTCAAGTCAATTACTAAACAGATCTAGTTAACTATATTAAGAGAAAAAGGAAATTAAAGAGCAACAAGCATTTGCTTAAGGATGGTGAAAAGCTACACCTGGACTAAAGATAGCAACCTTAGTCATCTAATCAGGAACTAGTTGTCAAAAGATTATATGGTATGGAAAAGTGGGTTGCCAACTGTCACCTCAACGTAGAACATACTTTACTTTCTCCCATCTCTCCCACCGTTTTTATTCTGACATACTCCTCTCTCGTGAAGCCTATGGCTACGTTTGTTTGCATATATAGCAACAAAGGTAGTTTCCTGTCAACCCCCCTATCGTCCGCCACTGCACCACGCAGCATTCTACTACAAATTCTTAAAGTAATATTTTTTAGGAAGAATTCTTAAAGTAAACTCATTTCAACAAACCACACGATACACGTCTACCCTAACCTATATGACGTATTGGATGCGCCTGACCAGTTCTATATGCCTTTACAACTACTGTACATAAAAGCATGGTAGTTTATCGTGGTAGAAGGATTGTATTATAACGATCGCCGGTATAATTAAAATGGGGGCGTATTGGAGACCCTTGACCTACAAAAATGACAAGGAGAATCCGGCGAGCATAAGTATTGCAAACTAAGTACTGACAACTTCCTCTTTTTTTTTCGAAACACATACTGACAGCTATTGATGTTAAGGTTAGATACATCATTTTCTTTGGTTTGTCTCTCGTCTGTCTTCTCTCTTGCACCTATTTCATCTCTTGGCCACAAGCTTCCTCTAGCTCGAGACCAAAGGGAAAGTGAGGCCCCCATCAGCTCTCATCCTCATCTCTCCTAGTCCTCCACTTCTCTCGTTTGCTCCCCACTAGGAGAAGGGATTCAGAACCCTCTCCAGGCGGCTCAGGCTCTTCTTCCACCTCCCTCCCTTGGTAGTCTCTTGATTCATCTTCTTTCCTTCCACCTGACTCTCCACAAAATATATGTATCTCATATATGAATCTCTTATTGATCCAGCGTACATGCATATATAAATAGCTCTAGCTAGTTTTTTTGCGCGGCCATGGTGATGGAAAGGATTGGGACCTGATCGAGGCGCGCCCACACGATCGATGAGCCGTCGTCACGGGTAGAGGTCTATCCATCGAGTGATCGATAGAGACATGAGACGGACCGCACCGTCGAGGTCAGCAACAGCACGTCGCGGCCGCCGCCATGGTCCCAACTAGAAACCTGTTGCACCATGACGGCAAGAACAGCAGCAAGTCGTGCTACCCCACCACCCAGTACTGCGTCGGCATCAGCACCGCCCAATTGGAGGCATCTTCACGGCAAGATCATCACAAGCAGCCGTTGTCAAGATCCCCTCGGCTAACCATGGCCGACGACGAGCTGGCTGCGGCGGCCAGCACGAGCTCTCGTCTCGGCGTCGGCGCCGGAGACGGCGGAGACTGGCTCCAGCTGGGCCTCGCCGCGGCGCCGTCGTCGTCCTCCGCCTCCTCCTCCGGCGACAACAACGGTGCGGATCCAGCGCCCACGCCTGTGGAGCTGGGCTTGTTCGTTTCTTGCGGCTACGACAAGCAACACGCGAGGATGAGGCCGCCGTTGTTCCAGCTGCCGCTGAGGAGCTACCAGTACGGCGGCCACGGCCGGTATCGGCCGGCAGCGGCGAGCGGGTCCGTGTCGGCGCCGTTCTTGCCGTTTATGCCTCCGTTCAGGAGCTCCGGCGATGCCATGAGAGTCATTAGCCCGCCGCGACGAACGGAGGCGACCGGGTTGTGGTTGACTCTGCAGGCAGCTCCCAACCAGTAAGTATTTCTGTACACGACTGTAAATACAGATGTGTACACTTCATAACATATCATTCATATATATATACCATATATAATATTTATACACACAAATATGCTTATGGTTGATTCATATTAGGTTGTAGATTAATGCGTCAGATAATAATGCCATGCCAATACACATAAGCTTATATTGTTTTGATTCTTAGCATTCTAGCTAAGTACTTGACTCCTCTTCTTTCATGCTTGCAGGCATAGAGAACCCATTTTGCCTCAGATACCGAAGAGCTACTTAAGAATCAAGTAATTATCTGTACTCTTACCTTTTTATTATAGGTTAACAGCTATCCTATACCAAGTCAATTTTATTTCATGACAATTCGCTGTGTGCATAGAGGTTTACTTTAGTTTCTGCCTGATTAGAAGTGAATCGAATAAACCATTTTGAAACTTAAGCTTACAAAAAAAATAGAGTCACCATTCTGTTAGACAAATATATCTGTGATATTTTTGAAGCATTACTTTGTTAGTGTCTGAACTTTTACGAAATAAATCACCATGCTTAGACATTTCCAATATTGGCTAGAATGACTAGCATTGCACATATGTGTCTCTATAGCTTTCAGTGTTTTGTTAATGAGCACTCTTTGTAATATTAGCGTCTGAAAGGCCTGTCCAGCTAGCCAGTAGCTAGTCTTTCAGTTTCTTGATAGGTCAGGACTCAGGCTATATATGCGAGAGTAGTAACCATCAAATGAACCTATGACCATTATGAATTGATGGGTCATATATGCATATATGCACATCTATCTTAATGTGCATCCAAACTATTTTTCCACAGGGATAGCAACATCAAAGTGGAGGTGGTAATGAAGTACTTGGCTGGCAAGCTAGGACTCACACGATCGCATCAGGTACACTTCGAACCTTACTGTTCATGAGCCAAAAATTAAGCATGCATAGTGTAGACCTCATTGATTCTGTTTTCTCGAATCTAATTATGAAACTTGACTAGTCGAATGGTCCGTAGAAACACAGATCAATCCAGGGATCAATAATAAACAGTGCTGCGCACTTGTTGAATTTGCACTGCAAGCTAGGTGGCATTGTCTTCTTGTTGCTATGCGGCCGCATATATGACTTGGCACAGATCATGAAAGAAACATTATACCTAAGCTTAAGCGTACCACATGGCTAAGTCGGGATTTCCCTTGGTTTGGTACTAGACAAAACAATAGGTCAGAGGCGCACATCATGATCCGTATATGTATATATATCTTATGTATAAAGTCGTTTTAAATGAATTGGGTCTCTAATAGTTCAGTTGCATATATAGCATACCTGTTTAATATATAGCTAGTAAAACCCCAGAAATTTATTTGAATAATAACACGAATAAATAAAAGTCTGACTTGTGTATAAGGATCAGTCGGCCCAACCCTGGCCCCTTGGATTCAAGAAGAGATACCCCCCCCCCTCCCCCCCCCACAACAATACCAAACAAATGGGAATATTGGCAAAATCGACAGCTCCACATATATATAGGTCGCTTTTGTAACTCGCTCCTATATTATGCTCAATTTCTGACCTTTGTTTTTTTCTTTGTTTCGCTTTAGTGAAGGTGAAAATAATTGATAATGGATCTTTTTTGTGTCTAGAAGCATGTCTATAGTCACTTTCGCGAAAAAAAAGAGAGTATGTGTGTGTGTGTGTGTCTTTATTCATGAAATTTACGATGTAATGCTTTTCTTTGAAAATATTTTGGTCTGGGATATACTAACATGCAATATATCCTATGAGTTCTAGGAAACAAGAACAGCCAGCCAATTTCTTGAAACAGTGAAATCTAAAAGAAAATTCCTGTCGTGTTGTATATATAGTAAAATCAATTTGATCATTGCTCAAAAGTGATCCGTGCTTTTTTAACAGTATTAATTAATCAAAAGAAGCTAACTGTTGAACTGTCAATTAATGTAGATTCTAAAACTGTTTCTCAAATGCGCTTCCGGTAGATAATAACTTGTGAACTACTCTGTACTTCGATACAAATATAATAGTCTGATGTCGACATGATCTATATGTGCCCTTATGTTTGGTTTGCTCCAAAGTCCTAATTCTATGGTCACTAAAATCTATATGCTCTCGCCCCTAAATATATATGCTTTGACAGCAATGAGTGAACTAGCTATTGCTATTCGGCAGTTCCTTATCTTTATAAAAAGTTAGCAGTATACAGTATGTCGTGCGTGCATGCATGCATGCATGACGCAGCATGTTGCAGAATGAGGGCATGCACGCGTGACCATGTGCAATCAAGTCTTGCATGCCAATTAAAAAAAAACTCGTGCATGCATGTCATGTCAGATTATTTGTTCCGTGCATGGCAGCACTCCTCTTGTACGATGCAGCACTTTCTCTTAATTAAGGATCTTGTAAGACGCAGTAAGGTGAAACGAAGATAGTTTCTTGCGCGGGGGAGGGGGTTAACATTGATAAGAGCTTAAAATGACGTATTTCGAAATACAGGAATTGCTTACTCTAGGTATTGAATTTTCATTTAGATATATATATTTTAGACACGAAATGTTCCAGGAACTGAACTTTTTATGAAATTCATGCGTTTCAAATGTTCCCTTGTAGCTTTTGTTTTCATTTTGCCGTTTTGACCACAGCGAGAGATATAGCATTTAGGCAGGAGCAATTGGTGAGATTGCACGGATCGTGGTGACGAAGTGGCGAGAGGGCGTCATCTGTCCGTCATGATTCCGTATGCAGGAGAATGTTTATAATCTTTTTGCGAAAACCCCCAGGTATTCTAGTGATGAGGCTGACTTTGCTAATGTGACGGCTACTAACTATGCAGGTGTATAATATAGGTAGCAGGTAGCTGGTGCTGGTCCATTGCACCGCTGCGCACTTGCCATTTTGTTGGGGGCAAATTAAAAAAGAGGGATTGATTAACCTCGTTTCCTATTATGCACGCTCTGATCGACCTAAGAGCATCTCCAGCAAGGCCTTTATTTGGCCTTTATTCTATTTTATAGGAGTTTGTGTCAAAAAATCATCTCCAACAGGGACCCTATTTAGGCTCTTATTTTGCATGCCCTCTCAAACTCTATCTCTAAGCCCACATTTCTAGGGTCCTCCAATCCTCCCTCTCATTCGTGGATCCCACTGTTTTTTTTTCACAAAATAGGGTCTTTGTTAGTTTACTGCTGGAGTTAAAGTCAGATTTTAGTCCTTTATTTTTGCATGCCGGTTTGGAAAACAAAAATAAAAACATTGTTTTGAGGTCCATTGCTAGAGATGCTCTAAGGCAAGAAGTGTTCTTCAAAAATAGTTGTCGAGGCTCTCTCATTTCGGCCAGGGCCTAGCATTAGTAATTTGATTTTTTGTGTGCACTAAATATTTCTGAAAATTAACGTGTCCGAAAAATAGTACATCCTGCGACCAGCGGCGCGACAGCAACCAGATGGATCTGTACTCTCTGTTGATCGCACGCCACGCCCGATAGCGAACCATGCACCGAGCCACGTACGACTAGCATGCCGATCAAATTGTGTCACTGTTCACATCGTACGTACTCCCGTGCTAGAGTGTTCACGTACTCCCGTGCATGTCTGTCCTTCCGTTCTGCATGCGCCAAGTATATCGTGCTGATAGATACGCATGCAAGTATGATGTTGTATGGTGGTCACGGCGTGGCCTGCCAGGCGTACGGCTCATGTACATGAATGTTAGGTAGCAGTAGTGTTCTGTTGCAGGTTAATATAAGCTTCTTCGCAAAAGAAAAAGGGGTTAATATAAGCTTCTGAAATAAATAATTGTTTGATACAGTTTTGTAGTTAAGGACTTCATAGGTCATCGTAGTTGCATTGCATCAATATAGATGTAGACATGTATAGTGCCCTGGAAGAAAAAAAGATGTATATGTATAGTAAATCTGTAGGCATGCGTATGAAAGGAACTTTTGGTGGGACTGCTAGCATGCTATATATGTTTTGGCTTGAAGTGGTTTCTACGGTAAGGCCGGGAGCCGGCGTGTGCTGCGCTCTATCTCCATGGTGCAGAGAGGTTGCATTATGTTGATGAGGATATATAGAGATGGATGCCTGCACTACAAAGGCAACCGGCCGCCTGAAGGCGACATGCAATATGTACCCATCAAATCAACGTCATCTGGACACCTCGTCACTGCACAGGCTAGCTACTCTAGCTTCCGTCTGCATGATTACGTCCACATGCCATCATGCTTATGTTACAACAAATTAAAAGTTAGCAGTTTTTGATGATGTACTCCTTCCGGTTTTAAATTGTTGACGCTATTGATTTTTTGATTTGCGTTTGACCATTTGTCTTATTCAAAATATTTGAAAAATTATTATAGATTTGTTATGATAAGTTTCATCACTAAAGGAAATTTAAATAAAACTTATAAATTTGAGCTAATATTTTGAATAAGATGAACGGTCAAACGTAACTCAAAAAGTCAACGGTGTCAACAATTTAAAACCGGAGGGAGTATATGTTATTTTGCGAAACAGAGACATTTGCTTATCATTATGGAAAGCTTCAGGTATATAATTTCTCAAAAATATGAATGGAGAGTTATTTACTAATTGGAGATTCTTTTAAATGACAGGCCTCTTATGATTTTTACAGTGGTGTCGGATTAGCATTTTTTATTAAGCCAATTGTACTGATTATTGGTATAACAGGTGGAGCTGAAATGCCGAGGGCAGGTTCTTCCTCCGTTCTTGCTGGTGAAATACGTAAGAGACAACATTTGGTGCTCATCCGCGCTCAGGGAAGAAGAGGCCCTTGCCGCTCGACGCTCGCCAGTAGCTGCTACCGACAATGTCATGACACTTTGTTACACCACAAGTAGGAATCGAACGCTACAAAATTTGTAATTAATTGATCAATAACAAGCTCTTTGATTATTTCCTAGATACCTACCACGATTTCCTTGCTGATCTCCGTTGTTTAACTGAGAGCGACCTAGCTAGATTAACAGCTAGACGGACGATCCTTTACTCATTGCTTCTACTTTACCTTAATCCCCTTTATTTTGAAACTATATTATAATATTGTCATCATGATCATAAAATGTAATTAAGGCTCTAGAACCTTTTTTTTTTTTTTTTTGCTTCTCAACTCCTAGTGCTCCTTCACATCAAAGCACTTAATCAACAAAGCAATCAAAAGGAACAAAGTTCAAGGGAGAGGGAGCTGCTCAGTCGTCCAATGCTCTCATATCTTCATGTCGACGTCACGTAGCAAGTTTTCAAATTTAGACATGGTGCTGAATATCTAGGCTACAATAGTCTCATTCATCCACGGTGTGGTATAATGTTCATGACAAGTTTTGTATGCCGATATATTAATTTCATTTCATCAGTTAGTAAACGAGAAATAAAGGTCATCGAAAAAAAAAATACAGAGCGGCAAGGCAAAGCAGCGAGCCAGGAGTCCGGTTACGATCCGAGCGACCTTAGCCCTTCCCGAAGCTGCCAAGCGCTTGTCTAGCTTCGGGACAAGCGCAAGGCTACGGAATCTCCGACGCAGTCTGAGCCCGGCGCGGCACCAAGGGCGACATGACCATCGGGTACGTGCTCCGCAACCGCGTTGTCATGGTCCCGCGCCAAACCAAGCTACCCACCCCCCCTGCCACCGGTAAGGTTTACTCCATCGCCTCCCCTTTCCTCCTTACCCTTCAATTTTTTATTCGCTTCTCGGATCATTCTACGATATTGTAGTGGCATTCTTGATTCGATTTGCCAAGTTTGAGGTCCAATTAGTTACGAACCCTTTTCGTTGCTTTTGGATTGTGGTGATTACAGATTTTTATAAATCACATCATGTACACATCACCACACGTCATGTACACATTACGGTAAATAGAATTCTCATATATATGTTCATTTGCCAATGTATGATTTGCGCATCTTCACACGTCATCTAGTTTTTCTGCATGCTTTGATAGGAACCCAGCAAGCTACAGGTCTTGTTTGCAAAATTAGGAGAAAATAGAACTTCCATGAAGCCCTCAAAATCCTACATCACTTCGCACAAACAACCATGAACGTTGGTTCACTTGTGTTATTAAATTTACCAGAATAAGGTATTTGCCATGTCTCCATTTTTTATTTTTTTTGAGTTGATGTCTCCATTTTTTGAAAGGACTATGAGCCTGTTTTGTTTGCCCCTTTGTGACCTGAGGTCCAAAATAGACGGTTCAATGCATTAGCATGAAACAGGCATGTAGCCATGTACTACTATTTAAAAATTTGCAAACACTGTATGGGCACCACTTAATATTTTTGCGTTGTACTTGTATCGTGGTTGCTCAGTACAAAATGCATCCTACTGTTGCTCTTTCTTTCTTTTTTTAACGTGAGACGCGCCATACTTCGTTGCAGTTTTAGCATCAGAAAATCAGGCCACACCTGTGAATCCACAATTGTAACACGAACATGTGGGATTTTCATAAGCAAATTTGTTGCAGCTTTAGCATCTGAAAATCACGTCACACCTGTGAACCCAATAATTTTAGAGGAAACTACGGTAGGCTTAGCCTACCTGAACCATATATTAAAGCTCAAAAGGCCGAAGTCTGGGTTACAGGGTATCGGAAGAGAAAGCTAGTAAAACACAGATCAAACTAAAGGGACTGTGTAATGGAAAGGATTAGGGCACCACAAGAACGCAGCAGGGAGAAGACAGCCTTTTCACAACGGTGTGATCAGAGAATGATACTGAACCCAAAACTGCAACATGGATACAAGGGATTTTTTCATTCCTTGCACTTTTAGCATCTGAAAATCATGTCAAAATGTTACAATACAATATTCTTCTTTGTTATAAGATTTTTATAGTAAGAGCTTACCCCTAGTTACATTCTTATGTTCGTTCGTGAGTTTTCAGGGAGATCAGTATGAACTACTTAAAACCGTGGGTAGTAGTACCTTTCTTTTCAATGGCATTTGGGTGCATGTGAATTTTCTCGCTAAGAAAAAAAATGTGTTGCTAGCTGTGTTGGTAGTAGTTCTAACAAGGGACTCTCTTGTGTTTCATGTGTCAAAATTGATTCAGGTCTGCACCAATTCAACCTTATTTTGCCATCGGTTCGTGTATTTGACTTTATTTTTTCCTAGTTGTGGTGGTGCCTTTTGAATTCTCTACCTTTTGATATTTGAGGGGTGATGAAATACTAACGATTTGATGTAAGAAACGTAACATATGATGTGAGGTTGCACTGGATAGTGATTTTTTTTCTATTCTCTTGAACTGCAATATGCTTAGTAAATCCTATGGCCTATTAGATAGGGACACAGGTTTGCTTTATAAACAAAGCAATCTTTTTTTTTGGGGGCGAAAACAAAGTAAGCTTTCGACTTGTTTCATGACATATTTTCCGTGTCATAACATGTAAAATAGTTTAGCTTATTGGCCTCTCCTGTTTTGTTATCAGTATTGTTTTAGTTGTATCTGAAATGCCTCAAGCTAAGTATATTAACTGCTCTTTTTGGTAATAATCCGAGAGACTTGGGTGGTTGTAGGATGTGTCCCCATCAAATCCTACATCCAGCTGCCGGTGAGTATCGCACCGCACAACCTCCCCAAAAGGTTGCTGCAAGAAAGAATTGTGTCGTCGTTTTCTGAGCGAGTACCGAGTGTTTGCATTTGTTAGGCTTTGTAATTCAGTACGGTACTTCTATGTTTTGAATCCTTGTTGAGTGCCAATGGTCCTACCAGTGTACCGTGGTGGCGTGTGATAGGGCAGCACGTCGGGCTGCGGCGCCGAGCTGCGCATTCCGACAGAAGCCCATGGTCGGAACTGATGCTGAGCTTGGCTGCAGCAGTCTGAAGCGCGTTTCAAAAAGACACATTTTATGCGCATCACGAACCTGAACCTGATTTAAGGGACATGAAGACTGGAAGCCAATTTAGTCCGTCAACGCCAGGGTGGTCGGGCACCCGGCCGGAGCTTCTTTCCTGGTGGATGCTGCTAGGCAGGAGGCGGGCTTGAGAAGGGGACCGGGGAGAAAGGAGAAGCAGAGTAGTGTCTAATGCAACATGGCAGATAAACAGGGGCTAAAAACATACAGAACAGCATATGGACAAATGTTTCGATGAGCCAACAAAGAGCAGTACCAGACCGTTACTCTCAATGGATCACAAAAAGGCGCAACTCTATTCTGACAGACACAGTACTAAAACAACTGAACTAAACAAGCGATTGGCTTAGCCGCTCTGCTTCACACTCAAACACGGAAGCTCACTCGCCACCCTCACGCAGCTCAGTCGCCAAGGCCCAGCTACCTGTGGCCCAAGATCTATCAAGACTCACCGCTCTCCTTTCTGCATCTTGAATCTAGACATAGGCCTTGAAGAAGTGGCCGGCTGCGAAACATTCAGGATAATAGTATGAGACGAGTTCATTATGAATTCTACTGCATCAATTATAGATTCAAGGGGAGCAAACAGTTTACTTTATCTGAAGAATTGCCCCCTGAAGGTTGAATGGCTGAAAGATTATCACCGTGCTCAACAATTGATCCTGTGAAGGCCTGCTCAAAGAAAGAGTCAATATACTAAGATCAGGTGCGGATTTGAGCGGTCCAGATTTATATCAAACAGATTACACGAGAAATACCGTTCGTCCACTTGAAATTATCTTTCGGTCACGAGATGGAGCAAGGTCTGAATATTCCTGTAGATAAAGTAGGGACCTCAACTCATAACATTCATACATTCAAATAACAAAATACAATAATTGAAACATCAGGTAACAGCTACATCCCAAGCCCCCAGATATGGTGGTTCATTTGAGTTCACAATCACTAGCTTCAGATGAATATAAATATGTTTTCTTCTACATACCACTGGCCCAAATATAAATGATAAATGCTGCCTATGCCTAATATTAGATCCGAGCATACTGTCTCTACATTGTACGTAATACATGTCTGAACTCTACTTGATCCATATTGATCATCCTGATCATGATCAGCTGCCACCCACCAGGTTCACGCTAGTTCCTTTCAAACCAGTGTCTAAATCATTATGAGACACACCCCCCCCCCCCCCCCCTCCTCCAAATTTTCATTTTCAATAATGTTAGCGTAGAAGTTGACTAAAGGAAACCTCTCTGGAAGGCTTATGCAGGCAGAAGTTCAGTAAGAAGTGAGACCATCAGTACCTTGAGCTCTGGAGCAGAGAATTTTGGATCCAATGGCATGGGAGACTTTGATGAACTAACCATATGTTTGTCACCTTGAAAAGAAACAGCTGCAATAGAAAATTTGGGTTAAACATGATAAGCATGGTATCTAATTCTACACAATTTAAGCAACATGAGACACTAAGGCAATCCAGTATCTTCAGTGATAAATGGCAACTATACTACAAGTTGGCCATCTTCAACAGTAGAATAGAACTAACCTTTCTTGGGAACCCGAACTTCAGAGTTTATTATCTGCAAAATATAAAGAAATACAGCCATAATGGAGATGCACTGGTAACAGGTTCACAAATTTCATTCAGGGACAAATTTGAGGGCACTCGAAGGATAAACAACTTACAGAAGTTTGGCCAGAAAATACTGGATGAGATGTGTGGCCTGATGATGTATGGGAAACACTTTTCAGCATTTCCTCTCTTCCAGTCTTCTTCAGCGCACTCTTCAGCTAACAGTCCGAGCGTCAACATGAATAATTACACGAAAACCTATCCGGCAATGGAATTAGGATTGACATGATATAAAGCAGAAAAATACCTGGGTATTCCCATGACTCTTATCATTACCATCACTCCCAGAAAAGGAAGCACCAAGACCAGAACTGATCTGCATATTGTTTTCAATTAAAGCATCTCGTGATTCCTCAATTTCCTCACAGTCCTCACTTGTTCCAGCACCTTCATCATCTTCCTCGTCGTCATCATCGTCATCGTCGTCTTCTTCTTCTTCTTCAGAAGTAGTTCCAGCTTCCGTTTCTTCCATTTCAAGTGCCTCTAACCTTGCCATAATTCGAGCATGTTCCCTATCTTTATCTGGCAAGCCCCCAGCTGACATTGAAGCCTCTGAAGTAGACAAGTAGAAAAGGCTGTCATTCAAATGTAGTATACCCAATTTTATTGCCAAAGACTTATTACAAGCTTTGGAGCACCAAGATGATAACAAAATCACCAGAGCAACTGTTACACTATCATGCCCAAATCCTATTAAAAAAGTGCAAGATACAACCTTAACCCATTGGAACAACAGTTGCTTGTGGATGAAAATATAGACAAATCCATGATGCAGCAAAGATTATTTAAAATTTGGTCAAATCAGGATTATTCAGCGAGAATATTCTACCATGTGTAGGACTTACAAGAGAGCAAGGATAGACATAATGGGGAAATATGTATGAAAAACCAATATAATAAGTCAAAAAGGTAAATATATCATGAAGAAAACAAATGTGTAAATTTTTATAGCCCATCAGCTAAGGCAAATCCAAGTGGTTACCTGATTCCACTACATTGTTCTCCATGTCTTCGTCATATTCCTCCCTAATTTCAACAAGACCCTCCTGCCCAGATAAACATCAATAAGTAGCTCAGTAAAATATCAGGTCTATATTGTTATAGCCCAATTCAGTAAGTATAGCTAAGCCATACTGGCAAGTAGCATTGCTGGATAAAAAACAGCAGCATATTTCAAGGGTGTGGTTTGGCATATCAGCCAAACTAGCAAGTGGCATCAAGCTTTCAATCTAAAGAAGGATAAGGTGCAAGCTTAGGCTGCAACAACTGCAATTTGATGAGGCCGTATGTCAGATGATGAATGAAGGTTCAGTTATAGTTCACCAGCCATTTCCTCTCTTTCTCTTTACCAATACCTCAAAGAAATTGATATTGTGGATACCTTTACCAATTAAAATACAAGTTTACCACTTCCCATGTGTACAAAATAGATAAAAGGAAAGGATCCTTACAGAAGCCTCGGTAGCAGTAGACTCAAAGAATTTTGCCTCAGCCTCAAGGTCAGATATAGTTGCCTTCATCGCTTCGACTTGGGCTTCCAGTTCAAGCCCCCTCCTGTGCAGTATCTCAGTTGTCTGCTTAGCAGACCTCTCTGCATAGTAGCCCTCACCTAGAAGCACCTAAGAATGCAAAACACACACATATGCATTGATAGGCTCACGTAGACTGAAAATAAAATTAAAATCTTCCTGAGTAGAAACTGTACCAAGAGCTCATTTGTGTGGATTAAACGCCCCGGGAAAAATGCAGCGCCACCAAATGGAACCTGCAATGAGTAGTGTTTCAGTCTTGTTGGGATATAGAACATATATGATTTTATTTTATTTTTACTTTGTATGACCCATCTAATTCCATTCCGCGTTCCATACCAGCCACATAAAGCACTTTGCTCATATTCCAAAAATCAAGTATGAGAATCAAACTCTATTCAGATTCTATCAGTTTCATAGCTTATTATTCATCAATCATGTGTGGCCAACAGTCGCACAGCAGACTTGTAAGTTGTAACATGCAGTTAGAGGTTTTTCAGAGTTATAAAGCCCTACCCCAATTATAAAATTGAGAAATCCATTGCAGCAAGTATGCTACCCAATGTACTTGTAGACGAGGATACAGAGTGCTTATTTAGAGAGACAGGGACGGACCATGATTTCGTGGGAGACTTCGTCGGGGAGCCTTTTGACAAGGGAGACGAGGGCGGCGTTGTCAGCAACGAAGCCCTGGAGCCGCCCGAGCTCGGCTTGGCGATCGGATATGGCCTCAGCCACCCTCGCCACTGCCCGCTTGGTCTCGTCGGGTGAGAAGACGGAGCCTAGCGGCGTTGCCGTCCCCTTCCTCGGCGCAGCCATCGCCCTCCGCTTACGCACCTCCCAACCAAAAATCGAAGCCCGGCTTGGAAACTCAGTACGCGGAACCCTCGTGCGGCTCGGCACCTTCGACAAACCGGAGAGCCGCCGCGCTCGCCCTCCTCAGTGCTCAACTCGCCTGCCGAGCGCGCGCGAGAGACGTTTCTCCCACCGCGGTAGAGGCCTAGGCCAGCGATAAGGAAGGTGGTGGATTCAACCAAACAGTGGCGAGGGCTCCGCCGATTCGATGGAGGTTGTGGAGTGTAGGCGCTGCCGGCGACCGAACCGCGAGACAGAAAGAGCTCGGCGGCGGCGGCGAGGTGGCGCAGTGGGGAAGGGGGAAAGGTGTGCGGCGAGCACTTGAGCGGCCCATGCCACCAAGCGGATTGGGCCAGTTATAAGAAACAAATGAGCAAGCCCATGCCCTCAATCGGATTGGGCTAGTTATAGGAAACAAATGAGCAGGCCAGTAAATTTCACGATGGGCTGAAAAGTGGAACAGGGCAGCCCATGTGACCCTTCTTTGTTGACACGTGTCGTGCTAGTGCGTCGCTGTGTCCTCTAGAAGTCAGAAGACGAGCGTGTTCACTGTTAGGTAGGGCGTAGGGGTAGCCTTTGGACTGCACGTATAAACAGCAGCTTCTGCATAGAGGGACCAGAACACAGGTAGTACCAAATTTTGTGTGAACAAGTAGTTCGTGCAGTACTCGTGTAAGTGCGGATCGTTGATGCAGCTGGATCCCTCGTTCTGATCCCCTTTTGGGGGCGATTGGGACGTGCAACTGCTGGATCGGCGTGTGGGAGTGAAACAATACCTCGTTTTGATGTGATTGGGTACTTCGGCTCTATCCTGAGTGGAGTAGAACATTCACCAGGTATTTTTTGGATTCGAGGGATTTTTTGTTTTTCCGAATCCTACATTGTTCTTTATGAAATTGAACTGTTTTCTCGAATTCCTGTCCGACTCTTGTGAAATTTCTGTATTGAAGGGTCAAGGGAGGCTCGGCTCTCCAGTCTTCACACCCCCCCCCTGAAGAAACCCCCCCCCCCCCCAAAAGAAAAAGAAATCGAAGAAAACTCGCCGGCGGCTCCTGCCCTCTCGCCCCCGCCCCAAACATCAACGCGATCCGGCCATCGGGAGCGGCCAGTAGATCGGCGAGCTTGGATCCCCATTCCCGTCGTCGCCAGTGGCCGTGCTGCCTAACATTTCTTCCAGGTAACATCTGCAGCGCTTTGACTGGTTGTATTATCCCTTTCCGCCTTTCGATTTGTCTCGCCGTCTGACCATTCATTTTCTATATTTCTTAACTGAGCTTTTGGATGATTCTTCCCTACGCCACTGCCAAAAATTCTTCACGTTCGTCTCAATGTCCTCGCTAGATTTTACTTCCATTCACTTACTTAGCTGTGCTTTTTGTATGGTGCTGCTCTACATTACTGCCAAGAAATTGTTCACGTTGTGCTCCATGACTTACCGTCTAGATTCAGAACGTGTTCGGCAGGAGGTTTTGCAGCGGCAGCTGCAGCAGCTACAGTGTTCTGCAGTTATTTTTCTGCAGCAGCTACAGTATTTTCAGCAGCAGCTACAGTGGTCGCAGTTATTTTTCTGCAGCCGCAGCTGCAGCTGCAGCGCAGCGAACAGGCTGAGTTTCGATATGATCATCAGCTTCTTACATCAGCAGGATGGTCTGAAAACATATACTCTGCGGATCAACTGAATCATCCATTTCAAACTGCGTGATTGACTTTTGGAATATATCACACTGCAATCCGGTTGCTCATTCCATCTTCCGACCGTCGTCATCGATGCTTATGCCGGCGTAAAGCCATGTTTACTGTTTACACCTTCTAGGCGCACCAGCTTATGCAATCTTGTGCACCCCCAGGCGAGCAAACTATGGTACTAAATAGTTTATTACAACACGTGTGCAGATCTGTATGTAATTGTGTGCTCCATGCACCTTTTCCTAATGATGGTGATCGGTCCATTTGTTTACAAATATCGATATCGTTTCAGACCCTGGTGGCCTGCCAGTTGGAGCCCTGCTAGGCAACGGGGACACCTTCTCCATAGCGTTACAACAGGCTTCCATTTACCTCTGTCCTGTTCTATCTCCACCGCTTATTTGCTCAACCTGTTGTTATGCTTGCTGAACCGTGACAAGTCCCTGATTCACTTACCATTCCTGCCCCTTTTTCAAGGTAATTGCTTTGTCCCATTTACTTTCGATATCATACACTGTATACAATTTAAATATATAGAGGCGCACTATTCACTCTGTTTGTACTTGCAGTTCAAGGCATCCATACTCGATTTCTCTACGGCTGGACACAACTATCAAAATCCGTGGTTTCAAATATATAATTAGAAACTGGTGATTTGGGTATCTTCTCACGATAGGACCATTTGTTTGTGCTTCGTAGTAGGGCCTACATTCTTCAAGTTCGCATTGACGTATCTTAATAAAGAAGTTTGTTTACCTTTCCAAATTACAGCATCTTTCAGTTAACTGAGCTACCTAATAAGAACCTTTGGTCTCTTTGGTCACAATTTGATCACATTTGCACACTAAAATCGTCTTAATCCTTCATCAGTTCAATCAATGAGTTCTTAAGTCAATGGTCCATCATGCATTTTCTGTTATTTTCTTTCCTTTTTGAAAGATCTGGCAATTGCTGACTTTTGCATAGGTAGCAAATTACATGAAATGTGTGAGTGGCGCGCCTGGGAGTCTTAGATCTCACTGAACCTAGAATTGCCCATGTTTCCCAACAAGACAAGGCAATTAAAAATTAATAAAAGCGGACCATTATTGTTAAAAAGAAAACCAACTGGACCTTTTTTTTCTTGAGCGCACAGGAGAATTGTGTGTCATTATATGAAGAAGAAGAATAGGAGTCCAAATGACAGTTTACATGTGCTATCTAGATGCCGCCAAAACCAACTGAACCTAAGAAGTGCATTTCCCATTTCATCCTATGATGCGTCCACTGATTCTAGTATTAAGCTTACCGTTGATTAACATGGTAACGTAGGATATTCTATTAAGCCAAAGCAGTCATCTCAAGCGTCAGTCACAGTTAGCTGTATAGGTTTACAGCTGACAGCAGCATTTAACCTGGCTGCTTTAGAAACATTTATGTGCATGATCTTATGTCTCTATATCCTTCACGATACATAACTTAAACAAGTTACGCCCAAAAAACATTTTTGTTCATTACATTTATGTTGCATTTTATTTCACTAGAGTACCTGGTGGTAATCTTTTCTTTTCTCATCGTCATCTCCAGCCTGCAGCGCCTGTATCTACTTTGATCGTGAAGTTCTGCAATTTCAGGTACCCAAGCTACCATACAGCCAGGAGCCATTACCGCTTACTGCAAGTGACACCAATAAGGGTTAATATGACCGAGAAATTGGTGAGTGCTTCGACGGGAGTGATCAACTCACTCCTGGAAAGCTTGGAAGCATCATGGGGGAAGAGTATACCAAGATCAAAGGTTTGAGGAAGCAGGTAGCCAGAGTATTATCACTATATATATCCTCTGGTTTAATTTTTTTCTATGTATTAATCACTCCTAATTCTTGAACCCAACCGTGCAGGCTCAGTTCCTCCATGACGAGCTCAGCAGCATGGGTGCTCTTCTTGAAGATCTTGCGGATAAGGAAGGGCTAGATAACCAAACCAAGCAATGGAGGAACAAAGTGACGAAAATATCCTGTGACATCGAGGACTGCCTGGACGATTTTATGCACCGTGTTGGTGCTCCCCATGAAAGTAAAGGATTGATGCATCTTATAAAGACACTAAGGGCGCGCCATCAGCTAGCCAACCAGATTCAAGAACTCAAGGCACGTGTGCAAGAGGCCAGTGCAGGGCACATGAGGTACAAACTAGATGAGTGCATGTCTAGATCTGCTAACGTTTTTATCGACCCTCGGATTACTGCATTGTATGCGGGAACATCAAGCCTTGTTGGTATCAATGGTCCGAAAGAAGAGGTTATCAAGTTGTTGATAAAGGTTGGTATCCCCTTTGTTTTTCCTGATACATTGTGACAGTTCTTCGTAATACAGCTAAGAAATTTGCCTGCTTGTCTTTTAATTGGTTCGATAAGGTGGAGGAGGATGCGTCAATGCAAGAGCTAAGGGTGGTATCAATTGTTGGATTTGGAGGTCTAGGAAAGACTACACTTGCAAATGAGTATACCGCAAACTTGGCAGAGACTTTGATTTTAAGGCTTTTATATCGGTATCTCAAAGACCAGATGTCATGAGACTTCTCAAGATCTTGCTTTCGAAGGTTGCAGAGAAAGATATTGCTTGTAATTATGAGCTTCCGGATATCATAGACAACATTAAAAAGCATCTACAAGGAAAATGGTACTTTCTAATTGCTTAAGGTATCGACATGGTGTTTACTCTATATTTGAGCTAATGAGGTTTATTTGTACTTGTGTTTCTTAACAAATCTGTGCCATGCAAAATATGACTTGATTGAATCTTTATTGTTTTACGTACCATGAAATAAATTCCAACAGGCGATAGTATGATGTTTATGCACTCGATATATTTTATTGAACTTTAATCATAGCCTAGAGATTTTATAAAGGTGGTAATACTGAAAAAAGTAAACGTTTCGCGTACTGGTGATATAGTATCTGGTAAGAGTTTGATAGGCTTACTAGTGTTACATTGCTAGGCTAGAAGGCACGGTTGAAGTTAGCCAAATTTGGCTCGCCATGAAACAAAATTAGTCATTAGACGTGTAACATGAAAAAGAAATAACAGGGTTCAATTGCGTAGACAAAAGCTCTGCTCATAGGTGTAAGAGAAAATCATAGTCATTGCTGCTATTTTATTATCGATAATTGTGATGGTAGCAATGTAGTAGTAAAAGTCAGTATATAAAGTGGTATCTTTACTTTATGTGTCAGTGTATTAAATTTAAACGAATCTGCACAGGTATTTGATTGTTGTTGATGATTTGTGGGACACATCACCATGGGAAATTATAAAATGTGCTTTTCCTGAGGATCACTGTGGTAGTAGAGTGTTGACAACTACACGAATCAACAGTGTTGCTGTGACCTGTTGTAATTATCAGCAGCAATTTGTGTACGGGATGAAGCCTCTTGACTATCATAATTCAAGGCAGTTGTTTTTTCGTAGATTGTTTGGCACAGAAAATACATGTCCTCAGCAACTTCAAGAACTTTCTGATAAAATTCTGCAACGATGTGGTGGCATGCCATTAGTGATCATCAGCATAGCCAGCCTTTTGGCTTGTCAGCCTACCACATCAATAGATCAGTGGAAATATATCCTTGATTCTTTGTGCCATGATTTGGGGTCAAATCCAACTTTGGACGGGGTGAGGAACATACTAAAGCTCAGTTATACTCACCTCCCTCGGAATCTCAAGACCTGTTTGCTATATATCGGTATGTATCCAGAGGATCATGATATTGATAGGAATGATTTAGTCATGCAGTGGATAGCTGAAGGTTTTGTTAGTGAATTAGGTGGGAGAGGCGCAATTGAAGTTGCGGGGAGCTATTTCAACGAGCTTGTGAATAGGAGCTTAATTTTACGACTGTCTGATGACACTCCCTGGAAGTCTATCCATTATAAAGTGCATGATATGGTTTTGAATCTAATTCTGTTCATATCAACAGAAGAGAATTTCATGTGTGTATCACATAACCCACAGAGAATCACAGCAGGACTTCAGGGCAAGACTCGTCGACTCTCCCTTGAGTGTAAGCGTACTAAAAACGAGGTTTAAGGCTCGAGGGTAAGCTGACTATCGATCTTGATTGTCCTCAAAACTCGACCAATAGTCCGTGACCAAAAAGGAATCGAGAGGGTCATATGACTTGGTCGGTTAAAGAAAAGCCCTTTGCACATACTTCTGCATTGAAGGGGCTTCATTGACTTGATGTTTAGAGTTAACCAGGCACATGTATTCATGATCATTGCATTTCACAAGGTTGATTTGCTGGACTTGTATTCCATTTTTGCTCTGAGAGTGGCTCAAGACATTATTTCATAGCAACACTGATACTTTTATTGCTCACAGACAGGATTACACCTTAGTACAACTTAGATTATCTAGATTACGACTCTTTACAAGTACTACCATTAATCCTTGTGATAAGCTGCCATAATTGAAAGTGACAACATTCTTCCAAGCCATCCTTCATGAGGGACTTATTTTGGATATCTTGGCACAAGTTACATGTTTGCATACTCCATGCTTTGTCGTCTTCAGGATTGTAATCTTTTGGCACTAGTTATTGCCATCTTTATTTCCTTGCTCGAGGAGTTCAGGGCAATTCGCTATGAAATGCCCATGCTTTCGGCAGGCAAAGCATGTCCGACTGACTGGTGGTACCCTTCTGTTGGCTATGGGTGGCAGATTTGCACTGCTTGAGCCTTCATGCATATCAGTCAGTTGGTGAAAGGTATGTCCTTTTGCTGTGATCAGGGGCTTCTTGAGCTTTCCAGACATATCTTGACCAGATCCTGGTATGACGTTCTTTCTCTTCTTGTTGCATCTCTCATTGGTGGCTCTTGGCTGCAACAGCTTTGCGAGATCGTCGATCTCTTCATTGATCTCCTTTACTGACTCCTTCAGATTAGTCAACTTTGCAAGTACCCTTTCGAGGGCAGGAGGTGGCAGGTACGTGCCATCCATGTTATCCCAAGCTTCTTGCTCTTGACGCTCTGGCTGTACCGCAGATTGAACCTGTGCAGGTGGTACTGGGACTTGAGGTACTTCATGCTTCATGTGGGTAACCGTAGCTCTTGCTTCATTGAATTCATGGTAGGGGCAATTGGCAATCTTGTGTCCAGGGTTACGGCAATAGAAGCATGTTCTTGGTGGTTTGGTGCTTTTAGCGACCTTGACATTGCTCTGCTTAGGAACCATATCTGGTGCACGGTAAACCTGGTACAAGTTGCCTTCCACTTCTACGGTCACATAGTCCTCATTGTCCATTGGGTTGAACATTCCTGTGCACAAACGTTTCCAGATCAGATACTTCTTCTTGTTGGAGAGAAGGAAGCAAGGGTTTTTTTTTTAAGAGGGGAAAAGTTATTATGAAGAAGTTTTGCAACTAGTTTTGAAAATAGTCATTTTTGCGCGTAACAAGTTCTAGGTTTTCGTTCTACAGTCAAGTATTGCTCTGATACCACTCTGTCATACCCCATTTCTGGAATATGTTGTGCATCCTGTATCAGTCCCTGGATCAGTAGCTGATACGCACAAGAACACAGATATGATAATTAAAAGCATACTTCGAATTGGTAAATAAGCATAATACCTGATATAGGACCCTTAGTGGCGGTACGACAAGGAAATATCCAAGTCCAACCAACCAGCTAACGGTGAAGCAGACAGCGGAAACCTTGGCCCAAAGCCACAAGCACACTTGAGAGGCAGAACCGAAAACCCAAACGTCGTCGTCTTCTACGAAGTCTTCTCCTACTAAACCAACAATCGCAAACGCGTGAGTACATAAGGTACTCAGCAAGCCCTACACTACACAAGGGTGTATATACATGCATACTTGGTCTTAGCAAGGAGGATGCTATTTGGTTTATTTGCAGCAAAGCAAGCTTTATGCAGGGTTCACTAAAGCAAGACAAGGATTCATAGATGAAAACGGGGAAGTTAATTGTCATTATTTTAGTTGGTTGGCCCTGGGGGAGTATGGAACCTTTCCGCCAGTTCCCAAATTTTAAGTTGGGCCTTCTGACCTCAGGGATCATACCGACCCGGCACACTTGCCATCACTTCCAAAACACGGGTTGACTACAACCCACTCACACGCCAAGGAAAGAGAGAAGTGGCTAATCCATACGTGCGCAACAATAATGTGTCATATGCCGTGACAACGTCCATCCGGATGAATTTTACACTCTGCAGAGGTTGTATATCTTTTCCCACGAGCTATGCACCATTTGCAAGGGGGTACATAACGCCTAGTCCATATCCTCCGAGTAGTCTCACAATTCCACCACGAAATCATACTCAGGGGCTTGTGACATGAAAGGTCACACACTGGCACTGTACACCTGTAAAAAGGGTACGTCATGCTCCTGTAACAAATAGCAGGATCCTGTAACATATACCAGGACGGGCGGCACTCCCGTAACCTAGAGCGCGTTCCGCGAGCCGGAGCATAGGTACGTTTCCTATGTTCTTTTCCTGAGCTTTCGTTGCCTCGACCGGCCTCCAGATGGCATTTGCAAGAGTACCAGGAAGATAGGGTAGGTCCTTCCCATAGGGGTTCCGTGGTTGTACGGGAATCATTATGTTTACGGGCGTCAGAACCGGTCCTTATATGGCCGGGCAAGCACCATATCCCACACTAGGGGCCGATAACACCAACATCCATTCACTAGTGGCCTTGCCCGCAATCCAACCCATCCCATCATCACCGCCACCATCAACATCATCACCTAACACAGTTGTGCTACTCCCAAACCCTTTATATATCACACACACCACCAAACTCATTTAACACAGTTGTAAACATATATGTGTGTAGAGTGTAGCAATGTAGAGACATTGCAGGGGTCCTAAGCATTCTAGTAGCAAGGTAAAAGTGCCATCATAGAAATGATGGAACTATCCTAGGGTTATCAAGGTGACAGGTAAGCAAAGGGATAAACAAGGATTTAGATATTAACGTCTAGGTAACAGACATCAATATCAATAAGCAAGTAGGTCCATAGCTACACAATCAGTAAAATAGCAAGTAATGCATAATACTAGAGTAGGCTTTATAGGTGCATTGCGAAAACAGTAGGTTCAATCATGATCAAGGAGATGTAGAGCTTGCCTTCACTAATTAGTCTTCTTCTTCACATCCTCGTAATCCGAGTCCTCAGATCCCTCCTAGAAGCTCGTATCTTCTGACTCTTATGTCGAGGTTGATGTGTTCAGTCATTCGTCGAAGCTCGTCCTTGAAGCTTGGGTCTTCTGAATCTTCTTTGAATTCTTCTAGCTCTTCCTCGAATCTCACGTAAGCTAGCGCATAGACAAACACCGTATAAATCAACTACCGCAAAAGAAAGAAAGGTCGAGAAGAACCAAATAAGATCCAATTAACTCCAAAAGAACCGATAGAACACCGAGAGAAGACAAAGGGCACAATTTATGCATGATGCATTAGGTTTTACTTTAGGAAGATCTTATTATCTTAATAGAGGCTATTAGGGGTGATGCATCGAGCACTAGGGCTTTTGATGTGAAGGTGGGATGCTAAACCATGATAAGGGCATGCGTGCATGTAGGTGAAAAGGGCGCGTGTATGTGTTTTTCGTACACTTGCAACACTAAGTCTTCATATAGGTCGTAACCTATATAAAGGCTCATGCAACAAGCGTACCAGTGCAAAGTGTGTCACCTTAATTACCTATTTATGTTAGGGTATTAACTAATGGTGATTAACTATTAATTACTTACTATATTGATTAATTACTAAGATTAAGCTATTAATTATTTGCCATGAGCTAAGCGCATGACAAGGGTACGTGTACGTGATTATGCATGACATGAGTGCACGGTTGCAAATAAAAGACAAGGATCAATTTATTAAGATCAACCAGCAATTAAATAACGATGAAATAATAAATCCAATAACCTCCAATGAAGGACCACATAAATACGAGAACAGTAATAAATACCAAAGCTTGGTAAGGATCGGTGGTAAACAATAGGTTAAGGTCGATTGAGCGAGGGTTGAGATAGGTTAGACTTGTAGCTGAGTCACGATAAAAGATATTAGGTTTTGGTGTGAAATGATACAACAAGATTGTTTACACTCGCGCTAGGAGGTGAATGAGCATTGGTGGCAAGCGATAACGACGCCACAGGATTTGCCGGCATGGTATTTAGGGTACTAGATTTCGGAGCGATACATCACGAAGATTGGGTAGGTGTATTGTTAGCGAGTGAAGGTGTACGGGTGACATACCAGGTTAAGGCGCACAGCTTGGTGGAGCGCGTCGAAGGGGAAAGGAGGAGGGGCACGCTTCTGCGACGGCGAGAGAGGACGACGGAAGAGGTCGCCGGAGTTGGAGAGAGAAAGAAAAAGGGGAAGCGCTCTCGAGCGAGGGGGAGTGGGGAAGGGAGAGGAGAGCTTGTGCGCGCTGGCGAAGCAAGTAGAGGAGGAGCTCGAGGCTGTTTTATAGGCGGAGGAGAGGAAGCTTCAAGGGGAAGGGATCTCGCCGGAGTTAAATGCGGAGCGCGGAACGCGGCGCGCGGCGCGGTACGGCTGCGCGGCGGTTGGCTGGACGGCGCGGTGCGTGGGGTCGGCGCAGGCACGGCGACGCCGTGGTTGGCCGGGTGGCGCGCACGCGCGTACGGCGGCGTGGACCGGCGGTCCGAAGGCGGCGGCTGCGCCATTGTCCGTCGGGCGGAAGGAGGAAGGAGGAGGTGGAGACGGGCCGGATTGGGCTGAACCGCGGTGGGCTTCTGCTGGACTGGGAGAAAGGGAAGCGGCCCACTACAAGGTTTTTCAGAAAAAGAAGAAGAGGAAGAGGAGTTGGGCTGGGCCGGCTGAGGGGGAAAGGAGGATGAGGCCCGAGAAGGTTTAGGAGAAAAGAAAAGGTTTGTTCTTTTCTGGAATTAAGTGGGAACTCAAATTTGAATGCAAATTCAAATTTGACTGGAAATGAAAGCCAGGCAAAAACTCAAAATAAACTTAGGAACTCAAAAATGCACATGGTTTATTTTGGTGCAGGTTTAAATTCAAAGTTTTCAAATTTGAGGTGAATTTGCTAGAGTTTAACATACAATTATTTTAGTTTGTTGTAAATTCAAAAGTTCAAACTTTTAGTGAATTTTAAATGAAAGCAAACACTTGAGCACAAGTTTTTAATATTTAGAAAATATCATCTTCTAACTAGGTTTGAATTTATTTAGTGTATTTTGTTTTGAAAATTCGTGGCAAGGTAAGAGTTAGACAAAAATTTAAATTTGGAGCGATTTTTATTCCTTTTTAAAATGCTTTGAAATTTGGGGTGTTACAAAACATTACTGCACATTATGCTGCATTAGAGCTAGCAAATGTTAATATGTCTTGCCGTTTTGGTAAAGGAGGTAGGAGGTCACAACTAATTGATCAGACATGTATCCTAGTTGCACGGCAGGCGGCCGAGCTGCCTTTGGTCTCAGAAGGTTATGCATACAAGGACTGTTGAGGATGAAAGAGCTCCAGGTGGCCTGATAAATCTTGGCTACTCATCTGTACATATCGACTGCAGCTTCTAGTGGTGGCCATTTCATTTGCATTGCCGCAGTCATGCTGAGACATGCTTTATTCATCAGTCCTATTGTGGTATTGTCTGAAGTTTGAACAAACGGCGATGTACATGTGAAGTTAACATCCACCTTGAACATTTTTTTTGTGCTGTTCGAATCGATGAAGCTAGCATAGGGTAGCAGAGTGGCTGCTCCCTGTACATAGAAATGAAATGAAAACTCATTGATCATCGTATGCAGAGGAAGGGGCTCCGTGGTCCTACGTCGTGCGTGCATGATGAATTGTTTAGCTATAATACAGAGCGCCACTTCTCTCCAGATGCCAGCGTCTAATAACCGGAGGAAAAAAAATACCAATCAGATCAAGCAATCTCTCATTTCTTGTGCACCCATTATAGCTCCTCAAATTTTTGTAGCCACTTTATTTGTTCACGTGATTAGGAATGCTAGTAGAAACAAAGTTGTGTAAAACTGATCGAATAAAACAAGGAGGCTATCAACTGAACAACATCTTGCTGTTTTTCATTGACTGGACTGGACTGCTTTCATGTGAAAATACATAAGTTAATCTGGGCTGAAAGAACATACTCTGAACGGGGCACAGAGCATGCTTGGAGCAAATCAAGTAGTAGTACGTAGTAACAGATAATTAAGTAACCAACAAAAATAACAAAGTAAAGTTACATCTCAATTGCTTTGCCTACCAGTCCCCCTTGCAATTTGCCACTACCCTTGTTACTTGCTTCCTTGCCTAGGTCCTTGTTGGCTTTCATAAAGCAGAAGCATGAGCAGCAAGGGCACTGGAACAAGAGCTTCATACCTTTTAGAAGCTGCTGACTGCTGTGTCGATGATCTTGATCTGTGTGTACGTGGCTTAGAGTTAGAATCACCCTGGCTCCTCCTCGGTCCTCAGGGGACTCACAACTCTGAAGAAATGTTTCGATCTGGCTCATCAGCATCAACCCAGGCTTGGATTTCTTTATAAATGGATGCAAAGAGGGCTGGTTTCCTAGAGTCGTCCGATTTGTAAGTGAGAGATGGGCCAGTCACAGAAAGACTAGCCTGTAGGCTTATAGCTACATAGACCATCGATGCACACTCGTCCATTCGTTATATTCTCTTTTCATCTGCAGACTGTTTTGTAACAGCGGAGCTGCCTAGCCATCCTCGAATTAAAATTAACGAGTGGCAAATGTTAAGCCAAATCAGTGTAATAAACCCACTATTTTGCAGCCGTTTATACACATTTACTCCTACAGGTCAATCAGTATGCATTATGCTCCATTAGTGCTACCGATCTTATTTTTGCCGTTTTGGTAAGCAAAGCGCGGGAGATGAGCTACTAATTGATCGATCAGACATGTGTCCTAGTTGCACGGCAGACAGCTGCGCTGTCGTTGGTCAGAAGATTATGCATAAATGGACTGTGGAGGGTGACAGCCCAGGTGCCCTGGTAGATGCCGGTTAGTCATCTGTACATATCGACTGCAGCAGCTTCTGTCGGTGGCTATTCATTCTGTCTACATTTGCTGCGTTATGCAGTGCAAGTGTGCAAATGCAATTAGCATGAAGTTAACTCGGGGCATCAAGTTAGGCTAACAATATCGATATAAGCAGGGCAGGTTTTCAGATCAAGGACAGGATGGTTCTAAATCAACATTTCCCCTGCTGCCTGAATTGATTGAGCCGGCATACAGTAGCCCAGGCGGCCTGATAGATCTTGGCTACCATTTGTAGAGTATGCGGGTAGGGGCAGGCGGACATGGAGGCCAGCTCCATGGTCCTGCAGCGCGGTGCATGCATGATGAACGGTCAGCTAGCTAGGTGATGTAGTGGTCATGCATGTGATTTGATGCGTCTGATGGGGCGCGCCAACAACCACCGCCGTCTGATAGATCGATTCGTGGGGAGAGAAGAAAGTGTGGTGCTATGCACGCGTGATTTACCGGGTGTTGGTTAAAGTCGGGTGGACAATGCGTGATTAGATTAGAGTGGCCGATGGATTGGATTGAGGCATGTGATGGATCATGCGTGCAGCACTGCGCACGTGGCTAGCTTGGCTTGCCCCTTGCCGTTGGCAGCACCTGCCGTGCATAAACGCCAGTACATTTCTCCCAGCCGATGCAAGCAAGCAAAGAATCTGCAACCACAGCCAACCTCAAGGCCGCCGGATATAAAATTAACTGGATTGTTTGAAACATATGCACGACTTGGATCGTGTTGAATTATTGTGAAGTTTGGGGATAAATATATTTGATCCGGCGAACTGGCCATTGGTCATGCACTTGAATGAACATATAGTATTACAGGTTCACATGTTTTTGTATCTGATTGTACTACTCAGAAACGAATGTTTGCGTAGCCTAAACAAGAAGAATATATTCATATAAAAGGATCTGATACGTAATTAAAATAATTAACTCCATCGTGGCCATATAAGCATACATGTGCTGCTCCTCGGTAAGCAACAATCGCTGTACTAATAAAGCAATGTATCTGTGTAGTATAGTGTCAAGCACTCAAGTTAGCTAGGCTTGTTGATCTGATCTCTGTGGTCATTATCGTGCTACACGGCTCAAGCTATAACAAGAGCTGTTCATCCTCTCACGTGCCCAAAAAAAAGTCCTGAGAGTGGAGACTCTGCATTCGTTTGGAATTTCCATCAATCTCCACCGTTCGTACCCCAGATCAGCGGCTGTCAACTGATGTGTCGGCACCGTTTCATACATAATTATTCTTTCCTTTTGCTTGTGTCGGCCAGTGGACAACGGTGATTACTGATGATTGACATCGCCATAGGCCCATATGCCTATACCTTCAAGCATGCGAACGGCCTCATTTTCAACTGCATTGTCAACGTACATATGGTACATGAGAACGATGATGATGCAAGACGTGAAACCTACACTTGTTTCTTCACACAGGTATCGTTACCTTGACAATCATAGTCCATCATCAGAGGGACCAATTGGAGTGGATGCTAAGCCAATCCACATTGCTGGAATTGGAACAGGATTTTTAATTGTTTAAAACCATCCAGCTGCATTTTTAGAGAGGATGATCGCAGCAGCAAGTTCGTGTAAAGAGACTCTAATAAGCAAGTCACCGATAAAACCATATTAATGAAGGGCATTTTAGTGAGAGGAACAGGGTAACTGAATTTCTTATGAGCGTACAAGACATGTTTGTACCCACAGATGCTCATAAAAGTTGTGATGAAATTCACACTAATGCACGGTTGATGATATACTAGCATACTACGGATTGGTGAGCCCTGTGTTGAAACCATGGATTCAAGTTTTCCACACTTGAATATTGAAACGATGCTTGAAAAATGCTTCTATCCAACATAATTGTATTTCTGCGCACGGAACTTGATCTGCGATTAGCAAAGGGGAAGGGTACTGGTACAAGCTTCCCAAAAAAAACTTAGCACTGACATCACTCGAAGTACTAACCATACTTTCAGTAGATCCAAACCTGCCATTGAGGGTTAATTAATTTCAGCTCTCAAGCTAATATTCCCCAACCAACCACCTGCATTTGGCTCCCATGATCACGTACGGATCCTCTGCGCCGCCCGTCTATCTGGCCATTGCTGCACATGGCATCTTGCCCATCGATCAGGTTGCTCAACGGCGCAGGAGGAGGACAGAACGGTGGCCCGTGCAACAGGTCCGTGCATGAGATCGAATGCGCGCCAGCACTGCACCGAGAACATCGCTCTCCGCGCGCCCGGGGATGTACAAACCAGAGTGGAATTTTGCTTTTCAGTTTTCTTTTTTGTAACACAGACCCGTCTCTTTCCCTTATTTTAGACATTTTCTTTCTTCTTTCTCTGTCACTCTGTATACCGCTTAATTTTTCTTGTTCTTTTGTGTATGATGAAGTAGTAAATGTATCTGCTAAATATATTATTAAGCTAGAATCGTATAGCTAACATACTCTTGATTTTTCTTAAGTTGTTTAGGTAGGATAACATAAACTGCCAAGTAACAATAGAAGCTAAAATCCAACAGGTAAAATATGCAAGTAGAAGTGCAATTATTTTTGTTATATCAAAATACAAATATATACAGACAAATTTTAGTCACTGATACACTAGGCAATGAGAAGTATAAGCTAGAATCTAAAATTTTGACACCTTGCAACCTGCAGAGGTAACCAACATAAGCAATATCACACTTGGTTTCAATACCACCAACCTATTGAATCATCATGGGTCTTGTTCAAAAGAAGCAAAAGGGATGATCCATTCTGCAATTGGGAAGTTAGTTCGTGAGAATATAAAATTGCCCATAATATTATTATAAAAGAAAAATAGGATAAGGATGCACACCAGTTAAAAACAAAGAAGTCGAGGGGTCAAAGTGTGAAATAACTAAAAACTGAAAACTCCACCGGCGTCGCGAGCGTGTTCTCCCCCACCTCCTTCCCACTCCCTCCCTTCGCCTCGCCATCTCCGCGCCGCGGCCGTCCGTACCACGCCGTCCGACGGCCTAGATCCCGCCGGCGAGTGGCCCCATGGACCGTCTACGGGCGGGGAGCCCCGTCTATGGCCGACAACGCAGCGGCAGCAGCACGGGCTCCTCCTCCCCCGGCGGCGTGTCCCCCTCGCACCACCGCTCCTCTTCCACCTCCTCCGCCGCCTCGGCTGCCGGCCTCTCCAACGTGCGCCGCACGCAGAACGTCGCCGCGCGCGCTGCGGCGGCACGGCTCGCGCAGGTCATGGCCTCGCAGAGTGCCGCCGCGGCCGCCGGCGACGACGACGAGGAGGATGACTATGCTGCCGACCACCCGCCACCGCCCCCCGTGAGGTTCGGAGGCGGACGACCGGCGCACGGAAGCAACGGCGTCTCCCTGCTCGGCCGCACTGCGAGATCTCCCTCCCCTGCGGTATTTTTGCTTCCGGATCTCCCGCTCATCTCGCCCGAGCCTACTTCTCTACTTAAGAATCGGATATTTCGGGATGCTGTTATCAGCTTATTAGTCCAAATTGGTCAAACTGAAGTCAAATTGTGGTCACGAACCAGTCCAGGAGTGGATGAATTTGCAAATGATAGCACTAGTAGTTATAACTTGCTCGTGCTAGCTTATATTTCGTAATGCTGTTAACTAATTTGAACCTGGGGGATTTGGAGAACTGACCAGTGCATAAGAATTCTCTAAGAAAATCCTGATATGCTTAATTTTCTTAGTGCTGGCCTTGGTGCTTCATCTAATTTGATCTCCTCATGTTTTCATTAGTTAGGTCGGAACATTGTAGAACCACCGACGACCGTCCGCTCATCATCAACAGGGAGGCCAGCCGTTGCATCACGACCAACCACCACAGTGGTGCCACCAATCAAAACCAATACGACATCGACATTGCGAACCCCGTCACCTATTCCGCCAGTGACTGTAGAGCCTCCAGTGGATCGCACTCGGCAGAAAAGGTATGCTGTTACATTGCCTGAGACATCCAAATTCCAAAACGTGGTAGACATTTTGAACACTCACAATTATGTTAGTCTATGTTCCTTCTAAAGGATTACATGATTACTGGTATCGGTATCCCACCAAATTGGGCGATGCCGAGTGAATTTTACTACTTGTACCATTCTTTGGAAGAAATACCTCTGATCCATGATATAAGTCGTTTTAGGATTCCTGTTTGTCATTCCTTTTTGAACTTTGACAACAAATACAAAAATGTTACTTAGTTGACAATGGGAGATCGGTATTATTAGATTTATCATGAAAATACTGTCGTATTATATACCTTTTTACTTGAAATATCATATATTCAAAGAAATATCTTGAAGACCGTATTACGGTCCTAGATGAGTTGTATTTCTAAGCTCATGCTATGACCAGCTTACTGCATTATTCTGCTCTTGCTATGGGCTTTGTTTGACTTATCATGGATATTGCATCAATGTAAGCATCATCCCTTATCATATTGCCATGACTTAACCTGGAGAAAACAATGATACGGAGCTTCCAAGCTAATATTTTGAAAGAATTACATTGTTTCATAGAGTGGAAATCACAACACATTTTATGTTCACTTTAGACAGTTCAGCAAAAGACCCTGGTCATTTTATTCCAATAGAATCAAGCTTCGAATCCAGTTGTGAAGTACCGCAATGGTTGTGATGTGACTGAAATCTCACTCTCTCATCTAAATTGTTAACTCATATATTCTGTTAGATTAGCAGATTGATACATCTAACCTAAAGAAAAATAAAAGTTAGAAATGCCTCTTAAGATCCACCACAATTTCACTACCTTTTCTTTATGTGATAATGGGTGCTGCATTGCTTTTGCTACTTATGAAATTGGATTAATCAGTTATCACTTGTCACAACACTAGTCACTTATTATAGGTTGGATTGTCTTTCATACGTTTCCTTTTTCAGAAATAGGGAGGATACATCTATTGACCCTTTTTCTTTAGGTTTGATCCGGGGCTTCTTAACTCGAGAGAATCAGGACTAAAAAGAGAGTCATCCACACTTCAAGATGAGGTGTTCCTTGTTTTCCAAAGAATTGTCATCTATAGCTTAGCTCATGTTCTCATGTAACCAGGAATTCATAAGATTATCATTGAGTTGAGTGCATGTTAACTATGTAAAGACTAATGCAGTACTTTCCTACAGCTTGATATGCTACAAGAGGAGAATGAGAGTGTTCTGGAAAAGGTGAAACAACAATTTTCATTATTCTGTAGTGAAATGTAGTCATTGATTTTATGTGGGTTGTCAGTAAATTACTTATTCCTAATATTTCTTGGCAGTTACGACTTGCTGAAGAAAGATGCGAGGAAGCGGAAGCTAGAGCCAAGGAGCTTGAGAAACAGGTGAGTTAAGGATCAACTAAAGAATATCATTAAGTGCTCTGAATTGGGGTGTGTTTGCTCATTTGTAATATGGATCTGGAGTCTATTACTACAACAACTGAACCACTAAACCAGAACTTTGAATGTTGAAAGAAATTGGTTTTATATGCTCCTGGAAAAATATTGGCATATTATGTTCATGAATTGATGTTCCTTGCTCATAAGCAATATGCATCTTCTGTTTGCAAAGGTCATAAGTTGTTTATATGCAGGTAGCTGCTCTTGGAGATGGAGTATCATTAGAAGCTCGCCTCTTAACCAGGTTTGTTCCATGCGTGACTACACATGTTTCACAAATCTTCATCTGGTCATAGCATAACATGCATTTGGATGCTGACAGGAAGGAAGCAGCACTTAAACAAAGAGAGGTTAGTTACTGTCTTCTGCCTGTAGGGTGTTGGTGTTCTAATGGTTTCAGTTTCACTGTTGGATTTTAAATGTTCATTGTTCACAACAAATAGCTTTTTTTCAGAACTTCAATCCTATTTTTTTACTTTGTCTTCCCTAAGTATATTATGCTCATGCAAGATACTTATTTTGATGTTGCCCGAATGCCGTATGAAAGTGCATGAACTATATTTTAGATGCTGGTATGAAGTCAATGGCCAAACCAAGATCATTAACCAACCATTTTCTCCTATTCGCCAAAAAGAAGGAAGAAGACACCCAACCCTTTTTTCCTATTTGTAATTGTTTGTATTATTCCTTTATCTCAGGCTGCACTAAAAGCGGCAAGGGAATCAAAGGATGGTAGAGAAGAAGTATCAACACTAAAGCATGAACTTGAGGTAAAGATACTTTCTATGAATCTGAATGTGGAAATCTGTGTTGCATATGGCGCTTCATTTGAATCGTATGTTCTGTTAACTTCCCAATTCCCATGTATTGAACAGTCTGCGAAAGAAGAGGTGGCATCAGCAATGGACCAGCTAAAGGAAGCAGAGTCTGAGACGAAGGCTCTCCGATCTATGACACAGAGAATGGTCTTAACCCAGGAAGAAATGGTTAGCCTGATTACTGCTTGATTCTGCTCATTTTATTTGAGCAACATTGGTTTTAATCTATTTGGAACTTAATTTTATGTTAGGAGGAGGTTGTCCTAAAAAGGTGCTGGCTCGCACGCTATTGGGGCTTAGCAGTTCAATATGGTAAGCTTGATGCAAAGATTTTTTTTTTTTTTGGCAGATGCATTATTCATTGTTCTCTCTTGAAAGGAAGTTAGATAGGTTATTGCCGCGGTTCACTTCGTTTGGATAAATTTCTATAGGCTTTCTAGGCTGATGGCTCTTGCAGTCTCTCATTCACAGATACACGATGTGATTGTGGCTTCCATTAAGTAAAAGCCTACTGTAGATGTCTTAGGACAGCGCAATAAGCTATCTAGCTTGTTAAGGCATCGTGTTATGTGATCACTCTGCAATTATTCTGTGTCTGCTAACACCATCCTTTTTCTTTTTAGAGTATTCTGCAGTTATTATGTGTCTCGCTATGCTAATATCATGTTCACACCAAACTTTAGCTAATGAGGCCAGCACTAGTACATAAATCACTTGGCCCCTGTTTAGGTCTGGCAACCCAAAAGGAAATGGACTACCGGACCTGCTAATGACTGACCAATGGTGCTAATGTTTCATGTTTCCCCTTATTCTGAATCTAATGACCGACTAATAAACTTGAAGGTGTGTATCCTGAGATTGCGGTATCAAAACATGAACATTGGTCATCATTAGCTCCTCTTCCTCTCGAGGTTGTTCTATCTGCTGGGCAAAAGGCTAAGGAGGAGCCTCGTAAACAAGGTAAGTCCGAATCTGTATAATGTATAAGTTGCATATCATAATTCATCTCATGCCCAACTAATCATTCTTGAACTTTATGCAAGCAGGCGAGGACGAGGCTCAGAGGAGAAATAAGCTTGTACGAGAAATGAGTGACATAATGGGAGAAGGCAATATAGAGAGCATGCTTTCAGTTGAAATGGGACTGAGAGAACTTTCATCACTGAAGGTGTTAATTTGCTTGTTTTTCTAGTTTTCCCAAAGGAGACATCGCAGTAGCACTTTTACTTGCTCAACCGTAGCGATCAGGTCCTGCATTAAAGAAAACATGAGGGAGGACTTTGCTCCTAATATCCTACAACACCCCCCCCCCCCCCCCCCCCCCCCCCCCCTCCAGTGTTGTTTCTGCCAAAAGCTGAATGGAGATGGTTGAATTTCCCATAGTAGTGGAAAGGTCAAAGTAATCATTTTTTTAAGGGAGGCTACTTGAAAGTTGGACAAACGAGTGAATTACTAAGGAAACACAACGATTCTGTCTTCCTAATCCTGCCATTCAACAATTTATCTTTCACAGGACTTGTATAACCATGTTCTAGCTGGCTTCTGTGGCATTCTAAGTTCTTGTTATTGTCATGTAGGTGGAAGATGCTGTTGTAGTTGCACTCGGCCAACATCGCAGGCCTAGCATAGTTCGGCAGTTCACCTCAGGTTTAAATCATGCCTATAATGTGATTTATTACCACTCCCTCTGTTTTTAAATATATGACACCGTTGACTTTTTCGTTACTTTGACCATTCGTCTTATTCATAAATATTTATGCAAATAGCTAAATGTATAAGTTAATTTTAAAGTGCTTTTGATGATAGATCCAACAATATACATTTCACGCTAAGCAACTAATTATTTTCATATATATTGTTGGTCAAAGTTCAACAAAAAGGTCAACGGCATCATATCATTAAAAATGGAGGGGGTATATTTAATTTGTATCCTGTGTTTGGCTTCAACTTTGTCTAAGTCGTTCTAATGATCTTTCATGCTTAATCATGGACAGAACTATTTTTTAAGGTTCGGAGACAGAACATTTGTTTTTGTGAAGATTAGTGAAATTTGCATTGTCATGTTATAGGTTTGCATATCTGCTATTTTTGCAGTTGAGTCCTATATGTTTGAAACATCTAAATCTCTCCATAATCCACATAATCTGCATTGGTCTTTTCGCCGATATATTCTCACCAACACTGCTAGACTTAGTAGTGGCTCTCACATGAAACAAAACTGATTATATGGTACTGTGGAAACAAATATTGATTATATGGTACTTTGATGCCACCTACAGTTCCGCATGCATTTTTTTTTTTCCTTGTTTATGGGCTTAGAAACTAAGAAAGCTGTAAATCATTTTGTACCTATGCAGATTTTAAATCACCTGGTGAACCTAAATACTTGGAGGCATTTGGTACTGCTACTTCTCCTTGGATACTAGGATGTTCGCAAAGTTCCCCCTTTTACTATATTTAACACTGAAACCAATCTTCATGTTGCAGACCTTAGCCCAGAAGAGGCGGAGGATGTTAGCTTTAAGCAGGTAAGTGTTCAGAAATGTGAATTCTGCGCCATCCATTTATTGCCCATGATATATGGAATTCATATCAAATTCAGGCTTGGCTTATATACTTCTGGAGAAGAGCCAAAACTCACTGTATTGAGGAAGATATTGCTGATGACCGGCTTCAGTTTTGGATTGGGCGCAACGCACTAGCTCCAAACTCGCATGACGCTATAGATGGTATGATCCTTACTTCATGTACCCGTTACTGAGATAATTAGCCATTGTTAGGTATCTCTGTTTAATTTACTGATTAACATGATATTCATTGAGTGGAAAGCTGAACATACATTTCTTCAGTTCCTTTCGAACAATATGCTTTCCTTAATGATCTGATGGTCTTATTGCCTTTGGAAGCCAAGCCACTTTTGTACGAAACCAAAAAATTGCTGTAGCTGTCTTATGCATAAGTAGCCAAGGCTGCTATACAAAATTGTTTGTTCTTATTCGTAGCTTTATAATCAAATCCAACTTTTTTGGTCCAAGGTGCCATCTTTTCCATTTTCTTCTTACTGGGAGCTGTCAATTTTATTACTGCAGTGGAGAGAGGTCTGACAGAGCTCAGGAAACTGGGCATAGAGCAGCAATTGTGGGATGGTTCTCGAGCAGAGATAGATCAAGCTTCTTTGGCTGTTGAGAATCACTAGGCATTCATCATGGTTGGTTAAACCCTTGGTGTATCATCCCAATTTTGAAGAAATGGGAACTTCGGTTCCCAGCAGGTCTTGGGCCCTAGCATCGTCAAATCTCAGGATAGCACTTCAATCTTCGGGTGTCCGCATTGAACTTGTCCAAAGTCCAACGAGTGTGTAGTGCATGTGCAAGCCATTTATCTGTTGTTAAAATAGCTTTGTGAAATGTGTAATAGCTTCGCCTTGGGTAGAGAAACAACAGCGACGTCACTGCCAGCAATTGTGAATTTTGTGATTATGCCCATGTTTATTCTCTGGTGTCCAGCCGATGTGCAACTGTGAATATCATGATTATCCAGGGTATTTTGATTTTCACCTTATAGTGCCTTCAAAACTAGCATGCTTCAGTTCTGTGTCCTCTGTAACGCTTTTTCAGTCTCCCACCGTCCCAGTCAATTCCTGTGTTCGTGTCCTGGGCTACACAGCTCTCCCTTGCATTGCAGATTGCTATGGTGTCTTTAGCACTTGTTATAAACCTGCTGTCTCGTTTCCTCAGTTTTCGCTTGTCAGGTCAAAGCGGAGCCAAGCAGCGCATCTCTAATTTGTCATCACCTTGGACTTGGGAGTGCCACGAGCCTTCGTGGAGTGACGCTGTCTTGTGTTGTGTCCCTTTCGCTCGTCACATGCCGTCCTTAACAATAACACAAAACACAATTCAAACTCATCATGCACGGACGCCACATGTAAAAACATACGCCTGCTTCAAGTTTCGCCATTCCCACACTTCCCCACGAGGAGGCTTTGCTTGTTCACTTGTTCTTTTGCAGTCCTAAGAGCAGCAATGCCGTGTTTCACTTACCTAGATGAGATAAGATATTCTGGAGCACCCAGAAACCGGACCAGTTTCCCTCGCAAAAAAGAAAAAAGAAAAAAAGGAAACCGGACCAGTTGGGTGATGAACCACCAATTCCTTGATCGAGCTAGACCCCAAACACCAGATCAAGATCCGACGGCCACAAAAGGTTGACACGACTGCATCTGGTCCCTTGTCTCGGTGGTACGATACTCGTCCGGAATTCAGCGATGGATGGCAAACCGGTTGCCATGGCGATGAGGGAACCCGGCAGTCCGCGGCGGCATCGCTGGCCGGCGGCGATTGGTGAGGCGTCCCTGTATCTTTGATTACAGTACGCGCTAGCTAGCTAAGCTAGCTAGAATTAATCACTCTTTTTGGGGAGGGGGTCAAGACGGTTTAGAGCCATCACGGGAAGCCTGCCAGGGGTGCCGCTCTCCTGTGCCTTGCCCCGTCTTCTTTGCTTCTTATTTATTCCCCACTTCCCTTTCACCCCTTGCGTCCTTGGGCATTCATCCATCCATCGCCTCCACTTTACATGGCCTGCTCATTCCCTCGACAGCACGTTAAACGCGCAAAATTTTTTGGGCGCCTTGTCGTCGTACCGTCGCCATCTCATACGGTTGGCATTTGCTAGCACTGCAATAGGGGCAGCACTTTCTGGAGTCTGTGGTTGGATAGCTGAATCGGTGTCCAGAGAAATGTAGGATCAGAAATTAGGCTCTGGGTTTATGCATCTTTGGAAAAATGAACATGTTTATATGTTCTTATGTGACTCATGGGTTTAAAGTTTAATTAACAGCTGATCTTTCTGCCTGTGTACTTATACACGATTCACAGTTTTGTGCGAAGCGAACACATACTGGATGTCTCGGTTGATGTTGATTTAGTTCCAATAGATAATGATGAAGGTCCAAATGGACAGTTCTGCTACTTGCATGCAACATCCGCAAGTGGCCTCTCAAATCAAAGGTCTTTTTTAAGAAATCAAATCGAAGGTCATCAAATCAAAGGTCTTTTTAGTGGTATGTTGTTCTCGGGCCATCAAATCAAATCCAGAAGCTGCAACTGACCTGTCAGTAAACATTGTTCTAGGGATCTGTAAATTTCACTGAAGGGGTGTTCGTTGCTTTAGCATTTAGCATTTAGATCTGTCACATCAAAAAGAATCTTATTATTTAAGAGTACTAAATAAAATTTAATGACAAAACCTTTTTACAGATAGGTACATCTTTACGAGACGAATCTAACGAGCCTAATTAATCTATATTTTGTTACAGTGATGCTACAGTAACGCTACAGTAACCAGCGTCTAATCACGGCTTACCTACCCTCGATAGATTCGTCTCGCAATTTAGACCAGGAGTTCTGCAGTTAGTTTTGTAATTAAACTTTATTTAATACTCTTAAATGATAAGATTATTCCCTCTAAATCTTAGACCCCGAACACCCCTAAAGCAAGGCCAATGTGCGACCGGCGCATGTCAGCCTCTGACGCCCATGCACGCGCTCCCGCTTGCTCAACCCATGCGCCGAGTGAATGCCGTAGAAAAGTATTGTTTATTTCGTGTGGGCTCCACATCTTGCTTTGTGTGGGTGGGCAGCACAGGCAGTCGACGATCGCCGGCAGGAGCGACCGTGTCCGTGTCAGGAGCATGTTCTCTCTCTTCTTTATAGATTTTTTACTCTGTATAGTGGTCGACGAAACAAGCGTTGGGCTTGCTCTGATACGACCTGTGTTCCTGCAATAGCTGTACTGCCTATACTGACAAAAATGGATGTCGCACTCTCGAAACAAATCCATCAAAACAAGCTACTGACAATTATATATGACGAATGAAACGAATCTGATCATTCTGTGTTTCCCATTAGCATGGAATTAATCTCTTCCATTTTATCAGGTCCGTACGTAATACATGTATCGTAGTAGAAAAAACGTGAGCCATCTGAACGCGTCAACTGCTTGACTTGGAATTTCTTTTTCACGCGGTCACGGTCTCGACGAGTACACTTCGTAATTTCTTTTTTCAACTGCTTGACATGTACTTGCGGAAAGAGCAACTGAATTCTTCTCTTCCTCACTTTGCAGAAACCCGTGAGCCGTGGTAGGCAGGGCAAATGTTTCCAGTTCTCTGTTCCCTCCAGTTTACATTCCCTCACATCGCGCCCAACGATTTTTCTCGCTCGGCTCCGGCAGACTCACAGGATGCATGAGAGAGCTTGTAATTGGGCATGTTGAGTTGCGCACACTCGAGGGGTTGAGTAGGAATTCATTTCAATCATGTACCTCCCCCCTCCCCTCATCCTCTAACCGTGAACAGAATGATCTCTCTCTTTTGTTCCCTCCCTGTTTTCCAATTCTACTGCTTTCGGTGGGATAACATTTTACTGCTCGTTGACTGCGATAAATAACTGCAGCTAATTAGTCTAATTAGTAGATGGCCTACATAACCTCGTACTCCATTGTTGTATCGAAATAATAGAGACAGTCCTCCAAGAAGAAAAAAAAAACTCTAGACCCCATTCCAAAATATAACACGTACATGCTTGCATAACGGGAATTGAAACGATTAAGTGTGTGTCATAAGAGCTTAACCACGACGGCATGACGAAAAAGGATTATTGTATGGATATTGATTTTTTTTGCCAGAACATCGTTGACTAGAACATGGTTTTGCTATGCTTGATGCCCATATTAATTGGTGGTTTGCACTTAATTCACCTTTGCTATCCTTTATTAGATTCGTATCAAACGAGTTTAGTTGCGCTGCCTTTCTTAAAAATAAAACTTACTCATGTACATACACATAAGAGAACCTACGAGCGAAATAGATGTACACAACCTTGTACGCTATTTCTTTTAAACATTTCTAACTCGACGTGTGAATTCCGATAATCATAGCACAAACGACAAAAGTATAAAACGGCAAATAGTTGGACTAGCTAGCTCTTTATGGGTGTGTTTGGTTTGCGTAGAAGAGGCAAACTATGTTTCAGTTATGCATAATCTTTACTTTTTGACCTGTTTGGTTGCCTGGTCAGTAAAGTAGCATGGCTCTGGTAATGCAAAAAGGACCTCTTAGCCTGGCTAGCTGGAAACACCAAAATCGTCCGTTTCCAGCTAGCCAGGCTTACACAAACCTCCGCTGCACAAAGAAATGATTCATTAAATATTATGTATTTTTTAAAACCAATTGTATAGAGTTGTAATGTGTTTTATTTCTATAAAAATAATAAAAAAATATAGGTGTTGTGTTTTTCGATAAACATTATAATGAAAAGCGGTCACACTCAACTCATGTAGCCAACCAAACAAGATCTTGCACTGTCCAGTTTAGGCAACCAAACATGTACTTTTTTTTTTGTTCTTAGGTTAGCCTGGTTTGAGATAGTCTGGCTAGAATTTTATGCAGGGCTAAATTTATGCAGGTAACCAAACACACCCATAAAGAGCTTCCTTTTTTGGCGGGCTAAATTTTATGTGTCGGGCTTTTGACACGAGGACTTCCATATATTTTGGCGGCGGTGCTTTATACTGTTTGTCGACTCCTTTTCTTGTTTGTTTCTTGTTGCCACACCATATTGTTATTTCTGAAATACTTACCGCTTGATTCAAATAAGATAATCATAAACCATGGATGAATTTGCCTCAGTGACTCTAACTTCTTCTTCTTCTTCTTCTTCTTCTTCTTCTTCTTCTTCTAAACATCAGGGACTCTAACTTCAAAATGAGGCATGTATACTGCGTTAGGTGGGGATATTGTTGCCTTTTCTTACACTGCTAAAACCGACGTGTCTGGATAAATGCGTGCCGACCTTGCTAACTAAAATTTGAGCACCAAATGAATTATGACCCAGACAAGGCAAGCAGCCAAAAAACTACTGCCATTAAATGAGAGGAAAGCAAATGATCAAGGGCACCCCCCGCAAGCAAAGCAAGGCAGCAACGGACGGCTTCTCTTTCGACCTCGTTCCAAAGGTGAGCAACATACAGGTCACCGGCGCAGCTTTTGGGGGAAACGGACGACTACCATGACATAGGTCACCGTACACTTGGACTCGGCAGTCTCGCTGGTCGCAACGCTTCCTTGCGAGTTTTGAATTGTGAGTTGTGACAATCGGTGGGCGGTGGTCCATGCATCGCACATCACATTTGGATTCTAATAACGTAGGGTGCTGCATCAGTTTTTATTCAGCATGGCACGGCACTGCATATGAATTTATTCTAGTAAGTAGAAAACAATTTTGATGCTATGGACGTGTTTTGTCAAGAGAAAATGATATGGAGCCGACCCAAATGCCCGACTCTGATACGACCATACATGATCTGCGGCTGCTTAACATGTGATTTGGCTAATGAATCACTTCTTTGTCACAGGATCGTTCGGTTCAGGCGCAGGTTGAACCGTCGGCCGGATCAGTTGTAGAGTTCTTTGTCAAGATATATACCACAATATACATAGCAAGCAAAAGAATTTGATGAAGCTCCACCTCACACATGGCGGAACTGCTAAAATCAGCAGAATATATTTATATTAATCTTTGTAATGCTATAAAACTATATTCGATAGGTTTGTATGCAAATAAGCTGCCTATATCGAATGACGGGCTGGGTCTTTTCTCTTCCTACACTCTTCCTATCTTGTTTCCTGGAAGCTTGATCTCTGTTGTCATTTTTGTAAACATTCGCAACATGATATTTGAAGTAGAATTAATCTATGCGTACGACCCATCAACCATTGTTGTTGGCTCCTTGACATCGAATGTGCAACAAGTAACCGAGTGTTGTTATGGAAGTTACTGATACAGATTTGTGAATTACACTCTTTTCAAGTTGTCTTATCGCAACGAACATTCATTTTGTAGTTTCTTCAAACATTTTTATACAATGTTATGTTTGAAATGTGGTAACAGTAGCAGGACAATAAATTAAAAACGACATATTAGCTCGATTAGCTAGTTCTTTCTTTGTCGGTTTTGAGACATTTAAACTTCCACATATATATAGACCGGCGTCGATGCTTCATCCACTTTGTCATCTGCTCTCTCTTCCTTCTTCTTTTTCTTGTTAACCGTTTTTTTTTTGGTGTAGTTTCTTGTCAACCTCTTTTGATACTGCCACCATTTCTTATTATTTATAAAATTTTACGAGTTATGTGCGTGTTTGTGATATTTACGTGTCCAGAGCGTCACACTTCTAAATGAGGCATGTATACAGTTCTGTTCCCCACCAATCCAAGACCTAAGTAAGAGCCGGAGCACCAAATGAATCAGACTATGCAAGCAGCCAAAGTACAACGATAACCCAAAGCAAAGCAAATGATCAATGGCATGAAGCAAGGGAGGCAAAGGCAAGACGGTCGGCATCTCTTCTCCCTTCCACAGGCGAGCAACGGACAGGCCACCGGTGCAGCTTTTACGGGAAACTGACAAGGACGATGCGGTAGACCGCCGTACACGTGTGCTCGGCAGGCATTTCTCGCTGGTTGCAACGCTTCCTATTTCCGGCTGTGAATTGCGTGAACACCGGTGGTGCCTAGCACATTACTGTGGGGTTCTCATCCCATCGGGTGCTGCAACGATCAGTTACTGTTCAGCATGGCACGGCACTGCATAGAAACGAATTTAGAGATTTTTTTACTCCATCCACTACCCATTCTGTGATTGGTTTTAAAAAAATTAAGCCACCATATGGTGTAAAATAATTCTCAAAATATATACCGCAAAAATAACCGTGAAAAGAATTGGATGAACTTTCCACCTTGTTAGAATCTAAAAAAAAAGTGATTCTAGTAAAAAAAAATTAATGATGCAAAAATATATTTTGTAGTTTTGTTACATAAGCTGCTTATGTGGATTGACGGGTTGCGGTTTCCCGGCTTACCACACTCTTCCTTCATTTCATTTGCACTTGGTCTGTTGTCGTTTTCCGGAGCATTTGAAACGTAATATCCGAAATAAGGTAAACGTAGCATGAAATTTTACTTGAAACGGAAGAATCATCCGACTTGCTTGTTAGACGCTGACAACTGTATGGCTTCTATTTACATCATCGGTTAGCAGTGCACATATTCCTTTTTGTCGGTTCTTGAGTTCAGAAGTTCACTAGGTAGGTATGTTTGTTACCGATGCTACTTATATGATACTAGTTCTCGAATCGTTTAGTCGAATATTCATTTTTTCGTTTCTTGAATCATTTACAACGTGATGAATACGGTAACCGTAGCGCAAACGACACAATAATTAGAAACGGTAAATTAGTTGTACTAGCTAGTTCTTTTTTGTCCGTTTTCTGACACACAGACTTCCGAAAATAGAATGGCGGCGCTGCGGCGGCGGTTTATCCGGCTTACCTATTCTATTCCTTGTTTTCTTTCTGTTTGCTTTTCGGCACCGCCACCTTTTTATTATTTGAAACATTTACGTCTTGATGATCAATACTCCACTCCTTTTCTAGATAGGTAAAACAAGCCCTGGATGAATTTTGTGACCTTATTTATGCCTCCCACTCCTTTTCTAGTACTGATCCAAAACCTACGTGGTTAGATAAGATGTTGCTAACCAATTTCAGAGCACCGAATGAATAAGGCTATGCAAGGAGCCAAAATGACGACGATGATTACCCAAAGCAAAGAAAATGATCAATGGCACCATGGCAAAGCAACGACGGCCGGCCGGCTTCTCTTCTCCTCCTTCCAAAATTAAGGCGAGCAACAGACATGTCATCGGCGCGTCTTCTGGGTGAAACGGACGAGGACGATGCGGTAGGCCACCGTACAGCTGTCTTCCTCGTCGTCGGCCGCGCCGCATGCATCCGTTGCTTAATTCCGAGGTGCGATCGAGTTGCGATCACCGGCGGCGGTGACGGTGCGGCATTCCACGTCGATCACCCGATGAGTCGATCTTGATCAGATCGCATGGATAGATGCTGCAACAGATTTTGTTGCGGCCTCGTCAGGTGCACCTAACGCTGGCCCCTGGTTTGTAAAATGTTGGTGTTGCAAGGAACTTCATGGGTGGCCTTTTTCTAGAGGTGCTGAGAAGAGAACAAAACAATGCAAGGCTTAAACGTGACACAATAAGCCATTCTGCAACTAAACAATTGGACTAGCATGTGGGAAAGCAAAGCTTTTGTACAAGGAGTGACACGCACATAATGACATGGCACTCTGCACTCTCTCTCTCTCTCTCTCTCTCTCTCTCTCTCTCTCTCTCTCTCTCTCTACATCTCTTCTCTCTCCTCCTCCCCTATATAACAAGGGGAGCGGGGCTCCGGGGGTCGGTCCACAGACAGTACAACAGACCACAGACTAGCGAGACGCAGAAGAGAGAGAAGGATAAGTGAGGAGGAGGAGCACCATGGACGACTCCGCGCCGCAGCCGAAGATGGACGAGATCGCCGGAGGTGGATCCGGCGGGGGAGACTGGACGAGGTACCTCGCGCCGGACGCCATGTCCGCCGGCAACTCCTCCTTCCCGGCGTTCCAGTTCCCCAGGGACATCCTCTCCGCGCCGACGTCCGCCTCCACGCTCCTCTCCATGGACTCCGCCTCCTTCTTCGACCTCCACGCGGCAGGTTACCCCTCGTCCTCCGCCGCCGCCGCGCCGCCCGCCGGCTTCCACGACTTCGCCCCCTCCATGCCCTTCGACGACCCCGCGCACTTCCTCGCGGGTCCGCCGCAGCAGCCGGTGATGCTGGAGAGCCAGAAAGCTGGGTTCTTTTTGCAGCCAGCGCCGCCGCTGTCCCCCGTCTCCCTGGGGTGGGACGACGACGACGACGACGAGATCGAGCAGAACGTGGACGCCTCCTCCATAGCTATCACGGGGGCCTCGCTGGAGAATGACGCGGGGGCAGCGCCGGCCGGGAGAGGTGGCGGCGCCGGCGGCGGCAACGGGAGGGGCAAGAGGAAGGGGATGCCGGCCAAGAACCTCATGGCGGAGCGCCGCCGCCGAAAGAAGCTGAACGACCGCCTCTACATGCTACGCTCTGTGGTGCCCAAGATCAGCAAGGTGACGACTCTTTTAATCTATTGTTTTCCGTTTCTACCGCGTAATATTATTCACTGTTACCGTACTCGAGTTCTTAGGTGCATGATGCGGTAATCGTGTCGGAGTGTATCATGTTGTGATTTATCACTTCAATAGGTGTGAACTTTGGTGATGTCTTGTGTTGGTACATTTCTCAGATCTACAGCGCACGATACTATTCTCTTGCATACGCTCTTGTGCCTTACAGTTACTTATTATGTGGCAGGAGATGTTTTCCATGAGAAATCTATCGGCCCCTTGTCAATATGGTTTTTATTACTTCGTCGGCGATTATGTGATGTGTATAGCACGGACAGGGAATTCATTTTCAGCTCGATGATGATTGTTTGAATATCTAGTCATTGTAACATTAAGTCATGGTTTTGTAATTCAAATGTTTCTCGTAAGGACGTTTCATGTTGTTAGTTCTTGAGCGTATATGTTGGGGAATTTACTTCTGAGATATGTCAAGACCCAGAGCCGCTAGATTAACACAGTGCCATGCACAACATGTCGTGAAAGCGACCGGTCAACCCATGGCTTGCAAATAAATAGTGAAGATCTTCATTTCTTTCCTTTTGTATTTTTGATAGTTTTTCGTGCGGGAGGTTTTGTTGTAGTCAATTCTTGTTGATTTCCGTCTAAAATCCATGTTCAGTACTAGACAGCAGCAATCAAAATGGTTTGTGAAAGATATAGAAAGACTTGAAGTACAGTTATTGTAGGCTTGTCCCGTGATAACTCAGCAGCATTTAGATATAGCCCTTTTTTTTGTTAGAGTAGCATGAAAATCCAGTCATGTTTAACTACTCTGTGCTGTAATTGATTTGCTCATCAGCAATTGAATTCTCCTGTGACAGATGGACAGGGCTTCTATCCTCGGTGATGCAATTGAGTACCTAAAGGAACTCCTGCAAAGGGTCAATGATCTTCAGACTGAAATCGAGTCCGCTCCAAACGATTCGCTTGTTGGACCAACATCAGCTAGCTTCCATCCAGCAACTCCCACACTGCAAACATTTCCTGGCTGCATCAAGGAGGAGCTTTGCCCAGCCTCCTTCCCTAGCCCAAACGGGCAACAAACCACAGTAAGTCCGGTTTAATTATGAATGTTAAGCTGGGTACCTCCTTTACTAATGTGATTTCTAAGCCTGTGTTATTATCACCATAATGTTCCTAGACTGATTGTCTTACATTCCATATTAGTTCCTCTGCACAAGTTCATCAGGCTTTTTCTCTGATAGTGGTGTACGCAAGAGCATCTGTATAACACTATTGAGCTGTATCTCTTTTATTTGTTCAGGTGGACGTCAGGATGAGAGAAGGGCATGCAGTCAATATCCACATGTTCTGTGCGCGTAAGCCAGGCATCCTGCTGAACACCCTGACGGCCCTTGAAAACCTTGGCCTCGACATCGAGCAGGCGGTCATCAGCTGCTTCGGCGGGTTTGCAATGGATGTCTTCAGAGCTGAGGTGTGTAGTGATCACTGCATTATCGTTTCTTCTTCTGTTAGATTCAATCAAAATCTAACGTTACATATCCGATTCTGTCTTCCAGCAGCGCTGTGTGGGTGGTCCTGTACCTGTGCCTGAAGACATCAAGGCCGTGCTGATACACTCTGCTGGCCTTCAGAACGCGCAACTGTAGCAAGTCCGGAAAGGAGTTTTCCCAAGAGAATTGGTGAGGGAATGACAACTGATGCCGTGCTTTTTAGATGAGATGAGATGAGGCTCGTCATCAAGGGACATGAATATGTGGTGATAATGTAGTGTATCTGGATCGTATTGCGTGTGCTGTCAGCTTTTCTCTCTGGTATCGTGCTGTAACGGTTATGTGTGATAAACAGTGTGGTAATGACATAGTATATTCATAATCCCTGCTTTCTAGCATTCCATGCTGTCGGTCAGCGTCAGAGATGACGCAAAGATTCATCAGGCTCTTCTGCGTCGAGCAATGATTATCACTGGCAGGCATGCCGTATGAGCTAGTAGTAGTATAAGCAAACAGAGCCTGGTCCTTGATCCAACTGAATTGAATCCTGTATTGGCCTCTTGTTATTTATGTGCTAACTATTTTGCAGTCAGTGAAACGCTGCCGGCTGGATCCTAGCCCATGTGCAGCTGCGCAAGACTGTTTTGTGACGACTACTACTAGTAAGTGGATGCACTGGCTGATAACTGATGCATAATGAAGGATTAGCTGGGAACATGACTGGTTGCCTTCCTGCTTTCATTCAGTCATCCCTGCCTCCAGCCTGCAGGACGCAGCTCTTGCCGTCTGCCATGTCCCTCACAGGCCACAGCGAGATTTGCAGTGCAGCTGCAGGCCTAACGGCTGAAAATTGATAACACATTCATCCAATCCAATCTACTCGTGGTTGGTATGATGACTGACGGATCTTCGCATTTGAATGTCAGAAATCGATCCCATCCAATATCAATAGTGGATATCAACAAAGGAGACATTGGGAGGGACTGTGACGAATACTTATAAATTTGGATGATCACCAATGCCATTTTTTTCACCACTGAAAACCAGCCCGATTCGATTTTGCTTCCCCTAATGTGACCTTAACAACTCATCTCTCACGACAGCGGAGCGCCGGAGACGATGGCACCCTGGAGGTGAGTACTCAACCTCTCAAGTACAATGTGTAGCCACGACTTACGAGATGATGAGCAGCGGAGCAGCCGGTTCAAGCGCACCCATGCCGCACCGGTAGGCCGGAACAGAGCTTGTCCTCGTCTCATCTCGGGCCGCAGCAGCAGGTAGACCATGGCGGCGGTCGTTGTGGTTACTCGTTTGAGCCCGTCGGAGACATGGAACCAAAAGAAAAAAAAGAAAAAAAACTGTTTCCAGTTTGCACCGCCACCGCCACTCCTCACTGTCACACTCCGTGGCCGCGCCACCGCCGACTGTGTCTACTGCGCTCTCGACGCGCGGGCGCTGCCGCGGAACAACACCCCGAACGCGGAGGCGAGACGACGATCCGGCGTGAACGCGCTGCGGTTGGGACCACGGAGCCCGGACGCGGCGAGGTGCTCCGTCGCAGGTGGACCACAGAGCAGAGCAGGGAGGAGCGGTCGCTATTTGGAATAGCGACCACCCCCATGGGCCAAACAGCGACCACCCCTATGGGCCTACCGTCCGGTTTTCAATCCGACATTGGCGGCCCAGATTGGGTGATTCGGCCCTTCGCCGCACTGAAACTGCAGAAGTAGCAGAGGTTTTCCTTAAAAAAAAAAGAGTAGCAGCTGAGGTCGTTGGTTTCGTTTTTTTTTAGATGAAAGAAAATTCTATTTCATCCGGCAAATGATCGTTTTCGTATCACTGCATCAGATCAAAGGAAAGCGCAAACAAAACAAAATCATTTGCTTCCGGCATGAATGCCTCCTTGGCTCCGGGATTCTGAAAGTTGCAGAGGTAAAGCTGTCCTGATGAACTCACGTCAGAACTTTTGGATACGTGTTCCATTTTCAGAAGTTACCCTTGATGACCGCGACTCCCAAGGCCGCAGGCAATGCAACCCAATCAAACAGCATATTTATTGTCAGATATTTCAACAAGATATCCGTATTTCAATTTTTATGATAAAAGGTTATTCTGAATTTTGTAAAATAAAATTTGGCAAGAGAGACATTGGAGCCGTAACTTCCGAACATTGGCCCGGCAGTGCAAATCTTACTTTTATAAGCATTTACGAAGACTGAACTTACGAAGACTGAACTGACAAATTCTCCAAATTAACACCACTGGCGCCTAGAATATGGAAGATAGAGTGGTGTTTTAATTTCTTGCTTTTTTGCACATAAACGTTTTGTAGACATTGTTCTGGCTTCAGCAGAAATTCAGCCACCACAGAAAATTACTGCCACAAACTCCACCAGATCAGCTACCTCCCCATCAAATAATTGAAACACCAAAATGCTACTAGGTAATGGAAGAGATGAACGCTTCTTGTGGCTCAAGCAGATCTTGAAATTGAAGAAATTAAACGGGCATCCGTCTTCTTCATTGGTGCATCTCCCATGAACTCCTGATCAAATAGACCTCGCTGATTTCAAAGGCTAATGTAGAGATCATGGTGAGTCAAAGACCACCTGTCTCCATGGCTTCGGCCAGACAATAACCAAACTAACACCACCACCGTAGCACCACCATGTGACATCACCCTCACCTAGATCCATTGTGGCCAAGAACCACATCCGACGAGGACTGCCACCAAACGATCAGTTGCAAGCCGCATCGAGCGAACAGTTGGTGCTGAAGCACATTGCAAACAGTTTGGTGCACATTGTAAAAAACGATCATTATTGGGCTCGGCGATGAGGAGTGCAGCCAGAGGCAGCGCGCGGCGGCGGCTGAAGCACAGCTGGCGAGGGGCAGGCACCGGTTGGCCGGAGATGGCATCTAGATCGGCACATGGTCGAGCGCGTCTTCGTCTCACCTCGGACCGCAGAAGCGGGCTGACTGCGGCGGCGGTCGTCGCTGTAGTTGCAACATGTGGGAAACGGGAACAGAGAATGGTCACCGCGCCACCGCCGTTCACTGGCCCGCCGCACCGTCTCTGCTCGCCGCGCGCGGCATCTCTTCACGAGCTAGTTCTTGCATGCTGTGGGCGCGGGGTGTGCGAGCGCCGGATGAACGGCGGCGGCGGGGCTCGTCGTTCGCCAGCATAGAGTGAAGACGACGACGATGCTCGACGGCCTTGAACAACGCAGCCTTGGCGGCTTAATTGGCGATGGTGTCTTTGTAAAGCGGCGGCGCCCAGGGTCCTTCGCCCCCTTCAAGAGAGATGGAGATGACGTGGACGACATAGGCGATGGTCTCGTCAAACGCGGCGAGGACGTCGGAGTCCGTGTGCACGAGTCTGTCCAGCACGCTTTGTAGGCGGCGATGCGCGCGCGGGGCGACGTCGTCCACGGCCGTGCCTTAGGGCGTAGCCGAAGATGGAAGCGTCCTCGACGGCAGAGCCGGCGGCGGTGGAAGCGATACGTGTGAGTGCCGTGGCCGTTGGTGTCGAGCGGCTACTTCTCCGTCTCGTAGCCTGCTGTTGCAGTACTCGGAGGCGTGGAACGTCGGCGTCGAAACGCATCGCCCGCGGAACGACAAGGGGGCGGGCATCGATTGAGTCGACGACGGCGATATCGCCGCGAAGGACGCGCGGCCCTCGGGGTAGACGGCGATCACCACACGCGAACGATTCGGCGTGGTCTGCACTCTGCAGCCGCCGTTCTCCGTCCGGGTCGACCGCGAGCACGGAAGGCAGAGACGCGGGATGCTCGGCGTGCGTGTACGAGTAGTGCAAGCTCGGCTCGGGCTGCCGGATGTGGGCTGTAGGCTGGCTATTACTGCCTCGATCAACCACAGCAACTTCACTCACACAACTACAGGCTATTTCTCCCTGAATCCCACAAACAGGATTTTTCCCGGCGCTCCGTTCCGCCGGCCGCGCGGCGCTGGCTCCTTGATCCGAACGCGTGTGATGTACGTGACCGTGTCCTTGCGAGACTTGAACACAACCGAGAAGGCCGGGTAATTGAGGTCCGTGATGTGCGTGGTGTACTTTGCACAATCGGTCTCCGAGCCGTCCCTGGTGAAGAGGGCGATCTGCTTGGCAGTGTACCCGAGTGAGCAAAGGAAGTAGATGTAGTCGCTACTCCTAACGTCATACACTAGCCCTGGATCAAGGGCACGGCGGATCTTGGATTGATGGGTGGATTGCACTCAGAGCTCATCCTCCTCAGACTCAGGCAATTCACAAGATAGTGACACGGCAGTAGGAGCGCCGCATGTCGTTTGCTTCATCGATCACATACATGGAATCTGCACTGCATCCGCTTAGCTTAATTTATGTATACAAATTAGGAGAGAGACTTGGACCCGCTACAAAATTTACTAAAGTTGAAGGCAAAGCAGTTTGTAAACTGCAAAATCATTCTATTTACAAACTTAAAATCAGAACCGATAAAGTTAGATGATCTTGTTTAAGAACACTATCAACTTATATTGGAAACCGGCTTCCATCGACGCTCTGAACTGAGCCAAGTGCGTCTCAAATTGATGGGTGGATTGCACTCGGAGTTCATCGTCCTCAGACTTGGGCAATTCACAAGATATAGCTAGTGACAGAGCAGTTAGGGAGGGCCACACGTCGTTGGCTTCATTGAGCACATAGCACGGAATCTGCAAGCCACTGCATATGCTTAGCTTAATCTATCTATGTATACAAAATAGGAGAGAGCCTTGGACCCCTTACAAAATTTACTAAAGTTGAGGGGCAAAGCAAGCATGACCAATACATTTTGTAAGCTGCAAAATCATTCTATTTCAGCCATGAGACGAACTGGATGGTGCACGAACCACACCACTATTGCCTTCTTGTAGGCAAAGCCGCCAACACATGGTTCATGTCATCTAACCATGTTGGAAAAAGCCAAGACAATGACATTTTAGGACCCTGCAATTCGAGGGCTGTGAGTCCTGAAACCGTGAAGATAGGTTCAAAGATAGTAGCGATTGAAACTAAAGTTGTTTTACAAAATATACTGAGCTGGTGTCTTGCGAAGCCACAACCGGTGATCCTTGCTGGCACATCATTGCACATGCACTCCCGCGGCCTTAATTATATAGATGTGAGTGTATGCATCTTTGCTATGTTTAAAAAAAAAACACATAACATTTCAAATATAAATCATTCGATGCATAACATTTAATGATTCTATTCTATACATTGATTCTCCAGAAATAATGTTTTTCTACAACACTTCACATTCTCAATTTGCCACTAGTAATGTACATGAGATCCCACATTAGTTACATCATTTCGTAATTTTTATCAGACAAGATGGCGCTTCAATGAATCTAAGATGGTATCAAAAATCGGTCCAGGATGCAAATGACGCCTGACGGAAGACAAGCAAAGCATCTTAAGCCTCTTGGTTGTTGTTGTTGTTTTTTTGGCTTTTTTCTTGAGTTTTCTTTGTGTATTTTCAATCTCTAGTTCCTTTAATTATATCTACAGAACAATCAGTAGGATTTGTTCATCTTGTCTTCTAAAAAAACTATATATAACATATCAATTATGTTGAATTAATGTTTTGCTTCCATACTTAACCTTCTCCATTTGCCACTAGTAGTGTATGTGAGAGCTTCTATTAGTAACATCATTTCATTATATTTTATCAGGCAGGTTGGACTTGCCTTGATTCTGACGCTCCCATGCTCGACATTATATTGTTGCTTCAATGGATCTAAGATGGTATCAAAGATCGGTTCAGGATGCAAATGATGCCAGATGGAAAAGAAGCAAAGCATCTTCAGCATATGGTTTTTTTTTTTCCTTTGTTTTGAGTTTTCTTTGTGTATGTTCATCCTCCGGTTCCTTTGATTAATATCTATAACCAATAGTGGTTGTTCCTCCTGTCTTCTAAAAATGTAAAAGCGGGTTGATTTGAAGGAATGTAGTCAATCGTAATCCAAAAATGCAAATATCTGCCATGTGATCAGCAGGGTCGCATGTCCACTTTCTTTTCTTCATCTCAAGCTTTGCATTTTGTGCAGGATGGTCAATGTACATATTGTTCCTGGTATTTAAATCTGAGGGCTATAGTGTAAATCTGTTCCCAGTTTAGAACCGTTAGCCCTGCAGCTGCACTGCCCAAGCCTATGGCTGTAGTTTGAAAGGGACATGCATGCATGGCACAATGCAAGGACTGCAACCTGCGGGGTGGAGGCAGGGAGGAATCCCTCAGGATGGTTGCAGTTGCCGCAGATATCGGCGTGAAGGGGAAAGAAGCGGGCCAGACAACCATGAGATTTATTGATAATCACGATCTTAAGCAGGATGCCAGTAGCTGTTTTGCCAATATTTTGATTCCTGGTCCAAACAGGAGAAAGCATCGCGCAGTCTTATTACTATGCTTTATTTGCTCGAAAACAAGTAGATAGAGAAGAAGCAAATGAACCTAACAAAAGCAGAGGCCTGCCGCATCGCATGGCGCAGTGTTATTAAAGGTGATCGAGGCGAACCTAGCTAGCTAACAAGTGTTCTGAAAGTGAAAGCACTAGATTGATTTGAGATCGATCTATCAGGCAGAAGCCGCTTGGGCGTCCTGCTGGGTGGGGGTGAAGCTTCCGGAGTTGGTCCTGGAGCAGCCAACCCTGCGGATCTCGCGCTGGCCGTTGCCGCCCTTGACGTTGATGAGCCTGGCCATCATGACGGCGAAATCCCTGAGGAACTGCTGCGGGTTCACGGAGTAGAACCTGACCTCCGCGGCCGTCTCGGGGTGGTTCATGAGAGCCGCCTCGTAGGTGAGCACCCCCCTGCCGTTCCTCAGGTTGTTGTAGTAAACGACGTCGAGGTCGTCGGGCGTGTTGTCCAGCGGCTGCGCCCAGAACACGTCCCTCCTGCACTGCCGGGCCAGCTCCTGCGCGAAGGGCTCGGCCCGCCAGAAGCGGTCGTTGAAGGACTCGCAGTGGGCCTTGCCGACCGAGTGCCCGCCCAGCAGCGCCACCACGTCCTGGGCCTTGAAGTAGCCGCGCTGCGCGAAGGCGTTGAGGATCACGGCGGCCTGCTCCGTGATCGGCGGCGGGATAGTCCCTGAAGATGGCCGGGGCGGTGCCGTCGAGCCGGCCCAGGGGCACCACCATGTCTGCCCCGCCACCGCCCACAGGTTTTTTTTTTATTAATAACATTATTTTTAAATAAATTTAAAAAAATAACATACCGTTTCAAAAATTTGTAAAACTAGCATCCCAATCGCCCTTTCAAAGGGCGATTAGGGCTAATCGCCCGTTGAGAGGGCGACAGAGCCGGGTCCCAGCAATCCAGTCGCCCAATAGCCCGGCGACAGGACCCACTCGCCCCACGGTTGGGCGACAAGAGCCACTCGCCCTGTTGTCGGGCGACTACGGGGCCCAGTCGCCCGACCGTTGGGCGACAGGGGCCACTCGCCCCATCGTCGGGCGACTGCGGGTCCCACTCGCCCAACGGTCGGGCGACTGGCTCTGGCTATTTAAGCCGCGCCGCGGCTCGCCCACCGCGCGCCTGATCCAGATCGAGGACCGTCGTCGGGGGAGAGGGAGAGAGAGAAGAGCGTCGGGGAAGGAGGGGAGGAGAGGGAAGGAGGGAAGGGAAGGGAAGAGAGAAAAAAGAAGAGGAGGAGAGGGAGGAGGAAGAAAAGGAAGGAAGGAGAGGAAAGTGAGAAAGGTAATTTTCTAAATTTTAGTTTTTATATTAGTTTTTATATTTAGATTTATATTAGTATTTATAGTTAGATTTAAGTAGTTTTGTATTATAGTTAGATTTATATAGTTAGTTTTATAGTTAGATTTATATAGTTAGATTTATAGTTAGATTTATATAGTTAGATTTAACTAGTATTTATAGTTAGATTTAGATAGTTAGATATATAGTTAAATCTAACTAGTATTTATAGTTAAATAGTTAGATTTAGATAGCTGGATTTAGATTTAATAGTTTTTTATATTTAGATAGCTAGTAATTATTTTTTAATCTTGTAATGTAGGTTTTTTTTAATTTAGAGTAGCAAATAAATGTAGATTGTAAGTTTGAATTATTATAGAAATTAGTAGTGCATATAAATTAAATAATAATAGTATACGTATTTATAGTATTATCCGATAATAGCGTATGTATTTATAGTATTACAGATAGTAGCGTACGTATTTACAGTATTGTCAGATAATAGCGTACATTTATAGTATTATCAGATAATTACGGTCGTATAATTGGTAGGATTGGTTAAATAAACGATTGTCCTGTTTCGGCAGGTATGTCAGACAAGTTATATTTTCAAATTTATTACGGGGAAGGGCAGATTGGTTATAATGAAAATGGTGTTGATCTGTCCGGATTTCAATCAGTGTGTAAAGGAGTGCCAAAACCAAATGAAAAGACAATGACAGGAATACGGAACTGGGTATGGTCAGCCGTGCACGTCACGGATATTTGTGGGAGTTAATCCCACTTGATGCAACATCAACTTGGAGAAAATATGTGAATAAAGCCATAGAATGTGGATGGCCTCTGGTACTTCCTGCTCAGGCGTACATGAAGGAGGTGTCAGAGATGGAAGACGTGGAAGAGGAAGGTACTCAAGATATGGAGGACACGGTTCAAAGTGCTGAGGACACTGAGGATGCAGAACATGATTCGGCACCTATTGAACCGATGGGTGAAGCTGACGAAGGAGAACGAATCGAGCACCTTGTCGAGGAGATGGTGACGGACGACATGGACTACGAGCATATTCCGGATATTGATTCATCAGACGATGAGGATGCTATTCCCGTCCCTTCTGATTGGAATAGTCATAACTTTCAAAATATGACAATTACTGAAGGATATTCTGTGCCATGTGAGTTCCATTCGAATGAAGTGACTGAGGGAGCAATGTACAAAGACAAAGAGGGTGTCATGAGTGCTGTGAAGTACTGGTCTCTTTCAGTGAAGAGGTCTTTTTCGGTCGCTAGGTCGACGAGGAAACTATATGATGTGAAGTGCGTTTTCACACAGTGTCCGTTTCGGGTGCATGCTTATGAGGAAAAATAGAGTTCAATGTGGAAATGCTCTATAGTGAGGGAGCATACATGTGAGCTTCTAGAGTTGGAGAAGTGTAACAGTGCCCTGACATCGAAGTTCGTCGCAGATTACATGTACAGCAGAATTGTGAAGAACCCAAGCTACGAGCCAAAATCAATAATCAATACCATAGAAGAGCATTTCAAGTACACCATAAGCTACTCAAAGGCTTGAAAAGCGAAGCAGAAGGTGATTGAGAAGAGGTTTGGTTCATATGAAGCATCTTATGAGAACTTGCCAAAGCTACTGGAAACCATAAAGCAGAGGAATGTTGGGACATATTATGATATCATGGATGTTGACAATCCAAAAAAGCCTGGAAAATTGATACTGCATCGTGCCTTCTTCGCATTGGGTCAGTGCATAGCTGCTTTCCGTCATTGCAGGCCAATTCTGTGTATGGATGGTACGTTCCTGACAGGGAAGTACAAAGGTCAGATACTGACTGCTATTGGAGTTGATGGGAACAACCAAATATTACCGGTGGCATTCGCGTTTGTGGAGAGTGAGAACACCAATAGTTGGTACTGGTTTCTGGAAAGTGTCCGGCTGGCAGTGGTGCAAGGACGACCTGATGTTTGCGTAATACATGACCGTCATCCCGGACTTATGAGGGCGATTTTGGATATGCAGCATGGTAATGCTGAGCGTGGCCTTCCGCCTCGGTGGTCGGACCTTAAGTCCAGGTGGTGCATGAGACAATTGGGTGCAAATTTCTTTAGACACTTCAAGAATAAGCAACTAATGAATATGTTCAAGAGGCTTTGCAATCAGAATCAGCAGAGGAAGTTCAACGCGTTGTGGCAGCGTCTCGATGAGTTGACAAGTAAGCAAAATGAAGAGTTCTTGAAGAAACCGAACCTGAAACCTGATGATATGCCAGTGCCTCTTTGCGGGCTTCCAACTGATGTGTCTAGAAATGTTGTCCGGAGGTCCGGGTCATCTATCAGATGCTTCTCGGATTGGATTGAGCATGAGCCAAAGGAAAAGTGGTCATTATTATATGATACAGAAGGGGCTAGATATGGAATAATGACCACAAATTTAGCAGAGGTATACAACTTGGTGATGCGTGTGCTCAGGGGACTGCCTCTTGTTGCTATTGTTGAGGGAATTTTGTACGGAATTTGTAGATATTTCCGTGAGCGACATGCAGCTGCTGCTAATGCACTGGCTGATAGTGGGCTGATATTCTCACCGTTCATGACAGATTACATGAAAAAAAAATGTCAAAAAGGCAGAATTCCATCGCGCACGACCTATGGGCACAAGGGAGAATCGTTTTGAGATTACGTGTAGAGACAGGGGTCGGCGCGGTGGCAACCGTGACAGGATTGTGCAGGAATGCATTATCCGGAACGAGAGATGCTCATGTTTATGCATGAAGCCGAAGCTCCTACATAGGCCTTGCCCAAATCTGTTATATGTTTTCATGTATTTCGTTTTATGTAGCCCTTTGGTGTCATGCGTTGTACGAACTATGTTGTTATCGTTGTAAGGACTGTCAATGTTTCTGTTTTGATGTAATTCGTTCGTACTTAAATGATGCGATGTAATAACTAAACTGCAGTGCATTGTAAGAACTATGTATGTTGTATTGTCTTTCGTAATATGTATATTGGATTGTCTTGTGATTTCAGTGTTTTATTATTGTCTTTAACACATATTATGTGTACTAACGTGCAATCATCTGATCAAAATGTGTACAGGTATGGCGACCGGGGAGGAGGGCGGCGCAGAGCGTCCGGAGCTGCTTGACGCAGTTGTGGACCGACGACACCGGTCGTACCTGAGTGCCGTCAGAGGTGCTGAGCTGCCCGTTCTGCGACCCAGGGTGCCTCTTGAGTTGCTGCGGTTGGACGAGCGTTGGATTCCTAGGTATATGTTGAATCATTTTCCTTTTTCAGTTTTATAATCTCAATTTATGTGCTAATTAATTTCAAATGTGCAGGTTACGTGCAGCAGGCCTCCTCCCACTGTGTCGGCTTGTTGAGGCGACAGCGGGGGAGGACCAGGCCGATGCGGCGAGACGATTCGGGTTTGACCGTTCTTTACTCGCTGCTTTGGTGGATCGCTGGAGGCCTGAGACACACACGTTCCACCTCCCGTGTGGTGAGATGGCGCCCACACTTGAGGACGTCTCGTTCCTCTTTGGCCTACCTACTGCTGGTGCGGCTGTCACCGCACCCGACGTGCCAGTGACGTGGCGTGCCGACCTGGAGGCCCGTTTTCAGGGCATTGTGCGCCGAGAAGGGTCTCCAGTGTACCGTCCCATTCCAGCTGACCAGCACCACGGGCCACCGAAGAACTGGCTTCTACAGTTTCAGGTGATCACATTCATTGCGGTGTACATTTTGAGTATGTATACAATATAATAACGCTTGTCCTGTAACATACTTTGTTGTTGGTTATGCACAGACTGACTCGATTCACCCCAGGCGGACGACGCCACTGTGTCGAGGCACTTGGATGCCTACCTGCTTTGGTTGTTCGGATGGATCATGTTCACGAGTTCTCACGGCAACTCTGTGGGCAAGCAACTGATCCACTTCGCTCGCCAGATAGCGGATCAGCCACTGGAGGATATCCCACAGTACAGTTGGGCGTCAGCTGTGTTGGCTGCGACGTACAGGGTCTTTGTGATGCTTGCACAAAGACGGACCCCATGGCGATCCTGACTGGTTGCCCCCTGCTCCTTCAATTGTGGTCCTACGAGCGGTTCAGCATCGGTCGTCCTCACATGGATTTACAGAGCTATGGAGCTTTAGCTTACGGTGACAGCGACGAGGACGGCCCTACGATGGGTACGATGTGGTGCCGACGTCGGGTAAATTTGCAATTACATAAACTTTTTTCCTCTTTATTTCTTCCATTTGTTGCAATATATTTTCTAACGGCTGTTTCAATGCAGCCCACTTGGGCTAACGTCCAGGTGCACAGGGCGTACCCACAGTACGTCTGGTCGTTTGACTGCATCCGAGCAGACGAGGACATGCGTTGGACGCCGTACAGTGCACACCAGGTAGCGGCCCGAGCACCCGGTGGACTGACGTCTTTGTGCACGAGAGACAGCCAGTACTGGCTCACGAGGAAGGCGTTGGTGTTCGACATCTTCGTGGAGGAGTACGCACCCCACCGAGTGATGCGCCAGTTCGGTCTTCACCAGAACTTCCCCGTGGACGTCCATCCACTTGTACCACCGTCAGCTCACTTGTAAGTTACTGCTCCGCTAACATGTTCAATATTTTTAATTCTTTACTTTCCTCTTATATGTGTCTCGTTCTCTAGATGGACGCGGAAGGGGCAGTTGACTGGCACCGTTTGGGAGCCACGTCTGGAGCCGTGGGTGGTTCAGTGGGCCCATGCTTTGGAGGAGGTAGTTCAGGAGGCGAGGCCTTTCACCCTGGAGGCCTACGAGGAGTACCTTCGCTGGTACGTCCCCCGAACTCGGACGAGGGTGACGTACACACCGATTACGGTACCGAGCCACACAGCGGAGTTGGCCGACACGTACCCGACCCACAGGGATCAGACTTGGTCGTTTGCGGTACGATATTTCTAACCTTATTTACAATACAACTGTTATTTACATTAAAATAATTATTAAATTTATAGTTTCATAGATAATTAGTTTCGCCAGTTTGATATTATAACTAAGTAACGAAATTTCTAACCTTCTTTACAATACTAGGTAAATTACGAGTCTAACATAACAACTGTTGTTTATGTTGTAGGCCGACATAGGACAGAAGATTGCTGTTGAGTCAGGATCAACTCTACAACGCCTGAGGCAGGGCATTCAGCTCACCTCCCAGGAGATCACCCTTGCGATGAGGAGGATCTATGATGCCGCTTCTGACCTCGTGAAGCTCACCTCGTGCACGCCCTGTAGTCGGAACACGGATGCCGTCCCACACCCTTCGCAGTCGGGACCCTCTTCGCGTCCAGCACAGCCGCCTCCTCAGCAGACGACGTTCACGCACAGGATGGCACCGGGGCCTCCGCCTCGACCGACGTTCTCCGCACCAGGTTTCTCCGCACCAGATACTAATACCGTTCGACTTTGTAAATTAATTCATTGCAATTTTGTTCGTCATCAAAACTATATTGATGCATTTCTTACTATTATAACTACGTATTGATGCAGTTCTTACTATTATTACTATATATTTGTGCACAGGTACACAGTACACATCGTGGACACAGGCCACTGATGTTGCAGGGCCGTCGTCATATGTACCACATATGGCGCCGATTGACTATGAGTACGCCGAGGAGGACGAGCGGAGGCACCGACGTTCTCCTACACCAGCGTTCGACTTCGACAGCTACTTTGCTCCGGTCCAGAACGAGCCCAATATAGTTCCTGATTCACAGCTATCTGGAGCTCCTCCAGCGACACAGGTCTCGCAGGGTGGCTACGAGACACCACTCCCTCAGGGCCGTCCTACACGCCACGTCGTTCCTCCTGAGCCGCTGACGTACTCTGCCGATCACGTGAGGGCGGGACGCAGGGCAGCCAAGCCAAGCACACTTAGGGGTGTCGCCCCTAAGCGTGGTAGGATTTAGTGTTGTGTCACCTTCTGTCTGTAGCTCGTATAGATTCTATGTTATGTCATGCTACATGTTCATGTCCAGTACTAGTACTATATGTCTTATATTTTTGTCTTTCATGTCCCCTCAATTAATGCTCTCGGTGCATGCATCACAGCCTCGTCAAACTCCCATCAAAGGTCCCCGCTTTGCAAAACAGCCAAAGAATCCCAGGAGCATCCAATGTCCCCATGCATGTATGTCTGCACAATGTGACGCTTTTGATGCATGCATCCGACTCCCATCAAAATAATGGACCTACATAATAGCCGGAATCTCTACTAGGGCCTCCCACTCGTGCTTTCAATTTCAGAAACCACTCCTACAAAACCTTATCCTCTACTCACTCTTTCATTCACAGCAACCTCTCTTGCATCACAGCGGCATCCACTCTTCTTCCACGCTTCAACAACACCATCCATGGCAGGACCATCTAGTAGAGGCTTTCCATGGACACCACAATACATCGAGAGAGCACTGGACGCAATATGGCGTGCCGTGCGTGAACACCGAGATGATCCTTTCAGGGAGAACAATCTCGCACAAGCTGTCTCGAGGTTAAATGCAACAATCCCTACGACCTCACACACTATCGCGCCGCAACATCTCACCACAAATGACCTTAGGGCCCTCTTAGAAGATCAAAGGCAGTTGTATCATAGGGTTTGCGAGCTGGCAAACCACCCGTCAGTGTTAGGTTTCTCTAGCACTACATTCAAGATAATGATGCTCCCCGATCAATATGCCTCCCACATTCAGGTACACTCAATTTTTTTTTATTTTTATGTTATCGGTTTCTATTTCTTTTGCTCATTCGACTGCTTCTCTTCTGTTAGGCATTTTCGGAAGACAAAGAATTGATCGACAACCCTATCCCAAACTTCTTCTATCTATTTATGTTCTTCGGTGGAGGTTGCATGCCAGGTTCACGTAGAAGGCGACATACCTCATCCAACCGTAGTGTTTCGGAGCCATCTAACACAACAACATCCCGTCGAAGAAACACTGCAAGAAGACGCGCTCCGGCAACGCGCGTGCAACCAAACGCCAACGACGATGAAGACGACGATTTCATGCCCATGCCACCCTCAAGACCTCCGCCTCCACTCGAAGACCCTGACGACGAGGCATTTAGTGAATCTGTTTTGCGAGAACGACCCTCCAACAGCGACTTCTCAGCGCCACCTCGCTCACAGTCATCATCCAACCCCTACAGTATGGACATTAACTTCAGTAATATGTCTCGGCGGTGGGATCGAATATTTCCGTAAGATTAGGTGGCAAAAAATGAGTTGCATGTATTTATCATATGTACAAAATTTTCATTTCGTTTAATTGTATTTTATGAAATATAATTGCAATCGAAACAAAAAAATGATGCAAAAAAAAAAAAACCTTAGTCGCCCACTAAACGGGCGAGTAGGTCCTGTCGCCTTCTGGTCGGGCGACTGGGACGCAATCGCCCGGTGGTTGGGCGACTGGACCCTGTCGCCTCCTGGATGGGCGACAGAGAACCAGTCGCCTCCTGGTTGGGCGACTGGCCCCGCTTACGCTTTTTTTTGATCAAGTCGCCCTTTCAATGGGCGATTTATCCTAATCGCCCATTGAAAAGGCGATTGGGATGCTAATTTTACAAATTTTCGAAACGACATGTTATTTTTTTAAATTTATTTAAAAATAATGTTATTAATAAAAAAAAAAACCGCCCACGGAGTGGACGGCCTCGCTGGCCGCCAGGGCCAGGATGTCGGCGCAGGACACGGTGGGCCCGCACTGCTGGTGCACCTCGACGCGGACCGTCTCGATCAGCTCCTTGGCCTTGCGGTTCAGGAACACGTTCGCCGGGAAACGCTCCTCGCTCGCGGCTCCCGTCAGAAGGATGGACGCGTCACACCCCTGCACCAATATATGTAGATCATCACCTCCTAGATCATCACATACTTATATGTCAAGAAAATCTTGTTGTCGTAACGTAAACTAGCTACTAATTAAACTAAAGGAGATACTGTACGACCCAGAAGAGTGTGAACAAAAAAGAAAAAACACACGTTTGTGAAGCAGTCGTTGAAGTAGAGGCGGATGAGGCCGCTGGCCAGGCTTGGGTCATCTTGCAGCGCCCGGAAAACCGCGACCGAGACTATGGTCCTGTTCGTTTCTTTTAGCGCTAAATTTTAGAGGCCTCTAAATGAAGAGAATCTAGTACTAAATAAAGTCTAATGACAAAACCTTTTTACAGATGGGTACATCTTTACGAGACGAATCTAACGAACCTAAGTAAGCTATGTTTTGCTACAGTCATGCTACAGTAACCATCGTCTAACCACGGATTGCTTACCCTCATTAGATTCGTCTCGCGAATTAGACCAGGGATTCTGCAGTTAGTTTTGTAATTAAACTTTATTTAATACTCTTAAATGATAAGATTCTTTTTTTTAAACCCCTCTAAATTTTAGACCCTTGTGAAACAAACACCCCCTGTGTTCGCCACATGGGGGCACGACTGCGCGTGGAAGTCCACGGAGAGGGTGCCCCAGCTCCGTTCCAAATCCAAACCGAGAGAGAAGCAGCACGGCGGCGAGGGAAGAGGCGACCATGGTGATGGCCATTGCGCCACCACCGCATCCGTGGCCTCGCGCCATTGCCAAGTTAGGATCACCCCCTGCTTGCTTTCTCTGCTCGATCGAACGAGTGTACTACTACTACGATTGCACTTGTGGTTTCCTCGAGTAAACTCTGCTGGCCCCTATTTATAGCTGCCCGGCGAGCGCCCTATTGGTCTATGCATGGCCCAAACGAGAAATGGAAATAAAGGACCATGGCATCTTTAATTTCTTGGCACATGGTGAAAATAAAAAATGATCCGCTCAACCTGCGTCTACCAACAAAGATTAATTAGTGCTTGATTCGATGATATCCATGATCCAATTTCTAGGGCACAGGGCCCGGAGCTGCACACCCAAGGGAAGGCACCCTAGCTAAGGGCAACTCTCAACCTGTTCGTTTCGCTGCAGCTGCGGCTACAGCTGCAGAAAAATAATTGCGAACACTGTAGCAGCTGCAGAAACACTGTAGCAGCTGCAGAAGAAATAACTGCGAACATTGTAGCTGCTGCAAAACAGCCGCTGCAAAGCAGCGAGACGAACATAATGCAAAGTACTGCCTGGTAGCACCACCGCCCCCCGCGTAAATCTACTAATAGACTGCCACAGGTTCTGCAAATTAAATCATAGCACCGGGCTTTTTTGGTTTGGAGGACGACGGACCACAAGTAGTGTGCATCTTCCATATTAGTAGATTTACTTATCGTTTTCATGCCAACATATACTTTTGCAAAAAAAAAATTGTGTCAGACTATTAGAAGAAAGAAGGTGTACAAGACCACCCAACCCTCGTTAGAACCAGGGCAGGGGTGCCCTCAAAAAAAAAAAAAGAACCAGGGCATGGGATTTACAACAGTTTGAAACGGAGCTTAACTCATGCTTCAGTCCACAGGTTAACATCAGCTCGACATTTTCCCGCTACGGTCTGGACTGAGCTGAGTTCATCGTTGAAGCCCTGGCGTTGTGTTCCTATATATGTATGTTCTTGCATTCATGATCATACGTGTTATCAGCCCACATCAACAGGTGGCTAGCTAGATGTATAGTTTCTTACTTTCTTTTAACTTTTAGTAGTAGCAATTGATTTTTTAAAATAGGGTTTTTCTCACAGTTGAAATAACCAAATATATGTTCGACAAAAATTTTAAGTTGGATTGAATTTTTAATTAAGGTCACTTCATTTTGGAACTCCCCGAAAGTACTTCTCTTTGGGAAGCGGTTATGTGGCTCGAAATAACTTGTAGTGATTTTATAGAGGAAACTCTGTGTAGGAACACGAAATCGGAAAAAGTTAGACTTTTCAGCGCCAAACATGTTAGGTTATTTCAGAGAATTACTCCGTCTCAAAGAGCTCCTCTACTAGCATGGCGTTGTTCTCTGCTCTCTCCCCCAATTCCCACTAATTTTGTACTAGACATCATTGAGAGTATCGCCATTCTTGAGAATGGAATTCCACATGTGCTTTCGGAAAAAGGGCTCTTCTTCACCATTTATTCCACGAATCTACGGCTCACCTTCTCACGTACAGGCCCCGTTAGCACAAATCACAAAGTAGAACTTACCGTGAATATTCATGCTTTCCACGGAAGGCACTTCGTTTTTGTATTTCCTGCCATTTTTATATGTCTGCTTAGAGCAAGCCCAATAATAGGCGTATAGCCGGAACATCAGCATGTCAGATGAGGTGGATGAGAGATGAAACGGAAATAGGTGTGGCAGACGGGATTGAGTTTCCTTCTCGCTGAGGCGGGCCAAATGTAAATAGAAAAATATTTCAAAGAGCCCAGTTGAAGCTAAGTTGTTGAGCAACACAAACGATGCCGCTTGTTCTTTCTGAGTTTGCTTGGCGCAAAGCCAAGGCTTATTGGCCTTGCTCTTACTCCGCCACCCTCACTCTGGAGACGGGATGAATCCGAATCTTGCAGACCAACTCGAAATATGCATCAGGCCAGATCTAAATCTTTATGAACTATATATGCGGGATGCTGTTCTGCTGATCTTTTCAGGGGAACAAAAAAAAAAAAAAGGAAGTGCTGACTGACAGGTGCCCAAAACGAAAAAGGATACTCCATATTTACTCGAGAAAAAGGAAAAGAAAGACTGAATCCACATCGTAACCTGCAGCAACCTGTCTCGTTAATTGTTGATAATGTAAAAACAAAAGAGCTAGTTTTTTAATTGACATTAACAAATGTGTACTATTAGATTGCAGCATTCGTGTCTTGCTCAAATCAAATTAGCTAGTGGCCGTTTATATAGCTGGCCGGATGAGTATCCGATGCCTGCAATCTGCCGCCCATGAGCCTATATATCTAACTGGTGCAGTGGTGCCTCGTGCCTACCAAATTAACTTTGCTACTGTGGTCCTAATAAAGATTCTGTGTTATATGAGATCCTGATTATGCTTAGCAGTCCATCAAACTCTGCAATCTTAGTCATCGTGCACTCCATCAGAACATGTCTAACTGACTTCTCTTCAGCGCTATACACATATTACATTTGCCAATTGACTCGATACTGCTATGGTGAAAGACTTGTTTTGCAGGTAAATAATCATGGTTTTGCCGGTAGATAATCATGAAGAACCCACCTTGAGAGGTTACATCGAGGCTTCCATTTCTACTCCGAGCAGCAACTCACCTCGTGCATCAGTTCATCTCTGTCGTGGTCATTCTCAAGCAGTTTATATGCAGATCTCACTGAGTAATTACCATGCTTCTCCGTTCTCAGACTCAAAAATCCCCGCTTCAAGTATATACACATGTAGTTTTAAGAGAGCATAAGCATCAAAATCAAAGAAAAACTCTTGTATTAGCTATTCGTTCCATGTTCCACTAGAAGATAGGAGGTTCGAGCATGCTCGACAGCCTGTCTTTCAACATGGATGATCGATCGCGAAGTGTTGAGGTAGCCATTTATCTTGTCAAATAACATCTATCTTGCTAAATATGTGTGTCCTTCCGTTTTTATAACTAGTTGAATTCCCCGCATTGTTGCGGGACTTGAGATGTACTTCAACTAATTAAGTTTCTTGAGATTGTTAGAAACATATATTCAATATTTTCTATCATCAGAATAAAGTAAATTCAAATGTAGCTGTATGTAGCACGCACTCCTAGAATTAAACGGGTAAGCGTATCGCAGTGACAGTGACGGGAACTCAGTATTTTACAATTCTGAACTTCAAAGACATGAGCCAATCAGCCTATAGAATAAAAGAGGCAAAATATGAACCATGCATACCTTCAAAATTGAAGCTTTAGTGTCTGCGCCCATCATCCGCATGAGTGCATGAAAAAGAAATGCGAGATCGTGATTGCATATTGAGTGTTAGCTGCCACATCATATCAATCTTGGAGTGAGACCATCCAACCTGAAGATATGCTACCGCTTTAGGAGCAGCATCCGTTTCTCTGATCCGACCAACAAAATGAAGAGTCCAATCTTGACATCTAAGCTACCGACCAATAAAAATCTGATAACACCTCTGTGGAGGAAAGAGATCCATCAGAAAATATGATGCAAATCATGTGCCATGTGTGGGAACTGTACCAAAAAATTAAAAACGTTAGAATGCATCATTTTTTAGCAGCAGACTTGGGATAACCATATGAGTGGGGGAGAGATCAGATGAGGTGTAAATCTCCGAGCAGGAGTGCGAAGTTTCTACAGGCCAGCCTCTCTCAACAGACAACTCTATTAGTACACATGGCACTGCATGCAATGAATCTTGCAGTTTCTCATAGCATGAAAGCAAAGTAAAGAAGACAGTTTCTAATATCATGGAAACCGAGTAAAAAAGGGAGGTAGTAGGAAAGGAAGAGGCAGCAGATGAATGTCAATGGTAAACTGCAGACGGATAACAATATAGAATTCCTAGTGTAAAACACTTCTTTTTTGTGATTGATAGCCGCAGACCCGCAGTGATTGCCGGAGGATTAGCACAAATAATTGCGTTTGGTTTCTCTTGGTACATTGCCTCTCTCCTGCTGTCAGTTACTTGAGTTTTGGGGGGAATCAGTTATTTGAGTAGATGCATAACCTTCGGCAGAGCAATTATGGTGAGAGTGCAGGAAGCTCATTGGCTGAAGACTTTATGAAATAGATGGATGAGATGTGCCTCAAGCTGTGATCCAACCGACGACATTTTTAAGGATGTAGCCTTATGAAAAGCAAGCTTTATAGCAATAATGACATTTAGTGGGTTGTATTTATATATTATATATAGATATTGACATTCTCATCGTGATGTATTTCAGTTTTAGTTAGTTTCTATTGTCAGAATTCAGAAACAACAATAATTAACGAACGAAGGTTGTACTCTGCGGCCATTTACACAGCCATTGTGTCACCAGCCCGTCCTCCCTGTAGCGGGAGGCAAGAACTCCGCAGCAATTTTCCGCCAAGAGAACCTTAATACGTAAACGTTGGAAAACCGCCTTCACTTCCACGCCGGACAGTTGAAGGGCATGGCGGCCTCACTGCGATCGGCGACCGCACCGCGCGGCCTCGTGCCGTCGACACCTCCGGCGAGTGCAAGATACGGCCGAGGAATGGCGCGCTTCAGTGCCAGGGTTTGGGGTCGCCGTGCTCGAGGACTGGCAATAGTGGTCGCCGGCTCCACCCACCGTCGCGCCGTAAAAGGGGTTGACAGCGACGGCGCCCCCGATCTGGGAGGTGCCGGGGTGGAACTTAGTGATCAGCTGAGCGTGGTTATGAAGTTCGGGGGTTCGTCGGTGTCGTCGGCGGCGAGGATGGAGGAGGTGGCCGGCCTCATCCTCGCGTTCCCCGAGGAGCGCCCCGTCGTGGTCCTCTCCGCCATGGGCAAGACCACCAACCACCTCCTACTCGTACTGATCACTACTTGCTGCTCTAGATTGAATACGTTTTAGGCTCTTGCTGTTTGCAATTTTTCTTGGCTTTACCAAACCTGTGATGTTCCCTCTGACTTCATAATTCACTGTTTGAATGCTTTAAGAAGAATCTTCAACCACCTAAATTTCCTGACAACTAATAAAAAAAATCGTAATGCCGACTAAACTTCTGATTTGTGCACAATTGTTTTCAGTGGTGCATCTGCATCAATAATGAGTGCAAACAAGGCTAAAAACAGAAATGGAACTGAACCATTATCTGTAACTGAAACTTAAGAGGCATTTCCACAAATGGTTTGATTTTTTGTTTGTATGCTGAAATGCATGTTATATATGGCCTTCTTTATAGGCTGGAGAGAAGGCAGTGGGGTGTGGACTAATCCGTGTTTCTGAAATCAAAGAGTGGAAGATGATCAAAGATCTGCATAATCAGTATGCCTATGTTTTGGATGCTTTATAAGTGGAACAGCTTTGAAAATTTCACTTGATGTTTGCTTGTTTGCTGTTAATCCAGGACAGTGGATCAACTTGGATTGCCAAGATCTGTAATACATAGTAACCCCCCTACCTGAGTAACCTCTTCTTCTAGACTTATTGGACTTGATATATCAAGTTTACCTTTTGTTGTGGACGAAACTTGTAGGCATGCTGGATGAACTGGAGCAGCTCTTGAAAGGTATCGCAATGATGAAAGAGCTTACGCTTCGGACCAGAGATTACCTTGTTTCATTCGGAGAATGCATGTCCACACGGATTTTTGCTGCTTATTTGAACAAACTTGGTGTCAAAGCACAGCAGGTACTTCTTCAAATTCCTTGATTTGTACATTGAATATGTGCTTTGCAGGTTAAGGTATACCAGCCTTAACGAATTTGCCATGGTATTCCTCCCATGGTGGATATTTTGAAATGTTGTTTAATCGCTGAATTTAAGACTGCACATTCACATGATTCTCTCAAGTCTCGACTCATATTGTTAGTCGCATGCCCATCCTTTGCAGAATTTCACATGTCATTATTGATCATTGATTGGATTTTTTGTTCCTGGAATTGGAACTGAAAGCTCATGTCTTGATTCAGGCCATTGCAAATAAAATTATTCCTTGATTTGGATGTGCCATAAATATATAACTTCCTTATATCCCATTAGCATATACTTTTAACCCATCAATGTCACTGATTTCAGAATTCTATCCCCTCTATGCCATTGCTAGTGGTATAGGAATTAATCCTTTGAATTAACTACAACCTGAAGGAAACATAGTGAGTTGAGGCCAGCTTTTCTCTGAGCTTCCTTCCCCAAATGTTCAATTTGATACAGGGAGTCAGGGACCCATAAAATTAGGCAATCTGGCCTCAAATCCCTGTAAATCCATAGTTCTGTATAAAATTTTTATACTATCCATCATGTGAATTCATATGGGCCATTAATTCTATTTATGGTAAATCTTGTGCAGTACGACGCATTCGATATTGGTTTCATTACTACAGATGATTTTGGTAACGCGGATATATTGGAAGCAACTTATCCTGCTGTTGCGAAGAGATTGCATGGAGACTGGATCCGGGATCCAGCAATACCTGTTGTTACAGGGTTCCTTGGGAAGGTATCTCGAAACGAATGAGTTCATTTGTGGAGCCTCTTTAGTTTGGGGTAAATGGAGCAACCTATTTGGTCATTCCAATTTCCATCGCTTGCAGGGCTGGAAATCAGGTGCTGTTACTACCCTAGGCCGAGGTGGTAGTGACTTGACTGCTACAACCATTGGTAAAGCCTTGGGATTGAAAGAAATTCAGGTCTATTTTCAGTCTGATTAGATGACAAGTGATATATTTTTTGCTTAGGTCATAAAAGTTATCTCAACAATTGATTATCGTTATATCGAACTGATCAACGAAGCTAGCATTGCATTTTATTGAAATTGTTGCTTCTCTTTGCGCATTATATGTTTAGTTTAAAGGCAACGTATCCTATGAGAACCAGATTCGTGTGAGAACTATGAGAACTTCAATCTGGGCCACATGATCTTGATCCAATAGGGCGCATGAATTCAGGTGGGAGGAGGGATTTGCAAAATCACCGCCCACTTAATCATACTTTTGCAAATTCCCCCTCCCACCTCTCCCTATGCACCTCCTTTGGATCAAGATCGTGTGGCCCAGATTGGAGTTCTCATAGTTCTCACACGAACCTGGTTCTCATAGGTATGGAAGGATGTTGATGGTGTACTTACCTGTGATCCAAATATCTATCCCAATGCAAAGACTGTCCCATGTTTGACATTTGAGGAGGCTGCAGAACTTGCTTATTTTGGTGCCCAGGTACACTTCATTTTCAGTGGATCTTTTTCCCTAGAACTTTTTTGTGTATTTTAGTTTGTTGAAGAAGTGATTTCAACATGAACTGGACTGACAGTTGAGAAGCGATAGTTCATTCTGGTCATTAGTGATTCTTGTTTCCTAATTTTGAGTTTGCAAGATTCTTGAAGAAGAGGGCTCTATACCTGATCTATAAAAATACTAGTTGCTACGGTGTATTTTAGGTTTATTCCTGTTAGTCTAAAAAAAAAAGGTTTATTCCTGTTTCTGAAGACTTAATGTATTCAGTTGTCAGAATCCATCTTAGCGAAATGAATAATATCATCATTTCAGTGCATAATTTATGATTATCAAAGACCGCATTGGCGTCTACAGTCTTTAGTGCATTACTAAAAGTTTAGAAAATAGAGTGAATGTCCTCAGTTGTTCATCAAAACTAGAAATCTAAAGAACGGGTCCCGTCCCTCTTTCCTTCTGAGGTTATGTATCGAGTGGTGGTGGATTGTACGAACAGACAATAGCTCACAGTGACAGTTTACGCCACTGCACACTAGAAACGAGACATCTGTGTCATAATGATGGGTTGTAATCGAATGCAGGTTTTGCATCCACAATCAATGAGACCTGCTAGAGAAGGTGATATACCAGTTAGGGTTAAGAATTCATACAACCCTAAAGCTCCGGGCACGCTTATTACTAAAAAGAGAGAGATGGATAAGGTCTGTAGCAGATTACTTCAGTTATTTTCACCACAGAACCAGCTGCTCTCAAAGGACTGATTTTTCCTCGGTCTTGTTCATTACTAGGTGGTTCTAACTAGTATAGTATTGAAGTCCAATGTCACTATGTTGGATATAGTGAGCACTCGGATGCTTGGTCAATTTGGCTTTCTGGCAAGGGTATGTCGAACACTTGGCCTTTTTTTTTTCTTTTTAACACCTCACTATTTTTATTGATATATCTATGTCCTTGAACAGGTATTCTCTATATTTGAAGATCTGGGCATATCTGTAGATTGTGTGGCTACTAGTGAAGTTAGCATTTCTGTATCGCTTGATCCATCAAAGATCTGGAGCAGGGAACTTATTCAGCAGGCAAGTGATTCCGTCTGCATGCTAAATGAGAATTAGTTGTACAGACTAAATTATATCCTTCGTAAGGAGAAGTAGAGAACTAGTACAGTACGAACACAAGAGTAATAAATACTTTTGATAGCCTTGACATTGCCATTTGGAAATTGATATACTGTCTATTTCTAATGGATTAGGTGCCCGAAGCAGCTTAACTAAGACATGTGCTCTTCATTAATTTATCTACTCTTAAATATTGTTGCCATTTTTTTTAGGAACTCGACAATGTAGTGGAAGAGCTTGAAAAAATTGCAATCGTTCATCTACTTCAGCAGAGGGCAATAATTTCACTCATTGGAAATGTGCAACGGTCATCTCTTATACTAGAAAAGGTATAAACACTTGGTGCATTTCAAGGGAATGTGTTCCTGTACCATTTTCCTCTCTTTGGCTCTTCCATAGAACAACCAAGACTCACACTTGCCATCTAATGAACCTCAAGGCATTCCATGTGCTGAGGAAAAACGGGGTAAATGTTCAAATGATCTCACAAGGCGCTTCAAAGGTAATTACTTTCATGATGAACCCCTTTTCCCTTTTCTGCATCCAGCATGGGTGCTTTGGTTCCAAGGTTTGTGATGCTTTCATAATCATCTCTGAGCAGGTTAACATGTCGCTGATAGTCCATGACAGTGAGGCAAGGGCATGCATAAAAGCCCTCCATCAGGCATTCTTCGAGGACGATGTTCTGACCGAAGTTGAAGCAGAGAATCTGCTCGTGGGTTGATCAATACACGCTGCTGCCTCCACCTTACATCATGTTATCGCGAACTCGCTTGGTTCTTGTTCATGAACCACGTTGTGTCCTTGTGCATCCCTGGCAGTCAATCGCTAGTGAATATAACTCTTTGCGACTTTGGACGAGTGCTAGTAACATTTACCATGATGTTACGCAATGAAAAGAGAGACACACAATGTGCGCCTACATGTATGAATGAACGGACGGCGACTGTGCACAAGATGGCTGAGTACGTGTTACGGCGGTCGTGATAGCAGCTTCGAAATGAATATGACCGGGTAACGTGTTTTTTTTTTTCGAAAGATCCCGGGTAACGTGTTGAATGGTTGTAGCTGTGATCACACGCACCAGAGGACCGCCGCATAAGTGACACGCAATCTGGGACTGGAATCATGTCGTCTTCTCCATGAAAACGATGTCAAAGTCGCTGGTCCCTGACCGTTCTGGAGGACGGCGACCACTGCAATGTCCCAATGGAAGGAAGACGAGGCTCGCCGCGTCCCAAGTCCAAGCATAGGTTGATCTCGGGTCGTCCTTGTCGTAGTAGCATGAGAAAAACGAGGAACCGTCATGGACCGCACTTGTGGCAGCTTAGGCTGGGGCCCATGAGTGAGCCTTGTCGCCACGTGTTTGGACTGGCGCGCAGCCTGCTCAGATTCGTTCGGCCATGTCAGGTATTGGGCCCCAATCTGATGCCCACCGAATTATTGGGCCGGTTTGCTGCTGGGCTCGCTTGCTCGTGCTTCTGACGCTGTACGGTTTGCTGCTGGGCTCGCTTGCTCGTGCTTCTGACGCTGTACGAACCACGAACGCGTCAGCAGCAGCTGGTGTTCGTGCCACCGGCTACGACGAGCCAGAGGCAGTGTGAGGACTCAACCACAGAACAGATTATGGAGTACAGTAGTACTACATGGTTAATAAGATGCCTTGTAACGGGTCTCCTGATTCTGTGACTGCGCTAGGCCCACGGTGGTCCCTTTGCCAGTGCAGTCAACAGTCATCCGATCGATGGTACCTCGCGATTCAGATCTCCACAATAATATCTAGTCGACGCATTGTGGTATACTGGTTGGTACTCGTATGCCGCACACCAGATCATAGCCGTCGTCGTCACCTGCGATCCCCAAATCCGGTCAATTCCACAATTGATGCGGATCACCAAATTCTGTTTCGAGGTCCAGTCAAAGCTTTAGTCATTATTTTGGCATGACACCGCACTGTGTTTGCCTCCAGTGATGGTATTACCACCACGATCTACAATAGCGGCAGCAGCAGCAGCAGCGACGCCTGTTTCGTTGCTCGCCCGAGCATATCCTCTCTTCTGTACCTTGGACGCGGACCGCCAGGTGCAGAGAACCTCGTCGCCACGTTTCGACCGCCGGCGCACGAAAGAGACTCGCGCATAACAGAAAAGCGTGGTTACTTTACAGCCACGTTACACGGTTCTGCTAGTGTTTCGGTAACATTTCTCCTCTCCTCTTCTGATCCGGTCCAAAGCCTCCAAGGAGCTTCAATTCCTCGAGCTAGTCGTCCTCGTTCTCTATTCACTGAATCAGCACAAGGTACATGTATTCTAAACCCTATAACCGGTCGCACTCGCGCAGGAAATCGTCGACGAAATCAACCTTTGAGCGATGGCGGGTTACTCCAAACTTAAGAAGCTGTTTTCTCCGCGTTTAGGACGGGCTTAAACCCCAGGGTCTTTGTTTCCCTTGCTTGTATTCCTAGCTTGTTCTGGTAGTTTTTTTTTAGTGTCCTTTCTTGTTTTCTTGTGTATGGTTGTTTGTAACTTCTTCGTAATTGGATTTTACTAGATCTCTTAGGAGGTCTAGCCCTGGCCACGAAATAACAATTTCTTCTTCTTCTTAATGACTTCTTCTTAAAAAAAAAAAAAGCACAAAGCCGATTTGACGAAAGGCGAGATGATAACCATACATTCGTTGATCCTAGCTGACAACTTAGTACTAGAATTGCAAGACTGGGAAGTGTGTGAACGAGTCAAATAAGATGGCTTTTTTTAGCAAGTGGGAGGACGGAAATAAATAACTAGGCCGAAGACCCACTGTTTTCAATGGAAAGGGAAGGTGGAGACAGGACGGAAGCAGAGGCCGGCTGGATCAGCGTCAACCACACACCTTTGTTTGTTGTTTGTTTCGGTTCTCTTCCCCCCTCTGCCAGTAACAGCACAACACAACTTCCATGGTTCCTTGCATTAACAAAACACACCGAAAGTATGAACCCATTGTATCCACATCAAGAGCCCCTCTCCCCCATTTGCGCAATGCATCACCCAAACCAGGTGAGGATGAGGGGGGCAAGGGCCCCACCAGACACTTGCTCAACACTACTGCCCAATCATACATGCCAAATATCGCGTGGTGCGGTGCCTTGGCAATTGGCATCATCAACAATAAACGAGACGAAGTTATACGCATCACAGATGAGCAACAAGGCGAGGTCCTCTATAACACTATGATACATTCAGTGAGAAGATCAGACATACATATACCATCGTTTGTCATTTATCTCACGCTACAGAGAGCTAGCTTACAGAAATTAAAAGCTGAACCCGGGAATAGCTGGTTAATACAGGTACTGCTACTTCTGCTGCTAAAGGGTCAAGAGTCGATGGATAAATATTTACATCGAAAGGGAGAAAAATCAGGTGGGACGCAATAACAATAATAATAATCTTGGCCCTTAACTTTCTGCCAAGAGCAAACAGCGGGGAAGCAAATAAGCGAGTCTACATTTCCTACTCACTCCATGGGCTGCATCAGACAAGCAAAAGATTTCAGTAGTTACTTGGCTGGGACCCGGCACAATAGAAGCTCCTCATGCATCGTGCGCTCCACACAACCTACACAAACGCCAAAATCAACAAATTAAAGATGAGTTCTTTTCGGTTCAACTTATCATGGCAAACACAGGGAGGAATAACTATGATAAGACATAGCAGAAGCATTTGCCAGGCCGGAGAGGTCACCCCTAGTTGGCTTCGCCAAACAAATGTCATACAAATATCAGCTACGCTAATAAAATTATGTCAAGCCAGATGTTTTCCTTCTGTGCACGTGTTTGCATGAGCGCTAGATAATGTGGGTGACAGGTTTGCATAATAATCCTAACATGGTAAACCCTTCAACACTATCAAGTTACCAAGCCAATCTACTAGCATACCATGTTTCTTTCCATTTTGATCAATCTCTTTTCTTTTCTTTTTTCGGCTAAAACTCAGGTGTCACCAATACAATTGAACAAAATACAAGAGGCAATGGATAACATACCTAGTAGCTATCTAAAATGCTTGCGGCAGGCACACAAGCCCTACTCGCTTGTGGCCGCACATCCTTCACCAACTGCTAGAGGTTCCTCCTTTCTTAGGGTTGCTGATTTTGAGTTCATCTTTTGGACTTCCTCTTTTGTGTAAATATAGATCTTGCGTACTATGCTGCAGAATTCCCTGCTTACAAAATAATGAACTAACATCAGTACTGAAAGGAAAGATCAGATGAATATCAAGGTAGCACTAAGATAAGGACTTACTCCCATGGGTCATCTCCCACAAGCATCATATCACCCTCATTGTCTGTGTAAACAATCTGCCAATTTTTGTTAGCAGAGACCAATTCACCCTCGAATTCAAACATCTTGTCGAGTTCTGCTTTAAGTTCATCATAGTCATTGAACTTAGAGAGGTCCACAGATCTGCCAAGTGCCACTCCTTGCTTATGAACCTGGAGAGGACCACAGAAAATTAAATCTTAATTGCTGAGAATAAACCTTAAGAGAAACACAGGCAAGAACAGCCCGTTATTTGATCATGACAGCATAAATGAAAGAGAAACAAAATTCAAACATACGGCAAAAGAGTATGTGTAATAAAGCATGTCAAGTATTAGTGACCCTTTTTTTTAACAATACAATAACATTTAAGTCAACCTATGAGGTGCGCTTAAGTCAGTGTTGGCATACTAGCCAATGTCAACCAAAATACAATGCTCCCAGAAGAGGAACATATGATCATGGTTCTCGCCAGGATTTACAAATTCATGGAGCACAATGCTCTCTATCTAAACAGGCCATAAACAGATTTTGCTTTAATAAGAAAGTGGGCATTACTTGATAATTCATTTCCAACTAAATAGAGAAACCTATGTATAGAACAGTATATGGCCATGAACAAGATAAAAAAAACAGTACCTTTGTGCAACTCCTTGTTGACGCACCCTGGGACTTGCTTTGAACATCTTTGGAACTCTGCGGGCCCTGCTGAATGCTTTTCTCATTCTCGGTTGCTGTCCCAGCAGTGCTTACGGACACCTCAGGTAAGCACTCAGCTTGCACAGGCTGCACTTCATTCATTGATACCGAAGGATGAGTTTGTGAAACATCCTCATGCATTGTAGCCATCGGAGAGAACGGAATAGGAGATGCACTGATGGTATCAACTTTGAACCCAAAAATCTTAAAACCACTGCCTTCTCTTGTTTTCTCCAAATCAAAAGGAGCAACAGATGCATGAGGTCTGACAACTCGTGGCTGTTCAACCCGAGCAAATGGCTGACTCAACCAACTTGATGGGTTTTGTCCAAATCTGAAACCTTGCGGATCACTTGAATTAGCATAGATACCATTCTGATCGTTCCAGAAACGCAACTCATTGTTTGCTGGGTGCATCCTTGTGCTTGATTCAGCAGTAAGGGAAGGTTGCTGAGGCATAAAGAAGTATGGGTCAGCGTAGCGATGAGCTGAGCCTTGATCCTTAAACTGGTTGTTGAAAGCATTGAGACGGTTATGATTCTCATCAAACGGCTGCATGAAGATCCCCTGGGAATCTCCAAAAGATTGAGACGCGGAACGACTGTCCTTGAAGTCAGCTTCATGCCTTCCCAACTGCATCCAATTATTTGTAGAGGATCTCTGCTGAAAAGTTAGGGCATGGGATTTTCCGTTGGGTGATGGGGACCAGATCATAGGCTTCTGAACAGTGGCATCAGAGTCATTACTTTCAGTCAGGTTGTTCCTCAAGGTCATCTGCTCTTGACCTTGCAAGACCGAGTTTTGATGTTGTGTTTGAGCAGAATCGATGTCGGTCTTTGTTGCACCTGCAAATGGGACAGATGATTTGGAAAAACATTAGCCTATTCGTATTTTCATCACCATCTTGAAAATTGAAGTGTCCAATAAACCTACCCTCTTTTGTAAGAACTGATGATTCAGGTGAAGGTGGAGGAGCATTTTGTCTAGGTCTTTTGACTCTACCCCCAGAAAGAGGAAGGGGATTGACGGGAGGTGAGGAAGCAGGCTCTATTTTCCATGGGGAGACCCTATCTGGACGAGGTATAGTAGAAGGCTCATCCCAACGCACCTAAAATCCAGAAGCAATCATCCATAAACACATGACCTTACACCATATATATAATAGCAAACAGCAAACATCAAAGGAACAATCATTACCTTCAAGTATCTCCAACTGGATTCAGGCCATAGCGGGTCCAGGTTTTCGCAACCAACTATAGTACCAGTAAACCTACATGACAAGATAATAGCAAATCAGATATAATCACTTGGGTAAACAAACTACAAGTACGATGTAGGCAAATAAGGCAGTTACCTCTGTTCTGGTGCCTCTTCCCCTTCAAACCTCATCCTGAACCTCATCCCAATGGAATAATTGTTTTTCACGGACTCCATATACTGATCATATGGTATGATGAACTCTGAAGGGCTCGTCCTGATATTGACAGACAGAGATCAGAGATCAGACACAGGTTTTCTACCACAAACGAGAATGAATTGGCGGTCACAGTTTCAAACAAGAATAGCCTATAACAACTAGATACACCAATATGTAAAATCTCCAAAATGAAATCAGATTACTGCAGATGTGCCAACATACCTAGGTTTGTAGTACACAGTGAACATACTTTTCGTGTTGATAGCATGCCATGCAGTTGCAAGTACTCCGAGGTGCATGCTTTGGCTAGATATGACTGAAGAAGGCACATTCGATAGCTGCCTCATAGCCCGTCTAACACCAACTCTAAGCTCACCATTCTCTCCTCTGCAAGGGTCACAAGAAGAATTCAGTACTAAATTAGGAAATTGGTTAGCTGAGCAGGCAGGAAACGATGACAAACCTGAGGAAAATGAAAGCGTCCCCAGCAACAAGCCTTTTGGAACTAACAAACACACTCCAACCGCTCTGAAGGAGATGTCTCCTAGGTTGCCCTGATAATTTTACATACAGTTAACAATCATCATAAAAATGAAGTACACAATCAGGCTAATCAACATATTGACAGATGCGATGTATCATAATACAAACTGATGGCTAAGCTGATGTCCAAATACTGGTATGTATAGGTCAAGTTCACCCAGACAACTCCAAATTAACGATCCAATAATTCTACCAGTATCAAAGCAAAGACAAGTCTAAAGATGGCCTGCAACAAAGTAAGGTGAGGATCCCAAATTACCGCGAAAGATGTGGCGGAAGCGCCACTCCATGCCATGCAGATCCTTAGCCACTAGCTCCTGAGTTGGAGGCGATTGGGTCATATCCTGCCATACAAAGCAATAATTAGCACACCTACACAGCAAATCCGGGAAAAGCCTCCATAATACAGCAGAAAACCACACAGGCCTAGGATAACACACACCAGAGGAGGGAGGCACTCATCGGCGTGCCGGCGCAGCACAGAGAAGCCACCGTGTGTGCTGGTGTCGGAGGCAGTGAGCGTCTTGCAGAAGGACCTGACTTGTGGTCTCGGCGGCGTGGTGTTTGTCCCAGAACTCGCCTTCTCGGCTCCAGCAGCGTCGTTTTGCTGCAGGAAGAAGCCGAGCCCAAGTTAACATCTCCTCTTTGCCCCCCCCAAAAAAAAAATCCCCAATCCATCAATTCCCAAACAAATCCCAGGAGTTTGAAGGGGCTTACTTCGGGCTCCGGCATGAGCATGATCTGGGCGTAAACCTCGTCGGTGTCCGGCTCCGCCTGTCAAAATTGGCAGAACATGAGCTGAAATCGCACGACACAGAGAAAGGGGAGCTTGCGAGAACGTAATTGGGCACCAGAAATGGGGAAAAGCGAAGCGGGGAGAGGCGGAACCTTGAGCTCGACGTTGAGGACGCGGCAGAGCAGCTTGGAGGGCAGATCGTAGAGGCGCATCTGGTTTTGGGCTACCTGGTTCATGGACGCCTCCACCTGTAACATAGCAAGGAGCAGCAGCAAATCAGCACCCGGAACATAGCAAGCCAGCTGGAGACGACGGGGAGGAGGAGGCAGCAGGCAGCGGCGGGTACCTGCTCGATGTGGCCCTGAGGGAAGTAGAAGACGAGGTCGCCGGGGCGCGGGACGGTGACGAGCGGGCCGGCGCAGGCGCGCCATAGCTCCGGATAGAGCGGATCCCCTGAGGGAACAGAGCGAGCCTGCCATCAGCACGAGGAGCCCCGGAGAAACCCAGCCGAACGGCCGGATCTGAGCGGGTAAGAAGCGGGCGTACCTGAGTTCGCCGCGGGCTGTGGCGCCGGCGGCGGCGCCATGGCTGCGGGCGGCATCTGCCTCGGATCGGGCGGCGGCGGCGGCGGGCAGGGGGAAACCCTAGAAGGAGGCGGAGGGAGTGGGGGGAAAGGGGAGGGAGGGGAAGGCAGGCGGAAAGGGGGAGGCAGCGAAGAGTAGCAGCAGCGCTGTGGTCGAAGCGAGGCGAGAAATGTTTTTGTGCGGGGAGGAAGAGGAGATGGGGTAGGGTGTTTTGGTGGTGGTCTCTTTGTAGGGAGTAGAGAGAGACACCCCCCACGAGCCACGAGACGTCGCAACGCAACGCAGCCCAGCGCTCGGACAAAAAGAAAGCCAGGCCGGTGGCGACCGGACCGAGCCGTGCCCGTCTCTGCCCCCGGTTCGACGCGGCTAGGAGCACGGGACCACCGGTCTGGTGGCGCACCCGAACCCGGTTCGAGATAGCAAACCGGTGTGGGGTCGGGATGTGGGGGGGCGTTTGGGCCTGTGCTTGCGTGTGTGCGGCTGTCTGGTCTGACCGGCCTGCAGCAGCAATGGTAGGAGGAGGGAGGGGGGGTGGGTGGTGGGTGCAGTGCGGTGCAGTGCAGTGCAGTGCAGTGCAGAGAGGCAGGCAGGCAGGCGCAGCGCACTCAAGCAGAGTCACTGACTTGACTGCCGCACCGCAAACGCACCCCTCGCCTCACCTACGGACGGGGCAGCTACGCCACAACAGTGCCTCACTCTGCTTCTCTGCTGCTCTGCTACATCTTCGTTCTGCTTTCCGGACGAGGTTTCTGTGCCTGATTGCGCGGGAGCGTTTCGTCGTGACAGCGTGATTGCACAGGGACGTTATACCCTTGCGAAACTGATGGAACGGGCGCGATCTACGCGGGTGTGTAGCGGAAATGCGTTCGTGATGCTCTGTAACGGACTATATTAAAAGTAAAGATCAGAGCTGGCTTGTGCTGCTCGAATTACTTCTTTTGCAGAAAAATGAGATATTTCTCGGCGGTGGACATGGACAGGGGAGACTCGAGAGACCTTATACCCGTTCTATTTTTGCGACCAGCGGCACTCCCTTTCATCGCGTTTTTACCTCGCAACAGGATGGACCGGTTGCTACTTGCCACTAGCAAGTGCGATAAGTCACACGCTTTTCCCCCTCCAGCGATAGGTTAGTTCACTTCAGACACGGTTTTCTCTTCTTTTCCACCCCGGGTGTGGAATTCCAGCCGGTGATGGGGATGCAGCTAAGTAAAAAATGAAAAAAGAATACTAACAGCAGGGGGTTAGATTTCCTGCGAAGCAAAGCACAGTTTTGATTTCGAAGTGTTAAGCAAAGGGGGCAGAGTATTTTATGGTGGCCCATAAAAGGCAAGGCAGAGCAAGCCCCTAAACGGAAAACCCGATAAAAAGCTTCTCCGCAGGGCCGACACGTACCCGACTGTTTCCTTTTTGTGGGCGGAAAGAGGGATGCGCGCTCACCTACGCTGATGGCATAAATGGGGGCATTAACGAGGACACCTTGTTCATACTCGACTCGCTGATGGTACTACTACCACGACTATTCTCAGTTTAGTAGTACTCTTAAAAAAGCTGGCTGATAAGCTGGTGGTGGGGTTCCGCTGCTTAGCTTAGCTTATTAGAGATGATAAACATGGATGGATGGATGGATGGATGGAGCTTTATACCTGCAAATTACGACGAGCACAAAGAAAGGAGGGCGACAATGATATGCGCCCCGTGCTTTGCCTTTGGCTCCTCCGATTATTATTAGCGCATAATGCATCCAGCCAAGAGTCGAGCGCGCGCAAAAGGCCGCTCAGGTCGCGTGCGGAGGCACCATCACCAGCGCAACAGAGAGAGGAGAGGGATTAACAAAAAACAATTCCATCAGCGATCGCAAGGCTGCTGATTAGCGGAGCGCTACGAAAGGGGATCAATAATTGCGGTGTGAAAGCAACAGAAAGTCTGGAGAGGGTGGCCTCCTGGCCTGACGGCGACGGACTGACGGCGTCGGGCTCGACCCCGGCCGCGCGCGCGTGCGCCCGGGCGGAGGGGGGCAAGCCCAGCGCTGTCGCGGCATCGGACGGCACGCGCGCCTCTGCCCCCGTCGCCGGGGCCGCGCCATTAAACTAAACTAATCGCAAACAGTGACAGCAGCCGCATCGCCTCGGCATCTCCACCGCCTCCTCCCGCGATTAGTTTACTTAACTATGTATACTTCTAATCCGCTGCCTAATCCCGCCGCGACTAAACTATTCCCGTGGCTGCGCGGCGTCTGGCTGGCTGCCTGCCTCACGCACATGGGCCGGAGTGGTGGCAGCGATCCGTTCCTGCGACTGCGAGGAGGGGGGAGGACGACCTGTCTCCTGCTCCCCGAGCCCAGCATTATCGCCCTGGTCGTCATCATTACCGGGTCATTAGCGATACTAATTAACCTGGCACTGCTAGTGTTTGTTTAGTTTCTCATCGCCCGACGACGTGAAGACCTAACCTGCCTACCAATACTGCTCCCGCACTGCTGCATCCAAGGAATCCGCTCCCTGGCTAATTAATTAATTAATTAATTAAACAATTCAGTCGATTGGTTAGTGTACGATATCATCGCTGCTTTTGCTTAGTACTCCACTTTTAATTAGTACCCGCTCCCGCTTCCTTTGACCGCCTCCTCCTCCTCCTCCTCCTGATGTTGCCGGTCGGCACGGCACGCAATCGGATCCAGCAGCAGCACGCCCAAGTTCTTCTTCGTCGCCAGCGACGAGGTTACTGATGGATCATCCTGCTAGCATTCGATGATGAACAGAAGTTTTCTCATTCCTTCGAGTCATTGCTTGAGCTGGTTTTCCAGCTCGGCTGACAGCGCCACGTCGGAAAAGGACACGTCGACGAAACCGTGACCAAGGTGACAACCTCTCCGCATCCTCCTCCTGTTTTTATGTTTGCGTCCGTGCGTGGCAGTACATACGTAGCTACCCCATTGGACGGACCGGTCTCCGTGTACGTATTTTGTACGCGTGCAGGCTTAGTTTACCTCCAGCCACGCATGTTAAGCTCCGCCACTACTTACCTATACGCTGGTTGGACTTGGACCTGGACTCCTGGAGCATACTTGTATGATTGTGTACTAAATCCAGTGCCGTCTCATTGGTTCCTCCCTCCATTATAATTATCGAACTAGGAGTAATGCTTGTTTAGCGGAAATAATCAAACTAATAGTATACTGACAAACTGACAATTGAGACCGCCCGACAAATTATAATCCCCCTAGAGCAGACATCTTTGTTTTTGTTGCAACAGAAAATGTTGGTCGCAATCTGACGAGACCCGCATTCATTTCCAAAGCGAAAAAAATAAATCAGCATTGGTGATGGAGTTTGGTGGCAATTATCTTTGACCTGATTGGCTAACTCCTATGCCCGGGCCACGGAGTTTGGCAGTTGGAAAATTGCGACCACTTTTGTCTTAGTGCCCGTGGTTCAGGGGCATTTGTAATTTGCTAAGCTTCGCCTTGATCCCATCTGCGTTGATGTACGCTTGCGATTGGCAACACGTCACATTCAGTTTGACCTTTTCTTTTCCCGGTAGTGGGGTTTGGGATAGACTTTTTTTTTTTGGTTGCGAGTAATACTAGGTTTTACTTTCTTCATTCTTGGCGAACTTGCAGCTTTCTTGAGAGTTGGGGGGATTTGTTACCACTTTCCTCAAAACAAAATCTTCTTGTTTGAAAAAAATATCCACAAAGGTCAAGGTTATCTTGTCATTTGGAGAAAAGGCTATCCTAGTGTAGTTAACATACGCTACGAGAGCCTATGACAACAACTTGGGATACAATTGTCAAGTTTAACAAACGAAAGCTTTTGTGCTTGCTGACCGTTGTTGCCGATTGTCTGTTCCAGCTCGAGCAGGCAAAAAATAGGGTCTTGGAAATTCACACGCAAACGCACAACAAAGGAGCGAGGAACATTCAAACCACGCGTGTTGCCGGTCGCTGTCCCCCGTGTGCTTCCCGTCCAGAGGAACAATGTCTTCTCCGAAAAATCACCAGCTGAGAGGCATCACTACCGAAACTTCAAAGCAAAGAGGCCCACTCGTGTTGCTCGCCAGCGCACAACAAACTGTAGTACCATGGAACGCAGAAAATTGCTAACTGCTCTTTTACGGCGTGTGTGCAACGATGTTGAAACAAAAGAAATCAGACGATTTCCTGAGAAATACGGGAATTTTCACGCGCTACAAATTTGCCAAAGGATGTCGTGAACCCAGTACACAGAGCGAGCGTGAGTCAAAGCCCTTCTCCCGGAGAGGAGCAGACGAGGACGATGTGTGTCGTGTGTGTGGTGTAGACAGACAGACGCCGACAGGTCGTAGCGCCGTGTCGCGCGCCTGCCCGTGCCCCTTGCTACAGGCAAACCGTACGCACGTCACAGGCGTGTCGATGGAGGCGTGTCCAAGCAACTGTACCCACGTAGGTACACCGCGTCGCCGGGCAAAGCGCGATGCAGCGTACACGTACACGACGATCATTTCTTGGTGGAGTAGTAACTGCAAATACGTACACGTAGACGTACATCAGATCTGTGATCTTATACGGGGCAAAGGCCCACCTGGAGGCTAGGTACCCCCGACCGAGAAGCAGACGGCCCACCACTGCGGGACTGTGGCCGCCGCAGGCCAAGCCCACGAGCAGGACAGCGTACACAAACACGTGCTCTCTCTCTCTCTCCCTCTCCCTCTCCCTCTCTGTCAAGTTGAATCAGTCACCTCGGCGACTGAAAAGGGCCGTCCACCGTACGGCCCGGTGTGTCGCATCGCGCCGCGAAACGATGCTTTGGGTTGGATCGATCTGGGCCGTCGAGATGCGTGTCAGAATGGTCGAGCAACGTGGATGCATTTCTGCGGGCCGTACAGGCCGTAGCTTGATTGCCTCTGGCTCGCTCTGGACAAAAGCGAGGCACGAGTCACGGGTCTGCTTTGCTTTGCTGCTGGCCTGGCCCACTCTGCTTCGCACCACGCCGTCCTTTGGCTGGGCCCTCGTGCTGCCTAGGCAGGCCCATGTTTATCCGTCCCTCCACTTTGATCTATATCTCCTCGTATTTTTTGCACCTCCTATTGCCCTTTATCCTCCCTTTTCGAGTTCAGAAAAAATGATTTCATCTCATTGTTACTCACGATGGCTAGATTATCATAGATCTTATGCTCAATCTAACATTAATTGGGTCAGGATTCTCATGCATGCACAGGGGAGAGCCGAGGCCCCTTGTACTTTGTCCATAACCAAGTTTTCCAACATGCACACTGCAATGTTCTGTAATACTCTAACTCTGATCTACACCACATGCTCTTCTTTAACTCTTCTCCGCCATCCAATCTTTCAGCTGGAGGAGCTGGGGCGCCCCGCAAAGCAAGGCAGCAATGGAAAAGGTAACCACAGGAACAACTCCTTTCACTGCCCACATGCAAAGCCTGCAATACGCCATGCACCATGCACGCCTGTATTCTTGTGTTTCCCCACCACATGGGGGCCATTGTTTCACAGTGAGTGGCCCAGGTATGCATTGCATCGTAGTACCACATTTTGCTTTGCACATAACCATAGTCCTGATAGTAGGCCTTTCACTGAGTCGCTGCACAGGCCTTTGCCACCCAGCACTTGTACTGGAATCACCACATAACCCGCCCCAGGCATCAGGCAATGCAGTCACAAGCTGACAGGCAGCCAGGCAAAGAAACAAAGAGGTTAGGTTGCAATAAAAGCTTTCAGAAATGGTGCTTATTTACATCCCTTCAGAAAGAGGGAAATGAGATGAAACTGAATGGAACTTTTAACAATGGTCCAGCCTCACATAGGATTCTTCTTGTTTTCAGTACCAAACAGTCAAAGAGTATGTGAGTATGCAGCCCTACTGTACATGCACAACATGCACATGATACCAAGCTCAGAGATCAGCAGTACATTAGTTCATCACCACATGAACAAGTGAGAAGTAGAGAAATGTCATCGAGACAGTTGGGCCCAAGACTTGTTAAGTAAGGCATCATCAAGTCACGGGCGAGTAGAGGAGCCGGTGTTCATGATGGATCTCAATGCACATCTCTCTACAGCTAAGTTTGATGATCCTCAACAGCTTTCTACATGATACAGTATATTCACATTTTCCTGAAGCAAAGCATTTCTCCAGGAAGCTCAACTATCCACTAGCATGTAACTACATAGCTGAATTACAGGTTACAGGAACATCTAATTGTTTATTCTCTGAACTGCTGATTCCTTGTGGAACAGTTGGCTTGGACTCTCCAGCAGAAGGCACTTAACGTTAAACTCGCTTGTATAGTAAGCATTGATCAGACAATTAACGCTGTGCCACTGCCACAATCAAAGACATACGGAGATTAGAATGCTCAGACTAAGGCAATCGATCATGACTACAAGCTGTGAAGCTGCATTAGCATTGCAACAAGTTCATCACTAGATGGCCGATCAGCAGGCGAATCTGAGAGGCAGATAATGGCAACCCTGATAGCCATAAGCATCTCCTCTTCTTCTCCTTCCTCTATTAGGATGCTACTGTCTAGCACTTCTTTTGGATCTGCAGATTGCTGCATATGCCGCAACCATCTAGCCAGGCCACCCCGACCAGTTTCTCCGGAGAAAAATGTATCTGTCGGGTCTCTACCAGTGAGCAGCACGCCGAGGATCATGCCAAGACTATAAACATCACTCTTATCTGTATATCTGCACCATCAAATATTTGAATTAACGAGGTGACACACCTAATGTACTCAAACTACATCTGCAGGTTATTATGGCCTCTTGAATCATCACGGGGAAATACTTGGATATAATCAAGGACAGAAATTACACAGAAAATATCGTTCCCGTACAAATAATCATTACAATTCCAATTCAAATAGCACAAAATAAAATCCCGCAAGTCTGTACAGTTGAGATAAATGAGTCTGTTCCTTTTCGTTTGAAGAAAGATATGTAAGTCTGGCTAAAAGAATTTACAGTCTAGAAATTGACTTTCTAAGAACTTACTAAGGTTGCCTAGAAAGAGAATGGAATAAGAATATAGCTTTGGAAAGCCAATCCTCGAAGGATTTATTCTCTGATGGGGATGTGGGAGGTCTGAATGAACAGGGATATATGAAAGGCATAAGTATCAAATACCTGACAAATGGAAGTCATCTAACAAGTAAAGATTCTCATGTTGTGAAAAGCAAAAGTTGTATTCCTTCACAAAGCTCTAGGGATGATAATCATTTACATGTTTTATGCCTTTCTGTTACTATTTTCACCAGCTTAATGATATTATGCAATGGATAATAAATTGTGAAACGTAATGCAAAAGATAGGTATAAAACAGAATATTAGCGGCCAAAGTCAACAAATGCATAATATCTTGTGGGGGTTAATGGAACTGAAACTAAAAAAAAACAAAAAAAAACAGAGGATAGAATTCCATAACAGGTCCGAATATTTGAATTTTTTCCCCCAAATGGATGGTTAGTTAAACTGCCACTAGGTTTCCCAAAATGACGCTATGATGTTTGTGCTGTCATTCCATATGCAGGCAATGGTACAGCTGTACAAGTATGATCTGACAAAATCATTACAACTAAACTAGACAATACAAATAGAAAACTATAAACAAACTTTCATTATTGATCTGATGGTATTGCACACGTTATCTCCATTATTTTACAATTTCAGGCATGTGAATTGACCCAAATTTTTCCTAAAATTATTGATATTTGATATTAAACAAGAACATATACACACTAGCCATCTACTTCCAATGGCCATTCAGGTTTAAAACAGAAAAAAGGCTCATATCCTAGTTTTCTTAGGAGCGCGTTCTATGTAGGGAGGTTTATGAAAATTATACATGATTAATTTGCCATCAATTGCCACATAAGTAACAGTGAGCTAGTAATCTAAAATTCAGAATCACTTAGTTGTATAATGCCCTTTAATCCCAAGCTGAATAGCATGATACAAAGGTAAATCCTAATCTAGTCATATGTATTATTAACAATAAGCTAAGGACTGTAAGAATGTGAGAATTTCGACTTCAACATTCATGCTTTCCAAAAGAGGCCTACGAATGGCAATGCGATCATTCAAAAATTTAACTAGATCTCTGAAACAAACTAGATAAATTTATAAATTGATAACATAAGGATGTTACCTGATGCTTTGGTAGCACTCTGGAGCAGCGTAGAGGCCGCTGCATAGTTCTGGATCACCTGAGCCTGCTGCAATCAGCCTTGAAATCCCACAATCCGCCAATATGGGTTCGTAACCTTCATCTAGCATCACATTCGATGGTTTGAGGTTGGAATGGAGTATCCTTGGATTGGACTCAAAATGCAAGTGCCTCAAACCCTTGGCGATCCCAACAGCAATTCTGCTCCTTGCATCCCAACTGAGGCTGACCTGCTGCGACCTCACCCTCTTCATCACATCCTCCAGGCTGCCCCCAGGAATGAAGTCGTACACGAGTGAAAGGAAGTCAGGCTCGCGAACATACGCCTTGAGGGCCATCACATTCTGGTGCCTCACCCGGGCAAGCACCTCCAGCTGCCTCTGCACCCTTCTCATGTCAGACTTGGATGTTCTCGGAGACGCCGACGGCGAGGCCTCCGGGCGGTTTGCTGTGTCAATCCGCTTGACGGCGACGGTGAGGTCATTGTCAAGGGACAGCTTGTAGTACTTGCCATAGGGGCCATGGGCGAGCGGCTGCACGGAGGGGAGCGCGGCCACGAGGTTCCTGGGGGATATCTGCGGGGTGAAGGAGACGGGCCCCCTGATGATCGCGGGCGCGTTCTTGGCGTGGAGGATGGCGACGCGGATGGCGTAGAGGAAGGCGAGGGCGAGGAGGAAGCCAGTGAGGGAGCCGAAGAGGACGCCGAGCGCGAGGCGGCGCAGGCGGGCAGCGGCGCCGGCCTGCGCTTGGGGAATCTTGGATTGCGGCGGCGGCGGTGAGGGCGGTGGGGATTGCGTGGCCATGGGCTCCGAGTGGAGTGGCTGCGCGGTTGCCGGCGCGCACAGGCAGAGGACGGCGAGCGCGAGGAGAAGAACGGACATGAGCGGCAGGGTTTTGGTAGGGTTCTTCCCCATCATCCCGCCTCCTTGCTCCATGGGAACAAGAAACATAGAGAAAAAAAGGAAAAATTCCTTGGGCAAGACAGGGGAAAAACTGCTCAATGCTCAGGATCAAACCAAAAAACCCTGCCGCCTTCCTTCATGGAAATCGAAGTGTAGTCACATAGGATCTTCAGCTTCAGAATGACAACTGATTTTCAGCCAACGAGGAGAAATTATGCAAGAAAGCTGAGAAAGCAGTTGGCCAAGGCAGCGCCCGAGAGGAAGGAGGCGTGGAACTCGGAAGCAGAGGTGGTACCTGAAGAAGAATCACGAACAAAACACCAGCAAGAAAACACAGCCGTTTCTCCTCCCAAGCCAGCTGCTCCGGCGCAGCAGGCAGCTCACGCAGTGCTCACCTCCCACCAAGAAATCAGACAACAAAAGTGCCCCTCGGCAGCCAGCACAGCGCAGAGCACACACACCTGCAAAGCTTGATTTTCCTCTCCCACTCTTCAGATATCAGGCACTCCGAACCGAACCCGCTCCCTCCAGAAAGCTTCAAACCAAAACGACACGGAACAAGAATTATCCAAAGCTGAGTGAGCCCTGCCCGTAATAAGTTACTCGGAGAGCAGAGCAGCGTGGCATTGGGGTGTGGGCGCCTAAAAGCCAAGACTTTTCTCGGGGCATCTCTTCTCTTCCGTCTCAGGCTCGGCACCACCACCACCACCGTGCACAGCGACCGGACCAGACATTCTTCTCCCCGCCGCTCCCCGCGCCGGGACTAGTGGAGTGGAATTGGATTCTCCTCTCTTCCTTCCCTTTTTACCCCTCCGCTTTATCCTCTCCGGCAGCTGCGGGGGTGTGCAGAGCGGCGCGTGGCTGTAGCGGAGGGCGTGGAGAGACAAGCCCGAGACGGAGCAGAGATGCTTTGATGCCCGTGCACAATAGCCCACACCACTGTTTCGAATCTTTTCTTTAATCTGTCCTTCCTCAAAGTGAGAACTCTCGCTTCTCCCCACAGTACTGGCAGTAAATTTTTATGTTCTTGTCTGAATGCTGGTAAGACTACCGCCTAATCGTAAATTTCCTTTCCGCGTTTGGCATTCTCCCTTCCCGTAAGAACATTGGTCAACATGCTTCCCGCAAGTGACGCTCAACCATTAACCATCTGCTGATTATTCTCCCCACTGCCCTGGCAGTAGTAACTTTTGATTTCTTGTCTGAATCCTGGTAAGAGTAGTAGTACCATCTAGTCGTGAGAAATTTTACGTTCTGCGTTTGGTATCCTTCATCGCTATAAGAACATTGATCAAAATGCCACTTGCTACTGGTGCTACCCGAAGGGACTCTCAACTGATTAACCATTTCCTGATTCGAACTCGCTCAAATTGTAGTACTACCAGTTCTTGTATGTTGTGTACTCACACCATGAAGCTGCTTCATCTGTTCAGGTGGCCGCAGAATTTAACATCGGAATCCGAACGAGGGAAACTTTTTTCTTGGCTGCTGCTTTTGGCTTTTGCAGAGAAAATTAGTGGGATGAAAGCACGGATGCTGGAGGGGGAGGCGAGGTAATTATACCGGGGCCCGTACTTTGAGATCTGCTTTCCCTTTTCCCGCCGTTTGTGTTCGTCCCTCTTTTCGGCCGCCGAGATGTATCACTGACATGTGAGGACCATACTGGCTGCGCACGGCTCCGTCCCCACGTGCAGGTAAATGGGCTGCCCGTCGTTCTCTTGGGCTTTGCAAAGGCGTTTGCTTAAAAGGCAACGTATCATATCAGAACCAGATTCGTGTGAGAACTATGAGAACTTCAATCTGGACCAGATTTTGATCCAATGGGGCGTATGAATTCAGGTGGGAGGGTGGATTTGCAAAATCACCGCCCACTTAATAATACTTTTGCAAATTCTCCCTCCCACCTCTTCCTATACGCCCCCCTTGGATCAAGATCATGTGGCCCAAATTGAAATTCTCATAGTTCTCACACGAACCTAGTTCTCATAGGATACGCTCCCTGCTTAAAATGGGCCTACCATTTTCCTTTGCAAAGACCATTTGCTCAGTTCGAGAGGCCCATATGTATACCGGCCAGGCCGCAAAGCCGGCGCTCGTTAGGGCCCCGTTGGAAAGTGGAAGTAATATTTACGGCCCAAGGGCTATGATCATTTCCATTAGTAGTGAACGCCGGAACGGGAGTCCTTGTGTAGAGTGTGAACCAACTAAACACCGAAATTAGCAATTGTCTCGATCGAGATTGCTCTGTTCATCCCAGCGAGAAAATATATGGTTCGGCGCTAGGGTTTAAGCTTTTCTCGCTCAATTTCGTTAACTATTAGAAGCTGTGCGTTCTCTGAGCCTGCCGGATCGACCCGTTCGGTAAGGACCAACCAACCACCCAATCTCCCCATTTCGATTCATTGAGTTTCGAATTCTTGGACTTGGTAAATCCTACCTGTTGCTCAAGTTTCGGTGAATATGGCTTCCCCAGTTTTGAATTTGAGGTAGAATGCTTGATTTTTGATCCGATTCAGTGCAGGATGGAGGAGGGGGAGGGGGACGCGGAGGTCGCGATCACCGCGAAGATGCGGGACCAGGACTACGCCGGCGCGAGGACGCTTCTGCTAGAGACGCTGCAGATCAACCCCAGATTGGAGAGCGCCCTCGAAATGCTCTCCGTGCTCGAGGTCCTCTGTGCTGCCGGGAAGGCACATCCGGGCCGTGGGGTGGACTGGTACAGGATCCTCCAGGTCCTGCCACAAGATGACGACGCCAGAATTGAGGCGCAGTACAGGACCATTGTATCTCAGGTGGAACCGGTCGTAGGCAATCTGCCAGGTGCTGATTTGGCTCTCATACTTGTCAAGGAGGCGTATGCGGTGCTATCTGATCAAGAGAAGAGAGCGCGGTTCAATTCGGGTGACAAATTTGCTGAATTTGTCCGTTCAGTTGGTTTTGACAGAAAAACGGTTGATAATAAGACTATTGATCCGGAAAAGTTAAACAGTCTTCACTCAAAGGATAAGATAGTGAATGTTACAGGCAATGCAGTTTCGCGTGTTCAGCACATTGACAAGTCATGTTCTGACAATAGGAATTCCCATCTTTCAAATGCAGCTAGTTCTTCTAGAACCAAGAGGATGGATCCTTATTTTCAAGGTACTGATGGTGAGCTGCTGTCACTTGATAGCAATCATGTTGAAAAGAAACAAAAGAGTGTATGCGACATGGATATGCATTACGCGTCACCCTCACAGGTAGATTTTGATGGCTGCATTGCTGATCTGTCAGCTGCTGAAGAAAATGGACAGGGTTCTAGTAAACAGTATGACTATCATAACTTTGAGGATGATAGGGAAATTGAGTGTTTTGCCGCTGGCCAGGTCTGGGCAGCATATGACTGGGACAAGTTTCCTCGCAGATATGCACTGATACGTGAGATACTGAGAGACAAAATGCAGTTATATGTCTCATGGTTCAAGCCCTGTCCGCAATCATATGAAGAGAATAAATGGTTTCGTGCAGGCTTGCCGTTTGTATGTGGAACTTTTATTGTGGAAGAATGCCGAATCTCACTAACCTGTCCAACTATGTTCAGCCATCAAATCTCCAGTGATAACATGAATCAACATCTTGAGTTATATCCCCAGGAAGGAGAGGTATGGGCCATCTACAATGACTGGGACATCGGATGGTGCACTGATCCTGGAATGTGGAAGAAGCGTGCATTTTCTGTTGTAGAAATTCTAACCAGTTATTCTAAAGAATCAGGTTGCACAGTTGCACACTTGGTAAAGGTAAATGGGTATAAAAGTGTTTTCCGGAGATACTTAAATAGCGGAACAGGGCATTTGTTACAAGTCCATAGCGACAATATGCTCATGTTCTCTCACAGGGTCCCTTCTTTTAGACTTACTCATCAGGTGGAAACTATGTTCGAGCTTGAGCATTCTGTAGTTCCAGAAAACCGGACGTATGAAAATATATGTGTTGCTCCTTTGTCTCCACTTCCAGCTTTTCATAGTGAAACAAATAGCTTCGGTGAACCTGCAGTTGCAAAATTCTCAAATCTTTCAACAAGCAACATAGAGCTAGGTGACCCCCAGCAAGGGATGATGAACTGCAACAACAAGTTATCACCCAAGGATTTTATAGAGGGGCAGATATGGGCTGTATATGATTCTTGCGATAGGATGCCTAGGTCTTATGTCAGAATAATTAATATGGTTTCGTGCTCTTCAGTTTTTGTGCTGAAGTTGGAACCTCATCCTATGCTTAATGAAGAAATACAGTGGGTTGAAGATGGTTTACCGGTTGCTTGTGGAGTATTTCGAGCTGGTACTGAAACTACTTACAAGGACATCTGGGAATTCTCTCACCCTGTAGACTGTGATTGGAGTGCAAAGAGGTCTTTCTACAGAATTTTCCCAAAGAAAGGGGAAATATGGGCCATGTATAAAAATTGGAATATTGCCTTGAATAGCACTGATATTGACAAATGTGAACCTCGCATCGTTGAAATCCTCTCAGACTACTCTGATGAAAGTGGAGTCAACACATGCAGCTTGGCTCGGGTAACTGGCTGCTTAACCTTTTTCCATAGGGCAGTAGTGGAAGATTTCCATTTAACAAAATGGATCACGAGGTCTGAAATGCTCAGCTTCTCCCATCGTGTTCCTTCTTTCATTGTTATTGAAATCAAAGATCATAAAATACCAAAAGGGTCCTGGCATCTGGAACCAAATGCCCTTCCTACAAGGATCATACATTAAAACAATGATAGTAGCAGAAGTGACCCATTGTCCAATTGTAGTGACTGAACCATTCTCTTTGCTCCATTTTTAATAGATTTACAGCCTCTGTTAATGATCTTTTCCTGATAATTTGATTTGTGATATTGTCCTGATTATTTGATTTGTGAAGAACTGTTTGCTCTTCCTAACTTCTGATGCTTTACCAATTGCATATTTGGACTATAAGGTGTTAAATTAGCAAAAGAAATGTTTCTACCTTGAAAAATACAAAATCAGACATATTTGAATTATGATTATGATTATCCTAAAACAGAACTGAAACGTTGCACTTTTTTACATGAAAAAATGTACTGTTAGCATTATTTTCATTGCCATCCATTGCCCATTTTCACCGTTACAGGCTCCCCGGCTGGGGTTATCTGAGGCTAAATTCCCTCAAGCCCATAAGCAAATAAAAGCAGTAAGGAATAACATATTTTAAAGAGAACACCATAACCCGTAAGTTTTAAAGAGAACAATCAATGGATTCATGATTAAATTCTTGATCAACCCTTGTGTTCAAGGTTGCTTCTTGATGAGCACAATGTGCAATCACCATCTGATTCATTCATTATTATGATTCCCTTGTATTCTTTCGGTTCCTTCATGATGTGTATGCAATCACCATATGATTCATTCCTAATTAAGATTTGTGACTCTGGCAATGAATTAATGAAAAGTGATCTCTTTCGTGGATCTGCCGACACTGTATTTTCATCAAAAAAAGCAAACCCAATAACCCATAATCACCAACCAGTAAATGTGTTTTCTTGCCTGTAAATGATGCCAGAATATCCTTGTCGATACTTGATAGTTTTTATTGACATGATGTGTGCGGACTGGCAAACAAGCAAACGATGTCTTAGCAGTCACTCTCTTAAGCTGTTTGAAGGTCTATATCAGAACATTGTTAATCAAGTACAACTGACTTTGCGAATACACTTAATATTCCTAATCTCATGAGATCTGGATTTCTTTCAAGGCTTGTTAGGTATTTGATTTTCTGTCATTGATTGGCAGTCCTATATATCAGTATACATGCCAGCAATAACATATTTACAACTCCAGTACAATGGAGTTCTGATAAACCAGAAACATGGATCCACATCTTGCTTGCTTAATATTTCTTGTTCAGTTTCAACTTTGTAATTTGCTCCATTCAGAGGAAATGTTAGGTCAGAATAATTGGTGTATTTTGTTGTTCTTTATGTGATGTAGTCACCTTAAAATAATATTTGATAATACATTGATATAATAGTAGTTTTGCAAATCAGAATTTGTGGTGAATTGTGTCATTGTCATTTGTTATCCACAACTAGTTTCCAAGAAGTCCCAATGCACGCGACAATTTAATTTAGTATTCACAAGTTGTTGTTATCAGCTGAGTGTTTGCTGCACGAGCATAATCGATGCGTTTTTCTTGTGCTGAGATGCAACTGTATTTTAAGTGCTTTTACATTCAAAACTGAACCTTCCTAGCTTCATGTGGCAGAACATAATTGAGTGCCTGGCCCTTCTGATTTGCAGAAACTTGAGAATGACAGAGATGGATGAATTTATGATTCTGTAAGAGATGTGAACAGATGGTTGAATTTATGATTCTGTAAGAGATGTGAAACATTCTTTTGTATTAACATGCAGGTGTGGAAATTACCTCCTCTACCGTCCAGGTGTCAACTTCACACCTAAACATATATAGTGAAAATGTATGCAACTCTGGAAACTACACATTGTGAGTAAGGCCCCAAGTGGAAGTTGTTTTGCTGGCTGATGTTGAAATTTGAAAAGGCAATCTTGGTCGGTAGCGTGCTCAGAAAGGGAAGTAGGTGGGCAGAAGCATGTTTATAACTTACCCTCGTTTTTGACACGTAGACTCAGAATTTCCGAATTTCCTTACTTGATGTCTTCAGCTACTTATGGTGATTTGCCATGCATAATTTTAACCATTTAACTGCATACGGTTTTCAAAGATGTTAGGTAGCATGTCGATTTGTTCTTGAAAACGGATGCTAAGTACCGTCTAGAAAATGAAATTGGTCTATCAAAATTATGAGGTCAGTTTTATGAAAGACATCAATCGAGGTCAATGCACGAGGTTCAGTCCCTTCTGTTTTGATTCTGGGGCCACTGAACTTTCACTTTCAAAAGTTTTCACCTTAATACACCGAGCCATGAAGATATGACTCCAGCAGCTCTGGATGCCTGAATCCCGTATTATATTAGCTTCATTATTCTTGGTTTCAGCTTTAGCACTCGGTGTGGGTTGAACATTGAATGTATGCCAGTGATAATGGTGGGTTTTCGCTTTAATTCTGGGGTTTGGGAGACTGATAGCTCCTCCTTGACTGGCATAAATAGGAGTTTGATGTTTCTTATCAAGATCCATTCCCCCGAAGGATGTACACAGATGTATGACCACTGGTATATACCAAGTATTTCATCATGCTAAAGAACAATAAAGATATCTATAGATAGTATACCTAAACCTAAAAAGTACCTTGTCTCCTGCTTTATATCACTCCAACCTTTTGTTCGTTTGTTCCTATTATTTTCATTATCAACTATACCTAGTACACTTATAAAACTGTCACGCTACAAGGGGCCAAGATCTGGCACCTTTTACCTGATCCCTGTCTATAAAAGTGAACTACACATAGCAGTAGTAGTTTCTTGCAGAAACTGTCGTGGTTTTCTAATTGAACGACAATAGGATATGAACTCTGGATGGATCCTGATAGTGTATTCTGCTGTTGTGATGTCATATTTCAGCTTCCACTGAGGCCATTTGAGAGGCTTTTCTTTTTTACCTTAAATTGCAGCGCACTGCAAGCAACCTCTCTGCTGTGATGGTTTCCTTCGCTAATGGACAGACTCGGCCATCCAATACAGAGGGGTCCACATTCAGACATTCAGTAGGAAATTGCTACCAGCCTCCATGACAACTGACAATTATATCCCAGTCATCCACTGAAAGAATGAAAGTGAAAGACCTTGATACAGTAGACTGGATCGGTAGTCTTTGCAAAGGGAATCCATCAATTAACTTCCATTCAGCACCTAATTTTATTCAGTGGGTGGTCTCCGCAAGTAACTGTTACCCTTTCTCTCTCTCCTCCTAGCACCTGTATAAAAGGAAGACGCCTTTGCACTGCCATTCAGACCATCACACAACGAAAAGGGAAGCCGCCATGGAGCATGGAGGGGAAGAAGAGGACATGAGGAGTCAATCATCCATGAGCAGCTTGAGCGCGTCCTCAGACACAACCGTAAGCAGTACAGCAAGCAAGCAGCAAGCTCTGAGATTTGCAGAGGACCTCTCCCTGCCTTCGGTATGCTTCCTCCCTTCCTCGCTCTCTCGTGCTCTCTTATTAGTTGATCACCGCCTAGAAATCTCAATCTTTAATGACTTTTCGTCTAGCTCTCGGAACCCCAGTTGACATCTCCAATATGCCGAAGTCTTCTTTTGTTGAAGTTTTCTGGTCTTCTTGCTTCTGCGAAGAAGCTAATGTTTCCATTCGACAAATCATTAGCTCCTCGAATTGCTTTGCTGTTTCGTGATGCCACTGCTAGCTCTTCCCAATCTGTATCTAAACTCTGAATAACACAACCATCAGAATGTCTTTCTTAGGATTCTTCCTGAATGCTGTATAAATTACCGAGTTCCTTACTGCATTTAGTCATCTCGACAAATATTGTGTCCCACTGTCCCCTGCCCATCGAGGAATGCAGGTGACTCGTTATCTCCTTGGATCCTCAAAGAAGGGCCCCATTTCTGATGACTTTTGCCTCCATCTTTTAGCGTAAAGGTGAAAAGGTCTAGTGACTAGTGCTAATCTGCCAAACAACTCCACTGCCGCAGCAGAACCATTTCTTTTGGTTCTTAACCTGCCCTGGTTCAGATGAAATGGAAGCAGGGCAGAAATAAACTCTCATGACCCAAATCAGAATGATCTTATTCAGTCATCCTGATGATCTGTTCCTAGTAGGAGTAGCAAGAATCTCGCAGACACCGGGCGCGCATGCACAGCCTGTAGGAGTAGGACCGTGCTATGCGATGCTACCGTTTGTGTGTCGGCTGCTGCCTGCTGGGAACTTGAGTTGCTTGTCTATCGACGAAGGTGAAATCGTCACCGGTTTCGGTGTTTTTTCAGTTTTCTTTTTGAGCCAAGGAATTTCGGTGTCTTCTCAAGGAGCAGTCAGCAGTGTTTTGACCGCGCCATGCCGTGGAAAACTAGACATAAGCAAAGAACCACGTGCACGGCAGACAGCGGCGTCTCCGATCGTCGCGCGGGTCAGCTACTCATGCTTCTGTGGCTGCCATGCCTCAATGCTCCTGAATACAACCTGTCACCTTCGCGTTGGAGATTTTTATCAATCTTTCGTCACCTCTGAAATCGATGGAAGTCATCTTCTAGTTTCTACCATTGGGGGAGCTCTCCTGTTTATTTCTAGTTTTGGACGTTACACTTTGCTGGTCGATTGAGAGTCATTTTCTCGGATAGCATCTCAACTGTTATTAAGCATTTTATCTGAGTCAAAACCGGTACGTATGCTTTATAAAACTTCTATTTCACCTAAGGCATAGGCGTAGGTGGCATTAAATTAGTGAAACATCCCCTTCATTCATTCTATCCCAGCATCATAACTCTGTATGTAGTCTTATCTATTGCCAGCAACGCGTATCCACCTTGCATTGCTAAGTTTGACCATTCATGAAGTTATACCCCTATTTGATTCGTTCCATCGATTGGCTTTGACTGAACATTTTGCGCATCTGTAAAACCCACATGCGTACCTGCTGAAATCTTCCAACAGCTTACACCAACCTGTTTGGATCACGGAATTGGGATAAAATTCCTAGGATTTAGTTCAGATTCCGAAAGATTTTCGTCAGTAAGGTTTGTAGATTGCTCTGAAGAATAAAAAAAGCCGCTCGTATCCTGCTTCTGCAGAAGATTCTTAATTGAGACGTTAACACCATCACGGCCGCATATCCTCCCCAGTAATTTCAACCCGACAATAGGGCATGAGAGACACCGGACGGCCACATGCAATTGCAGGTGATCGATGAAGCCTTGGCCTCACTAGAGATCGCAACGGCAACCATACGTGCGGCCAGACCAGCACAGGCACTGCACGTGATACTATAATGCAAGTGGCTTGCATAGGTTAGCAAATGCCACATTTTTATATCATGCCAGAGTCAGACACAAAGAAATCGTGCAATGCTGCTGGCTGATAGGAGTAGTACAATTAACAATAGGATTCAATTGTCCAAGAGTGGCAGCCATGTGAACTGAAAGAGAAACATACTGTTTTTCTTTTCCGATGGTATATTCCTCACAATCAGCTTAGTATGGGCAACACGTAAATTATTCTTGTGCTGATGATTAGTGAGGATGGAACGGTTAGGTGACGGGCACGTAGCTACCCAAACTTTAATTAGGGTTGGGTCGCGGCCACTTAACCTTTCATAATTACTCGTAATTGTCAACAGCTAAGTCGAGCCTAACCCATACATATGTCCGGCCCGGTCGGCCAGCTCTCTTATGCATCAACCGTGCAATTGAATGGATCGGTTGCCATCCACCTAAGCTATTCCGGTCCATTTGCTCAATTACGTAGACGCAATGCAATTGTGGATGTAGATGATGAGTTGATGGTAATGATGCTTTTGGAGTGAATGCAAATGTTGATGGAGAAATATAACTTCTGTATGTACTGAAAAGGATGGAAATGCACGCAGGTGCAGGTGGTGGTGATGAGCGCCAATATGGGGTGTTCGCACTGCCGACAGCGAGTCGCCAACGTCGTCTCCAAGATGAACGGTGAGCATCTAGTAAAAATCCTGGCAGTTTTTCATGAATTTCGTAGGAATTTTACATGAATATTCATATGGGAATGAGTAACATTCCCATGTTCTGATCAGCGCATACCTAACTATGTACTCATGTGCTGCGTTTCTTTGATTAGCAGGTTTGCTTGACTACATGGTGGATTTTGGGAAGAAGGAGGTGACCGTGAGAGGAAAAGTCCACACCAAGAAGAAGCGCAAGAACCGTTTCGCTGGTTGGGAGAAGAACTCGCCAGCATCGTCTCCCTGTCAAGCCAGGACGCTGTCCTGGTTTTTGGGATGCTACGGTTCAGAATAGGATAGAAATAGTAGTGTACACTGCATAGTTGTATGTGTTATATATCTAGCTGCTTAATTGTAATCTTTCAGTTATTTCTTGTAATTCTTTCCTTTTCCCCTACATTTGTTCAGAATAATGTAGTATGGGGTAGCCATGTGTACAGCGCAGACAGCATGTCTGTTCAGGGCCTATTTTGCCTTACTCCTATTGCACCACTATCTCATGATAGCTGTGAACAAAATCATTTTCATGTCACAGTCCAAATACCACTGATCACTGTCTCGTTCGTGCACGTTCAGTGTATAGTATATCCCACCACGCGACGCCGCGCAGCACGCCTTGAGAATCGGATCCATGCTGGGGCTCAACGTGCATCGACGTCACATCTCAGAGAATTCTACGGGCGTTGCGATTGCAGTTGCAGAGGCCAAGATGAGAAAAAACAGAGCAAGCGTTAACGAACTGCTGCCCTGTCGACTGAATGCCGGTGTTGCCTGAATATTCACGTGCCCTGCCTGTTACTGCTACCACTTGAGCAAGAAATGCACACATCCTGAACCCCGGATGTCAGTAGCATGGACGTAATAACCCACGTTTGATTCCGGTTGCTACAGGTGGATTGGTTGATGTGTCTCGTCGGAAACAAAAAGTTTCAGCGATGTGTCATGATGCATCTCAACAATAATTATGGATTAAAAATGGCTGTGTGGGTTAGGAGATTCAGCCACACCCTAGCGAAGCGCTGCTGCTTATAATAGGACGGGCCAAGATCGGTGGTGCGGCTGCCTTTTCAGAAAAGCGGCGACCAGCTAAAGTGTGATCAAGGCTACAAACGGCAACAGAAAAGATATGATAGGTGAGATATCGAAAGATTGTGTGATGGGGAGGGGACGATGAAGTGCTCGATGGGCGATCACGCCGCTTCCAACGGATACAATGGATACGGTGGCTGCTGCTGCACGCTCTATAACAAAGTTTCGGAGTACTACTGAACACCGGTGAGGCGTCGGCTGCGGTTTACCAAGGCGTAGATAGGTGGTGTTACTGAACACCGGTGAGGCGTCGGCTTGCGGTTTACCAAGGCGTAGATAGGTGGTGTTACTGAAGAGTAGTGAATAGTAGTGAAGGAGCCGGACAAGATCCGCGCGCGCATTGGCTCTTGCTCATCAGTGGAGATCGGCTTGCTTTTCGACAGTTTAGGCCCTGACTGCTTCTCCACGTTTATTGCATCAAAGATTAAAGGATCGCCAGTTTAGCCATTCGCGATTACAATAATCTGACAAGTGCCAAAACTGTGCTAATCGACAGGTAAAACTACATTGCTATCTGAATGTGTGTACGGTACGCAGCCTGCACCCCTCCAAGTTGTGTGGGTGAACCTCACAGTTTGTCAGCGATCCTTGTGACGGCATCGCCGAGCCTGTCCAGGGCGGCGAGCAGGGCCGTCCTCTGCTCCCTGTCCGCGTCCCAGTTGCTCTTCTGGGCCTCCAGCTGCTGCAGCAGGGCCCGGTTGCCCCTCTCCAGGGCCTCGATCACCTGCTTCCCTATGCTCACCGTCGCCGCCGGCGTGCCCGCGGCGACGCCCTCTGCCCCGGCCACGAACGTCGCGTCGCTGTCCTTGAGCCCGCCGCCGACGTTGTTCTGCTGCGACGTCGAGTTCTTGTCCGACGCTGCGCCCCCGGCCTTCTTCGCACTTTCAGTGACTGGCGTTGTCGCACCGAAAAAAAAAAATAATCCGTATCACCGTCATACATCGTTGCGTAATAATACCGCGAAAAAAAATGCATAATGTATTGTGCAATTCATGAAGCATTTATTGAAGAAAAAAAATCCTAGCATAAAAGTCGTTGAAACTACATTTTCGCACGTACCTGGATTAGAGCATTCGTGCTCAGACGAAGCAGGCGGTGGCTCGTACCTCCGTGCTGCACACAACGCAAATCAAACATAAAACGTGTTACGCATGGTGGGTCATTTAACACGTCCCGTGACACGGCACGACGAGCACTGCAAGTTGCAACTTCTGACCTGATATTGGCATGACCATGATCGGCGGCTGCTGCTCGTACGCCCCGTCCATCTCCTCGCCGAAATCCGGCATCACGGCGGCGGCGGCGTCCTCGCCGGCCGCCGCCGCCGGCGTGCCGCAGACGATGGCGTCGTAGACCTCGCGGTCGAAGGAGGAAGGCAGCAGCCTGGCGCGGCGCTCCTCGCCGCGCATGTCCCAGAACGACTCGTGCTGCTGCGGCTCGCCGCCGTCGCCGGCGCCGGTGGCCTTGCCCTCCCACGCGACGATCTTCTTGAGGTCCCAGGAGAGGTTTCCCCACCGCTTGCGGCACTGCATGGGCCCGCGCTCCACGCCGTGCCGCCGGCAGTAGGCCGACACCGCCGCCCACTTGGGCCGCGGCCGCACCAGCTGCTGCTGCGGCCCGCGCCGCTCCATGGCGCGCCGCGCCTGGATCAGGACCAGCGTCTCGTGCCGCGTCCACCGCGGCAGACGCGATCGCGGCGTGGAGGGCGCGGCGGCGGCGGCGGCCTCCACCGGCGGCGAGTTCTCGTTGGCAGGAATCATGCTCTTCCAAGTTCCAGGATTCTCCAAGGCCTCGCCCCAGCCGCGGCTGGGATTTATTAGCTGCTTTTCTTGGCCATTAATTTCGAAGTTAAAGCTTGCAAATTTTCGCAACGAGCATAAATCAGCAAGAATTGAAACTTGTACAGCAGATGGCATCTCATCGTAGTACATGTCTGGCAGTGTCATTACTGGCAATTGGCAACGAGCAGAAATAAGTAAGGATTAAACTGGGATATCGCTGCGCAGATCATGACAGATATCGAAATCACTGTCATGATAGTAACATGATATGTAACGGTAACAACCAGCGGCGGAAAATATGACTACTACATATCCATGCGATTAGTTCTGTTAGATAAACCTGTACATGTATATGTGCGCATGAGATATGGACGTGATCAGTTGTAGTTCAGATAGAATTGTTCATGTATATCTTCTGTTGTAATCTGTAACAATAGGATCCTAACTGATCACGTCCGTTCCGATGCGTTCCTTGTAAACCACGTGAGAGGTTCTTTCTCACACTATATTAACACGTACCCGCCTACCTGAAACGGTACGGCGTTCAACCCAAATCCGCATAGCTCCTCTGTTTTCTACATGGTAATCAGAGCCTATCGCCAACCCTAGATCCATCCACGCAAGCCATGGCCGCCACACCTCCCACCAATCCTTTGATCGGCATCTCCATCTCGGAGAAGCTGACGAAACACAATCACTCCACCTGGAAGGCCCAAATCCTCGCCGCCGTCCGAGGTGCCCGCTTCACAGGTCATCTGACCGGCGACGCCGCCCCTCCGTCCAAAGAAATCGATGGCAAGGTGGACGGCAAGGACACCAAGGTCCCGAACCCGGCATATGATGCGTGGTACGCCACGGACCAACAGGTCCTCGGGTTCCTCCTCTCCTCGCTGGCGAAGGAGACAATCGGCCCGATCGCCACCAAGACGAGTGCGGCCGCAGCCTGGGCGGAGGTTGAGTCCATGTTCGCGTCGCAAACTCGTGCGCGCGTCGTGAACACGAGACTCGCCCTCGCCAACACTCACAAGGGTAGCATGTCAATGACTGACTACTTCGCGAAGATGCGCACCCTCGGCGATGAGATGGCCGCCGCGGGAAGAGCCCTAGATGATGAAGAACTTCTTGAGTACATTCTGACCGGGTTGGACCATGAGTACAACTCGGCCGTGTGCTCCATCCTTGGAAGAACAGAGCCCGTCTCTGTAAGCGAGGCGTACTCTCAGCTGCTCGCGTTCGAGACTCGCCTGGCGATCTTGGACGGCTCCAACACCGGCAACAACTCTGCAAACACGGCGAACAGGGGGCGCGGCAACATGTCGCGCGGCTACGGCGCGCCCGGCGCGCCCACAGGCAACCACGCTCCAGGGGGCTACGGCGCGCCCTCCAACCGTGCGCGCACCGGTCCAGGTGCTGGACGTGGTCGCACCGGCCCTGCATCTGCTTCCGGCTTCAACAACAACAACGGCAGCAACAACAATTCGTCGAGCCAAGGAGGGCGCGGCAACACTCGCACCAAGCCGTGATGCCAGGTGTGCCTCAAGGTCGGACACTCAGCAGATCGTTGCTGGCACCGCTACGAGGAAAACTACGTCCCTGATGACAACGTGGCTGCAGCCACGGCTTCCTACAATGTGGATCCGTTCTGGTATGGCGATACTGGAGCAACGGACCACATAACCAGCGAGTTGGAGAAACTTGCTGTTCGCGACAAGTATAATGGTACGGAACAAATCCACACCGCTAGCGGTGCAGGTATGCAAATAAGTCATATTGGTCAATCTACAATTCCTACCCCTAGTCGTGATCTTGTTCTTAAAAATGTCTTACATGTTCCTAAAGCACAAAAAAATCTTGTTTCCATTCATCGTTTATCACTTGATAACAATGTCTTTCTTGAATTTCACCCATATTTCTTCTTGATTAAGGATCGGGAAACGAGGAACACGCTGTTTAAGGGGAGGTGCCACAGAGGACTCTATCCCCTTCCTTCGCCATCAGCAATAAAGCATGTCTTCGGAGTCAATAAGCCATCTCTTGATAAATGGCATAGTCGTCTAGGTCATCCTGCAGTTCCTATAGTTGAAAGGATTGTTAAGATTTATAAACTTCCTTGTTTGCTTGATTCTAATAAAACTTCGGTGTGTGGTGCTTGCCGACAAGCTAAGAGTCATCAATTGCCATATCCCACGTCTTCTAGTACTTCTAAGCATCCTTTGGAACTCATTTTTTCTAATGTGTGGGGTCCCGCTCCTGATTCTGTTGGGCGTTTTAAGTACTATGTGAGTTTTATTGATGACTACAGTAAATTCACTTAGATTTATCTTTTAAAATTCAAATCCGAGGTTTTCCAAAAATTCCGTGAGTTTCAAGCTCTTGTCGAAAGACTATTTGATAGAAAGATTATTGCTGTTCAATCCGATTGGGGTGGAGAATATGAAAAGCTTAATTCTTTTTTTACCAAACTTGGTATTTCCCACCATGTGTCCTGTCCTCATGCTCATCAACAAAATGGGGCAGCTGAACGCAAACATCGACATATTGTTGAAGTTGGCCTTTCTCTTTTAGCACATGCTAGCATGCCTCTCAAATACTGGGATGAAGCTTTTCTTGCTGCCACTTTTTTGATAAATCGCACACCGACCAAAACCTTAGGCCACTCTACTCCTCTTGAGCGTTTGTTTCATGTAAAACCTGAATATTCCGCCTTACGCATTTTTGGTTGCGCTTGTTGGCCGAATCTTCGACCATACAACCAACGTAAACTTGAATTTCGCTCAAAGGAGTGTGTCTTCCTTGGATACAGTAATCTACACAAGGGATTTAAGTGCCTTGAAGTTTCTACAGGTCGTGTTTATATTTCTCGCGATGTCGTATTTGATGAAGGCATCTTTCCTTTCTCCAGGCTTCATGCAAATGCGGGAGCCCTTCTCCGTTCTGAAATCTCACTCCTTCCTCCAACTTTGTTTTCTTCTAGATTGGGGGATGGTTTTGTAGATACTAATATGCCTAATGCTACTGATAATTCTGTTGAAAATGCAAGTCAGACGCAGGAAACAGCAGGAAATCACAGCAGCATGCATCCCGGGATTGATTCACCTGCCACAACACCTGAATCTGCCCCGGGCCTGCTGCCTCGGAGTCCCAGAAGTGCGCCTGCACCCGCAGGTGATGTCGCGCGCTGCTCCACTGACGCGTGGCCAGCTCCAATTGATGCGGGCGCGCGATCTCCTCCGCACGCACCAGCCGGCAACACGTGGCGCTCCTCTACTCGCGCCGGCCCGTCTGCGTCGACAGCACCTGCCGTGTCCCCTGTCCTGTCGGCTTCACCAGCGACACAGGCCACGCGGCGCGAGGGGAATCGGTCTGCAGCTGCAGACGATGTCGCCGCATTCACCTCAACCCTTGCGGCGGCAGACGAGGCGGGATCCTCTACGGCACCAGCTGCTGAAGCACCGCCAGCTGCTATTGTTCCTGATCTGCCACCAGAACCTGCTGATGATGTCCCTGCCGAAGCTAATCCTGGCGAAGCTGTTCCTGATGCACCAGTACGCACTCGACTTCAGGCAGGGATACGAAAGCCCAAGGTATATACTGATGGCACTGTTAGATATGGATGCTTTACTGCCTCGGGTGAACCCCAATGCTTAGATGAGGCTTTTGAGGATAAAAATTGGAAAGCTGCAATGGATGTTGAATATGATGCTTTAGTCAAAAATAAAACTTGGCACCTTGTTCCACCTCAAAAAGGCAGAAATATCATAGACTGTAAGTGGGTCTACAAAATTAAAAGGAAGGCAGATGGTAGCTTAGACAGATATAAAGCTCGCTTGGTTGCTAAAGGTTTTAAACAAAGATATGGCATAGATTATGAGGATACATTCAGTCCTGTTGTTAAAGCTGCTACTATTAGAACTTTCTTGTCTATTGCTGTCTCTAGAGGTTGGAGTTTGAAACAGCTTGATGTGCAAAATGCTTTTCTTCATGGTATATTAGAAGAAGAAGTTTATATGAGGCAACCATCAGGCTATGAAGATAAGAACATGCCTAATTACATTTGCAAGTTAGATAAAGCTTTGTATGGATTAAAGCAAGCACCTCGGGCTTGGTTTGCAAGATTGAGTGCTAAGCTTCTACAACTTGGTTTTTGTGCATCTAAGGCTGACACATCCCTGTTCTATTTCCATAAGAATGAAGTAACTGTCTTTGTGTTGATCTATGTTGATGATATTATTGTGGCAAGTTCAACACCAGCAGCTACAGAAGGTTTGTTGCATAGTCTCAAACAGGAGTTTGCACTTAAGGACCTAGGTGAGTTGCATTATTTTCTAGGTATAGAAGTAACTAAAGTTGGAGATGGTATTATTCTTACTCAGGAAAAATATGCTTCTGATTTGCTAAAGAAGGTTAATATGTCAGACTGTAAACCTGCTACTACTCCTTTGTCTACTAGTGAGAAACTATCTATTCATGAGGGAACTCCTTCGGGAGAAAAGGATACCACAAAGTATAGGAGTATAGTTGGGGCTCTTCAGTATTTGACATTCACCAGACCTGATATTGCTTTCTCTGTTAATAAAGTATGTCAGTTCTTGCATGCTCCTACTGTGACACACTGGGTTGCAGTCAAGAGAATTCTGAGGTACTTGAAGCAAAGTACAAAGATTGGACTGAAAATTGGTAAGTCTAAATCAATGTTGGTTAGTGGCTTCTCAGATGCAGATTGGGTTGGATCACTTGATGATAGAAGGTCAACAGGTGGTTATGCTATATTTCTGGGTTCCAATTTGATCTCTTGGAGTGCACGCAAACAACCAACAATATCAAGGTCTAGCACTGAAGCAGAGTATAAAGCAGTTGCCAATGCTACAGCAGAAATTATGTGGATTCAAACATTGTTAAAGGAAATTGGTATACAATGTCCACCTGCAGCAAAGTTGTGGTGTGACAATCTTGGAGCTAAGTATCTATCAGCTAATCCAGTTTTTCATGGTAGAACTAAACATGTTGAAGTTGATTATCACTTTGTTCGTGAACGAGTAGCAAGGAAACTACTTGTCATTGATTTTGTTCCTTCAGGTGATCAGGTGGCCGACGGGTTTACAAAAGCCTTGGGCGTGCGACAATTAGAGAATTTCAAACACAATCTTAACCTAGCAAGGTTGTGATTGAGGGGGCGTGTTAGATAAACCTGTACATGTATATGTGCGCACGAGATATGGACGTGATCAGTTGTAGTTCAGATAGAATTGTTCATGTATATCTTCTGTTGTAATCTTTAACAATAGGATCCTAACTGATCACGTCCGTTCCGATGCATTCCTTGTAAACCACGTGAGAGGTTCTTTCTCACACTATATTAACACGTACCCGCCTACCTGGAACGGTACGGCGTTCAACCCAAATCCGCATAGCTCCTCTGTTTTCTACAAGTTCATCACTGGAGATTGTTGCCAGTGAGTTGTTTGCCAAGCATGGATGAACTTTTAATAATACACTTTGATCTTAACTTCACCATTTATATAATGATTTGATCCTCTAAACAGCTGGATAGATGAAAACATAGAACCCACACCACATTGTTCCACTGCAAGAGCTGACTACTAGCTCTACCTTTGGCGACGCTATTAGACAGCAGAGGCCACACTGATATGAGATGCATTCACCCGCAACTGTATTACCTTCCAAAAAGTACTACATAAAACAGCAAACATTTTATATGTTGCAATTCGATAACTATGGTGCCAGCAACATCCATACAAAGCAGAGAACAATGCTATAAATATATATTTATATAGGGGGTTAAATGTTCCAACTGCCAGATATATCAGTTAATCATCTCCAAAATATAATACCATGTCCAGCATGTCCTCTACACATGACAAAAGAAGAATGCTTTAAGCGGAGATCAGGTTGCTCCACTTTTACCTAATATTAGAGCATGTCAACTACATAGATACCTCTAGTAGAGGCGTTTTCGGCAATCAGGAGCACCACAAAAGCAAGGCAGCTTCACAATATTTCCATCTGGCCCAATGCAGCTGTCCAAGCGATAACCATAGTCGTACGATAGCTCCTGAAAATCACAAGGCGATCATGATTTCTATTTTGGAGGAATAAAGTTAAATTTTGTCGAAGAAACATCAAACCATCTCACCTGAAGAGGAAGTATAGTGTCAGCAGCGAAAAGTGTCACTTTTGCCAGCTTAACATCATTGTGTGAGCTCAAGACACACTGGACAAAAAGATTTGGCTGACAGCTGTGGTTTATGAACCTTGCAAAATTGCCAATAGAACTAGCATCTATGCAGTACTCTGGCGCAGGTGGTGCCTCTGAATCGTTTTCAGGATGAAGATTGGGCAGGTGCATTTCGGAGCCAGCCCTTTTCTGTAAGATTGTATACATAATAGTTTAAGGACTGGTGCTTTAAAAGCGTCTAATGACATTTCAACAGCACCAAACATAATATAGGTACTGTAAAGGTCTAAATGACTTGGAAGGCTGGCAATATTTCATCTTATGAGGAACGAGAAAATTATTACCTCCCTTCCATCCAATCCTTTCATGGTTTGCAGGCAGTCAATGTCGAATACGTAGTTGTTCTGCAGCCCATCCAAATCTTCAGTCCTCCTCAACACTCCAACGTATTCACAAATGGGAGCCCCCGGGAGGATAGTGTCCCAAGTCCTGACACCCCAACCTTTCGAAGCGGTCTTAAATACCTGCATAACTAAGCTATCAGCAGAATACAGGTAGATTGAAATACTAATTAGCGATGACACTCCAAATGAAAGATCAGATTGCATCCTCATTTATGATTTTTTTTCCCAAGGAGTTTATACAGCTGACCATACAAAAGAACTGAAAATGCATGGTTTGCAATTTTGTATTCCCAACCGAATCTCAATGGACACATTGTAGAGAAGAAAATTCAAGTAATTTGGGTACAAAACAAAGGGAGAACACAGAAGTGACAATATTAAAAAAAAAACCTTCAGTTTAAAATAGATGTCATCCTAGAACTTTGACAACTAATAGCGTGCTTTTTAAAAAGAAATTGTCACTTTTAAATCATATTGTTAGATTTATATTAACGAAAACATCAACAATATTGTATACATCAACAATATTGTATATACTTTGCAATCACATAACTAGCATAATAAGTCATCAAGTGTGTTTGTCGGAGACCTTGATGTCCTACTCCCTCCGTCTAGTTTCTAGGTTTGATCAAAGTCGAACATTCTCAACTTTGTCTGATAATATATATACTTTGCAATCACATAACTAGCATAATAAGTGATCAAGTGTGTTTGTCGGAGGCCTTGATGTCCTACTCCCTCCGTCTAGTTTCTAGGTTTGATCAAAGTCGAACATTCTCAACTTTGTCTGTTAATAGCAAAAATGTTATTATGTTGGCAATATGAAAATAATGTTCACCATGGAACCATCTATCGTAATATGTAACTCTTTCTATTTCAAATTATTTACTTAGAAACATATTATTTGTCAAAGTTGAAAAGGTTTGATTCTGACTAAACCTAGAAATGCTTACATTTCTAGCAAGTATAAAATAACAGAGGCTTGAGGGAGTATTGAGAAAAAACCTCGAAGCGATACTGCAAGCCCTGTTGAGATGTTCTGTTTACGCAGTCATGATCACAGCCACAGTTAGCCCCACACTCAAATACAATTGCTTTGGGCTCCACCAACCTGAAGAGCAACCAAGAGTTTAAATATTTCGGCTGAAAAATTATTATACAAAAACATGTTTGCTTCCTATGTTATTCAAGATACTTGCTCCCCCCAGAAACAAGAAATTGCGCAGACAAGTCAAGGCTTCCATATTTGCGGTAAACAATAGATGGAACTCACATGAAAAATGTTAAAGAATCTAAAGCTTGCACTTACCTGCCAATGTCCTTAAATGATACGTAAGGTAGATCAGAACCATTGCGCTGAGCACATGAGCAATTTTTGTTGCTAGCACAATCTCCTTCACAATCGCAGCCAATAATATTAGATGGAATCTTGATGCCCTTTGAAATTTTTAGAGACTTGATGTACGTGAAGCCTACAAAGTTTCCAAAGGTAGCGCACAAACAATTTACCTCAGATGACTATTCCATAGATTGAAAAAGAAAAAGGAACTGGGACTAAAAAGCAAAATTGGAACAAGCAAAACTGTCAGAAGTGCTGATACATTGTCCAAGCATTTACTGATGCTACAACTCTCGTAACAATGCAAAACAGCAGCCTAATCTTAATCAACAATCAGGGTCCTATTGTTTATTTAATATTTTGCTGGATTGTAACTAAAATAAACACCGTGCAGAAGTACTACACAAACAATAATCCTGCATCACAACCGTTTGAAAATTTCAAAACTGCAGCCTAAAAGCAAACAAGCCATTTTTTTTGTGTGTAAGCAAACAAGCCAATTTATCTACTATAAGGAGCACTGCAAATATCAATGGAACAAAGAACAAAATAGTCAGAGGATCAGTATGAACATACCGGATGGAGGAACAGGCGGATCATCAACCAAGTTAGTAGCAGGAATTGGGATATTTTCTTGCCCCCCAGAGATGTCATCACAAACCAAACTATGAAAGTAACAGGCATACAATTAGTTTCATTCTAGAATATTTAGCCACTAGTTTCATCCTGGAATATTTAACCACTATATATCTAAGATGAATAACAACAAATGTATGGATGATGGAATATCAGTGGTGAAAATATTACCATTGATGCTGTTAGAGCATTGCCTATGTTATTACTAAAGAGACAAGTCTTTGGAGATAGAATGGCTAGGATTTTTATTTGGTATGGATCCATCTTAATCACTATTCCCTCCGTCCCTAAATAAGTGACACTCTTTGGGAAACTCTCTATCTCTCTCCTCCAACCCTCCTTTTCCTGCACACTCTCTACATTTTCATCTCTATTTAATTCCCATGCCCAAGTCCCAAATCGTCACTTATTTAGGGAGGGAGGATGGAGTAGTAGATTACTTGTGTTCTATTTCACTAATACCACTATAATATATGTTTGCCATCAGGGCTCAAATATATCCAACAATTGTATCATGGGGAAGCACTCATGTACGCATCTTGCATGACTTTCTTTGGAACTACTTTTGCACAAGTGTGAATTCATGAACAGTAAAAAGTAAGTTTAAGAGTTTGGATTCATATACCCAGGTAGCTCAGATATCGTTGTGGGAGCTTCCGCGCGAGTAAATCGCACCTGTGCATAAACATATGTGATGAGGTAAAATAAAATAAAATAAAATATTTTTGAACACAAGGGGACTTGTTAAAACACAAGCGTATACAAGACCAACTGACATTCATTCAAGACAAAAGTAGAGAAAACTGAATCTGATTCAGAGTGCAACTGGTCACGTAAAACCAGGTGACCATTTAATCTCCAAGAAAAGCATCATCACAACTAGCATGCATATTTCTAAAATAGAACTACCTTGACTAAAAATTCAGATCCTGTTTAGCAACTTATTTCTCAGCATATCCACAGGAAAAAAACAGAAGTTGTGCCTAACATCACGATTCTGCAGCATCTTATTAGCTAAGAAGAAGCTACTCATCACCAACATTTTAAATAAGTGGCTTCTGCAAAAATTAGAAGTTGTGCCAAACGGGACCTGATAGCGTCTAGCAAACAAGTATAGAGTATTTTAGAAAATAACACAAAATATAGTTGCGTGGACATTTTTCATATCTTTTTCATGGAAGCAACATGCAATAAGTCTAAAAATAGTGTATAAGACATAACATGATTGTTAGCATCATAAGCAGTTAAACATAGCCAGCACAGTTTGTTCAGGCATACCTCTGAAGTTGTCAATGATGGCTGACCCTCAAGCCTCTTCAATTTATATTTGAAAACAACATGTCCCTGCACTCCGGTCTGCACCCAGTCATCTACAACCTACAGTATATCCATATGAAAATAAAAATCAAATCAAACACGACAGAACCAGATACAAGCAAAGCTATTTAATGTGGGATTAGCCAATTAGGACAATAAGCAGATATGCAACTCAGGCCAAAATATCTGAGCTTTGATAAAAGTTACAACAGTATTTTTTAGACTTATTTCACGTTGAAGAGCATAAGTAAATTAGTCTACACTCTACAACGAGTGCTTTGTGGGATTTCTAACTTAGAGATCATGAGATACTCCAATCTGCAGATATTGGTAAGGCATTTGGTATAAAGACCTTGTAAAGCCCATCGTAGGTGTAGACTTTTTTAGTATAGCTATTCTTTGACGCGTGACCTCGGATAACTCGGATAGGATTACCATTATCCCTGCTATTCTGCACAATAAAGAAATGAGGTTACACTAAGACAAAATGATTATCGAGAAACAACAATCTCTCGTTTAGTATGTATCAAAATCAAATATCTCACTTGGATTAACCCAAATACTACCTCCGTTCTTATATAAATATGACGTTTAGGACAACAAATCTAGTTCAGTTTGAACAAAATTAGTTGTCCCCTGAGCGCCATATATTTAAAAATGGAGGTAGTACATTAAATTGTTAAGATCCAGCATTCTAGAAAATAAAAGAGAGGATGGCAGTGCGTAACATTGAATGAAGTACAGTAAGTAACGAATAAGCATAAGCAAAAACAACCTTCAGTGCCAAATTTCCACGCGTCAATTGCTGAGAACCAATTTGGCGATGGTTACCAAGTAAATCATTTCCTCCTTGACCAGTATAAATAATTTCATCAGCTTTGTCTAGATCATCTTCATATATCCCCGACATTACAATACAAGTGGCCAGTGGGAAAGTTAAGTTTTCATACTCCTTCTGCTTGAATTAATTTCAAAAGTATTAGTTACAAAATACCAAAGAAATATCCATGATGATTCTTTAGTAGAATGGAAACATCCATGAAACATTAGTTACAACACCAGGGAAATAATTTCTACTTTGGTTTGTTGTCTGGAAATGACACAGTAGCTCATGCTCAACACAACGTCTACAAAATACAAAGAAATGTTACCTCTTCTGGCTATGTTTATGGGTGTCCAGATTCATAGCATCTCTGATGCACCTGGACAACACCTTTGTCCAGGTGCATAGGAGATGCTATGAATCATGTACATAGCCAGAAATGCTTACATATTGGAACGGAGGGAGTAGCTACTTTAATGCTGTGACAAGGAATAGTACGAATGGAATGATGAAACTGAAATGCTAAAAAATTGAATAGCTATAAGGACATAATCACGTTTGATCAAGATGCAGTTCGAGCGTTAAACGAACAAATGAGTAGGGGATGTTTATGGCATGCTGAGTTTTGCAGCAAGAACTGGCAGCCAATTTTCATGCTCAAACCAGCCCTTATGGAGAAAAAAAGTTCTACTGAAATGCTTGCCAAAGTTACCTTTCCTTTGTATTTCATTCCCATATAGTCAATGCCATTAAGCCAATGGCTGTGTATTCCTAACACAACCAATTCTGCACGGGAATAAAATTGATGCCCAACTTCAATCCCTGTGAACAAACAGAAAATAAAACTTGGTAAAGTATGAAACTCAATTAAAGCACCACACTACAAATTATAGACTAACCAGGTAGTTGCCCTATCCGCTTCTCTGGATAAAGCACAGCGTTGGTCTCTTGCATCTGAATTTGTTCAACAACAATAAACCCAATAAGTTTACAGAACTCAAACAGGGATACACTCCAGTAAACTAGCACTGAGAAAAATGGCAAACTTCAACATACTGTATTACCTTTGTTATAGCCTTCAGATCAGGCCGCATCGATGGGCGCTTCTCTTTCTCCTCAGCTTCAGTGCCCTTCTGCATTTGTAAGGCCAAAGGAGCATAACGTATACCCAACATTCATCAAATCATCATGATAGCACATTACACAAACAAATCTGCAGGCGACAGACCAAAATAGAGGAAACACTGAAGACTGCAAAAAGTTCACACCTTATTTTTACCACCCTTGGTCTGACGTTTGAGCCCTCCCTTAGCCTTAATCTCCTCTAGCGCAGCTTGCGCTCTTTTCTGCTCCTCCTGTGTACCAGTACAAGCACAATGTCAGCCGAAAACACAATCACACACTAAATCAAACAAAATCTGAGAACTCTGACACATATGCAACCTGCACAAAGTGTAGGTAGTGGCTGTTGAAGGCCCTCAATGTCTCCTTCACTCTCAGCCTTGCGCTCTTCCCACCCTCCATTACATCATCTTCTGCAGCAGCGCCAGCAATTCCGGCGCAAGAAATCGGCTCCGCCGCAATCACCGGCATCGGATTCCTCTCTCCGGACTCCGCCGTGGCGGGCTCCCTGCCCGGCCCCTTAGTATCAAGCGCCGCCGCCGGCGGCCCCTGCTTCTCGTCATCCCTCTTCCGCTTGCCACCGCCGCGCCCCCGGCCGCTGGCTTGTTTTGGCGGCTCCTGCTCCGAGTAACTCGGCGGCCGCGGCCTGTTAAGGCAACGGGCGCTGCGGCGCAGCGTAAGCCCCTCCAATGCCGGCGGCGGCGGCGGCTTCAGGGGAGTGACGTCCTTGAACGGCGGGTCCGGCACCGGAGCCACCTCCATCACAGCGACAGCGTCCGTCCCCTCCATTCACTAACCTCAAAACTGCACCAAAGTAAGCCCCAACAAAACCCCCAAAAATGTTAACGCCGGAAAAACCCACTCGCTGACAAGCGAAGCAATCGAATCCACGCCGATAACGCCGAAGAAAAAAGCAGCGAGAGAGGAGGAGGAGCTCACCCTTCCAACGCCGCCGGAGAGGATGAGTCAAAGAGGTCCCCCTGCTCCGCGATTGCGGGAATGGCGGAAGAGGAAGGGGGAGGAGGAGGAGAAGGAAGCGTCCAGAGCAGAGCAAAATAGGGAGGAGGAGCAGAGCACACGGCGGTGCCTTTTCACTTTTTGCCGAGCGCAGATGAATCCCCAGAGTTTGGATCTATTTACCGACACTGCCACAAGGATTGGTAGAGCTGTGTTTGCCCGGGCGAGTTTGAATTTTGAGCGAGGCGCACATTGGGCGGCTGCGGATTGGGGATTCGAATCGCAAGCCTACGCGTCGCCGTCGGATTGGGGCTGCGTCCTTGAAACCGATGTGTCAAATCGCTGCCCCTGGGCACAAGGAATCACCAACGGCACCCCTCCTCTTCCCTACCACCTGCCCTGCCAGGACTCTAGAGCAAGGGCAATGCAAGACAATGTGCATCCAGTTATGCGACAACCAACAGTCCAAAGCTGCAAAGCATAGCCTTTTTTTGGACTTCAACACAGGCATGAGGCCCGCATGTCAGAGAGGGGAGGGAGACGCTAGAGGGCCCACGGTAGTCTTGGAGCCGGGGCGAGCTTGTCGCTCGCAGACGCGCCAATAAGAGAATCTTTCTGACATTTTTCTAATGTTCTCTGATTGATGTGGCATTACGTGGAGTGTTGAACTTGCTCTCAAGAGTAGGCTTTCGTTTCAAAGGGAAAAATAGACGGTCATAGCTGTCAATTCATTTTATCTGTGTATTTTTAGAATCAAGAAAAATATAGCTGTTGATTTGTCTTAATTTTGAATGCACGAGTTCATTTTTGACCAGAAACGGAAGAAGGTTTTAATGCCAGCATAGAAAACGATGTCACATACGCATAGGACACGGTCTACAATAATATGCTTTGACTATCAAACTTTGAACGACAATGTAAAGGTAAACGCAATGTTACGTCCACATTTGCACAAGCTGACATACACGATCAAAACAATAAAAGTTACAGCGCAAGGTGAGAGAAGAACACAGCTAAGGTTGGATTGTCATATTGGTAGAAATACAACGGTAATACATCATGCTAACAAGATATAATGTTACCTTCACATATGACACGGTCTACAATGATGACATATGCCAAACTTTAAACAAAAATGCAAATAACAACACATATATGTGGATTTCAGCCACAGTTGGCCACGCCTAAGGTTCGGCGGCAGAGCAAAAGGTTCGGCGTTGCTTGGTTGAAGCGAAAAGCTGTGGCAGCCAGAGATTTTCTTCGTTAAAACTTGTGGCGAGTGTGGCGTAGAAATTCCACAACAAACCTTTGGCGTCGCCACTACTTCGGCGTGGCAGTTGGTGGCCAGAATCCAAGCACACCCTACACAACAAAAGCAAGGGCATCAAGTTGGTAGAAATACACAACAACGGTTTTTTTTTGGGTTGGGGGGGGGGGGGGGTGCCTTGGTTGTCAATGCGTATCAGTGTATTTTTAGATCCAGGAGAAATATAGCTGTTGATACATCTCGATTTTGAATTTTGAAAGCACCAGTTCATTTTGACCAAAAACAGGAGCAGTTCTTTTAATGCCAACACAGGAAACATCGTCACACGCGCATAAGACACATTCTACAATAATGACCTTGCAACAATGTATTCTAGATCCATGAGAGATATGGTTGATGATTCATCCCCCTTTTGAATTTTGAAATCACTAATTTCTTTTTGACCATAAAAGGAGGATGTTTTTAGTGCAGCACAGAACACGATGGCACATGTGCATAAGACACGGTCTACAATAATGACCTTGCAAATTTTGAATGGCGATGTAAAGACAAGCACACTTTTACATTTGCATATACATAAGATGGCATATACGATAATACAATAAAAGTTACAACACTAGAACTGATGATGAAAAACTCCATTTTGTGTCACATCCTTGCGATGCTAACTCATTATCGGCTGCAACGGCGATCATCGATGTTCAAACGTATGTATGTCAGAACTAAATGATATCCTGCCCATGCAGAGACCATGGTTTTTCGGGGTTAGAGCTTGTGAAATGATTTTTTAATCAGTAAGTGTTGATACATGTACATAATCGGCGACCATGCTTTTTCAAATCACCGTCGGTTGTGCAATGGATGATTCGGTGCTTAAATACTCTCTCTCTCTCTCTTAGCATTGATAAAATGCACACTGTGTGCAGTCTAAGAGCAACCACAATTTGTTTTTGGGAACCTTGAGAGCAACAATAATGTGTGGTGTAAAACGGCAATAACCAATAAACGACCCGCGTAGTCATTGTGGAATCCGCTAGTAGGGAAAAAAAATAGTTAAGACCGGTAGTAGCACTACTATCAGATAGTAAGGAATAAAAAACTCATTTCTGCTCTGGAGGCAAGGAGAGAGGTGAAGCAACGTTTGCTGGGATGGGAGAAGCCGCTGGGAGTTCGCTGATTTTTTATTTGCGGCAGGTCTCACCATACTGACTTCTCATAGCAATAAACATTATGCAGTTTTGAATAACTAGTAGTACTGATTTTTTGTTTATGTCTAAATTTAGTTTTTAGAATCTTGTTATTTTAAAGATTAAATAAAGTTTAATTATAATACTAATTGCAGAATTTTTGGGTCAATTCGTGAGACGAATCTAATAAAAATAATTAAGCCGCGTTTAGACGATGGTTACTGTAGCATCAATGTAGCAAACCATAGATTAATTATGTTCATTAGATATATCTTGTAAATTAGAACCTATCTGTCAAAAAAAATTATAATTAAATTTTATTTAATACTTCTAAATAATAAAATTCTCTTGGATATGACACGACTAAATTAGACCTAACGAGAAACAAACAAGGCCTAAAGCTAAAGACGGAACGTCTCTTGGTAGAAATACAATGCGCCATGAGCAACAGATATGTTTACAGTTTACTACCCAAATCGGTAGTAAGCTGGCCCGTTGCAAATTCGGCAATAGTTACTGTTGTTTTCACAATATGAGGGAATAGCAGGGCCCACAGTTGACCACAAAATCGTTTTTACCCGAACCACAGACTTTCTCTTGTTCATGGATCCTCCACACAGCGCAGGGTAAAGAAGCAAGAGAGAGAATCAATATATTTCTTTAGTCGCTACTGCCGGTAATAGTCTATTGCTTTGCTTCTCTACTACCTGCCCTCACGATGGCAAGTCGGAAATAGAATTCTTTAGTGCCGGTTTTATTCTCCCATTGTGGGTGCCCTTTAGAATAGAGCAAATTTTTTATTTGCTATTGAAAATTATACTCTTCTCTTATTTGTTATCAAAATTTTGCATTTCTCTTATTTGCCAGATAAGATAAGTAAATTAGATCCGATGACAAATAAGAGAAGTGTAAAATTTTGATGGCAATAAGAGAGGAGTACAATTTCTGATGGCAAATAAGAAAATTTCTCTTTAGAACACTACATATAACATTGTGTGTCCAATCATGACCCAGTGACATTTGTCGTATTTTGAATTGTAGTGTAAAGGCAAGCTTAATGTTAGTCCCTTATTCTAAAAACATAATTACTTTTTATATCCTAATTTATTTGGCACTTTAGTTTTGGGCACGGGAATTAATGATAGATAGCGGATAAAAAAAAAGTGACAGAGATAAAGATGTATTGAAATAAGAGAAAATTGCATTCAAAAGTGACAATACAAACATTTTTTTTTTGGAAAACTAGAGAATGTTAGAATGCCGATTATTATGACACAAAGAGAGTACGCATCGCTGTCCAATTGGAGTTGTGTCTTTGGAACTGATATGTCAAATGCTTGCACTTGTACACGAGAAATCACCAACGGCACCAACCTCCTTCTAACTACCTGCCTCTGCTAGACTACAAGGGCAGGCTTTCATTGAAGGAAAAAAAAAAAATGACTGGCTTAGCTGTCAATGTGGTGTAACAGTGTTTTTCTAGATTCAAGAGGAATGATTCATTTGAATTTTGAAAGGACCACTTCATTTTTGACTCATTAATTAACAAAAAACATCTATTATTTATTACTTGCAAACTATACCAAAGCAGGTATACATATGTTTGATATGTTTGGGGCTTAAGAAAAAGATCCATCGATACAGATAAAAAGGAATTTAGTTTGGAAGAACAACGAGAAGAATGTACTTATCAATAAGTCTAGGGGTTAGAATTTAGTTTTAGGTGATATGATAGTCTGCAACTATTTACTTCAGCTTTCATTACAGATATGTTCCTGCATATCGGCATGGGTGTGCCAAGATAAAGGCATGAATATCAAATCCTTGCCCCGGGGAGATCCCGCTATTACGTCCCTACAGATATTAACCCAGACCAGTGCAGCTGTCACATGCACTCGTGGCTACCGCATCATTTTGTGGGGTTAAGAGCAAACTCACCTCTAGAACTACTCCAAGCTCCATGCTTGCAACTATTCTAAATAGCTTACCCCGAGCAAGCCACCCATGAACAATAAATCCGGATAAATCACCTATGCATAGACCAACGGGTAATCTATCCTTATTTATCATGCACATACGTGGATTCAACAAAGGAATTTCTCTATAATAATTACTTAAATAAATAAATATAAAAAAAGAAAAAACTAAATTAAATAAATAAGAAAATAATTATATTAAAAAATCTAACAAAATAAAAGATACAAGAGAACTTTACCCAATCCTCTGAAGAGAACCGATGCATAGGTGATTTATCCTATTCTAACTCCCATAACTAAAATACTAATCCTATTCTAAACTACACAAGTGGAATGATTCTTCCATGAGACACACTTTAAACCGGTGGGAGGACCTCCTACTTCTAGCCCCTAATAAGGTGAGGGGATTAAATAGAGCAAGTGGGACATCGGTGGAGTGACGCGCCCGGGAAGGTAGGCCGGCCGGCCAAGGTGGGAGGACGGTCGGCCCTCCATTGTCTTGGATGGCCACCACCTTCCGCGTGGACACTCTAGATCATCTCCCGGTGTCGGTTCCGAGGTTAGTTGATGTCTAGGGGCGGTTATGGTTGAGTAACCCTCAAATTTGAGCGAAACAACCCACGTTCTAGAATATCGGTTGTTTATCCACATAGTGGGCATTTGGACTTGATGTTTTGTAATGTATGTAGCCCATTGGAAGAATCTTGAACACAAAGGAGACAAACACAAGCCGACCGGCTTACTGTTTTTAGTCTGGCTCTCAATTTTGGAATTGGCACAAGTCATGCTCCTTAACTCCGAATTGGTTGATTTAAAAGTCTATTTTGACTACATTGACGAGGGCTTTGACATGAAGGGATCAAATTTGTGATTTGAATAATTATTTGTTGATGTCCATGTCATTCATTGTTTCTTGCTTTGAATGTTGTTGAGATGTCGAAGCAAAACCTTGTTTAACTTGTGCTTTTGGGTATTTGCTATTTCTACATGAGTATAAGCACATTTGCACCAATATTCCTACCTAGGAGTACCTTGCAAAACAAGATTATATGCAAAACTTATGGAACTTTATTAGTTTAATGTAGAGAACTTTGGTGCATACCGTTTATTTACCGGTAAATTGATGGTCATTTTGTGTTTTAATGTCTGTCAACAATGGTCACTCACTTTTATTGAGTAGGATTTCTTGTTAAGGTGAAGATCATATAATTGAGACTTGTTGAGGCTAGTGGCGAGTGGAGGCTAGAGTGGCTCTCAACTGTAGGATTTATTGTTGAGGCTTGGCAAAGATAAGAAGTAGTTTACATCATGTAAGCGTGTATCGAAGTATTATTGTTGATTTTACTATGTTTTCTAGACACTTTAAATTTGTTGTGCGTTAAACTTTTTTGTTGTTAGCCACTCTGACCTCCACTCGCCACTAGTCTCAGTATTATTTTAATATTTGATTCGTGTTTTATACCTTTGTGATTTGTTTTGATGATTGTACTTACAGTTGAGAGCAATTTTCATAAATCTATGACTATTTGTTCTTTTGTACTATCACAAAACTGTATTTTTTAAGTTTATTTCACAAAATTACAACTATTTCACCTCTTGATAACACAAACCTACAACTTTTTTAGCCCGGTTTCACTCGTCAATCATACTAGGTGATACCCCGCGCGTTGATGCGGAACAATTAAAAAATACAAAAAGAAATTGATCTAAATAATTGTTAAAGTGTTGCATGAACCAAAAGTGACATGTATAACCTGTGAGAAAATATGATGCTGAAGTGTACAATGATGAAAGCCATGGACTGCAAAGGTCCAACGCAAATGAGTGACGTAACCAAGATGAATTTTACTATGTTCTGATTAAAACATGATGAAAAGACAGAAAACTTGGTCAATCACGGGCAGGTTAGTATACGTACCTAAAATAGTCGCTTACTGCCAATAGGTGGAACTGACCCTTTTTTAACTGACGGTTGAGACTGAAAATATTGTTTTAAATATTAATGAATGAATAGATAAAAGAATTAAAGTGGGCTTCATGGTACAGGTCATAGCATCATGATGCGATATGACAGTTAAAGGCAAAAGAAAGTGAACTAAATCGAAGTCTATTACTTTATTTTGTAATACTCCATCCATAATAATTTGAACTAATAACCATATACCAACCTCAACGTTTTTATCCTGATGTGGTCAATCAAAAATTAAAGCTAGGAGTGCAAATGTCATATTGAGCGTGCAAAAAGTAACCAAGAAAATTGCAAAATCCTCACACGCCCGAAAATCTGATGACCAAAGGGACATAGCACAAAATTTATCCTGTGTTTTCTCATCCTGGATCTCCTCCATGAGACATTAAATTAAGAAGTAGAAAGACATCATTAGAGTGATGTAAGTCAATCTAAAAACACGGATTAAAGCACGCACATTCATAGGGGAAAAGAGGACAGAAAACACAAAGCACTTGTCGTAGTGCAGTAGAAGAAACTTTGGGATCAGAAAATAACAATTCAGTAGGGGCCATAATGATCCTAATTCCTTCTACTAGGAGAACCAAAAAAAAAAAAAAAGAGAGAGAGAGAAAAGGATGACAATGTTTGCCTGGCTCGTGGGGAGGATAATTTATATGAAGCCATGAACTTAAGAGATTAATGGCTCAGATTTATGTTGTTAAAAACTGCTGATTGGCCACCTTTCAATTGGTTTCAATGGGAGACGACGTGAGAAGGGAAGCTGCCACAAAATTAATAGATTAGGCTCTGTTTGGATGCAAAGTATTTTTAAAGTATTGATAAAATACCACGGTTTTTAGAAATACTATAGTTTTGGTAAACAAGGTGGTGTTTGGATGCAACCAACTCCATAGTTTTGGATACTGTGGTATCTCTAAAACTGTAGTTTTTTTTTTTTTTTTTTTTTTGCAGTTTTGAAAACTCCAATGTGGGTTCTTTTTTCTAAACTGAGGAGGCGTCTCGCCTCCGGCGGTTGCGCATGTCACCGTTTTGTTGTTCTCGCATCGTATTATTTTACCCATACGAGTAGTCACGGGTCCCATTGATATTTCTGGTGCTCGCACGGTGACAAAGGCTTCCGATGCTCCTGGATTGGTGTGTGATCGGACAAACTAATCAAATCCTCAGCACCGCCTCTGTTTCTTTCGCTTCATGAAATTCCCCTACATCGTGTTAATTGAACAACTATCGGAGTGCTTGGCTGGAGGTACGGTGAAGATCAAGGATACAGGGTATGTTAGAATGTCCGATTAGCAAGGGAAGGCTGTGAAAGCTGGACCTATCTTCAATACACCAAGTATAATTGTTGTACATGTACGCTTGCAAGAAGGGGCGAAGCCAGAGCAAAAGATCACCGGGGTGAGCCCCTAAAATTACCAGTGTCATAAGCTGCAAATACTCAGTTCATGCATCTTTTGCAATGGAGTTGGCAATATTTTATCGGTGTCAGCTGACACCTACAGCACCATGTAGCTTCGCCCCTGCTTGCAAGTGCCACTTTATTTGCAGAAACATTTCAGGAGACAAAGGATACTACAAAAATACAGTGGTAGCCAAACATGTCATTGGTTTTTATCAAAACTAAAAAAAAACTCTAGTTTTGAGATACTATGGTATTACTTAGCTTTAGTTTTTAAAACCATGGTTTTTCAATACCACGGTTTCTGAAAACTATAATATCCAAACAGAGCCTTAATGGCTCAGGCCCTGTTTGGATGTTGAAGTTTTTAAAAACCATAGTATTGAAAACCCATGGTTTTAGAAACTAGAGCCAGGTAATACCATAGTATTTGGAAACCAGAGTATTTTTCAGTTTTGAGATAAACCGTGGCCTGTTTGGCTACATCAGTATTTTTGTAGTTTTTGCTACCCGTTGGAATGTTTCTTCAGTCCATGTTTTCGGCAGTGCCTGCTCATAAAATATGTGAAGAACTCACGTCTATGTGCATCAAATCTAGAATAGTACGAAACCATAGCAAATCAAACAACAAATCCGGAAATCATGATCCAGATTTTCGATTGGTTGCTCCTGCCGTCCTGCGCCCCAAGCCTCCAACTCAGAGAAAGGAAAAAGGTGGATTCGTGGACAACATCTCGTAGGTGCAATCATCATTAGATGGCTCCTTCGCTCCTGCCTAAAGAAGATATATTTGTGGAAATCGGGTTCCTTCTCTGTAAATCGGGGAAAAGAAAGGCAACAGATGGTAGGTTCAAGCATGCAGGTCGATCTCTACATCCGTTACTTGTGGCCAAGGGAGCATCGGGAGCTCTTGTAGCCATGGCAGCATCGGAGAGATCAAAATCAAAACGTATGGGTGGCCGGGTACCGCTTGTTCGACTCGGACAAAAAATACGGAGCACTAAAAAAGGCTAGCGCGGGCGTATTCAGCGGCAGCATCGACTCCTCGGTTTACAAAAAAGAGGTCCGCACTGGAGTTTCCAAAACTCCAAAAAAACTTCAGTTTTAGAGATACTACAGTTTTCAAAACCATGGAATTGGTTGCACCCAAACACCTCCTTGATCTCTAAAACTATGGTATTTTCTGAAACCATGGTATTTGATTAATACTTAGAAAATACTTTACATCCAAACAGGGCCTCGGATTTATATTGTTCAAAACTGCTGGCTGTTGAAGACGTTATAGCAGCAGAAGATTGAAGCCATTTGTGTGTTAATGTAACTTTATGAGCTAAGGTCAGTGACGACGTTTTCATGCTTAGAGCTAGAGCCTGCTTTTAATTACTTTAGTTTCTGCAGACGTATGCTCGTTAGGAAGTGGGAGGGAGGGATCTGGACGGCCAGAATAAAATGGAATGGGGAGATCGGATGGCTATGAAATTGAGGTGATGTGGCTCAATGTGAGGCTAGCTTTATAGCAATAAGTGACATGTAGTGGATTGCATCTATATAAAATATATAGATATGCCACAAAAATTATAGTTTCTTCTGTGGAGCATATATTTCATTAAGAAAGAAAAGAAGTTACAAGATTCAAAAGTTGTAGTTTTTAATTACTAAGATCAAAATAGTCGTAATTTTGTGAAATAAACTTTAAAAATTGTAGTTTTGTCATATAAGGATGTAAATAATTGTAGTGTTTTGAAATTTACTTAACAAATGAATGTTCTAGTTTCTTTCAAAAGATTTTACACCCATCTTCCTTTGCTACTGAACGCACGCCCATGGTACATGGTTCTGAGTAGTATGGTGCAACAGGCACCATGAACAACTTGAAGATAAAAATTTGAGTCAACTTTTTAACACAAAGCTTCAAAATTTAAGGAGTCTGAATTCCGAGATGAATAGATGTCATGATCTGCATAAGCAGGAAAAAAACTTATCTAAAAATTTAGTGCAGTAAAACAAGAAGCGCCGTCCGTGGGGATCGAACCCACGACCACGTGGTTAAAAGCCACGCGCTCTACCACTGAGCTAGGACGGCTATGCATTTGTTATAAAAAGTAGTTACTATAAAAACACTCTTTTTACTTCCAACGCGTCACGGTGACTTCCTTTGATTGAAAAGTGAGAGCTGAGAAGACAACGTATTGAAGATGGTGGATGCCTTCCCATTCATGGTTTCATTCATATAGCCCAAAGTAAGGGACGGTCTAACTCTCTTAGTTATCACTTCCAGTTGAGCTGAACAACGATATCTTGTTGTACAATGAAAGCTGCATTTTAACTTGTAGAGGTCACCTCTCTTATAACCATGGAATAATCCTGTGTTCCTAGCCGCTGATTAATACTACCAACAATTATGGTTAAACGGATTGAGGCTGCTGGACGTGGTCCTTGAGGGGGGTCAGAGGCATCTTTCCACCAAGAAACTCCGGGATCTGGCTGTCGTCCATCTCCCGCTGCAGCGTTTCCTGCAGGCTCTTGTCGTCGATGAAAACGAACTGCAAATGCATTCAGCAGAGGGGTGAGGAGATGGGGAGGAGGAATTGATCAAACTGCAATTGCAGTTTACCAAGGCAGCAGTAACGACACAGCCATATGGAATCAGCCCGGGATAATCACCTTGTCCCTGGTGTTGTTGTCGATGAACGGGTAAACCATCTTCCACGCCTTCATGAACATGTAGGGCACGTTGATCATCAGCGCCTTGCCGAGCCGCTCCGGGTAGTAGTTCTGATGTCGGGAATCGGAAGTGATGAGAAATAGTATTCAGTAGCTACTCAATTTATATTGTTCAGAAGGCAACTTTATTTCGCGCCAGAAAGAAAAAACGAAAAGATGCAGAATTGAAGAAAAAACAAAAAGATGCAGAATTGACCTGCATGATCTCTATAGCTGCAATGTACGCTCGGACGTCACAGTTGGAGTACCCCCATCCCTTAAAATCCACGATGCAGAGGAACTTCTCCTGGCCTCTGGGGATCCTGCATTATTGCCCCATGTGGCATGTTAACGACAACTATACTCCATATACTTTTGTTCATCACATTGAAGACCAAAAATCTCCATCGGTACTGGTAGTGCTCAAAGATAAGCTGCGTCATTACACAGGAGTTCAGAGCGCACTGCTGATTACCTGGCACAGATCTTGTCGAAGAAGTAGATGACAAAATCTGCGCAAGATGAACGCTGCATTTTCAAATTCCAATCGCAGATCATTAACGCTAGCTACAGGATCATGGAGGTGAACCACGTGCTTACTCTTGAACTCTGCCATGTCGCGGTTGGCGGAGTAGTGCCTTGCCGGGAAGGCGACGAGGACGGGGCGGCCGGTCCGGTCGAAGCCGCCCATGCAGGCCTTGTCCTGCGAGAGCTCCCGCCGCACCAGCTCCTCCGGCACATAGCCGTTGGGCGCCACCTCCTTCCGCCACCGGAGGAACTTGAGGAACATGGCCGAGGCCTTGTCCACGTTGTGGTCGCGCGCGCGCAAGAATCTTCGCAGGGTCAGGTTGTCCACCTCCTGCGTGAAATGAAAAATTACCTGAAGTTGAATTCTGCGTATTGCAATCGGTGAATATACAAACCTTGTACATTTCTACGGGCAGTAAAACTGCATCTTATCGATTTCTTCAAAAGTTAATGGCCAGTTTGATCCAACAGTCTAGATCTCATATCATAAATTCACTACTAATGGCCATTAATAAAGGGTAATATTGAAAAAATAAAGAGAAGTAGGTTTGCAATAAGTATTTTTAATAAATAAAATCAAATTACTAATATGATTAATCAATGTTGTTATTAATCTAGTAAATAATTTGTTCATTATTATTCGTTTCGTAGGTTTTGGTTCATATCTGTCATCATTTTGCCGCCGTGATTCTCCATTTCTGCCGCCGCCTAGTGCAATTATAAACTACCCTTGAACTAATGGTCATTAGTTTTGAGAAGCATCTCCAAAAAAGCCTCATAAACTCCCCTTAATCAAAATAATGGAGTTTAATCAAGAAAAATCATCTCCAACAGCACCCCAAACCACCCTTAATTTTTCATGCCCCTAAACTTCTCTCATTTATAGCTACAAAATGGGAAGGATTGTGATCAACATTCCTTCTTTTTTCAATATAATTAATATTTTTTTAGCCTCAAATGCTGCTATGGCCCAATCTAAATTGTTTTCAACCCATTTTTAAGGAGAACTACTGGAGAAGGGGAGAAAAATTGCCTCTAAACTTCTCTCATTTGTAGCTACAACAAGGGAAGAATTGTGATCAACATTCCTTCTTTTTTCAATATAATTAATAATTTTTTGGTCCCAAATGCTGCTATGGCCCAATCTAAATTATTTTCAACCCATTTTTAAGGAGAACTACCGGAGAAGGGGAGAAAATTTGCCTCTAATAAATTTTCATTTGCTCTAAAAAACAAGTTTATAAGACTAATTTTATGAGATTTTTTTGAAGATGCACTTTGGCTGTTATTTTGAATAGTAAAACTGCTATCAACCCTCGGACCAGAACAGATCAATGTCGGGTGGACCAGCAGATAAAATTCCGCAGATTGCAATTGGTGAGCCTTTTATATCAATTCTGCCCCTGAACCAGAACAGATCAATGTCGAGTGGACCAGCAGTCAAATTCTGCAGATTGCAATTGGTGAGCCTTGTATATTTCTACCAGCAGTAGAACTGTTTTATATTAATTCTGTCCTTGAACCAGAGCAGATCAATGTTGATTGGACCAGCTGGAGGGTTGAATTTTCTAGGACACGAATCGAGAGAATAATGGGCATGAAATGGGCAGAATGACACTAGAATGTCCGATGCCTCTCTGACCTGAGCTTATTCTATTGTGCAGTAGTACTGATGGAGATGGCTAGCTACGAGTATTTTTTGTACTATAGTGATTCTTGCGTTTCTCTCTAAAATAATAGAGGCGACATGCTTCACGCGTAGACTATTTATCTATCTTGAGACGCGAGATGGCACAACATGTTCAAATTGTTCCGAACCCCGACGTGTGTTTTGAGTAGTTAATGACACTCAACTGCCCAGAGATGAGCCATACATGCTTAGCTTAATTTATCCAAGGGATGACCCCATCGATCGACCACCAAAGGTGCTGTACGTTGATAGTGGTGATAGTGCTACTGTTTGGTAAAAGAGACGGAGTACCCACCACTTCCCAAGTTCCATCTCTCTTTCAGTCTTTCTTGTCGTTTTGGCTGATGACATAATTTGTAACGGTCTTGATTATTTTCAGTCGTCTCTTAGTACCTTGGGATTGCGCACTGATTGACGTAAAATACACACTTTTGATGCGAACTAAACAATCTCGAGGGCTTCTTTTTTCTCTGAAAAACTAATTTAGAGCAAACTACAAATACTAGCTGGTACTTTGATGTTAAATGCATATTTATCAATCTACTACGAGGACTAGTATTATATGTGAGGGAAAGTTTCATTAAGTTAAGTGCATAAAGCCGGAAGGACGAGCCAAATAGAAGGTTGCAAGTCTCCCAGCGACTGGGAGCGAACAAAGCGAACTAGTGGTTTGTTAATCTGAATCATGGCGGTGCACATCAAGGCAGGAGAGAGACACGGCGGCGCAAGAACCAGAACATGGAAATCTCGCAGGACGATGAATTGATCGAGGGCTTAATTAGTAACAAAGAATTCAAATTAGTGTGATCGGTGAGCAGCTGACGTACCTTGGCTTGTGGTTCCTGCGCTTCGACCATGGCCCTGAGCTCGGCGACCTTGAGCCACTCCCCTTCCCCTGCCGCTCCGCCTCCAGCGCTCGCCATCGCCTCCTCCTCCTCTTCCTCCTCCTTGATCTAGCTAGCAGCAGCTAGCGATGAAGGAGCAGAGGAGAAAGAGAGGCGTGGGAAGAAGGGGAGCAGAACGAAGAAGCAGCCTGTGGAAGGGAGATGCCAACTGACTGGAGCCTAGCTATAACGAAGGGGTAAGCGGGTCGCGTGACGCGCGCTGGATTTGTTTTGTTGCGCGCGGTTTCTTCAACTCGTCGTCCGTCCGTTTGTTCCTTCCGTCGCGTTGTCCAGTGCTCCAGGACGCGACGGGGACGCATCACGGCACGGACCATATCATTGTATCCGATCCGGTTTGATGGGGAGACGATGCGAGAGGCCGGCGTGGCGGGGGCCCTCGTTGGGTGCGGACTCCAACGGCCGTGTCCTCCTCCACGGTCCAGTAGTACATCCTCGACTTGGGCTTTGTTTGTTTGACATGGAATGTCTAGGATTTGAGTTAAAATTTAGTGGATTTTCATAGTCTGGAGAGAATCTTAGAGTAGACTGAAAATGTTGTTCGGTTATTTTTGAGTTGGATTGCCACCTAGTCCAATCCAACCATTACGCCCAACAAAACATTAGGAATTGTTCCTTGTGTCCGACCCCATGGAACGACTCTCACTCCTATATGCAAGGCTTAATCATCTTAAGAATATTGAGAGCTTAACTTTTGTAATGGTTTTGATCCCAATCAACCGAATAATACTTTGAGTCATGTAATTAAAAGATGTGAGAATCAAACCTATAAAGTGTAGGATGAAATGTAGGATTAAGTAAAAAGCATGAAATCACTCAATCTATAGATGGTGTGAATCCTATACGAAAATCATTTTCATGCTGCGGAACAAACCCGTGGACAGTTGGACAGCGATCGAGCGAGCCCGTCGCTGAGTCCAGTCCACCCATGTGGGGCGACTTCTTGGCATCGCGTTCCTCCGCTCCGGCGACGACGATTCTCGCGGCTTAACACGTGATGGAAGCATATGCGATCGTGGCTGCTTGCTCCCCGGGGTGGCGGTGCCGGTGTCCCCGTCCATTCTTCAACTGCGAACCTCCTCTTCTGTCAACACCGTGGTCTTATCTGTGGGCTGCTAACGCCGAGATGTCAGTTTCTGTCTCTTTCTTTTTTTCTTAATTTGGACTAGGACTACATTGTTTTGGGATGGGTGGCGACAGGACTACCACAATTTTTTCCTGAGAAAAGAGAGGAGGGGCCATGACGTACAGGTGCGGCAATTTATAGTTGTGTCCTTTTTTGATGATTAATAATTAAAACACGGCGACACGCATGAAGGGAAGTCCTGATGCAGACACGCAGCGCCGTTCTTCCCCTCCGCCCATCGCAACACCAACTCGGTCTCCACCCCCCCCCCCCCCCTCCCGTGCGCTCTATTTCTTCCAGTTGCTAACGGCCCATCGGCCCAGCCCATCTCACCTTATCTTCCCCGAGTGGACGAGGCAGAGCTCGACTCTGTTGCTCCGACCTCACACACACTTGATTTCCCCGACGCTACTCAGCCCCTTCCTCCTCCTTCCCCAACGTGCTGCTTGTATCCCAGCCCGCCTCCATCGGTCTTCTTTCTCCCGAACATTGCACCTTGGTCCTTCTAAGATCCGAAAGCTCTGGTGCTCCCAGCTCCCATAAATCCATGCAAAGTCTCCACTAATGCTCCCAACTCCCATGAATCCATGCAAGCCTCCTCATCGGAGAAGAGCAAGAGGCACGCCGTAATCTAAATGGTGTGGAACAATTTGATTTCTTGGTTGGAACAATTAAATTTAGTTGTTGGAACATTTGGTAAAAAATGATGAAACAATCAAATTTTGTTGTGTCTGTCGAATTGTTCCATTTGGTTTGATGATTTGTTCCAGTTTATCTATCGAATTGTTCCAGTTTGTTTGACGATTTGTTCCAATTTATTTGTCAAATTGTTCCAGTTTATTTATCAAATTGTTCCAATCCTTCCAATTTGTTTGACGATTTTGTTCCAGTTTGTTTGACGATTTATTCCAATCCATTTCCCTAATTGTTCCACATGGTTTTCCCAGTTGTTCTAGTAGTTTTCACTAATTGTTCCACCATTTTTCGATTGTTCCAGCATTATCCTTTGACGGCGTCGCTGAGCGCGAGAGGGGCGAGCAACGCGGGTGGGCGCAGGCGTGCGGGCGTGTGTCGCAGAGGTGGCGGCTGGGGCCGAGCGACTGTGTTGCCTCGTGGGCCGCTCCTTTTCTCTGCTAGGCCGTCGTGCACGGGAACGCGCCTTGGGTGGGGGGTGGGCGGACGACGCGTTCGCGTTGACGTGGTCGGAGGCGAGAGCCTGACACACGCAGTGGACCGATCCAGATGCTGAAGCCCGTATTGACATCGAGCCCGCTTGTGAAAAGGCCGGCTAATAAGGCCCCGCTCGTACAGAGCGTGTCGGCCCGTTACCTTTCAGACATATGGCCCAATAAACTGTTCGTCCTGGCACGTACATAAAGCCCATTACGGCGGCACATACGCTTGATGATTTGTATGAGAATCTGACGCTGGCGATGTGTTATTTTTTCTCTCTCTCGAAAGGAAACAAGATGCTGCCGAAAATATAGGTTTGGTTCGATTGATGCGGCATTTGGAAGGACTTGTCTTCCGTGTTGACATTGCAAGCAGCAGCATATAATAGACACCACACGCTGCAACAACACAACCAACGAACGCGTGTGGGTTTCCTCGGAATGGCTCCGGTTGGCTTCGCTCTTCCTCGTCGAGCTTAGTATATTAAGATTAGGAGCAGCATATATATTGAGAACGAACAAAGAAGGTCCGTCGTTAATCATCGCGAGCGCCGGCACCGCGTTTAGGTGGGTCTTTTTTTCGGCGCGGCGCGTCTGAAGAAACGAGTCCGCGTCGTCTTGTCTGCTTTCGCCCCCGCCGCCAGGAAGCTGAACCGATCGCGGAGAGAGTAGTAGTTGGTCCCCGCGCTTCGCTGGCCGTCACGTGGCGAGCGATCACGCTAGATCGTCGGAATCGCCGGCCAGATGCATCCATCCCACCGCCGCCCGTACCGACGCCGCTACCCACCTCCCCCTTCCCGTCTTGTCTCCGCCGCGTTGGTACGGCAGTTGGACCGGCGCCAAAGCCCACCCATTGAGAAGAACCCCACACGGCGATCATTCTTTTTGTTTACCGTATCTGGGGCAGATGAAAGGACGAGCGAAATCACATTAGAGGTGTCCAATTTTGCTGCCTTGCAATGTGTGATCGATTATAGTCCTGTAGTACGTCAGAGCACAAACATTAGATGTTGTTCGTCATTGGATTGGCACTTGCTCCGGTCTGTTATACCTCAGATGGTGGAAGAACAAACATATGGAGGTGATCGTACTCAAAAAAAGCACCAGAAGGCAATAAGTTGTGGACATGAGACTTTTTCTTTCTTCTTTTTTATGTTTCATCAGTGTAGCTTTTGTGTACTTCTGATGATTGCCGGCTATTGTCGGTGGTTGTATTTGGTTGTAATTTTTTTAGAAGTCAAGGCCATTACGGCTGTAGCTTCTCTGAAAGCCAAGACCGGGATTAATACAATCTTCCCATTATCTAAAAAAACGTTAGAGCATAAAAGAGTCTTTCTTCCGTTCATTTCTGCTGGACAAGATAACCACACTTTGGTAATCAGCATCCCGCATTTCGCAGCTTCATGTTCCACAGAAGAGAAATCCATCACTGGTCTGAAGATAAACACTGCGGCAATGCATTCGTCGTGTTATCAGCATCCACGGCCACGGCCAGAAACATCACTGTTACTAACAGCCTGTTAGGTTCAAAAAAAAAACATCACTGTTCTTTCGTCGCCATGCGCACCTGACACAGTTGACAAATCCTTTTCTTTCTGATGCTCAACCACACAACGTCGCCAAGGCTCTAGCTTTTTCAATCGACTGGTCCTCAGTAGTCGTTTAACCACCCAAGTCAACGCGTTAACGACTTGTTATAATGATCTAACATCACGAACATGCGCCACGCTGTACCGACACCGTTCAGACGCCACCGACGCTTCCGAGCTCAGAGCATGTCATTTGGCGAGGGACTCGAGCATGTTGGAACAAATCAACTAAACCGAACCATGTGGAAACTTTATAAGCACATGAACAAATTACTTTGTACTTTGGGTTTATCCATCTGCCCGTCGCAAACAACAACAATAACAGTTCATGACAAAATGCAACTTGCAGCAACCAATAGCATCCAAAATACCGCAACTAACTAATCCACAACACTGCTCTGCTTTTTTTTTTTGTTCCCTTGGGACAATCAAGACCGGCCAAGAAAAGCACATTTTTCATATGAAAGGGAGAATCTGGTCACATTGGCGTGCTGTTGGAGAGCATAAGTTTGTATAATTTCTGGGTCGTCGGGTCCCGTTTTGCTTGACAAGTTAATTATTGAACTCTACTGCATTGGGGAAACATTTACCAAACCCCTGGTCCCTCTAGAATGGTTAGCTAGTAATCCCTTTCCCCGAATCCCCTGGGCCATCACCAAGCACTAATGCTCCATGCTTTTCTTCTTCAGTGTTTCTTTTGTACTAATAAAAAGGAAAGTATTGAGCCACATGGGCAATTATTAACACCCAAAATACCTCTCATGAGTCATGAGCCATGACAGAGAACGATGTTGCATGCCCCATGTGCAAAGGAACTGTCCAAATCACAACAATTCTTATATACTATATGTATTCTGAAGAAAACAGATTAGTAGGAGGAAAAAAATTTAAGAAGAAGACAAGGCTGCTGCAGCAGAATAGTATTAAACACCATGACAGAGATGCAAGATGGTACATTTAAAGAAATCAGAGAGAGAGGAGGAAGTAAAGATTTGACATTTGTTAAGCAAAGACAAGTGAGAGGTCCAGTCCAAGTTTGGTGAAAGAAGGGAGGAAAGAAACCAGACATCTGATGTCGAGGTAAACCCCTCACCAAACATTCATTCATGGAACACAATTAAGTTAATTACTCTGTTAGAGGAGCAGGACTACAGCTCATCATTGGTATGTGGAAAAAGATTAGGAAAGCTGGAGGAAAAGGGGGAGTAGCACAGAGAAAAAGAATCAGCATAAGACAGCCTTCGTACCCTCTTTTCTTTGCTCATCCCTCTCTTTGAAGTCAGAGAACATGACCCTATTTCTTTCTTCCTGAAGCTGTAGGAGGGCGAGGAGGAAGGGGGAAGGGAGCCTAGGAAAGCCACCTCTCACCTTCTCTTCCTCACCAAACGCTTCTTGGTAGGAGAGGAGAAAAATTGGCAGAAAAGCTTCCCCTTGGCTAGGATCTCTTCTTTAATTACCCCTGGGGATTGCCGGGCTCATAAAACCAGACCGACAGGGAGAGGGTTGGGGAGGAAGTAGAGACAGACAACAGGTATTGGGAAGAGGCTTGTGGGAATCGAGAAGATGAGGAGGTGGGTCTTGGCCATCGCCATTCTTGCTGCTGCAGCTCTCTTCCTGGGGGCGGAGGCCCAGTCGGTGCAGCAGGGCCACCAGACAGAGAGGATCTCAGGTGAGGGGCTCTCTCTTTCCCTTGTGTTTTTGTTTCCATCTTGCGTTTGATCTTTGATAGCCACATTCTTGTCAGGTTGTTAAACTCAAGCTGCTTGAATTGTTTAGCTTGTAAGCCTGTTGTTTGTAAGCCACCAATACATCCAGTAATTTGGCAAAGCAAGAATTTTGGCATGTATTAGTACGGCAATTTGATCTGTCAAGCTGTGAATCCTAAATTTGTATGACTTCGATTCTGATTTCAGGTGCTAACAAATAGGTCGAATAGAGTTTTGTGGTGCTCTATTCATACTATATGATGCAGTTCTAGCTTAATATGTCGATGGCCTGATGCATCCTATAATGTCTGTTGTGAAACAAAGAGTGTGATGCTTATTTGCTTGGTTCTGTCATGGGTTGATTCACTAAGCTATGACAAACTGAATTATCCTTATGGAACAGGAACAATCAATGACACACGAAGATAATTATGGTTCCTGCACTTCATTATGTGTGCAAAAGTCACTTTAGACATGTAGTTGCGTAGCTAGCATACCTTGCTTTCGAGGTGCTATGTTATCCCTAGCATGGTTCTGCAACTAAGTATCTTCCTTTCCCTACTTTTGTGCAAACTTTAATAATGTTGTGGCCCGATAAAATGCAGGTAGTGCCGGTGATGTGTTAGAAGATAACCCTGTTGGGAAGCTCAAGGTTTATGTCTACGATTTACCCAGTAAATACAACAAGAAGCTGCTGAAGAAAGATCCTAGGTGCCTGAACCATATGTTTGCCGCGGAGATCTTCATGCACCGGTTCCTGTTGTCAAGCCCTGTCCGAACTTTTAATCCCGAGGAAGCGGATTGGTTCTACACACCCGTATACACAACATGCGATCTTACTCCTTCCGGTCTTCCCTTGCCTTTCAAGTCTCCTCGGATGATGCGCAGTGCAATTCAGCTGATTGCCACCAATTGGCCTTACTGGAACAGATCAGAGGGGGCAGATCATTTCTTTGTCACACCACATGACTTTGGTGCTTGCTTTCATTATCAGGTATGAATACCAGTACACATAACCCTGTGTTTGCAAACATTTTTTTACTCTTTAAGTACCATGTATGGATGGAATAACGATGTTCCGAACATTAGCTCTCTTATTTATTCTTCAAGTACTCAAGGTTAGATGTAAAGCAATAGTTTACTACTGAGTACCAAGCGTTTCGAACAACTGGGACATATCTAATTGAGGCACAGAACATGGGGGCAATGGGTGTATAAAGATACATGTCCCGATATTCCTTGTTATGAAGTAACTAATCTGACTAAATTAATTAAGGCTCTGCATGTTCTTTGTCCCTTGTAGAAGAAATATGTTTCATACTGTGAACTGTGACTTTCCTTAGTTGTCATGCAGATTATCAGATTCATAGCTTACTAACCACCTAATAAATAATAACAGCTTGCTGAATTTCTGATTGACACCTTCTGTAATTGGCTATTCCAACATCTTGATCTTTAACAAGCACTTCCATTGTTTCAGGAAGAGAAAGCTATTGGACGTGGAATCCTGCCCTTGCTTCAACGTGCTACTTTGGTTCAGACCTTTGGACAGAAGAACCATGTCTGTCTGAAAGACGGCTCTATCACCATCCCGCCGTTTGCACCTCCACAAAAAATGCAGGCTCACCTTATTCCGCCAGACACCCCTCGATCCATCTTCGTGTACTTCCGTGGTCTGTTCTATGACACCAGCAACGATCCCGAGGGTGGTTACTATGCAAGGTAATTATTATGTCTGTTTGTCTTCAAGCGATGCAATTCACACTTTTATGCCTCCTATTTTCCCCTGCTACTACATTCAGAGTCTGATCCCTAGTGACTGTGTGTCTCCTACAGGGGTGCCCGTGCGTCTGTCTGGGAGAACTTCAAGAACAACCCTCTTTTTGACATCTCAACCGATCACCCACCAACTTACTACGAAGACATGCAGCGATCAGTTTTCTGTTTGTGTCCATTGGGCTGGGCTCCATGGAGTCCCAGGCTGGTGGAGGCTGTGGTGTTTGGCTGCATCCCAGTGATCATCGCTGATGACATTGTCCTACCCTTCGCGGATGCCATCCCTTGGGAGGAGATCGGCGTATTTGTCGCCGAGGAGGATGTCCCAAAACTTGACAGCATCTTGACATCCATTCCGACAGATGTTATACTAAGGAAACAACGTCTGCTCGCAAACCCTTCAATGAAGCAGGCCATGCTCTTCCCCCAGCCTTCTCAGCCGAGAGATGCATTCCACCAGATTCTGAATGGGCTTGCGCGCAAGCTCCCGCACGGTGACAATGTCTTCTTGAAGCCTGGGGAGAGGGTCCTGAACTGGACCGCCGGACCGCCTGGTGACCTGAAGCCTTGGTAGCATCTTGCGGATTTGAGATGGATAATTTTTTTGGGGGGAAAGGAAGGTTGAGGACATGATGATATACATGCGCCTTTAAATTACCATGGCTGCATAGTGCTGACCATAAGCCAAATGTACATTTTTTTTGTATGTTCTTTTCCTTATAGATGTTATACACTATATCTTCATTTCTTTTTTTTTATCTCCTTCATTAGATGATGCAAATATAAGGCATTGTGGACGTTGTCCATCACATGTGGATATATTAATCAAAATCAACAAGGTGTTACGACTTCTGAGTGTCTGACAATTTCGTTATCCTCGTGCATTGCCTATTATCATGCTGCAGTCTAGCAGTAAACTTGTCCATTGTGTTTGTGCTGCATGACCTGGCAGATTTTGCTTCTCTTTTCAGTCTCTAAGATAAAATGGGTAAAGGTGAAACTGCCTTCTGAAGCAAGATCCTCGGGAAGCCTGTCTGTCTGTTTTGCTGAACAAATTAGGAATGTAGCAGCGGTCTTTATCTAATTGTTGCTGATTTCTGAAGGATTGTTCCAGCATGTTGCTCGTGTTAGTGCAGGAACCTGTGCAGGGTTGTTGATGTAAATTGGGGTCTAGGTAGATTAGGACGTCGGGTTTTCTATTTTGCCCATGAGGCCATCAAATCAGACACCACTTATATCTGCTGCTGAAGCCTCCACCTGCACTTTGTTGGGATGTCAAAACCTCAGCTACTACTACGTTATGTTATTCAGAAATCTGTAAACAAGACACTGGGGAGATGCCCTTGCTCCAGAAAACTTCGGAAGGCTTATTTTTCTCCCTTCCTTTTTTCTTTTCTGAATGGCCAGAATTCAGAATCAAAGTGCTAATATTATCCATATAGGTTCTGAATTGTAAGACAGAACTGATCGATTCGGCCATTCCCTTAGCACTTTTACAGAATGAAGGGGCTCTTGGCAAACTTTTTCAAGTACGATGTTCAGATGAATGTGTGGTCTTAATTGTTTAAATGCAATCATCAAGAAACTAACCATTTCGGTAAGGTGTGAATGTTAATGAGGTCAACGAAGAGAAAGATCGTCGGTCTGCCGCGACCTAACTAACTGGAGACGGAACAAAAGGACCAACCTACCTACCTAACATTTGGCAAATGATCCCCACGAGTTTTGGCGTAGGCGGACCCAAAGTCAAATAGAAGTAGTGCATGCATTGCAGGAGGAGATCGGAACACAAAGAAAATGACATGAATTGCGGCCGAAGCAACACAGAAAGCTATCAAACGGAAGGAAGAGGAACGCACGTCGACGTAAGAATTGCGAGCGAGAGCGTATCAAACTCTGTCGGCTTCCCTCCTACAGTAGCTGCAGCTGGATGAGCCCACCGACAGCCTCTTAATAGCACGAGTTCGCGGTGGTTGGCGGGGTGTAGAAAGCAAAAGATCAGCGGATTAAGGTTGGGTTACAGGACAAAAGCACCGAGTTAGACTACGTACTAAACTAGTACTGCTAATCCCTGTTCCGCGTCTACCGGTCTGATTGATCGTCTCGTTCTAGCGGCCGAACGTTAACCCACTTCACGGACCACGCACTGGTTTTTGCTTACTTCGACGTAACCTTTTCTGTACACATACGGAGACCGAATTCTTTACACTTTTCTTATCCGAAAAAGAAAGAATTCTCTACACTTTTTTTTGTTCCCAAAAAAAGAGATTCCTCATTTTCCGTTGGAGTCGCAATTTTTAATCCAAATAAATTATATTACAGAAATTCGGGACACCAAAGTGCATGACGCGTATGGTGCCGCAGAGACACGGTTCATGTACGTCGTACCGCGTCTACTGTGGCTTGAGGCGCACCTGGCACCCACCGCCGACAGCTCATCATTGAGAGCGAGAGCCACCGTCACCGGCTCGCTCGTTCGTTCGCTCGCGCGTAGTACTAGCATTATTATCTCCCCGCACCCCTGCTCTCCCTTTTGACTCCCTCGCCTTGCCGCTGCCCGCTGCCTGCTTGCCAAAGAACCGCGCACTAAAACTTCACCATCCTCCTCTCGATCTCTCTCCGTTCCTCCCGAACCCGCCGGAGCGTGGAGGGGGCAGGAGGCGGCGGCTAATGGGGACGGGGAGGGCGGCCCTGCCGCTCGCCGTGCTTCTCTTCTCCGCCGCTCTTGCCGCGGCGCAGGACACCGAGCGGATCGAAGGTACGCTGCCGGGAGTGCTCCGCTGTCCCTTTCTAGTAATCTTTCTAGCTTGCGCCAGTAGCCATTGCTCGGTCGGCTAGTTTGATCTGAGATGTCCATGCTTGTTAACGCGTTGTGGTAGTTGGGCGGGGATCTGTCTGATAGAGAATCCAATGAAGCCATGGGAACACGAGCGGGCGGGTAGGTGGATGGTGAGATCTGCCGTTAGATCAGCTGTTACCACGCATGGTTCTGTTTTCGTCCAAATTAGCGCTGCAGCTGGGGAGATTAGCTATCTGCTTCATTCAGTTCAGTACTCAGCACGCAACTGTGAGGTTGGCACCGGCAGTTAGCGCCGCAAATACTCCCAAGATCCAGTGATGTAACATTTCTGTGATTGTTCTGCATTGCGTCCTCAGAAATTTGCAGCTACGATGAATTATGACCCCGCCTTGTCTATGCCAAGTCGCTCAGAAACCAATTATAGTGGAAGTTAGATTCTTTTCCCTGGTATGGCCAAACTAGATAACCTATCAGGTAGCAAAATTTCTTTTTATGGACCAGTGAAGTAGCAAACTTGTATAGCTGCTAGTGTATTTGTGCTTTCAAAATAAGCTAGGGCGCCTCATGTAGTAGAACTAGCTAGCTTTGATGACTAGTATTGCAGCTATCTATCCTCTAAAATACCGCAATTCATGAATTAACTCCAGTTACAACTATTTAACTTCTGGACTTAGCCAGGGAATGTAAAAAATTCTTACTTGTGATGTTTGGCTGTCCTACTAAAAGAATTCTGCTTATAGTTTGGATTATGCTTTGCTGTGATTCATCAAGATCCATAACTTGTATGATGTGGTTGCTGGTTAGTATGGTTTGGATTATGCTTTGCTTTAATCATCAGAATTCATGACTTGTAGTATGTTGTGGCTACTGATTAGTATATGTTGGATTATGCTTTGTTGGGAAAGAGTAATATCTTTGGAAGCATGTTTGAATCCAATGAATTAGGATTGTGGTGTCACAATATATGATTCTCACATTTTCTTTACGGTTATTGTTAAATTTCAGGAAGTGCTGGTGATGTACTGGAGGATGACCCTGTTGGGAGGCTCAAGGTATATGTCTATGAGTTGCCCACCAAGTACAACAAGAAGATGGTGGCCAAGGATTCTAGATGCCTCAGCCACATGTTTGCTGCGGAGATTTTCATGCATCGCTTCCTATTGTCAAGCGCAATCCGAACGTTAAATCCAGAAGAAGCTGATTGGTTCTATACCCCAGTATATACAACGTGTGATCTTACCCCATGGGGTCACCCCTTGCCCTTCAAGTCTCCACGGATAATGAGAAGCGCAATTCAGTTCATTTCCAAGCGGTGGCCCTATTGGAACAGGACGGAGGGAGCAGATCATTTCTTTGTTGTGCCACATGACTTTGGAGCATGCTTCCATTACCAGGTGAGTTGTAGATTTGTATAGACACTTTCGTTTATGTTACCAACCAAATCATTGATGGAAGCTACTCATTTTTCCCACACAGCATGTTTCCTGTTCAGCCTTGTTTGCTTCTAGTACCATTCATCTAACGTGCACTCAAAATACCTATTCTTCAGGAAGAGAAGGCTATTGAGCGAGGAGTCCTTCCATTGCTTCGCCGTGCTACACTAGTCCAGACTTTTGGGCAGAAGGATCATGTGTGCCTGAAGGAAGGCTCCATCACCATCCCACCATATGCTCCTCCTCAAAAAATGAAAACTCACCTTGTCCCCCCAGAGACTCCTCGGTCCATCTTTGTGTATTTCCGTGGTTTGTTCTATGATACTGCAAATGATCCTGAGGGTGGTTACTATGCAAGGTACGCACCTACAATATGTACCTGATAAGCATTCTAATGAATTATTGAAGCAAAAGTCTTGACACACCTACCTTATGCAATGCAGGGGTGCCCGTGCATCAGTGTGGGAGAACTTCAAGAACAACCCCTTGTTCGACATCTCAACGGACCACCCACCAACTTACTATGAGGACATGCAGCGTGCCGTCTTCTGCTTGTGCCCATTGGGCTGGGCCCCATGGAGCCCCCGTTTGGTGGAGGCTGTGGTGTTCGGCTGTATTCCAGTGATCATAGCTGATGACATCGTTCTTCCCTTTGCGGATGCAATCCCATGGGAGGAGATTGGTGTCTTTGTGGCTGAGGATGATGTTCCAAAGCTGGACACCATCCTGACATCGATACCAATGGAGGTGATCCTTCGGAAGCAGAGGCTGCTCGCAAACCCGTCGATGAAGCAGGCCATGTTGTTCCCGCAGCCCGCCCAACCTGGTGACGCATTCCACCAGATTCTTAACGGCCTGGCACGAAAGCTACCCCATGGCAAGGACGTGTTCCTGAAGCCTGGGCAGAAGGTGCTGAACTGGACCGAGGGCCCTCGGGGTGACCTGAAACCGTGGTAGGTAGTGACATGGCACCATCACCTTGGCTACTGTTCTTGAGTAAGCAACAGGGCCATATGAGAAGCTGATTTAATGACAATGATGATGAGTAAGCCACACTACTAAATGTAAAGCTCCTCCCTCCCTTCTCCTACCTTGCTTCTTTTTCAGGCAATGTGCCTGCCTTTGCTGTATGACATACGTCTGTTTTGATCTTTTGTGGTAGTGTTAGCCTATTATAGATGGTGGATCACGTAATGTATGACTGTTGTATTATATCATACAGTTGCCAGTTTACTATGAGGGAAAATAAGGTTAACTTAAATCCAGAAACCTTCTAAGAGCTTTGCTGCTAAGCTACCGATGTAATCATGTGTTCTTGGTGTGGTGACAAGCTGTGACTGAATCCAGTTGTTTCGGTCTGCTTGGAAAATTGATCTTTGTAAGTTACCTGCAAATCAAATGGGATAGGTACATCCAATGGAATAGGCGGAAGTGACATTATCCAGTGTGAAAATTGTGATGGAGAATCTATGTGAGATGTACACTGAATCTATGATGATCGATTGACGATGCACTGATGCAGACAGGTAATAAGGAAATGGGCGAGGTGCTGCTTACCCGGAGGGGGTACCAATTCGCAACAACAAACAGGTCTTGCTGGGACTGCATTGGAAGCGGAAGAGCGTGCATAGTACTAGCTGTGGGGAGAGGCGATGCCATCCGTACCACGGTGCAAGCGGTGATGTTCATGTCCCGAGTGTTCTGGCGTCGGCGTCGGCGTCGGCGCAGGCGAATCCTGGCCTGCCCGCCCGGCGGCGGCCATCACCGATCAGGAAGCAGTTGATTCACGAGCCTTCCATGGACTATAAACGAGTACCGAACAGGCCACTAGTCACCATTCTTTAGGTTATGTAACTAACATCTTGATACATAAACAATTGCGGGGATAGCTCAGTTGGGAGAGCGTCAGACTGAAGATCTGAAGGTCGCGTGTTCGATCCACGCTCACCGCATTTTGTTTTATCTCTAGTATTTTGTTTTATCTATTGCAACTAGAAACTCAAGAATTTTTTTTCCTTCTCATAAGCTGTCGAAAATGAAAACAGGAGCAGGGTGACATGTGTCATCTCATGAAGATTGAGGTCCTTCTGGGTTCTGGCAGCAAGTTATGCTGACCTTTTTTCACGGATCCGCGTCCCTAAACTCTACAACAGAGGAGCCGCGTCCCGAAGATTAAGGTCAGCACGACCTTTTTCATGTATCGGGGGTCCTCTAAATTGCTTCACTCAATTCAGAGATCCCTTCTCTGCATTAGGTGAGATATGAACCGTTTACATTTCGATGGACGGTTGTGGTAGCTTGAAATTTTTAAGTAACAAAAAACGCAAGGGCTCACAACACTTAGCTTTTCTCTTCCTACAATCCTCGCTCCTCGACTCTCTCTTTCCTGCCTCTCCAATAACTATGTTATCAAGACAAGTACTCGCCATCGCAGGAGGCCATCTGTGCGTCCAGCGCACTCGCCGGAATCCGCAGCCACGCCCACCCACGAACTCAATGCGGACCACGTCCATGCCCCCGCGCTAGCTTGCCGGAAGCTAGGGACGATGATGAGAACATCACTCTTTCGGAAACAACCAATGCCCTTTCGCTGTACATTCAAAGTCCAATAACTAGAGCTCATGCGCAGTGGCGAGTCTAAGGGTGTGTTTGGATGGAGATCAAGGTAGGATGGGGCGGGGTCATACATGTTTTTTGGGGGCAAGGCCGCCCCTGCTGCTGTTTGATTGAAGGGATGGGACGAGCCATTTTTTCTGGTTGGTTGGAGGGATGAACGGAGGTCGTGGCCGCTCCAGTTATTGTTTGGATGAATGTATGGTGATGAGCACATGAATATGGTCACCTGTCTTTGAATGATGGTGAGTTTACCCCTTGTTACCAAGACATCAAGAAATATGCATAAGTATTGATACACATGAATCAAAACAAACTTAAAAATAATTAGCAACCCATAGCATATATAATTTAACCAATTTAGAAATATGAATCAACCTTTCAATATTGTGAGAAATTCACGAATGAAAAAAATTAACATACTCATCGCAAGACAAGCTCAATTACAATTTTTGGCACCCGTTATTTTCTCTATCATGATCGAATGCAAACAATTGGTTTACTGGTGGGCCCAATACTCCACGACATGGCAGGCCGTTCGTCTTTGGCCTTATCTTTTCCTACTATCGCGGCATGCCGTCCGTCTTTGACCTTCTCTCTTCCCTATCTCTTCACTCTGACCTGCTGCTCCTAGAAATGGCGGAAGATGGCGAGCCCGGTACCCGGAAATGCTGGTTCGGACGACGGAGGACGGCGACTCCCCTGACTTGGGTGGCGGAGGAGGGAAGAGGCTTCCACGCCGTCGAGATTCTCATCCCCATCACTGCTGGTTCACCCGCCTCCGTTCTTTTTTTTTTTCCTTTGGCTTTGGTTGGGTGACGATGCCTGATAATGGGAGGAGCGGTCACTACACACCGCGGGAGAGCACGCGAGGCCTTTCGCGGGAGCGAGGGGGTGAACGGGGGCGGCGCGGTCCGCTCGATTCTGGGGGATGGCGTCGCCCCCAAATCTTGTCGAATATTCCCTGGGTGGCCGCCCCCGCCCCTCTCTGACTCCAGACCAAACATCATCAAAACAGTGGCCGCCCCAAACCAGCTGCCCCCAGCCATCCATCCAAACACACTCTAAGGGATGGGCCGGATGGGCCGCGGCCCACCCCCAGTTTTGACAATCATGCACAGGATTCCCTATACATAGATCGTCCGATGGGAGGAAACTTGTAGATCACTTTGAGATTAGTGCAGAGAAAGAATCCTACGACGTGGCATGCTGCGGGCTGCTGCGGGAGCTCAGCTGGGCTGGACACGTGGCGTGTTCTTACTGGTGCGGGTTGGATGAGTTTGATTTCAAAACTTTAAACTTGTTTTTCTCCCAAACCGTAAGTCCGTTTTTTAATCCGTTTGAATCATCATATTGTTTAGAATTAATGCTACAAAATAAGATCTAATATGAATATTTTTTGAAATTCAATATACGGTGTCAACATTTTGTTTCTACAACGTCAACATTTTTTTGTTACTGGATCAACATTTTTTTTTAAAATGTTGACTTCATATTCTAAAATTGTTGATATAGGTTTACATAAATATTGACTCTTTTGTTTTAAAATGTTGACGATTAATTGGGCCGGCCTGTTTAGATTTGTTGAGCTATTAAGCGGATCTATAGATTGCTAACCTTAGATTGATCTGCATATAGGAAGCCCCATCATGCACCACCTCCGTTCTTCTTTTCTGCTTCGACCAGGCGCAGCCGCGCAGGACACAAGCGAAACGAATGGCCTGGAGCGGAGCGAACGGGAGCTAATCCCTTCCGACCTGCTCAACATGAAAACGAGCTAATCCCAAGGGCCAAGGGCCGCTATTCCCGCCGTGTTGCGCTTCCACCACAGCCTGGAGTCTTCGACTTTTTCCGTCGCGCGGTGTAACAGAATGAGATTAGCGGGAGCGTTTTGATTTTTCTATCGTGCGAGCGTCGTGATTTTTCAGTTGCGTGGGACGTGGCTTCTTTGTCTGTGTGCTTGAGCTGCCGAGAGCCTGAGACATGGCAATAGCGGGACGTCATGCTGTCAGTGACTCAGGGGACGTAACTTTTTTAGTGCGCACGAACACTCGTGTTCTTACTACTCTCTTACTTGCATTAAACATTTATAATGATGAATACGTAATAATAGAATAAACATTTTACAATAACTAGATTAATATTTATGATACTGTTCTAGCTACTAGTTTGTGTATGATGTTCAAACAAACCATTAACATCCCTACAATACATTAACCATGTTCCAATATATTTTACGTGTGTTGTTCCATAAATTTTTTAGTGTTGTCCCACTAGTGCTAAGCTAATAAATAAAAAAAACAAAGTGAAAATTAACACTGAAACCTCTACTTAATAAAATACGAATACAAAAAAGGAAAATAATAAAAATATAAAAAATAAAGGTTAAAAAAGAAATGAAAAAAAATGTCGTGCGGCGAGAAAAAAATTCGGCCCACCCTCACCTCGAATCCTAGACTAGCCACTGCTCATGCGCGACAATTGAAAGACAGCAATGGCGTCCAAGTCAAGTTGGAGGCTCAATTTAACTCGCAGTCAAGTCAAGTTCCACTAGTGTTTTGTTTAGATTATTCTATCAAGAACAGTTTTGTCGTTTATCAGTTTGTGAGACCCCAACTTGTGAACTTAATTCAGATTTCAACAATTTTATTGCATTCTTCTATGTTTTTGCTTGTGTTCTTTGATTCGCATGCAAGGATAAGCTGTTTTGGCGAGGTCGACCATGCATCTCCGGTCGATAACCTGAGGAGACGTTGATGTTGCCATTGCAGGGTTCAGAATGTGTTGTTCACATCAACCATGATCCCATCGCATGCCCACCACGTTGTCCCCTACATCGCTCGCCGAAGGCCATGACCACGCCGAAGTGAATAAGTGGCAGAAGCATGAAATTCGTCCTGTATAGTTTATCGTGGAATTCGTGTCGAAGGGAATACGCGACCGTTCTAGGGTCTTCGCGGTGGTCTCCAACGAACATGTTCGCCTAGGGAAGTCAAAGCAGCGTTGCGGTTTAATTTCTTCCAACGAGTAACAACCTCCGGCACGCTCGGAGGCGGGCGTGGCCGCAGCGGCGGGAGGGCTTGGCATTGTCCTCCTAGTGATTCTTGAGTTGTCGTCATTTTGAGTCTATGACTAGTGATTCTCGGCGTCTGATTGATGTTAGTTTTGAGACTCGTTTTCGTCTCTGATGTGAGTGATGCCCTCCCCTAGTCACTCCATGGTAGCTCTTTCCTTGTTGTATTATTTTTTCACCTCCATCGTTGTGCTCGTCTTCTAAGCATAAGGTGGTGTGACGAAGAATGACAGAAAAAGGATCCGTGCAGCCATCACTTCTACATTGTAATATGAGAGTTGAAAGACATACAACGTGTGACGGCAGCTATTGTACTAGATGAGGACAAAAATAGAACCACATGGCACAAAAGAGAGGTATGGGAGAAGAGTAATACCTACATAGTGCTCTCTTCTAAGTTCTCAACGAGCCTACTTATATATGATAATTTCAGTCGTTGAAAACTTTATGAATGTTAACCAACTTTCAGGAAAAATCAAAAGGGTACTAAAAACAAATGGTACTAAAAACGGAGAGGAGGGATACCAGAAATGGTGGAATAGAGTATGGATTTTACAGCAATAATACAGGATTTTTACAGAAAAACACACACGGGATTCAGTAGACATCCGCACAATGCAGCCTGCAGGGGCCATCCCTTCGTTGCCATTGTCGTGCATGTTGCGCACATGAATGGAGGGGGCGTTCTGGTGTTGCCGCATGAATGAATGGGAATTAATTGGTTCGTTAATGGCAGTCGCAGTACGTGTAGCATGGTTGCAGGGCCACCGCCGCTGCTGCCGCATATCCATCTCGGAAGAGGCCAGCCCGGAGGTACCAACACGATGCGATTCGTGGGAGTTAATGGCACCGGTACGTGCCCGTGCGCTGTTCAGCACAACGAGGACGACAACGCGGGGGTAAACACCGACAGAAAAATTACAGTTGGAACTGCACTCCCAAGGTAGGACAGACACAGCTGATCGCGTGGGGTGAGCCAGGGGTCAGCTCCCAGGTCAGGTCAGGCCGCGCGCGCGATGCATGCGGGCAACGTGGGAGAAGATTCCTCATCCCCCTTCAGCTGCGATCGCAGCGGCTCCGTCGTCACAGGCTTCAAAGGGGAAAAAAACAGGGGGCAAGCTCAGTGTAGCTCTGTTCTCCGCAGGCGCTGGCGGCACTGCTTGGCAATTTGGCATGCGCACATGCATCATTGATGAGGCTGTTGCTTGCTCGCTTCAATAACTAACCAACCCGTACTAATCACTGTTTAGTTAGGGTAGGCTTAACCACCCCGACCTAACGGCACGGCGGGGCAACGAGGTGCACACCTTTTCCCTTCCCTTCCCTTCCCTTCCCTGTGATGCATGCGCTTTTGATTCTCTTTACAGCTCCGCCGGCCGCGCTCACGCATGCACCGGAGGATAGAGCAGGAGCAGGTGAGGTGAGGTGACCGCAGGGCCACGCCTTCCTCCCCTGCTGCGTGATTTGGGGAACCCAACAGTAATCTAATCGCATCTACCACCGCTTTTCGAACAAAGTGCTGTTTCCAGCACGTGTAGTTTACTTTTTTGTTAACATAATCATAGTTGTGTTGAAAAAAACTTTGTAGTACTACGCATTTTTGTAGAACCTACAAAGAGAACGCACATCTTAATTATTTAGCGTTTTATAGAGGTTATATAAAAACATGCAGCACCACGAGTGTTTTTTGTTTTTGAATGGACATTAATTGTACATTTGAAATCATCTCTGAGACACTATGCTTGTCTATTAGATATTGCTTGAAAAACATATCTAGGGGTGTTCGTTTCATGGGGGTATAAAATTTAGAGGGGTCTAAAAAAAGAATCTTATCATTTAAGAGTATTAAATAAAGTTTAATTACAAAATTAACTGCAGAACCCCTGGTCTAATTCGCGAGACGAATCTAATGAGGGTAAGCAATCCGTGGTTAGATGATGGTACTGTAGCATTACTGTAGCATTACTGTAGCAAAACATAGCTTACTTAGGCTCGTTAGATTCGTCTCGTAAAGATGTACCCATCTGTAAAAAGATTTTGTCATTAGACTTTATTTAGTATTAAATTCTCTTTATTTAGAGGCCTCTAAAATTTAACGCTAAAAGAAACGAACAGAGCCTAGTGCATACCATAGTTGTCAAACTTCTGTGTCAAGGCTACAGCATCGATCGCTGTAGCAACATGATCTTTTTTTTTTCTCCCCCTCGATAAGTGCTGTAGCAACATGATTAGTGTAGCTGTCGTTCGTAGGCTGAGTCAGTTTAGTCTAGAAAGCTTGGGTGGCTGGCTGTGTCCACATGATTAGTGCAAGTTGAGGACGTAATTGAGCGAGCGGCACGAAACCGGAGGCGGCTGTAGCAGCAACAAAGATGGCAAGGAGGGAGGACCAGAGACCCGGACCCGGTCGGTCGGTCGCTTGTTTTTGTATCACGCCACCCGCCTCCGCTCGCTCGCGTGCAACCCATGAGGCTTCCTGGCCCGTCTTCCTTCTCCTACCACCACCACCCTTTTCCTTTCTTTTTCTTCTCCCCCGCTTCTTCTCCCCTGCCTGCCTGCGTGCACAGCACAGCCGCAAGAGAGATTCCAATTCCAGTTCCAGTTCCGCTGTGCGTCCGCCATTGGCTCGCCATCGCCACCACCTTGACTTGCTTGCCTTGCCTCCCTCACAACTCGCGGCCCTCGTCCTTCCTAATCTCCTTATTTTAATCCCCGCCGTTCCATCGCGTCGTTGACAGCGATAGCCTACCGCACCTGCAGCGGACAAGAGCAGCAGGAGAGGAGGAGAAGCAGCGACCCCAAGCAACCGCCTTGCTTCCTCTGCTTGGCGCTCGAGCTAGCTTCCACGTGCGGCGGCGGCGGCGCTCCAATTGCCGAAGCGGAAGCAGGGGAGGAGGGATAGCTCTGCTTGATTTGATTCGGTCAACTCTTGGGGCGCTCGTCGGAGCAGAGGAGGACCAATGGGGCGGGAGCGGAGGCCGTGGGCCGCGGCGGTGGCGGTTCTGCTCGTCGCCTCCTGCGTCGCGGCGGCGCCGCTGCAGCAGAAGCACGCCAGGATCTCAGGTAAACTTGCATCCTCCCCTCCCTTGCGATTTTGAATTCGTTCGTCAATTGGTCGGCGGCGCACGAGGGCGCCTATAGTCCCCTCGTGATTCAGATTCGCCGGCTCCTATGCCTGCGAATTGCAATGCGGCTTGCTTGCTTGCATGCCATCGCTAATCTGCGCTCGCAATGCCGCTGCTAATCTTATCGCCGCTTGCTAGCTAATTCGTGACGCCACCTGTGATCCATGCACGCCGACCAGCTCAGAGCTCATCGCGCCTCGATTTCATCCCGATTTCTCTTGGGTTTCCGCCCGCCGCAGCTGTTGCCTTCTGGGATCCATCAATCTGGCTTGGCTGCCTCTACCGGCTGCAGTGCGCCCGTGGCTCCCTGTGATCCACCATGTGGCCGGCAGGCCACTCTTATGCCTGACACCTCAACTGTAAACGAGCTGTACAACCACGAGCAGTATAACCAACTAACCACTAACCAGAGTAACAGTGTCTACGCTGTCGCGAATGGATCAAGCAATTCATGCTTCCCGGAGACGGTTGGTAGGTGAAGTGAAGCTTGCACTAGCTTCCTCTGATCCTGCATTGCATTGCATCACGCTTGCTTGTTTCGTCATTCGTCACATGATAAGTACAGTATAGATCACGGTTCAGATCTCCAGCCCCGAAGTATCATTTTCACGCAATTAAACATCTGTCAAGCTGCAATCCAGCAACGTTTGCCGGAATTGGCATTTCTTGTTAGGCGTGTCACGGAATGTTGCGCCTAACTTGCATACTCCGGTTTAATCAGCTCCGTTTTTGGGCCTGCAAGGACTGGAAATGGTATAACCATAAAGAAAAGGATAAGTGGCAGCTGAATTGAGCGGTGGCGCTCCACTCACTCGACTGTCCACTGGTTCCTTCCTACAATACTTCCCCCCCCCCCCCCCCCCCCCCCCCCCCTGAACCGGGACATGCTAACAACCAGATTAGTACTGGTAAAGAAAGGGATAAGAATAACGTACATCATTAAAGTAGAGACCACTTGAAAGGGACTGTTTTTTTATTGGGTAAAGTTCAAATCTTTTGGTTGGTGGACGGCTGAAAGCAACAACTACACCAGAAATTGTAGTCATAATTAGCGATTTCCTATGAACTTGTAGTGGTAAAGCATATTCCATTAACCCTTTTCTGGGATCTGAATTGATTATGTGAAGATAAAATCTTCCTGCACATTATTATAGCACACTACTTGGTATGACTAAGATCATCACACTGAATTGATTTATTAGGAAGAAGGCACTGCGTGATGAAACATCTTCAGGCTTCAGAATGATTACATGGTGTACATGTTACTGAATTCTGAAGTCTGAAACCCAGTTTAGTACTACTAGTAGTATTGCATCGACTGATAATAGTAATTCTGAAGAAGAAAGAACTGCACGAACAAATTGTGTCGACGCTAACACGAACTGCATCGGTGTGTCAGGGAACGCCGGCGGCGTGCTGGACGACGACCCCGTGGGTAAGCTGAAGGTGTTCGTGTACGAGATGCCGCGCAAGTACAACCAGAACCTGCTGGCCAAGGACAGCCGGTGCCTGACCCACATGTTCGCGGCGGAGATCTTCATGCACCAGTTCCTGCTGTCGAGCGCGGTGCGGACGCTGGACCCGGAGGAGGCCGACTGGTTCTACACGCCCGTCTACACCACCTGCGACCTCACCCCGCAGGGCTTCCCGCTGCCGTTCCGAGCGCCGCGGATCATGCGCAGCGCCATCAAGTACGTCGCCACCACCTGGCCGTTCTGGAACCGGACCGAGGGCGCCGACCACTTCTTCCTCACGCCCCACGACTTCGGCGCGTGCTTCCACTACAAGGTACACTGTTCTGCTTCAATTGACACTTTTTGACAGGGCAGGACAGTGCCGCATCAGCGATTCAGCATTGCCGGATGGGTGCAAGACGAGCTCGGGTAGTGTGACTGATGCCGCCGGCATTGTTTTCTGATGATTGCAGGAGGAGCGTGCGATGGAGCGAGGCATCCTTCCTCTGCTCCGGCGCGCGACGCTGGTGCAGACGTTCGGGCAGCGGAACCACGTGTGCCTGCAGGACGGGTCCATCACCATCCCGCCCTACGCCAACCCGCACAAGATGCAGACGCACCTCATCAACCCCGGCACGCCGCGCTCCATCTTCGTCTACTTCCGCGGCCTCTTCTACGACATGGGAAACGACCCCGAGGGCGGCTACTACGCCAGGTAGTTAATTTCCGCCATTGATTTCATACAATGCATGCAATCAAGCAGAGCTAATGAGCTCCAGTCAGTCTGTCAGTCCCGTTTAATAATTAACAAACAAATGCCATGACCAGGGGCGCGCGCGCGTCGGTTTGGGAGAACTTCAAGGACAACCCGCTGTTCGACATCTCGACGGAGCACCCGTACACATACTACGAGGACATGCAGCGCGCCATCTTCTGCCTGTGCCCGCTGGGGTGGGCCCCCTGGAGCCCGCGCCTGGTGGAGGCCGTCGTCTTCGGCTGCATCCCCGTCATCATCGCCGACGACATCGTGCTGCCATTCTCCGACGCCATACCCTGGGAGCAGATCAGCGTGTTCGTCGCCGAGAAGGACGTGCCGCGGCTCGACTCCATCCTCACGTCCATCCCGCTCGACGACATCCTCCGCAGGCAGCGCCTGCTCGCCAGCGACTCCGTCAAGCAGGCCCTGCTCTTCCACCAGCCCACCAGGCCCGGCGACGCCTTCCACCAGATACTCAACGGGCTCGCGCGCAAGCTGCCCCACGGCAAGGGCGTCTTCTTGCAGCCCGGGGAGAAGGTATTGGACTGGAACGCCGGCCTCGAGAGCGACCTCAAGCCCTGGTAGAGATGATGGATGGCCTACACTGTTTTTTTTTCCTTTCTTTCTTTGTTTATTTTTACGGCCTTGTCGTTGTTACATGGATGCAGCAATAGAAAGAGAGAGGGAAAATGTGGAGTGAGAAGCAGCGCTTGTGTGATTTTAGATTTAGTGGTCACCACATCACATCAATCGTTGCAAATGTGATCTAGTGTTTGTAAATCGATCTAATTTATCCTGTCCTGGTTTCTCATGAAAACGAGTGTCCTCTTTCTCTGCCTCATCAGTCATCAGTATATACTATAGTACACCTGGAAAGAACTGACAGTTCCTCTGCATTTTGATTCAACTGAAAAGCTGCTGAACCGAGGATGTCAACCGGAAGACAAGCTCTGGAACTCTGAAACACCGCCAGAATACCATCTGTTCCTTGAGCTGCTAGTAAGGGCAGAAGGCCACAAGGAAACGAGTCAACTGGTGGTTTACGTCGAGACTAAGACTAATAATCACTATCATGTTGATATTAAGCTTAACCCGCACCCATTAGGAGGCAGGCTGCAGCCGGCTCGGCCCGGATCGGCAGCACGAGCAAACGCTGGCACAGCAACGCCGCCAAAGGGCAAGTGGCCCTTGGGATGGGTCAAATTTCAGGTAGCACGCTGCACGCCGATGGAGCGGCCGACTTCAAAGCTCAAGGATTCAGGCACAGCTGTATGCCTGCACAACACCTTCAATCTGAAAATGAACAGCCGTGATTTAGAAGCCTTTTATTTTGGTTCGACTTCAAATTTTTCGTGGTCCATCCGGTAGAATTTTCCATAAAAGACAGCACAGATCGGATTCGTCACCAGGTACAAGAGATGTTATGCTCGAATTCGTCAGCATTTCACGCGTGTTCGTACTCTAAATTCAGGAAAAGGCAGCGCAGATCGGGCAGGTCTGGAGAAGGAGCGAATCTAGACGGGTTGTTGCAGCAGCCGCAGGCGGCGGCTGCGATCCTCGTTTTGCTAGCGGCCACTGCTGTTGGACTTTTCCTGGGGTCAAGGGCCGCGCAAACTATTGCTTGCGTCACACTTTGCCTTCACATTACGACGAGAATACTAGGAATATCAGGGGCGAGCGTGCATATATACATGCTTACAAACCCATCATTTTCACATTCTTGTTTCGGGTTGGTGTGTGTGGTGGCCAAATTGAAGGCACTTTAGTTTTTGACAGAAAAATGAAGGCACCATTTGGGAATCCAGGGAACAAATAGGTTCTTATATACAAACAATGTTTAATTAGTTGAGACATATATATGTTTTGCTCAAAGAAAAATACACATGTGAAACGGAGACCATCCCTTCAACAAACCCACCAGCTAACTCCTCCTTTTCCTTGCTATATATATGCATCTTTCTTTTTTTCTTGAAAAATAGGAAACCCCAAAGAAAAGGACGGAGCTCCAGTTTAACCTGACAAAATACAATGTGTAACCATTGCGCAACGAATCTGCTATCGTTGTCGAAAATAAGTCACCTGCAACCTAGAGTCATTTTCAAGGATGACAACGGTTACATAAACACTGGTTGCGTATTACGGAACATTGTCCAATGCCAACTTTCCTTGCACTTTTACATAGGATGAGCCGTAAACGCGTCCAAGTCTTATAAAGTGCAGCGGAAGACAGCAAATCAGAAGGGGAAAAATATCTGTCCAGACAATATGGGCGAAACGGACAATACGCAGTAATCAGGATCTGTCCAGACGAGAAATGGAAACAAAAGTGCAATAAACATGTACGAAGCCGACAATACGCAGCAATCAGGGACCTTGATGTAAAAACGGTAGGCGGGTACAAGATAATGCGTCTACTTAACGATGCTGACGAGCAGCATAAGAGCGTCTCCTCTCAAACTCAAAACCTCGCAACAACCCCCGTGAGCGACCAACCCCACCCATCTGCTCTTCTTCACCAACCCCGGCGGCGATGACTGGCACGGTGTCCAAGCTCGCGGCGCCTAGGCCGGCGGCGGGGGCGCTGCTCCCGCCGGCGGGAGTCCGCTCCGCCGCCCTCGCCTTCGCCCCCTCCCCGCGCCGGGTCAGCGTCTCCATCGCCGGCCGCTCCAGGAGCCCCATCATGTGCGTAACGCCACCCTCCTCTTGATCTACCCCCTTACGCTTCCTCTCATCAGGAAACTAGATTGGCGGTGCGTGCGCTCGAGTGGGCGATTGATTTTGTCGAAGTTCGATTGGATTAGAGCTGCTAGTCTCTGCGTACTCTGGAGGCGAGATCGGCATCAGCTTCGATCGCATCGCCTGTTGTTGCTCTGCCGCGTCGATGATTAGGTTTCGATGCGTTCCTGTAGCGTAGCGTAGCTGGGTAGCCCACCGCACTGCCTGAGATATGGCGATAGGGACGCTTGGATCCGGCGCCGTTATGGCCAAAGGTCCCGGAGCCTTGCGCGCGTTTGCGTCCGTCCGATTCTGAAATGGACGGTGAGGGGGCGTACCAGCTTCTCGAATCACCGTGCGGCTGCGGGATCCGTGTGGAGGTGGCCAACAACTGCTATTTAGGTGCCGTGCCATGACCTTCTTGGGTTATCCGGCACGGCTGCACGCCGCCACTTCCGGCTTATCGCGGGTCACTGAATTGCTGCTGCTGCCGTGGACCTCTTGATAGGAGCTAGACGCTGCCAAAGGTAGCAAAGCTGTGTATGAGCAGCTGAACAATTCCATTTGCAATTTCGCACGCCACCCTCGTAGGGATATATTGTAGTGTTCATGAATTGTCTATGTTTATCATCTCTTAACTAACACTTAGCACATAACATTAAGATTATTTGTTTGTGATTCAGTTTCTCCTGTGAGCATGACTTTAATGTGCGACATGTGAATTTTCAGTGCGATGGCCTCTGCCAAGGGAGGGAACGGTGCCCCAACCCAGAAGACCAGGCTTCACGATCTCTACGAGCTTCAGGGTCTGTCCCCATGGTACGACAACCTCTGCCGTCCTGTCACCGATTTGCTTCCCCTTATTGCCAGTGGTGTTCGCGGAGTCACCAGCAACCCTACGGTAATCCTCCATTGCCACCCTTTTCATGCGTAATACTATAACTTGCATTTTGTGTATTTGCTTCTCCATTTCTGAGTCCTGACAATGTCTTCGACACATCACAGATTTTCCAGAAAGCCATTTCATCGTCCAGCGCATATGATGATCAGTTCAAACAACTCATTTCAGCTGGAAAGGATGCAGAGAGCGCTTACTGGGAACTCGTTATAAAGGATATTCAAGACGCGTGCAAACTTTTTGAGCCCATCTACAATGAGACTGATGGTGCTGATGGGTATGTCTCTGTTGAGGTGTCTCCTAGGTTGGCTAATGACACTCAGGGAACCGTCGAAGCTGCAAAGTGGTTACACAAAGTGGTCAACCGCCCAAATGTCTACATAAAGATCCCTGCTACTGCAGAATGTGTTCCTTCTATCCGTGAAGTGATCTCTAACGGCATCAGTGTCAATGTCACCGTAAGTGATAGGTTTCGCTTTGCCATTGCCAATTCCTTTTATGCCGAAATCATGTCCTTTCTTTGGGGGCTCTATTTGACTGCTTATTGATCAGAAATTCGTTGCTACTGCTGCAGCTTATTTTCTCAATTGCAAGATATGAGGCTGTGATTGATGCTTACCTTGATGGGCTTGAGGCTTCTGGTTTGAGTGACTTATCACGAGTGACCAGTGTAGCATCCTTCTTTGTCAGCCGAGTCGACAGCCTTGTTGACAAAATGCTCGAGAAGATTGGAACACCTGAGGCGCTTGCCCTGAGAGGAAAGGTAAAGACAATTAGAATTTACGTGCCTCTTAAAATTAGGGCTTTCTAAATTATTGTCGATAAAATTCTGCAACATAACCACCCTCTCTCCTTCCAGGCTGCTGTAGCACAGGCGAAACTAGCAAATCAGCTCTACCAGAAGAAATTCTCTGGCCCGAGGTGGGAAGCTTTGGCCAAGAAAGGTGCCAAGAAGCAGAGGTTGTTGTGGGCATCCACTGGTGTCAAGAACCCTGCTTACTCAGACACTCTTTATGTGGACAGTCTCATCGGACCTGACACGGTGTGTTTGCATGATGAATCTCCATTATAAAATCTTGAATCATAGATAGGCAATCTTTTTATCACCAGAAAAAGGCTACATATTTTAAGCGATGCTTACCCTGGTATTCTACTCACTTTCAGGTCAACACGATGCCCGACCAAGCTCTGCAAGCATTCATCGACCATGGCACTGTTTCAAGGACAGTTGATGCAAATGTGTCCGAGGCGGAAGGTGTATACAGCGCCCTGGAGAAGCTGGGTATCAACTGGGATGAGGTTGGCAAGCAGCTTGAGCTGGAAGGTGTGGACTCCTTCAAGAAGAGCTTTGACAGCCTGCTTGTCAGCCTGGAGGAGAAGGGCAACACCCTCAAGACGGCAACTGTGTAGGCTCAAAAATGAACTCAAATGGTTCGGTACCGGCGGGTGAACGATTACTAAATAAATGCTAGTTTGCTGGCACTGCTCTTAGTTTTGTGAGTTGTGACGTTCCCGTTGCTCTCAATTTTCTGAATCAGCTTTGTATTCTAGGCTTGCCGCGTTGTCTTGTGTAATCAATGGGGCTTGTAACTGCTATGCGCTATACGATAAATAATTTAGAGCGAGTCTTTATACCTTGTTTGGTTTGTGGCATTTTTATCCCGGAAAGTTACTTCATACTGCGATATTGTGACTGTTTTAAGACAGGATCTCTGACGAGGCTTGACGAATGTGGACTTTGCAAACTTGTGGAACCAAGCTTCTCGGCTTTTAAGCAAATATGGGTGATGGCATTCAACAAGACAAGATTAGACCGCTATTATGCAGTTCAGTAAAATGCATTATGAGATTGGGCTATAGCAATCATTCCGCTTAATGGTGAATGCGTGCTTCCACATTTCCAGACCTGATCTGCCACATATTACAAAAAAAAAACAGGCAACCAAATTCTAGGACGAATTTTAGTAGATATAGATCATAAATCATAGTAGTACATGTAAGAAACTGATCTCAAGAAAGAGATCTATTTAGACATCGCATAACTATTATTTACAATTCACCAGCATCCCATAGTGCAGACTCGTTTCCCTTCCCTGATGTGGCGAGCATGAAAGATGAAAGCATATCATGGACTTTCACAAAACTCCATTTCCTGCATATCATACGGTTGAAGGAGAAATCATTAGTTCCACACATACAAAAAAGAAAGAATAAAAGAGGGATCACTGGCATAGGTGGGAACGAATGAATAAACAAAAAAGCAATTATGATCTATGTTTGGCAAAAAGCACAAAACGTTCAGCATCATACCTTCCCACAAATTGGACAGGTATCACTTCTCTCCATCCATTCGTAAATACAACCAAGATGAAAATTATGACAACATTTAGTAATGATTTTTGGGTTGTCTGGGGTGTATTCTGCAATATGTTAACATGAATGGTGAGAAAACATTCGAATACCACTATGAACTCTCTATGTTTAGACAAAACTAGAATACAAACCTTCCAGGCAAGTGGGACAGACGTCCTCATCTTCTGAAGTCACGCCTGCATAGCTGCTGCTGTATGCTTTTGCAGATAAACTCTTAGTTGATTCAGAGCGACGGACTTTACACTCAGGCTCAGTATCAATGCTGCTCCGTTTCTTCTGAGAAGCTAAATGCTCAATAGCAGAACTGCTGCCATTTCGTCTGAGAGCTAATGACTCTTCTTGCGTGAGATTTATAGACTTCTCACGCCTTGATACCAATCCCTCTCTTTGAACACGGGCATATCTAGGATCAGTATCATATGGGAGCGGTCTAGAAACAAGTTGAAAGGTTTCAGCGAGAGAATTGTCAGTTATGCTGGCATTTTGATTACTGGATCCCAGAGAAGCAGCACCATGGGCTGGATTGCTTGGTCTAGACTCAAGTCTCTGGAATGTTGCAGTATACTACAAAGAACAAGGAGTTGAAATGCTATAGTTAGAATAGATGATTGGATATCAAAATCAGCATACCAGATTGACAAAGATTTATTTATAAGCACATGATTTATTCATAAAAACGCCCCTGAGTCTATCTACTATCTAGCCACGTTAAAGTCCATCCCCACTGCTTATTCATGTGTTTCCCTTTGTAAGCAAGCACTGGTTTCAGAAGACTATTACATGTTTGGTAAGATATTGTTTCCTTTAGCCAATAGCCATCACTTATTAGTGCTGCAATCAGGGAATACAAGTTCGAATTGTACTACTCTGACACCATGCAATCTATTCGAGTAATGCATCGAGGCCAGCATACAAAATCTCTTGACAGAAGAGATAAGCAAATTTGACTGCTGCATAATTACAGGTCAATATCAAAATGTTCAAAGACATGATGAGATCAACATGCTACTGCCTGCAGTTATATGGACATCACACATCAGGGGCACGGAATCCACATAATACGATTGGTGAAAAGTGGAACAGTTTGCTAGAGTCTACAAGAGAGCAAGATCATATTACCCCGCCAAAAATGTTGTGGAAAATATGCCTCAAGCATATGCATTGCCTATAGATAGGGTTGCTGGGATGGACATATTCCTCGAGATCTTCGTTGCAAAAGCAACAGCAAAATCCACCCATGGTTCACTGGAAATTGCACAGATGACAGGTATCACAATCTGACTAAACAATGATGAATACGACCAGTTTTGAAGCCTCCACATCAAAAGATATTAATAGGAAATAAAATTAGGCCTCCGGCGAGAAAACAGGTACCTCTGAAGTTGTCCTGCTGTTCCTCTGCGGACGAAGTTGGTTGCTACTAACTACAGAGATGAAATAAAATCTGCAGAAGATTGTGCGTACTTCTGGGCTGACCATCAATAGAACCGGTAAGACATTCTCGACGCTGCAATAAAAAATGAGAGTAATCACATAATGCCGGTAGGTTACTGCATTGGGTAAATGATAGCATGTTGGGGAACAAACTGCAATTGATGAGGTTTACAGACAAGTTATACATCCTTATAGGTCCTAACCTTTTCCTGCCACTTTTCTACTTTCAAGCAAGAAGCTAAAGCTGCCTAAGTTTTGATAATTAAATGGTTCGTCAATGCATTGAACTTTGGGTGCCTAGGTTGAGCTTATTGGACGTTTTCATGGGAAGTTAGATTCGTGAAGGAAGAACAAGGAAACATTGAGCAGCGGGAGGAGAAGCTGCAACCCACAAAGCTGCATCAGATTCCTGACCACAAAATGTGTATTTTTTTTCTCTCATGGAATCCAAACAATGAAGCTGTTCTGTGCACAAAATGTAGAGCTTTTTTTTATGGAATCCAGTTAATGAAGCCCCGGAACTGAAAACACCCTAGATTAGGCCGATCCATCCTCACGGTTGCCCAGGGGAAGTGCCGAAGTGGGGCGAAGAAGCAGAGGCGCGTGCTCCGAACGGAGCATTGTCATCTACTAGTACCATCTCGCAACCTAAAACTCTACTACGAGCCGATCCACATCTTGTAATGAATGGCGTGCAGGGGATTCCCCGCCCCCTACCGAGCTGCGCCGGCGGCAACTTCCGCCGGGAACCACATTCCAAAGGCTGGAGAAGAGGGGACGAAGGAGGTGTTGCCTACCTACGAGAGAGACTGTCTACCACCCGCCGCACTGCGCCGACAGGTTGAGGTTGTAGAACTCGCCGGCTGAGAGCGACTAATAAAAAGGAAGGGAAAAAAATAAAGGGGGAGGTGGTGGATGCGGAGCTCACCTCACCTCACCTCACCTCTCTCGCCGGCCGCCAGTACACGGAAGGGGCGGCGGCCGCCGCGGCGCCCGGGCGGATGGAGGGGGGGAAGCGGGGGGAGCGAGAAGCGGAGGCGACTGGAGCTTGGGCAGGAGTTGCGGCCTTGCGGGGTCAGGTGAGGTGAGGGAAGGAGTAGGGTTGGTGCGCGTGTGGACTTCCGGTGCGGTGGGGCGTCGCTGTAAGCTCACGCCACGTAAAAAATTCCACGCGCGCGCGGCACTATACTGTACGCCAATACAGTACAATACTGCTACAAAAGCACTCTTGTTGCCTTTCTGATCGCTACTGCCTCGTCGTCCTCTCCTCGCTGCCGACACTGGTGTGGTGCTCGCTCGTGGGTTCCTTCGTCCGAGCAGGCGCGCACACATTTCTTCTGCCGTCACAAGTTGCTTCGTTCGAAATAAAACTAATGACCTCGGAATGTGCAGTGAGCTGGACACCACATTCCTCCACGCGGCCGCGTCGTGTCTTCCTTGATTTGGGCGTAGGACACGGCACGAACTGCCTCGTTCGCTCCGATAATAGTATTGTCGAGCAGTACTAATCAGATTTGGTGCTAGCTGCACGCCTGCTCAGACCGAGTACTCCAACCAAAACGACGATTTAGAGTAAGGAGGGGAAATAAAAAGCTTCCTTTATCTCTAAGCAGCTGGCCAGACTGCAAAACTGCAACGGGCTGCAGATTGAGCGGCCCATTGGGCTTATTAAGGCCCACTGACCTGTCAGGAAGCCAAGCCCAACCTCCCTCCGCCAAAAAAAAGCCTCTCAACAGCTTGGAAAGATTTTTTTAAAAAAAATTCTCCAAAAAAATAGACATCATACTGAAGATCATCATTCACGCGACATCATACTGGGTGAAAACTTCACAGAAATAACCAGGGGTGAACTACGATTAAATTACATTTTAACAAATACTCGCACCCTGCACAAGACCAGGATCCATCAATAGCACTCCATAACGTGACGAAACAGGGCCCTCCGTCATCTTCAGAGTCCAGCTGATCTGGGCCTGTACACCCTGCACATGACGAGACGAATTTCAGCACATGTGTTTACGAATTCCATTATTAATTTGGATGAGGTCGCTTGGTTTCTGGATATGGTTTAGTACTAAACACATCATTTTTAAAAGCATCTTCATCGAAGCACAACTGCGCTCAGGTCAGAATAATCAATCGGAAGTCAAAACTAACGGACAGAGGGGTTGCTATATACTCCCTCCGTTCTTTTTATATAAAGGATTCAAATTTTTTTAATTTGTCCTAAAATATAAGGAATTTTAGAGATAGCATAAAATTTACGCAATTAATGTTGTGATAGTTAGTTGTTGAACTCTACAATCCTTTATATTAAGGGACGAGGAAGTAGAGCTCAGGTCATAACTGAAAATTCGGCCACAGGTACATATACCAATTCCTCCGCGAGAAAATGTCGCCTCCTTTCTTGCAAGATGGACATAGTATAACAGAATTCTTGAAAGGAAAAGATCCCATCATTTGAGGTTCGTGCCAAACACATTCTCAGCAAGCTGAGCCGTGTCGTGCGTAGTCGGGCGACAGCTCGGAGGGCATCAACAGCTTTCCTTAAACTTTTGTCGACAGGACAGACGGCCGGGTCACGGGGCGCCGAGACGGGGTAAACAAGGTACTCTAGCTCGGCTTGTCAATTCCAAGAATCAATTGAAAAATAGTTTTCAGCCGCTGTCTCTCGGAATGATTTAGTCAATCCAAACGTGCTTCACGTCGCTTGTGCTCTAAATAGTTGTACTACCAACAGCAAGCGCATCATGGACCATTTCAAGAGTAAAGCTATAGGCCCCGTGAATATTGCCTGTGTATCTAACCCTTCGGAGTAGGAGATGAGACAAGTTCACTGACTAAAAGCAGCAAAACTATACTAGAAACTATATACAGTATGGTTTTTAGGACAAACACATACACGTACGTATATACGAAGTGTGTGAGAACTACAGCAACTGTGTTCCAAAAAAAAAAAAAAACGACACCAACTGTGCTGGTGCACGCGCGGAGGTTTGAGAGAGAGAGAGAGAGAGAGGGAGGGATGATGATGGAGTGTTGCGTACCTCTCCTTGCGCTTCTGGAAGAAGCGCTGCAAAGATCTCTTGCTTGCAATGGGCATCTCTGCGCAACAGATCAAGAAAGAGCATCAAACCCTTTGCCTTTTTATATAGGCGTGCATATGATGATTCTCAGTGCAAATTGAGGCAAGCACATTTAAACTGTTAATGCACGGCCCGCAGGTGAATATAACAAATTTTTAATGACCTATATATAGTACCTTCTCTCAGCTTCGCCACCAGCTGGTCGCCGTGGTTCGCGGCCGCGCCCTTGTTCCGGCCGCCGTCGCCGTCGTCGTGACCCGCCGCCATCTTCATGATATCCTCTGCCTGTCATGCAAGGTGCATAGACACGAGAAGATATGAGAGTCTAGTGGCTAGCTAGACGAGATATCAATCGACCGGGTATTAGTTGTTGACCTTATCTTTGGGGAGATGGAACACGGCGACGCTGCCGTTGTAGAACAAAGTCAGTGGCTTCGTCGCCGTGGTGTCGTCGCTGCAGCGCCGCCAGGTAAACAAAAACAAAAGGGGGATGTAAGACGCTAGATTACTTGCCAACGTACTTATCAAATAGATGTAGGATCGACACAAGCACTCGATCGACACAGGATCGATGATCGATCGTTGCCTCGATTTGGTTTAGCTTTAGCTTTACCTGACCGCGTCCTCGGAGCCAGCCATCATCTGCGGCGGCGACGATGCTGCAATATATCAGCAGTTCTTCACGAACACAGAAATGCAAATCAATCAGCACGAATTACAGGGATTGCATCTGCATGCGTCCTTATTTTGCAGAGTAGAGCACATACCGTAGCCTATAGTCTAGAAAAAAAGAGAGCACATACCGTACCCTGAGGTGTAGACGAGGGAGGAGCTCCTGTTGCTTGATGCCTTGCGGCAGGGAAGAGAGAGGAGATAGATAGAACGGCAGATAGGATAGATATGCTTTCTTGCTTGCCTGCCTGGGAGAGCCCCAATTCAACAAATAAAAAATACAATAAAAGTTTTGGCAAATTGCGACAGCAGTTTGTTTATGCAGTACCACACCAGCAGTGCAAAGGAGCACGTGAAAAATAAGACAGCAACCGAACCGACCACAAGACAAGAGCAGCATGACGAGGCGGGCGCCAGAATAGTTTGGTCATTCGGTTGGCCGGAGGACATCTGTTAGTTACGTCGCCATCTGTTCTGTTCTGCTATGGCCGGATGGACAACAGAGCATGCACGCACGTCAACTTGAGCCTGGAGGTCGCCGAACTGCCCCTCCCGGAACGGGAACTGATTTTAAGGTTGGCCGCGATTCGGATGGATGGATGGATGGCTGTGGCCGATTTCGTCGTCGCAGTTTTTTTTCATATTGCCAAGCATCACAATAAGAGAATATTATCTCTAGATCCGAGATGAAGCTGCAATAGAAATCGAGCGGACCGATCCGTCCCAGCTCAATGACGTGAGGCTCCGTCTTCTTCCTAACCAACATGCCAAAGCAACGACTCGACGTCCCGTTCCGTCTTGTCCTGCGACCAGTAGTTGTTTACAGTGAGGAGATGTCATGATTTTGTTTTCCGACCATTTCCAGCAATTGATACTATTTGACAGTGATTGCTCAATGACGTTAATCTGCTCATTTTGAAACCAAAGCCCACGGAACGACTGCATGGGCCTACTTCGTCACCATAAGTTGCGGCCCAAAAACGCTGAAACAGACCGGAAGGGGAAGGAATATCAGCATCCGCTTCCCCCGCACCCCAAGGCAAGCAAAACCAAAAACAAACGAATAATACGTACCCGGTACCCGTACCCGTAGCAGCAGATTAATCCAAATTTGTTCACGAAATGATTAGTCGAGCATAGTAGTAGTCGTAATTAATCGGAGCATCAGCGGCCGTATTATTAGCTGCGCGGCGGCATCTCCGTCCGTCCCCTTCCTCTGCCTTCCTTCCCACAAATCTCCATCTCCCGAGGTCCGAGGAGGTAAGTGACGGCGCGGCGGCCGCAGTAGCAGGAGGCGGAGCGAGGATGGTGGACGTGTCGCGCGTGCAGAAGGAGCTGACGGAGTGCAACCGGGACCAGGAGGTCTCCGGCGTCTCCATCGCGCTGCACGACGGCGCCACCATTTCCCACCTCACCGGCACCATCTCTGGGCCCAAGGACACGCCCTACGAGGGCGGCACCTTCGTCATCGACATCCACCTCCCCAGTAATCCCTCCCTGCCTCCTCGCGCCTTCCTCCATCCCTCTCTTCTTAGGATCCCTTTCCCGTCTCCTGCGCCCGCGTAGGATCTGTTTCCCCTCGCGATCCGTGGGTGGATTGATGCGGTGCGCCGTGATTGATTCTCGGGCGACAGGGGTTTAGGGCGGATTAGGGTTTGGTGCGAATTGTCCTTTCCGGTTTCAGACCACGATTTGGGTGGGGTGGGCAGCGTCGGTGGGCGCAGCAGCAGTTGCGGATTCCACCTTTGCTTTGCTGTGCGAGGAACCAAAGCATCCGATCCCACTGATGTGTTCACCGTTTCCAGACATGTTGATGTTCCATAATTCAAGTGCATTTCACGTTTTCTGGTGCGATGTAAATAACTTGCGATGTGGAAAACACTATAACTCGAGCCCTTACCGTGGGCCATTATTTGCCTGCTGTAGAGTAAGTACCCTGCTCCTGGGATGTGAGGAAGTTCCTTAGATTTTAACGGTACTTTTGTTGCTTGTACTGTCAAATCCTAACAAGTAGGAGTCAAACTTAACAGCGAACTGTATTGTACTGTTATGGTCTGATTGATTCTGGTCTTTGATGGGCAGGCGGCTATCCCTTTGAGCCTCCGAAGATGCAGTTCATCACCAAAGTATGGTATGTAACTTTACTCCCTGCTGTTTTGCACGGGCAATCTACATCTTCATCACTCAATGTTCCCACATATATATGTTGTAACTACGATTGCTCTGACTGCAAGTAATTAGTGACTGACAAATAAAATCGAGCATTCATTTAGCTTGCTTGAGTGATCAGCATTGTCCCGTTTCGTTACCTGCATTCTCTTGAATTTCGAAGTTACATTGCCATCATTTATGCTTGTCTTAGCACAACTCTGATTTCTCCTCCAATATTTCTTCAAGGCACCCTAACATCAGCAGCCAAAATGGAGCGATTTGCTTGGACATACTGAAAGATCAGTGGAGCCCGGCCCTTACCTTGAAGACGGCGCTGCTTTCCCTTCAAGCACTGCTTTCTGCCCCTGCACCTGATGATCCTCAGGATGCTGTTGTTGCGCAACAGGTGTGAGCTGAGCTTTTCCTACTTGATTCTATGTTTTAGTGCCGAACTTAGTTTTGCTTGCCTAGCTACTATGGGTTGTGAGTTGTTAGATTGATTTGTGCATCGCCATGGACAATCAGCCAGAATGATCCTTTTTTCTAGAAACTCTGTTCGTGTATTTATGCTGAACTGCCTCCTCAGAACTCTGGTACACTAACAGCATAGTCTTCCAACCGATGTTGTAGTACCCAGCACGTCTAGTAACTGTAGCATGCTTGGCACCCGGCCTGATAGTTGTAATGTTACATGACTGAATGTTTACATGGAAACTGACAACTGTTGCTGATTTATTCAGTTTGCATGCACCTATACATTATGTACTGCATGCTCCAAGTTGATGCTAGATGACAAGTTAGGGTGTATGGTAGTTCTATTCAATTTAGCAAGATCTTATAAATTTAGTATGCTGCACATAGATTGATAATACTTTATGGCAAGCTGGGCATAGGATGTTGTTAAGCAGCTCAGTGCTTTTTAAAGTAAGTTGTTATGCTCTACTAGAATAGTTACCACTAGTCACGAGTCATGTCCTGAACCTAACTGAAGGATAACTAATTTCTGGAATTCCATCTTCGACGTAATTGTAGTGAAGAAAAGGTCGTCTTTGACAGCTAGTTGTTTTCTACTGTAGTGTACCGGTCATATTTGTTATGGTTATTATTTTGCTAGTCAGACTAAACCACTGGGCTGGTCCAGTCGTCCAGACCAGGCATTATATAGGCTACATGATTGACCGTGTAACTCCTTTCTGGAGTTTTGTACTGCAAGTCCAGTAATGAGTGTAACCATAGGACTTGAAATTTCTCCGCAGTAATGAATGTAACAACCCTCAGTTATTGATTTTCAGTACATGAAAATAAGTGACACTTATAACTGAATAACTATTGCATGCATTTTCCCATTTGTTTCTTTATGTCGATCTGTTTTTGCAGTACCTGGTGGCTATTTGGCACTCATTTGTTATTTTGTGTTGATTTATTGCTGCAGTACTTGCGTGACTATTCAACATTCGTTTCGACGGCTCGCTACTGGACAGAGGCCTTTGCAAAGAGTGCCTCTACTGGAATGGAAGAAAAGGTAGTGCCAACACTGTTGATCATTCGATTTTACAGAAACCATGTACATGTAGGTGAACCGTATTCATTTTTTGTGAGCATAGGTGCAGAAGCTGGTTGAGATGGGCTTCCCAGAGGATCTGGTGAGAAGTACCCTGAAGAGTGTCGATGGCGACGAGAACATGGCGCTTGAAAAGCTCTGCTCTGGCTGAATCCGTATGGCCAATATATGAAATGTAAATTGCATCCCCATTGATTATATAAAAAACAGTGCCCACTAATGATCCTGCTCTCCCATCTCCGTGTGGCTTTTTAAGACAATAGAGGGGATTGGACCATGGGACTCAAGTGAACGCTACCTATCGTAACTTGACAGTTCTTTCATTTTCCTTCTCTCACATTTCGCTTTTGTGTCCAGTAGCTTGAACTATTATGGAATCCTCGTCCCATCTGATGCAAAGCATTAGTTTCGAGCAAACCTGTGTGACCAGAATGTGGTGGGTCATATCTGCTAACTGTAGCTTGGTTATTTTGTGTGTACAGGGCCTACATCGGTGGTTTTGCTTGAATCATTGCTCCTGCGTTTCTCGGTCGGAACGCATGTTGTATTTTCGTTTAGGATTAAAGTTTAGTTCAAAGTTTTTGCTATTTAAAGGTATTAAATAAAATGTAATTATAAAATTTTTTACAGAAACCTGAGCTACTTTGCGAGACGAATCTAATGACGGTAATTAAGCCGTGATTAGTCAATAGTTACTGTAGCATCACTATAGCAAAACATAGTTTAATTAGACTCGTTAGATTCGTTTCGTAAATTAGTATCCATCTGTAAAAAAGTTTTGTAATTAGACTTTATTTAATACTTTTAAATAGCAAGATTCTTTGAACTAAACTTTAGAACTAAAGGAAACGAACAGGCCCAAATCGTTGAAGCAATTGGAGCTTTGTGCTGCTTGCGTGCTGTCGACTGCAGTGTCACATGGAAATGACCGATGAGATTATAGTTGATTCGTCTGAAACCAAGGCATGAATCAAGTTAGCTCACTAAGATATCGATGTGCACTTTGTTGGACTATAAAATATTATCCTGAGTCGTGATTAGCTAATATTACACGATAATGATTGAGCAATCATTGACACCGTTCCAGGTTCCCTGTTTTGTCGATTTGTGATAACTTTTCGAAATTTGGGAGTGATTTTACTGTTAGATTTGCCCTCGGGAACAATTGTGCCTTTCAGACTTGCAAACTCTGACCTGTGCATTTTTGCCCCTACGGAATGGCTGCAACTACTGTGTAGCGAAAGTTAGCTCACAGTCTAAACATTCCACCAGGAACAAAAAGTTGATTCTTCGTCTCCTGTCCTCCGTCAAACACGTTGAAACAAACTGACAAATATTATTGATTCTGATGAAGATGGGCAACGAGAGCAGGCCCAATAAGGTTGGCTTGTGGTCAAGCCAGAGCCGAACCTGTCGCCAATGCACACAATAATTTGACTCTTCTCACATACTCCAAAACAAAACCGGGTCCACTTGCCAGTATTGTTTATTCAGACTCCTACCCAACCTTATCTTCTTCTTCCCCAGCTCGCACAACAGGCCATCCATGGCGTGTGCTAGGCGAGCTCCAAGAGTGCGCCTCTAACCCGCTGCTCCGCACTGCAATGGCGCCACTCGGCCACACGCCCGGTCCTTGCGCCTCCGGAGCCCTCCTTATCTCTTCCAGAGCTTGTCCGAGCACGCTTCTCCGTGCTGTAATCCAAGCTCGCCCCGCCGGCCATCCGCGCTCGCGAAAGGGCGCGGCTGGGCTGGAGCTGCGACGCCAGGAGCTCGCGCGCATCGGGGCCGGGCCGAGCTCGCCTCGCCGCGCCAAGCTCCCTGCACGCCGTCTGTCCTCGCCGCGCCATACCAGCTGTGGCCGGGCCGAGCTCCCCGCAGTCCCGCACGCTGTCCACAACCGCGCCGCACGGGTGGAGAGAGAGGGCTGGAGGCACTACGGGCCCACAACCGCGTTGGAGCTTGGGCCAAGCTCGGCGCCGGCAGTTGCGCCAAGCGCTGTGTCAGAGCAAGTTTCTCTTTCAATTTGCTGAGGTGTCTTGGCCTATGTTACCCGGATACACGGATACGGATACCGGTACGCGATACGACGATATTTTAATATCTTATTTTTCTAAAAACAAAGATACAGGAATACGCCAATATATCTATAAAAAATAAAATTAAAAAATGTTTTAGAGACTAAAATGTGAGAAATGATGCATCATAAATTCATAAATTCATATGTTGTATAATTATATTTTAAAAAAATAGGGGAAAAAAAAACAACCTTATCTTATCTGTTTCACGAACAAATGCCGGTTCTCTTCTTCCTCTACCTCCCATCCCACACGCTGTCTTTTATTGTGGCGGCCGGGGCTCATCCCGTACGCACTCTCACGGTTTGCGCTCTTTTTTTTTTTGGCGGCCGCGGCTCATCCTCTCTCTCTGATGGCTGCACGGTATCGAGAAGTATCAAGTATATAAGTATTCGATAAGGTATCCGATACCGGTCTTTATTGAGCTTGACTTGGCGAGCTGTTCTACGAAGTCAGGCGCACAGCTTTCGCAGCCTGCCAAATCTCCATGGGCAAATCGACCACAGAATGGAAAAGTCAAGTCTTGACCCAAGCATAAACCTCAAGCTTATCTGCTGCTGGAGTGGCAGATGCCGAGTGGCAACTACAGGCAACGAGAAGCATAATTAAGGGTCCGTTTGGCTGAGCGAATCGATTCTGATTCTGAGCAGAATCACTTGGAACCGTGTCAAAGGGCGTTTTTCCGAAACGATTCAGAGCTGAAACGGCCTGGAGCGATTCGCGTTTTTAGCCTACGAGCATGAAACGCCCGAATAGGTGTTCCGCAGTCGAATCGCTTCGTTCGCCCTGCACCTTCCCTTCGAGTTCCAGAAAATTACGGCAATATTGCCACCCAGCTGCTCGTTGCCGCCACAAACCCGTCGCCTGGGAGCATGGGCTCTACCAAATCTAGTGCTGAATCTCACATCCTTGCTCGCTCCTCAACTCATTTGGCTATTTCTCATCGCCTCCCACAGCTCCCGTCCATGCGGGCGAGCTCCAACAGAGAGCAGCAATGGCAGGAGTTTGTTTTTCCTTTTTCCTGTTCGCGAGGGAGAAGAAGAAGAGCTGTGGCAATTACAGGTGGGACATGCATGGTTCTTCTGTAAATTTGCTAGGCACACATGGTGTCACTTGGTCCTCTTCTTAAACAATTAGGTGTACACGATCACGATTGGTCTACACATAAGCATGTTAAGTCTTTTTTCTATGGCAATTTTTTTCTTAAAAGACATATAGCTTTGGAGCCTTAGCATATAACAGAAACATGTACTTATATAATAGTATGAATTGTATGTTGCAAGAATCCATTGCATGTTATAATGTGGTAGAAAACAATAGTCCAACTAAGGGTAAATTGGACATTTCAATCCTCCTCTTATCTATTCTGAATCTGAAACCAGACAGCTAGCCAAACGGTTTCTGAAGTGATTCTGTTTTAGACTGTGAAACGTTTTTAGGTTAAAACTGAAACGTTTCTGATTCTCGAAGAATCTGGAGCTGTACCAAACGCACCCTTAACAATAGATGGATGGAAAGGGCCATGCACTAGCAGCACTTTGATGAATGGGATCGATTTCTCCAACACAAACAACACGAAGCTGTATGTACGATACGCGGAAGTGTTGCACGGTGTGTGGCAGACCATCCAACCTAACATCACACACGTCCTCTTCTCGACTTCTCCCTCCATTTAACACGACGGATTGCGAGCCTTTTTTTTGCTTGACCCCAAAAGCAAGGAATCACGGTGACGAACGAACCAGCAAATTAGTCTCTGGTGTGTCCATGAATTGCTCGTTACGTTGCAGCTCCAGAGTCAAGAGATTGAGGGTGCAGGCATTGACTGAAGGTGACATGCAGGGGTTGGTGTCCTGGTGAGAGACTTTCGGTGCCTGTTTGTGCTACCGGTGTTGGTATGTAGGGCAAGGCCAAAGGCCATGCCATGCACGAAAGGTTCGTAGTAGCCAGCCATTTGCGTGGTGGTTGGTTAGGCCGGAGTCCTCTTCTTCCCTGTGTGGCGTGCGACGCCATAGTCAAACCTGCACACGTAGATTTTTTTTTTCAGAGAGTGGTTGGCCTGGCCGTGACACATCAAACTCAAAGGGCACGGAATACGAATCTAACCGTTTGCGATGCACTGTCACGGCCAACGTACGGGCAGCGAGCGTCAGATCACGAGCCTACCAACTGTGGCGAAAAGCACGTCGCAATTACATCTCGTATTATATTTCCTGATTGGCAATTCTCTGTCACGTTGATCAGGCTGTACAGATAATAAGCTGCTGGTGTTCTTCTATATCTAAGAATTTACAGGGGAATTTAGCATGCGTTTGTGTGTGGATACCTCTTGAGATTTGCGTGATTCACATGCATGGTTCCTTTTAGTTCAAGCTCCAAAATGTTGCTACAAGCGGCCCACAAGGTTAGGGGGTTGGTGCTGCCGTTCCTTTTGACTACAGCTATCGTGGTCAGTGTCCAAGGCTCGTGGTTCGTTTGCGGACTTTCTCAACTGACAAAGACCATATATGCCGCAATTAAAATCCACAAACGCGCTGTACATATTGGGAGATGCTGGGGTTAAGCTCTATTCGCAATTATGTAGCCGGTTAACGAACTCGGCAAGCTAGCTCGACGGTTCAAGATATACACCATGTCAACGCACATGCCGCCGGCTGGTCAACGACGCAGCAGGCAGACATGTCATGCATGCAGCTGAATGGCTGCTCAGTGCTGAATCTGCTGATGAGGCAGTCTGCATAGACACCCGCGTGTGGGGCTGACTGACGAGGCTGAATGGCTGCTCAGTGCTGACACGTCAACGTGGGGTGAAAAACGATGCCTTCTACTGCGCGACACCACCTACTAATGACACTTTGACACCCTTCGTTGACACTCAGGGAAAGAAGCAGACGTTCTTAGGCTTGTTTAGTTTCGTTTCGCTGTCAGGCACTAAGGACTGCACCGTACTCTGCTAGCAACTGCCCCTTGAGAATGCAGGTGCTGTTTAGTTGGCCTGAATGAATTAATGGTCGCTATTGCTGCAGGTAATTAACAGTGCCGTGGAACGGACGCATATAGATGGCAACTGGTTAACAACCGAGCCTGCTGGTATGATCGACGGACGACGGGCATAAACTATTTGAATCCAGCTCGGTCACCTGCTCTTTCATGGACAATTTGGTATCAGACTGTATATATTCAGGTCTAGAGGGCATGAACAGTCTTACAGGAGTGCCCAACTGTTTCAACGGCTAAGATTCCAATAACTAATCAGTTCTGGAATGATGCATTGCCTGGTTGGTGTGTGAGCAGCGCACTACTGCTAGTGCTAATCACTTGATAAGGATTTCCATCTGTTCTGTTGTCACCCGCAACAACTGCTGCGTGATCAGTGACCTAGAAAAAGTTTGGCCGCCCACTCACTAGGCTTGCTTGACCAGTGTAATGTTACTGTCACGCTGCCTTCGCTCTGCTCGAGCTCTGCATGGCTGGCTGACACGCAACCAGTCCTCGAGATTGGGAAGCCTGTTCACCGGTGATTCCGACCCATCAGGGATCCAAGAAAATCACAGAATGGCGCAAGGAAAATTGGTGGTACTAAAAGACAGCTGCAAAAGGAGAAAGAAATGCAGGAAAAGGCTACTGCAAATTTGTTTCATTCCCGCCGTTGATAGCTACTGTACATGCAGAGCAGCAAGTCGCCCACGCGTGGAAAACTGGATCCTGAATCTAGGTATCCAAAGGAGACTCAGGAGATCTGAGAAAAGAAACTCAGGATGACATGCAAAAATATATGAGTGATTTAAAATGAAATTTTAGTTGAGGCACAACTTCCGGCAATGTAAAAGCATCTCCGAGAAAACCTCATAAAATTAGTCTCGTAAACTTGTTTTTTATGAGTAACTACAAAATTATAAGGGGTAATTTTTGTTCCTCCTCCGACGTTTCCCTTTCTAAAAGTGGATCAAAACAATTTTGATTGGACCAGATCAGCATTTGAAGCCAAAAAAACATTGATTCTATTGGAAAAAGAAGGAATGAGGGTCTCAAAATTTTTATGTTTGTAGCTACAAATGAGGAGAGTTTAGAGGGCTATGAAAATGTTGAGGGTTGTATTGGGGTCATGTTGGAGATAGTTTTTTTACTTAAATTTTGATAACTTAATTTAAAAAAGTTTATAAAGCTAAAAGCTCTATTGGAAATGCTCTAACCTCTCCTGATGGAACGTACTAATAAAAAAATGACAAACAAATAGAGAACTTTCTCCAGTAAACAGGACATTTTGATATGCCAGCACTTCAGTATCAAGTGTGAACTCTTAATTCCAGGGAACCTTTTCTTGTCAAACAGATGCGGTCCCCCTTATCTATCCGTCCTAATCTTGAAACCCCTAATTATTGGGGGGAAACAAGAGGAGCTTGCACAAGAAAGCAAACCATTTTATTAATTATTATGTCCTATCCTAAATATATCCCCATAAAAGAATCATCCTAGATATGTTATTCCAAAAATAAAATAGTGTAAGGTCTGACCAGAGACAGACTTGGTCAGCGTTTTTCTATGCTAATTCGGTTCAAAATATAAAATTAGTTTAGTTAGCTTAAAAGGGAACAAAATTAAGTACATCATTCACATAATTTCATCTCAACTGGTGATATTTTCTCGAAAATATCACATGGGGAATGGCACTGAAGTAGAAGGTGAAAATGGTCTCGCTCCATATTTTTACCACAAAGTCAATGTAAACATGAAACATTCCCCAAAATAGTCAGAAATGTTCTCGTTTCAAATAAAATAAAATAAAATAAAGTAAAATAAAAGCAGTCAAAGCGCCAAACGGCCTCAACAAAAGACTAACGACGTATCACAGGGGGTGGAGACGGTCTCCCATTTCCCTCCCTCCTCCACTTCCCGCGTCCTCCCTTCGTTTCCTGGCAACCGCCTTCGCTACGCCGGTGACCGCGCCCGCGACACATGAGGCGCGGCCGCCATGGGATGCATCCTCGGTAAGCTCGCCAACGCCCCGGGATCTTCCCTCTTCTTCCCCGCCGCCGCCACGAACGCCGCGGGAGGAGGAGGGGGTCAAGAAGCAGTGCAGCTGAACGCGCCGCAGCTGGAGCACATCGCGGCGGTGAAGAAGGACGCGTGCGGCTGGCCGCTCTGGCTCTCCGACGCTGCCGGCGACGCGCTTCGTGGATGGGCGCCCCGCGGCGCAGACGCCTTCCAGAAGCTCGAGAAGGTGAGGACAATTCCGCCGCCCGGCCCGTGCTTGCTTTGGTAGTTAATTACCGGAAAAAGTTTGGCCTTTTCTTGGAGGCCGGAGGTTGTTGGGGGGAAGATTGCAGCTTAACTTTCTCCCCTGTTGCTTCGATTTGTTCGTTCGTGCTTGTCCTCTCCTTTGCCATCGTTGGTTGCCGAAATCGGCGAGTAATTTGAGTTCTTGCTTTTTTCTGGTCGCCGGAGTTGAGTTGACGTAGCATCTACTCGTTTTCTGAGTTGAAGAGAACATTGTTTTTATTTTGCGCTGAGTTGTTGAGTTCAAGATAGAAAATAAAGTAAATGATGGTTTCAACACATAAACAAGCTCCAAATCCTAGAACCGAGTGCTTAAAAATAAGCACAGATGGACAAATCCCCAGCTTTCATGAGGTTAACAGACCCTCAACCTCATCATTTATGTGCATACTTTATATACTGTCCGTGTCACAAGAATTCGTAATTCGCAAGGACAAATGGAAAAGTCAACTTGTAGTGATTGTATTAATTACCTGATAATGTATCCTCTCTGGCCTTTTGTGTTGAACTGATTTTTCTATTTTTTTTAACAACCCAGTCAATGAATTGGTGAAAAGAAACATCTAAATTGCTCGTCCAATTGGAGCTGAAAAAATTTGCCATCCTTTTTTTTCGCTATGGGCGCACAGATTGGTTCGGGAACATACAGCAACGTGTACAAGGCAATCGACGTGGAGAGCGGCCGCGTGGTGGCGCTGAAGAAGGTGCGGGTGGATGGCGTCGGCGAAGCTGAGAGCGCCCGGTTCATGGCACGGGAGATCACCCTGCTGCGCCGCCTCGGCGAGCACCCCAACGTCGTCCGCCTCGACGGCTTGGTCACCTCCCGCCTCAACACCGCGCCGTCTCTCTACCTCGTCTTCGAGTACATGGATCATGACCTCACTGGCCTCACCGCCGCAGCATCTGCCTCCGGCAGCCGCTTAACCTTTCCTCAGGTATGGTCACTGCGTTTTCGAATACTCTGCCACTGTGAGGCCGTGATGCATGCGGACATTAATAGTAGTAGCCAGCTATACTTGATCTTTGTTCCTGAAAATTAGTAATTCTTAAAGTTTGTCTAACAACTGAAAAGCAATGTGAACCTGGAATCATTAGTGGTTTATATGACATCTATTCAAAATTAAATCGAAACCCACTCTTAATAATTAGTTGACATGGGGTTCCTGATGTCTTGGATTTATGCATGACATAATCTACAATTTTGGTTATATTTGATGCGATAGGAGTTATTGTGGCAGTTTGTTTCTTTGAATTTTGTTTGAACTTCGAACTCTGAAGGGATTAGATATTGGAAACTAAGCTACCTAGGATACTTGAGTTATGGTAGGTCATTGGTGATTTATGAGTTGAACTAATCTTTTAGTCTCCTGATAGTCAATGATCAGGACGTTTGTCAAAAAATTTGGCATCATGCTGTTTGATTTCTTGTGACACTCAGCATTACTGTGCTTGAGTCTGGTGAATTCAACTGCAATGAAGGGATGGCCTCTACTTGAACATGGAGTTCTTATTTGCCAAAACTAAATTGCATATGTAGTGATACACTTGACAATGATTATTAGTGACCAAAACGTGGGCTATCCTAAATATTCATTTGCTTTGAGAATGACAAAATATTCATCAAGGGAGGATTAAAACCTTTTTCTAAATAGAAGATTACATATGCAGTAGGCATCCAAGACATTATAGTGTTGGCAGCTTTTATTTGTCAGACAAAATCTTCTATTTGGAAGACTGAATACTTTTGATACTTGTTAGAACTTATTTATTTCGTTCTAGAAGAAGAATCACTGACTAATCCTTAGTCGGCGGAACTTTCTCCTTCACCTTTTGCAAAGAAGCAAGTAAATCCATCAGACCAAAACACCGAAACGATGTGGACCTGTAAGTCTATGGGAAAGCAGAGTTTCACTAGGTTTGAACGCAGGCTCCAGTCCAATTGACAGAGACGGCATTGCATCCTTTTTGTTCGCACATTGCTTACCAGAAATCTCTTTTGTGAACTAAAGACGTTTGAACCAACATTGGCTGTAGTTTTTCTAAGACTGACTATTCTGTAACGTTCTATATTTCCCTTTAGACTAAATGGAAATATGTCAGTACGGTTTGTCAAAATTACTAAGCGGCCCCTATTATTGTCAAAGGTTGTCAAGTACTTTTCTTTTCTGAAAAAGGGAGGGCCTAACCAGGAGAAGTTTGCCTGATGCACAATTACTCAAAAATATTACTGATTTAATTATGTTTGGATTCATGAACTCTTAATCCTTGTTTTCAGGTGAAGTGCTACATGAAACAGTTGCTTTCTGGGATCGAGCACTGTCACAACAATGGCGTTCTGCACCGTGACATCAAGAGCTCAAACCTACTTGTCAGCAGCGATGGAATTCTTAAGATAGCCGACTTTGGACTTGCCACCTCTTACGATCCTGACAACATGCGGCCCATGACTAGCCAAGTGATCACGCTTTGGTATCGTCCACCTGAACTCTTATTAGGTGCTACTCACTATGGCGTTGGTGTTGATCTTTGGAGCGTGGGTTGCATATTGGCTGAACTGCTTCTCGGCGAACCCATATTCCCCGGAAGAACAGAGGTAATTGGGTTGGTCCAATTGATATCTCAGTTTACATAAACAGTGCAGGAAATCACTTGATTGAGCAATTGACGAGTGTTTTGTTTAGGTGGAACAATTGCACAGGATTTTCAAGTTGTGTGGTAGTCCATCAGAGGATTATTGGGATAAAATGAAGTTCCCTCAACCTACATTTAAGCCATATGAACGGTGTATAGCTGAAAAGTTTAAAGATGTGCCATCATCTATCCTATCACTTCTAGAGACCCTTCTATCAATTGACCCGGATATGAGAGGCACCGCAACTGATGCTCTCAACAGTGAGGTTAATACTCTAACCTTTCACTCTCAAGCCATCTAAATTAATCTTCTAGACCAGCAGTGTCATCCTTGAAAAACGTCTAAATGGAATAGATAAAAAGAGAATGGAGTGATGATAATTTGGACACGCTGACCATTATCACATGGATTAGATGCAGTTCTCACTGTTGTACACAGAAATTAGTTTCAAATAAGAATACAAGAAATGGTCCTTTGTTCACTGTACTCAACGTTTACTTTGGTTTCAGTTCTTCAGAACAGAACCATTTGCATGCGAACCATCTAGCCTTCCGCGGTATCCACCTTGCAAAGAAAGAGACGTGAAATTGAAGTACGAGAAGCATAAAAGGTTTGGAACCACTTGTTGCATTTTTTTCTGCTATATCGTTTTGTTTATAGAAAGCTTCAACTTGTGTTTGTTTTTCAGGAAGTCCAGGGTTAATGGGTCAGCAGAACGTCATACAACCCGAAAGCACACATCACAAAATCCTGGGCGCAGAGTATTTACGCCAGATGTTAATAACAAGCCGCGACCAAATCCAAAGGTATTAATCCTTTTCCCTTCTCAGCAAGGATTTTTGCCTCGAACCTAAACAGCTTGATTCAATGATTGACAAAAGTGTATCTTGTCCTCTATTGCTCGATGTTTGTGAAAAGCTATATTGAAGCAGTTATTAAGACATAGAACCCATGAATAAATGCTGACATATGTTAGTTTCATCTTCAGGTACCAAGGTTAGTGACAAGCACGAGCACAACAAAACTTGAGAGATTCCCCCCGCCTCATCTTGATGCATCGATTGGTTATAGTCTTGATTCTTCAGCTGACGGACACACCGAAGAATTCTTCACATCATCAGTGGCTGAGCTAAAGAAAGTGCCAAGCAAAATATATGGTCACATGAAAACTTACCTGCATAGCCCAAAGATGGGCCTTCACAAGGCGAAGCCAGGCCTTAACATGGCGCCTTCTACAGTTCTCATCGGTGCATTCCTGCCTTATTCACGTGGCCATCCAATGGAAGTAAGAAGGAAAAATAGGGAGCAATTCAGAGGCAAAGGAAGAAATGCAGTAGGTGCAGTCAAATGACAGGCTAATCATGTTCCTTTTTTTCTCTCCAAATTTGATAGTTTTAACTTGTGTAGTTAGTATAATAAAGGATAGTTGTGTATAACACATTTGTTATGTACAGTTGAATACAGAGCAAGACCAAAGAACAGAGTCACACAATTTTGTAGCTTCAGCCTCTGCCTCAAAATCAGAGGGGTTATAAAGGAAGAGAATGCTGAAAGTACTTGCTCATGATTGTGATCTTGTGCAAATGTTCCTCTACAAACCCTATATAATTCAGAAACGCCGAAAAAAAATTTATGGAAGACTGGATGAACAGATTCTGCTCTCTTTCCTTTGTCAAAACTAACTTTCACGTGACTAACGATTAATAGGAGCTGTCCAGTACTGAAGCTCCTTACATCATTTACGGAATCAATTTCTCGTGTACAGTGTTAGCTTACAAGCAACAATTAAAAACAGGCAAATGATGCAAAACTAGCACCATAAACGATGACTGAATCAGCCATGCTTTTGTAAGCCGAGAGAGACGTAAGAAAACATGTTAAAATGATCCCATATAACGGTGCCGGGTCAGGTATGAGATCTTGCAGCTGCGGCAGCAGGGTCTGGAGTAAGGGTGGGAGGATGAGATTTTGCTGCCGCCACAGAAGGAGGCGTCGGAGCTTTGCTCCTGCGGCGGCTGAACAAGTTGTACCACGCAGCAGCGACGATCGCCAGTCCTCTGAACCGGAGCCACTTGGACACCGGTTTAGGCTTGGGCACCTGCATGATACAAGTGAAATGTTAAATGTGTCACCAGGACTCCAGGAGCTCATGCATGAATGGTGGAAGAGTCTACCTCAACAATCTTTTTGTTGTTTGTGGTGTCTTCCGCTATAGGCTCGTTCGTCGTTGGCGCCTGAGATGTCTCTGCAGGCTCTGCAAAATTAGTCCAATTCCAACAGGAGTCAGGAGGTGGAGCTCTGAACTGAAATGCAGTTGAAGGGGAAGGAGCTAGCTATTGCCGGTAGGTACCCGTGATTCGGATGGAGCCTTCGCCGTCACGGGCTTCGACTTCGGCCACCAGCGCGTCAACGGCCGCCGCCTTCTGGCAGTAGTACCTGAAGCTGGGAGAGCCAGGCATGGCGGGCTCCGGCGCGGCGGGGTCCTCCTGCTCCTCCTCCTTGGGCTCCGGCGCGACCTTGCAGCCCCGCCTCTTCCGAGCCGAGGGCTCCTGATCCTGACCTAGCAGCCGCACCTCCAGCTGCCCCGTGGAGGACGCCTCGCTGTGCCCCAGCGCCCGCCCCCGTCGCCGCCGCTCAGCCCTGTCGTCGCTCGATGCCGCGCACCCCATCAACGGGGCGGGACAGCGGGAGCGGGAGGGGGAGCCGGAGCATATGGGATGATGGATGGCCGCACCTGTAGCGCCGCGCCGCGCCCTTAGTAAGGACACACGGCCGTTGCGGCCGGCGAGCGGCGGCGCGGGTTCCTCGGAGCGGAGCCCAAATTTGGCGGGGGCGTGGTCGAGCTGGCAGAGAGAACCCACTGATAGGCTTTGCTGGACCTCATGGGCCACCTTTCATTTCAGGCTAAGATTGGGCTGCGATTGCATCTAGGCTTTTGGGTTCCCCATCGTGTGCTTCCTAATGGATCGATTGCTTAATATTTTGAAAAAGTTCTATTTGCCTCCTCAACTCTTATAGGAAGTGCAACTTTTACCTCCAATTACAAAATCGGGTAGCCTGACTCCCTCAACTCCTTCTCTCACTTCAATTTACCTCCCTCGGCGGTTTTCAGAGTGGTATTGTCCGACGTGACACAGTAGGTCCCACATGTCATGCGCCACGTCATTTTTTCTTTTTTCTTTTTTTTTCGCTTATCTTCTTTCTCCCCGACGCAACATCGCATTGCTTCCTCGCGGCGCCGCCTCCACCGTCCGGCACGCGTCGCGGCCCCTCCCCGCGCAGCCCGCCCGCAGCACCGTGCCTTCGGGCAGCACGTTGTGCGCCTCCACCCGCCTCGCATGGGATCGGCCTGTACAACCGCATTGACTCGCCACCATCCCCTCCCGCCGGACGGCGTATCGGGACCTGCCCGCGCTGCGGGGAGAAGGGGCGATTGAGCGAGCTCGAGAGACGGAGTTGGTGTTGGAGATGCTCACCTACCACTCAATCGAACCCGGGACGAGCTCGAGTGGAAGATTGATGGCGTGGTCGTTGGAATTGAGGAAGAAAGTGAACTGCGCCTCAGGCGGAATTGGGAGAGGGTTGCTGGCTCGGTGGTGGTGCGGTGGGGCTGAGGAGTGCGTACTGGTGCCCTTTTATTGCCGGCGGAGTGAGGGATGAGGCTTGCCGTGGACGCCGCAGCGGTGGCACTGAGGTGACGAGGGTCCTGCTTACTGTTGTGGCTTGCGCACGCGCATAGTGAAGGCGGATGGAAAGCAGCAGCCGGACAATGGAGGCGGCGCGGGAATCAGAGCGGCGGTGCGAGTCGGGCCGTGTACGTGGTGCGAGCTGGGCGTTGGAAGTGGCGCGGGACAGTGGAGGTAGCGTAGGGATCGGAGCGGCGACGCGAGTCGGGCCATGGAGGCGGCGCGGGATGGGGCGGTACGGGGAGAGGCGGCGCGAGCCGGGCTGTGGAGGAGGCGCGGGGCGGAGCAGCCCGCAGAGGGGCGGTGGCGCCGTGAGAGGAAGCAACGCGGCGTGGTGTCGGGGAGAGAGAGGAAAAGAGAGAAAAAAGAAAAGCAAAAAGAAAAATGACGTGGCGTCTGACATGTGGGACCCACTGTGCCACGTCGGACAATACCACTCTGAAAACCGCCAAGGGAGATAAATTGAAGTGAGAGAAGGAGTTGAGGGAGTCAGGCTACCCGGTTTTGTAATTATAGGTAAAAGTTACACCTCCTGTAAGAGTTAAGGGAGACAAATAGGACTTTTTCCTAATATTTTCACGTATCTATTATATTTCATTAATTGATCTTCTCCCAAAACAAATATTCGAGTTACATCCAGGTCGCTCAACAACTGACCCAGGCTAGCAGCTCAATGTGAGTAGGAGTAGAACCTAATCAATGGTTCCATAGCAGTAGACCTCATTTCGTCATTCGTCGCTAGACCATAGTCCCATAGTCGAAGGGTTGGTGCAGTAGCCTCTAAAAAGGGTTGGTGCAGTACAGTGTTGGTCCGGGTCCAGGAAAAAGTGGCTGCATATCTTGACAACATGACCTGATGCTGCCGGTGATGTTATTCTTCAGACATGCGTCACACTTTTAAGAACAGTTCAGACATAATAGTAGTTCAATTACTCGCTGTTGCTGAAGTAACCAAACAAATGAACAACAATTTCTAGCTAATCCATTCAGATTCCATTTCGTGCATGGAACTCCTTTTTTCTCGTTCTAGAAGCCATTCCATCCAATAATTCCCAGGATTCTGCAGACAAGCAAGCAACACAACTGGCTGAACAGAGCCCATTGATTGCAGCTTCCTCCTGCAGGTAACCTATGCGCCCTTCATACGCGCACGGTGGGTGTTGAGGAGTACGTGTTGCTAATGATAGCATTATGGCGAAGCAGTGCTTTCAATGCCTAAAGCTATTCAGATGCATGCAGGTAACTGTCATGGACACAAGTCGTCCTTCAACCTCCTGCTCCCTTGCACCCCTTCTGAGCAGGGGAGTGGAGAGTGAGTTATTGGCCATGGGTCATGGCGGCATGGCTCTGTTGTTGAGTTGCTGCTTTCATCCGCCTGCAAGCATGCTTGTTTTAAAGCAATTCACCAGCGGACTCTCCTTCCATTCCCATTGGGCAGAGAGGGTGAGAGAGAGATGGACAGTTCTCTCATCGTTGATCTTTCCTTTGCCCCTTGGCTTCTCTTGGATTCCCTTGGCCGGAAGCAAACCCAACAAACCTTCCCTACAAGTACTGTCACTAATGAATGGAGGGAGTGGTTGATCAGTTCTTGCATCAGCACGCAGCCTAGCTACTGTATTTCAAAGGAAATCTCTCCTTCCACTCCACAAATTCCTTTGTTCCTCCCCCACTACGCCATGGGCTCCACCACATTTCGATGCCTGTACTTGAAATGCTCGCTCTCAGGTCTCATGCAAGGTTTGCAATTTCGGAAAAACCGGGAAAACCGCTACCGAGAAAACCGGTCCGGTAAACCGGAAAAACCGAACGGTTTACCATTTTGTTCGAAAACACAGTGTCAGTTTTTGCGAAATATCGGTCGGTTTTGCTAACCGGACCGGACCGGTAAGTCCGGTTTTTCCGGTAAACCGGACCGGTTCGTCCGGTTTTGTGAACCTTGGTCTCATGTGTGGCTCCCATGCAGTAGTGACTAGGGGGGTGTTCGGGTCTAAAATTTAGAGGGAACAATCTTGTTATTTAAGAGTATTAAATAAAGTTTAATTACAAAACTAACTGCAGAACCCTTGGTCTAATTCACGAGACGAATCTAATAAGGGTAAGTAAGCCGTGACTAGACGATGGTTACTGTAGTATCACTGTAGCAAAATATAGATTAATTAGGCTCGTTAGATTCGTCTCGTAAAGATGTATCTATCTGTAAAATGGTTTTGTCATTAAACTTTATTTAGTACTCTTAAATAATAAGATTTTTTTTTATGTGACAGGTCTAAAATTTAAAGGGGATGCAACGAACCCAACCTAGAGTGTGATACAGAGAACCCTCCCTGGCAGGGTCAGCATATGTTAGACTTTGGCTGTTATTGTACTACCTGATCATTTGACTGGCAATTAACAAACGGCCCCAGCACACAGCCGGAGTTCAGCGAACCCAGCCAGCCCTTCTATCATTGGGGTATCCATGGCCAATTTTCTATTCATCCATGCGTACCGGCAGTAGCGTGTGCTGATTAGTGAACCTTTTTTTTTTTGCGGCGAAGAGTACTGGTTACTATAGTGATCTACAAGTGTCATGTTCTGGTTCGGCAAGTTAACAAGGACTGAAGATCATATAGCAGAAATTTTCGTCATTACGCTAAAATGTGTACCGAATTCCAAGGATTTGGATATTTGTGAATTCTTGACATGGTGATGTTCGGTGTAACGAAGGCGCAAGCTATAGCGTCGTACTACTACTCGTTGCGTCTTTGATTGACCGACCCCTAAATACCACGGCACAGCATTCCTGGTGGCACGGCATGGACCATCGTACAGTGTGGAGTGTGTGGAGCCAGCATCACATTGCATCATGACTTGCGACGAAGAGAAACCAAGGGCAGGAGGAGCCCATCCCACAATTCATGGACTTTTGGGGCTGCCTTTCGCTGAGCTGGGGACGAAAGGGACTGAATTCTGGTTGACATTTGATGAGACGGACGGATGGATTGATGGGGATCTGGTCTTGGAAAAGGGAGCAAGCAACCATGCCGCTCCAGCGGCAAACCAGGACCAGACACTCCTCTCTCTGCTCTCTACAGAAACCAGAGAGAGAGAAACGGTGGTGTCTGCTGTCGGAGTGCCGTGAGCGAGCTCCCAAGATCTCAAAAATCTTTTTTCGTTGGGGAGGCAGGGACAGCATCACCGCGGCGCGCACTGCACCGGCGGTGACCTCAATCGCCGACGGCGGCAAGCAACTTTCGGTCGGCGCGACCTGGGGCAGCGTGCCATTGCATGCACGTAACAAACACCACGCGTGTCATCGCTCGCTCACCCGCCACATGCGGAGGAGGTTCGTTGGTTCATCCGATGCTTAACGAATCATAGTACTCCTAATCAAGCACCTCGGCCGGTGCTAAATCCAGTGACCTACAGGCGCAAGCAAGGTGACACGTGGCTATCAATCGTGCGCTGGGCAGGTGATTAGTGTAGCATCCCCCGTTCTGAAAGATTGGCAAGTCGTATTAGGTCGGCATCACCTAGTAATAATGTTGGAGGATCCCGAAAGGTGACTAAACAAGGGCCAGCCGACCAGTAATGTTAGTGGTAGCACTGTAATTGTTTTGAGTGTCAGGTCAATTGATGCTTAAGGCAGTGCCACCTGTTCCCTTCCGAATTCAAACGCCACAACCAACAACTGTGATTCAGGATCCATGTGCTCGCTGCCACTAAACGTTACTCCCTCCGTCCCTAAATGTAGGGCCTTTTAGCTTTCAAACAAGAAAATAGTCAAGGTGGTAAAAGACTACCATACCCTTTATTTTTAACTCAACTCACACCTCCACCAACCCTCCCACCAACCACAGAGTTTGTCTTATATGCAAAACTATCTATATTTAAGGAAAAATATCGAACTCCAAAACTACCTATATTAAGGGATGGAGGTAGTAACAAAGAATCTAAAGGAGGAGACAGGACTTTGCCCTTGTTTTGTTTATAGATAGGAGAAGGATAGCTTCTTCAAGTCTGTGATCCTTTCACATGAACCACCGGAGGTCCTTAATGTTTTGTTTATAGATAGGAGAAGGATAGCTTCTTCAAGTCTGTGATCCTTTCACATGAACCACCGGAGGTCCTTAATGTATTCTCTAGGAAGAAACATATGACATTGGGTTAGATGGGAGATTCAGCAACCTGTGAGTTTAATTTGGTGGTGTTGTACTTTTAAGCAACCCCGGATGTATGACCTAAGATGACAAAACTATAGTTCTATGTAATGCTTCGGCGCCAATCGCAACTTGTGAATTCTGGACAATGTGTATTAGGTCTGCCTGCTTAGGTGGTTCCCTCTGCCGCTGCAACTGACCGAATCGTGATAATATATGCCAGTTTGTCAGGAACCCCAACAAACAGTGAGCTCACACGCTACTTCATTACACAAGATTGATTATCTCGCATTGCCATACTTATATACCAGTTAGTAGAAGTGTTGGTTGCATCTACTACTAGGTTTACCAGTCCATGCATGAATCTTGTAATAAAGCGCATCCCATTGAACGTTTCACCAACTCGCACGCACGATTGGCAGTCATAATTCAGTGCGCCGATCAGATCCACACGCTAGCTGCGGGCCTTGCCAAGATAGGCACGCACCACAGCTAGTACGTACTACTTCGCCGAAGTGTGTGGTTCAAGCTAACCAGCTCCTTGCAAGGCAGAAACCCCAAACCAATGGGAGGGCGTCCTCCATTCCATTCCGAGTTTCCGTGCAGTGCCCAGTTGCTCCTACTCGAAGCATTGCCGTCATGGTACGAGCCATCATCCGATTGCGTGAGGGGCTCGCCCATCCGATCGCCCCAACGACTCCGATCAGACGGTTATACGATCGCAGGCGAGTGTGTGAAGTGCACGCATGGCACTGTACCCTCCAGCTCCGGCCCGGCCGGGCTTACAAGGCGAAGCGACGCCATGTTGCGTTGCGTTTGCGTCCGCGGCGCGGGCAAGGGACACGCACGCATTGAAGGAAGAATCGACGGGGGAGCCGTGGAGAATCAGGGAAGAATCCGCCGAGTGATTGATGGCGATCTCCGTGCCGTCGTCCGTCCCTTGTTGCGGTGTTGCGAGAGAGAAAAAAAAGCCTGACGACTCTCATTCAGTCGCTTCATCAGCTGTAGGGCTGTCTTGAATTATTGGCAACCCCCTCCTGTGCCGGCGCAGCAGCGAGCATGGCTGTGTGTGTGTGCGTTGTTGCTGTCCACTCGGTACGGCTGGCTTTGACTCCTCTGTTCCCTCGATGCTGACCAGTTTCGTACTTAATGACTTAATGATGCTCCGTTACTGTCATCTTCTACGACCTCAAAAGCCCATGATCCAATGATCTTCAACCTGAACTCTCAAGGAAGAAGAGGAAAGAAAGCGGCTACGGTGCAACTCAAACCGTGCGGTTTTTTCTTGGCTGTGGTTTCAAGGTACTCGCGCAAGCAAGTTTAATGGCTGAGATCAACTGACGAGCGCGATAGATGTTTAGGTTCATCTTCTCTGCCATTCTGGCAGACTTGCTTCCAGTAAAGAAAACCTCCTCGATCTGTCTGCTAACACGGACTACGCGCGGCGGTCAGTTTCATGTACTACGCCAGCTTACGTATCCTTTTGCTTTCACCTTTCATCACTCCTGCGTCATGACCTAGGCCGCGATCGTCAAAACTGCAAAGACTTGCGTTTTATCTGCTCGGCGTCAGGCCGCAAATGGAACAGTAATCGAATCATCCAGCGTGTTCGTTTCGCTGCAGCTGCGGCTGCAGCTGCAGAAAAATAACTGTAAACACTGTAGCTGCTGCTGAAACACTGTAGCTGCTGATGAAAAAATAACTGCGAACACTGTAGCTGCTGCAAAGCAGCCGCTGCAAAGCAGCGAGACGAACACGTTCGATCATTCGCAAAGCATCTCTCTCTAGCTATTACTTACGGGAGAGCGACAGTGTGAATCAGCTGATTTCAGTGCGCGAACAACATTCCCCAAATCTTTCATCTCGTTCACACGATTATTCTCCTCGATTTGATTCTAAGCGACCGAGGCGAGGCGAGATGCTTTTGCATCTGCAGCTGGACTGGATCAGGCCGGAGAGGCCGGCCACCGGGATTGCACCAAGCTAGAGTATTCCGATTCCTATTCCTACTCTTCTTCATCTTGCCAGCACCAGCAGCAGGTTTCTTATTCCTGCGAAGGGTCCCTCCAGGAAGGAAGGTATCTATTGGCAATCAGTGACAGTATCGAGAACCTTATCATCGACTCCTTTCTGCATCTCCTCCTAAGCGCACTGCCCTTTCTGACCAGCCTTTCTCCCTCCCTACACGTCTTTGTTCTCCGCCCTTTTCTATATGGCCTGATTCTCGCTTTGTATATATGCTCTGTCTTGCTGTTCCTTGCACTGAAGCTCTCCGCATGTGTCATGCTCCAACCTCAGTTCCTTGCGCAGGTTAACTTTCTTTTTGTGTTTAGGTAGCGCTTGGCAGTTGGTACAGGTGTTTGGTGAAAGGAAACTGAAAGGAGCAAGCAAAACGTTCAGTAGAGAGCGTGCATCAGAGGGTGTGCAGATCAGTGAACTTATGTTATATTCTCCACTGCACTCCACTCTGGTTTCTACTTGGAGGAAACAAACAACAGCAGGAAAGATGATGATGATTGATTGGCAAAAGGGACACGATGATTAATTTCCTCTAATTTTGTAACATTGGACTCGCGATGAGCTCAAACATAACAAAGCGACCGACACTTGTGTTTGAGCTCGATCTTCTCTCTTGCTAGTAGTACCGAGGATTCAACTACGACATTAGCAGGCCAAAGCTAGAACATGGCGCCCGTGATTGATAATTAAAGGCCTAGTTAACTCTACTCCTCCCCTCAACTAGATGCCTCGCTGCAGCTGCTCTGTTCGTCGTCCGCCACGTCGTGTCGCCGTTCGCTGAGGTGTCGGTCACGCACGACGACGCCGACGACGGTGACGAAGGAATCTCCTCCTCCGCGTCGTCTTGGCCCCGGCCGCCGCGACGCGACGGCTTCGTCCTCTTGAAAATGCGACAGACGACCCAGTCCGCCGCGCCAGGGAAGGTCCCCTGCTGACCAATTCACGACGAAAACAGCAATCAGCTGCTGCTGCAATTCATCTCCAGGAGTTTCATGCAGCTGTAAAGCTGTAAATCCATGCACTTACATGGGGATTGCCGGCGGCGAGCGCCGCGGGGAGGAGGCGGTACTCGTGCATGAGCCAGTCGGAGCGCCTGCCGCCGCGGTGGCAGAAGACGAGCGTCCGTTTGGCGCCGACGGGCTGCTTGCATCGCGGCGACACGACGAGCTTCTCCTTCCCGGAGGCCCTCCACGCGCCGGTGCCGGCCGCCCTGCTGGCGCCGCCGCCTCGACGCCAGCACTTGGTTGCCGGGAGGTGGAAGAAGAACCGCTCCTCGTCGGCGTCCCCTGCAACACCTCCGCCGATCCTCTCTCTGATCAGACTAACTTAAAAACAATGGCAAATGCAAACGCGAAACGCAACAGCCGACACGTGCGCGTGGAATCTAACCCACGTGTGCGCGCGAGAGAGAGACAGAGGGGGAGGGAGAAAGCCCAAGCGATTGGTGTGTTTACCTTGGACGAGGTCCCATGGGTGGAGGCGCGCGAGGTCGGCGACGGGGATGATGTCGGCGGGGAGGGGGCAGGCGAGCGCCTTGCGGCGGAGGTAGTGCAGCAGCAGCTCCTCGTCGGTGGGGCGGAAGCGGAAGCCGATGGGCAGCCCCGCAAGGGCTCCTCCGCCGCCGACCGCTGGAGTCACCTGCCGCAGCCGCGCAGCCTCCATCGCTCGCCGCCGAGATCCCAACCAACCAAAAGCAGGAAGAAGGCTTCGACTGCTACGCCTTATCTGGGTTGCTTGCTGGATTTGCTTTGCGATTTCGCGTGGCTACATGACAGATGACGCTGAGACAGGCTTCATCGTCGTCGTCGGCGGCGAGCGATGGATTTTCGTGGCCTGGCCTGGGATGGGATGCTCGTGTGGCGGAGCGGAAAAGGGGGCGGTCGAGCGTTTTTATAGGGAGGAGGTGGCGTGAAGTGGACTCAACCTCACCCTTGCTTTGCCTTGCCCCTCCGCCTCTGCCTTTCCTTTCTTAATTAATCACCCTCTAGTTTTGGGATTGGATTGGTGTCAAGCTCACCTCCTCCTCCTCCTAAACCATGCAGTGGCCATGGCTCGTGAGGTCTATAGTGAACAGCTCGTGAGGTCTATAGTGAACTTTTTTTTTAAGCCTGCACGACGGGGTGAGCTTTGGGTTTCGCCATGGGCAAGCACGGCATCTCTAGGTACGGTAGTTCAGTGCTCCCTCTCTGTTTTTCTAGGTGAGCTAGGAGTATCCTTCTAGCCGTTCCTTGCCGCTCCGACTATCCGAAGAGGAGGAGAAGGAGAAGCTTCCACGTTATGGCCACCGGCCGTAGCGGCTTACCCTTAACCATACGTCCTAACCTGACGCACCTGCCTTGCCTAGGATTCCCTAATCGCTGCCGCCGAAACGAATCAAAAGTTACCGTTGCCTCCCTCTCTCGTGCGGTAAATCGGGGCAAAGAAAGAGACGAAAGCAAAGTCGTCGCCGTCTTTATACACCGAGCAGCACGGGCCTCGCCTCGCCATGCGGGTATGAAACGAACGTGATGTCAACATGTATTGACTTTTCGAATGCTTCACGGAGGAGAGGAACATTTCTATGGCCACGGCGTGCTGTAGCCACGGCGTTATCAGGCGCCAGACCCGAGGAAAGAAAGAACAGCGGTTGCTTGTGCGGAGAGTCGAGGACTTGTCAGTAACGCACGCAGGAGGTGGAGAAAACGGTTTGTGAAAGCGCGCGCGCTGTGAATGAAGACTTGTTGGAAGGCGAGCTCGATCAAAGTCACCCAGACGAAGGAAGGGTACATTTATCGTGGCACCGCTGCTGCTTTGCTTGGGCGGGCTTGCGGTGCAACGCCATGCGCCACGCAAACGCAGACGTTCCATTCCCGGCACACGTTACAGTGCCTTTCCGAGTCGGATGCCACTTGCCTTTGCATTTTGCAGCGAGAAGGACGGCAGGGCAAGGGCAGGGCAGAGGGACTGCACCGCGGCGGACACGGCAGCTTCGTCAGTCACCTCTTGGCGTGGCGTCGCGTTCCATGCCGTGATGGCGATCGATCTGCTGCTGCTGGTCGACCCTGCCCGGCAAGCAAGCGACGAGACTCCGAGAAGCGTTTCACGGCTACCTCCCGTGCATTCCCGTCGGTCACATGAGACGCACGCACCACCGGGGCGCCCGTGCCTCTGCCCATCCAACTAATTGCTGCGAATCCTCTCGTGAACTGGTGCTGCTACTCCGGTGCCGTCCCGGCAAGTCCTGGCATGGCAACCCACGACCACGAGGGCACGTCCCCTCGCCCGCCGCCCCCCTTTCTTTGCCGGCCAGTGAGGTCGAGCTTGTTCGTGGCGGCAGTCACGTTATTGCTTGCGTGGAACGCGAACCAAACGGAAAACTGCATGCAGATCCAGAGAGCCTTGCTCTCTCGGCTCGGCTGGCCGTTCCTCCATCCGACGGCTCGCGTTTCTCGAAACGGCTCTAATCTAATCGGTCAATAATGTGCGATCGACACGCATCGTCCATCCGTACGCGTCGGGATACGGAGTGGGAACGGAGGACGCGGCGACATCCGGGCGCGCGGGGGCTAGCTTGCGTGCAACCGTCGCCGCTCCTCCGGCCCGGCGGCGCCGCGCCAAGACATTCGTGTTGGGGGATGCCGCGCGCCGCCCTTGTGTTCCTGAAACGGGACGCCGCAGCTTGCTTGTAGAATTCATCTTTCTTGGCCTCGGCTTTCAAGTCCCGCGCGGCGCCGCCTCTTGCTTGGCCGTCTCTTGCTGACGCAGAGCAGACCTGTACATCTATCCATGCTAATTTAATCCTTCTTTCATTATCCCGTCCCTCACAATTTTGAGGGCCGTGCATGCTAATTTAATCCGTCTTCCATTGACCAGGCAGGGGAGAACTCAAATCGTGTGCTGCAGTTTTAGCGCATCTCCACTTCTCCAAACTTTTTTTTTTCGGCCACCTCCACCTCTCCAACCTTTTTTTTTTTTTTTTTTTTTTTGAGCACATCCACCTCTCCAACCTGCAAAACCGTATCGGCCAGGGGGCTCTTTGAATCGAACAACAGGAGTCTCAGACTAGCCCAACAACACAGCAATGCTTGTTAGGCCCGGCATTTCTGTCTAGTGGCCCTAACACAGCAATGCTTTTAGGCCCATGAATAGAAAATGGGTCACTACATCTAGTCTAGTGGGCTGACATGAGAGTTACCAATCCACTTCTTGTAACAGTACCGGGACCAGGGCCAGGTTGGTCAAGAACTAAAGATGTCACAGTTGCACACGGATGCTGGAATGATTGGGGCGCTACCGTGCTATAGTACCATAGGGAAGGATCATCGCGGCCGTCAAAAGCTTTCCGTCCAAAAAAGCGCCCAACTGGCACACCCCACACAATTTCTCTGCTTTCACCACTTTTCAGCCTGGTTTCACAGTTCATCTCCTGTGTACCGATGAATCGTCGTTGTCCGCTGTTGCTAATCTTCTCTTGTTTTTCTTTATGCTTGACAATTACGTTTCTTGCGTAAGACTTATTTTTCTAACGCGTGCAGTTCATGTTATTAACAATAATTCCACATAACATGTGACTGGTGAGGCTCGAGCGTTGCTGTCGGCCAAAAGCAACTCTATGCTACCAATCGAGCACCGGCTATTGGTTTGGTGATCAAAGTTATTTGTCCTAGATCATTGATGACTTCATCGCCTCTTTGAATTGCTCGTTTCGTCTTCTACACTGTTGCATTTGATGATCACAAGGAACACGCTGCTGTAGAAACTGAGCTAGCGATGGCAGTGACATGATACATGCGCCATTTTTATGTCACTAACTTCAATAACAGCAACTAGGTGCCACAGTTGAAGCCGGGCTGTTGAAACAGACAGCAACTCCTGACTACCCTATAGTTTAAAGATAAATAACTGTCACAGTCTCAAATTAGTACCATTTGGAACAACAACAAACCCTCAAAACTTTGTTCACCCACCTGCCCCAAAATCTCTTGCCAGCCAGAATTTGGTGGACAACTACCCTCTTTAGCTAGACTAACCCCAATCAAAACAACCTTTTTTCTTTAGAGAAAGTTGACACAAAATTATTAAACAAAAAAAAAACCAACCCAAGAAAGTGGAGTAAGCTGCATATACTACAGAGTGCAAAATGCCCGGGACTCTGCTGCCTACGGGGAACACAAGTCTGAATAGATTGGAGGGCGTTTCTGCAAAAGATAAGTGGAAACTGGAAGGACCACGAGATATTAACTACACGTCCCCCGAGCTGGTGGCCTGGCCTTTTCATTTGGTTTGATCTCCGCATTCTCTCTCTCTCTCTCTCTCTCTCTCTCCGTGTCTGGGCTTCCGACATCGGCGGCGGCTCAGCGGCGGAGGCGGCATTGGGAGCTGACGCCGCCTGCGGCGGTCCCCGGAGTCCGGTGGCGGTTCTCTGTCGGCTATGTAGTGATCTGGGCCGTGATCTCGGCGGCGATTCGGGGCTGAGTGGGCGGCGGAGATGAACGGAGCAAGCGCCGGCGCCGTAGCCGGCGCCGGCGGCGAAGGGCCACTGGTGTACCAGGCCTGGAAGGGGAGCAATGTGAGCGAAATGCTTTTCTGCCCATTTTCCTCTCAACACCTTTCATCCTCCCCTCGTTTCTTTGTTACATGTGTGGATCTGTGCGTTCCTGCGGTGGTGACTCAACTGACTGTTTCTATCTAGGGGCTGCTGTTAGATTGACTCATGCGTGGTGCGAATGTTGGGATTCCTTTGTTGAGCTTCGCAAATTCGAACGGTCATTATTGCTTGTAAAAAAAAAATGACTGGTCAATTTCGGTTATATTTTATGATTTTGTACTTGAGAATGTAGGTTCTAGGACAGGTTTTGTTGCCTGTGGTCTTCTCCAGGACATTAAAACTGGAGTGTTAGGACTAATTACTAGTGTATTAATGATCCTTTCTACCTAATGTCTTTAACTACTCAGAATGTTTTTCTCCTTTTCTCTGAGTGAGTTATGCATAGACAGAGTAAGCTACTGTTCCTACATAGCTTGTGACAAGTTCTTCCCTTTGAGATCTTTGAACTGTTCTTGTGGTGATAGAAGTGGACAGTGTACCTAACTGTAGCGTCCATACTTTTGCAGGTATTTTTCCTTCAGGGGAGATTTATATTTGGTCCCGATGCAAGATCCTTGTTTGTGACTATGTTCCTCATCATCGCGCCAGTGTCAATCTTTTGTGCATTTGTGGCAAAGGAATTGATGGATAGATTCTCTTATGGTCTGGGATTACCCGTGATGGTTGCAGCAGTTTTATTCACAGCATATGTGAGTACCATTCTTAGCCTTTTTATGCTATTATTGGAACATAGTTTGCCTTAACTGAATTGATATCTTCAGTTTCTAAATGATGTGTTGTTGTAGATACATGCTCGCAGTTGCATTATTTTCCGGATTCAGTTTCATTATAATCAAAGTATATCATATAAAATGTGAAGTAATCTAAGGAAAGAAATAACAATTACAAAAAATTCTTCCTTTTTCCATTTCAAAAGTGCATAAAAATTATATTGCCAATTCTATTTTAGTTATATTCTTTTTTCTTAATGTTAATAAGTGCAACTTATATGAATGAAAAGTTATATTGGCATGTTCTTTGTCCAATACATGGATTCTGATATTCATCAACCTTTTCGGGCACGACATTAGTGGAAATGAGCATTCGTAGCATTCATTGTCACCGATCATTGAAAAAAGAGAGTTTCCATTTTTGCACATTCATTTATTATAATTTGCAAGTTACCTGGGCTATCAATTCACCACCACACAATACCTGGGAACTGTCATATTTTAATTGCTCTTTTGCCTAATATCCAACCACAATATTCTAACTTTATTACGCGCACTGATTCTTGATTATGTAAATGTTACTGAATTTTGGATGCCAAGAAAGGGCGTTGTTACCATTGTTGTAACGTTTTACCTTGATGCCTGTCCTCTAGCAAAGTAGCATTTTAACATGTGTTGCTGGTCCTACCAATCACGTTATTTTGATATATGCACAGTTTTCTGGTAAACATAGAAGCCTATATATGCAAGACATCCTTTGACTTGCTTAAGCGCCCATGTCACTTTTCAGGATCTGAGTCTTTTGCTTCTCACTTCTGGGAGAGATCCGGGCATCATACCTCGCAATTCACATCCTCCAGAACCTGAAGGTTTTGATGGTAACGCAGAGGTCGGGGCAAACCAGACTCCACCTTTGCGATTGCCCCGAGTGAAGGATGTTGTTGTCAATGGAATCACCGTGAAAACAAAATACTGCGATACCTGCATGTTGTACAGGCCTCCACGTTGCTCACATTGCTCTATCTGCAACAATTGTGTGGAACGTTTCGACCATCACTGTCCATGGGTCGGACAATGCATAGGACTTGTAAGTTCAGAAGCTAGATACATGTTATTCTGAAAGCCTTTCCTGCCTTTTATATTGAATGATTTATCTGTTTGAAAAGAATCTTTTGCTGACAATTTAATGTGAATCATGCATATGCCTTTCGTGCCTGTTTATATTGACTGACTTGTCTGTGTGCTGCATTCCTTTCTGTTTGAAAAGAATCTTTTGCCGGCACTTTAGTTTGAATCATGCATCTGCTGTTGTTGCTTCATTTGATATGACAATATCTTGATCAAATCTGAAAGGTTCCACCATTGCATTATAATGTGAAAACATAGGGCACCTATGCTATTTAAATTGCGTAGACTCCTTCAACTGACGGAACCTGAAAGACCTCACAGGATTGCTCTTTTCTATGCAGAGGAATTACAGGTTCTTTTATATGTTCGTCTTCTCAACAACTCTTCTCTGCCTTTATGTCTTTGGGTTCTGCTGGGTGCTCATTGTTAAGATCAGAAATGCAGAGCAGATAACAATATGGAAGGCAATGGCGAAGAGCCCTGCATCTATTGCTCTAATTGTCTACACTTTCATTGCGGTTTGGTTTGTTGGTGGCCTCTCTGTGTTCCACTTGTATCTCATGAGCACAAATCAGGTAAAATGATACATTCCTACCTAATCTTAAATGGTGAATATATTCTACCAATTGCTAAACAACTGATCTCTTTGTAGACGACATATGAGAACTTCAGGTATCGCTATGATCAACGAGCAAACCCATACAACAGAGGAGTTGTAGAAAACATCAAAGAAATCTTCTTTACACCCATTCCACCGTCGAAGAACAACTTCCGTGCCAGAGTTCCACAAGAGCAAGGTCTGAGGCCTCGCTCAACAAATGGTTTCATGAGTCCAAACATGGGCAGGGCTGTTGGTGACATTGAGATGGGTAGAAAACCAGTGGCTTGGGATGAACCAAGGATGGCAGCTGAGATTGGTGATTTAGGAGCAGGACTGAGCAACTTGCTGGAGGACAAGGATGGCAGGTTTCGCAGTGCCTCTCCAGATCTTAGCCGTGATGCCCTTGCAGTTGGAGGCTTAGAAGAGCAAGGCTCCTCAGTGTTGAACCCAGGGCGGACAAGCTGGGGAGTTGAAGCAGGTCGATGATTGCAATGACCATGTAAGAGGCTATAGTGAAAGGCTCAGGGATGTTAGTTCCAGCTTGTTGCTAATTTGTTGTTTGAGATTTAAGGTCACTAATGTTATTAGGCTAATGACCTGGTTGGTGGTTGTTTTGTATTTTCGTTTCTCCTTTCTCTTTATTTGAGACGTCTTTCCTGTATGTGTTACTCTTTGAAGCAGTGGGTTTGTTAGGTCTCCAGTTTAGCACTCTTCTGATGTCTGTATATAATTTGAGCGGTAAACCTAAAACAACTGGTTTGCATGGTTTTGGATGTCAATGGTTGTGAGCAAGATTGGATTTTAAACGAGCATCGCTCCATCTGAGAACCTTCGCTTAGATTAATTTCTATGCTTGTTTTGAAATGCTAGCTTGATGTTTATTGTTGGTAAACGTGGGAAGATATCTTAGTAATAAGAGTTCCAATGGTGCAATCTCGTACCTGTCAGACAAATTGTGAGCAATCTATGAAAAGCAGGGTTGTGAGCTTATTGTGAGTTACGGATTTTTCATGTTGTGGTTCTGGATTGGCAAAAGAGCAAGAGAATCGTTTCAGCGACCGATCTGAACCAACTTCACCACAAGCATCGGAGTTTCAGCGATTGTGGGAGACTTGAAGTGATACAAGCTGGAACAACTAACAAAGCATGAACATCCTACGATAATCTGACATTTTGTTTAGACGGATGAAGTGTAACACTCTGCGCTACTCCCTCCGGACTTCAATTGTTGACGTCCGGACAGCAAATCCTATTCATCTTTAGTTTGAACATGCTGCCCAGACGTCATCATTTCAAGACCGGAGGTTGTTCTACAGAAAATTCATACGATTATTGAACTCACAAATCTCTAACTAGCTGCACACTCACAATTGCACAACCGGATAAATGGTGCTTCAGCAACAATTTCGGTTTGACTCCCGAAGACCCAATGACAAAAAATGTATATTTTGTCAATTGTTACCACATAGGTAATATACTCCTGACCCATACTTATTTTCTTTTTTCAGTTCAGATTGCAAAGCGCTTCGAGTGTACATTATCTGATCATTATAGCTTGGAAAACACAGGTTTCCTCTTCTCTAGGAAGGCTTTGATGGCCTCCTTCAGATCATTAGATCTCAGCATCGCCGCATTCCATGTGGCTACATGCTCCAGGCCCTGTTCTACAGTCACATCCCTGCTTCTCAGCAAAACAGTCTTCGTTCCCATCACAGCCAAGGCTGACTTCTCAGATATTTCTGGAATGATGATTAGCCATGTGTTAGTCCAAACTGATAAAGAGAATAAGGGAACATGCATGACTAAGCACAGGATGATATGCATGTTATGATAGTATGGTGAGATCAGGAAGCTTTAATATGGAATTCAACACATTAAAACAAAAGTGGCAATAAGTGATACTGTATCTTTCTTTTTCATTATCAAAGCAGAATGAACGCCTCAATATATGGCCCCTCAATATATGGCCACAACCGCTGAACCACCATAACACATGGGTGCCCCATTAGAACACACTAGTACAAATTCGAGGAGGCAGAGAATGATATTAGAGAATAGAGATATTTTAGAGCTAAACTAAACAACATGATACTAGTGCTACCAGGTGTTGTCAAAGGGCTGTACCAATCTTGGTACATCTACTGGAAATAAATTGCAAAAGATTCGTAATTGAACATACTGTGGTTAGATGATAACCCCTCTATTCTTGGTTTCTTGACATTTAAGACAGCAAAGTACAGCTGAATCTTTATCAATGTCAACAAAACATTGCCCGGAGTACGGAGTATGTGTTTTGTGGTTTGTTGCTTCCATTCTAGACACAAAGGAACTACATAACTATCCAGACTTCCTGAGGCATTTCAGCTTTTGGTAAAAACTTCACAAATTCCGAAGTCACTATTAACAATCCGTTCGAATTCTTTAGTTCATCTGACCCATCTTAAAGGGATAACTTGTACATAAGAAAGTTCGAGATCTTTATACCTTTGGCTACCTTTGCAACACCAGCATCCAATTCTTGTTTGGAATTGAACACCCTGCTGACCAGCCCCATCTCCTTGGCCTCCATGGCGGTGATCCTGCGGCCGGTAAGTGCGAGCTCCGCGGCGTTGCCATAACCAATTATCCGCGGCAGGCGCTGCAGCGTTCCGAGGTCGGCGACGATGGCCATGTCCACCTCCTTGACCACGAACGTGGCGTCCTTGGAGCAGTACCGGATGTCGCAGGCTGCGACCAGGTCAACGCCGGCGCCGACGCAGGTACCGTGCACGGCCGCGATGACCGGCTTCCGGCACCGCTCGATCGCCGTCAGCGCCGCCTGCATATCCAGGATCGCCCGGCGGAGTCCCTCGGCCACGGCGACGGGGTCCGCGCCCTTGGAGGAGGCGGCGAGCGGGTTCCCGGGCCCCCCGAGCTCGATGCCGGAGCAGAAATGCGGGCCCGCGGCGGAGAACACGACGGCGCGCGCGGAGGGGATGCGGTCGAGGAGCGCCATGGCGCGCGGGATCTCCGCGAAGGCGGCCGGGCTGAGAGCGTTGCGCTGGGCGGGGCGGTTGAGGCGGACCTCGTAGACCGCGGCGGAGGGGTCCGGCCGCGCCACGGCGAGGGTCTCGAAGCCCCGCCGGAGCTCCGCCTCGGCCGCATCCAGTTCGGACGAGCTGCGGTCGCCGCTGGCCATTGGGTTGCTGTGCCGTGGGGTTGACTGCTACTAGCTCTCCCCGCTTCCGCTGCCGCTGATTATGAAGCCGCGAGCGACTTGCGCTGCGCCACGTCCCCCTCTCTGTTCTTGTTCCTAACATCGGGCACAGCTAGATAACTAAGAAGCTAATCTTTTTAAATTAAGCAGCTTATCGTGACTTTTTGGACGCATCATCAACCAGCAGGGGTAACATCGATCGATTGGAAGATTAGCTGCCGTTTGATTTGATGTTAAAAAAAGTTACTGGCCCTCCTATCCCGCAGCTGGATGGCTATCAACGGTGCTGAATTTGAGCTCTCGAGGCTTGATTTCAACCCTTTCGGCAATATCAACACATTTCAGAAAGCGGGGCTTATATCACAGCTGATATGATCAGTTAGGAAAACAATGATTTTTTTAGAGTGAATTGCACAAAACTACAACTATTTGTGTCATGGTTTACAACTTTAGAATTTATTTTAGAAAACTACAACTTTTGTGTCCGGGGACCGAACACAAAAGTTGTAGTTTTCTAAAACCCATGATCAAAATAGTTGTAGTCTTCTGAAATAAGTTCTAAAAGTTGTAGTTTTCTGAAACCTTGACATAAATAGTTGTATTTTTGTGGAATTTATTCTTTTTGTTATTTGTTTCTGCAGATGTGGCATCAACAGTGACATGATATCAACGAGAAGATAGTCATCCTAAATCTGTTTGCTCTGAGGGCTCTTCATGATGCAATCCAGTAACCATCAGTTTAGAGAAGCATCAAGTGCAGGGTTTCAGTTCTCGTCCGAGCCGTCAAAACCGCCCGGCTGCGGTTTTCGCGGCGAAAACGAGGCTAAAAACCATACAAACACTAAAAACTGAATCTCGACAGTTTGAAAGCGAAAACCGCACGATTTTCAAAGCATACCGTGCGGAAACCGCGGTAAACCACGGTTTTGGAAGTGAAACCGTGAGGAAATGGAAAAAAAAGGAAAAATGAAATGAAAAAATGGTTAAAACAAAGCGGAGTCAAACCGCTGCCATCCCCTATGGCCCTACCTCGACCAAACCTGGAGGAACCACGAGGCTAGCCGCGCTCTGGCAGCCATTCGCGGAGATGCGCGCAAGGGCGACGGCTTGCCGGCAGATCGACTTGAGGAGATACTACACTGAACCAGCACGAGAGGCTTAAAAAAAAGAACCCGATCGCATGTTCCACATAAGGCGACACTCAAATTTTCTATTAACTAAGTGTTTTCAGCATAAAAATACATTAGTATAATAGAACCATTCGTATGGTAAGCATCTATTGCTATGCAAACCACTAAATTTTAATGTTGCAGACATGATGCCATAGCAAAGTAGTAACTTACAGCTGAGTTAAGGTATCTTGGTTGTTTTAGAGTCGCGGCGGATTGGCAAAGTAGCGGCGGGTGGCAGGATCCGACGAAGAAGAGTGGTGAGAGAAATCAAACCGGCGGAGGGAAGAGAGGTTTATTTGTTTTCGCTGTGCTGCCCCTGCGTTGATAGTGTGAAGCAACCCAAATGACGTGAGGGCTCTGTGAGGGCTCTACGCGTAGCGCGAGGGCATTGGTGCCTCTCACGTGTGATGACACAACAGAAGTGCAACGTCCTTGTTGCGCATCAGATTCTATGATTTGTGATGATCCATTTAACGATGCAATCTTCAGTGCTGTGTGTAGTTGTACGGTCTGAGCTTGTGGATGGATGTGTGTAGGTGTGTGTTGGTGGTGTGAGTGAGTGCGAGCGCACTTGAGTAGATACTACACTGAACCAGTATAAGTGGCTTAAAAAAAAGAAGTCGATTGCATGTTCCACATAAGGCGACACTCTAATTTCCTATTAATTAAGTGTTTTCAGCATAAAAATACATTGGTATAATAGAACCATTCGTATGGTATGTATCTTTTCCAACGCAGATCACAGAATTTTTAATGTTGCAGACATGGTGCCATAGCAAAGCACTGACTTGCAGCTGGGTGAAGGTCCTCGCATAAGAACACATGCACGAATCGACCGAACCCTAAATCAATAATAATTGTGTTGTTACTGATAACACATCCTACATTGTACGCATCAGTGAGTTCAGGACACGATTGTGCCTACTACGATCTCGAGCACGCGACCCACCAAACCAATAGAAATTAACCAACCAGTTGCCCAAATCGCTACGAGAATCACTGTATTGACCAACCAACGCAACGTCTGACCATGATGCAGCCGACACCAACGGTCCACCCACATGAACAATCGGCTTGAGTAGATCGGGAGGAGAAAAGGTGAATCAAATCGGTTGGGTGTAGGAACATACCTGGGGTTTTCTAGGATCGCTGCGGATTGGCAGAAGAGTGGCGGGTGGGAGGATCTGACGGAAGAGACTGGTGAGGAGGACCAGACCGGCGGAGAGAAGAGAGGTTTATTTGTTTTCGCTGGGCTGCGCTTGCGTTGATAGTGTGAGGCAGTCGTAACTGACGTGAGGAGCCTGCACGTAGCGCCAGGGGCGTTGGTGCCTCTCACGTCTTGTGACACAATAGAAGTGCAACGTTCTTGTTGCGCATCGGATTCAATGGTTTCTGGTGATCCATCTAACGATGCAGTCTTTAGTGACGTGTGTAGTTGTATGGTCTGAGCTTGTGCATGGATGTGTGTAGTTGTGTGTCGGTGGTGTGAGTGAGTGTGCACGCACTTGAGCAGATACTACACTGAACCGGCATGAGAGGCTTAAAAAAAAGAACCCGATCGCATGTTCCACATAAGGCGACACTCAAATTTTCTATTAGTTAAGTGTTTTCAGTTTAAAAATACATCACTATAATAGAACCATTCGTATGGTAAGTATCTATTCCTATGCAAACCACTAAATTTTTAATGTTGCAGACATGATGCCATAGCAAAGTCGTAACTTGCGGCCGAGTTAAGGTATCTTGGTTGTTTTAGAGTCGCGGCGGATTGGCAGAGTAGCGACGGGTGGGAGGATCCGACGGAGAAGAGTGGTGAGAGGAATCAAACCGGCGGAGGGAAGAGAGGTTTATTTGTTTTCGCTGTGCTGCGCCTGCGTTGATAGTGTGAGGCAGCCGAAACCGACGTGAGGGCTCTGAACGTAGCGCGAGGGCGTTAGTGCCTCTCATGTGTGGTGACACAACAAAAGTGCAACATCCTTGTTGCGCATAGGATTCGATGGTTTCTGATGATCCATCTAACGATGCGATCTTCAGTGCCGTGTGTAGTTGTACGGTCTGAGCTTGTGGATGGATGTGTGTTGGTGGTTTGAGTGAGTGTGCATGCACTTGAGCAGATACTACACTGAACCAGTATGAGAGGCTTATAAAAAAAGAAGTCGATCGCATGTTCCACATAAGGCGACACTCTAATTTCCTATTAATTAAGTGTTTTTAGCATAAAATACATCAGTATAATAGAACCATTTGTATGGTATGTATTGTTCTACGCAAATCACTGAATTTTTAATGTTGCAGACATGGTGCCATAGCAAAGCACTGACTTTCAGCTGGGTTAAGGTCCTCGCAGAAGAACACATTCACGAATCGACCGAACCCTAGATCAATAATAATTGTGTTGTTACTGATTACGCATCCTACATTGTACACATCAGTGAGTTCAGGACACGATTGTGCCTACTACGATCTCGAGCACGCGACCCACCAAACCAATAGACATTAACCAACCAATTGCAACTAAATCGCTACGAGAATCACCGTATTGACCAACCAACGCAACGTCTGACCATTGATGCAGCCGACACCAACGGCCAACCCACACGAACAATCGGCTTGAGTAGATTGGGAAGAGAAATGGTGAATCGAATCGGTTGGCGGGTAGGAACATACCTGGGGGGTTCTAGGATCGCTGTGGATTGGCAGAGGAGTGGCGGTGGGAGGATCTAACGGAAGAGAGTTGTAGCACCCCACCTCAAATTAATGAGGGGTTTGCTAACCAGGATCTTAATCGGGGGATACTTGGCGAAGCAAGTATGCATAGACCACACACATAAGCATAAGCAAAATAATTTTACATTAAGTTCAGTTATTACATTGGTTCCATAATTAACATAAGACATCCCGTTCGAAGTTCGATTTATTTTACATAAAAGAGTTCGAAATTCGATTACATAAAAGCGAGCGGAAGCGAAACACACGACGATATAACTAAAGTGATATCATGTCCGGCCATAGACACAATTTCACTCTTCATGCTCCGAAGTAGGAGAAACAGGAACCACTTCAAAAGACCAAATACCTGCATAAACATTTTCAACAAAAGCCCTGAGCAACTAATACTCAGCAAGTCTTACCCGTCAAATTGGCCATTTAAGACCGACTTCTAAAATGCAGGGGGTTGACCAGGGGGTGAAATTTAATTGCAAAAACGGCGCTAATATTTGATCCTTATTTTCATGTTTTAGCCAGATTAAAAGGGTTCTTGCATAATTATAAATATTAGCAACCTAACTAAGCAATACATGGTTGCAATACAATTAATTGAAATACAACATCATATAAACATCATCATGTGCACTTCTTACTACGATGTGACACAGTGAACAAGTGGTACTCAATAACCGCGAGGGACGGCGATTCGAATCGATTTACACCTGCAGGCGAAACCCGAATACACGACGTACGCTACTCGAAGGAGTTACGCACGGCAACCTTTTACAAGACATCATAAAGCCGGTCCGAGTGTCACCTCTCCCGAGTACACGTCTCCCCACGCGATAGCCACGCCGGGTCTAACCGTGGTTCGCCCGTGCACCCTCCCTTCAAACACATACCCGCAACCACCATACCATCTTCATCACCAAAAGAGAGGTGGGGCCCCGTCCAACAATATAACATCGAGCTACTAAGTTTACTAGTTCCCATTCTCCTAGCATGCATCCGGTACTGTTCAAACTTGCTCAGCGGGGCCACAACGAACGGTCCTCAACCGACACAAACGGGGCTATGGCGAACAAGGTGAGCCTTGTCACCTCAACCTACACATGAACTTCCCCGTTCGGTCTCAAATTCATTACCATAATCATGTGAGAACATAAAGTAAATCCGACCCCACTTACACCGAGCGGTCTCCATACCACTCGATATTCTACCGACGACACTACTTTATTAAGCATAGCAAACTAACGAGTGGTAGAACTTAACTTAACCAAACCCATAGGAATATCTGGAGATACATGCAACTAGGTTTTCAATCAAGTCCTATACGTAATGCACATTTCACGACTCGAAATACACGTGAGAAAGTATAAAGCTTTGTAAATATGGGAGTGCACCGGGGCTTGCCTTGGGGCTGGTGGTTAGCACACTCAAGCACGTTCAGGTCAGCGCCGGTCTCCTCGGCCACGATCTCCAAGTCCTCGAGTCCGGCGTCGGTTCCTAAATGAATGCAACAATATATAGACAGTCAAAGATAGTTCATGGAACTCCCTTGACAAAATGACATGGTGATGTTATGATGCAAAAAGCAACATGCTGGCAGGGCCATTCATCAGGTTTTTGCAGTTTGGTCCCAAGTGATTTATACAATTACTTTGGATTTAGGAATTTCCTTACGCGCAAATAAGGGTTCCTCTTCTAAATTCTTTAAAAAGGGTTCTGGAAGATCTAAAATTACATTTGTATTTTTATTTAGCATCCTTCCCTTAGGTACAGTAACATATCCAAAATTTGGTGCAAAAAGGTGCAGGAATAAAATCAATAAAAAGATTCTTCTAGAAACTGAAAACTGAAATTACTCCTAAACGAAGGTGCATTTCAAGATACCACTTGGTGGGATGTTCAGTGAACCTATTAGGAGTGTTCATGCCAAAATTCAGAATTTTTGCACTTACAGATCTTTTTATAAAATTTATTTCCTGATTCTCTTCTTTGAATTTTATAAAATTAACTGAGAAGAATTCAGATGTTCATGTTGTACCACTGGATAGTTCTGCTCATAAGGAAACCAACAAATTTTGTTTTGGATTTTTCTGAGCTGTACATGAATTTCTATCGAATTTACAAGTTTGGTCAATTTCTGAAGAAGTTCGAGTTATTTACGAAATTGCCACCTTCGTCTTCCTCAGAACAGAGCTACAGACAGCGACCAGAAATCATTGAAATTCGTCGATTTGGGTGGTGGGATTGCACGAGGCATGACACCAATGGATGCGTAGGGATGTGAGGAAGCTATGGGTGCGAGTAATCGAGTGGAAACTCACCAAGGAGGGAGGAATCGACGACGATGTGGAGCTCAGTCACCCGGCGGTCATGACTGAAAATCCTCGTCGATCTCGCGCCACAGGCGAGGAGGTTTCGATTAGAGTTGAGGAGCAGCTAGAGGGTGTCTCGGCGCTCTGCTTTGCTGTTGGGGTCGAGCTCGGAGGTGGCTGCAGGGACGGCGCAACGGCGAGCTCTTCCCGGCGGTAATGGCGGCTCTGTTTCGGTCGGTTGGAGAGAACGAGGAAGAAGAGAGCTAGGGCGATGACTTGACCGTGGCTAGGAGGTGATAAGGGCGTGGAACCGGTCATCGATGCTGTGCAAGGTGACGCCGGCCACAGCGGCGCTCCGCACGGCGCGAAGAAGAAGGTGACACCCGGCGTGCTACAGTAACATTTTCGAATTTTCAATGATTTTCCATGTGCCGATTTGCGACAATTTAATTCCAATGTTCCTGTGCTCATAAAAATCTGAAAAACTCAGGGTTGAAAGGTCTCACTAAGATGAACAGCTTACCTTATTGCAATTTTTCCTAATTCGATTTAAATTTTGAGTTAAAATTCAATTAAGACAGATTTTGGACAAAGAACTTTGATTTATTTGAGCCCATTTCTTTTTGTAGAAAAATCCACAAAATTCTCCAAAAATTTCTCTTTGGCCATGGATGTCAAGGAAATTTTCAAATGGGCCCACTTGTATACAAAATTTTGAATTTGTAGAGCAAGTTCATATTTGACCATTTTCAAATGATTTGCTTTTAAATAACTTTTCTAAAGTGATCATTTGCATTTGTGATCAACATGCACTAAACAACAGATTTGGGTCTTCATTAGGGTGGGATGTTACAGCCCTCCCCCCTTAAGAAAATCTCGTCCCGAGATTTGCAATAAGTGCGGAAAAGAGGGGGTTGTAAAGATTTGCTTGCGTTACCTCAATTGCGAAGCGAGAAAGTCCGGAAACTTGGAGTTAAGAAATTCCTCTTGTTCCCATGTGGCTTCCTCGTCCGAGTGATTGCTCCACTGAACTTTATAGAAGGTGATGGTCTTGTTGCGCGTAACGCGGTCTTTTTGATCAATCACCTTGACGGGATGCTCGGAATAGGTAAGATCATCCTGTAGCCCTTCGACCTCTTCGAGCACCACGTCAATAGGGGGCTTCAAACATTTCTTGAGTTGAGATACATGGAAAATATTGTGAACTCCGGATAACTTGTCGGGTAGTTCCAATCGGTAAGCGACGGGTCCACATTTCTCAATAATCTTGAACGGGCCGATGTAACGGGGAGCGAGCTTTCCCTTGACGCCGAAACGCTGAACGCCCTTGGTGGGTGAGACACGGAGATACACGTGGTCACCTTGCCGAAATTCCAAAGGACGGCGCCTCTTATCGGCGTAACTAGCTTGACGGGACTTTGCGGCCTTTAAGTTTGCTTGAATGAGCCGCACTTTCTCTTCGGCCTCGGCAATTAAATCCGGTCCAAAATTTACTCTCTCTCCAGGTTCCGACCAGTTCAAAGGAGTTCGACATGAACGACCATAAAGGGCTTCAAATGGAGACATTTTTATACTCTCCTGGTAGCTATTGTTGTATGCAAATTCTGCCAATGGTAAGTGATCATCCCAATTGCCACCTTCAGATAAAACACATGCCCTTAACATATCCTCCAGTATTTGATTTACCCTCTCAGTTTGTCCATCGGTTTGGGGATGATAGGCGGAGCTTCGGATTAACTTGGTCTTTAAGGATGCATGTAACTGCTCCCAAAAACGAGCAACAAACTGAGGTCCTCTGTCCGATATAATTGTTTTCGGCACTCCATGCCAACACAAGATACGCGAGATATACAACTGAGCATAGATCTTGGCAGAGTAGTTTGTTTTAACCGGAATGAAATGTGCTGACTTGGTCAATCGGTCCACTATAACCCAAATGGAATCATACTTTCGAGCGGTGAGGGGTAATCCAACAATAAAATCCATGCTGATGTCCTCCCACTTCCATGATGGAATACTCAAAGGTTGCAGCTGACCGGCCTTTCTTAAATGATCAGCCTTGATCCTCTGGCAAGTGTCACATTCAGCCACATAGCGTGCCACTTCGCGCTTCATGCGCGTCCACCAAAATTTGGTTTTCAGACCTTGGTACATTTTGTTGCTACCCGGATGAATAGAGTATTTGGACAAGTGAGCTTCATCTAAAATTTTCTTTCTCAGCTCCATATCTTTAGGCACGACAAGTCGGTCATTGAACCATAACACTCCATCCTCATCCTGTCGGAAACATTTGATGTCACCATTTTCTATTCTTCGCCGGATATGTTCCATCCCTTTATCTCTCTTTTGTGCAGCGATAATCTCCTCCCGCAGGGTAGGAATGAGAGCGAGATTATACAAAGCACCATGAGGAATAATCCTGAGGCTGGGTTCACTAGGGTCGCAACATACGGTATGATCCAATTTGCAAACCACCAGATTATTGCAATGTGACTTCCGACTCAAAGCATCGGCAACAACATTGGCTTTTCCGGGGTGGTAATGGATTTCCAACTCGTAGTCTTTGATCAACTCAAGCCATCTTCTTTGCCTCATGTTCAGCTCTTGTTGTGTGAAAATGTACTTCAAACTTTTGTGATCGGTGTATAAGTGAACCAAATTTCCCAGCAAATAATGTCTCCATATCTTCAGAGCAAGAACAACTGCAGCCAATTCTAGATCATGAGTGGGATAATTTTGTTCATGCCTCCGAAGTTGTCGAGATGCATAAGCAATGACACGCCCTTCTTGCATTAAGACACAACCCAAACCCGTGCCAGAGGCGTCACAATAAACATCGAACGGTTTAGTGACATCGGGTTGAGCTAACACCGGGGCGGTGGTCAAATGCTTCTTGAGAGTTTGAAAAGCTTTTTCACAAACATCACTCCACTGAAATTTGATGGCCTTTTTCAGCAGCTCCGTCATAGGCTTTGCAATTTTGGAGAAATTGGGGATGAACCTCCGATAATATCCTGCAAGCCCAAGAAAACTACGGATGTCCTTGATACATGCAGGAGCCTTCCAATTCAGCACTTCTTGCACTTTACTTGGATCCACTGAAATACCTTCATCGGAAACAATGTGGCCCAAGAAAGGTACTTCTCTCAACCAAAACTCGCACTTGCTGAATTTTGCATACAACTTGTGATCGCGGAGCCTCTGGAGTACAATCCGGAGATGCTCTGCATGCTCTTCTTCTGACTTGGAGTAAATTAGGATGTCATCAATGAATACCACCACAAACTTATCCAATTCCGGCATAAACACCGAGTTCATCAAGTACATGAAATAGGCCGGAGCATTTGTTAGTCCAAAAGACATAACAAGGTACTCATATAAACCATACCTCGTAGAAAAGGCTGTTTTTGGTATATCCTCCGCCCTTATCTTAATTTGATGATAGCCAGAGCGAAGATCAATTTTTGAAAAGACCTTGGCACCAACCAATTGATCAAACAAAATATCAATCCGCGGGAGAGGATATTTATTCTTGATGGTGACAGCATTCAGCGGTCGGTAATCCACACACAACCGCAGTGTCTCGTCTTTCTTCTTTACAAAGAGTGCTGAACAACCCCAGGGAGAAGAACTCGGGCGAATAAAACCCTTGTCCAAAAGATCATGCAGCTGTTTCTTTAACTCTGCCAACTCATTTGGCGCCATCTTGTATGGTTGTCGGGATATTGGGGCGGTTCCCGGCTGCAGGTCAATCCTAAATTCCACATCCCGGTCGGGCGGCAAACCCGGTAATTCCTCTGGAAATACATCGGGATATTCACAAACCACTGGAATTTCTTCGAGACATTTTCCGGTGGTGAGGTGGACTTGGGGTGTAGAACTTGGTGGGGGTGCCAAATGTATGATGGTAGGACCGTTGAGAGGAGAATCCAGATGAATTTCCCGAGAATCAATATGTAGCACTGCTCTGTGACTTTTCATCCACTTCATACCCAAAATGACATCTATGCCTAGTCTTTCTAGCATTATGAGTTGTGTCGGAAAAGCAATTTCCTCTAACAAGAGAGGTGTCGACAAAACCCCTTGTGTGGCAAATATTTTTCCACCCGGAGATGTAATGATATACGGTGCTTTTAGAGTGGTGGTAGTGAGATGTAATCTTTCCACACATGCCATGCTTATAAAATTATGCGTTGCACCGGAATCAAATAGCACAAGGACGGGATGGCTCTGAATGGAAAACATACCCGCAAGCACTGGTTCTCCGTCCTGAATGTCCTCGGCCGTAGTATGGTTGACACGGCCACTCTTGGGATTGTTCACAGACGCCTGAGAGCTCTGCCTGCTGCTGTTATTGCTGTTGCTGCCCTGAGACTTTTTTGGGAACCTACAATCCTTCGAAAAGTGACCAGTGCGGCCACAATTGAAGCAAGTGTAGGGGTTCGATGCCACCACTTGGGAACTCTGCTGTGACGGGCGAGAAGCATAAGAGCGCTGCTGGTTAGAGCCTTGTGAAGCACTCTGCCGCTGATTAGAAAAGGCACGGTGTCCCCCACCGTGTGGTATGGCTGCCCGGTACTGCTGACCGGTCGGAGAAGTGATTGCCAACCGATACTTATTAGGAGGTGCTGTACCGGAGGAACTACCAATTACCCGCTTTCTCTTCTTGTCTTCCTGGTGAGCACGAGTGGCATCCTCTTGCACGATCGCGGCGCTCACTAACTCATTGTAAGTGCAGTTAGAGAGAAGTGCCAGCCGATCACGCAACTTGGTGTTCAGTCCTCGGCGGAAACATTCCCTCTTCTTTGCATCAGTGTCCACATGGTAGGAGGCATATTGTGACAGATGGTTGAACCTCCTGGAATACTCATGCACATTGCTGGTGCCCTGTTTCAGATCCAGGAATTCACGAAGCTTCCTATCCATGAGACCTTGTGGAATGTGGTGCTCACGAAACGTTGTACGAAACTCTGCCCATGGAACTTGATAGCCAGCTGGAAGAGTCTCCACATAGTTCGCCCACCATGCGCCCGCTGACCCACGGAGTTGCTGGGCCGCGAACAGGGTCTTCTGGTACTCAGTGCAGCGAATGAGCCCAAACTTGGACTCGATGGTGCGAAGCCAGTGATCGGCCTCCAGCGGTTCACTTCCTTCGGTGAACACCGGGGGATGAGTAGCCAGAAAGTCCGCATAGGTCGTTTCAGGAGGTGGTCCATTTCGGCCCACTTGGCGAGCATTGTTCCCCAACAGGAGGCGGATAAGATCATTCTGAGTGGAGAGCAAGTGCTCCATGCTGCCCGGTAGTGGTGGAGGCAGTGGTGCTCCATCACGTTGAGCCGAAGTATCAACTTCTTCCGGGGGAACTTGTCCGCTACGAGTGTCTCCCATCTGCCATAAATCATTGCACCATTAAATAACATATTTAATGGTCAAGAACATGCTGTAATGAAAATTACGGAGCATACATGGCAATAATTTCAGATTTGAACACACGTAGATAAAGAACGATAGATATTCATTTCAGCTCAAGCATTGTCTCCCCTTGCGTTGAGTGCCACCTGCGGGAATCAAGTTTGATGAAAGCCAAACTTTAATGCCCAACAGTACAATATGTGAAGGAATTGACATATAATGCACTCAACAAGTGTACATTGCCAAGTTAAACTTATGACAGCACAAAGTAGCATAATCTGTCTCAACCTGGCAGTGATCACGAAAACAAAAACTGGCATGTTTCTGGGCAGAAACAGAAATTTTGGTAGTTACGAAAGTTGTAGATAACTTCAAGATCTTTCCAACAAGTACTCATTCACCTCAACCCGACCAGCATAGAGGAAGTTATGCTATTTGAAAGTTCGACCATTGGTCTGCTGAAATTCTGTTCTGGACAGACTGAACTCGATTTACTAACTACCAAATTTCGTCAGGTTCCAGGACGAATCACAGAAAAAGTTACATACCAAACTTGTAGATAATTCTGAGATCTTTCCATAGAGTGCTTAAACACGACAATCGGATTTAAAACGGAGGAGTTATGGCTTGTTGAAGTTGACTGAAAATTTCGACCGGCGGCAGATTTGGACTTGCTTCATTTGAATGTTTTCAAATTCATTTGAATTGATTGTTTCATTACAAATTCCGATATTAACGAACGCAACCAGGTTTCTTTGCATCTTAAGTTCATGAACATGCTAAATGCAAATGCAATGCAACCATTTTTATTAACCTAGTTTATTCGTTCCTCACCAAAAGAAAAGGGCGCCGTTATATCGGCATTCGTGACTCGGTGACGAAATCGTCTCTCAACCGTGTTAGACTAGCAAATGGTGTGACCTCTAACGTGGTTAGAGTACCTGCAGAAGATCCACAAACAACGAAACGGCCATTAAGTCAAATGACTCATGCCTCAGCAAAACAACCAAAACGGTCATGCGATCAACGATCCATGCCTCCCATCAAAACAACAAAACGGCCATGCGGTCAACGACCCATGCCTCACATCATTCTTACCTTTTCATCTCGCTGACATTTCAGAAAAGAAATAGAAACCAATCAAACCTATTCAAACAAGACTCGCTAATTGCCACCTTTAACCACTAACATCCTTATATAGGGCCGACTAAACCGTACCTCACCGTAAGCGTGGTTTTCGAAAATAATGCTCATTAGTGTGGTACAACCCGACTTTGCTCTGGTACCAGCTGTAGCACCCCACCTCAAATTAATGAGGGGTTTGCTAACCAGGATCTTAATCGGGGGATACTTGGCGAAGCAAGTATGCATAGACCACACACATAAGCATAAGCAAAATAATTTTACATTAAGTTCAGTTATTACATTGGTTCCATAATTAACATAAGACATCCCGTTCGAAGTTCGATTTATTTTACATAAAAGAGTTCGAAATTCGATTACATAAAAGCGAGCGGAAGCGAAACACACGACGATATAACTAAAGTGATATCATGTCCGGCCATAGACACAATTTCACTCTTCATGCTCCGAAGTAGGAGAAACAGGAACCACTTCAAAAGACCAAATACCTGCATAAACATTTTCAACAAAAGCCCTGAGCAACTAATACTCAGCAAGTCTTACCCGTCAAATTGGCCATTTAAGACCGACTTCTAAAATGCAGGGGGTTGACCAGGGGGTGAAATTTAATTGCAAAAACGGCGCTAATATTTGATCCTTATTTTCATGTTTTAGCCAGATTAAAAGGGTTCTTGCATAATTATAAATATTAGCAACCTAACTAAGCAATACATGGTTGCAATACAATTAATTGAAATACAACATCATATAAACATCATCATGTGCACTTCTTACTACGATGTGACACAGTGAACAAGTGGTACTCAATAACCGCGAGGGACGGCGATTCGAATCGATTTACACCTGCAGGCGAAACCCGAATACACGACGTACGCTACTCGAAGGAGTTACGCACGGCAACCTTTTACAAGACATCATAAAGCCGGTCCGAGTGTCACCTCTCCCGAGTACACGTCTCCCCACGCGATAGCCACGCCGGGTCTAACCGTGGTTCGCCCGTGCACCCTCCCTTCAAACACATACCCGCAACCACCATACCATCTTCATCACCAAAAGAGAGGTGGGGCCCCGTCCAACAATATAACATCGAGCTACTAAGTTTACTAGTTCCCATTCTCCTAGCATGCATCCGGTACTGTTCAAACTTGCTCAGCGGGGCCACAACGAACGGTCCTCAACCGACACAAACGGGGCTATGGCGAACAAGGTGAGCCTTGTCACCTCAACCTACACATGAACTTCCCCGTTCGGTCTCAAATTCATTACCATAATCATGTGAGAACATAAAGTAAATCCGACCCCACTTACACCGAGCGGTCTCCATACCACTCGATATTCTACCGACGACACTACTTTATTAAGCATAGCAAACTAACGAGTGGTAGAACTTAACTTAACCAAACCCATAGGAATATCTGGAGATACATGCAACTAGGTTTTCAATCAAGTCCTATACGTAATGCACATTTCACGACTCGAAATACACGTGAGAAAGTATAAAGCTTTGTAAATATGGGAGTGCACCGGGGCTTGCCTTGGGGCTGGTGGTTAGCACACTCAAGCACGTTCAGGTCAGCGCCGGTCTCCTCGGCCACGATCTCCAAGTCCTCGAGTCCGGCGTCGGTTCCTAAATGAATGCAACAATATATAGACAGTCAAAGATAGTTCATGGAACTCCCTTGACAAAATGACATGGTGATGTTATGATGCAAAAAGCAACATGCTGGCAGGGCCATTCATCAGGTTTTTGCAGTTTGGTCCCAAGTGATTTATACAATTACTTTGGATTTAGGAATTTCCTTACGCGCAAATAAGGGTTCCTCTTCTAAATTCTTTAAAAAGGGTTCTGGAAGATCTAAAATTACATTTGTATTTTTATTTAGCATCCTTCCCTTAGGTACAGTAACATATCCAAAATTTGGTGCAAAAAGGTGCAGGAATAAAATCAATAAAAAGATTCTTCTAGAAACTGAAAACTGAAATTACTCCTAAACGAAGGTGCATTTCAAGATACCACTTGGTGGGATGTTCAGTGAACCTATTAGGAGTGTTCATGCCAAAATTCAGAATTTTTGCACTTACAGATCTTTTTATAAAATTTATTTCCTGATTCTCTTCTTTGAATTTTATAAAATTAACTGAGAAGAATTCAGATGTTCATGTTGTACCACTGGATAGTTCTGCTCATAAGGAAACCAACAAATTTTGTTTTGGATTTTTCTGAGCTGTACATGAATTTCTATCGAATTTACAAGTTTGGTCAATTTCTGAAGAAGTTCGAGTTATTTACGAAATTGCCACCTTCGTCTTCCTCAGAACAGAGCTACAGACAGCGACCAGAAATCATTGAAATTCGTCGATTTGGGTGGTGGGATTGCACGAGGCATGACACCAATGGATGCGTAGGGATGTGAGGAAGCTATGGGTGCGAGTAATCGAGTGGAAACTCACCAAGGAGGGAGGAATCGACGACGATGTGGAGCTCAGTCACCCGGCGGTCATGACTGAAAATCCTCGTCGATCTCGCGCCACAGGCGAGGAGGTTTCGATTAGAGTTGAGGAGCAGCTAGAGGGTGTCTCGGCGCTCTGCTTTGCTGTTGGGGTCGAGCTCGGAGGTGGCTGCAGGGACGGCGCAACGGCGAGCTCTTCCCGGCGGTAATGGCGGCTCTGTTTCGGTCGGTTGGAGAGAACGAGGAAGAAGAGAGCTAGGGCGATGACTTGACCGTGGCTAGGAGGTGATAAGGGCGTGGAACCGGTCATCGATGCTGTGCAAGGTGACGCCGGCCACAGCGGCGCTCCGCACGGCGCGAAGAAGAAGGTGACACCCGGCGTGCTACAGTAACATTTTCGAATTTTCAATGATTTTCCATGTGCCGATTTGCGACAATTTAATTCCAATGTTCCTGTGCTCATAAAAATCTGAAAAACTCAGGGTTGAAAGGTCTCACTAAGATGAACAGCTTACCTTATTGCAATTTTTCCTAATTCGATTTAAATTTTGAGTTAAAATTCAATTAAGACAGATTTTGGACAAAGAACTTTGATTTATTTGAGCCCATTTCTTTTTGTAGAAAAATCCACAAAATTCTCCAAAAATTTCTCTTTGGCCATGGATGTCAAGGAAATTTTCAAATGGGCCCACTTGTATACAAAATTTTGAATTTGTAGAGCAAGTTCATATTTGACCATTTTCAAATGATTTGCTTTTAAATAACTTTTCTAAAGTGATCATTTGCATTTGTGATCAACATGCACTAAACAACAGATTTGGGTCTTCATTAGGGTGGGATGTTACAAGAGTGGTGAGGGGGGCGAGACCGGTGGAGAGAAGAGATGTTTATTTGTTTTTGCTAGGCTGCGCCTGCATTGATAGTGTGAGGCAGCCGTAACTGACGCGAGGGGCCTGCACGTAGCGCCAGGGGCGTTGGTGCCTCTCACGTCTGGTGACACAATAGAAGTGCAATGTCCTTGTTGCGCATCACATTCAATGGTTTCTGGTGATCCATCTAACGATGCAGTCTTCAGTGACGTGTGTAGTTGTATGGTCTGAGCTTGTGCATGGATGTGTGTAATTGTGTGTCGGTGGTGTGAGTGAGTGTGCACGCACTTGAGCAGATACTACACTGAACCAACATGAGAGGCTTTAAAAAAAAGAAGCCGATCGCATATTCCACATAAGGCGACACTCAAATTTTCTATTAGTTAAGTGTTTTCAGCATAAAAATACATCAGTATAATAGAACCATTCATATGGTAAGTATCTATTCCGATGCAAACCACTAAAATTTTAATGTTGCAGACATGATGCCATAGCAATGTAGTAACTTGCGGCTGAGTTAAGGTATCTTGGTTGTTTTAGAGTCACGGCGGATTGGCAGAGTAGCAGGGTGGGAGGATCCGATGGAGAAGAGTGGTGAGAGGAATCAAACCGGCGGAGGGAAGAGAGGTTTATTTGTTTTTGCTGTGCTGCGCCTGCGTTGATAGTGTGAGGCAGCCGAAACTGACGTGAGGGCTCTGCGCGTAGCGCGAGGGCGTTGGTGCCTCTCACGTGTGGTGACACAACAGAAGTGCAACATCCTTGTTGCGCATCGGATTCAATGGTTTCTGATGATCCATCTAACGATGCGATCTTCAGTGTTGTGTGTAGTTGTATGGTCTGAGCTTGTGGATGGATGTGTGTAGGTGTGTGTTGGTGGTTTGAGTGAGTGTGCGCGCACTTGAGTAGATACTACACTGAAATAGTGATCGCATGTTCCACATAAGGAGACACTCTAATTTCCTATTAATTAAGTGTTTTCAGCATAAAATACATCAGTATAATAGAACCATTCGTATGGTATGTATTTTTCTACGCAAATCACTGAATTTTTAATATTGCAGACACGGTGCCATAGCAAAGCACTGACTTGCAGCTGGGTTAAGGTCCTCGCAGAAGAACACATGCACGAATCGACCGAACCCTAGATCAATAATAATTGTGTTGTTACTAATTACACATCCTACATTGTACGCATCAGTGAGTTCAGGACACGATTGTGCCTACTACGATCTCGAGCACGCGACCCACCAAACCAATAGAAATTAACAAACCAGTTGCAACCAAATCGCTATGAGAATCACCGTATTGACCAACCAACGCAACGTCTGACCATGATGCAGCCGACACCAACGGCAAACCCACACGAACAATCGGCTTGAGTAGATCAGGAGGAGAAATGGTGAATCGATTCGGTTGGCGGGTAGGAACATACCTGGGGGGTTCTAGGATCGCTGCGGATTGGCAGAGGAGTGGCGGGTGGGAGGATCTAACGGAAGAGAGTGATGAGGGGGACGAGACCGGCAAATAGAAGAGATGTTTATTTGTTTTCGCCGGGCTGCGCCTGCGTTAATAGTGTGAGGCAGCCGTAACTGACGCGAGGGGCCTGCACGTAGCGCCAGGGGCGTTGGTGCCTCTCACGTCTGGTGACACAATAGAAGTGCAACGTCCTTGTTGCGCATCGGATTCAATGGTTTCTGGTGATCCATCTAACAATGTGGTCTTCAGTGCTGTGTGTAGTCTGAGCTTGTGCACGGATGTGTGTAGGTGTGTGTTGGTGGTGTGAGTGAGTGTGCGCGTACCTGGCAGATACTACACTGAAAGAGGCTTAAAAAAAAAGAAGCCGATTGTATGTTCCACATAAGGCGACACTCTAATTTCCTATTAATGAAGAGTTTCATCGTAAAAATACATCAGTATACCATTCGTATGGTATGTAAGTTTTTTTGGGAAGCACAACCATCAATGAATAGTACTATTTTTTTCCTACACAAATTACTGAACTTTTAATGTTGCAGACATGGTGGCATAACAATGCAATGACTCGCATGTGGAGTAAGGTATCTTGGTTTACTCGCATGTGCAGTAAAATGGGCACCATCACTGCCATCCACACTTGATCCACCTTGGCAAACAGCTCTGCCTCCTTTCACGGATCAAAAAAATAGCTCAATATGCTATTCTTCCTTAATAATTCTTAGGTAACGTATAAAATTGTGGTCAAATGACACCGCCATCTCTAATTCCTAACTTATGCCACGAATCAAAACATAGTTCTCCTAAATAATTCTAAGTATACAGCATACAAGGATGTAAAGGATAGGGTTGACTTGGTCTAGATTCCGGACCCTAGGACCCGTGCCTCCAAATTCTTTTGGTGCCAGCTCCTTGGGCCGGATCTCCTATAGTTTGGACCCAGCCCAACTCCATGTCTCTCTTTCTCTTATCAACCGTGCCCGGCCCAACCATGTTTGTTTCTTTACGCTCGAACGGAACCAGCTAGCCTAGTTTGCGGCCCAGCCGCCCCACCCAATTAGTGACCGAGCCATTCCTAGACAGAATGCTCTAGAGTCAGAAACCATGACGTGGCGAGTACATCCCATTCGCCAAGAAAGGAGGCGGGAAAAGGTAACAAGCCTGGCGTGCTGCGCCTCAAGTCCTCCGTCTCTGTGCTATGGGCCCGACGCGTCACCACAATCCGAAATGTGAGCGCGAGGCACGAGAAACCAGCATCCTCACATGCTCCTTGTTCCCCTTGCTCGGACCAGCCTTGTGAAAAACCTGTCAAGCCGCCGGTGCAGAGGGAGAAGCCCCCGCCGCCCGGTAAGACCTAGCACACAGCTGCTCTTTCGCGTTACCCGTTAAGTGACACTGTATCCTCGTCCTGATGTGTCGTCGTGTGTACTTTGCAGGTCAGATAAAGTGCAAGGTGACGGTGGAAGGACAAGGCCCATTCCTGTTGCTCTGATGACACCCTACCCCGCCTCGCCTTCTGCTAGTCCCTCTTTCGAAGCCACGGCAGCACTGCCCCCTCTTCGCTGCCCCTTCCTTGCCCATCGCCCTCCACCGCCCACCGCAAGGCCGGCCTTCCTCCGGCTTCTAGAGCCGGAGGGGAAGGAGCCAGCCCTTGGAAAATCCGTGGACACTAACAGCGTTGCATGCGCCGACGATCGTCGCTTCTTCTCCGGCGAGGGCCAACGCCGATGTGATCTTCACGAGCTCCTCCTTCTTGGTATATTTCTCTGTGGATGGCACTGGCCATGCCCCTCTCACCCCTTCCCCCTTTGGTTGAGAAAAGTTCTTGAAGATACAGGTGGGCAGGCATAGAGTAGAGTGAGAGAATGAGGGATTGGATTGCGAAAGCATAGCACTCAACGACTGAGCACGAGTACACCTTCAATCGCCCTTGCTTGGAGCTGTTGCTACTGTGTTCTTTTGCATCGTCTCATTAGCTACGCTGGCTCTCTGTTGCGAACTCGCGATGATGGTCATGGAACATGCACTTAGCAACGTTGTGCCTCGTCGATAGTTACATCACCCGACACCCAGACTGCTTCGATTTCCGTTCATTTGCCTGACTGCCTTGAGATGTTCGTTTGGCCAGCCTGCCGGCGGCCCTCCTACGTACGGTTCTTTGCTGGTTCCGCGACCGGTGGACTTCGGTTCGGTACTTATCCAAACTGGGTTGCCACAATGACCTCCTCTTTGTTAGCATTATGTTTTGAATGCGTTTTAGTCGCTGGATATCTACAACAGGGAGCCATGATGAACCATTGTATTTCTTTGCTGCATAGATATGGTTATAGGCTACAGAGATGCAAGTACATCATGCGGCAGCAGCAACACGTTCCGTGCGGCGGCCGTATTTGGCGATGCAGATACAAATATTTTGGTGGCGGTGTTTGTTATGTGGCAAGTAATCAGGTTGGATTACCTTGCAAAGAAAAGATATATATGTGGCGATCGAAAGGCCACCGACCCTGCACAAAATAGATGTAGGGCGCCATATCACCGGAGCACAACTCTTCCGGTACAATGGCTGTTCGGCAGGCTGCAGCTGCGGCTGCAAAAAAAAATAACTGTGAACACTGTAGCTGCTACTGAAAAAATAACTGCGAACACTGTAGCTGCTGCAAAACAGCTGAACATGATGAATAATGCTTTGGTAGCACGCATCAAAATGACGCACTGCAATTGCAATAATCCGAACTCCAGCATCCCAAATGAATCGGGGATATGTTGCTCCCTTGTTTAATATACAAACTCGTTGTTAGATGGAGAATGTACGACTATCCGGGAAGACGTGGATATTCCATTCTTGAGGTGGCGCACGAATGAATCGACGGCTTTTTTGGACTCCGGAAATCCATACGGCTCGTCGGAGATGATGCAGTCTGTGCATGTAATCTCCGCATTCAAGAGGAGCAACTTTAGGTTGACGGCCCTCCACACTCCACAGAACAAGCCTCCCAAACCTGACCAAGTCCGTGTCCACGGCGAGGAGGCCTCCACGGACCTCGACGGTCTGCAAATAGCCGTGCTCGAAGTCAGGGACGTCCCATTCCAAGTCTTGGGCGTCACAAGCATGGCGCGCCCCCTTCCAGCATACATGGTCGTCACATACATGGACGTGGAGGAGCTCCAGAAACGGTGCAGCTTTGAGAAGAAACATTGTCCAGGATATGTTAGCTCCGGCAAGTATGTTGGTGAGACGAAGCTTCTTCAAGTTGCTTAACGCGAGGCCCAGACGTGTTGGGTGTTCCGGTTCCGCCCAGACCTCGCCGGCGTTCTCAAGCACATTGCTTAGCCTGAAGCTCCGTTGCGGTGGTTCCGCCCGGTTGAGGAGGCCTACGGCCGCAAGGGCCGGGGCAGACGCCGGAGCAAACGTGAGCGGGCAGGCTCGAGAGTCTCGAGTCCCACATCTCACAGGTCAGGCGACGCAGCTCCGGAGCACGGACCAGGTGCACCCTCCGCAGGCTGCAGTCACTCCGTGAGGCGCAGCTCCTTGAGCCGCGGCGACTTGATCCTGAGAACATGGTAGCCGTACTTGAACCAGCAGTAGTCAAGATGCAACACCTCGAGCGCCCGGCACGCGCGCAGGACGCCTTCTTCGAGTTCCGGGGGATGGCGGAAGCACAGGTTCCGCAGCGCGAGCTTCCTGATCAGCGCGCCGGCGGCGGCCGGCATGGTCCGGAGCAAGCTCAGGAAGCGACGCGCGTACACACTCGCGACTACGTCCGCGTCATGCATGGCTCGGAACGACGAGGTGAGCTCCATGGTGTCGAGCGCTAGCTCCAGACGCTGGACCTCGCCGCGGCTGACGGCACCGCTTACCAGCCATCCGATCTCGTGCTGGAGGCGAGCGTGTTTCGTCAGGGGAAACTGGAGCTCGAGGGTCTTGATGTTTCGCCGGCCGGCGGCCGGGGTTGCGAGGAAGAATCGCAGAGCGTCGGTGAAGTGAGCCGTGGCCTCGTGCACGCACCGAATCCTAGTGCTCGTTGTCGATGGGTAGTAGTCAGCGCCAGCGGATGGGACGAGTATCTCGAGGCGGGAGAGCATCAACGGGAGGGTCCTCCACCGCTTGGAGAGGACGCTGGTGCGCGCGATCAGCCGCGCGTCGGGGAGGAGCCTCTCTAGCACGAGGACCAGCACGTCGCCCGGCAGCTGGCTCAGCCGGTCGCTGTCGACGTGGGAATCCATTCGTGTCTGTCTCGCTAGCAAATCCAAGCCGAGGACTACAAGGGAACGTACGTTACCGTGGGCAGCCGTTGTATATAGAACCAAAACGGGAGGGAGGGGCGACCAGCGCTCCGACTCCGAACGGAACTGCATGCGATCCCACAGCGACCTAGTAGCATCAGCAGACCGCAGCCTGCCTTCTTCGTCTCCGAGTCGTCTTGGACCTCTTGGTACGTGTCAAAGCACTCTCGCACGAACGCTCTCTCGTGCACAAATTGGCCGAACGAACGCCGTCGCACCTGACTTCTAGAGATGACGATGCGCAAGTGCGACACCGGCCGGCAGAAGCGCGTCGTTGTTGCAGCCCAGCGGAGATCGGCGGCGAAAAAAGAAAACGAGAACGGAAAATGCTCTCACTCAGTTCTAACTGAGTCTTTGCGAAAAAACAAAAGAAGTTGTCTATTTCGTCGTGTTGGGCTTAACGGGCCTGTTTATTTTTTTCTTTTTCTTTTATTATTGGGAAATTTGCAAAACCACCCCCAGGAAGTCACCTTCCCTTTGATTTCACCCCTACAAGCAGCATCCGATACATTTGGAGTTGGGTTTGTTGCATTGGTGCTGTTCGGCGGTTGCAGTGCACCATTTTGCTGCTTACTACTGTACCGAAGCATTGCAGAAAAAAGATACTTACGATACATTAAGACTAGACGGTGGCCTGTACACATGTTATAGAACGATTCCATTTGAAGAAAAAGATACTCCAATTATGATATGCTAAGGCTGGACGGCGGCATGGGGCGGTGCAGTGTCGGTAGGCCTGGCTGCGAGACTTCAAGCAATGCAAGTAACCGATTAATTTCTCTGTACGAGCTCATCTCAGGCATTTCAAAATGAATGATGCCACACGTCCGTCTCAGCCCGTACGACTCATATGCGACTCACTCATCAGATGGTTTAGCAATCAAGAGTTTGGTTCTTAAATTCCAGACATCCGTTGATCTATTGCAGTTGGACGCCAGCCTACCAATCAAATCGTGTGTATAGAGTTTTCCTTTCAATCTTGAGCTCTCAGGCATTTTATTAATTTTGAAGCTATCTGTGACATATGATTAACTAGCAGGTGGGCCATGCATTTTGCTTGGTTAGATCTGTTTTCATTGTATGACCATCTTTTGGTTCAAACTATATTAAAATTTCACATATGAGATCAGAAAATTAAAAAAAGATAGTTCTTGCGCAAACGATATCTTTATACATTCCATAATAATTTATAGTTAACTTGTGCTTTTTTTTTTGGTTGTTGGTCAACGGTTGTTTTAAAATATGTGCAGAGCATTTGTAATCACCATATATATGCAGAGCATTTGTTCAACGGTAGCTATCATGCATGTACAAAATACATGTTTCCCTATCTTAATTAACCCTTTGCTTTCGTCCACATATATGACTATTCTATTTATAATCACCATCATCATTCATCAACAACCCTTCGTGTCTATGCAATCATACATGTATATATATGAAGAGCATCTCCATACCTTAATGACACAATCATGATGATGAATTTTTCATTTATATACATGTTTATGTACCATTGGGTAACGTGAATTTCATTAAGATGTCATGTCACAAACATGATCATAACTTTATTTCGTAAAATGCAATATATGTAAGAGATATCAGTGGTCAAAGTGATTCTTTTTTGCAAAACATTGTAAGAAGATGCATGCATATATATACTCTTATGGAATATTGTGCGCGCATCCTTACCAAATTATACACAGCAAGAAGACATGTCCCTTATAGACAACCAAATTATACACTTACAGTGTTTCATGTTAATGTGCATTTCTCGATAACCATTTTTATATATTAAAAATCAGGGTGCATATTTTTTGAGATATTACATCTTCGTTTGTACTATATGGTTGATTCATCATGTTGACTTTCTGATGGTGACTTGGTACCCCAATAGTTTGAAGATGCCCTCGGGCAGGCACATGCGCCCCTCCGCAGATGATCGCACAACTGGTCCTGCAAGACCACGCGAGCCCATTTGCTAATATCTATAAGTAGGGGAAAAGCTGTGATTCTATCTCGCACCTCTCAGACTCACACCACAGATCACATACATAGATTCAGGAGCAGCCGGCCTGCTAGCTAACAGGTCATCATCTAGCCAGTAGGCCTAAGCAGAGTAGTTTTCCGAGCTAGAAATCATCTGCTATGGCTTCCAACACTGCTCTCAAGATGGCGGCCTTCTGCATGCTGCTGGTTTTGACAATGGGGAAGCTGCTGATGGCTGACGCGTCGACCTTCTATGGCGCTGCCGGCGCTGGGCAGTCCAGGCGGATGCTCATGGAGCGCGAGCTCTCCGGGAACCCAGGCCTCCCTGGAGTGGTCGTCGCCCGGTCCGACCACCACGGCACCACCACCCGCCGTCTATCAGACTGTCCAAATTGCGAAAAGTGCCCCGAATCTGTTTGTTGTGTTAATGGTTTTTGTCCTGCAACACCTGAGCTTTGTGACATTTGTCCGGGTGTGTAGATGTTTACTCGTCTCTTCCCGATTTGAATTGGTGGCAAGGGCTTATACAGTTAGGTTGTGCCTGCTATGTGATTTCCATTGTGCGTTCTGGATTAGGGGAAGACAAAAAGTCAATCCAGGGCGTTTGCATTAAAACTAGGCGCTACTTTTGCTTGAATGATGATGAGTGAGCACTGAACAGAGGCCGGAGAAAAAAAAAAGAATTGGCAGCGCTAACTCTAGCAAACAAATAAACTTGAGTGCATACAGTTCTGAACGAAACGTACGAGTATATTTGATTCATTCGCTACACTTCCATTCGTCGCATCGCCTGCCGGCCGCCGGTTGAGGCCGCAGATCAGGTCTCCAAGCGCTCTCCACGACGACCCGTCCTCTGCCACAGCCTCTCGCGCTTTTGCCGCCATCGCAGCTGCGTTCCTCGCCGCCGCTGCGCCCTTCTCCCCGGCCATCAGCTCCCTTGCCACCGCCGCGATCTCCTTGCTCGAGACCAGTCCATTAGTGCATCTGCGACACCCTCAGTCCAATCCTGAGCTCGTCAACGGCGAGCTTCGCGTTGAGGGGTTGCTCCGCGCCCATCGGCCACGCGGCCAGCGGCACGCCGGCGCTGATGCTCTCCAGCGTCGAGTTCCAGCCGCAGTGGCTGAGGAACCCCTTGACGCACTCGTGCCGGAGGATCGAGACCTGGTCCACCCACTCACCACGCACCACCATGCCTCTGCCCGGACACGCTCCTCGAAGCCGGCGGGCAGGACGGCGACGTTCGCGGGCCGCACAGCCCACAGGAAGTCGAGCCCGGACTGTTCCAGCCCGTCCGCCACCTCCCGCAGCTGCGCTTCCGGCACGGCCATGAGCGTGCCGAGCGCGACGTAGAGGACCGCACGCCCGGCAGCCGCCTTCGCATCCAGCCACCGCATCCAACAAGCCGGCGCGCCGCCGTGCTCCGAGGCCGAGGGATCAGGTGTTGGTCGAGCGAGGCAGAGCGGGCCGACTGGCCAGGCCCTGGGCCCGACGTGCCGGTTCCAGTGCTCGATGTAGTGGCTCTCCATGGCGTCGAAGGTGTTCACGATCAGACCCTGGCTGTCGGCTATTGCTTTCCCGATTTTGTCCGTCTCGCGGACGGCGGCCGTCCGCGCCGGATCGTGGAAGCCAACCGGGATGTCGGAGAGCGCGAGCCGGACGTGCGGGAGCTCCGGCACGGTGAACACGGCGTCAGGGCCGCCGCCGCCGCCGCTGAGCACGGCGGCCGGGTTGTGGAGCAAGAGCACGTCCCGCATGACGTGCGCGAACATGTTGGCGCCGAAGAACGCCAGCGTCCGGACACCGAGCCCGGCCGCGGCCGCGTGCGCCCAGTACAGGAACGCGTCGGCGACGACGACGCTGGCGGTGGGCCGCATGGCGGCGAGCGCCTCCTCGAACCTCGGCCGCAGCGCCGACACGGCCTCGACGAACGCCGGCAAGGAGGACATCGACTCCAGGGCCTCGACGCACTCCACGGCCGCCGGAGCGCCCGGGATCACGTGGCCCGCGAAGGGGAGCTCCACGACGGCCACGCCGCCGGCGCCGGACAGCGCGGCCCGGACGAACGCCGCGTTTCCCGGCGTGGTGAAGAAAGTGACGGTCGCGAGCTGCCGGCGGCGGAGCAGGTGGGCTAGCTGGGTCAGCGGGATGGTGTGGCTCTTGGCCAGAAACGGAACTATGACGACATGGGGGAGCTCATCCTGCTGGGCGTCGTCGGCTTGGGGAGGCGACGAGGCGGCAGCTGCGGACGCCATGACCGGCCGGAGCTGGATGGGGAGAGTTGTTGGACCTACTAAGCACATCTTACAATGTAAAAGGAGAGCTTTGAATAATTGTTTAATGATCCTTTGTCTTTAAGATTTTTTTTAGAGCAGGGCTTATGGTGCGCCCGCTGCCGGCGAAATAAAAATGCCAGCCGGGAGACCTGCGCGTGCAGCAGCTGGCCCCACCAAATTTTATTGCCCTCCGGGTTTGCAGCCACAAAGCAGCCAATAGGAACGCGTATTTCGCCTGCTCACGCCGGCGCATCACGAGTCGCTGGCTCTGCACTCTCTCTCCTTCTCTCTTTCTGCCAGCGGTGATTTTTCTGACTTGGAGAGCCGTTTCGCCTGCTGACTGTACTTTATAATACTTGCTCTTAAAACTTCTCATGTTGCACAGCGCATGCATGTGATCAGCCGTGGGCCTTTTTTTATGGAGTAATAATGCGGGCATGTTAAGCTTTGGAGACCTGACATGAATATGATTGCCTCTTTTCTTGGTCTACTATAAAGATTATAGAATTAGTGATAGGTGACATGCTTGTCCATGATGGAGCAAAGAATACAAGGTCGAGTGGATCTGCCAATCTTGGATATTCGTTCATTTGGCAGGGTGTGCTCGCTTGCATGTTCATATGGTCAGCCTCTCTTAGGCATTCACTGAGCGTGTGGCTCCGAGCGCACATGTATGTGTATATGAGCCTGTGCATCTATGTCATGTTTCATTAAAAAAAAACTGTGGACAAGCATGTTCCATATGTTGGTGGGTCTTTTTAGCTTTGTTCTAAGCATCTCGCTTTGTACAATTGTGAACATTTTTGTCTTTTGATCCATCTAACATGATTGCTTATTTTCTTGGTCTAATATAAAGAGTTATAGATGACATGCTTGTCCATGATGGAGGAAAGGATAGATGGTTCGGTACATTTGCCAATCTCAGATTCTTTTTTATTTTTTTATCTCAAACAGCTCGTTTCCTTATATTAAGGAGGGTTCAGCACGGTCGCGAACTAGAAGAACGTTTACAAATTCTGGAAGGGAATCAAGCCAGACAGATGGCTGATTCGGGTCCCCTGATAAACTTAAACGAGCTAACTCGTGTGCACATGAGTTGAACGATCTATTACAATGCTGAACTAGTAAGATGGCCCGCGCTAATAGCGCGGCTAGTACGTCAATAATATGACTTTATACTTGCAAGTTGCCCTTAGAGTAATTGACTTTGAAGTTGATCGAGGGGTTTAACACCACAAAAAGTCGTAGTATCATCTTGTGTTCGACTTAACCTGTGTTAACCTTATTTACGACAAAGCTACACACCTTATCTCTACGACCGCCCCATCAGCTTTTCGATGCCTTTCAAAACTATCATCCGTTGCATGCCTGTGTCGCACGTCGGCATCTCTCGATCAGACTTTAATATCGGGATGCAAAGATATTCACCCATCTGAAGAGAATCAGGTTTTGGGTGAAGATGGTCGACTGATTGCTCGCCTTCAACTTAAAGGATTGTTTTGTCTCAATCTTGGTATCCTCCTCTCAACATATTCTCTCCTTGCTTTGGGTAACGGCTTGACAGTATTGCGTCAATCAGGTTGGAGGTCTGGTGAAAGTGCTATGAAGTGGTCGATCAATTGCTTCTATTGAGGAATCGTCTCATCTCAATCCCGTTTGCGTGCTCTCAATGATATTACAAAAGTTGTTTGGACCATGCAGTTGTGTGCGCAGGATCTGACCCACGGAAAGCCATCACCTTTTGTTGTTTTCCTAGCCTGCGTTGCTCACACCCCCATTATTGTGGTGTTGTTCCATTTCTTTTTGAGTTTCAAAAACATGTCCCACACGTGGATGTTATTTCCAGGCGCTTTTATTTACGGAGAAACATGATTATAGATAAAGTACATCTCCGAATTCGGCTCTTTTCCTCCTCATGTGTCCGTAGTAGTTCCATTTTATTCCACCCTTATTGGGCATTACGTGATCTTTCTTTTTTCTATATTTTCCTATGTCAGGGGCTTTCTTTTGCTAAACCAACATTTCCAGATTAATTGTGTTAACGTTGCATGTATCAAATTATGAATCCTTATATTCCTTTATTCCGAATGTAGACAGTTCAAGATTCATAAAAATCAATGATGTACATCTTTTCAATTTTCCGATTAATTGGGTACTTTTTTTTTGGCTTTGAGAGCGAATGTAGAATCTCTTTTAACCTTCAATTATTAATTAAGCTAATAAGGCCCGCACATATTACGCCGCTAGATTTGGCATTAATATTAGGTTTGCATTCAGTTTGTTGCCCTCGACGTCGGGAAGTGTCCGCGATCGAAGAGGCATTCCACGATGCCCAACCACATTCTCAGTCGGACGTGGTGTTGAGTCGGTGATATGCGAGCGAGCAGGCACCGGCGCTGTCGCGCAGCAGGGAATCAAGCAACGGCATCATATCAGCGGGTAAGCGCGGCACGGCGCGTGCCGGGAGCAGGCTGCCCTGTCTACCAACGTGACATCAGAGAGGGATCGATGGCCGTGACTTCGGTGGTGTCGCGGGCATGGGTCGAAGCCTAGCCATTAGAAGGCAGATCCTCGTCGCTGCCGAGACATTCTACGATATGTATTATCTTGTTTCGTGGTCAGGCTAAGCGACGACATTAAGGCCGGGGCACCACCGAAGCATAGATAGCGCGTCATGCGTATGCCGGTGGGTTCGCGCGGTGGGAAGCTCCGAACGATGACGAAGCCAGCGCACTGTGAAACATCCAAGTTTACGTGGTGAAGTGCGGCAGTCCAGCAGTGGGAGCTCCGCGACGGCAAATCTCGCGTAGGTGGAGGCATCAAGCTCCTTTTGCGTGTGAGGTAAGAGGAGGAGAAAAGCTCGGGGCATCAGAAGTCAAATTGGAAAGTTCTGACTGTGGGCTAGTGCCCTATTGGACGGGGAACAAAATCCTCTGCCGTCACAACTAAAACGGCACGGCTGTGTTGTTCTCATCTAAACCTCTACTTCCAGATTCAACGGTAATGATTTACCTCTATAAACAACAGCCCGTGGTTCATCTTCCTACCACCCCCACCACCATCGTTTCCCACGCACCTCTCACCATGACGGGATTAGCAAAATCAATTCAAGTCATAAAACCTATGGATCTCGCCGCCGGCAGCCTAGTTTGGGCCACAAAAGCTCACTCCGGATTGATTCCTATCGGTTTATTTGTCCAATTTAGTTGCTTGAGGCACCAGGAAAGCAAGCTCGTGGTGAGCGAGCATGAGATGGAAGCGCCAAGAAAACCTGCCGGCGAGCAACGAGCAAAGAAGTAGAAGCCATGAGATAATCACTGCTGCTGGCCAGATTACCAATTTTGGGCTTAATTAAAGGCCTTTAGGCTAATAACGATATGGAGAGGGAGCCCGCAGGTGAAACGGCACAGCTTTGCCATTATAATAGCGATGGCAGAGGATTGGATTTCGTTCCGTTGGACGGGTAACTCAAATAAAGTTGACGGTAGTGCTATAGGAGTGCAGACAATTTTAAAGCAACGGTACATGACGGCTGTTAACTTTTTCAATGGTACACATGGGTTTGGAAGTTGTTGGAAGGAATTTTCTCTTTTCTCTTCATTGTACTTGACTGGTTCTGGGATTGCCGTTATTTTGTTTTCGCCATTTTTTCAGAAAGGCTATGGACTTAATGAAGGTATCGCCTGGTAAAGATCAGCACTGAAGCATGTCTGTCTGACTTCACCATGCGCGTGTCACATCAGAGTAGCCATCAGCTTGATAAGTTCTACTCCGTCAAGTAACCAGGGGCGGAGCTTTGTCCCCCCCCCCCCCCCCCCCCCCCCCCCCCCCCCCCGACTTTGGCAAAATTCATTAGAAGTCCTTCATTGTACCATGTAAATGTTAAAAAATTTGTAATTTGGCCCCCTCTCTAAACTCATCCAAGCTCCGCCACTACAAGTAACTGTTATGCTTAGAGTTAGGTATCAAGCATTCTGGTCTATTTATCATGTACTAGCATTCCGTCAAGTGACTGATAAACTGTAAGACAGCTCGGGAGATACTTTTTTATCAGTTTGCTAACACTAACAGCAAGTTAACTAACGTGGAAACCTGGAAAGTTGTGAATTTTTCTTAGTCGTGATGTCTTTTTTCCCTCTGATGTTGGCAAATATGTGTAGAAGTAATGGCCAGTAGCGGACCCAACTCAAAAACCACAGGGGGGGGGGGGGTGAACTTCCATTCCTTCTTCTTCCTTCCTTCTCTCCCTATTTTTCTTCATTCTTCCTTGGCAAACTCCATTGTTTCAAGCTTTTTTAGTCAACCAAATGTAGGAGGGGCCTAGGGGAGGGGGGGGGGGGGCACAGTCCCCTGCTTGATCCGCCCTTGGTAATGGCGATTGGGTACGGTGGTTGAATTTTTCTTCGTCATGGTTGGCTATGTTTAGACGACGAAGTCACCTACAAGGGCCTCCAGCCAGACATAATCCGCATCGCCAATCCTCTCAGGCAAACCCATCATCGAGTTTCTCACGAGGTAATTATATAAGCATCACCAGTTAGCTTCATCGATGGACATGCATGTGCACGCGGCATGTGTCCAATTAAAATTAACTTTCTAAACAAGTTGGTGTTCGTGTTCACCAGCTCGGGCACATCCGGAGGAGAGAGGAAGCTGATGCCGACGAGATGGGCCGGCGGTCGCTGCTGTACAGCCTGCTGATGCCGGTGATGAGCCAGTCAGTGCCTGGGCTAGACAAGGGCAAGGCCATGCCTGGCCGGTGTTCATGAATTACTCAACTGAACACATGGTGAAAAATTGTTGCCTTTAATGTAAAATTCATGAAACTGTGGGTGCATATGCACCCAGTAGCCTCAAGCCACTGCATGTACCTGCTGTTCGTGAAGTGCTGACGAGCTACTACCGGAGCCGGCAGTTCCTGGAGCGGCCGCACGACCCCTGCACCGTGTACACGAGGCCATCCTGTGCGTGGACTCGGACCAGAGCATGTACGCGCAGCTGCTGTGCGGCCTCGTCCGCCACGTGGGCGCCGTGTTCGCCTCGGGCTTCCTCCGCGCCATCTGCTTCCTGGAGATGCACTGGCCGCGCCTGTACGTGCCGAGACATCCACACGGGCGAGCTGGACCCGGAGATCACCGACCGTCGGGAGGGTGCTAGCTTCTTGTTGCCGACGAGATCGAGGCCGAGTGCGGCGGACGTCGTGGGAGGGCATCGTCATCCGGCGCCTGTGGCCGCGCACCAAGTACATCGACGTCATCGTCACCGGCGCCATGTCGCAGTACATCCCCACGCTCGAGTTCTACGTACGGCGGGGGCCTGCCGCTCACGTGCACCATGTACGCCTCCTCCGATCGAGTGCTACTTCGGCCTCAACCTGAACCCCATGTGCAAGCCCAGCGACGTCGCGTACACGCTCATCCCCAGCATGTGCTACTTCGAGTTTAATTGTTCCTCTCCACTGCAGTGCCGAGCCGAGAGTAACGGGGACCTGGTTGACCTCGTGGACGTGAGGCTCGGTCACGAGTACGAGATCGTGGTCACCACCTACTCAGGTACGTACAGTGGCGGAGCTAGAGTTTGTCGAAGGGGGTGCGGGACTCTAATTTAGGCTGCTTAATCGTATTTTTTTACCTTGTGGGTGCATGATGATGAGGTAAAGAGGTGCGTATATGGTGAATATAGAGCGTATAACACTGAAAATCCCTAAAGCCCTGGGTGCGGCCGCACCCGGAGCCACATATGTAGCTCCGCCACTGGGTACGTACGTACGCCTCAAATCTTAATTAGATAGCCATGCATATATCAGTTAATTAAGACTCTAGCTAGGATGGATTGGTCCGCTAACGTTGTTTTCTGTGAATCAATGATCGTGCATGATGGCTAGGTTTGTACCGGTATCGCGTGGGCGACGTGCTGCGGCCTGCGGGTGACGGGCTTGAAGAACGAGGCGCCGATGTTCAGGTTCATCAGGCGGCAGAACGTGGCGCTGAGCATCGACTCCGACAAGATCACCGACGAGACGGAGCTGCATGCGGCGGTGAGCGGCGCGGTGCAGCACCTGGCGCCGTTCGCTGGTGGAGTACACAACAAGCTACGCGGACGCGGCGACCATCCACTACGTGCTCTACTGGGAGCTGCGCGAGCAGGGCGCCGCGCCCGTGCCGGCATCCGTACGTCTTCGAGGACTGCTGCCTGTTCGTCGATGAGGCCGGCCCTCAACAGGGGATCGAGCGTGTACCGCGCCTGCGACAAGTCCATCGGCCCCCTCGAGATACGCGTCGTGAGCCGCGCGCGCGCATCCGGAGTAAAGAAGCAAGCTGTGTGTGTTACTTATTAGTGTGTAACAAACACTTCTCTAGCTACTACTATCTGAATAAAGATGCATCCGGAGTAAAGATGCATGTATGTAGTAGTACGTACTCCGAAGTATATGTATTATCCAAATCTTGGAAGATACTCCTAATCCGGACTACGATGTCCAGCCAATGCTCGCTTCTGCATCAGCAGGATCACAGCACCAGCACGGTCACTGCTGGACATCGTAGTAATCGACTTACCTCTGAAAAATACGTGTCGTGAGTTAACAAAATTAACATACTTCAAAAACATGTGTATTATAATTGGTCAATATATGAATCCACCAGAGTAAAATAAAGTAGAATTTTAGTGTGCGGGCACTTATAAACATGGTCTTTTCTTCTTCTTTCACTACCCGCACACTTATGATCTAAATTTGCTGACAAATGCATCTGTGAATATTTTTTTCCCAGATAGGCAACAAGCAGTCCGGACGTATGTTATTTTGTTGCTTTGGACACACCTAAGGTCTCAAACTTTTGATGCTACACCCAAGATCTGAAGCTTTTACCAATTTGCTTCTGGTGGCAGCCCATATGTACTATATTCCCATGGCAGCCCATATGTACTATATTCTTCTTTTAGGGCATGGGCCTCAAGCTCTCTACTACAACTAGGTGTTGTGCCTCAGCATGCCTTTGATTCCCATGGCGCACACTAGAACCTCGAGTGATCACCATGAATGATCGTATCAACAAGTTGGATTTTGGGGCGGCTGTGTAATCGCGGTTCAATTCCTGTTAGCAAGGTGATATGGAGCCATGGTCGACCAAATAGAGCTATTTGATTTGGGTACTGTGATCGTCTATGTACTGTTTTCTGGCTTTCGCATATAGTGGATAGCTGAATTCTCAAAAGTTGATTGATTGAGGTTGAAGAAATTAGCGAAGCGCCTTAAGTGTATATCATACTGATGCTACTATAATTAACATGAACTTAAAATAGGACATATGGAACTGTTTAATGATTGAGAGCATGAAACATTGTTTTGTCAAACTTGGCTTGTATTGTATGCTGCCAGTTAAAAGTTTGAGAACTTTGTGCACTGCTTGCTCAAGTAAAAATGACATCTCAGATTACTTAAAAATAGGGGTGAAATCTGGAAAGCTGCAAATTGTTAAATAAACTGGCATACCGCAGGATTGCAAGAGCACATGTCAAAGAAACTCTCCATCTTTCTTTAACGTAGATGACATTATGCATGCTAATTACATTCAGGTTACAATGAAATAAAATCCGACAACTCGGCCACATTCCAGTCCGTGACCCAAAAGGGATGAAAAATTTTATTAGTGATCACAGATCAAAGTTCTGCTATCATTGGTGCGTTACAGCATCCTCAAGAGCTGCCTGAGCAGCAGCGTCGGCCTGCTCCAACAGATCATTTGGAACCTGAATGCCAAATAAGGAAAATGTATTCAGTTTCAAAAAAGAAGTTAACAGAAAATAATGAACAGGAAAACATGCTAATAAAATCGTAACTTGTACTGATTAAGCATGGATCAAATAATGCTGTAAGAAGGTGGCAATATTTCTGAAACATGTGTGAAATAATTAACTTCAGGGAACTAAACTAATCTCTGATAGACATACTAATTCACAAGAAAAACTGACACTGAAGTGCTTTTCTGAATATTCCAAACAAATGCTTAATATCTCAGGCTACACACCATGTCATTTCACTTTGAACTAAAAAAATGCTAAATTATGTTTAACACAATGCTATCCATTCAAATATTAATTTCATCTAAAAGGCTATGAAGATATTCCAACGCTGTGTCCAACCATGAATTTTTGCAAGAAAATCTCTAGCTGTATAAAGTCAATGTAAATGAGATAGAATACCAGTTAAGATTATTTGTGTAATTAAATTGCTTGTCGCGATAATACATATCAGTGAACAATCCAGCCATGACATTAGCAAACTGACGACAGCGACACAAACTCTGCACTGTTAGTCTAATCTAAATTGATAATGATTCATCACTCTTTTGTGTCTCGACCTTTGATAGATGATCGAATTATCCAGTCCCCAATCACTGAACCATCTTAGACCTATTGGAGCCATACCAACACTCCATAACCTAGTGTCGATTCCAATAAAGCAACTAGCAGTGCAAATTGCAGGACAACATAAGAGATACGTGCAAAGTGTGGGACTGTGGGCAACGATGCCTGCACAAATGGATTTGCCAGGGAAGAGCAACACCGCAATGGTCTGCCAACAAACCGGGCGGGTCATGCCGCCACGATCTGCGTCTGGCGGCAACGAGGTTGGTGGGGGACCTCATCACATCGCCGTGGTGGCTCCGATGGACGACGATGCTGCCAGTGCTAGATCGGCATTCCCGTGGCCCGTTGGTGGCCGCGAGGCCTTGGCGGCTGCCGCTCGTCAGAAAAATGGAACAAGTCGTTGCCTCTTGATCGGCGAAGGCGTGGCATGGGCGTCCTTTGGCGGCGGCGCGCCGTGGCCGCTTTGATTTTTTTTTCTGTACCCATTCGATGTGAGGAACTGAGGATGGACCTGGCGGTGGCAATCTTGTAATAAGGTTGACTATCAGCACAATTACGTTAACACCCATAAGAATGGACGGTTGGATTAGACTTATACCACTTCCTACCCTAAAGTAGTATGGTGCACCGTAAAGGTTCTCTAAAATGTGGTTGTGGTTCTTCTGAATTTTCCACTCAGAAAATTTGCCTACTATATTTCACTTATTTAGTGTTGCTACCAATGATTGTTAATGTCAATGTCGGAGGGTGTAGCTGAATGTTCTTTTCACCGTACAGTGTTGCTACCAATGATTGTTCTGAATTTCCAATCTGCACATTGGTCAGGAACATACTACTTGTCAATTGTCACTCAGGAACTCTATGTTACGACTTGTAGCGAAGCCGTAGTGAAATTCACCTATCCTAGTTCAGTTTTGATCGATCACAACCAAGTCTAGTTTGTTGTTGAAGCAAAATTATGCTACTGCTTTACACATATGCTGCTTATTATGGTTTGGAGTAGCATTGAGCATTTGTGTTCCTGCTTGGGCTCATAGAGGTTGATCAACTGACTGACTGACTGAAATGGTTTTGAGCAGGGATGACCTGGAGGAGTACACGGTCGGCTTGGACAAGTACAGCGACATGCTGAAGGAGCAGCTCCTGGACGAGTCCGTCACGGCGCGGGCGCTGGTGTCCATCTCCGGCGAGAGCAGCATCGGCAAGACGACGCTGGCGCGGAAGGTGTACCAGAGCCCCGAGGTCCGCAACCACTTCGAGATCCGCACGTGGTCGGTGCTGCCGCACAAGAGCCGCCCGGCCGACGTCCTCCGCGACATCCACCGGCAGGCCAGCTCCCAGCTGCGGCAGTCTCCGTCGACCCAGCAGTGCGCGGCGGAAGAACCCGGCGATGCTGCCGGCGCCAAGCCTGGGGGCAAGGACATCAGCAACCAGCTGTACAAGAACCTGGCGGGTGTTGGTGCTATCAAGCACCACTACTACTTGCTTCCTTTGTCTGTTGGAGAGCTTGGCCGGGCAGGGGACAAAACAGAGGAAGAGCAATCAGTTCATGCAAAATAGAGTGAGAACAGAGGAGCAATTGGCTGGCTTTTCTATACTACAGTTGTACATGATGGGTCCCTCACCCAAACCTACGCCGGCGTTAAGCCGGAGAAGGAGGGGAGGGACTGGATCTGACTCGCGGGAGAGGAAGACTAGGAAAATTACTGTTGGGGAGAAGGCTGGAGAGTGGGAGAGCTCGATGGGTGGAGAACTTTTAGAGAACTAACTTGTGAGGCCCTACAAAGGTAAACAGGTTGAATAACGAAATCAATCCAAAACCAACACATCACCTTGTGGAAGATTAATCTTTATTGCATAGATGTGTTTACAAGATGCTGCACAAAAACATCCCTAAAAGATTTCTCACGAAATCCCTAAAACCCTATAAAGGATCACTCTCCTCTCGAAACCGGCAGTTGATCTGTTCCTCACGCACAGCGGAGCCAATCGGTTCCGGTTCCTTTTATATCCAAGACCACCACCGACCTGACCAGGTCCTGGTCACTCACATTCGAAACCAGAACACCCAGGCAAATACTGAAATGCAAGGGTAGTCACAAGGTTTCAGTGCTGTTTTTTTTTTAGCTTTCTTTTTTTTTTTTCTGGATTGCAGAAGCTGCTGGTAGTTGTTCACTGTTGTGTGTACCAGACCAAGCCTCAACCAAATCTCAACCAATTTTTTAGTCAGGCAATTAGTCTCTGTGTTTCGTTCGTTTGTTCATAAAGGTCCTTGTCACCTTTTATACTGCTGATGGTGTGGTAGGTAGGTACCAATGAAACCGCTGTGACAAAATATCGCACCAGCCCAGCCCCACGTCTCCTCCGCGCCTTCCTTCCGTTCAGCAGCGGCCAAGCAAAACCTGCATCTGGAGTGGCAAAAGGCCCTGCAAATCATATGAAAACTTGCCAATAGTTGATGGTGCGCAAAAACATCTTCAAAAGAATCTCATAAAACTCCTTTAAATCTAAATATTAAGATTCAATCAAAAAATACATCTCTAACAACGTCCAACTCCTGTTTTTTCATAACCTAACTCCTTTAATTTGTAGCTACAAATAGGAGAAGAATTGGAGCTCTCGTCTCTTCTTTTTCTTATAGAATTAATGTTTTTTTAAATACTAATATGACCTAATTAAAAGTGTTTTAATCTATTTTTAAGGTAGGACTGTTGAAAGAGGAGGAAAAATTTAGGCCTTATAATTTTTTATTGCTCGCAAAACTAAATTTATGAGAATAATTTTATAAAAGTTTTTTGTAGATGCTCTAAGAGCCCAACCGGTGTGGAGTGTGGACTCTTCTCCTGCCCGCTAGCAGCAGAGAATCACGACCCGTTCGCCGCCGCCACGGAGGCAGGCCCTCCGCATTGACTTTGACTCCGCTAGCTCAACTGCAGGAGTGCCACTCCGTAGCTTTATAGCCCGGCGAGGCGCGCGCCAAGGCTAACGAGCGAGCAAACCCGGTTGGTGAGAGAGAGAGAGAGGGAGCAGGCATGGCGGAGACGGCGATCACGACGGTGCTAGCGAAGGTTGCGGAGCTGGTGGCGTGGGAGGCGGCGGTGCTTCTGGAGGTGGGCGACGACGTCCGCCTCCTCCGCGACAAGCTCGAGTGGCTCCACACCTTCATCCGCGACGCCGACCGCAGGCGCCGCCTCCGCGACGACGAGTTCGTCGCCGTCTGGGTGCGCCAGACCCGGGACGTCGCCTTCGAGGCCGAGGACGCGCTCGACGACTTCCTCCACCGCGCGGGGCAGCGGCGCCGGCGGCGGCTCGCGCCCCTCGCCTGGTGGCCGCGGTGCGCCGGCCAGGTCGCGCTCCGCCACGACCTCTCCGGGCGCATCCGCCGGATCAGGAAGCGGCTCGACGAGATCTCGGCCAATCGCGCCGCGTACAACATCGAGCACACGCCCGCGCCGGCCTGGGCCGCCTCCTCGTCGTCCGCGTCCGCCCCCACCCTCGCCGCCTGGTACGACCCCGCCCGCACACGAACAACTGGTGATCTGGTAGTACTAGCAAGATCAGTATGGGCACTAGAAATTTTTTCTTCTGAGCCGATAGCATTGGATTCGTGGAGCTCACTTGTCCAAAAGGCGCTTTCTTTCTTTCTTAAATTTTATTCTGTGATCGTGCTGCTTCTGATTTTTCAATTGCCCCTGCTCCACTCAGTAAAATGCTTCTCATTTAGTAGGCTTTAGCTGACTTTTCTTTTCACCTTACACTGTGATTGTGGTTCTTCTGAATTTTCCACCCAGAAAAATTGCGTACTATATATCACTTATTTAGTGCCGCCTGGTAGCTTTTGTCAATGTCAACAAATAATTATGGAGGGTGTAGCTGAATGTTCTTTTCACCGTACAGTGTTGCTACCAATGATTGTTCTGAATTTCCAATCTGCACATTGGTCAGGAACATACTACTTGTCAATTGTCACTCAGGAACTCTATGTTACGACTTGTAGCGAAGCCGTAGTGAAATTCACCTATCCTAGTTCATGTTTGATCGATCACAACCAACTCCAGTTCGTTCATAAAGCAAAATCATGCTACTTTATGGTTTGGAGTAGCATCGAGCATTTGTGTTCCTGCTTGGGCTCATAGAGGTTGATCAACTGACTGACTGACTGAAATGGTTTTGAGCAGGGATGACCTGGAGGAGTACACGGTGGGCTTGGACAAGTACAGCGACATGCTGAAAGAGCAGCTCCTGGACGACTCCGTCACCGCGCGCGCACTGGTGTCCATCTCCGGCGAGAGCAGCATTGGCAAGACGACGCTGGCGCGGAAGGTGTACCAGAGCCCCGAGGTCCGCAACCACTTCGAGATCCGCACGTGGTCGGTGCTGCCGCACAAGAGCCGCCCGGCCGACGTCCTCCGCGACATCCACCGGCAGGCCAGCTCCCAGCTGCGGCGGTCTCCGTCGACGCAGCAGTGCGCGGCGGAAGAAGCCGGCGGCGATGTTGCTGCTGGCGCCAAGCCTGGGGGTGGGGGCAAGGACATCAGCAACCAGCTGTACAAGAACCTGGCGGGGAGGCGGTACCTGGTGGTGGTGGACGGCAGCATCGCCGTGACCGACTGGAACAGCCTACGCGCGTCGCTCCCCGACGAGGGCAACGGCAGCCGTGTGGTCCTGATCACGGACTCGGCCGGGCTGGAGGTGGTCGGTGAGCACGCCGGCCCGACCATCGAGCTGACACGGCTGAGCCCGGAGAACACGTACGAGGTGTTCCGGCGCCGCGTGTTCGGCCGCGGCGACTGCCCCGGCCGGTACAAGTCGAGGTACTACCAGGACGTGTTCCGGATCACCCGCGGCCTGCCGCTGTCGATCGTCGTCCTCGCCGGCGTGCTGCGGTGCAAGGAGCTGCCGGCGGAGTGGGACGAGGTGATGGCGCAGCTGAGCGGACCCAAGAGCAGCAACAGCAGCAGCAGCAGTAACAACAACGGGCGGCGGATCATGTCGCTGGCGTTCGACGACCTGCCGCACCACCTCAAGTCGTGCTTCCTGTACCTGGCGGCGATGCGTGAGAGCACGGCGGTGGACGCGGCGCGGCTGGTGCGGCTCTGGGTTGCCGAAGGGTTCGTGCGGCCGCGGCGCGGGAGCACCATGGAGGAGGTCGGTCAGGGGTACCTGCGGGAGCTCATCTCCCGGTGCATGGTGCAGCTGGTGCACCGGGACGAGTTCGGCGCCGTGCACGCCGTGTCGGTGCACGACCGCCTCCACGCCTTCGCGCAGGACGAGGCGCAGGAGGCCAGCTTCGTGGAGAGCCACGACAGCACGGACGTGCTCGCCCCCGCCACCGTGCGCCGCCTCGCCGTCCTCGGATCCGCCGACAACGGCTACGTGCAGCTCGGCGACGCGCTACCCAAGCTGCGATCCATCGTCTGCGACTTCGTGGAGGGACGCCGCAGCAAGTCCTCCTGCAACAGCAGCAGCAGCATCGTCCGGTGCAGCGACCTGGGCTTCCTCCACGCGTCCAAGTTCCTCCGGGTCATCGACATCCAGGGACTCGAGCTCAAGAAGCTCCCCAGCGAGATCGGCTCCATGATCCACATCAGGTACCTGGGCCTGCAGTGCGGGCACATGGAGAAGCTGCCCAGCACCATCGGCACCCTCGTCAACCTGCAGTCGCTCATCCTCAAGAGCAGCAGCAACGGCGGCCACCGCGTCGTGGAGGTGACCTCCGCGTTCTGGCGGATCCCCACGCTGCGGCACGTCATCGCGCCGTTCGCGCTGCCCGGCAGCGCCGCCACAATGGGCGACCTGCGCAGCCTGCAGACGCTGCACGGCGTGCAGCCCCGCGGCTGGCACGGCGGCGACAACCCGCTCGCGGGGAAGGCCGCCAACCTCCGGTCGCTGGAGCTGAGCGGCCTCACCGCGGCGCACGGCGGCGCGCTCGAGTCCGCGCTGGAGAGCCTGGACCTGCTGGTGCACCTTGTGCTGCAGGGCGACTCGCTGCCGTCGACCGTGTTCAGCGTGCCGAGCCTCCGCCGGCTGCAGAGCCTGAAGCTGCTGGGCTCCATGGACGCGCCGGACGGCGACGGCGGCGGCGGCGCTGAGGAGGTGCGGTACATCCGGCCGAACCTGACGCGGCTGTCGATGTGGAGCACCATGGTGGGGCAGAAGTTCGTGGACATGCTGGCGGAGCTGCCCAGCCTCGCGGAGCTCACGCTCATGTGGGACGCCTACGACGGCGGGCGGCTGGCGTTCGGGGAGGCCGGCTTCCGATCCCTGCAGAAGCTCAAGCTGGGGCTCCCGGAGCTGGAGGAGTGGGACGTGGGCGCGGCAGCCATGCCGGCGCTCGCGAGGCTGACGCTGTACCGGTGCGCCAAGATGCGGATGCTCCCGGAGGCGCTCGCCGGGATGACCGACCTGGAGGAGGTGGTGCTCTACAACATGCCCGACATGGTGAACAGGATCAAGGAGGGCGGAGGCCAGGATCACCACAAGGTCAAGCACGTCCCCGTCATCCAGACCATCTGGTAGCTAGCTTTGTTCACATCGGATGGGAGTACGTCGAGTCATGTTACACATGATCGAGCACGTTATAATTCGTGTGTTTAGTGGCTCTGTTTACACTATGTGTTCATTCGTTGTTCCCTATGATCTCCTAAATCGAATTGTTACGCACAATTTTCACGATGCTCATAGCATATTCTGAAACAAGCAGGCAGGCCGGTCGATTACATCGTGGAGTAAGAAATTCAGTTCACTTCAATGAAAATCAATGAACACAAGCAGGCTTGAACATCTGAACTTCAAGTTCAGATAATAAGTTCTGTTCATATTGGTCATTTTGATAGCAAGCACAGTTCAGACAATTTTTGCACCCCCATTATACTCACTTCTGATGCACACAAACAGTCTTCTACGGTTCTACCACACAAGCAACAACAGTTTTAGTTCAATGAAAATCAATGCATTTTTAGTTCAACAACAAGCGGCATGCCATTTTGTTAATAATTCAAGCACTTGACATTAATTGAGGCAACCAAGCAGGCAAGCAGCATCGCCCACAATCAGCGCATGCAAGCAGCGCAGCCAAGCACCAGCTGACGCGCGCAGCCGTGAGACAAGCACGTTATAATTCGTGTGGTAGTGGCTCTGTTTACACTATGATCTCCTAAATCAAATTGTTATGCACAATTTTCACGATGCTCATCGCATATTCTGAAACAAGCGGGCAGGCAGGTGGATTACATCGTGGAGTAAGAATTTCACTACTGACATTAACCGAGGCAAGCAGCATCGCACACAATCAGCGCTTGCAGACAGGCAACCAGCAGCGGACGCGCGCAGCCATCAGCCAAACAATAGCTGGACGAGAAAATCGGGGGGGGAGGGGGGTTTGTCATTCGGCGTCTGTTCCCTGCGGCCCTAATCCATCGCCGTAAAGCTCTAGTCTCGCCTCTACGCTAGCTGGCCCAACGGTCATCTCCCGCCATGCCGCTCGCAAGGTAGCGCCCCACCACCTCCGCTTTCGCCGTCTCTCCCGCTTCATTCGAACCTTTCTTTTAGGTTCAGCGGACATGTAAAGCCTTAATACCCCAACCCTAACAATCCTTCAACTCTAACCTCGCACGCAGAACTATGTATAGAAACAATTAAGAATTATATATTGATTTTAGGCGAATAGAAAACAAGTATTGGGGATAAGAATAGTTAAGAGCGTTTTTATTGCACTGGATCACTAAAATGATAGCAGCTATCCTCTCAAAAAGAAGGAAAAAAAGAAACCGTAGCAGACCAAACACCATTCTTTTATGAAGCCGGACCTTCTTGCTTGTTAGTTTTAGTGGCCTATTGGCCTAATACCCCTTCATGCCTTCTTCCATTGGATAGAGAGAATTTTTCTTGGTAGCCATGGCATGGCAGACTGCATAGCAGGCGCCGGAGCTCTAGGAGAGGAGGGAGAAGGGGGTACTTGGCACCAATGTAAGGTAGGTCGGCTGCCCCCACCTTGCCCTATTGAAAGATCCTCCTCTGCACCTTCGATTGCTTGCAGGGGTGAACGTGCTCCTCTTAGAAATTTTGAAAGTTTGGAGGGGGTGGGGGGGCACGGCCCCCACCTCCGCCACCGATTAATTAGGCTCATTAGATGCATCACTGTATTAAAATATAGATTAATTAGGCTTATCAGATACATCTCGAAATTAGCACCCATATGTCAAAAAAGTTGTCATTAGTGAGGTGCTTCGTCTGAGCTGCCATGTCGGAAGCACCGACCGCTTGTGCCGGGACATCCGCACGGGCGAGCTGGACCCGGAGATCACCGACCGCGCCGTGCGCGACGCCGTCACTGAAAACGGCAGACGCGAGCAGCCGCCACGACCAAGCAGGCGAACGAACCGCACAAGCACGGGACGTGAGCAAGCAAGCAGCAAACACGCGGTATTAGAGAAGGCGCGAACTCGAGCAACACTTGTCCAAATCTAGGAAGAATCCGACCGAATCCCTCGCAAATCCAACAAAATCCCGACCAAATCCAACCCAAATCCTCACAAATCCAACTGAATCAAGGAACTACAACATCTCAAACCATCTCCGTGTGCGAGAAAAAAGGAAGGAGAGGAAGTTTCACCTCTGGGAGATGGTGCGGACAAACGGAATCGAAGGCTTATTGGATAATGGACCGACTTGAATCGCTACTTCTAGCGATTGGAGGAGGAGCGATGACGATCTAAACAATGATAACGTGCCGGATAGAGGATCTGTTGGAGTATGTTTTTGGTGTAGGTACTCTAAATTGAAGGATAGTGTAGGAGATGAAGCACCGTTGGAGATGCTCTAATGTACTCTTATTGAGAAATACAAGCATTTGTTGACATTCAGATATCACTTTTTACCATTAGTTTTATTTCAAAAATTTATAAAAATATAAAAACAAATAAGTTATACTTAAATTATATCTATAAGAAAACAATCATTACAAAATAAATTATATTTTTATAAATTTTGAATAAAACGAATTGTGGGTGAAAAAAGCGATCGGCTGCTGGGCTTGTAGTGACCAGTAAGGCTCCAATTGGGCCTCCCTCCATGGGCTGAAAGCAACAACCGCTCATTTCCATGGCCTATGAAGAAACCCATCAACTTAAACGTCGATCCAACATCTTCTTCTTGGGCTAAGCAGCCTGAGGATCCAAACCTGGCCCAACAAGGTGCGTGCACAAGAAACGGAAACTCTAACGCGCGTACGCACGCGCTCGAGCGTTAGCGCGCGTCCGGGTGCGGCCCGGCCCACTAGCGAGCGGATAAGGCGCGAGCGGAGGCGACCTGCTGCGGGCGGGTCGCCGCCGCGTCGCCGGAGGTGGTTTATTGTGGGCGGCGGAGCGTGGTGGCGAGGGGTGGCGGAGCGCGGGCGGTGTGCGGGCGGCGCGACTCGCCGCCGCATCGCCGGCGGTGGATTAACGCGGGCGGTGGAGCTCGGCGTCGAGGTGGCGGCGGAGCGCGGGCCGTGTGCGGGCGGCGCGACGCGGCGGCGAGGGTGTCGCCGCGTCGCCGGTGGTGGTTATCGCCGGCGGTGGAGCGCGCGGACGAGGCGGTGGCGGAGCGCGGGGTGTGGGCGGGCGGTGCGACGCGGCGGCGAGGACGCCGCCGCGTCGCCGGTGGCGGTTATCGCCGGCGGGGTTAGGGGTTCAGGTTGCCGGGGGCGTCGGCGGCGGCGAGGAGCTCCATTTCCCGACGGCTTTAGAAGGAGGGGTTCGTGGGGGCGGCGGCCGGCACGGCGGTGGGAGGCGGCGCGGGCGCCGCCGGAGCCGCGGGCGGTTGGAGGGCGGTGGGCGGGGCCGGAGGGGGGAGGTCGGCGAGGAAGAAGACGGCGCGGCGGGCGGCGGCGCTCCGACCGGTGTCGTTCCGACCGCCGGTCGGACACGTGGCGTGCGCGGGGGCAGGACGCGCGATTCCATAACGCGCGTCTCTACGCGCAGTAACGCGGTCCCACAAGAAAACCGCAGCGGCGGCTCTTTCGTGCAACGGCACCATGAGCTGTCGTCGGGCAAGATGCAGGTCACCGGCACCGCTCCGCTGTCGCGGCGCCTCCCACGTTTCTTCTATTCGCTCAAACCGCCCCTTGCCTCTGACACGCGGCCCCCACCTGCTCCAGCGATATTCCCAGCAGCCACCACGTCCCGAGTCAAACCGAAACGGCGGCCCCACGTCCCCAGCAGCCCCACCCCACCCGCGCATGCACCACGTTTCCAATGGCACGCAGGACGCGCTATAGCCAGCCCGGCGGCAGTAAATATTCGCCACAAAACACACACAAAATTTTCTCACCATCCCTCTCCCTTGTCGAACCTCTTGCATCTTGTGCGCGCTACCTTAGTCTAGGCGGCGTCCAGTTCGGCACTCCACCAACCGGGCAACCAAGCAAGGTACGGTGAGGGATCTTTCACAGGTTTTGTTCTAGCCAGGAGGAGATCGTTCTGCTGTTGCGTGTTGCGTAGTATTCCAGGGAACGGTGGTAGGAATCGGGGGAATGGTTACGAATTTCCCATGTTTTTTGGTTCGTGTGTAGTGCCGGGGATTGTTGGATGAGCCATCGGGTCGGTCTAAAGTAGTCTGTCTGAACGGTCCCTTGAATCGATCGGGAATGCCTAGGAAGTCCCCATGTTTAGTTCTGCTGCTGCTCGTTTACCGGGTTAGTTTTGGTCGCAAGGTTGGGTTAGTTTTGGTCCCCATGTATAGTCTGTCTGAACGGTCCTTTGAATCGATCGGGAATGCCTAGGAATATCCATTTTTTTTCTTTTCTTTGCAGCATCTCATCAAGTAGACGGTTGTTTCTATTCACAAAAAAAAAAAGTAGACGGTTGTTTCTGTTCACATTTTCCATGCTCGTTTTGTATTCCACACGTTATTCAAGTACGAGGGGCTTTGTGAGCCGTTGCTCCCTAGTAACATGGACTTTTTACTTAATGTTGTGTGCGCAGGTTTGCAACCTCAGGACGAAAATGAGTGCGGATTTCAGTACGCAGAGCTTGGCTGAGAAGCTTGCAAGGATTGATGGCTCACAATTGAGTATAGAGAGTATCCTTACTGATTGTTTCAAAGCATGATTGTCATAGCTCATACCTTACATCAAAAGCTGTTGTTTGATAATCTTACACAATTCCAGATAAATGATAAATCTTACAGTGAAAGTTAGTCATTCAATAGATGATTGTTCATGCAGCATTATTCTAGTCATTCGTTCAACCTTGTTCCAGTACATGGCTTCCTGATCTGTGCACAAAAAAAGTTGTTGTGTGATTATATTTCTCTCCTATGCTACATTATCATACCCATTCACATATTGTAATGCTTGACGAAAGAAAAGCTTTGTCACATTGGTGTGTCTTTCATCGGCGTTACTGCCAACAAGTTGTCAAAACATGGGATTGTGAGTTTCGCACAGCTCCTTGCGAGAGGAGGATATCGTTGTTGTACCTTGCAAATGACATTATGCAGAATACCAGAAAGGAAACTAATGGTGGATATATAACTGAATTTATGAGAGTCATTCCTGATGCCTTGAATGAAGTTTTCAATAATGGTGATGGTCCTGGGCGGGTGGCTGTAAAAAGGCTGGTATGTACAACATGTCTTTGATGTCTTTTTTTTTCATGGAAGCACTAAATTACTCTTGTTCGTTCAGATTTATTATTTTAATTATCATGTACAGCAAGTTGTTCATAACTACTTCATGTTATTTGTGTGTTTACTTTAGAGGACAAGGTTGCTAGATGTTTAGTAATATATAATTTTTTTTCTGCCGGACAAACTATGGCCCGTGCATCTGCGCGTGTAGTATCGACAATCCCATTAGAATTGTATATAAAGAATTGGATGCCTCATTAATTTATTATTGTCTTATTATTTTTTATAGCGCTATTACTTTTTATTGATTGTTTTCATTAAACAAAAATGGAAAATTTATAGGCTATTTTTTTCTAGTGGCAATGATGGGTAATTTAAAAAACATGTAGGGGTATTTTGGGCTATCTTTTTCATAATGGCATAATTTGTTGGTAATTTATGGATGGGTATTTTGGGCTGTTCTCATAATGGTAATGGTACGTGATTTTATTTCTTTTTCTCTTCGATTAGTGTGGTAATTTCTAGCCTTTGGGAGAGGCCGTGATGTTTCCTTTTATTGGCCAAATATTAATATCATAGATATGCATGCTACAAGTATATCCATTACCTAAGTTGAAGTATAAGTAAAAAATGAGGGGTACTTTTGGCTATCCATTACGAAGGTTCTAATCCATAATTGAAATGTTTCTAAGTCTCTTTTAAAATAAGATAAGGTTACTGTCGGTCTATTGGAACGGAGTCCCTGCATGACATGGGGGGGGGGGGGGGGGCGCTTTGTCACTAGTGGTAGGAGTAGTCCATGGACGAAGCAAGATGGTAAAAGAGGAGGCCCAATGAGAAGAATCGTGGGGCCAGCAATTGCGGGTGATTAGGAGGTGTGACCGTAGATGGAAATGGATGGGAGAGAAATGGCGAAGGATAGGGGTCCCAAAAGGGAGGTCCTGTCGGGGTTCAGGTCGGGTCAAGATGGATCGATGGCATGGGACGCTGCCACTTGCACCAAGGATGATGGGGGACCGGGAGATGACGTTCGACGCGTATCCACCATGCGGCAGGTCGTCGGATGGCTCACGGGGTTCACCGGACCTACCCCCCTCCGTCAATGGACCGCTCAAGCGAGGCCCCCACATGCATGGCATGGAGCATGAAACAGACGAAAAGACCAGATGGCAAACACAGAGTGCAGGCGACAACCAAGCGGCATGCAGATGGCGTGCAGCTACAGTGGAGTCCGACTACTCTTTTTGGACCCATGGGAGATGCCTGGAGTTATTGCACAGTCTACGCCCATGACTATATAAGCAATACAAGAACGACAAGACATAGGGTATTACACTTCTCTAATGGTCCGAACATGGTGCAACTTTGCCTATTCTTTGCTCTGTCGGCAATCAAACGTGAGATGTTCGCCCCTGGACAAACTCCAAAGGTGGCTTAACAGGCCCCCATATATCGGGGATTTACCCTTTGATAGATACCGCTTCAGCACTTTTCTCGGTGCATTGTTTCCTTAACTCTTGAAACATATAGTAGTTTTGATATCTTCTACTTCAATATTTGTTTGCTTTGTGGTTGAAGTTTTTGCAAAACACTTCGCAAGATGAACTTACTTGGGGTTCACAGTGAAATTTGGAGACAATTCCCTCCGACCAAATTGGGAGTCAGTTCCTCACCCCTTGCGGGCTGAGTAAAAGAATCAAGATTTGTTAGGAGAACCAACCAGTTCCGGATGGTCGGTCGAGTTAGCCTGAAGTTGAAATGAAAGATGACTTGAAGCGCAGCTAAAGAAGACCTATGAATGTGCATCAAAAGTGATCTAAAGTCACCGCTTAAGAAGCTTGATATGTAGGTGATGCAAAGGTTGAAGAACTTATGGATATTTGGAAAGTATCTGACCGACTGACCAGATGAAGAAACATATTGAACTAGGCAAACGATCATCCACTACATATTGAATCAGCTATGCATTTGGTGGGGCTCTATTCGACGCATAAGGATATATTGTTGTTTCCAAATAGCATCTCTCAAATGTACCCAACCATTGTTTCACTACTCATCTAGTAACTATTTGAACTCTTGTAATGACATGTTGATGCAATGCGCTCATCTAGTGCTGTCTCTGTAATTTTGCCATGCACGACATGGTAGCAAAATGTGCCCTTGTATCGAATAATTGGTAAACCATGGCATCGATCTCCTGCCCAAGATGATCACAATGCAGAGTGTTGCCCTCTCACTAGTATATCAGCCATTGCGATGCTGGAGGTCCATCCTGCCGAGTAGTAACAAAAAGTCTCGAGGGGAAGTGAAATCAAGTTATTGACGAAAAAACCAGCGCAATATGATCTTTGGGGGGGGGGGGGGGGGTCTCCTTTGTGGTGGTTCATCACAAGATCCATTCTCGCTGGCATGGATTGGCGACAGTGAAGGCTAGGCAATGTCAGGCTTCTCATAAGTTCTACAGCTCATGTTTCCATTTCCTTTTATAAACTGCCTTGCTCATTGGACAAAGAAATATGTGGCCCCTTGGACATGAGCATTGAAGTAGCCGATTGCGAGCGAAGGATACAACTGCTAGCTAGTGGGTCCAAATGGCGGAGCAAATGTAAACCTATGAAATGTTTCTTTTTTTCTTGTTGATGACTATATAGTTCAATCTCATAAATGAATTCTTTTTGGTCCCTCACAAAGCACTAGAGTGGCTGCTTAAATTTTGACATGAACAATATTCAAATTACCTTAACATGTGCATTAATCCCTACATGATTCGTATTGATACATTTTTTTGCTATCCATGTCGACTCTAGTTTCAATAATAAATGAAGTTGAACATGGATGCAACAACATCCATCTTCCCAGCCAATCTCACACCTACCCATTTGTGTTCGAATGCAGCCTCAAAGTTCTCCTCTCTACAATCATTCCACTCCCTACAATCTCATCAATATCATGACATAAATTGTGCCAAAGATGTTAATTATATGGAGTAAGCAAGGTAGGGGGTATGTAGTCTTCGTGGGCTATACTGATGTCCCTATGATACTTCCCATCGAAAGGTATACAAAGGACATCCCTCCAATCACCCCGATGGCCATATAAATGGGCCTAGGATGTTAATTAGATGAAGTTAACTAATACAGGGTACGTAGCCCTCATGGACTACTCACACCCCTTGATATTTCCTTTGATAGTAGTCAGTGGCAATGGTGTATACGGTCTTGCTAGCCCCTCGCTCTAGGCACAAATGTAATATACGAACGTGACAAGTTATCGCTTTATACCTGGGTGCATCGTTTCTCTTGGGCATTAGTGCAATCAACATGTGGAAGGTATGCCACTGGTTTTGAATTCATTAAGTTTTCTACACTAAACCCTACATCCATGCACCTCCTATTTATGGTACTTCTCATCAAAAGTACTTGGATGTCATCTATTACATTGTTCGGTCTTGTAGCCGTGATAATACAATTCATTCTCAAGGGAAGTAGTGGCTCGTGTTATTGTGATAGGCATTTCACTGAAAATTTATAGCCAATGAGATTATCCTAATTTTTTTGTTTGCAACTCTTAGTCAAGTTGTAGCTACAATTTTGGATACTCACGCAACATATTACTCAACAACCAACACTCTCAGATGAAGAGCTCTGACATGCTTAAATACCACATGGTCCTGATGTTTCTCAGAAGTGGAATACAGAAGCTTGACACACCGCTTCAAGATAATATTTAAAAATGTGATATGTTTGCAATAGATTTTTGCAAGTTTATTGGATAGGCTAGTGTTGGTGCATAAACCAGCAATATTGGCGGGGGGGGGGGGGGGGGGGGGGGGTAAAAGTAACTACCTTTCGGGATTCGGCTGGGGAGAGAACACAGAGATGCTCAAAACTCACACTAAGCATACCATCGATTTACTGAGGTTAAGGCCACTCGGAGGTGTAATGCCACACTCATGCCTTCGGCTTGTATTTCTAGGTTTCAAGCGAACCCTTTACATTCACTTGGGCCTTGCTATTCATACTCAATCTAGTGATGATTCCCTTGAAGCTTGGCAATGGCATCCAGGACCCACCCCCCCCCCCCCCCCCTTCTCCTTTGGTGTTGCAGCGTGATGCAATCAAATTTGTGAACCTAGCACCGGGCATCTCGGTTGACCTAGCAATCTGCAGTCATCATCACTCTACCCGATATGGCAGGCGTTTCCTTTATTGCTCTGCCGAGGGAGCTCTACCTAGAGTGCCCATTTGTCGCTCTACAAGATCATCATCGGGCTCCCTCCTTTGGCTAACTGCCACACAACACTTGTTCCAATAGCCTGGCCCATCATGGGCCCATTAGAGGTCCACAAGACCCTCGTCGGGCCGTCGTGGCACAACCCTCAGTGTCTCCATTATGTGGGGACATTGGTTCCCGCACCATTCATAACTAGTTTGATTCTTCCCTGCTTTAAAATTAAAAAGTTCACAACAGAAGTCTATGCATACGGTCAAGGAAATATATTTGGACGTCAATGAACCACTTGTTTGTATTGGTGCTTTTGTATTTGTGACTTGAAGTTTCTCAACATTTGTGACGTTCAAAAGCAAGCCTTGTAGTCTAACGTGTGCGCATACTGCCACCAATAATCGATTTAGGTACACGAGTAAAAAAAGGTTGCTTGATTATATCTTTGAATACGGCCATCAGTGCAAGAACTAAGTTTGGTTGGTGGTGATGGCTGACAGTTATAGTGTTAAAAGGACTAGTAACAAGCATTGAAGCTTATAATACAAAATACTCCCTCCGTCCCAGTTTACTTATCATTCTGGGAATGTTTTCTGATGTCCAGATTCATAGAATGCTCAATGAACCTAGACAGACAGGTTGTCCAGGTTCAGAGAATGTTCAGTGAACTTGATACAGCCAGAATGCCAAGTATTCTGGGACATAGGGAGTATATGATTATATATTTCTTTATTTTGCTAGATTCTCATTCCATAAATGACATAGCTGGCATGGCATCTCATAGCCAAGCCAAGAATTCTTCTTTAGGTATAACTAGCAAATCGGTGACCATAATGAACAATGTTGGCATAGCTAGTTTGGCATGCGCATAATTAGCATAAGTCGTGGGCAGAGATATTTTTTGTTGCTTACTTCGTATAGCTATCTCCATCAAATGTATCAGTAGGTCTTGATGAGTGATTTTGGTAACCACTTTTTAGTTCAAGATGTTGGTATACTTATATCAGCACAAGGGGGGCATGTACAATATCATTGTACATATTTAAATATTAGGTTCATAATAAATTCACTCGCTTGGACATGATTAATTGTTTTTGTCTTGCTTTCCTGACTTTTTTGCCCCCCTCTACACCAAAAAAGTGAAACAATGTATCACCTATTAAACTCATGTGTGTTTTCGGGCAATTTTAGTTTTCTTTTTATAGCGGGTTGATCTCGATGTTCTTTCTCCCCAACATACCACAATGGCACTGAGATGTGTGTGTGTGTGTGTGTGTGTGTGTGTGTGTGTGTGTGTGTGTGTGTGTGTGTGTGTGTGTGTGTGTGTGTGTGTGTGTGTGTGTGTGTGTGTGTGTGTGTGTGATTTTTATTAATGCAATGATACACACCTCTCATGCATGTTCTTTGGGGGGGGGGGGGGGGGGGGGGGGGGTTGGGGAAGATGTGTTTGATCTAATGACTCAACTTCAATTTTTACAGGTTGGTATATGGGAAGATCGTAAAATATTTGATAGCCACGAACAAAGCGTCAAGGATGGCTACTTAAGAAGGCTAAAGGACATTAGAAAACAAATTGGTAAGCTAACATATTTAATTTATTTTTTATGTTTCATATTATCCTTCATTGAGGTTGATATTGTCATTCATATACATTTGTGGTATTGTGTTGCATAATATTTTGTGGACTATCATATATAGGAAAAACCTGAAGAGCTATTGGAGAAGGTTGTCTCCCACTACAAGCATGTGCTGAATGCTACGATAGATGAAGATGATCTTCTGAAAAAATGCAAAGCTTCTATTGGCAATTTTGACAATCTCAACAAGGCATATGAAAATAACCCTTATTTAGGTAAGATATATAAATTTGAAAAAAAGTTTTATTTTCCACAAGAACTTTGATTGTCTTCTTTATGTTATAGCTAATATTCTTTGCATAATGTTGTCAGCAGCTGGTTGCAGTGGATCTACATTTGTGGAGGAGCTACAGGAACAATGTAGCATTATAAGGAACTCCATTGAAAAACTCCAAGTGTCAGAGTCACTTAGGACCACTTTAATTTCTCACCTGAAGGAAGCAATTTACCATCAGGTATGCAAAAAAAATTGTTTGTTTCAACATTTTTTGGATGCACCTTTCAATGATTTATTATTCTCATTTGTTTCAGGAGCTTGAAGTGACACAAGTCATATGTCAGCTTCAGGTATGTTCATCATTATCTTTATCATGACAAAATTTGTTGCTGAATTTCAAATGATAATGTGTGCAAACAAATTATGCAATGTGATATCATCTTATGCGTCTTATGGAAATGTAATATGTGCAAAACAAATTATGCAATGTGATGTCATATTATGCGTCTTATGGAAATGTATACCACATAAATACTTAAACCATCTTTTCATCCTAATGTGTTCGTGATCCTGAGGTTTTCGAGCAACAGAGTCCGTATAATAAAATGACATATTTGATTTTAAACCTTTTAGGTCAGGATTGTCTGATACTCTGCTATATTTTACCTTTGCATCTAAACATCTAAAGTTTGCTATGCTAGGGAAGGCAATGTTCTCATATATTACTAATGTTTCTTCCATGATGAATCAGGCAGCTCAAGCATGATACAAGAAGGCCAATGAGATGTGCCAAAAACTTGGAGTTGATGTGGAAGGGTGTCAGTCATCTAATCAAGGGCTTAAGAGGTCCACATTTTCTGAAACACATGTCGAGTGTTTCACACATTCTGATATTGGTAAGAGGTAGAAGGTAGAGGATGGCACAAACATTTTTCACACTCCGTCACAACCACCATCACCACCTCCACCTCCACCCCCTTATCCACATCCTGATACACTTCAGCCACCTCCACCGCCACCTGAGTATACTTATTCTCCAGAGCCTCATCCACTAGCACCAGCTCCATCTTCAGTGACACAAAATATAGGCCCTGTTCGTTTCTTTTAGCGCTAAATTTTAGAGCCCTCTAAATAAAGAGAATCTAGTACTAAATAGAGTTTAATGACAAAACCTTTTTATAGATGGGTACATCTTTACGAGACGAATCTAATGAGCCTAATTAATCTATGTTTTGCTACAGTAATGCTACAGTAATGCTACAGTAACCATCATCTAATCATGGCGTAATTACCCTCATTAGATTCGTCTCGCGAATTAGACCAGGGTTCTGTAGTTAGTTTTGTAACTAAACTTTATTTAATATAGCTTATCTAGAGTTTAGATCCCTCTAAAATTTAGACCCCTATGCGCCGAACACCCCCATAATCCCACTACTACCTCTGCCGCTAGCTTCAATGACACACCAAACAATCTCTCACATATCACCTACTACAGGTTCATTTGTTCCTTTTCTTGTTGGACCACATGGTCTAGTTAGTGGGGTGTCATATGCCACTATTCCAGCATACCCTCCTCTGGTTAATTTTCCCATGACCAGCATGCCTCCTCATTTCCCAGGTGCTCCAAACCCACCTCCAGCTTTTCAGGGATCACAGGGAATGTTATATGGCCCACCTCCATACCCCAGAGCATCCCCACCGACATACAAGGACTAGGAGGAGAGTAGTTCGTCCATGCCTACATATCAGTTGCACCAGCCAGCCGAGCAGATTGTACAACATGAAGCGAAGCAGTTTTTTTTTTTAACATGGTAATGGTGATACGCCACTAGGTGTGTTGTGGAGATCAGACTATTGTGTTTGTTATTCACATTTTCTAGTCAGTTTGATATTGGTGTGCTATAGACTATTGTCTGGATATTGGTGTGTTATAGTTGATTTTATTTACCTATCTGATTTCTCTAGCCTTGGTTGTGGAGGTGCAAAGAAAACAATTTATGCCATGTGGTATCACCTTAGGCATCTAAAGAAATGTATATGACATAATTTAAAGAATATCTTCAAACTAATGTGTTTGTAGTCCCAGAGATGTAGAAAAAAAATAGAGTCAATATAATAAAATGATATATTTGGTTGTATACTCTTTTAGGGCACGATAGTCCGATACTCTGCTATATGTTACCTTGGCATCTAAACATAGTAAGCTTTCTATGCTACGGAAAGCAATGGTCTCATATATTACTAATGTTTATTCCACTATGAATCAGGCAGCTCAAGCACGATAAGAGAAGGCCAATGTGATCTGCCAAAAACTTGGAATTGATGTGGAAAGGCATCAACCATTCTAATCAAGGTCTTAAGAGGTCAACATTTTCTGAAAATGTCAAATGTTTCACACATTCAGATGATGTTGGGAAGAGGTAGAAGGTAGAGGATGGCATAAATATTTCTCAGCCTAAGTCACAACCACCATCACCACCTCCTCCTCCACCCCCTTTTACACATCTTGATACACTTCAACCACCGTCGCCGCCATCTAACTATCTTTATTCTCTAGAGCCTCAATGAAGGGTTTGAAAATGTGAAAAACAACCTCCAATCGATGATGATAAAGCAGACCCATTGTGGACGTGGTCGACAGTGACGACCCACAAATGGATCCCTTTCCTCCACTCCCTATTCCTGTTCTGCTCCTCGGTGTCATCTTCTCCGCCACCGTCGCCGCCGCCACCCCTGACTCGCAGGCTCCCCCTCCTCCTCTCCTTCTTCTTCTCCCGATCACGGTCGCGACTCATCCTCTCCTTCTCCTTCTTGCGATGTGGTCCCGCTTCAGTTCATGACTTGTCCACTCCAATCACGGTGAGAGAAGGGCAGCGCGGCGCACAGAGGAGCAGCGCGGCAGCGGGCAGGGCACAGCGTGGCGCGCGCGTGGCGGCGCGGGTGGAGCTGCACGGTAGGGGTGGCGGAGCGGGGCGTGCACAGGGAGGAGCTATCCGGCGCAGAGCGAAGCTGCTCGTCGGCGGCGCAGGGCGGTGCATCATCCTCAGGACTGAGTTTGGGACTTCCATTGGAGATTGAAGGTTTTGAGTCGAGACCCTTCAAGCTGAGAAAGACCAATTTAGTCTTATGGGTACCCCCTTTGGTTGGAGATAGTCTAAAGGAAATCATTTTGATATTTTCCTATATAAGTCAACTTTTTAAACTTTGACTACAAATATTTGTTTATGTGTTAAGTTCATAAAAGTATATTTTAACTATATTTTATAGCAAAAAAGTATAGTCAAAGTTATTTTTTTAGGGACCGTGTCAATGTCCAAAATGACTTCCTTTAGGGACTAACAGGGAGTATACTACAGTTGATTTTATTTACCTGTCTAATTACTATGGTCTTGGTTGTGGAATCGAACCTGCAGATCAACTGCTAGAGAAATTTTGGAATTTTTGGGAGATTAGAAAAATTCCTTTTGATAGTCCAAAGCATTGATCTAGTTGTTATGCTCCTCTCGATAACATTGTTGAAACTGCCGATTTTGACAGGTATAGAACAAATATGGAACATGAAATCCGATCTCAAATGTTGTAGCTTGACATGCTTGTAAATTAATACAGGTGTGTTATTTAAAAGGTCATCCAAGAATATATTAAATTACGATGTTTTAAGTGGTTCATTCTATGGAAAATTGAAAAACCCACTTGCAACTCAATGGGGGCTTCATACCCATCTACAAGATTTTTTTAAAAAAATTTCCCCTTGCAAGCTAGTGTCCATGTAATTTCATCTTCCCCCTTTATAACTTTGACCGGACGACGTGGCTCTTATATGCTCTCCAGTACGGCACCAGATGGTCTATTGTACCTCGCTACTCATTGATGTTGTCTAAATAACATAGATGTCGGAACTTTATAGGTTTAATTTTCTCTATTTTTTCACATTGTTGAAGCTAAGTTTTGACTTCGTTTATGATAGTATGGCAAATTTCAGTTGTGTAACATCCAATTAGTTGATAGCTACGCTATAGTGAAGCTCATCCTGTCAATTACATGGAGAGCAAGTGGGTATATGAAATCACAGGGGAGTATGAAATTCTTGCAGGTGGGTATATAAAAACCCCCTACATGTAAATATGTTTTTCTTTTTTTCAATTTTCTTTTTCATTCTAATCGCTTTGTGCTAGATGCGACTTTATGTTGCCTGCTGATGCTCGAAACTTTTGCTGCATTTTATTCCCTATCTCTCGCTGCTATGTCTATATATATATATATATATATATATATAGGGTGAGTATATTCTATAGCCGGCTATAGAATAGCTTATTCTATAGTCACTTCTGTTTTGATTGAAATTTACGACAATTTGAACGAAATTTACGACATCATGTTCAACGACACGTGTCGCATGCAAAATTACAGCAAAAGTCTAGTAAAACACATCACAAATTTATCGTAAATCAGTATAGTCAAATGTCATAAATTACGATAATTTTATCACGGATTTACGATAAATTCAAACAAATTTACGACATCAGCGTTCACACACATTTTGAAAAAATCTACCTTGGTAAATCACGTAGCAAAATATCGTAAATCACTATACACGAATGTCGTAAATTACGATATGAAAGTGGCCACAGAATAAGTTATTCTATAGCCGGCTACAAAATAATAGGTCTATATATATATATATATATATATATATATATATATCGGTACGCATGCCAACTAATTAATCAAGTAATGTGAAAATCAGATATTGTAGTGCTGCTGTCATGTTTCTCACATGCTACATTATGGTTAGGATATTACAGACTTGCAGTTGCATGGTTTGTGCAGATTCCTTATGGAGGTTGCTAGGCGCAGGCTTCCTTTGATAATGCATCGCTTTAATCTTTGTTTGCCCCACAAATTTTGAGAGTGCTCCCTCGTTAACTTGTCCGAAAACATTGACAATCTACGCATGCAAGTTTTGGTGTCATGCATGGCTTAATGATGCAGACCAATATCTGCCCAGTATTCGTCTATGAAATGTGAGCCATTCTTTTTATACCCACTTATTTCGACCTACCTGAATAGCTAATTTTTTCAGAGGAAAAGCAAACAGCCAAAATTGCATGTGCTTAGTCATTGCACAGCAGTGTTACCCAGCATCACATTGCTTTGCGTTGCGTCATATATAGCCGAACGTAGACGTGACGAACATGGAGTTATGTCCCCCTATAGGGCCAATATATAGCGTTGCAATCTCTAGAAAAATATTTCGTTTCACACTAGGTTCGTGGCAGAATGGCCCGAGATCTACCTGATGTGTCTGTCCAATGGCGCATTTGTGGACTCTTTGCTTTGACCTCAGAAAGCTTCATAGTCATGAGCAAATGCAAGTCATAACTCCAATAATTGGGAATCGAGGGATAGCAACGTTGCATGAGCCCAGTTTCTTTTCCTGCCATCAAAGTCGTTTCCATTCACACCATTTTCTTCCTCCCTTTCTTTGGGTCCTCAAAATTCTCATAATTGCGGATCAGCACACATAAATCTCAGACCTACATGGGTTAAACAGACGAAAATGAAACATCAGAATTCTATACAGATCATTTTCCCAGGAAAAAAAAAGAATTCTATATCGATAGCAAATACAGGATGCACAACACACATCCACTCACTGTCACATATAGCTAATTGGTTCAAGGCTAGATTTTGATTCACCCCAACTGCAATTGGCCAGGATTAGTGCAAGTTTCCCACTATGATCTTCAGAGAGCTAATCCTGTGGGTAGTGATTTTATAAACCTTAAGCTGCCTAAACTTACCAGCAGTCTCCTCCCTTTTTTTAACTAAAAGATGGTCATATCCGTGCGCCACACCTTCGGGGGACTTTGAGGTTTACTACAAGACTTTATTGCCCTGGCGATGAACCTGAAGGTCTCCTCCGCTGCACATCGCTTGCGTTGACAAATTCAGACAACTGAAGGACCATCAAATCTCTGGAAGAATTGACATTCTCCCTGCAGCCACTGAAAACTCTTGGTCTGAATTGGTCAACATGTGCTCATCATGCACGCGTACGTTGGGCTTTTCGGCGACCCCACTGTGCTCATCCTGGAACTGGGAGTCAAAGATTATGCGCCACTTTTGGTGGACAACCCGCACGTCCAAATCTAGCTAGGAATTTGCCGTGTGTGCAGCACCTGTGAATGAAAATAATGCTATCTGCATCCTATGGCTGTGTTTTTGCTAGGGAGACAATCCTTCGTGCAGCAAATAATTGAGTGGTTGCATTTAATTTCTAGCCATGGATGGTTGCAATGCAACCAAACTAGAGCCCACGCTGATGTCTAAAACGAATGCTAAGTAGTGTCGCATACACAACAATGATCGCTGGGGAAATGGTTTGCTGGTTAACTATATATATGGTATGCCAACATGCATCTTTTCGGAAGAAGGGTGGTGGCAGGCTGGCAGCTTCACCATCCAGAGTACATCACATGGTGGAAGTTAACAGATCTACATCTACCTGTGTGCAAGCTTGTATAATACTCAATCCTCCATAACTTGTTTCTTTGTAGGCGGGATCTAGTGCAAGATGTAGCCAAGGATGTGTCTAGTGAGACACGATCAGGAAGTCAATTCAGACGAGTTAGGATAAATTAAGGAATCTTAGGGTTCTACTCAAACTGAGATCTCCAGACAAATTTTTTCATGAATAGATGAGGTTTCTGACTGGAGGGTGGCATGTTTACCGTTTTGCATATTCAATTGAGCCATCAGTTGACAATGGATTTTTAAACATCTGCGACGTTTTAAAAAGGAAGAAGATTTCAGGGAATGTATCCAAACTGTTTAGATTGATTAACTATGCTAGTGAAGATGAAAAAAATATGTACTACCAAGTAATGAATTGTATTAGATTCGTGCAGAAGCAGGCTACAGATCAAAGGTCCATCCGACAATGCATTAGGTGACATCAGTAAACAAATGATATGTTTGATCTATCAAAAACAGTTGAAAACTAAGAAAGGGTTTTCATTTTTTCCCTTAGCTTGAACATACTCTAAAGATTAATATCCGAATGTTGCCCTTAAAAGGTTCATTTTGATAACTCTGGAATTGTATGGCCATAATAAAGATGTAAATTATGCAGGTCAAGTGATAAAGCAACATGCCTGGGCGAAATTCAGCCCTGCTCATAGTACTGTCTACACCTGTAGTTTTCACAGAGGAAAAGTGCATTTTTTATTCAACGCAACCTTCTGTATGCTAGTCTTGCACGCTTCTAAACCCCAATTTAGAGTATTATTGTTCAGGAACAGTACTTGCCTTGCCCTCATGCTGGTTTAATTCAACAGAAGCGGCGGTTAATCTGATCACCAGCCACCGCCTTCCCCGTAAGCGCCGGCCTCCATCTATCTGCATCAGCCAGTTGCTAGCCGGTGGAAGATCATAGCCGACTGACGATACCGTGCAATCCAGCCCAATTGCGGGAATGCAACAGAAAGTACACAGCGACATGGTACTGTACACGCCACGGATCGAGACGCGAGAAGAAAAACACATCACATACAAGAAGGGCGACAGAGCAAGTATGTGCACAGCAAGCAGTCTACAAGTTCTTCAGGGAAACGAGCTGCTGACTAATTACAAGCTGTCATTTTCGTCTCTTGTCCAAAAAGTGAAAATGTACGTCCAAGTTTCTTATGTGAACACGATACCCCTGACATTTACAGGATTATCCTGTTGCTAACCCCCCTTGTGAGACATCAAGCGACGTGGCCGGGAAACAGCAAGGAACGAGGAAGATTAGCTGTACATTGAAAATCCACGGCTGTCGCAACTATCTCCACATCCATGAATGCATACAAGATAAATGAGGCAAAAAGAAGAAAAAAAAGTGATGTCTTGGATGAAGTCACACATTTTATCCTATTGGGTCAATTAACGATCAAAACCACATCAATTACTAAGAAATCCAGTTGTTACAACAAAAAAGAGGTTACTTCAGGGTAAATATCTGATGTTGGGGATATTATTCATGCATGTAAATATCTGAACTAGATTATGAACTCTCTTTTTTTTTTTTTTTTTTTTTGAGAATCAACTAGATTATGAACTGTTAAGGCAAGGTACTGTAAGAAAATATCATTATTTGGCTCAACTTGCAGGCAGTGGTTCGTCCACATAATGACGGGCGTTGACCATGATGAAAGCATGCATGCCACCATAAAATTATTGAGCTCCCTTAGACTCGGCTAAAAGATGCAGCCCTACATGTACCTGTCCCACATATATCTCTGAACCCTCACTGGCTTCTTATATATATATACAATTCTAGTATATTGTAAGTTGGCAACTTAACCAAGAAAACAAACTTATTAGCAAAAGAAAAAGGTTAGCATCTCCTTCCTCCTCTTCTCTTCTGCTCGGCCTTCTCAACTCTCAAGTCGCTACCCATCTCTCTCTATCCCCTAGCAATAGCATGCAGCCAGCTGCTAGCTAGCCTGCTCCCAAGAAGTCAAGACTCTCTGCATCATACAAGTGTAGGTAGCTATTAGCCCTATTAGGCAGCAGCTAAGAAAGTTGCTTCCATATCTCCTTATATTCAGATCCTCCCCACGACCGATCGATCAGCAGCTCAGTGCGCAGCCGCAGTTCTGCACTGATCATCAGTCGTCTTTCTTGGACGAGCAGTGGCCATACAAGGAAAGATGGCGACGGTGGTGACGACGACGACGAGCAGCAAGGCCGGAAGGAAGAGCCTGATATCGAGGACCCTGGACCGGTGCAGGTCCGGCCTCGGCGGCGGCGGCGCCGCCGCGTCGCCGGTGGCGGGGTGCTTCTCCGTGTACGTGGGGCCCGAGCGGGAGCGGTTCGTGGTGCGCGCCGACCGCGCCAGCCACCCGCTGTTCCGGCGCCTCCTCGACGACGCCGAGCGCGAGTACGGCTACTCGGCGCAGGGCCCTCTCGCGCTGCCCGGCTGCGACGTCGACGCGTTCCTCGACGTCCTGTGGCAGATGGAGCGTGACGGCATCGACGACGACGGCGACGACGGCGAGATCGCCGCGGGCACGGCGTCGCCGATATGCGGCATGCGCAGCGGCAGCAAGAGCCGCGCCGCCGGGTACCGGATGCTGAGCCCGAGGACGTCGCCGGTGGTTGGTCGGAGGAGCAGCTCGAGTTGACTCCATCAAACCTTCTAGTCATGGGCTCCTTTAGATGCTAATCAAGCATGATAGTATTATAAGGGGTGCTTAATCCATCCATACTGCTATGCGTGAAACATCCATAGCAGCGCGAGGTCGACTCCCTCGAATAGCTTATTAGGACATGCATGTGAAGCTCAGGTAAGTGCTCAAGTTGAAAATTTGTGCTGGTGCACTGAGATCTCATTCAGCTGCATCGCCTCGATTCTCCCTCATGTAATTAAGAAGCGGTGATCATTGGGCTCGAATATTCAAGTTCACTTTCGACCATATAGGATTGTGCAAAGATAGAGATAGAGTTAAAAGAACTCTACGTTAATTTGCTCGATTTTAATACAAAGAGAATCTTTTGTCACTAAGTTGGGACAGTGTTTTTGGATCAACAACACCCATCTTTAACAAGCTATGCTAATATATAACCTACTGATGAGTGATCAGACGTAAGCAGCACCATCATCAGCTGTGTACTGCTAGTTTGCTATGTACGCACTCCTTTCGTCCAGAATTATAAGCATTTCTTGACTTGATGAAAAACATTGTTTTTCAACTTTAAATCATTTTAAAAACACTTATGTACGGTGTTGTCATAGTTGCATTGGTTTCATGATTTTCTTAATATTATTTATACTAATGATTTTTCGTTGTTGAGTTAATCAAAGTTGAAGCATCTGATTATGATCAAACCAAGATATATGCTCACATTTCTGGATAAAGGAAATATCTTTTTTTTTCGTTTAACTATATTGCTAGTTTATAGGTATATTTTGGTCAAACCGTTTGTAAATTAGTGCAGGTACATCTATTACCTTTAGAGCTCAGTCCTAAGGGTAGTTATTTAGCATGATCTCTTTATCATATTTTATCCCTCGTCACTCCTTTGACGAGAGCTAAAGTAGTGAACTAAAATATTTATTTTCATTTGTTGCAAACTTTAGCACCTATATAGGCTACATCCGTTCTTTGTCTCTCTTTTCTCCACTTGGCACCAATGGATAACGATCATTCATCGGTGTACATACATTCTGCTGTGCTGGGTCAAACGTTTCCACAAAGTTTCTTTTGCCTTCGTGCGCGAATAGACTACGCAATAATTCATCAGGTGCATATATTACTTTGATGTGTTCCGTATCTAATAAACTAAGAGTCGAAATGTCGAACTTGGCACATGGAATTGTAACTAGCAAGTGTAGCAAACGAGCCTTCACGTAGGTAGCATGCAGTTATTTCGACCAGAGAATGTGCCGACCAGTCTTTTTGGCCACGATCGATCGTGGGTCATCCACGTCAACTGGTTCATGTACCGTCGCGGGCCCCCCTTGACTAAGGAATTATATATTATTCAACAAGAACAAGCTCCTACGTACGCCGGCAGGCAGCTATACGTATATGCAAATGGCGTAATATAATGAATCGAGAACTATATATAGATCGAATCTGTGTGTGAAGAGTAATAATGATTGTTTCATCGTCGTTGGTCTCAAATAGTGCTGGAAATCGCATGCGAATAATTCGCCTTAAGTTTTTGTGAATTGTGATGGATGGTCATGAAGACCTTGCATTGTCACTTCCTTGCTTTTGTCAAACCGTCCAGCCGGGATGCAGAATACGACGTTCGCGGCGGTACCGGCCGGGCTGCAGCGACCGACTTTGGGTGCACCGGTTCTGGCCGGCTGCTGGTTGCGTTCTCATGCATGGTACTGTACATCATAGAAGGGAGAGCTCTGCTGGCTGCGCTCGCGGGCGCTCGGGTACGGAAAGTCTCCGATCCGGCCGGCGGCGCGTGCATGTAGTCCATCCCCCAACCAGCTGCTTGCAGTCTAGTGTATATTTGCATTGACGTTTGCGGTCTCGCGGAATGCGTCTCACATAGTCACATAGTATATGCTCTCTTTTTTTTTTGAGGACATAGTATATGCTCTTAGGTACAACAGAGCTATGGTATACAGCCGCTTAAAATTTGGTACTTTCTTAGGATTAAATATCTGTAAAAATAAACTATTTCGAACACAAGAGTTGCATGCATGTGTGGTATTGATTTCGGGATAAATCTATAGTAACATGATTTTTACCAATGACTTAACCTTAGAGTTGTCCAAACTTATTTTTTTCCAGTGTTATGGATGGTTCTCGGAACTCCGCCTTGCATTATTCCTATTTTTTTACTGGTCGAGCAATCTCATTGGTTCAGCTAACCCATATGCAGAAATTCAAGATATGCATATGCAGATTGATCACCTTTTACATGATATGTATTCAGTATTTTTTTCACAAAAGAAATGTATTCGGTAATTTAATAAATGGCTTTGCAGATTGACCACCATCTTCATATAATCACTATCTGATTAAACAGTCTGCATTCTGGTGAATTCACGATTAATTGGGAAAAAAATCCAGCAAAGTCAAAACAACATGAACTGCTGCCTCCATCCTTGAATACATGACATCGGGACAGCCATTGGTATTCAGGAATAGCGAGAGGAAATATTTTCTCCGACAAAAGTACCAACGCATGTTGAATTTGATAGGAGATTGATGGATTGGAATTCTAATCTATCCTTTGCTCCAAGAGCTAAGTCGTCATCAGTTACATCAACAACTTGCAAGTTTAGGTTCCATGAATGTAACATAGAGGCAACCCTACGTATTGAGTGCATCAGTTTGAAGACCAATTTTGCTCTATCCTTGCTTCGTCCACTGTCTATGCATAGTGAATATTTGAGTTAAAGTGTTTAACAACCTTCTTCTATATTTGGTTTGAACTCTCGTCTTTACAAATGAGAACCTTATTTTTGTTTTTTAAGGAAGTTTTCAGATGAAGCCAGTGTTTTGGCTCCTAAATAAGGTGATCAGAGGCATATTATTGTAGTTTATATAATTTTGAGATACGGACAAAATTGCCCGCAACCTTCCTCAACTCGTCTTGAAGCAAAATGCTACGGTCGTCCTCCGTATGCCAAAACTGCAGGCCGCCAACTGACTATACAGGCCAACGGGCGCGCCAGTTTTCTAGTAAACCTATTTATTCGGAAACTCTATTCCGCGTACGGACGCGCTGGAGCGTTACAGTGCGTACTGCTGCGGCCCGGCCCACGGACGAGGTGGCGGAGCGCGGTGGCTGGGCGAGCGGCGCGGCAAGGCGGCGAGGGCGCCGCCGGCCGCCGGCGGTGGGGGAGGGCGGAGGGGGTTAGGGTTCCGGGGTTGTTGAGGGGGTCCGGGGGGCATCACCATCGCCGGCCATAGGAGGAGGGTTCGGGGGCGGCGGCCGCGACCCGGCGGCGGGCGGCGGTGCGGCGAGACGGCAGTGGCGCCGCCGGAGCCGCGGGCAGCAGGAGGGCGGTGGGCGGGGTAGGCGACTCATCGGAGAATTTAGCGCGGCGGCGGTTGACGGGCGGCGGCGGCGTGTGCGGACGGCGCGGCGACGGAGACGGAGACGAAGGGACAGGCGGTCGGACACGTGGCGAGCTCTGGCGTCGTACGCGCGGTCTCCTAACACGCGTACGAACGCGCGTTAACGCGACCCCTATTTATTCCATGTATAGTCCACTTTCTAGCCAAGTAGGACACGCAACAAACTCCCTGACTGTTGAGTCCCGGCTGCCTACCGTCCGTGAGCACACCGTCACCGGAGCTGCTGAAAGGCGCTCCAACGTACGTCGCACTCACACCTTAAGCGCAACGCTATGCAGGGCAGGCTCCTGGCCACATGCCGACCAATGCTCACCGACCGCGTGCTCCTCGTCGACCCCAGCAACGAGATGGGCGACCTGTTCTGCGACGGGCTTCCCGCTGACGATCGAGCTACACCAACTTCAGCATCGACACTGCCGAGCGAGTGCTACGGAAACATGTTGAAGAACAAACCGACGCCGCTGGTGGCCAGCTGCCGGTGTACATGCACGTACATTCATCTCAACACGACGCCACCCAATACGACAAGTTCTTCTTCTGAGACGAGCACCAGAGGCTGCTCCACAACATCCCGTGGCTGGTGATGTGGACGGACAGCTACATCGTGCCGGGGCTGTTCCTGGACAGGGGACTCCGTGAGGATCGAGCTCGCCAGGTTATTCCCAGAGCCGGACACCGTGTCCGTGTTCCACCACCTTGGCCGGTTACCTGTTGCACCCGAGCAACCACGTCTGGGGCGTCATCATGCGGTACTACAACGCTTACCTCGCTACGGCGCAGCGCCGGGTGGGCATCCAGGTGCGCGTCATCGGCGGCCAGCCAAATACGTCGGCGTTATTGGAGTAGCAGGTGCATTATGCACTACGGAAAGTTGCGGATTACAGGTAGTATATGACTCACATATTTTATTGTTCCCTCTAATCATAAAATTATGCAAATGTCAGGAAACGCACGTTCGACATTCTCAGTTTTTTATACCTTTCATTTCATATCACTTAGCCACAAGCTCAACTAGCAGAAGTGGCGTTTCCCCAAAACAAAAAAAAACTAGCAGAAGTGGAACTACTGAACATACTGAAGAAGAATTGTTTCGGTCAAGAACATCCGAGACATTCACAGAGAAGATCTGCTAGTAGCCTGGACTAGTATAACTGGTGAAGAACATGAGAATACCTGTGAGAACGGTACCATGCTCATGAGTGGACTGCGTGGGCTTCTTCAATCTTTTTGCATGTCAGTTAGGCAACAATTCCACAATGGATTGTTGCACGTGGCTCCGAAAATAGATTAAACAAAGGTTAGCAATGGGATAACATAATTAGTATAACTGAATAGAGATAGCAGATTAGACAAGATTAGGTTGGGTAAATATGTACTATTCTTTGGGTTATATGCTTTTGGTTTTCTTTGTATAGTAGTAATTTACCGATTTTGAAGCAGGTTAGACAAGATTAGGTGGGTAAATATGTACCATACTCTAGGACGTCAACAATGCATGGAACAAAATACTTAACTAACCTAAAACCTTTTTGTAAAATTTTACCATAGCGTGCCTTCATCAATTTGATATTCTTTTCAGGTTTGTACATATTTACCCACCTCAGAATAATAACAATGATTGTGAAACTATTCTAAAATGGCTATCATTGAAGCAAACACCACTAATAGACTCATCATTTTAGAATTGTAATGAAAGCTAGATTGAGAAAATACACTCACCAGGTGCATCGTTCCATAGCATGGATGTTGTGCTTTTCAGCCTTAAAGTCAGACCAAATTACCAAGAACAGCTGTGGGCTCCCACAGTTGAAACTTAGAAAATTAAGGGAAGAAATGATGGAAGAGAGGAGTGCCGTCGTCTCACGAAAAAGGACGGCATTGCTCGTGCTCCCAGGCCGAGCGACGACTTCGCTGACGGTTATACGCGCTGCGCTTCCCTCGAGCCTCCGATCCGCCACGCCGTGCGCGCTGAGACACCACGCCGGCTGCCTTGCCGCGATCCCGCCATGCGGGCGGCGCATGCCGCCATCCGGCTTCCGAGCCGCGTCCCTGCTACGCCCACACCACGCCGCTGAGCTGCCCCGTCCATGGGCCAGGAAGGCCGATCGATGTGCCAGGGTGGAGGCGATCAACACCATGGGCCCATGGCCATCCGAGGCCCAAGCACCATCTGGATAATGATTGCTACTTTCTGATTTGACCCTTCCCATTTTGCAGAAATGGCTTTTTTTCAAGATGGTTTTTAAACAATAATCCTTGCAATGAAGAAGGACATGAAATAAAATAGAAATTACATTGCAACCCTTCGGATAGAATGTTTCTCACAAACAGAATCAAATCATGCATTCTCTCAAACAAACAACAAAATGGTTTACAAAGGTTAAATCTATGCTTCACCATCATGATTTATAGATCAGCATATGAATTAATTAGTTTACATAGGGCCTCCATTGTACAAATTGCCTATGTTATTGTCTTTATATGACATGCCAAGTTCTTGCAGTCAACGGTCAATGTGATTAATTTTAACCATGAAAATTAGATATTTAAGATGCTTTATGATAGCAAAATTTGTTGAAAAGCGTCTTGGAAATGAACTTATGTTCTTACGAGAATTGTCAAAAATGGGATGATACAAGTTTCTGATAACATCATTGGATATGTTTTACTTGAATTTATTTTCGAATTAATAGTACTAGAATACTTAGTTGGAACTTGCTACTACTATGCCTCGAGATTGGTCAGATCAATTAGTACTTAGTACCATTTGCAGAACCTACTACTATTTTGGCAATTTGTTATAAAAAAACTACAATTTTCGCAACATGGCTCATATGTCATCCACGTGGCCATGTAACAGGTGGACCCATATTGTTGGCAGTCTAGTGAAAATTTGTAGTTTTTTGCAACTAAGTGTCAAAATAACTGTAGGTTGTTGCAATGGCCAATGAGTATCTGAAGTTGTGGTCTTCTTACTCTTCTCTTTACAATATTGATTTGGGCAATGTGATGCAGTTAACTATTGTAAAAGATTGTTGTTTATAATTACTGAAAAATATATCATATTGCCAAATAAAATAAAAGGTTTCATAAAGCACCACATCGTATATTGCGCGCATGCATTATGTGCACCTCAGTTAAAATCCGATGGATATATGGTGTCCATCCATTGTTTTTGTGCACTTGATGTCTACCTTCTTCACATGAACATTCATGGTCTCGCGAAAATACACCACATGCTCTAGGTGCGATAGAGGTGGTACATCTACATATTCCGCTCATGTTGTATCTTCAGGGGCACATGCCCCTCTCAAAAACAGTAGCCACACAAGTTTTGTGTCATTCTCCAACTAAATGAAACGGGTGAAAGAATAATTAGTGTCTCACGAAAGTTTTGGCTTCGGATTTTGTGTCATTTAGACTCTGTTTAGACTTAACTTAAACTTACATGGATATTTCGTCCCGCTCCCACAACAACAAAAAAAAAAAGAAGAAGAAACTTAACTTACAGTTTGTGCGGTGGGCTAAACATGAACATAACAGAACACATCATACGATGTTCAGACAAAAACTTACCCTAGATTTTGTGCGGTGAACATAACAGAACGCACAATACGATGATCAGGGGAAAGGTAACTGATGCCTGATGGCTTTCCATTCTTAATGTAGAGCGAGTTTGCTATACTCTCCTCGTTGATGTACAGAATGAATTTTTTTACGACGAAAACAGTATGAATTTCGAAGGCAGAAAATTAATTTAGTTGTAGATCGATTCGCTACTCTCCCTCCTCTCGCTTGACGCCATGCCCTTACAACAATCCATACGGATTCATTACGGTGTACGTACGTAGTTGGTTCGATCAGGACGCGGTGACCTCGTCCACGAGGCGCGCGAACTCGGCCATGGCGGGTGCCGGCAGCCCCAGCAGGACGCGCACGCCGCCGCCTTCCTCCCCGCACGACAGGAACAGCGCCACCTCCTTCTCGGGCAGCGCGGCGGGCCCGTACGCTGCCGGCGGGCCCCAGCCGAAGTCGGCGGCGCGGAACGGCAGGCGCGACCACGCGGTGATGAGCAGCGTGGACGCCAGCGACGGGCGCGCCCGCGTCGCCTCGAAGTAGTCCACCGCCGACCGCATGTACGCGTCCGTCACCGCCTCCACGGCGCCGCGCACCAGACGCACGGCGCGCGGCAGCGCCGGCGACGCCTGCTGCGTCAGCGTCAGCTCCCCGGCCGCGCACGACGCGCTGGTGAGCACGATGGCGTTGCCGAAGTACCCCGGCGGCAGCGGCGGCGACGAGAACCGCGGCCGCCCGTCCACCGCGAACAGGAGCTTGCTCCGCCGCGAGGGGGACATCCCGAGCGCCCGCGTGCGCGCGCTCCACACGAACCCGGCCAGCGCCTCGAACGTGGTGCACGCGCGGCCGCCGTCCAGCTCCTGCTCCTGCGCGGCGGCGAGCGCCTTGATCCGCGCGATGGACGCCGGCGTGAAGCGGAACGAGCGGTGCAGCAGCGGCTCGCCTCCGTGCTGCTCGACGGAGCCTTCATCGTAGCCGTCTTCGTCGTCCGTGATCTGCGCGAACTCGTGGTGCGGGAAGGCGACCTGCGGCGGGTCGCGCGCGCGGAGGACGGCGCGGTCGAGCACCGGCGGCAGCGACAGCGGGAGGCCGCGCGCCGTCTCGCCCCACGAGTTCACGAACTGCATGGCGCCCACGCCGTCGAACATGCAGTGGTTGATGGCCAGGCCCAGCACGAACCCACCACACTTGAACTTGGTCACCTTAATTGTTTTGGTCATCAACATCACCACAAGCAAATTCATCAATTCGATACCATAACCACCGATTCAATTAATAATTGTTTGACAAACGTCGTGACGTACCTGGGCTGCCAGGAGCGGCATCTCGAGTATGTTCTTGGCGCCGGGGACGCTGTACACGAGCCTGCCGAGCACGGAGGGATCAGGCTCGGTGACGTCGCCGATGTCCGCCATGGCGCAGTCCGCCTCGGCCTCCACAAACACAGCGCCGTCGCCGGTGCAGTCCACCACCAGCTTCCCGTCGCCGCTGATGGTCAGCCGGCCGGCGAGGGGGTAGTAGGGGACGAGCACCTTCGCCAGGGACTCCCTCAGCACGTCGCAGGCGCGGTCATTGCCCACGGCCCTGAAGCAGTACACGGTCTGCACGATGACGGCGATGTTCTGGTCCAGGTTGGACAGGTAGTACAGGCCGTTGGGCGTCTCCTCTGCCGGCTGCACCAGTGACGGCTCCCCTTGCTGCCTGATCCGCAGCTCAGCCGCCGCGTCCATTTCTTGCACCTGCGTAAGAATGGCATGGCAATCCGATGTAAGCAACCAAGCAAGGTGGCTCAGTCGATGAGCAAACAGTGTCAACATTATTACCATGGCTGGAGTTGGATCAGGGATGGATTCCGGTGAGAGCGAGAACTGAGAGGTGGAACTGATAAAATATGAGGGCAGGGCTTTCTTTGTAGTGCGCACCTTTCTTCTGCGTGTGCACGAGACCGCGAGTTGGTTGAGACATTTGGTTTGAGTGAACCACAAAACGCAACCAGCATGGGGCGCTGTTCACCCTGCAGGTGAGAAAACGGAAGGGACTGTCCAATGCAACATCGTACCGTAACGTATTCGATGGATGGTCTAGCCTAAACTGTTTCAAGAAACGCACCAACATGCCATTATAAATGTTTCGCATATCTACTGAAGGTAGCAACTAGCAAGTGACAATGGCAAGCAGAGAGAACAAGAATTTTGAAACGACAACTGGTACACCATTTGCAGATTGCCAATTTGTTTTCTTCAATCTTGAGAAAAACCAAATGCAAGCGGAGGATTAGCCCACAAGGAAGACCACCTAATATGATATTCTAGATTACATAGATTGTGCCATCCAAACGTACCTTCCTAGAAAAATGGATTCAAGCACAATGATTGATAAATTGAAGCACACGTCCACATATGTAGCTATAATGATTCATAGAATTCATGCATTCAGTACTCATCTGGAAAGGCCAGGAAACAAATGTAGTCCCCGGACCACAAGATGAATCGATGAGAAAAAGAAAGGAATTATTAGGTACGCAGCTTGTAATTCTGCCTGTGTGCACTGGAGCCTGCGGCATCAGTACCCTGTACATCGCAACAGAAGCATTCCATTTCCAGAATACGACAATAACATACATCCTCAGCTCATACAGGTAACAAACAAATTTTGTACAAGGAGCACAAGATGAATCGATGAAAAAAGTTAGTTATTAGGGACGCAGCATGTAACTCTGACTGTACAGTGGAGCCTGCGGCATCAGTACGTCGTACAGCGCAACAGAAGCATTCCATTTCCAAATTACGAAAATAACTAACATCCTCAGCTCATACAGGTAACAATCGGCAATAGGATCTACAATATTACCACAAACTGTATCAGCAAATATGCACCAAGATTAAGGCCCTGATTGGCATATCTTATTTCTTAGCTTCTCTACAGAAATAAGTAAAAGCTGTGCCAAACATCAAGATTCTACAACAGCTTATCAGTTAAGCAGATTCTCAAAATAAACTAGAAGGTAGAAATAAGCAAAAGCTGCTTTTCACCACCTTCAGATAAGGTCCTTATTCAACAAGCAGAAGCTGGAATTCAAAAACAAAAACAGAAGCTGTGACAGGACAAATAACAAAGTTATTAACCACAGCAAATCTAAGCACAAAACTAACCTTGCGGTGACAGGACAAATAACAAACTCATGAAACAGAAATGACTGAGAAGGATATAGGGTTTTACATGGATAAATGAAAGAAAGACACAAGAATTATTCCACATTACAGTCAGGCTAGCTACCTAATCAACAAAGTTATTAACCACAGCTATTGTACATGACCAGTAACTAGACTACAGATCACTAACAAGTCAAGCACAACAACTAGGTGTATGGCTATGAAATGGTTAACAATCTTGTACAACCCAGGTCACCAATTTGTTGTTGCAGTGCCCCATTGTACAGGACTAAACCTCCAAAGTAGCAAGGTTTGCATGAAAGTCCTCCGATCCATAGCATTGACACAACAAGAGATTGGTCTGATCGCAGCATATCTGGTTCACTTAATTACTTCTCTTCGCCTTCTTTGGGATCATCCTTTGAATTTTCCGCCTTACCATTGCCTTCTGCTTCATCTTCTGAGTTATCATCATCACCATCCTCATCATCAGACATACTATTTATCACCTCCTCTATGATGCGCTTCACTTCTGCTTTTCTGTCCATGAGATCCATCTTAAAATGTGTCCCTGGGTTAATCATGGGCATGTCAGTATATTCATATATCAAAAATTTAGTTTCTAGGGTCCTGACATAAACAATTACTCCACATGTTTACTCTTAACAAAACTTATGAAAGAAGCAAGAGCTTACCTAATTGTCGGAGAATATCAGCCAAAGTAGCCTACAAGACAATATAACCAGTCAGAATACAAAGCAAGTAAAAAGGATGCACAATGTGCAAAAGATAACTGTTTGCTAACCGTGTTGAAGTCAACTTCCTTCAGAATGGTGGTAACAACAGCTTGCAGCTGTTCAGTGGTTGGGGCAGACCCAGCATCTGCACCACCCTTGCCTTTTCCTGCAGAGAAAAAATAAACATTAGTTTACTACCACTATCTAACAGATTAAACAGAGCACCAAATAGCATCTCATAAAATAATTTGTTTGTATCATGTCAATAACTAGTCTTCCAATCGAAACCAGTTTTTATTTGGAGAAAATAAAGCCCTAACAGCCATTCTCAAACTACCTGAGTGAAATTTAATTCCACACTAGTATGGTGGTAATATGACAATACATCAAGCAAAATCAGATAGGCATGTGTAGATAGGAGCAAGAAGGTAGATAAATGGCACTGCCTGCAAAAGTACAACAGATCATTTACCTTTATTTTTATTGGATAGCTTAGCACCATCCTTAGTGCCTGCCTTACTGTTCTGGGTTTCGTCCTTTTTGGATTTGGAAACCCTCTTGTTGCCCTTGTTTGAATCTACAGCCGCATCACTTTCCTTCGAACTCTTGGCCCGCTTGCCAACTTTTTTGCTTTCTACATCAGGCTCATCTTTAATGTCTTCAGAAGCCTTCGATGCACCCTTTGAAGGTTTTGTAGAAGACTTTTTCGGCGTATCCTTCTCTTTTGCCTTAGAACCAGCTTCTTTCTTTTCTTCCTTAACCTCTGTTGATTTTTTCTTTGCTGGAGGCTCATCAGATTCCTCATCACTCACAGCATGATCATTTGCTTCAGAACCCCCATCACCTTCTTCCATAGATGCATCCTCAGAACCAGCATCAGCTTCATCATCATTCTCTTTCTCATCTTCAGCTGCTTCTTTCTGGCCCCTCTTCCTTTTCTGTTTAATAAGACAAGCACATGTGAGGACTGCATTACTACCAGTAGACTAGTTTTGAGAAAGGGCTAGTCTTAATCATTTGATTGATGTTTATCCATTAATGTTAACTTATTTCTTTGTTCAGATGATTACAGATAATGGAGCACTAAAGAGTACAGTAAATAATATAAACATACCTAACTGAGAAGGTTCCCCTAATTTTCTATAAGTGATTTTCCAGCACAATCGACAAGGTTTCCATATGTGCTCAAAGGACAGCAAACAACAAACTGCTGATTTCTAGATAGATCACAACAGCAACAACAAAATAAACAAACAAAAAAGGGCAATTGTGTTTTTACCCTCATTTTGAGTTCTAATTCTGATTTTACCCTCACTTTTTTCACTTTGTGATTTTACCCCTAGTTTTTCAACCTGAAGCCAGAGCTTACCCTCAGTAGGGGTAAAATCAGAATAGAATTATTATGATTTTACCCCCAGTAGGGGTAAACTCTGGCTTCATGTTAGAAAATCAGGGGTAAAATCACAAAGTGAGAAAAGTAAGGGTAAAATCAGAATTAGAGTTCAAAGTGGAGGTAAAAACACATTGTCCCAACAAAAAAAATGAAGAAGTTGATTGTTTAAAACAGGATTGGCAGGGAACTGAAAAGAATTTCAAAAATTTCATCAGAAATCATTACCTTGTCTGAGGAAGCACCTTCAGAAGTTGCTTGGCCATTTCCTTTAGATCTCCTCCGTCGTTTCTTCTGCAATAGCAGAGCAAAAGACAAGCACTTATTTTCTGATGACTAGGGCTCTAAAACAATCCCAAAAGTCAGAGGTGAGTAGGGTACGCAAAAAAACAAGACCCATACATCCAGACACACCTGTACACCACCCCACACTGGCCCATTAATCAAAATATTCTAGGCACATGGTATAGAAGGGAAAAATACAGTCATACTATACCTTGTCATCAGTCAGGACAACATCCCTGGTAATGCAAGGAGATTCCAAGAACTCCAACAACTTGGCAGAAACCTCCTCCTAAAATTTATCAAAAGAGGGTGTTACTAGGACTCTCAGATTATAATATTAAAGACAGGGTTCAGCTGATTAACCTTCTTAGTAGTTGCTTTTGAAACATGAATGTCCAGTATTTCACAAAAATCAAGCAACTTCTCTTTGTTAAATTTGTCAAGCTTGTCCTTTATCCTGTTCCTTTGCTTTTCCTGATCAACATGCAGACAGGGTAAACATGTCTGGCAGCACAAAAAGTCTAATAATACATGCAAGGTTTCCCCAAAAAATTAACAGGTCCAATTGTAGAAATATTACATAAAAATAATTTCCTGATTATATTAGTGCAGAATAGGTTGGACAACCACCACTGAAACAATAATGAATTTGATGTGCATCATTGCATGTTTCCGTTCCCATGGTAAGTGTTAAAGAAAGAGGTGATCCACTAGAAAATGGTGTTAAGCATTACAGATAAGTATTATTTGTTTAACATAATACGGTACCAAGCAGAAAACTTACTTGATTGTCAGTCCAAACAAAACCAGAAAATTGGAATATGTTTCTCTTCAAGAAGTGGACCTGTAGGAAAACATCACAGTTAAAGTACATGAACAAATTATAGAGGACATACAAAGAGTTGCAGAAGCCTCACATTTGATTTTTTACCATACATAAGAGTATGGAGAGACTGTAGATTCTCATCAGCCTTTCTCCTTGTTAATTTGAAGGAAACTGGTGTGGCATGAAGAGTGAAGATGGTCAATTTAAAATTCTGGAGGGCTTAACTAACCCAAAAGGATTCCAATGTACAATGAAGCATAAGCTAAGAGATAAGAGCAGTTGTTAAATATTTCTACTTATTCAACACAAATTTTCAACAGGCAGGGAGAAAATAGGTAATTTCATTATGGATATGAATGCACCAAGATGAATAGAACACTGAATATGTAGGATAAGGTATCGGTATCTAAGATTCAGACAAATAAGAAGAGCCTAAGGTTCACAACAAGATGTTCTATCCAGGTCATTATTTTGAAGAAAAATAATGATGAATTATTATGTAAAATAAAACACATATAGCAGATGAATCATGTAACGAAACAACATACTCCCTCCAGTTCCATTAAACCTGACATTTTGGACATGATTTCATATTTCAAGTAGAGATTAATTAGGGGGTAATTTCCCATTGTAGTCATTAAATAGTGTTACATGTTGTTTCTATTCAATAACTCTGCATAGTTTGGCTGATTAGAGCACTTGTCCTGATGCTGACTGACAGGTATTTTGATTCATAGTGCTGCAACTGTTTCACTTGCAGGAAATAAAAGCACTGCACAGTTTTCTTTTTCTTTTTTTCACTGACACCAAGCAATATACACTCAGTTCTTCTGCGGTGCACTGAAGGCGGCTCTTTGTGTTATACACCATGACAAGCACAATAGAACACAGCTAGCCACTCAACGTCCTGCTTGAGCTCGTCAACAGAACAGCTACAGCACACGTAAGCGACAATAGAATATTCAGGAGAGAGCAGCACACACACTGGAGACTTTTTTTTTGGGAGGGGGAGGGGCAGCAAGCATTCAGGTGTGTTACAAGCAGGCAAAATGCAAAGTATCTTGTTTTAGAGCATCCTCATAGGCTGACTCTAAGCTGGCTCTTATGATTGTTTATTGAAGAAAAAGAAGAGAGAAGGCAGCTAGCTCTTCCTCAAAAGCTAGTCTCTAAAAGCAATGAGAGACTTAAACATGGACCCCAATCCTTTGCAAGAGCTGGTTGCTAGCTCTACCATTGAGGACGCTCTTAGCATTTAGAGGGAGTATAGGCTGTAGAAAACATGCATACATTTACTACCTAAGGGTCTAGTTAATAAAATGGGGCAGGGCCTTGGTTTTTTTCTCTACTAGACCAATACTATCCAGAGAGCACTTAAGGATGACAGAATGTAAACCCAAACAGACACGCCTAGTCAAGCTATTTACAACAAGAAGATAGGCAAGGAAACAAAGTGACATGTACCAGACAAAAATTTTGTTTTTTCAAAGATCACAGCAGGAGATTTAATTATCATGATACAGGCATGGCAGCACATTCCACATTTTATCGTATCCAAACCACTAATATCAGTTCAAATTCCTGGCGCCAGATATTTTAAAGCGTCATCCATAAATAAGCATTTGTACCATAGAAGCCATGCTCATATTGGATATATCAAGCAGATAAAGAGGCACAGAGAAAAGAAAAAATTAAATAGTACACTGTTCTTCCAGCTCTTTAGGGAATCTATCCCCAAACTTCCAGCTCCGTATGACTTTAGCCTCAAATAACAACTAAACCCAGTTCATTTTCTACACGCTACCACCATACTACAAATCATGTCACAGACATAAAAACAGTGTTCTTGTAAGAACAACCACGCAACAACAATTTCAAACAATTTTGAATCCTAAGTGTGGACATATCATTAAATTTGATACAGACAGAGATATCAGACCCTACAGCCAGGTAGCGCATAAAGAAATGCCAAAAGCAAAGAGAGCACATTCCAACACGTTTCAAGGGCAAGAATTTACCATTGGGGATGTCCTTGAGCTTCGTTCCAGATCCCTACAACACAGAAAGCACCAAAGGCTCAGCTGACGCGAATACATGGCCCAACTTTTTAGACATGAACAAACTTTCCAATCTAAAGAACAGATTGAAGCATAGAAACGGGATGTTGTTCAAGAGTCCTAAAAATTGCTATTTTTAGCATTCTAGCACGGTAGCCTGGTCCAAAATTCACAGGGTTGCGACGCTCGGTAAACTAAGAATCACATCCGGAGACAACAGATCAGGGAGACACGCGCGAAAGAGAGCAAGGAGGGGAGGTTTCCTCACCTGGAGAATAGCAGGAGACTTCTTGACAGGGGTGACGCGGCGAGCAAGCTCCGAGTACCTCTCGACCGTCTTCCTCTCCCTGGACGGGCGCTCGATTCCGGGCGTGGCCTTCTTGGCCGGGGGCGTCTTCTCCGCCGCTGCCTCGCCCTTCTTCCTCCGGCCACGCTTCTTCTCCGGCTGCTGCGGCGTCTTCTCCGCCTCCTGCTTGTTTCCTTCGGCCTCGGCCTCGCCTCCGCCTTGGTCTCGGTCTCGGGCTCGGGGTCCTTGGCGTCGTCGGCCGGCGGATCCGCGGCGGCCGGGGAGGCGGGCTTGGCTTCGTCGGAGGCCATGGGCGGGAAGGATCGGGGCTAGGGTTTTAGGCCCGAGCGCCGGCGCGGTCCGGGAGGTGGAAAAGGGGGCAAAATTTTGGGAGGCCGAGCGGAGCGGACGGGGAGGGAAGAAAAGGGAAACTGGGTGGGGGCGCGTCGGTCGGTGTTCTCTCTGCGCTCTGCCAGGCGCGGTGCTAATAAAGGAGTGACGTGTGATGCGATGGAACCCGCGGGGGCGTGGCAGGGCGGATTGGATTGGCGCTCACTCCCGCGCGCGCGCCTGGCCGCCAAACGCCGCCGCAATCCGGCTGTTTTGGCGTGCGGTTTTCCATTTTGCGGTTTACGGTTTTACCCTTTTCTCTCATTCTGTTTTGGATTCAGACCAATTATTTTCGTAATCTCACTAAGAACAATAAAACGAAGTGTAAGCGAAATCAACACTAATATAAAATATTGCTTTGATGTTACGGAGCCCTTAATTTTGATCTTATGAAAAAATTTCAGTTCACTGTGAGAAGCAATGTGAAGTACTAAGTACAGTACTACTAATCCTACCTTGCATCAAGAACGATGTCTGAAAGCACGAATTTTTTTTAAAAGTCAAATGCTAACGAAGGGGGCAAAACGGTAAACGGTGCTGGGCGGGATCCAGAGGGCGAGGCTGCGCGTGGCGGCATGGGAAAATAACATCGGGCGCGATCGGGGCTGTTTCAAATATTTGGGGACGAAATTTTTGGTGCAGGCGGCACCAGCCTGTTGGCTTCCCACGCGTTCCCACCCCGCGAGCCAAAAGTTTCCCCGCCCGTGGCTTCCGCATCCCGCTCACACTACATTTTTTTTTTTTTGAGAATTCCCGCTCACACTACAGTTCCGTAGTTTCCTGCTTGGGCTTCCATTCTACTATCTGCTGCCGACCCATTTCCTTCTCGTGGGCTTCAAAATTCCGGATCTCGTACATTGGGCTACTTAGCTTTGATGCGGACATGTCCGGTGGCCACATGAACTTCAACGAGAGTGGCCCATGACAAATGAGCCCAATCCTAAGCCCGAAAATTGCAAATCACAATATTAAAAAGAAGCTTTATTTCATCGAATAAATGAAAACATGGGTGAATTTAGGTAAAGTGTGTGTTGCGGCTCATAGTTTTAAATCAAGGTAATTCAATGGTTTATTTCTTGTTTGTTTTTGATGGAAGAATGTGGATTGTGGAACCTTATATGAACTAGTTTGGTTATCACTTCTGACTTATTATACCGAATCTATTTAACATGTTTTATTTTTATGTGCCAGTTTTATCTGAATCGCCTCAGCTTTCTATTTTACCATGCATACTCAAACAAGTTGAACACACAAAGAAAATCATTACTTCTAATTAAGCTACCAAAGGCTTCCATACCTTAGAGATGGTAAGATGAGTTTTTGAAGGCGCATTGAGATGTGGTGATGGTCATCATGTCCGGTGAGGCATGGTGGAGCAAACAAAAGGTAAAAAGTTTTTGGTTTGTGCTCCCACACAATGTAGGAGTTGCTGCTTGAATCTCGTTACCTGCAGTGATAGAAGAAGCAAAAAAGGCATGTAACTCGCGAACGGAGTTTGACAAAGGAAATACATTGCACAAAGTAAAATCCGATCCATTTTTTTGTAATTGACTAGTTAACACGATGGTTAAACCTATTATGTCCATCACAAAAAAAAACACTATTATGTAAGACAAAAAAAAATAAATTAGCTAGGATTCCAACCGTCTTTGATTGGTGAGACGTAGTGGCGGAAAGCCAAACAACAACGAGGCCACCGATTGATTTCCCACCCAATCAAACATAGTGTTGTTTGGATCTAATCGCCTTAATTAGCACGAGAGTCCCTTCACGAAAGGAGGAGGAAGGGGAAAACTATTGACTATAAGATTGATAAGAGTTTGCTTACCTTGGAAAGCGCAAATCGGTCGGTGAGGGGTTGGCAGGGCATGTTGTTGCTCATCGGATTTTCTTGTTGGTGAAAGAATAAACAACGAGATCGACGTCTGCATTATTCCCAACTCCCAACGAAGTATTGTTGCTTGGATCTAGTTACTTGCGCTTGCAAGGAAACAGAGAAGGGCCGCTTAGGCTCAAATAGAGGAGAAAGGAACGCACGATGGTCCGTAAATGGAGGAGGGCACCATCACCGACGCGCCGCCCTTGGTCATTGACGAAAGAGAAGAGATTGAATAATTGGGTTTAGGTTTAGGGACGATCGAGGAGGGAGGGGATGGATGTGTGTGCGCGCCGGGGGGGGGGGGGGTGGCGGGGACAGGTAGGAGAAATATATGACCGTGGGTGTGCCTTAGGGGGCGAAGCGAGCGCGTGGACAAGGTGGGCCGGCCCATCACTAAATTTTAGCACTATTATAGTAGCTTTTTCTTTTCTTTTTCTATTTTTCCTTCTTCGGCCCAACCAACGGCTTGGGCATGGTGATCATTGGCGCGACTCACATGAGAAAGAGAAAACAGACACGACTGGAGTCATCCTTTTTCTTTTACTTTTTGTTAAGAACTTGTATGGCGTCTTGAGGAATACTCATGAACGGCATCCAACAAAAAAAAACACACATCAAAGATGGACGAACATCACCCCTTCATGTATATATTTCATCGACCAAACAAACACTAGTACCCTCCTACCATGTAGTAACTATGTATTCCTATTATTTGTGTATTGCAGGAGTAGTATGATTGTCTGTCTTTCACATAGAACCGACTTCGATTAGAATATACGTTAATGGATTAATTTAACACAATTAAAATTTTAGCAAATTTAACAATAACACACACAATAAGTTCGTAAGTTTTTTTCTCTGTTGTAGCAAAGCCATGACTATCCTACCATGGTCATGTGACTACAATAAACATTCCAACAAGATGACTAATGATACAATCAAAGACAACGATGACCGATCCCACGAGCAACACATTGTGAGAGCTAAAAGTTATAAACATTTGCAAGTTTCAACGAAGCCAGGATATACTATATAAACATGGTGTAACCTACCATAATTTAACAAAGATTTTATCACGGGTTAAAATGAGTTTTTTAATCTTTGTGTTACGTGACTGATTATTTTGTTATTTTCTCCCTGTCCAATAAACCGTGTGATAAATAGTATCATATACATGTATGTACGAGGCAAGTGTAAACTCATGTATCTCTAGTCCTGTTAATCTTCGCACCATTTTTTCCCTTTATGATTACAATATTTGCATTTTTCTAAAATAACATTCCATCACCATCGTGAGACTTAAAAGAAAAACAGAAATGCACATCATCAAGATAGGAAAACAAAGAGTTCCACTAAAAAACAAATCTATGATTTATCCCTTCGCCGGTTCGGCGGCCTCGTCATCCCTTCCCCGTCTCGCCCCTCCAAGCGCACAGCACCCGCAAGCGCAAGCCCATCGAAACGAGCAGCGAAAAATAGCCTCCGAAAAAAACACAGCCCTCCCAAGTCCCAACCCAACCCGGCCACCTTCCTCTGCTCGCGCTCTCTCCCTCTCGCTCTCGCCGGCGACCTCGACGCTTCCCCTCTCGAAACCCTAGCTCTCGTTCCCCTCGCAGCCGCCGCTTCGCCCTGTTTGGATTGGATCGCGTCGCGTCCGCCGCTCTTCGCTCCCGCTCCCACCGGAACCCTAAGCTCACTCCCCACGCTCTCGGATCTCGCGATGGCGGAGAGGAAGCTGGATCGACCCGCCGCGCTCGGGAAAGGTGAGCCGCCCGATCTGCGCGCCCCTGCCTATTGGAGATCCGATCTGCAGCGCCCGTTGATCGGCCTAGGTCAGATCTGTGATTGATTGGTGCGTACCCCGGATTTGATGTGTGGTTGTTGCGCAGATGGGTTGTCGCTTGGGATCGAGGAGGACAGGGCCGCCGCCGCCGCCATGGGTTTCGTCGACGATTTTAAAGGTTCGGACCCCGAAACCAAGTGTTTCTTACCCTTACTTCGCTTCAGGTCGATTTTGTGCTTAGTTATCCAGGATTTACTGCCGCATGTTTTGCGTTAGCCTATGCGGCATGTAGGATTTGGTCGTGTGTTGCTAGTCCATGTTTGCTTGTTGTGCACGTGTGCATGTTCTTCTGTGCCTGTGTGGGGGCAGGAGTGTGACTGTGCGTCAGTGGGTTGTTGTGTGTAAGATAGCATGCCTTGCTGAACCGTTGACCCTGAAAGTATGTTGCTATGATGCAGATCAGCAGCACGTCGACAACAGCATTCCTCTGTCTCCTCAGTGGCTTTACGCCAAACCAACCGATGCAAAGGTTTGTGATAACTGTCCCCTTGATGTGGTTCGTTTTTCTGTAATGCTATGTTTTCTGGTGTCATTTTACTTAAGTGCCGACTGTTGCTGGTTACAATTGTTTGTTAATGATTCTGTATATTCACCTGCAGATTTCAGTGCAACATGGGTCCTCTCTTGATCCATCTGAAAAGGAAATGAGGATGCTGGAAGGAACTGGGGACAAGAAAGAACGCAGGCGGAATGTATTTGATGCTGATAGTGGTCTTCGGTGGCTTGAAGAGGAGAGGGAGACAAGCTTACTTGGGAGGAGGGACCGTAAGAAGGAAGTGGACAGGGACGTGGAGAATCGTAAGAATGATCGCCGATCTGACAATGTTTCTGCAAGGGATAACATTGATTCACGTGCACCTCCTACATCTGAAAGGTGGACTGATGGTTCCGCCCGTAATTTGGGGAATGAAGGCCGGCGTGATGGAAAATGGTCATCAAGATGGGGACCTGATGACAAGGAGAAGGAATCCAGGTCTGAAAAGAAAATTGACACTGAAAAGGATGAAACACATGCTGAGAAACAGACATTTACAGGAAGATTGCTGGCTGAGACGGACTCCCGTGATAAATGGAGGCCTCGTCACAGGCAAGAAAGTCATTCTGTTGGGACAGCAACCTACCGTGCCGCTCCAGGCTTTGGATCTGAGAAAGGGCGTGTGAAGGAATCAAATGTTGGTTTTGCCCCTGGAAGAGGCAGGGGAAACCCAAATTCTGTTCCATCCTTCAATCGCCCATCCTCTGCAGGGCCAATTGGTGCTCCACCTGTGCATGGGAAATCTGCAAAAACTGCTTTCCGCTATCCAAGAGGGAAGCTTCTGGATATATACAGGCAGAAAAACATGATGTCATCCTTTGATGACGCACACCTTAAACTGGAAGAAATTCCTTCAATCACGCTCTCTACTTCTGCAAAACCGCTAGCCTTTGTTGCACCAAATACTGTTGAAGAGGTAATGCCTTGTGAATTTACTGTCCTACTTTCATATGTAAGCGCCCCCTTCTCTTTTCTAGTATATTTACCTCTGTACTTTATAGGGTCTCCTGGAAGATATCAGGAAGGGTAAAATCATTAGCAGTGAGGTAATCAATGCGCCTGGAAACAAAAAGGAGAGGACAAAAGAGCCTGAAGGTATATTTACATTGTTGGGTGTTAGTTGCTGCCATCGTTTCAATTGATAAAAGAAATTCATGAATCACTATCACTCACATGTCTTCTTATCCATTGGGTATCTTATAATATAATTATTGTTTCAGAACCAGCTTCTGGTTTTGTCGAGGGAAAGGACAAAGTTGCTGCTTCTGCGTTGATTTCAGAGAAGGATGCCTTCTATGAAGGCATGCTTTCTAGTGGTGTTGGTACATCTCCCCCAAAGAATTCTATGGAGGAAAGTGCCCGTGATAACCAACCTGGGATTCTTGACATTCAGGAAGGTTTCAAAACTGATGAAGTCAAGTCAAGCGCTCATCATGATCTGGGCTCTAAACTACCTGATGATTCAAACAGCCTGTTTGCTGTACCACGCTTTGAGCATCCTTCAGAACCCCCTATGCCATACCAAAACAATGACATGGATATAAAAGCTAGTGGCCAAGCTGGTTACCCTGAGGAGTTGACATTGTATTATCTGGATCCCCAAGGAGGTGTACAGGGCCCATTTCTGGGTGCTGACATAATCTCCTGGTATGAAGATGGATATTTTGGTTTGGAATTACCTGTTCGTTTGTCTCAGGCTCCAGACGATGCTCCTTTCCGCCCACTTGTCGAAGTCATGCCACACCTTGGACATAAGCCCCAATCGCACCTGGCTGTACCCTGTGAAAGTGCTGAATCTCTGGGTTCTGTTCAAAAGTTTGAAGCCACAATCTCTACTTCTGCTTCTTCCGGGAAGAGTGATCAGGCATCTAAATGGGATTCTGAAAGCCATGTAGTTGATCCTAAAAGAGGGGAGCAGGAAGTATCAGTAGAGCCCCACAGTAGTTGGTTACCTTCAGCTGGAGTAGAGAAGGACACAGCAAATACTAGTACTCACCAGCAGCACATTCCTGAAGCAGTGAATCAGGATGCCGAAGGTTAGTTTCTGTTCATAGTTATAATTTTGTTGATTATCCTTTTCTTTTTCCTTTTGTCCTGTCTCTGTTTTTTCTTAAGGAGAGTGCTCATTTTTTATGTTTATAACAGAAGTGTTGTACTCAGGGAGGCCTAATAGCAGCATGGGTCAATACCTACGGGATCATGGCAATGACCGTTCAGATTTTCAGTTGGCATCTCGTGACCCTCATTCTGCTGTGGGAGAAGCTAATTTGCTCCAGAACGATGCCCCAAGGGAGAGTGATCTGAGTCCTCTTGGCTTGCTTTGGTCTGAGCTGGAAGGGATGCATCCAAAACAACCTCTCTCGTCGAATGTGCTTGGTGTGAATGAGCGAAGAAATCCCAAGCCTACAGTTCCAAAGGACATTCCACCTGTCAACATGAGGCATGGGTCACTTAGCAGGATGAATGAAGCTCCTGCTGTGCGTGACGAGTGGCCTGGTAACTTTGGGAGGCTGGACAACATGAATGATGCTAACATTGCTGGCCGAATCCCTCATGTTGAAGCGGAGCATCATTTGAACTTTGAGGACCAACTCCTCCTTCAGCAGATCCGAAGGGAGCAACTACAGCCAGAGCAACTGATGGCACGCAACAATTTGGACTTCCCTGGACCATTTCCAGGGCAGTTGTTTGATTCTGTGTACCAACATAGACAGCCTATGAATCAACCGCTTCCTGATATGGAGCATATTTTGAGAGTTCAGTTTGAACTTGAACAGCAGCAGCAACAACAACAACGCCGCCAACAGCTCCAACAAGAGCAGCACCAGAGGCAGCTGCAGCAGCAACGGCAAGCCCAGCTTTTGCAGCAGCAGCAGCAACAACAGCAACAGATGATTCTGGAGCAACTGTTGCAACAACAGCTGCAGGGTTCAAATTTTGGACCAAATAACATGGTCGATCAAGTCTTGCTTCGAGAGCATGTATTAAATGACCTGCATCACCAACCACACCATTTGCAAAGGCAGCATGATGCGGCAATCGAACAACTTATTCAAGCAAAATTTGGGCATAGTCTTCCCAGGGAGCATCATAATGATTTGTTGGATGTTCTGTCACGTTCAAATCAGAGGCCGATGCTTCCTTTGGAGCAGCAAATTCTCTTAGGCCTTCAGCAGGAGCAGCTTCAGTCACAACAACTGGCTAATGCTCTGCGGCAACATTCAGGCAGGGAGGAAGAAAGGCACTTAAGTGGGGTATGGCCGATGGATGATGCTGGTCAGTTTATTCGTACAGGTACCAGTCCAAATCAAGGCCACGCTTCTAGGCATGGTCGTTTTGATCTTCTGGATACTCTTCAGAGATCCTCTTCATTCGACCAACATGAACATCTTGACCGGGGCCTATCCTTGCACGAGCGTTTGAATAGGGGAGGTCAAGGTATCCACTCCCTTGAGCGGTCTGGTTCTTTGCCTGGTGGTGGTCCTTTGCCAAATCCAGATGTTATAAATGCCCTAGCACGTCAGCATGGCCTTGGTCAGCTGGAAACACATGCTGATTTATATGCTTTAGGTCAAATGCCTATGCTTCCCTCAGGAGTGCATCCCCAGCAACATAGGCTTCCGGAGCAGCTGTCTGGTACTCAAGCAGGAAGGTTAGAAAGGCATTGGTCAGATGCCAATGGTCAATTGCAAAATAATCTGATGGAGTCATCACGCATTAACCAGTTACATATTGAAGCAGAAAAGCAGAGGAGAAATGTGGAAATGAACCTTTCTGTTGACAACCCACATGCATGGGCATCACTTATGAACAAAGAGAGGAATGCGGAGCAAGATTTGAGTGATATTATACATAAAAAACTTGTTCTTCAGTCACAGCAGTCTTTGGGTTTTCCTGATGTTCCCGTGTCAGCGTCATTTGGACGTAAAGATCCTTCTATGCACTTTCCCCAGCCTGTTGCGGAGAACCCTTTGAGGTCCCCAGTGGACAGATTGTCTTTTGAGGAGTCTTTTGCAGAAAGGTTTGCAAAAACAGGCCAGTCTGCACAGGAGGGATCAGCCAATCTTGATAGTCTACCTAACAGTATTGAGAACAGTGGAAAATATAACCTTAGATCAAGCTCTGGAACGATGCTTGAGCAGAAGCATTTTCTTGTAGGGGATGATGTTCAAAGGGGAGAATATTCTGATATTATGGGTGGCAGAGCATCTTCTAATCAATTTGTTGGGACTGTCAACGAGTTGACCAGGGCAAAAAAGCAGGGCTCTAGTGTGAATTTGGCTGTGAATGATACCGATTTTGCTGAGGAAGCTGTTGGGAACTGGTAATTATTCTTTTTATAGCTGCCAAAATCTGCTATCTAGTATAGTTCTCAAATGGATCGTATCACTGAATTTTTTTTATCTCATTCTCAAATTTCCTCTTGGTGTAATATTTGTTCTGATGTTTTTACCTTAGCATTGGGTAACTGTAATTGTTACTATGATTTTTCTAGTCTTTTTTTTTTAACAAAAGTCGTGACCATTTTGTCAAGGATTTTCATATAATTTTCACTACTTCTCTTCAGTGGTGTATTATTTTACATGCCCTAATTGGTAATATATAGATATGCCTTCTGTTTTATATATGCAGGTCTGATGCTGGCATCTCTAAAGGGAATTCCCACTCCCTACTAAAGCGCCCAGCAAGCCAACATAGTGCTACATCTCAGGGAGCTCCGGTGGATATGTCTTCAACCATTAGGTTGAAGAAGGCAGGCCATGCATCTTCTGATGGTATTCTCGACCCATGTTTATATCGTTAAATTTCAGTCTGGTTAGTTTGTTTAGAAGATTTTTCAAGGCGAACTAGATGGTCAATTGATAGAAATAAGTATCTATAGCATAAGCTGGATGGCAACATCATTTTTGTTTTTCTTGCTATATCCATGAGTTTGTCAAGGCATTGTTATATCTTAAGCTGTTGCACAGTCACAAGGCTAGGGGTGAAAATTGGTGCCCCTTAGGGTCGGCTCCGACCCTCTTTAGTTCAACCAAATGAACTAGTTTTCCAAAATGAGCGCATTTTGGAAAACTAGTTCATTTGGTTGAACTAAAGAGGGTCGGAGGTTATCCTAAGGGTCACCTATTTACACCCCTACACAAGGCTACTGAAATGTTTTGCTTTCTGCTGTAATTGGTGGATTGTGATAACCATGCTATATTATGTTTGTTGTATTGTATGCTTTCTTTCAAGGCAATATTTGATGTAGTAATCTTGCTGTGCAGAGAATAAGATGGAATCAGGAGTTGCCTCAGTAGCCCAGGCTATGGAAGCCCCTAGCAACAAAGAGGCAGGGGCGTATAGCATGCCGTCAACCACCACCAATCCAGATGCCTCTGGTCCTTCGTTCAGCGAAATGTTGAAGAGCAACAAGAAGCCTCCCTTGCAGTATGATGCCTCTGAATCTGCAGATGGGGGGCCGGGTGGTAAGGGTGCGAAGAAGAAAACCAAGAAAGGAAAGCAGATTGACCCTTCTCTTCTTGGCTTCAAAGTCCACAGTAACCGGATCATGATGGGCGAGATTGTTCGTGATGATTAAGATTCTTGGGTTACAACATCGTATGTACATGCTCACCTCTTTGTAGTTCCGCAAAAATTTTGTGCGCGACTCCATTTTTGTTCCATCTTTTCTTTAGCATTAGTTTACCAAATTAGCCAGAAGATCTAGCTGAAATTAGGGAGGCTTTTTTTTTTGTGGGGGGGGGGGGGGGTGGGGGTATCAGTGCCCTCAGGTTTATAGATGAGATGTACAGAACAACGTAAATCACAAATGTAGTTTGATCCATATTTTGTGGAATGATATATCGTCAGCTGAGCATGTATGGATCGTCAGTTATTTCAATGTCAGATAATTTGTAGACTAACTGTATGTTGAATGATTACTTTTTCGGGTGGTGGTTGATCACTAGAAATAGTGGCCAGAACACGGTCACATGGTAAGAGATCTGTCAGACTCTAATTGCAAGATCGGGAAATAGCATGCTGTATCCAAAGTTCCATTTTCAGATGCAGAATCTGGTTGATGGCCATAGGTCGCACATGCTGCCAGGGTGAACAAGGCCAAGATCTAAAAGATGGGAGCTAAATCGAACAGTAATGCTGCCCTCTAAAAGATGCAACAGTTGCAACCAATGCTAATTGTTACGATCCCAGCTGAGCTACCGTGCACCAAGCACGGTATCATTTCAAGCTTCATACGCGTTGCTGAAGCATTATATCGACCTGTAATTCGTTCTGCCCTGTCTGCTGCGACAGAACAATCGTTCTCCCCAGCTGACGACTGCAAATGCGTACATCACGGCACACAACAGTGGGTAGCAAAAATAAACTAATGACGATAAATACATGCTAGTTATGTACATCAAATATCTCGTTATTGTCAGTACACGTACACTACAATTTGCTTCTAGGTCACTATGGCAGTAATTTGACTAGGTACAACGTAAGTAAACACAGTATCAGCTCTTGTTCTTTGGAGATTGTGTATGTAATGATCCGGCCGGTGGTGCAAAACTTGTATTGCCGATAAACCAGTAGAGGACCCATTTCAGATTGCAAAGCATGTACTTTAAAGCCTTGGTCCAGTTCTCGTTCTTGTTAAAACTTAGGACGATCGTGTGGCTCCCTACTTTGTCACCATCAATCCTGTGAAATGAATAATATTAACTAACAATAATACAGGCACCACTGTGTACTTAACTTCCAGTTTACTGGTACTGTCACCAGAAGAGAGTTCCTCCCTGAACTCTACACTAGTATTTTCTTAAATAGCTTAATGCCCTGCTTGCAACTAAAACTTATGCACCTGAACAAATTTCACCCCAGGAGGAAATTTTCAGTGTCAAAATTATTTGTTTAAGAACAAAGAAAGATGGGTCGTAAACCCATATCATGAAATCAGATGTATGAATGACACAATTCGTCAAAATATATAATAAGAGAACATTAGAGTTGCAAGAAATATTACTTATAGGGAAGCTTCAATGTCTTCTCAGGTGGAACATTGTTCTTTTTATCCAAACTTATGGCAAACTCGGCAAACTCGTGCAGGCAAGTCAGAAACCATGTCATGGCTTTGTCAAATCGGGTGCTCCAGAACAAATTCACAGGACCAAACCTGGACATCAACAAGGTCGGTTTTATTACCAATTGAGATAAATTTGCACTGCCCAATCTAAAGCAGTCTGTAGCAAATAGTAACTATACTTTTTAACTACTCATGAATGAACACAAGATTGCACTTCTTAACAAAATCCATGCTCGGCAAATGAAATGATAATCAATCAGCAGAAGCCTGTTCATTCACTATATTCAATCCGATTTGTTGACTGCAATATATGCAATCATTTTTGGTAAAAGGGCATCAGCAGCCATCATTATTTTAGTGCATAACTGTGTAATCACTTCAGGTTGGGCAAATAAGCACTATTTCAGCATGGATGATTCCAGAAGACAAAAGAATCAAATAAATTACTCAATTTACTCAACTTATACAAAGTTTGAACTTCAAATTAATTATGAGAACTTCTAATAAATGATATCATCTAACATACTTTGAGTTTTCAGTTTAAAAACTTGAGGTGCAATACAACACCCACAAAAAATTCATTATTATTTCCCATTTTTTTTCATCCAGGTTTTGTGCCCGAACCGAAGAATAGATTGCATGATGTTTAATACGCCCACAACAATTCCATTATTACTTCCCGTTTTTCTTTTTCATATAGGTTTTTGCCCAAACAGAAGAATTGATTACATGATGACATCAATATAGGCATCCTAACCTATGTTACGTGAAAGAACCTACACATGTTACAAAGACAAGAAGTTTGCCAATCAGATAAAATCATGATCCTTAGAAAAATGAGGAATACTCAGACATAAATCATATGGAGAGAAAAAAGTATACTACAAACACAAACAGAAAACATACAGTTCGTATGTATTATTGTTGATGTCCGTCACTCTTGGATAGCTTCCCATAGGGTGAATCTTAATTCGGTATCTAGAAAATTGTTCAGGAATACTGTAGCAAACTTCATCTTGAACAATCGTAGCGTGCTAAGCATCAAGGTGTACAATAATAATAACTTCAGTGAAGTAAAAAGGATGTAATTTAGCAACAAAGAATACGCGTTTATAATCCTAATCCTGCTCGGTGAAACGAATATACACTCAATAGTCAATATGCCTATGCTGCTGCTGTCTTCCAAAGTTTGTATTCAACCAGCTACACACTGAATAGCACCCATCTTTTCATTTAGTATACTCTGTTCATGCCAGCTTTATTCCTTGCAAACATCATCGTTCTGTTATCCAACCATGTAGATTAAAGTGAGATAGTAAAATTTGCACTGATTGCACAAAGAGATCAGTTCGTATTAAAATGGGATGAGCGTGTATAGAGGTGGAGAGATTTTATATTTTGACCCCATGAGTAGTACATATATAGAGAAAAAAGGGGTTAAAATCCTAGAAAATACTGTTAACAAACATACTATCACACTACGCCCACAACAATCATCATCCGGAAAAGATTATACTACTATCCTTACCAGTGATACAACCTTATAACAGAGGAGAGGACAAGCTGAACCTAGCTTCTTATAGCCATATACTCTGAATAAACAAAGCAACACAACTAGAGCAATGAAAACACAGACATCATGGTCAAATTGCAGCAAAGATTTTGGTACATTAGTTGATTAAAGGAGCCACCATTAGGGCATACTTCTCAAAAGAACAAACAGCAATTAACTCTTGGTACAAAATAATTATGTGAGAAGGATACTGAAATTCGGGGGTGAAATACTGGGCCATTGTATGCAACAGAAGTGCAGCCTGACCCCAAGCAGCATTTATCTCATCCCAGTCAACCTGTCCATTCTTTCAAAAAGAACTGAGTATAGTGAACCAATGTGGTATCTATGCATTTTGCATTTTCCATACCTCTACACCAGAAAGACGCCCAAGACGGAAGTTGTTTATTGTTCCAATTACACCATCATGTGAAATATAGAATGCATCATTAAGAACATTTGTACGCTTCAACAGTTCCAGATGAACCTGAGAAACTTCTATCTTGGCAAAAACTGCATCTCTTTCCTCCTAAATTTGATAGGGGAATTTTCAGACAGCGAATTTAAAATATCACGATTTTTTTGCAAAGGATTCAGTAATAAGGGAAAATGTATCTGGGTAAGGAAATGATCTTTGCGGGAGTTTTCCGAATTAAGAGCATGAAACATAATAACTCAGACAACATGTCCTTAGCAAAAACATGATTTATTTTTTCTAACACAATTTATATATGATCACAAAATCAACCATGTACCTGACTTATATTTCTTCAATTATGAGCAAAATTGACATGGAATGAGATATAAGATTGCTTATCTGTACATTCAGTCGCAAAAACTTAAGTTTGGGCAACAATATGTAGGAATTCTTCTGTTATTCTAACAGGTAGATACTCATGTGCATATAACAATACATACCTGGTGAGATGCCAGCTGAAACTGAAAGCTGTTGAACTCATGCCAATACCTAATTAAAAAAATGAAACATCAGCAATGCATAATAAAAGTATCCTGCATTTAACAGAAAAAGGAGCCAAGCAAGGCTCCGTACAGACTTTATGCAATTGTTGTGTCAGCATTGCATATCAAGTATTTGTAGCTTTACAATAGAAAAAAAGAGAGAGTGAAGATTGTGTACAAACTTTGTAATTAATTATTGTATAGCAACATTAATAACAGGAAAGCGCTGAAAGATAAATGGCAGATTAACAAATACTAACCGCTCTTCGAGTTCCTCGAATTGTTTAGACTTTATTTCAAGATCTTTCATCTCAGAACTGACTTCTGAATACTGCTTTTCAGCTTCTTCAATAGCAGCTTTAAGTTTCTTTTCTTCTTCCTCGATCTGAAATTACAAAACACAGCACAAATGCAAATTTTCAATAGTATCACAATATGAACAAATATTCTTGCAGCATGTTCCTATAATGTACAAAATATGTGATGGATTTAACTTGCATCTATAGTTGATAGCTTATGCTTGATTACTATATGATAGTTGGAAAGCTGCTTCAGCACCACAGTACATTTCAAACACAATACTAATATACTGATCATCACATGCTACTTGGTATGACAGCTAGAGTAGGATCAAATTGTATCTTCATATACTGCTGCAACATGCAGGTGGGAGCTATGCAACTTTGCATCTGCTAACCCGGACAGTTAATTTGTATCACCAAAACATAAATAAGCAATCAGAATGGTCACCTTTTGTTTCTCTTTCTGAAAATCTGTTTCACTGAGAATGTTGTAAGGTTCCTGCTCCAAACGTTGAAGACAAGCCTCATAAGCTTTAATATCAGCATTAACATCTTCAATCTCCTTATCCATCTTATCAGAAAGAACCCTCATACATTCCAGGCAAAGTGGCTGCTCAACCTGCATATGGTAATTAGAAAGCGGAAATGTATTGTCATTGGTAAGTAGCACAACAATGAAAGAAATAGTAACCCATGCAGGGTCACAAAATGGATCTAAGCATATCGTAAGCAAGCAATCCTACCTGAGTTTGAGACGTAGCAATCTCAAATGCCCTTTTTAATACAGTGACACTAGAGTGAAATCCAGAATTATTCCCAGGCGAAGGGCTGCTGGAATTTACGCCTGGTGGCTGCTGCTGTGCGCCACCTCCCTCAGATGCTGATGTCTTGTATATGGAAGCAGCAGGAGGTGGAAGCACTATGTATGACCCCTCTATCGCTCTTGTCGATTGGTTAGGATCAAGGTGTGCAGCTGCTGCACTTGGTGGGCGTGGGGGAATTCCAGGACCCTGAGACCTGTTCTGTCTGGATAGCACAACATAAGAATTGTCCATCCTGCTGGCACCCATGATGCTGCCCTGCACAGCCGATGCATGCATCCCTGCATCCATTAATGGCATGCTAAATAAGAGGCACCCATTCCACAAAATCACATCGAGGAAAGCTTAGCAGGCGTTGCTTGAAAAATGAGAGAAATAACTCAATTAAAGCTAGCAAGCAAATGGTGAAATGCTAATCGTGGTCCATAGCAAATCAAATCAAGGAACCCACTTGTTTAACCCCAGCGCCCAGTTGCGAAAGCAACAAGAAGCATCAGGCAATTCTGCTTTCTAGCATCATGAAAATAAAGTGACAAGGTACCTTAGCAACATGTAGATATTTTCCTAAGCAATTAGAATGTCTCGAGTATAATCCAGTTTAGCCCTTTACTATGGTGAATGAGGCCATTGCTAGCTCAACCGTGCATTGAATTGCATCTCTATATTTTTCAAAATCCAAACGCACACAGAAATTTAACTACAAAGGCGACTGACATCGCTTGGATAGTTACGGGTTGGTGAACGGAAGAGGGGAAAACGGTTGGGGGGGCCAAGGTAAGGGTACCGGACGCGGCATGGGCGGGCAGCCTATCGGCGTAAGACTCGACGCCGACGACGACGAGCACGCGGCGGCACTCCTGGCACTTGAACCGCGGCAGCGACGGGTCCACGGCGCCGGCCTTGGCGCCGGTCGGGGGCTTCATGTCGCCGGGGAAACTGGCGGAGTCGAAGCAGGTCCCGATGGACTGAAATTTGTCCTGGTGCCGACAGCTCGTCTTAAGCTGGGAGGGATCAGAGGAGGCGGCCGCGCGCCATGGACATGCTTCTCCAAAAGAGGGAAGAGAGAGAGAGAGATCAGAGATGGAGTGTCCGGGCAGGCACGCCACGCCACGCAGCAGCGACGACACGGAAGACGACACGACTCTACGGGAAGAAGAGGTAAAGGCCGTGGGCTGGGCCGAAGCATGGGCTGCCCCTGGAGGCTTTTGTTGCTTGTGGTGAAGTTCTGTTTTCTTAGGCCCACCACGGACTCCCTATGCTCCTGGGCCTGCCTCCGCGGCGGGCCGGCGGCCATCGCCGCGTGCTGGAATGCTGATCACGTCGCCGAGTCCTGCACTGCGCATGGTGATCATGCCCTGGCTGCCGCTTCCGTCCTCCTCATGGTCAGGTACTGTCGCGTCAGTCACATGGATGGATTCCTCAGCCGGGCGACGTGAGGAGGAGGTGGGAGCAGTTGCAACCGACGCGAGGCACCTCCGTGTACGATTCAGCAGCTGAGTCCATCGGGGGGCATGTCTCCGGTGCCGTCCCGCTTTGGAAAGATACATGCAGCTCAGCCAATTGACGCATCATGGCACAGGACAGGAGGAGGACCAAGTCATCCATCCTGTCGCATCTGACCGGCAAGCAACCCGATCGCAAATCACTGTCGTCCAGGAGTATATAGGCGTCTGTCCAAATAGGCAACTCCGTCGTAATCCTATGAGCGACCAATGAAAGAGCTAGCAGGTAGGATAAGCTTGAAACAACTCCCGTCTTTCCTGCGTCCCTGGCTACCAGCATCCATCCGCATGAGTACTGTACCTGCTTATCCTCACGTCAATTCTCTTCAACTCATAATAAGCCATCACATTGTTTGCCATATCTTATTTTGCCTACGTCGCCCTCGCTTCCAAGCGGCATCACGCATCTTTTCTCATAAATAAAAGGATTCGGAAACATATATAACTCGAGAAGCCTTGGTAGATTCACACGCAGAAAAAAAAATTGAAATGGGAGCTAAAAAGACTGTCCAAAAAAAAAAAAAGACCTCTGTCCAACGAGGTTGAAAAGGAACTGAAAGTCGAAAAGACTGGAGGAGCCACAAAGTCACCGTGCCACACCGAATAATTTGCCACCAAACGAAACACAAATGTTTGGTATCTTCGAGCACCCACCAGCACTCTTTTTACTCTTTTGGTGACAAAAGGACATCTCCACCAGAGGGAGGGCGCCAAGATATACGATGTTTTTTTTCTTCTTTTTCCCTGCTAAAGAAGCTTTTGCATCCCATTGGGCTTCGCACTGTCTAATCCTCTTTTTAATCTATCTAATCTTGGACGAAAGACAGTGGTGCAAGGCACAGTGATTGTTGGTATTTTAAGGGAGGCATGAGCCGCATGTCAATACATCATTCCTGCAATGATTTCAACCACTAGAGACGCTGCACTTTTCACATGTTTCATTTATCTGTGCAAATACGGGATAACGAAAGATAAAGAGGACGTTTCCTATAAAAATAAATAAATAAAGAGGACAGATCATTGACAGCTCTACGCTAACTTGCACAATACTACATGCACAAGGGGGGCCAAATCAGCATGTTGGTTGTGTTGCACATATACTTTGACTCGTGAAAGTTTAATATGTGATCTTGCTACCACTTTAAAGTTCACATATAAAATTATCTAGATCACAAAACAGTGTTAAACCATACTCAAGTGCCGTCCTGTACATCTGATTGAGTTGAGCAAAAACAAAGCACATTAAACCGAACAGATAAGGCAAATAATTATAGATAGTTAAATGGGAGTGCATCATGGACAGCAGAGATGCAATCAGTACAAGCACAAACGACTAATGCATATTAGAACGCTTCTAGCATCTAAAGCCTATGAACATAAAAAAAATCACATGGATGACCAAAAAAAGAAAATCCATACATTTTCATAACGAGGCATAATTGGCAGTAAGCAGCATGGATTTGAGAACGACACCTCTAGTCCCCTCGGCAACACGCCAAATGAATGTGGCTATAATAGATAGAACCATGAAGACATGAAGTCACCAACAACCATGACCACCACAAAAAAAGAAAAAAAGAGACTCAATAAAAGAGAAACAGAAATCTGTTTTTTTGGTCCGGAACATTTCAGCATGGGACAATGCTGATGTAGCGGACCTAGCGTACTACCATTGACAACTGACCATGTGCCCTGACGATATCAAAGTACCAAATGCAATCCAATTTTATGATAGCTATAAGATCTAACAGGTACCGAATAGAAATGGTTTATCCCACATTTATGGAACTCTCATAAACGGATGTGGCAAGAAAAAAAAAGTATATAACATAATTGAATTCAAAGCAAACACCGACACCTGAAAGTCTTCCAATTGAACAGCAGTTTTAGTGTTGTGATGATAAATAAACTATTGACTTGCCAACACAATCATGCTCTATAGCAAGAACTAAAGAAACACAGACACCTTGAGAATGTTTCCACTGAGAAGCACTTGCACTGGTAGTAAATAGACTTTGCCAACACAATCATGTTGCCCAGTAAAAAAGAACATCTTTTCTGCTCTCTGACTTCACTAAACATCCTGCTCCAGTCAGTGTATTGTTTAAGGAATAATACAAGGGCAAGGGTCTAATTGTGTAGTGTTAAAATGATATAGAAACGAACTCAGACTAGTAAAAATGACACGCACCGTTTGCTAAGACCTACACGTCGAGATGGCTATCTCACCACACATAACAACTTCGTAAGCGTAGAGGCTAAGAAATCTTCAGCATGGCAATTGAATGAAATGTAAACATGATCACAGAATGTGATTGACCTCTCCTGGGCGAAAAAAAGAATGGGACTAAATGTCAAAGCCAATTATGTTTTTACATTAGCTGTTTATAACTGATGGTGCAGCCTTTGGTAATCCCTATCCAAATGAAGCTCAAGAATATGTCCCATGAATGCAACATTTCCAAGTAACATTCACAGACAAATAGTGTGAATTTCTAACATGGACGGAATGCAATGCTTATATAGATAAGTTTTTCTGAACCAGGTGCCATTTGGGCTCCTCTTATATATTCCGTCCTGTGCATGTATACATAGCTGTGGCACCATTATAGCTATGACAAATTCTCTTGATAATCTCTCTATTCAAATGTATCAGTAGACGGTCTAGGGTTAAACAAAACCTATAGAATCAAGCAAATAACTAGTGTGTATGCATGTTTAGTCACCAAAACAACAAGCAACAAAGAAGTCAGTAACAAATCACTAGCATGCCACAGAAGAAGCAAAGGGGCATACATCAGGGCACTAGAATTGTATGCTTATCGTATTCGCGTTTCATAAACAGCCTGTGGAGGAGGATCGAACTGCCCCAAATATCTTTTTGAAAGTGGATCATCACTCCAACAAAAAAACACATCTCTAACTGCAAAATTACCTGAATATCTACACACCCTGCAATAAAAAATAAGGCACTCACTCAAGGGTGATCGATCCAGTCCATCCAGCTTTGAGCCATTAGATATCTGCAGGAAGCATAGCACAATCATTAAAGATGAAACTAATAACCTTCCAAGGAAACTAGCTGTGACAAGCTGAACATGAAAGAGGGATAATTCCCTTTACCTGGAAGTCGGATACAAGACTCCGGCGATCATCCCGGGGTAGTGGGAGTACACAAGAACTGAGGATGATCTTGATCCAGCAAGTCCCCAGAGCAAGAGGCCTCGATGGGATTCCCATAGCACACGAGAAAAACCAACATAAAAACCCATCACAACTCGACGAACAATAATTCAAGAGCAGCAGAAGCCAGTTATCCCGTGGCTGCATGCGTACAGTTTCCTCTCCTTGTCCTCTTCAAGGAACACCAAAAAAACGCAAAGCTTGAACGACCTACTACTGCCCGGACTCCTCGTCGGAGTCGGCGTCCTCGCGATCATCCTCCCCGTCCTCCTGCTGCTGGTGTTGGTGATGCTGGTGTGGGTGCTGTAGCTGCCCGCTGCCACCGGCGGTCCCGACGTGGTGGTAGAACTGGCTGAGTGACTGCGCGGCGAGCACGCCGATGTGGCCGTCCTGGGATAGGCCGAGCTCCAGCCCCGGCATGCCCGCCGCGGCGTGACCGGCGAACATGGGAGCGAACCCGATGTGGCCGCCGGCGGCGCCCCCGCCAGGCAGGTCGAGACCGGCGGGGATCCCCATCCGCTGCATGAGCCCGCCGATACCGGCGGCGTCGGCTCCAGCGGAATTCATGAAGCCTGGCGAGGAAAAGCCGGCGGACGCGGCGGGCGGCGCCCACATGTGGTGGTGGTGCGGCCTGAGCCCGGCGTTGGGCGACGGGAGCGAGGGCACGGAGGCGAGCGCGGACGCCGGTATGGTCCCGGTGCCGGTGGCGGCGACGATGGCCGGCTCAGCCTGCTGCAGCAGCCACTGCACGGTCTCGCCGTCGGACTTGTGGCCGAGCTCCCTCGTCAACTGGAAGATCCGGGCGGCGCAGAGCGCCGGCATCCGGATCCGGCGGCCCCGGCCGTCGACCTTGGTGTGGCGGTCCTTGTTGGAGCTCCGCTTGGGCGCCAGCGACTGCCTCCGCTCCCCGGCCGCCGGCGCCACCTGCAGCTGCTGCTCCTTCCCTCCTCCCCCATCCTGCTGCCGTGGCGGCGGCGGCGGCGGCTGGTGGATTTGGATTTGCAGGTGGTGCTGCTCCTGGTGCTGCGCCGGCTGCTGCTGCTGATGCTGGTGGTGGTGGTAATCCTTGGGATCCGGCTGCTGCTGCGCGGTCGAGGTGGGGGTGGTGGTGGTCGTCGCGGTGGTGGGCTCCGTTTTGTTTAGCGGTGGGGGTGTGGGGAACTTGGGGTCCATCTCCACACACACGAACTAAACGAACGAGACTCAACTGGTGTGGTGTGCACCAACTCCTCTTCTTCCTGACCCAAAAGCCAATCAAATCGATCAGCTTCTTGCTCTTGCCTCCTTCCCCAGCCCTGAGGAAGGCAAGAACAAGGAGAAGATGAGACGAACCAGGACAAGAAGACGAGATGGTGATGGCCCTGATGGGGGAGGAGGAGGAAGGAGAGAGAAAGAAGAGGGGAGAGATGAGAGAGAGAGAGAAGGGGGAATAAGAAAATCTAGGGAAAGATACCTCACCCACTTTCTAGATTTACTCTGCTATTTATACTTTCTTTTTCCTCTGCTTCTTCTGTGCCATGTCCTCTCCTCTCTTCTCACCTCTCGCATCATGCTGGGCTTGTTTTTGGGTTTTACCTGCTTTAGCTGCTGCTTTACTAATTACTGTCCCCCTTTTCGGAGTTCACCTGAGGTTGGTAGAAGTCACTGAGAGGGATGCAAAGCGGAGAGAAAAAGAAGGGAGGGCAAAGTTGTCAGCCACCAAGATAGAATGCATTTCCTTGCGTCCACTTGGCAAGCTCAGAAAATGTTAATTCAACTGTTACAGCCTGCGAGGATGCGATCCTATCATTATCACCAGATGCGGCACAATTATATACGCACACAACTAGATTTGTTGTTAGTTTACACCTCTCACTTACATAAAAAACACACAAACATGTGGTAGTGGTACTATCGTGATTTATATTTTCTGTTTTGCTCGAAGCTTCACCACGACATGACTGCATGGTTATGGTGCTTCAGAGGAGCAGTCGTATATGATTTTTAGGAATAAGGATGATGTTAATAAAACAGACTTAACAAATACTAACCTCATGTCTTTAATTCTTTGATGAAAACATGAATCCATGGTGTGCTGATGCTTGACTTTTACTATCTGCTGTAGCAAGGACAGTGCAGACATGCATGCCAACTGAACCTTGCCTCCCCTGCGCCTGCGTATTTTGATGCCATGTGTTTGACTCGGTGCACGGTACTGTCTGCCGCCCGGACGGCGCGCGCTGCCGCAATTGGATTGGATGCTGTGAAACTCACCTGCTTGACTTGTCCTTTCTACACTCACGGTCTGCTACCACTCCACGAAGCCTGAAAAACAGTACCCTACACCCACAGCCTGCACTGATTTTTTTCCTCCATGGTTAAAAAGAAGAAGAGAATTTGTTTTTAGGACTTTCTCTTAAATTGTTTCGGTATAAAAGACCATTTTTCACACTGATGTTCAGTGTATCTCGACAGCTAATCCATTCCGAGTTTTGATCGAGTTATCTGCTCCATTCCACGCATGATGAACTGAACTGAGCTGATGATGCTGCATGGCCGCCGCTTGGAGGATCTTTACATCTGCTGTCCCCGTCTTTCATCGCCGTTCCGTGTCATGCGGGTTAGTACTAGCAGTACAAGCAGCGGTACAGTTAGCTCGCGACAAGATTCCTCCATCTTTCTCGTTCCACCAATCGGCAAGTTCAGTGTGGCTGAGACTTGCTTCTCCTCTTGCTTGGTGTCTCTCTCGGAGAGTGTCGATGGATGAATTAGACGATGCGATGGACGGAGAGCGAGAGTGGATAAGCATGGCGCGCAAGTGGGCCAGGTCCAGGTCAAACTCAAGCACGATGGATGGCAACCCGTAGAAGGGAATCCTCCTCCACGTAGGCCACTGATAGTAATCTGGGAGTTGGCCGGTCTATTCCTCACCGGACAGCCTAAAATTGGAATCTCAGCTTAATCATCTTTGTCAGAGTGTTTGTGACCTGTCCATGTTGTTGTGTTTGTACTAATAAAGAAGCGATTTGTTTCAAAATAAAAAAGGAGAGAGAAGTGATTTGAGCGCATCGATCAAGCAGCAGGCGAGGGAGGGCAAGGACGACATGCTTTGGGTATCCGGCGGGGACAGACAAACAGATGACGCACTGAAGCTTTCTTTGATCGGCATCGGCGGTGGATCTGGTTCTAGTACAAACGGTACTGGTCCGAAGATGCCGCCGCAAGTCCGTTTTCAGCAGTTCGCCTCTCAGCCGTGTAAAATGTTGCAAACTTGCAGTTCTGGAGTTGTATGCTCTGTTTCCCGTGCATTTTGACTCATGGAACGAGCAGACCAGACCAAGAAGCGCTTGCCCGATCTGGAGAACGGAAACGGACCAAGAGAATGTCAGGAGCAGGAAAAAAAGCGTTCATCATCATACAGCAAGCCAAGCAGTAGTACATCGCTACCAGAAAAAGGAAAGTAAAAGCAAAAAAGAGCTGCGCTGCGCTGCAGCTGCAGAAAAATAACTGCGAACACTGTAGCTGCGGCTGAAAACACTGTAACTGCTGCAGAAAAATAATTGCAAAATACTGTAGCTGCTGCAGCTGCTGCTGCAAAACCTCCTGCCGAACACCGTAGAGCATAGCTAATTGATGGAGGATGGACAGAGACAGCGGGATTGCTGCCTCCACCGAAGAGATGAACTGCCTGGCTGCCACTGCCATGGCGCCGGGTGTACCACATCATCTCATCTCCAGCGGCTAAATTTCAGTGATGGTCTACCACTTGATTTCCACATCTGCCTAAGCCTATTGACCTGCTCCATTATCAGTTTGCCGCTTTTTAGCAACTAGTTTATAATTATGGAGACCCTAACATAACATGCACGTTGGTAGAACTATCGTTCTAATCCGTCCCGGTGGTCCTTTGATTCCGCTATGTCATCATGGACCGTCCTTGATCTGTTGATCATGTACCACGATTCGCGCTTACCTTACTCCATTTTAGACAAGCATGTTCGCAGCATGGATGCTACAGGCCAATCAATAGCATTTGGGCAACCAGTATTCAATAGGCAGTCGGTGACAAGGATGATGACGCTGAAGCAAGAAAGCGACCATGGCTCTGCCGATTGATCATTTGACTTCCCTATATATGTAGCAGAGAGAAAAAACGAAGCAGCACTGATAAGGAATGGGACATTACGGTGTCCATTTCCACAACGGAGTACTAGTAATTAAGCTGACAATAAGGATGCCGTTGTCCTCCGGCACCCGTGTTCCGTCAGGGGAGTTCTTCGTGTTGCTTAAACTAGCCGCAGCTAGGATTCTCTACGGTGCCGAGCCAAACTAATTAACAAAGTAAAACTTCTTCCGCCTCCTATATAGTACTACTTGTTAGAACTAAATGATCTAAAACTAACAGGATCATCTAATCAGTCATTAGATCACGCCTAGAACTAATCTGAACCGGAATTAATAGTGCTTATGACTTACCCGTCATGATAATCCCTTCAGCAAGGGATTGATGAGGTGTAGACAATAGAGAAGTGGTTGCAGGTCGATATAGAACAGGGACTTCCAACACCTTAGGGATCGGTATATTAGGGTTAGGTTTAACCCTGGCGGCTTAAACTCGTGATTAACACGCCAATTAGGGTAACAGGGATTCCCTTTGCTTATATAGTGCTGTAGGCTTGGGGCCGGACCCTTAAATGGGCTAAGTTTTGCCTCCCGATCAAAGCAACTAATAGGGGACTTTAGTTGGATTCGGATTGGCCTTTTGGGCCACTTGACCGAGGTCAATAATTCCAACATTCTCCCCATTGACCAAAGGTCAATGGCTAATTCTTTATAATATTTATTTTATCAATCACGTGCAGGTGGACATACACAGATCAATAATCTCCCACCTAATCGAACAATCTTAATCTTAAACTTAGACTTATGTTCGCATTATGTTCACACTCAATACCATAACAAAACCTGACGAATCAGTCACCGGAAGCAATACAGGTGTACCGGACATAATTAACCAAAGTCTGCTACAGTATCTCGATAGAACACTTATTAATCTTAATTGGGAGTTTATTTATTCGGCCTCATCCAGAATCATATTTCAGCTTTAATCACCAAATCCATACTAATTTCGCGAAATAGGATAGGCGATAACACCCTCAATTAGTCATGTTGCTAGCTATTTACTTCAAGCATTAAAATGACTTGATCCTAGGACTCTTCTTTCATAACATAACAATATAGTTGTCAATGGGCTTGACACTATCAACTATATGTCATTACTTGAAGGAATTCTGTAATCAAATACAGTAACATTGAGTACTATCAATGTAGGCTTAATAATACCGGAATATATTTCACATGCCTGTCTGAAACATGCCATACAAAATCAACATAAATAATGCTAATTTTGTTTTAGAGCCTTTCTACAGAATCGCTCATATCTGTAAGAATGAAGGACATAAAACTTAATTGTGAACATTTACATCCATACACCTCACAAAACCTTATCTGAATTACACTTAATTAAACAAGCATGTTATATGGTGTCTTTTAACTTTAAACACCTTTTCCAGTGGACCTTCCCTGGACTAAGATTAATAAAATCTTGTCAAGCATTCCGGCTTGTCATGCTAAGTCAATGTCTTATAGATCTTAGCATGTAGCTTCAATCTGAAGCCTTAGGAACGTCTTCCTATTTATCTTATTCTTAACCTTATTCTTATGATAAAATTTGCTATATCACGCAAAACTTACAGGCATAATTATATTTGCATTCACATATTATCACTTCAGAGCCTCTCTTAACTTTTGTGCTTGAGTGACAATCCCAATACTCACTTTGGTCCCATCAAAAGTGTCATACTCCCCCCAGAACTTAGAAAAGCATCACTAGATGTGTCTTATGATATGATAAAATCATTTCTCCTTTCTTGGAATGCATGCTTATTTCTTTCAACTTACGGAGAAAATAATTACCTCAGAGTATCAGGATCTTAATTAATCCACCTTAACCTTATAAAATAAATCATGGTTTCCCATGATATGTACAAACTCATAGTGAGTTATAAACTTAACATCTTATTTTCTTTTGGAATCACTTTTTCAACAATCTGCAGACCCATTACAATCTGCTGTCTTGACTCCATTAGAAAATTGCTATGAGATGAACTATACTTATGTTCAAAATTCATAGACCCTTTTATGACCTCTTTTACATAATATTAGAAATAACTGAGGCTTTCATTTTTGTGCCTAAAACTTAACTTATTATTAAAATATTACGAGTCTCTGTTATTGAAAAAACAGCTAATGTAGATCCTCAACAGAGTTAGAAAAGAATGGAGAAACACTTATGGCACGATATGAGAAAATCATATATGTATTTATATATATATATACATCTCATCTTAAATCATCAATATAGAGGAAACTTATCCTACATCTCAATAAGATTTCTTCTCCCCCATTTCCTTCCATATGAGCTTTCATTGAATTCCGAATAATCAGAATATTAAATGTGTCGGCCCATAAGCTTATCTAAAATAAATTTACAATGATAGCTCTTTAACTTATCTTGGCACGACATTTATTATACCACTGATCAGCTTGCTTTGCCACCACTAGCCCACACCGGCGGTGGCTAGATAATGAACTAGAGCAGCAAAGCTATGATTAAATGTCCATAAAACAGCGGTGGCCAGTATCATGAACACAATCATACTTCAATCGTCTCTGATTTCATTGCACCAACCCACAACAGCGGTGGCCAGAAAATGGGTGACACAACACAATCTGTGAGAGTTATCCCGTAAGCAGCGGTGGCCAGAATATAGGATAAAACCACACTTAGTGAGACAATTGGTCTTTGTGGAGTGTTTAAACTCCCATCACAATGGTAGTTTCAATAATCATGTCTTGCATGATAAAGTTGCTCTTGAACTTATTCTTAATTTAAGCAATAAGATATAGCGAAGATATAGCGAGTATATCATACTTAAAACTTATATTATGCTTAAAATCTTATGCTTAATTTTGTCCTTAAATCTTATGAACGACAAAATGCCATGGAAAGAATTTATAAATATATTTCTAACATTAATTCTTAATTGACAAGAGCAATTCTTAATTGGCATTATTATCTGGAGTATCTTTAAAATTGATGAGACACGCCATTCTCTCCCCGAATTTGTGGTCTAAACGTGAGTGTGCCACATATTCGACAAGGTCTCATCACTTTACTTATCTCATCTAACTCTCACATGTGTAAGAGATTCATAATTAGCATTATGAAATTTGCTTGTAGAAAAGCAATTAAGATAATAACTTAAAACTGAGGATATAAGAGATAATTTCACAACTTAGAGAGAAATATACTCATAAAAACAATGATATATGGAACCAAAAGGTTTCACTAAAGTACATTGAATGTCATCAAGCTAACTTATTGAATCCATTAACAAATTCTAAAGAGTAAAATGCACTTCAGGTCCTTAAACTATTGGTAGATGGTCATCTAGGTCCATGAATTCTTAAAGTGTCCACCTGGGTCCTTAAACTATTTTTGGATGGTCATTTAGGTCCATAAACTCTTAAGTGACCACCTGAGTCCGTAAACTATTTATGTTGTGTCAACTAAGTCCATTTTTTAGAGATGAAAACATCCAACCTGGACATGACGGCGTGAAGACATATGGCCTGTAGGTCCTTCATTTTTTTCTTTCTCACCATCACGTGTCGTTGCAGTAAACATGTACCCATTGCTGGCACTACCACATGTGACACTGGATGAGGTGGATGTGAGCCGCGGGGTCATAGAGTGACCCTGTTTCTACGATCCATGGAATGAAGAGAGTGACCCTACTTCTAAGAGCGACCTCTCGCTAGGAGAAACAGTGGAGGTGAGTGCATCAACAGTAACAACGCCATGTCTTCGGAGTAATGTTGCAGTGAGAATCCCAATGCCTGGTCCCTTACATCGTCAATCGCGAGGGATACTTTGACGATGTGTGACGACAATTTATAATTGCTTCAGGTGAGGGTGAGATGCTTGGTAAAGAAAAAGAAGTAAAAAGCCTATATGCTAATATGTCTCCTAAATGTTAAGAATTTATGATTGACACAACATAAATAGTTTATGGACTTGATTGACACAACATAAATAGTTTATGGACTTGATTGACACAACATAAATAGTTTATGGACCCATGTGAATCACTAAAGAGTTCGTGGATCTAAATGACCATCCAAAAATAGTTTAGGGACCCAGGTGGACACTTTAAGAGTTCATAGACCTAGATGACCATCGACAAATAGTTTAAGGAACTGGGGTGCATTTCACTCAATTCTAAATGAAGTTTCTGACAATGAAACTTTAACTTATTCTAAGAATCACTCCCCCGATTCATTGAAATCTTATAGATGTGTCAATGCAATGCTCTATATATGAATCGGAGAGATCCATTCCAAAAGACTTAAGTTCATAAGCAATGTCCCACATGTGGCGTACATGCCATGCGCATCCACGGCGACCATCATAGCGCGAGGTGGTTAGTCTTTTGATGAGGAAACTTGTGCAGACCTGCCGATGACTTGACTCAATCAAAGAGAGGAGTACACCAGCAGTCATGTCCTCATATCCTCAAATTCTCCCCTTATGCCATCTGAAATTGAACGCTTGATGATTCTTTTGGCAAACTTATTATCCTTTTCCTATTTGTCTAACTTGAATTGATACTCATGCATCTTCTTAGCATAGTTCTCAATGCGAGAAGAGGGAGGAAGCGGCTCGATGGTATGAAGTACATAATCAAGCTCCAGAAACTTGAGAATGTCTTGCACCTTCTCTTTCCATAAAAGAAGTCAATGCCATTGAAGGGCTTAATGTTCTTCATGTGGCTCTTATCTGAAAATGAGAAAACCAAATAATGGTACTTAGTAAATATCTTAATGTGGTAATAGGATAGTGCTAGTACTTATAGCAACAATAACGCAAAAAATGCATTATTTAATCTTAGAGCACACTTAATCAATGTAAACTTATGTATTTCTTATTAATCTTAAGGCATGATGGAGAAATATCATAATAATCTTAAAACATAAACTTAAGTAGTGCAATAAGATGCACTAATTATGAAAATAACCCTACGGTGGTCTGATTATAATCATGCAAAATAAGTAACGACTTGCATCACCGGTGGAGAAAACAAGCGAAACTTATTAAACTTAAAATTGAAGCAGCATAAAACTTACGTATAGGCAAACTTAATAGATCAAACTTAATGATCTCAGTGAAAAACATAAATAAATAATAAGACTTTCTCAACTTAATAATCTCATACAATCTTAAATAATGTCTTAAACATGGTGAGAAAAGATCATATATGCTGGGCATTAACTTAATAAAAAAAAATGATTTCCCCACTATGTTCATTTCGCAGAGAAAATACTTATTTTGATCATCAAGGGGAGCTCTTAAATCTCATGATTCTGTATATAACAGAAGAACTAATGGTACTTATAAAAAATATGTACATAGTACATGTTAAAATTCCCAAAATTTGTAGCTCAACTTAAGAGCTAAATTTAATCTTAAACTTATGCCTTAAGTTATTATGCTCAACTTAAAATCTTAATATCTTAATATAGTTGATGAGCACATATTCTCAAGATGACAGCGGAAGCTTAAGTTAGCAAAATAAATATTGCTACTAAAATATTCTTGAGAATTTAGCTTAAATAAATTTCCCAACTAATAGCCAGAATAGGCTGAGAAAATTGTAAGAGATTTTACTGCAATAAAACTTAATTACTTAATTTTGCAGTAATTGAACTTAATTACTTAATTTAAAAATTATGGCTTAAAACTGAGCTTAAAATATTAAGGACAAACTGGAATCTTAAATAAGTTATTTTGAACTTTGGCCCGCGAGTTGCTCAATCGCGCGTGGCCCAGCAGCTCAGCTCGGCTCAGCGGCCCACTAGCGCTTGCCTCGGCGCACGAAAGTTGGCGCAGCCATCGCACTACGCGAGCCGGCAAAAGCCGTCGGGTTGGAGGCCCAGCAACCGACGAGCGGGCCGCTAATTCAGCCCACCACGCGCGTGCGCGCGCTCGCATCTGGCCTGGCCCAGCCGCAGCTGGAACGCGAGCCGTCGGATCGCGATGAGGGGAATCGGACGGCTCGGGTGCACGGGCGTGGCACAAAAAACGCCGGCCGAAACCCTAGCCGCCTTCCTCATTCGCTCTCCCTCACTCTCCTCAGTCTCTCCCCCACTCCCGACGCCGCGCGCGAGAGCCGCGGCAACGCCGGAGTGCCACCACGTCGCCGGCAGGCCGCCGTGGCTCCGTGGGGAGATGCTTGCCGGCGCACGCGTGCGAGGGATCGCGCGCGGCTCCGTCAAGCACCTCCACCACGGAGCCCTAAGGCGTGCTCCTCGTGCGGATCTGAGGCAACGACGGCGACACGTCGGCGGGCCGGCGCGACGAGGACGGCGAGACGCCGTGGCGTGCGGGCTCCCACGTGGCGAGACTTATGCCGCGCGGGGTGGTCCTGATGTCGGCGAGATGCGCGCGCACGGTGTGAGCCGTGGGGACCTCGCCGACGACCGGGGAAGGAGGAGTGCGCCGTCGTCCGCGCGCGATGGTGCTGAGTGTGCGGCGGAGGACGACGGCAACCCGAGAGGTAAGTCCTCTGATCTTAGGGTTGGGATGAACTTAGGGTTAGGGTTAGGGCTCAGTGCGTGAGTTCAAACCCTGGAGCCCAGATTAGCTTAAATTCTCATCAAATTTGTGACATGGCAAGATAAAGAGATGAACACTTAGAACCCTAATTGCTTAACCGCTTAATTTACCTCTAAAACATGAACTAATTAGCTTAATTACTTACTGTATTTAATCTAAAAACTGAAAAACTAAAGATGAACAAGATCTGAACTAAATCTAATTAACCTACTGCGCAAGACATTAATCTGAATAAGATCTTAATCATGATATGAACTGATGTAACGACTAAACATGAGCAATTTGCTTAATTACTTACTGATCATGCATCTAATCGTGAAAACTAAACTAACTGAGAATGAATTAATCATAAACTTAATAACACTACTGCTAGATCATTAAGACTTACCGAAAAAACTGACTAAAACTTGAATAAGGCTGAACTAAAACACCTCTGAATTGCTTAAAGCTAGATCAAAACAGGACTGAAACTTAATTTGATCTAGTGCTACCAGAGACTAGGGGATCTAAAACGACCAGTTTTAGGCGTCTGATACCAATTGTTAGAACTAAATGATCTAAAACTAACAGGATCATCTAGTCAGTCATTAGATCACGCCAAGAACTAATCTGAACCGGAATTAATAGTGCTTATGACTTACCCGTCATGATAATCCCTTCAGCAAGGGATTGATGAGGTGTAGACAATGGAGAAGTGGCTGCAGGTCGATGTAGAACAGGGACATCGGCTTCCGAACCTTCCAGCACCTTAGGGATCGGTATATTAGGGTTAGGTTTAACCCTGGCGGCTTAAACTCGTGATTAACACGTCAATTAGGGTAACAGGGGTTCCCTTTGCTTATATAGTGCTGTAGGCTTGGGGCCGGGCCTTTAAATGGGCTAAGTTTTGCTTCCCGATCAAAGCAACTAATAGGGGACTTTAGTTGGATTCGGATTGGACCTTTTGAGCCACTTGACCGAGGTCAATAATTCCAACATTACTAGCTAGATCAGGAACGCCGTGGACAAGGATAAACCGTTGTCTCAATCCACTCTCAAAGTTTGCGTGGTCGGTTCTGCATGAGTTTCCTGCTAATCTTTGCATGTTAGCTGTCCAAGATCACGACAGGTTTCACTTTTCCACGGCGCCGCAACGACCGTCCTCTCCTGCATTCCATGATCTCCGACTGCGCTTCACCATACTTTTCTGGATCAGGATCGGCTGACTTCACGATTTTGAAGTCACAGCGTGACTTCACGCTGTATCCGCCGTCCAAGCAATCCGGCGGCCCGCACGCACGCAGACCAGCGTAGGTAGAACGTGCAGCAAATCTAGTTCGGTTGGGCCAACAACAACGAAGCTTACGCAAATAGTCCGGCCCAGGAAATCAAATTAGCTCTGGACGCTGGTCTGAAACACTATTGTAGCATGAAACACTCTGCTGAACGCCCAGGAAAGATTCAAATTCGCTACTGACAGTGAAAATAAAACTGAAACATTTCAAAAATGACTAGTAGTAGAATAATAGTAGCATTGCAGAACTGAAACATTGCAGAATTCTAAAGCAGTAGCGCCATAAAGCAAACTCCTTAGTTTGCAATATACACACATCTGATTCAAAATACATCAAGACAAAATCAATTCTTTGGACTGCAAACTCCTTGACTAAAATAGGTCTTCAGTGCCAAGGTCTTTGCTAGTTGGTTGCTGTGAAGTGGAAAAAAAAAAGGAAAGGTCTTAGTAACACTGCAATCACTATATAAATTTGTATTTTTAGGTAACCAAAATTACGATCAGTAGCTGAGTGAAGCTAGTAATAGCTCCATATTCTGGGAGGTCACTCGGGTTATTCCCAGAACTGTAAGCCATTGGACCTTGAGTTTCGATGCCATCATTCCCAGCCTCTTGTTGCTAGATTGGGAGACAAAAAAAACCATAGAATTAAAGCAATGAAATTTGATTGAAATATGACAACTGTTACAGGGAACATACCTCCATTTTTTCCCCTTTAAATGTAATTGGGCTTTGTGTTCTTCTCTTGCCCCTGCGATTATTGTCTTGCCATGTTCTTTTCCTCTTTGAACCTTTTGTCTTAAACATTTTTCTTCTTGAAGCGTGCATTACTTAGAGCTTCATTTTGTGCCTGTGCATCCACAGGAGCAGGACATTGATCCCTTGGACATGAATCCAGTTTTTCTTCAACTTGCTTAGTGAGGATGTCAAGTGTGTTATCCACTAACAAGCAGCATTCCCGTGACCTGGCTGCTTGCTGCACTAAGCTGAGAAATTTACGTGAGAGATATTTGCTGCGACGCAAAGTATCAAACATTGGATTTTCGATTATCCTTCTTCCTTGATTATCACATATAATTCCATCACGTGCATCTCGTGTCCATCGCTTTAACACATATTGTGTTGGAAGTGACTTGATATTCATCAGATCAAGAACCTTCAGTGCATGGCGACACAATATTCCAATTCTACTGAATTGACCACAACCACACAAAACTGTTTGTTCCAAAGGATTACCTATAACTTTGTACTCCTCCTGAAATGTAACATTCTCATCTCCAATAATTGCCACAAGATATTCATTTTCTCCATCCAATGATGTAGCACATGCTGCAGTGGATAGTTCATATTCAGCTTGGAAAGCTTCAAATATAATAGCTGTATATAGTTTGCTTGCTTGCAGCAATATAGGTTTCCTGATTTTGATTCTTGGCAACTTTTTTCTTGACTGAAATAATGAATCCAACTCCTTATCTCTTTTACCTTGCACTACCCTTTCAAAATGTTTTAGGAATCGAAGAATATCAAAATCAGATTTGAAATGGTCTTTCAAGTCACTGTTCAGACTTTCACTCAATTGTGTGCTTCTCATTCCCAGTGTATACACATCCTTCATGTAAGATTCAGCCCACCTTTCTTTGAACCTGTAGATACTATCTAACCATGTCTGCTTGTGCACCTTGCTCCTCATGGCGTTAAATGCTTCTTCAAATTTTCCCTTATCTTCATAGTCGAACATACAAGCACTAAAATCTGATAGAAGACTTGAACCATTGTTTTCTTATGGAGGCAAATGTTTGGCAGCGTTCTGCATTATGTGAAAGGAGCATAATCCATGCCATGCCTCTGTGAAGACCTTTTCAACTGCCTTTCCCATTGCACTATCTTGGTCAGTAAAGATTGTTCGAGGTTGCATGCAGTCTAAAGACCCACATTTCACGTGATTTTGTTCGCTTGAGAGGGAGCGGCTGCCTTCTGCTACGCTTAGCATGGGCCTGCCATTTTCTGGAAGCAGAGTAACTTATCCAGCCCACCCACATGGTCGTGACCTTCCTGCACAAACAAGTACTAACAGCTTGTTCGTCAGGAATCAGCTTGTTCGTCTGGCCGCAGCTGCGGCTGCGGCTGCGGTTACAGAAAAATAACTGCGAACACTATAGCTGCTGCTGAAAATATTGTAGCTGCTGCTGAAGAAATAACTGCGAACACTATAGGCAGCTGTTGCAAAGAAGCGAGACGAACACGCTGATTTATACAGGTAGGGTGCCAATAAACTATAAGGTCACTTTGTATCCTCATTCCACAACTTTTTCGCAATGACGCATATATATAATCTTACACAACTATACCAAGTGAATTGTTCCCACAAGAGCTCAGAACCTGACAGTCCACAGAAAACAAAAATATGCAGAACTTAAGAACTGACACTCAATGGAAAACGGCAATATGCAGAACTCAAGATCTGTCAGTTCAAAATACAATATGCATCCATTAATATAAACCAATAGAATGGAACGTAAAAAAAGCCACCCTTACTGCCTAGGTGTAAGTGTGTAAGTGCAACATTTTGTGAGCAGCCAAAGACCTAAATAGCTCCCCAAAATTGTAATAGGAGTTGAATAATACCTAATAGCATCAGAACTACAAAGAGAACACATAGAACTAATGGATACTAGAATCAGGAGAACATCTGGAGTATACATCTAACATATGCTGAGAAGTGGTAAGTGGTAACATCTAACATATGCTGGGAAGTGGTAACATACGTCGTCTCCAAGGTTAGGGTCTGCTGGATCAATTCGGTATGTCCTCCCTGATCTGTAGCTAACACGGTAACACCAGATGAGACATCTCGCAGTTAACATCAGCACCAGCCCGTGAAAAAAGATTGGGGAACAGAATACGAGCATTTTGGTTGCCCTGGCATGATTTCGGTTAGTGTTGTCTTAACATTTGAGTTGAGTAGCACAATACTGTCAGATGACATCATATAAAATAAGCTCATCTATCCAAAGATATAGACGAAAAAAGAGAGAAAAAAAAGAGAAGAGGATTATGAGGTACCACATAAAAGATAGAATGATCCAAGGAACCAAAATAACCATGGTTAAGCATATATATATCCTCGCTAACTACATATATATATATTGCCATCATGTGTCTTTACTGTGTTTCGTAAGAAAACTATTATACCCTTCACTCATAGAGCATCCAGTCCTAAAATGCAAGTCTTTCAGAAAAGGTCCTAAAAAGTGCCATTTCATGCTAAGGCGGCCCTGGGCAAATGCAGTATTTTAACGAGCAAGATTATGAGATTATTGTGTTTCTACCCCTGGTTTGCATCTCAATTGTAATTTTACCCCTCTTTTTCCAACTTTGTGATTTTACCCTTAGTTTTTCGAATTGAAGCGTGTCTTTGCCCCTACCGGGGGTAAACACGCAATAAAAATATTACGATTTTACCCTTGATAGGGGTAAACTTTGTCTTTGTTTTGCAATTCTAGGGGTAAAACCGCAAATCCTAAATTACAGGGGTAAAATCACAATTGGAAGGCAAAGCAGAGATAAAAACGCAATAGGCCCCAAGATTATTGCTGAACATGAACAAATCCTTGCTACAACAGGAGCGTCGTGACCGAACCTCAGGCAGGGTCTAACAAGGAAATTCAACCGAGCATTTGGAAAACAGAAACACAACAGAGCAACCTGACTAAAGACTGACCAAAAGGGAGAAAGACTGAGAAGCACGGTGCGCAGAACAGGCAACAACACACCAGACAACCTTTGCCAGTTGTAATACATCATAGAACTTCCAGTCTAGCAACAAGTTGACAGATATTCCGATATGACAGGGCACGTCGTATCCAGACTCCAAGCTGAAGAAACGTGCTTCAACTTTCCAGGTTTCCACATCAGTTACCTTGCTGTTAGCAAACCAATAAAAGTATGTCCCGAGCTGTCTTATAGTTTCTCAGTCACTTGACAGAATGCTAGTACATGATAAATAGACCAGAATGCTTGATACCTAACTCTAAGCATAACAGTTAGGGGTTATCAAGCTGATCGCTACTATGATGTGACCAGCGCATGGTGAAGTCAGATGGACATGCTTCAGTGCTGATCTTTACCAGGAGATACCTTCATTAACTCCATAGCCTTGCTGAAAACAATGGTGAAAACAAAATGACGGCAATCTCAGAACCAGTCAGGTACAATGACAAGAAAGCATTGTTCAAATTGCATCGACTCTTGTTGACAATCTGTCACCGCTTGTGATTATTGTGACAGAAGTGCTTTATCACACAGCTGCTATTTTTGAAACACAGGTACTCAAATGATTTCAGTATCAATAAAAGGCCAGCTTACCTAAGTTCTCTCTCAATGTCATCATTTCCAGGATCCAATTTCTGCGCATCCAGGAGAGCATCAAAAGCTTGCTTGTACTCCTTGACGTAGCACAAAAGGGCATATGAAACCGTAACAAAACATCAGCTTGATGCAAAGTCAATAAACTGATTGGCAAGTCAGACAGATTAAATCCACCTTCAGTAGCATGTGAGCCGCAGCCTGACGATAGCAAGCTTTTGCCCAGTTAGGGCGCATCATCCTGCACTGATAAGCATCTGAGAGAGCACCTTCCCCATCACCCATTAGCAGTTTACAAAGGCTCCTGTTTGAATATACCGTTGCATCTGGTTTATGATCTATCACCTATAGTCAAACATGACAGGTTAAGCAGTTACATTTCCCAAGCTCAAATGGTAACTTGATTTTAGCAATTAGCTACAGATCTAGTACATGAAAACCGTCTCCAAACTTCTTGGATTAACGTAAGAAACACTTCTTTTTTGGATAATGACTTCGAAACACGTTACTGCCTTTCAGAAGAACCAATAGATAAAAGTTTATGTTTCTTTACTACCACATCCGGGTCTCCATATCCAAAGGTTACCCGAGCGGAGAGAGTAATATGACAGTATGACACCCCCGAATGGCATTACAATCTACACTGCTTCGGTCCTATTTCAAATGGTTAAAAGTGTGTAGTTTATTAGATAAGAGCTTGAGACAGTATACTTTAGTTTGACCATAATTAGATCAACTCGAAACTGCAACAAAATGTATAATTACTTTGAAAGAAAGAAATCCAGCATCATCTTCAGACCAGTTATGGAAACACTTTTTACTCTTTGACTTGTGAAAATTAAAGAAGAAAAAAAATGTTGGTAACCAAAGGAAAGTTATCTCCTATGTCTTATCTTTTTCTGGCCACACAGATGCTGGAAGCTATTTGGGTATTTCCATTTTCTAAAAAAAAGGTCATATCCTTTTTGACATCTATTACCATTTTCAATTGATTCTTCTCAACAAAATAGGTTACCTTTTTAAACCGATGTAGATAAGGGGCAAAGACTTACCAAGCTATACAATTTCGATGCCACTTCATACTCCTTCCGCCTGAACGCCTGATCTGCATATGACTTGATCATAGCTTTCCTTTCTTTAATCTGTGTTTCAGTCTAAACAATTAAAAAATAAAGGTTAAATGCAGATCTCGATCGAATATTTGAAGGCAAGAACAAAACATTTGATCAGGACAATTTTCAAGAGAAAACAAACTATTTTTAGTGAAGGTCTATTAAGACTAACTCAGCAGTAAGACCTTCGAACTCAAAGTTCGATACAAGGCTCAAAATTGAGAAGTAAAATGCACATCGCTGCTTCAAAGTAGTCTGGATACAACAGTCTATTAAGAGCAATCCCACAATATTTTTATGACGAGAGCATATCAGCTACATATAGCATACCATTGGCTTTGCATTCTCCAATGCTGCATGAGAGATTACACCATCAACACTCCAGTTTCGTACACTTGGAATTGGTGAAGTCAAGGGAAACAGCATTTCTACTTCTTCTCTGCAACCACGTGATGCAGCAAGCTCTATTGGCAACCGACCCAGCTGCGAAAACATATTAGGAGTTTCAACCAGGATTTGGCCCGACAGGCATATACCCTTTCTCAAAATAAAAATAAAAAAATAAAATAAACAAGCATATAGTCAAAATTTGCTATAAGGGAAAAAATGTATACATACCTGGTATCGATTACTAAGACAATTCGTGGTGCTGCTAAAGATGCTATTATAACTACTCACTAATCGGTAGGGGGTATCGATTACTAAGACAATTCGTGGTGCTGCTAAAGATGCTATTATAGCTACTAAGACAATTCTGTTGCCAGAAAGGATTCAAGAACATGTACGATGTATCTAACCAAGAGTTAAGACTCATGACACCACACGAATTTGTAGTGGCATCCCCCCTTCACCTATCTCCACTGTACAATTATACATGAACTCGGTAAGAGTTAACGCTTAGGAAACCACAAGAATTTCAAGTGGCAGTTGCTTGACCTGTCTCCACTCTAGTCTACAACTATACAATAACAAGTTACATCGACTGTTCCATGATAAAATTCGACCCAAAGATACAGCTTCACTTACCATGGTCTCCAAAACTGAAGTTTGACCATAGTTGATTTTGTGGCATATTTTAACTAATCACAAAAACTGTAAATAAGTCAAAAGTAATTTCAATAAAATCTAATGGTGGCACTTTGGTGTCGGTAAATATACACATTATTAGTAAAAGCAATTACAAAGTTGACAAAGTTTGAAACATGAAAATGGGACTCTAAATAAAAATCAATAAAAGGTAGGTGCATGGTTAACCTTGAAGAACCACACACCTACGTGAAAAGGCACAGTAAATCATTTCGGCATTTCATGTGCAAGTGCATAGCTGAGCTGCTTTATTGACACATGATGATATGTCAATATCATAAAATTGCAATCTAAACATGGCCATGACAAACGATTAGAATTTATATAGCTAGGGCACTTGCAGACTATACGGTTAACCCTGGTATCCTCAAATCAACAACTTTTCAAAAATCTTGCGCAGCAATAACAAAGTTCCACATAAAACAACATCAAGCAGAACTCAAGATCTGGCGGTCAACAGAAAAAATAATATGCATATATTGATATAAATAGGTAGAATGGAATGTCCAAAAAAAGGACCTAGGTGTAAGTGCAATATCTTGTTAACGCAGAGAAACATTGCTAACTATCTCACACAGTTAGAGAAGTTGAAAAATAATTGGTATCACCAGAACGTCAAAGGGTATGCAGTGGAATAATGGGTACTAGAATCAGGAGGACATCTAGAAGACATAAAAATACATACATCATCTGGAAGATTAGGGTCTGCTCCAGCCTTTAGTAGTAACGGAATGAATTTGGTGTATCCTCCCTGCCCTGTAGCGAACAGTAGAGGAGACATAACAGAACCTTTACCATTAACATCAGCACCAGCCTGTGAAAACGATTGTGCAATAAAACTCTTTAATAAAACGTCACAGATTGTTTCAATAAGAAAATAACCAGGTGAACAAAAAGAATCAACAAAATACTGGCCTTAATGAGTAGCTTCATGCACTTCAATGAACGATATATTAGAGCACCATTCAGTGGAGTGCCAATGCCGCTGAAAATGATGTTAGGCTGAAAGCAGGACATGAGAAGTTCCCCTCAGTAGCATGATGAACAAGGAAATTTTAATTTACAGTTACAGTAACACAGCATAATTGGGAGTGATGAGATAATGCAAGTATACGGTTCTACCTTCTAGCATACATAACAGTGTCATCAGATGGTAAACATATGAAAATGATGAGCGGTTCAAATATAACAATCATAGTTGATCCGTTCACTGGCTTGCCTAGTTTGTTGAACCCGTACTCAATGGAACATGATGACGGAAACAATCTATGCTCCAGTGTAAGAAATACATTTCAGATACAAAATATAAGAAAAAGGAGAAAAATAATTCAGGTTTCAGTGTAAAACCTCTTTATAAGGTCCATACTTTATATTTAAATTCTTTCACAACGAAATTTCAATCAGACGCAACAGTCAAACCATTTTCCATGATGGCTGTTTTAAATTCGTTGGTAGCATTGGTGTATCCTAAACTGAAAGGATTGCCAGAAGAGACTATCAAACAAAAGGTTGGATTTGTGATACTTCATCTAAACAACTGTCAAGTAATATGATAGAGACCATTTCTAAAAACTCTAAGATGGCATCATATAATGTACGCTTCTGCTTATTTTTCAAAAGTCATATACAAAAAGAAGGGATTAAGAACTACCATGCAAGGATAGGTTGATCAAAGTAACCAAACTAGCCCCGCCAAAACAAAATATTTGTCTACATCATCTAACCAGTTGCTGAAGCAAAGCAAATACGCAAATACTTATCCATCCATATTAGCTCTGAAAAAGAAATGAAATGAAACAGAAGGAATGGGTCTATGTACATTTGCGTGGTGGTCCAACAAAATCTTCAGTGTCTTATCCTGCTCATTGATAGAAGCGTGATAGAGTGGTGTCCCATATCCACAGTCTATGTCAACAGGTATTCCTTTTGAAAGCAGGAATTCTGTTACCTTGCAGCAACCTACAGCAAAGCAATTAAGCGAGATGAGTCCATAAGTCAAGACCAACAGAATAAACAGAACACATAATAATAAACAACCGATGAGTATCAATATTAGCCACAGAAAATGGAACCCAGGTTGTATCTAGTTGTAAGTACAATCATAATGGTATGGTAGAGCAATAGTTTCCAGTTCAGAAAAAAAAAACTTGGTACAAAACAGAAGTGTAGTAACCTGTGGACACTGCATGGTGTAGAATTGTGCGTCCTTTTGCATCTACTTTCATCAGATCACCACCATGCTCCAGAAAATACTTTACAGTGGATATATCTCCAGACTGAGCAGAGGCCATAAATGCTGTCGCACCTATAATGTGCAAAAATGTAGTTATATACATGACAGTGGCAGGTTTCCAAATGGATAAGGATTTAGAGAAGGACCTTCAGCTGCACCTTCACCAGCAATCATATTCACATCAGCCCCAAGTTCCTCCACGAAGTACTTGCAGATCTCCAGATGGCCCATGCAAGCCGCTGTTTGCAGCGCCTCATAACCACCATTTTTGAGAGAAAAAACCGGTGCTCTGTTGTCTTTTCCTTTGCTCAGACTCTTTATGATACCTTTCGACCAACGCAAAATACCGAAACATCATCATACTAAGAAATGGAATAGCCAACAGATGTACCACATAAACGTAAACAACAACCTCCCTGATTTAAAGGGAAGAACAGAAGCAAGATGCAGTAAACATAGCATCCATGTAACACAATAAGAAACAAAAATCTCACAAATGCAAAGGGAAGAACAGAAGCAAGCAAGATGCGACAAACATAGCATTTTGCACTGACACGCATTACAAAAATTTGAGAACACAACTATTTAGAGTAAACAGAAACAAAGAATGGCATCGTTCTGCTTCTTATCCGGTGTAGGAAACTAGGAACAAAGGAGCAAAGGGCACGATCTTACAATCTCCGGGTAACGGAAATACGGAATAATATGGGCGTCTGCATAGATAATCGAAAGGCCACTGGTTAAGGCGTTTCCAAATTAATTAGGGCAGCCATATTCACCGTTACAAAAACAAGGGAAAAAAGATGATTAATTTCGATAGATGGGGAAGAGCGGATACATCCGTCCAGCACCGCAGGCGCAGCACACCCGCAATCCACATTAGAATAGACATTTTTCTTTGGGGATTTTAAGCGTCGCTAGTCATATAGCGAAACTGAGTTGGGGGATCGAGCACAGGAGCATGAAAGACCCAAACTTTACTTTTACCAATCAATCGATGTGGTGAAGAGAATGTGGCAGAGCTACCTTTGACGCGGTCGAGGTCGCCGTCCATGGCGGCCTTGAGGAGAGCGCGTTCACCTGGACATCCATACAGAAAACAAAAAGCGAGAGGAGATCAAACCATCAGGGGAAAAAAAAATGCAGTCTCGGTCAGTAGCTGGAGGAGGAACAGATGGTGGTCCGGGAGGGAGGCGTACTGTTGCCGTCGATGTTGGTGCGGCGGTAGACGAAGGGCGCCGCCATGGCTGCCTCGCTCGCGTCGACCTCTCTCAAGTCTCAACCACTTCGCTCCTCCCTCTTCTCCCTCGGTGGCTTCGCCTCGTGAGGAACAAAGGAGAAGGAATCGGAACCCCTGTGCCGCCGCGGTCGTGGGGGAGCTGGGGTTTTGCGTGTTGGCTTGTCCTCTTGCCTTGACTGGCCTGCTGTGCTCAGTGCGGCGCTTCGCTTTTGGTCCAGTGCGGGTGGACCGTGGCAGGTGAATCCCGCTCCAGAGTGGAGCAGAGGTTCACTCGAGGTCGCTTGCTTATGGCTCAATGACACCGGTGGCCCACGGTTGCTACAGTGCTTTTGCAGCGAGAGGTGGGAAGGCCGGAGGCGGGGCGGAGCGGAGCGGCGTCCAGAGGTTACGTGCCCGGTGCGTAAAGCCGAGAGGCCCGTGACTATTCCGAACGCGCCGGTGTATGGGCGACGGCGACGCGTGGTGATCGAGGACGCGCAAAAGGCTGCAGCGTCGCGTGCTCCGCTGCCGTCCCTTCCGTGGCGTGCAGAGATGAAGCAGCGGTCGACTCGGGCAGCAAAATGGCACGCTACAGCTACAGGCCTGAATTTCGGACCGGTTCCCTTCCGAGCCATTCACTTTGTACCTTTGAAATGGTGAAAAACATTGGCGGAATTAAACTCTTTCCCTAATGAGCCTGTGATTTCAGCCACTGTCACAGAAGAAAAGCTGCTGCTTCGTTGTCTGCGGACACCCAAACGCAGTGCAACTCACCAAACCTACGTACTACAACCTAACCACATTTCTAACCTTTATCCATATAACTTTGCATGTACTATTGGAGGAAAGAAAAGGATGAGTATATCGTCCTAAGCACATCTAACTATGAAAGCCTTGGTACTCCATACTATCCACAAACCCATTCTCCCATTTTTGTTTCTCATGCCACTTCGACAATTAATCAGGCATTGTCACGACGATCCACTATGAATCCCTTGACTTGAAGCTTGAACTATTTGTCGTCGTGAATCGTCGGCTGCCAGAAGTTTCAGTATCACACCACGGTCATAGAAACTTTCAGTACCTTGGAGAAAAGTTCACAGAAGTTTCCATGTCTTAGGTCTTAGCATACGAGCTAAAGAAAAGCGCTTCAGGTTCTTTCCAGTTTTTTCACGTCCGCTGACTTGCTGCGAGAAAAACAAACAAGAAAATCTCTCTTGCCCTATTACAGTTCATCAGCCACCTGACAGAAAAGTTACTCGCTAAACAGACTAGACTGTTTGGTCCTTAACTGAATGTAACAGTTGTGACTTATCATTTATCAAGCTGATTGCTACTCTGCTGCGACCAGCGCACCTTTTAGTCAGACGGACATGCTTCACTGCTGATCTTCATCAGGAGATGTCATCATTAATTCCATAGCCTTCCTGCAAAATCAATGAGTGGAGAAAATATCAACTATTGTTCAACTGTGGAAATAAGAAAAAAATTGACTGAGGTCACAGATCCAGTGAGTCAAGTTTATAAATAAAACAATTGTTCCATTGCGTCAACTCGTGTTAAAGATCTATGTAGCTGCTTGCAGTTATTATGACAGGATTACTTTATCAACCCACTACACCTTTTGTAACACGGATACTCAATGAGATAAACAAAGGGTAGTATGTTACCTTAGTTTTCTCTCAATCTCATCATTTTCAGGATCTAATTTTTGCGCATCCAGTAGAGCATCGTAAGCTTGCTTGTACTCCTGAAGGTAGCACATCCAGGCGTATAAGACATAACAAGACCACAGTCCACAGCTAGATGGGTCAGAACTCAGAAGTGTAGCTCACCTTTAGTAACATGTGAGCTGCAGCCTGACGATAGCAAGCTTTTGCCCAATCAGGTCGCATCATCCTAGACAAGTAAGCATCTGATAGGGCACCTTGGCCATCACCCATATGCAGCTTACAGAGGCTCCTGTTTGAATATAGCGTTGCATCCGGTTCGTAATCTATCACCTATGGTCAAAAACGTCACATTACACATCTATATTTCCCAAGCTCAAATTCTATAGAAAAATGAAAAAGAGACTTCAACAGTCATCTTTAAATCATGGATTTCGCGCATGACAACATGTAGATGGGAACCTGGATATAAACTTCTTGGACTAACATTCATTGTGTGGCAGCATTGAGTATATTGCTGCCGTTATAAAGATGATAGAAGTTCAAAGTTAGGTTCTTGTAACTACATGCCATGTTCTCATATTCCAGAGCTTGTGTGAGGGAGCAACTAAGCTAAGGTCATATGGACTCGATCTGGTATACATTTCAGTTTGTCCATTATCAGATCCACTCACAACTGCATCAAAATACATAATCCCATTAAAATGAATTGATGTCCAGCATCATCTTCAGACTACCAAGTTACCACAACATTGCATTCTTTTTGACAACCAGTAACATTTTCCAATTGATTCCCATTTAACAGAAGAGGTCACACAAGGTGCAGAGAATTACCACGCCATAAAGTTCTGATGCCATGCCATACTCCTTCTGCCTGAATGCCTTATCGGCCTGTGATTTGACCATATCTCTGCTTTCTTTGATCTGTATTCGAATCATAAAGGTTAAATGCAACCCAGATCGAATATTTGAATTCTAGAGACTTATTGGGCCACAATAATTTCCATGCCAAAAGAGACTTTATATATTTACCAGTATAAACCAGAAGGTCAAGGTCATATACGGGATTAAACTCGACAATAAGAGATTCAAGGGAATCATACAAAACTAAAGGTTTAAAGACAAGCATCAAAATTGAGGGAAAAAAATGTGTTTCTACCTCAAAAGAGTACTAAGTAGAGAAGCCTATCAATGACACTGAAGCATCAAAACTGAGGGACAAAAGGCGAATCTGCTTTGAGAGACTAATGAGATACACGTAGCATACTATTACCTTTGAATTTTTCAATTTTGCATGAGATATTATTCCATCAATACTCCAGTTTGAAATATTTGGAATTGGCGAAGTTAAGGGAAATAGCATTTCGACTTCTTCTCTGCAATCACGTAATGCAGCAAGCTCTATTGGCAAGTTACCAGCCTGCAGGAATAGGAGTTGTCAAAATTAATGACATAACATCAAAGAGTAACCCAAAGAATGCAGAGAGAGGAAGGGTGAGTGAGTGTAGGAGGGAGGGAGAGACTCCATATGGACAGTATGAGAAACCGTGTGAAAAAGTAAAGATCTAGATAATATTGACGAACAGAAATTGGCCCGACAGTCATATACTCTTTTATGAAAAACAAACAAGCATGTACTCCAAATTTGCTATTAGGAAAGTCACACACACACACACACAAAAAAAAACCCGGCATTCATGACAACTAATACAATATGTGGTTCTGTTAAATATGCTACTCCTACTAATTTATATACCAGCAGAGCGAACACTTCCATCAGCAAGGGTTAAAACAGAGGTATCTCAGCGTTGCTACTGGAATCCTGCTTGACGCGATGTGTCTCCGCTAGCTGCCTCCCAGCTATACATGACGTAGGTACATCTCCACAAACTAGATAACTCACGCCTTGAGTGTTGACTCGGCACAGTCTTAAAATCTGAAGTTTGAACATTTACTGTTCTGGAAATTTGGTTGGTGACCAAGAGTACTGGCATCCGCGTTACTGAAATACGATAACTTAACATTCTTCAATGTTTAAAAAACCAATAAAACATTATGCAAATAGTAAACACAAAGTTACATAATCCTACAAAACAAATCAGCATCAGATTCATCTTTAATAGCATGATTCAGTAAACACAAGCAGTCTGTTGGCACAAGATGAACAGCTCCATATTGACTGCTATCTGTTTTGTTTCATGGCATGTCGGATGAATTTGACAAGTATTTGCAGTATTACAAAACTATATGTGTAGTACAGTCTGCATGCACGTTTTTTTATGTATTTTTGAAACATTGCAGCATGCTAAAAATCTTAAAACCTGGTTGCAAAATCAACACCCTTATTTTATGACATATTGTTAATGATCACAAAATTGTAAACAGATTAAAGCAATTTCAATACTAATCCAAAGATGCTCTTTAGGTCAGTAAATATACATTTTGTTCTTAAAAAGTTACTAGCACAAGTTTGAACTTTGAAATGCATGGATACCTAACAAAAACAAACAGGGGAGGTACATATGGTTAACTTGTTTGAGTTAAAGAACCACACACGCTAAGCTAAGAAAGCTAACATCATTTCAGTATTTCATGTCTAAATGCACAGCCGCATGACAAACACAGCTACCACTTAGTGCGTTCATAGGGGTGAATGTGCGTGCGTTGTGAGTGTCTAAGTTGTACTGCGTAATCACAAAAAAAAAAATACAGCTACCACTTATATGATATTACATGATAACATCTCAAAATCTGATAAACTGCAATTTAACCATGGTTGTGACCTTCCTGCACAAACAAATAGGATTTATACAGGTAGACGCCAATAGACTATAAGGTCATCACTTTGTATCCCCATTCCACAACTTTTTCACACTGACGCATGTATATAATCTTACACAGCTATATACCAAGCGAATTATTCCCATAAGAGCTCAAAACCTGACAGTCCACAGGAAACAACAATATGCAGAACTTAAGATTCTGACACACAATGGAAAACGACAATAAGCAGAACTTAAGATCTGATAGTTAACAGAAAATAACAATATGCATCCGTTGATATAAAACATAGAATGGAACGTCAAGAAAGCCACCCTTACTGCCTAGGTGTAAGTGCACCATTTTGTTACAACAGCTTCCCAAAATTGTAATAGGAGTTGGACAATACCTAATAGTATCAGAGCTACAAAGAGAACACACAGAACTAATGGATACTAGAATCAGGAGAATATCTGGAGCATGCATCTAACATGTGTTGGGAAGCGGTAACATACATCATTTGCAAGGTTAGGGTCTGCTCCAGCATTTAACAAAAATGGGATGAGATTGGTATATCCTCCCAGATCTGTAGCTAACACCAGAGAAGACATCTTGCCGTTAACATCAGCACCAGCCTGTGAAAAGATTGTGCAGTAGAAATTTCAAATATAAATGTCAGGTAGGAAAACGACAACATGGTGATAGGTGAATAAAGAAGGTCAAGAAAATACTGACTTTAATCAGTAGCGTCATGCACTTCAGTGAACGATTAAAAAGAGCAGCATTAAGTGGGGTGCCATTCTTGATGGAAGTGGCGTTGGGCTGAAAAGCAGAATACGGGCATTTACCCTTTGTAACTTTATGAACAAAAAAGAAAAAACTAAATTTACAGTAATGGCAACGCAGCATAAGTGAAAGCATTGAGATAATATGGTCTGCATTCTACCTTTTAATGCACAACAAATAACAGTTGTCATCTGATATCAAGTATACACCAGTTTCAGTTAACATAAAGGTTGAAATATAACGATCAGAGTTGATCTTTTCATTGTCATTCCAAGTTTATTGAACATGTACTCAATGGAGCATGCTGACAAAAAAGGAAAATGTATGCTCCGAGTGTTTACAAATACAATGCAGATACAAGAAAAAGGAAAAATGATTTCAGTTCGTACTAAACACCTGTCTATACGGTTCTAAATTTTCATAAAAAAATCAAGAGAAAAAATCCCAATCATATGCAAATGGTCAAACCACTTTCCGTGAGGGCTGTTTGGATCAACTGGTGTAATCTATTGCCTTGGGCATCTTAAAGGGGTTGCCAGGAGACACTATTCAACATGGCATGATTTTGGTCAGTGTTGTCTTAACATTTGAGTTGAGTAACACAATGCTCTCAGATGGCATCATATAATGTAAGCTCATCTATAAAAGTTATACACAAAAAAAGGAGGATTATAAGGTATCACATAAAAGATAGGATGATCCAAGCAACCAAAATACCCCTGGTTATATATATGTCCTCGCTAACGATGTACTTGGTCAATAAAAGAAAATATATATCTATCCATATTAATTCCGAAAAAACAATTAAAATAATATAGGAAGGAGTAGGGATATATACATTTGCGTGATGGTCAAGCAAAATCTTCATAGTCTTATCCTGTCTATTGACAGAAGCATTATAGAGTGGCGTCCCACCGCCACAGTCTATGTCAACAGGTATTCCTTTTGAAAGCAGGAATTCTGTTACCTTGCAGCTTCCTGTGATGAACTAAATAACTATATAAGTAGCAGCAAAAAAAAAACAATAACGACAACAAAGCCATTTAATGCCAAGCAAATTGGGGTAGGCAAAAAAAAAAAGCAAACAGAATAAAATAGACAACAAAATAGTAATAAACAACCAGTAATGACAAATTGTCAAGCTAAAGCTAGCTTGGTGTAACAGAGCAGCTTTATCCAAATTGGCAAATAATATAAAAGGAAACTAGACTACCACAGGAAAAATTGGAACCAGAAGATTCTTCGTTGGACATACTTTTGTAATTGTATTGCAGTACAATCCAGTGCAGAAAAAAACTTGGTAATACAAAACACAAATGCAGCAACCTGTGCATGCAGCATGGTGCAGAACAGTGCGACCTCCTTCATCTGCTTTCGTTACATCACCACCAAGATCAAGAAAATACTTCACAGTGGAAATATTGTCGGATTGAGCAGAGGCCATAAATGGAGTCATGCCTGCAATGCAAAGCATAGAAGCAAAATTTACATATCTCGTATGCTAGGTGCATAGGTAGTGATATATCACAATGCCTTTCGAAAGAAAGGAAAGGGGATTTAGAGAATGACCTTCATATAGACCTTTACAGGCAATCATATTCGCATCACCCCCGTGTTCCTCCACCAGGTACTTGCAGATATCCAGATGGCCTCTGCACGCCGCAATATGCAGAACCCCAGGACCGCCACTTTTAAGAGAAAAAATTGATGTTCTGTCGCCTTTTTCTTTGATAAGACTCTTTATGATATCTTTAGCCCAAAGCAATATCAAAACATCATCAAACTAAGGTATGGAACAGTCAACACATATGCCAATTATCGTAAACAACGATGTGACTAGTATGAAGGCAAATAGAGAAGCTGATGTAGTAAGCATAGCATTCAGGTAACGCACAGTCATAAATGACAATCTTTCTCTTTTGCGAGAAGATCATAAATAACAATCTCAAAAGTGTGAAGGGAAGCCAACATAGCGTTTTCTATGACACCCATTGCAAAGACTTGAGAACACAACTATTCCGCTCGTTATCCAGCCTAAGAACAAAGGAGCAAAGGGCACTATCTTAAGTCCATCACTAGGTAACAGAAAGAATAATATGCGCAGCATCTGCACAGATAATTGGAAGGCCACTGGTCAAGCCAAGGCTTAAGGCGTGATTAAATTTGGGTAGGCATATTCACCATTACAAAAATAAGGAAAAAAAAAAAGATTACTGAGAACCGAGCCTAGCTCGGGTGGCTAGGGGCAGCGTCGCCTGCCCAGCCCGCCCGGGTTCGACTCCCAGAGTCGGCACCCGCGTGTCTCACCGGGATTTATTTGGATTTATTTCCCAAATAAATCCCCTCGCCCTTTCCCACTCAAAGCATAGGTAAAGGCCCGAACCGATCTCACATCGGTGATACATGGCCCATGTGTAAGGGTGGGGAGGGGGGTTCGCACGTTTTCTAGGATTACGTGAGAAGGTCTTCTTCTTAATAGTACGCCCGGAGGTTGCTTGCCCCCCGCAGGTCTAGTTAAAAAAAATTACTCAGAACTCCTGCAGTCCACAGTAGAAGATTATACGTTTTGCTTCAAGGTATTAATCGTGGCTAGTCATATGGCCAAATTAAATTGGGGGATCCAGCACAGGACAATGAAAGATCCAAACTTTACACGGGATCAAATCAATCGATCTGGTGAAGATGGCAGCTACCTTTGACGCGCGGTCGAGGTCGCCGTCCTCGGCGGCTTGGAAGAGAGGTTCACCTGCACAAGCACACGCTTAACAAAGCCAGACAGGAGATCGAACCATCGGAAAATGCGGTCTCGGTCAGGAGCAGCAAGAGGGGAACGGATGGTGGTCTGGGAGGCGTACTGTTGCCGTCGATGTAGGTGGGGCGGCAGTAGATGAAAGGCGGCGGCGCCATGGCACGGTCGCGTCGCCCCGGCGACCTCTCGATGGCTTCGCCTCGTGAGAAGGAGGCAGAAAAAGATTCCAGCGGAAGGGGAATGGATGAATTGATTGAAACCCCTATCCCGCGGCCTCGGAAGAGCAGGGGTTTTTGCGTGGCTCCTTGATCTTGATGACTGCCTGGCTCTGCCTCGCGTCGCTTTAGTGCCCAGTGCAGTGTAGGTGGACTGAGTGTTGGTGCACCGGCTGCTGTTGCAGGCGATCCCTGAGCAGCAGGGCCCACCAATACTGACCCAGCGGCAGAGCTGCGGCCTGGACAGAGGCCAGACGAGACGATCCGATTCGATTCCGAACTCGCCGGTAGGTGGGCAACACTGACGCGTGGCAATGGAGGACGAGCAAAAAGTTGCTGCGTCGCGTGTGCCCCGCTGCCCGAGTTTCGTCGCTGTGAACCCGTGAGCCGTGACTCGACAGCGAAATGACGTTACGGGCCTGAATTTCTGTTTTCTGAACCATTCATTTTGGACCTTTGAAATGGTTAAAAAGAACATTAGGACAATAAACCTCTTTCGCTAATGTGACATTTATGTTTTTTTTTTCCCATCGATCTTCCTTCAACTGGTAAGGCCTCCTTTGGAACGCAGGAATTTCACAGGAATCGCACAGGAATTTTACAGGAAACAGTTCAATTTCACAGGAAAAACGCAGGAAAGGAAAATTTTTCCTTCAATCCAAAGGAGGCCTAAAAGGCCAAACATGTCGCATGTCGATAAAATTTAGGTACATAAAGGCGAAACATAAATGAGCCAAGGATCCCATATTGTTTGAACAAAATCCCCTTGACGGAAACTACCACCAGCTTGATGGTCAAATGCATATTCATAGCCAAGGACACCGTAGAGCAGTCTTGTGCCGAAACCCAAAAAAAAAAAAGTAACAAAGAAACCAACAGCCTCAATAAATTCTTATTTTCAGAACCAACAGCCTTAGTGATGTTCCTCGTCTTCGTCGTCATGTCCATCTGGGTCCCCACCATCACCAACCACCTTAAGCTGCACAAAGAAAGCAACCCAACAGTCTTGTTAATAAACACACCACAATCAACACAAATCAGCACCATGCGCCACATACTGCAGAGAGTGGCAATGAACTCATAATATGATTAGCAACAATTTGGCAATTTCAATTACCACAAAATATTGCGAGCAAACGGGACACTCATGTGGCTCGTCTTTCTTCAACCAGAACCATACAACATCATGTTCATCCTCTGCAAATAAAGCAGGTGAAATAATTTTTTTTTAAAAAAAACACCGGGTACTTGTTATACAGCCGTGTCATACCTTTCAGTTGCAGTCTAGACAACAAAAGAAAGGGCAAGAACAGTGACTTACCTCCTTCACCACCAGGGCAACCAACTATCCTCTTGTTATAGTAGGACTCAATGACAGCAGGCTCCTCCTGCAGGTACAGAAAGTGAAACGTTTGAGTGACATGGAGCAGAGTACTTATGAGCCAGAATAATTAACAAACAACCCCTTCACAGAATAAATAGTATATCCAAACATTGTTGCAGTAGAAAATGAAACTTACAACTACACAACATCCCAGCTTAATGGGGGAGCAAAAACATACAACTTAAAGGCAAATAAACACAAAATGTTAGTGGGCAAGGACGAAAGCAGGGTGCAGCGGGAAGTGAGGAAGCACAAGAGTGAGTGTAAAATCAAATGGAGCGACCTAAAAAAGGGCATCATATCCATTTGTATAAAAAGTGAAAAATGGTTGTGCACGTTAAATGCAAAACTTTGATGACATCTGAACTAATGAAACATAAAAGTGAATAAAGCCTAAAGTAAAGAGCTTCATCTCTCCAAAGAGACCTGAATTTCGCAGTATTCTAGATTTCAGTATGCAATACAGTATGTTTGTCAGATGATCGCATCACAGGCTTTCTGTAAATGAATCCTGCAGCTCACCAAACCTATGTATGACCTAGTGACGAATGAACATTTCCCCGTAGAACTTGTATGTGGATGTGGAGGAGAGAAAAGGATGGATAAGTCATCCAGAAAAGGGGGGAACACATCTAACTCTGAGAGCCTTGGTACCCTTATGGCCTACAAACCCCGTGCTCCCATTTTTTGTTTGTCATTCCACTTCGAATGATTATTTATCCAATAACATCGCGTACCCCTCTCGGCAAATATCAACTAAGATAACCATGATTTAAGCTACAAAAGCTCTCTAGACTAGAACAAAGCAGATTAATAGCAACAATGGCAAGACAGAACGCCTGCAATTTCATATTCACTTCTTTTTATATTTCCACATACTAGCATGACTAAATGCAGAGTACAACCCACTGTAAATAAAAGATAACAGGTTCAAATGCAAACAGGACATCAACATCTATACACATAATTGTTTTAGTCAGTCCACCATTCATGTAGATATTATATGTTACTTAGAATACCAATTGTATTACAGGTCCATAACGAGGTTGGCTACAATGAGTGGAGCATAACGCGTGATGTCAAAAGTCAGGAAGTTTGAAACAACAATTATCTGTCACTGCCTAGGGAATTAGCTACGTTATAGGCTTGAGAGTTCAATTGAAAATTTTGCTGGGAATGTGAATGATTAGAACATACAGCACTAACAGACGTTTAGCACAAAACCTGGAAGAGCCGTTGATGCTTCAATACAAAAGCAATCGAAACAAATTGGGAACAAACACTCCACTGTATGTATAGAGATCATGTTGTAAAAAACAACAACAGTACACTGATAAAGATCATTTACCATGTCAAAATTCAGAACATAGAACAGCCAGACAATGAAACAGAGCAACTATTAATGAAAGACCATGAACAACAAAACATACATCATTTCTTCCCCAAAGATAACATCAATAGTTTGCAGCATAATGCAAATTCGATAACTCACGATTAACAGCGATAAGTACAAAATATCATCACTTCCAAACTAGTCATTTCATGACAGTACCAACATAACAACTAGCAAAGTAGTCTGATGATATAGGCGGCGCGTATGATCTCCTTCAGAATCAGAAAGCAAAAGCGATCAAAAGGGATTCCTCACCTTGGTGCCGAAAGGGCCGACGGTAGGATCCATGTCGAACCGCTTCTTCCCCTGCAAAACCCACGCCCGATCGAGGAATCAAATGTATGCTTCTTCCCAGAACTGAATCATTCAACAGGCACAACCGAACCCCGAAACAAGAAAGCCCGGGCCATCTCACCTGGAGCTCGGCTTCGAGCTCCTCGCGCTCGAGCCCCGTGGCAATGGGCATGACGTCCTCCACCCTCGCCGGTTTGTCCCCTGCACAACGCCAAAACCAGCCACCACAAACGAACCGATCGTCAGCGCCCACCGCCGCCAGATAACGCGAGATCCGAGGACGATCGATGTGCGGGCTCACCTGAGAGGAGTGGGCTGGTGCGGCGGAAGGCCCCGGCAGCCGAGGAGAGTGGCGCGGCGCGAGCGGCGGTGGTGGAGGAGGAGGCGGAAGCCGCCACCGCGGCCCGCTGGAGGGCGGGGGCTAGGGTCCGGAGGCGGCGCCACATGGCGGAGGCTGGGGCCGGGGCTCTCTTCCTCGGGCGGCGGCGGCGGCGGCGGAAACGGAGGAGGAAATGGGGGCTTGGGAGGGAGAGCTTCGGGCGGCGAGTCGGGGAGCGGCCAAGCGTGGAGATGTGTGAAGGTTCGTGCGGAGCCGATGGACGGACGGGATCGGGGGGTCTGAGTCGAGGGCGCGTGAGCCGGGCTTGCGGAAGCAGATTAGCAGAACGGAGCAAAGGCGTTGAACGCGCCTGAGGTGGCACGTGGGGTTTTCTGATTGGGTTTTGGACTTTTTTTTCACCTTTTCTTTTTCTTTTGTTAATTAATGAATGGAAATTCGACAATTGAGATTCAGATAAGTATGTTGGGCCTTTTTGTCCCATTGTGCACGATAAAATTGTCAACTTTACATAAAACTGCAAATAAAACAAGAAATTAGCTACAAATGATGCACCAATGGTTTTGCATACTCATTCATTTGTTGTGCCATGTTGTTTTCTAGGGATACAGACCTTATCACCCTTCCATATCACTAAGGTTTTTCTTCTTTGACCATCCAAATTCCTTTTTTACTCTATCAGCTTGTTCGGCAAGTTTACTATGAATCAGCCGCTACAGTGTTCGCAGTTATTTCTTTAGCATCTGTTACAATGTTCGCATTTATTTTTCAAACAACTCTTATAGTAAAGCAGCTGCTTCTAGACTTAACGAATAAGCCTTATAATATTAAATTCTCTAGGATAATTACTTCGCAAAAAACAATTCTCTAGGATAATCAATATCATATTGTTTAAGTACATTCGTGGAGCCATGTCAAGAACACAATGCGTTAGAAGTATTAATTTTATTACTCACAATTGGCCAACTTCTTGCGTGTTGCCATCGGTATACTCAATGGTTTTAAATTCTCTAATTTGCTTGCCACCGGTAGTAAAGTTGTTTCGTGTTCATGATTAACTCATGTGTATGCAAAACAATTCCTCGCAAAAAAAAAATGTGTATGCAAAACAAAAATTGTGAAAGACACATTTTTGACTCACTCGAGCTTTGTCTACAAATTGTCAAAATTGACAAACTCTAGCAATCGTGCGGAACTCGAAATTAAACCTATTGTTTTGAGGCAAGGAATTTGAAATTAAAACTCGAGAAGAGAAAAACTCGCGCTCAAGCTCCAAGAGTGTTGACTGTTGACTCGGGTCACTCCGTGTCTCCCTCGCGGAAGTGTTCCACAGGGCCAGGGCCGCCGCCGCCGCCGCGCGAGAACCGGAGGCGATGGAGGCTCCGGAACCATGGAGAGTGCTCGAGTTCTACAGCGGCATCGGCGGCATGGTACTATCCGACACCTTCCTCTCCCATCCGCTTCGGCCCATCACCGATCTATTCTAACGGCGGCTAGGGTTTCCCCGCTCCCCGTCCTATGCGTGCAGCGGTACTCGCTGATGACGTCAGGTGTTCGGGCGGAGGTGGTGGAGGCCTTCGATATCAACGACATCGCTAACGACGTCTACGAGCTCAACTTCGGACACCGTCCCTGCCAGGTGTGCTCCGCTCTGACCCCAAAATCTTCTGCCATCTTGCAATCCTGAAACTGAAGCGAAATGATTTGTGCTTAGTCAGGTTTGGGGTGGCACTAATTTAGACTTTAGAGTAGACATTGCAGTCATGGTGTTCAGTGACGATACCTAAGCTTGAATGAATGCACCTTTTGCCACCAGACTTTCAGTCTTTCAGATAATGCACTAATGCAGTTGTGAAATCAAATTTCGTGCATGTTTGCCTGACGATGTGACCAGATTTTAGCTCATGTTCATGCTTAGCAAAAATATACCTTAGCATTTTTCAGGGCTATGGATTAACAAGGATGCCTGTCTTTGTCCTTAGCTAAACTAGGTCAATCCTCTTCAGTTTGCAAGCTAATTGAGCTCTTTTCCTGGAACGCTAAAACAAATCTCAGCAACTTTGCAAAGAGAAGAGTGTTTGCTTTGATATTGTCTTGTGTTGTCATGCTAGTTTTCAAGACATATGTAGTTGGATTCATGATTTTTTGCCTGGTGCTCTGATAATTTTATTAAATGAACAGTATGTGTCATTCTGTAACTGCAGGGTAACATTCAAACACTCACTGCTGGAGATCTAGACAAATACAAGGCGCATGCATGGCTTCTTTCTCCTCCATGTCAGCCATACACGCGGCAAGGTTTACTTCTTGAATAACTTTGTTATATCATTATCTGCTCTTTTTTCAAGTTTGGTTTATGGACGGACCATCTTGTAGGACTTCAGAAGCACTCAGCTGATGCTCGTGCATTTTCATTCATCAAGATTCTTAGCCTCATGCAAAACATGACCTATCCTCCGCAAATGTTATTTGTGGAAAATGTTGTTGGATTTGAGGTTGGTGTAGATTTTTTCCCCAAGATTATAGTTTACTATTTTCCTTAAGATTTGAACACCAGGCGAGTCTTAAGACTTACTTGTTTATGCTAGGTTTCTGACACACATGACCAGTTGCTGGAGGTCCTTTCAAGTCTAAATTTTAAAACACAAGAATTCATCCTAAGCCCTTTACAGTTTGGTATCCCATATTCTAGACCTCGCTACTTTTGTTTGGTAAGAACTTTGAGTATCTTGGCAAGGCTGTGTCATGGCATCTTGACAGCTCTTGTTCTTCAATGCCATTTCATTTGCTTGTCGATTCAAACCACTGGATTCACTGAGAAATTCTGTAACTATGTGGCAATACTTGCATCTACAGGCCAAACGAGAACCTATGTGTTTCCAAAACCCATCAGTCAATAACAAATTGCTTCGGACACCTTTTGTGCTAAGTCTGACAGTGAACAATACATCACTAAGCAGCCATGACCAGGATCAAGAACAGCTGGAGCTAGATTGTAAGCCAATAAAGGAGTTTCTTGGTAAGTAGGACTGTTCATTGGCCAGCTTTGACAGTAGCTTCAGGCCTATACTTTATACTTATATCGACAGGCTGTAGTTTAAAGAACTTGGTTCATCAATATTTTTTAAAAGTTTTAATGAGTAATAGCACCGTTATTAATGTAGTTAAGGAGGATGATGGAGGCGTCTCAAGAGAAACAGTATTTCAAGATTACAGAGTTCCATTAAACTTGATTGAAAGGTGGGGAAATGCTATGGGTATCCTCAATTCTTCCTTATACTGGGCGCCATTCCTATATTTTTTTTGTTTTATATCAGAATCCTTGACTAGTTGCATGTTAATTAGTTTCTGATACACATGACCAATTACTTTTATACGACCACTGTGGTCATTTTAACGACCACTGTGGTATTGTGGTGGATCCTTGACTATTTGCAAGATATTGTACACTCTGAATCAAAGCGGTGCTGTTGTTTCACTAAAAGCTATTATCGCTATGTGAAGGGGACAGGCTCCTTGTTGGCTACATCTGAAGTAAGGCACACTCTTCTCTTTTGGTTAGGTTTCACTCATTTGCATACCCTCTGGTGTTGCCTCCTAATTTTTATTCTCATGGTCATGACCTTCTATGATAATCTACCTCAGAACCTCAAACAGGTTCCTGAACAGAAACTTGAAGTTTCTTCCCTTAAGGAGGTGGGCCTTCGATTTTTCACCCCTCGAGAGGTAGCTTCTTTTTCACACTTACATTGTTCCACAGGCTATCATTTACATGTGCTCTTCTTATAATTTTTCAGGTTGCTAATTTGCATTCGTTTCCTTCAAGTTTCCACTTCCCGGATCATATAAGTCTCAGGCAACAGTGAGTGTCAGTTTTACTTTACATTTCTAATTTAATTCAATTAACATCAGGACCATTCGAATTGAAATCCATTTAAGAACTTGGATGAAGTATTTGTTCTATTAGAAAATAAGAAATCGTTATCTGACTAATTTATCTCTGCTACTTGCCGGATAACCCGTGAAATCCTCGTTCTGCAGGTACGCCATGTTGGGTAATAGTCTGAGTGTGGCAGTTGTTGGTCCCTTATTGCGTTATCTATTTGCTGAGGCATAGGGAAGCTTGGTCAGCCAGCTGGTGGCAGTAGCCTGACATAAAAACTTTGGCCTGCTTTCTGCTGCTGTTCAAATGTCATGCTTAACTTTAAGCATAGTTTGTGTCAAAAGTATGATACGTTTCTCACTTCTTGTTGGGTTCAAACTTCAAATGTTTTGTTCTCCACTTCTCAATCTTCTGATTGAATGATTCTCTCTTTGCAGGGTTGGAGACTATTGTTGTGTCTACTGGCGAAAACACTGCAGAGGAGCAAAGGCGCAACCTGCATCGGTGAAATGCTGTCATCGGATCTAACCTACCATTGACTGCACAAGCTTTTCTGTCGTCCCAGGCATGTGTTGTTATTTTGAATGGATGTTGGAATCGTAACAATCCAGTGCTGTGTACCTGGACGAGGTTATTGTAATGATTATGGATCTCAGTTTAAACGACTTCCCCTTCAACCTTATACACAGGGGCAACTCGAGCATGTACTTTTCCTGAATTTTTCTGTAGTCTTTGCCTTTTGCCGATCATATTCATCAGTGATCACCGTTGACCTACAACCAACCATCGAGCAATACTGATGAATGTAGCAAAGCAATTGCATCTCTTGCTCTGCAAAATAAGCCACCTGCAACCTGCGCGCGTTGCAAGTCTTGCGACTTGGAATGCCCCCCTCAGGGGTGGCGATGCTTCCAACATGAGATGCAGAAGCAGCGGCTCGGCTGCAGAAATCTCAAACGAAACAGTTCAATTCTGTTGAAATTTGGGAATTTTCTTGTGATTCTGAGGTCTAACGAGACAGAACCAGAAACGAAACACTGCGAGCTACATCCTCCTCTTCTTCCAATTTTCCATACCCAACCGAATAAACAAACCCCTTTCAGCACCACCATGCGGCCGCCACGGCTCGCCGCCGCCGCCGCCTCTGCTCCGATCCGTCAGCGTCACATCTGCACCGCCGCCGCCGCCACCACCACCACCGAGACCTCCTCCGCTTCTACCCCGGCGCCCCAGCCCACCGAGCCCCTCTCCGCGCAGTTCGCCAACTTCCGCGCCGCCGGCGCCACCAGCGCCGCCAATGGCCTTGCCTCCTCCCTCCGCAAGATCCTCGCCTCTTCGCCCACCGATCCGCGAGCCTTCTTGCTCCTCAGGTCCGCCGCCCTGGACGCGCGCCTCGAGCCCGACGCGCTCGTCGACGCCGTCCTCTCCGCCGCGGACGCGGGCTCCCCCGATGAGGCGTCTGTGCTCCTCAGCCGCCTTCTCACCTGCCTCTCTCGCGGCCGACGTGACTGCGAGCCCGCCGCCGCGGCCTACGCCCGCATGGTCGCCCGCGGCGTCGTCCCGGACGACAGGTCGCGCACCGACCTGCTCGTCTTCACGGCGCGGCACGCGTCGGCCAAGGACGCTCTCGCGCGGTTCGACGAGATGCGGCGCAACGGGCACGACGCGGACGCGAGGATGTACGACGTGGTGATGCGGGCATGCTTCAAGGAAGGGACGCATGGGGACGCCCTCAGGCTGTTCGACGAAATGGCAGCAGCCGGGATAAAGCCTGATGAGCGTGTGTATGCGCTCGCAATCGCGGTCCTCTGCAAGCTGCATGACGCGAACCGTGCTCTTCGTGTGTTGCAGGAGGCGAAAGAGGCAGGATTCAGGCCGTGGGACACTATGCACAACTACGTGGTGGAGGTTCTAGCGAAGGCGGGGAGGATGGAGGAGGCACTGCATGTGAAGAATGAGATGCTGGCTGCTGGGGGGAAGATGAATGTGGTTCTTGCGACGTCATTGATGCATGGGTACTGCTTGCTTGGCAAAGTGGGGAAAGCACTAGATTTGTTTGACGAGGCTGTCAGAGATGGTGTGGTTCCGACAGATGTGACATATCTGGTGCTGATCCGAGGTTGTCGTGCAGAGGGGATGACAGATAAGGCGTATGAGCTATGTTGCCAGATGAGAGAGAGGGGATTGTTGCCAAACGCATTTGAGTTTAACTTGGTGATGAAAGGCCTTATGAAAGACAATCGGTGGGAGGACGCCATCAGATTGCTGGAGGAGATGGTTGATGCTGGGTTACCGAATGCCTTCACATACAATTCTTTAATTCTTTGGCTCTCTCAGAATCACAAATTCCATAAGGCACTGGAACTATGGGAGAAGATGAAGGAAGCAGGGCTTAAACCATCTATTGTAACATACCACAACTTGCTCTTGGGTTATTGTCGGAGGGGGTGCATGGATGAGGCAGTCAAGTTATACTCAGAGATGCTTGAGAAAGGATTCACGCCTAATTCTGTCACTTATGCAACTCTTATGAAAGGGTATATCCATAAGAAGGATTTTGACAAGGCCTATGCACTTCTTGATGAAATGGCTCAGAAAGGAGTTTCTTGTAATGAATATATATATAACACTCTAATAAATGGCCTTCGCAAGGTGGGCCGCATTTTTGAAGTTGATGAAATGTTGAAGAGATTTATAAGCGAGGGTTTTGTTCCAACCACAATGACATACAATAATATCATCAGTGGTTTTGCAAAAGCTGGTGTTCTGAGCTCAGCATTTGATATGTATCAGCAGATGTGTGAGAAAGGTATACAGCCTAACTTAGCAACGTATACCAGTATTATTGATGGTTATTGCAGGACCAACTGCTGTGATCTGGCCCTGAAATTGCTAAATGATCTGAGACGCAAAGGCCTTCGACCTGACCTTCCTGCATACAGTGCTGTCATAAATGGGTTTTGCCAACAGGGGAACATGTCTCATGCACTCCAATTTCTTGTTCTTCTGTTGAAAGATGGTTTCAAACCAAATGTTGTTGTCTACAATAGTTTTATGGCAGGGTACAAAAGCTTAAAAATGATGGAAGAAGCTTCCAAGTTCTACCATACCATGATCAAAGATGGAGTTGTTGCTGATACAGCAACCTACACAACCTTAATTGATGGATTCTCTAAAGCTGGCAATATATCCTTTGCTTCAGAACTGTACTCAGAGATGTTGGCGAGCGGCAATATTCCTGATCATAAAACTTTCATAGCATTAACACATGGCTTCATCCGCAGTGGAGACATTGATGGTGCTAAGAAGTGTCTGGATGAGATGAGTAGATTAGATGTGCACCCAAATGCTATAATTTATAACATGCTGATAAATGCATATATCCGTGATGGTAACCTGCAAGAGGCATTCCAATTGCATGATGAAATGCTCGAGAAGGGAATCACACCAGATGATACTACAAACGAATTAGTTAGCCAGGACTTTTTGAAAGCTGTCAGTCACAGTCCTGCTGATACAGAAAATCCTATTTGAAGTCTGTGCAGTCCAGAATTGAGCTCCTTAGCTTAAAGTTTATCTGTTTGGCATTGTTGTGATGGGTGACATTCAAACATGCACTGTGAATAGAGTGAAATTTTGACATGGCAGATGGAAGCAAAGGTAAAAATTGGGAGATATTCATTACTCAACATATTTGTTTTCTTTTTCTTTCTTTACGAGAACAATATGTGATGTTTCTGTAATGTGACTTTCCATTGTTGTTGATGCTTCATGAGAATGCCCATTGTACACATTCCATTGTGTTTTATATGTCATAGTTTCCCATTCCAGTTCTATTGTTATTTGAATTTAGGAAAACCAACAGGCTCATACCTTGACTTGTAACTGAAAATTTAGGAAAACCAACATGGCTTACACTCCCTTCACTCCTTCAGTGATAACTTTTCATTGTGTCTTACCTTAGTAGTCAATACTTCTCTAACAAGTACTCCCCCCAATCCATTTTGGTTGACGCTGAGCTAAGCAACGTCAAGAAAGAAAGATTTGAGGGGGTATCAAGTTTTATTTTTGATCAAGGCTACTTAGCTTATTATCCCTGGAACATTTCAATCTTTTTGATATATGTCTGAGATGTTTCCTCTCGCTTTGGATGATCTCGTTATGGCTGCACTACTTATTAAAGCATTCCAATGCCACTTTTGGCAGACCTCATAGAGCAGTAGTAAGTACTAATTAAGAAAGGTTTTGGGCCAACTAGATTAGAATTGAGAGGAACTCCAATATTTTGTATTGGACGAAGATGAACCTGTTTCCGAAAGCATCTAGCTTAATCAATCAGTGTTCCACTATGCTTTATAATCAGTAGTAACGGAGAAAAAAAAACGCTTAGACAGTTTGCATCTTCCAATGGTGATGTTGGCACATCTGTTCAAAAGTGGTCATTCATATAAAAAAATATTTTAAGATAGGTTTATTGAGGACATTGTTTTTGCCATCAGGGGAAATAATAGGCCTATATAATGGTGAAGTATGTCACAACTAGCTTGCAATGCTGAAACTCTTATTTTTTTAAAAGAACATATGGCTTGTATTTCTCATCCTTCAATGGAAAGACAATGCTTAGCTAGCATCTTGTTTATATGCTTGATATATGTGATGCAGAACTGTAATGGTGGCACCGTGGCATGTGCTCCTGTTTTATGGAAAGATCATGCATCCTGCATTCCAGTGACCAGTGTTCGTAAGGTGGAGCAGTTTGGAACATGAAATCCCTTTGCTTTGCTGCTGGAATGCATTCTGTTTTCGTCTCAAGTACATGGAAAGCTATTCAAATGCAAGAAAATCACGGGCTAGCCAGGGAACTTCTGTCATTCTGCGTTCTTGGTTTCTGGACATCATTGATGCCCATCTCTTGTATTCCCTCCGTCCTCAAATTGTTGTCGTTAGGACAGCAACTCCTGGCTATTTTTGGACAAGAACTATTTTCCTAACGACAACAGTTGAGGACATTGGAGTATATCATTTAACAAAGAAATCCCAGGTGATCAGGACTTTCTATTCGAAGTGCGATTGCTTAGGAGCCGGTAATGGCAGTATCTTTTCTCACTGACTGTTACTTGAATTAACTAAGATTTTACTATGTGAAATGAAATCAACTCCCTACTTTCAAGCATAGCAATCCAAAGAATGCATTGGAATGTTACCCAATTTTTGCGTGGTGATGCAATTTCAGTCCATATAGAAAAGTAAATGTTATTTCATCTCCTAATGGGAGTGTACCCACGAACTATGTCATTTAAGTTGTTAACATCTCAGCCTTTGTATACCATTTATCCCGACATGGGTTACATATTTTCATAAGGCACTTTATGTGTGTTGCAATGCTTTAAGAAATGGGAACACGTTTTTCCTTTTTTGGGCGAAATAAGAAACAAGGAAAACCAGCAGGCTCAGACCTTGACTTGTAACTGAAAATTTAGGAAAACCAACATGGCTTACACTCCCTTCACTCCTTCAGTGATAACTTTTCATTGCGTCTTACCTTTGTGGTCAATACTTCTCTAACTAGTACTCCAATCCATTTTGGTTGACGCTGAGCTAAGCAACGTCAAGAAAGAAAGATTTGAGGGGGTACCAAGTTTTATTTTTGATCAAGGCTACTTAGCTTGCAACGCTGAAACTCTTCTTGTTAAAAGAACATATGGCTTGTATTTCTCATCCTTCAATGGAAAGACAATACTTAGCTAGCATCTTGTTTATATGCTTGATTTATGTGATGCAGAACTGTAATGGTGGCCTGTGCTCCTGTTTTATGGAAAGATCATGCATCCTGCATGCCAGTGACCAGTGTTCGTAAGGTGGAGCAGTTTGGAAAATGAAATCCCTTTGCTTTGCTGCTGAAATGCATTCTGTTTTCGTCTCAAGTTCAAATACATGGAAAGTTATTCAAATGCAAGAAAATAACGGGCTAGCCAGGGAACTTCTGTCATCCTGCATTCTTGGTTTCTGGACATCGTTGATGCCCATCTCTTGTATACCCTCCGTCCTCAAATTGTTTTCGTTAATAGGACAGCAACTCCAGGTTATTTTTGGACTAGAATTGTTGTCCCAACGACAACAGTTGAGGACATGGGATTTGGAGTATATCATTTAACAAAGAAACCCCTGGTGATCAGGACTAACTATTGGAACTGCAATTGCTTAGGAGCCGGTAATCGTAGTAATAGTATCTTTTTACTGATTTACTGTTACTAGAATGAACTGGGATTTTACAATGTGAAATGTAATCAACTCCCTACTTTCAAGCATAGCAATCCAAATAATGCATTGGAATGTTACCCAATTTGCAATTTCAGTCCATATAGAAAATTAAGTTTTATTTCATCTCCCAATGGGAGTGTACCCGCGAACTGTCATTAAAGTTGTTAACAGCTCAGCCTTTGTATACCATTTATCTCGACACGGATCACATATTTTCACAAGGCATTTTATGTTTTTTTATTACACAGTATACTCAGACACTCAGAACGCACGCACACTCATCCCTATAACCACACATACAAACCCTATCCTTATAAACATTTTTCAAAGCCAGCAAATCCTCGAGTACACATTTTTTTTTCTTTTTTGGGTGAAAGAAGAAACAAGGATACGCTTGCTCAATCCTCTCACTTGAAGCCGCCTCTTACTCGAAGAAGGAGCAGGCTTCTTCGACGCATTGGCAAGATCTTATTATGGTTAAATAGTAGAAATTTTGTAAGCGAAGAGATTTTACACCATGTGGGAACCTGTTGTCGCTGTCGACCATATCTCATTGCAAACTGTTGTTCAAATTTGAATTGCCCTCTTGTTAATCTGTTCTGTGTATACAAAGCTGCACTGACATGTCCGGACGGACAGATGTGGTGTGCGGCGCAAATCGTGGGCGACACCACCGCGCAGCCGATCAAAGAGTCCCCATCTGCATGCACGCGGCACAAGAGGTTGACCGGCTTCCAAAACGGCAACGTGCGCCGCCAGACGCAACGCGCAAAGAGGATTTCAGCCACGCGATCACAAGGAGAGAGAAAGGAAGAGAGATGCACCGGTCGTCGAGCTACTACCTGTCGTCCACGTCGTCGTCGTCGTCGTTGCCGCCGTCGGCGACGGCGGGGGCCTCCTCGACCTCGGGGCCGAGCGGGACGGCGGGGGCGGCGCTGGACGTGGACCAACTGCCGACGTACGACCCGCGGTCGGACGCGGCCAAGAAGGAGGCGCTGGACGCGTCGCGCGCCGACCTCGCGCGCACCCTGGTCCACCTCGTCCCCGTCGTCGTGCTCCTCTGCGGCCTCCTCCTCTGGTCACTCTCCGCCACCGATGTCTCCGGTACCGATTTAACTCACGGCCCTGTCATTTTGGATCGACGAGATTTGCATATATATAACCTTGAATCAAGCAGATCGTACGTGTTGGGAATGCACAAACACCTTTGCAGAAATCAGTTCAGTACTTTAATCTGCAATTTTACAATCTTTCGATTCAGTGCTCCAACTTGGCACATCTAACACAAGATTGATCCATAAGCTATCGTATATTAGAAACTGAAGGGAGTCATTCTCAAAAGAAAATAAAAAACATAAAAGGAGAAACGTCAACATTCATATTCTTACTCCATTTGTTTCTTGTAAAATTTTGTTTCTGGGTCAGGATGGGGTTCTACCAATGTTGCTGCAAAATAAAACTTTGTCTCATGCACATGTGATATTTGTCTTTTTATTAATTTTATTAAAGTTGATAATATAAGTCTAACCTATATCGATGCATGCCAATTACAGAGGTGGGTGTCCTGGTAGACAAGGGGAGCGCCCACAAGACGGTGACACGTGTCAAGCTAATGACGTATAAGAGTGAATCCAGTTCAAGGTGGAATGGCTCGAACATGATGACCGGAACGGAACATTCGGTTCCAACAGACAAGTCCACGGGAATAAAAAGAAGAGAGTTAAGAAGTGAAATGTGACAAAAAAATGTCTTTGATTCATGCTACTATTTAAGTGGACTTACTAATGTTTGCTAGCTGATAAACCATTGTCTAATCCAATGAGAGGTTCAAATTCTTTAGGCTCGAATAGTCTTTCTTCCCACCCTTGTATCTGTATTATTCAAGGGTGTTTCTAATTTGAGGGATGCACAACACTATTTTTCTCTCTCTTACGGACTATGGGTATGAAACTAGACCCATAAAGAAGAAATGTGTTTTATTTGCACCCTCTGAAATGAGAAGGAAAAGACAGGGACAAAAACTGTGGTCGAAGGTCAAAAATCGGTTACTCCAGGGTGGAACAAGTACTTTTGATTTGCCAACGTCCACCACTCCCTAATCCCCATAGACTCAAACAGATGAACCCCTTTGATGATAAGGTTGATTTTTCCCCCTCAAACATCGCCACATTGTTGCTTATCTTTGTGTACACAGATTGAAAAGATAATAACGGATAATATTTCTTAAAAAAAATGGTCTTTCAAAAAAAATCTTAAAAAATAAAACTGAAGTTCTATATGTGGATTTTCACCAAATGCGAGAATGACAGATATATGCTGCTTTACGATCTTGTAGTCTCAGGTAGTGAGTTGGATGTCCAGCTGCCACACGCTGCTGTGAAATGATAGTGATTTTTTGGTAACTTAGTTTCAAATTTTAACCTTGTACAAACGGCCTTTTCACTACAAGAAAACAGAATTTTCATGAGGGGAGGCGTCATATTTCATGAAGGGGATGGAAGAACCCTCACGATAATTCATAATTTTCGTGAGAGTATATGTTTCCACCGTCAGGAAAATGAATATTTGTGAGGGGTACCGAGTCTACCGACACACCCTCACGAAGATTGTCATTACCATGACGGGTACCACACCGCCAGGAAAATATCGTCACGAAAAGAAAATCCTGCACCTGGCACCACCTTTGTTTCCTTCCGCGCGCTTGCGTTGATTTTTCTCGTCTGAGCTAAGTCTGAACCCCAAGCACGAAAACTTCCCAAGTGCCGCGCTCAAGACCCGCGCACCGCCTTTCTTTTCAGCCGAAACACTAAACCCAACTAGAGGTTCAACTTTGGAACCAGGAAGATAGAACATTTTTCCTTTTGAGTGTCAACGGGTGCGGGGGACACTCCCCACATGAGTTTCATTCACTGAAATCAAGCTGGCCCCCATAAACGGCCCAACTCACAGTACAAATAACGAAACAAGAAGTTGTTTAGTCCCATGTTTAACTCCAATTTAAGTTTCTAAAAGATTGGTATTTGCTATCCACTAAAATTTATAAACTTTGACAAAGAAATTTTTGATGGGATCACAACTCTACATGGAATCGCAATTAGGCCTGTATGTCCATTATGCCTTGTTTTAAGTCGCAAAGATTCAGCTATTTGGCTAAATGTTCATGTCAGTCCCCTGTCAAATTCTTTGCACACCTTTCGTTGTTTTATTGTAAAAATAACGTGTGTATTGTGTAATGTTAAAGTTTCTACCGTAGCTAGATATCTGTTCTTGTAACAACCAGTTCTAGCCAGCGGGTTGGCAGATTCCGGACAAGTGATGTGACATTCTTCTACATCTGGCAAGTAACGAACTAGGATCTGAGTTGGCCTCTTTTTATTTATTTTAATGGTTATTATGTGTTTCTTCACAGATTGACAATGCTAGTAAATTAATGGAACAACGTATGAGAACAAATAGAACATAGATCACATGCCGGAGATCGAAGGGCTCAAATCGTACACAAACTTGAGAAGTCTTCTCTGGACTATCTCCTGCAATCAGCGTATCCTACGAAGACTCTTGTGAAGCTGGAAATTTTCATATCTGTTTGACCTTCCATCTTCCTCAGCTTGGTTCCTCATCATCTTCTATTGCTATCCTAGTGCCTGAGAGACTTCATGAGCATCCAAATTCTTTTTCAACTAGTGTGATCTAAACGACTTTGACCCCTCTTGATAGTCAAGTTTTCGGATGGACTCAAAAGCCTAATGACTTCATCAATCAAGAATCATCAACCTTAGCCTTGATCTGCTCCTAGACCACAACCTTTATCAATAATTCGCTCCTAGACAATCCATAGAATGTTTCTTGCATTAAAATATTAATCATATTCATAGTTTTTACTCAATCACCAAAATATTCATACATTTGAGGTTTCCATGCTCCAATGGGCATGCAGCTTACATAATGCTCTGATGGTTATTGTATTGAGTATGAGGGCAATTGAAAGTATCATATGAGCATCTTGACTATGAGAGGCAGGTGAAATATCGAGATGAAACTATCAATCGTCTACTAATACAACTATGATGATAGGATAGTCAAAATATATGTGTTGAACAAATTAGTGATATTTGATTACCGACACTTGTGGATGCAATATCTTTAGAATACTCGAGATGAAAAGTTGCACTTAGAGTCAACATATTATGTATATCATGCATCAACATTCATGTATAAAAAAAAGATGAATCAACAAATACTTTGTAACTAATACCCAATTATCCTAGTAAAAGTAATTTTAGTACATTTTTATGAATCCAAACTGGCAGTTTGATGATTCATATACATACTAATAGTTCAAATGATTGGGTACTCAATGTTCGATCTATCCTAAGATATAGTTGACCACCGTTAAGTATTTGCAATGTTTAAATTGGTAGGACGATCTTAGGTGGCAAAAGTATTGGGTACTAATTAATTTGTGCTTAAATATTGGGTACAATTAATCTGTACTTAAATGATAATATATCAGATAGGCCCCCAATAATTACAATAAATGCTTGACAAAGTTTGCGAAGTACACACAATTTTCTCTTCCATACTTCAGAATGGTGATATGTGAATAATAGATAGGTTGTTGAAGCTTACATCATGCTCTAACGGTTCTTGTACTGAGTACCAGGACAATATAAAGTATAATCTAAGCATTTTGACTAGTATAAGTAAAATATCGAGATGAAACTCTCAATTATCTAGAATTACAACTGTGGTCATAGGATAATCCAAATGTAAGTGTTGATCAAATAAGTGATATTTGATTACTGATACTTGCCGATGCGATAACTTTAGAATATACTCGAGCTGAAAAGTTGCAAATGAAGGTGCACTTACAGTCGACATATTGTGTACTTGCATCAACATTCTTGTATTAAAATAAAAAGATGAATCAAAAAATATTTTTCAGTTAATACCCAGTTATCGTAATAGAAGTACTTTTAGTACATCATTATGAATTCAACCGAATACTAAGGAATCACATCCACAATAATTGCTCCAATGATTTAGTAGTCAAATGTTATATCCATCCTAAGAAACAGTTGACCACGTTAACTATTTGCCAACGTTTATATTTGGTAGGAAGATCCTAGGTGACAAAAAGATTGGATACCAATTAATATGTGCTTAAATGATAATATAGTATATAGGGCCCCAATAATGACAGTAAATACTAGACAAAGTTCGCCAACTAAGTACACATTTATTTCTTCCATACTTCATAATGTTTACTGACAATTGGACCCATATGGCACATACAAAAGAGTGACCCATTGTCCAGTGACGTGCGGTAAGAATTCCAAACATGCCATAAGAATTTGTAAAAATAGGATCATACTCATAAATCTTGAGAGATATGTTTCCATGTACGACTCATTTTCCTCTATATAAGGGAAGCAACATGTCTTCTTCCTAATCAAACAACAATAGTTATCGCAAGATACTTTTTGTGGGTTTCCTATTAGTAGTAGTAGTTTTCATTCCTCCATTCGAGGATGGTTAGGAGGGGAAGGAGGTCAGGAGTGAGGTTCATTGAGAGTGATAGAGATCGTAACCTCACATTTTTCAAGCGTCGTGCTGGGCTCTTCAAAGCTGTTGCTGACCTCTCCACTCTCACTGGTGCGAGGGTTGCCATCGTGCTGGAGTCCGAAAGTGGAAAGTTTTCCTCATTCGGTACCCCCGCTACTAACCCTATTGTTGATGCTTTCCTTGCTGGAAATGCACCAATGGGGCTGGCCAACGGGACCGTCACCGAGCTACAGAATGAACTGTTCCAACTGGAGAAGGACACAGTGGTAGATGAAAAGAGGAAGAAGCAGTCCATCACCTTGGCCAAGGAGCTCCAGGAAAAATCAAGGACAGGCAAGTTAGTTTTTGGTAAGGAAGAAAATCTTGATGATGATGAGATTTGTGAGAAGTATCATGGGCTCTTACGAGTCCAAAAAATGATCAAACATCGTCGCTTGCTTGTTGCACACCATGGCAAACAGCAAGAGGTTAGTGGTTTGAGAGATCCATTACTTCTACAACCTTCTTGGTGGCGTCGTTCTTCGCCTTCACAGATGTCTTCACCAAGGGCTTTGCCATGGACTCCTATCCAACCATCTCCGAAGTTTCCAGGGTTGTCTTTTCGAGCACCAACAAGGTCACAATCCTCAATCCCAAACCCTATGATGCTTCCATCACAAAAACTTCCACCAAGATCGCTAGCTCCTTCCATGATGTCGTTGCAAGCTCAAAACATGCTAGTACCTAATGAAGCTATCCCTTCCAACTATCGTACCTGGGGTTCTGTCGTCAACAGTAATAACCCCAGCCCATTCTTTCAGTCTCCTATATCATCTCCATCACCATCCCTGCCACCATCACTCCATATTCCACAACTTAATGAATCATCACATAATCTTTCACCATCGCCCCTTTCTATAGATGGTCAAGTTCCTTTTATAGATCTGAATAATAACTCCATAGAGCTACCTAAAAAATATCCTAGTTATGGTTCTACCTCAGCTTCTCCTAGTAACCCATACTATGCTACCCTTGATGGACTGAATATTGAGTTGGGAAAAACTAATGAAAATGGTGGTCAAACTTATGATGGTCACAACATGTTTGGTTATTCTGGTCCGCCACAAGGTGATGGTTGGATTGATGAGATGATATATGGGTCTTCTTCCATTGGAGGACAGTCTGGAGCTGGTGCAGGAAACAATATTGGTGGCATGAACCTTCCATGGAACTAGCTGGTCCAAGAATTTTAATGATTTCAGTTTGATGTTTTCCATAAATTTAGTAAACTAGTTATCTCTCTAGCTTGTCGTTGCTATAGGAAGCTAAAGGTGGTCTCTATAATCACCCAGTCGAGTTTTTTAGGTGCATGCATGGGTATTTTAGGGCTGAACTTGTGAGGTTTGTTTCATGAGTTTGATCCTACATCTATGTAATGCTTTTGGATTTTCCATATTATTGAATACATGAATGCTTTTCGTTCAGAATGAATGCTATTTTTGCATGACTAGGATGAAAGAATGGAAATTGGATTTTGCTCTCTTGTGGATTTTTGGACATTTTGTTTCTTCAATAATTTTTAACTGCGCGTTATTTGTATGTCTTGACTATGTGATTACCACAGTTTGTCATAAGCATGGGAACAAAGGTAGCATCGTCGCTCAGCAGTTCTAGCCTTCTAGGCGTCTTAGAGCAAGCCCAACAGCGGTCGAATCGACCACTACGTGAGTAAAAAATCAATATAGAAGAGAGAGAACGTGCTCCTGACACAGAAACCGTCGCTCCTGCCGACGACCGTCGATTGCCTGTCCTGCCCACCCCGCAAAGCAAGATATGGAGCCCACACGAAATAAACAATACTTTTTTGCGTCGTTCACTCGGCGCGTCTGTTGAGCAGCGGGAGCGCGTGCATAGACGCCAGAGGAGCTGCACTGCCATGCACCGGTCGCTTATTGGGCTTGCTCTTACAAGAATGTCAGAGTGATTTTGAACTCTGTGTCCTTTGTTTTTTCTTGATTTTTCCATCATTCTTAAGGTTAGGGGCGACCAATAAGGTTTAGGGTTGATGACACCACATACGTAAAGATAGTTTGTAATTCGAATTGTGTGCTCTGTCGAGGTAAGTTCCATTGCTTCCTTATCCCTCGTAACCAGGAAGAATTGTAACTCGTAAGTCGACCAATATTTTGGCATACATTCAGATTGTTCTTCGTTGCCACTTCATGATCTGTGTTGGTTTGGCTTTCGCTGGCCCATGGTCAAGGCGGAAGCTTTTGTCACTGTTGTTTTACGCCGAAAATTAGCAAAGGCAATGCGAATACGAGCACGAGCTTCCCCTGTCATGGCGTGAATCAAACACGCGAATGGTTTGGCTGGGTGAGTGCGGCCGCAAATTCAGGGCATGGTCCCACGTCGTTGATCCGTTCTACTCGATCTCGTTGATCCAACGGTCCCTCAGATTTCGGAGTTGGGAACCGACTCGGCCCGTGAAACGGCGCCGCCATTCCAAACGTAACCGCCTATTCGCCTCCACCGCCTCTTCCTCTTGAACCCGCCCACGCACCGGCGAGCCAAGATCGCCGTCTCGCCGAGGCCGAGATCGCCGGAGCCGACGAGTTCTTGCGACCGCGCCGCCCTGATTGAGATCGAGGTTCGGCATATTCTTCTAGTTCATTATTGCCAGGTCTTACTACGTACGCTTCTTCGTTTTCCTACTAATCGGTTCGTGTTCGAACCCGTTTCGAGTTGAGTCCTTTCCATACACGCGCGCGGCTGGTGGAGTCGCCCACGAACTCGGCTTCCGCGGCGGAATCGGAGGTCGCCGACTCGGCGAGTTATATATACAGCCCCGGGTCCCGTCGTTTCGGCTGCGTGGGGGAGGTCTCGGCATTGGTGGGAGCAAGAGTCCAAGAACTTGATCCAAGAAACACAGGAGAGAGGAGAAAGAAAGGGGCGGCGGCGGCGCGCCATGAGGATCCGGAAGGGGAGCCAGGTGGAGGTGTGGACGCAGGAGGCGGGGTCGCCGGTGGGCGCGTGGCGCGGCGGCGAGGTGCAGTGGGGCAACGGCCACTCGTACATCCTGCGGTGGCACGACGGCGGCCCGGACTCGGGGCGCATCTCCAGGAAGAGCGTCCGCCCGCGCCCGCCGCCGGCGCCCGTGCCCACCGACCTCGACGCCGGGGACATGGTCGAGGTGTTCGACGAGGAGGACTGCCTCTGGAAGTGCGCCGAGGTCCAGCGCGCCCCGGTCGAAGGCGGCCGCCAGTTCCGCGTCAAGGTCGTCGGCGCGCCTAAGGTGCTCACGGTAGCGCCCAACCGCCTCCGCGTCCGCCAGGTGCTCCGGGAAGACGACGTCTGGGTCGTGCTCCACAAGGTAATAAGCGCACGCGCGCCATCACCGTCTCCTCTTCCTACTCTGGCGCCTGGCAGATTCATCTGCGCCTGCGTAACTGTTTCCCTGACGCCTCGCCATGCTTCTTTTTCTCAGGACAACCAGATCGCCGGCGTGAGCGCGACGCCGTTGCGCGTCAACGGCAATGGCAACGGCGGCCACCCCTACAAGCCCGTCACGCCGGGCTTCAACCCGATGAAGCAGAAGAGACCCCCCTCCATGTTCGATGCCGAGGCAATCCCCAATGGCCAGAGGTTCGATAACACCAGCAAGAAACTGTGCGTCAGGGAAGAGCCCAAACTCGAAATAGAGGTGATCGATGTGCCAACAAACGTGTGCCTGAACAAGCAGGACGAGATTGGCAGCAGCAGCGAAGATTGCGATGTGGTTGGAACAGGCAGCAATTCTCATGATGATAACAACCAGCAGCCGCCGCAGCACCACGCCGACGACGATGACAGCGAGTCCGTTTCATCCTCAGATGCCAGCAGCAACAGCGACAGCAGTAGTAGTAACAGCGACGACAGCAGAACCCGAAGCGACGACGCCGGCGATCGTGCGGCAGCGGCTCCGGCAAGTGTGCCTCATGACGATGATCAGAAGGCCGGTCTGCTGCAAAAGTTCCCCAAGAAAGAGCATCGTGATGATGACATAGTTGTATCCTGTGGGAGCTGGGGACGGCCGCCACTGAACGACGAGAAGGCGGTGGTGCAGGAACAGATCCATCGGCTGGAGCTGGAGGCCTACACTGCTCTGACGAGGGCGTTCCATGCGACCGGCGACGCGCTGAGCTGGGAGAAGGCGGACCTGCTCACTGACCTCCGCACGCATCTCAACATCTCCAACGATGAGCACCTGCAGGTGATCAATGCGGTCATGAACCGCAAGGGGAGAAGATATGGACGGCCTGGCAATTTTTGATTACACATTGTAGGATCGCCAGACATATTCGCTCGGACATTGTATATATGACTGTTGATGTAGTTACAGTTTGGTACTTGCTTCAGATATTGATCCGGATCTTGAACTATTACCTTGAAATTTCCGGTGAAAGAATTTACCTGATTCAATTGTTCTATGGGGAATATGTTAATTTTGGGGGCAGAGCCTCTGCATTAATGCGTGTGCATTAACAATCATTGATACATCTAGCCATCAGCTAAGTTAGTGAAAGCCCTGGTTGATCTCTCTAAAAAAAACAATCATTGGTATATGGGACCCACATATCTTCTGGACTACACATTAGATCGTCCCCAAAGGTTGAACTCTTACAGCGTCCCCAATGGTAGAAGCAGCTAAGAGATAGCGGCTAGCTCTTACAAATAGTGGAAGAGGAATGAGATCCATGTTTAAGTCTCTAATTTTTCTTAGAGGCTACCTCTTGAGGAAGAATTAGCTACCTTCTTTCTCTTCTTTTTCTTCAATAAACAATTCTAAGAGTTAGCTAAGCCTCTTAGTTAACTAGCTTAGAATTGTTTATTAAAGAAAAAGAAGAAAGAGAAGACTGCTAACTCTTCCTTAAGAGATAGTCTTTAAGAAAAATGAGAGAGTATCCTACTCCTTATCAATCTTTTGCAAGAGCTGGCTACTAACTCTTAGTAAAGTTTACCGTTGAAGACACTCTTAATGGGACACGGTTCCCCTAACGTGAACTGCTCTCACTAACCAGTGCGTTTGACCCCACGAGTCAGGGGATCCTTGTCCATATTAGTGAGCCCTTATGCACATGCATTACCGCGGAGGATCCTTGCTCGTTAATTTTGGAGCACCATTTTTGTGATATGTGCCTTTGCAACGAAGTTTTGTTATATGAACTGGTGCAAGTGCTTAGTCATACAAGATCATGCAAAGCGCAATCATTACTATGAAACTTTTGTGGCGCCCCTCCACCGCCACGCAAAAACTTACAACCGCTGCTATCGTGATGTTCTTTAGAAGTTGTCTATGATAAACTACATGAATAATAATTAATACTACGAAAATTATTTCTACTTTCTTAGGCAGCCACCTGTTAAAAGGATTTTGAAAGATAACGATTCTAGACGCGTTGGTCACTTGTAAATGGCTTGTACCGTGGAGGAGGAGGCCATAGATCTACAGCCTGTTTGGTCTGCGGAATCACCCCGCGCGGCATCAGTTGGTCCGCATGCCTGCAGGATCGGATCGTCTGGCAAATTTTGTGGAATCAGTTGGTCGTTGGATTGGTTTGCCGAAACAACTATGAGGAGCGACTCGATGACGGACGACGTCATCCGGTGACGTAAACCAAACGTCTCGGTTAGGCTTGATGTAGGTTCGGATGATTCCGGATCGGTACATGTCGCAAACCAAACGTGCTGCTAAAGAAGTAGATGCCTTTATGTCGGATCCTATTTCTGGAATCCTCGTGTTTACCGTACCAATCCCTGGATCAGTAGTTGGTACACACATACAAAGTGTTTCATTGCACATACACGATTATTTATTACATCCATAGAGTACAATACATGGTCTTATGTTACAATCCAAGAGACTAGCATACTAGCCAAGATACATCAAATTATTAAAAACGGATAAAACACTACGAAAACTCCACAGGCAAACTTGAGCAGACGGTGACCCTACTCGTCGTTATCGTCTCCGACGTAATCTTCTTCTTCTGAATGATGATAGCAATAGTGAGTACATAAGGTACTCAGCAAGTCCTACACTATTCAAGGGTATAGATGCATGCATATATGTCATTATCAAGGATAAGGCTTCATGGTTCATTTTAGCGGAAAACAAACTTTATGCATGGCTTAGAGAGAAATTCAATGGATTGTAGAGAAGTAAAATCATAGTTTGTAGAGTCAATATTTTAGTTGTTTGGCCCTTGAAGAGTATGAACATTCCCGCCAGTTCCCGAGTTCTAGTTGGGCCTTCTGACGTTAATGGTCGTACCGACCCGGCACACATGCCACACTTCCGAAAACACGGGCTGACTACAACCCACTCACACGTCAATGAATCATAGATTGTGGCTAATCAATGCGAGCTCATAATAATAATGTGTCACATGCCGTGACAACGTCCATCCGGATGAATTTTACACTCTACAGATGTTGTACACTTTTCCCACAGGCTACGCACCTGTTGCAAGGGGGTACGTAACGCTTATTCCATCTCCTCCGTGTAGTCTCACAAGCCCACCACGGAAGCACCAGGGACCCTGACACTTACTGTAAGTCTGTCACATGAACGGTCATATAATTGGCTGTAACTCCCTGCACCGACTCATGGAGCATTAACTCCCCAAGGCCCTATATTCCGTTTGCCACTACCAGCCTCCAGGTGAAAACTTACTTGCAAGAGTACCAAGAAGGTAGGGTAAGTCCTGCCCATTAACAGGTTCCGTGGTGGTACGAGAATCGTTATGTTTACAGTCACAAGAATCGGTCTTTATATGGCCGAGCAAGCACCATATCCCACACTAGGGGTCTATCACACTGTCAACAATTCACTAGTGGCCTTGCTCGCGATCCAACCCATCCCATGATCATCACCTCCAACATCATCATCACCCTAATTTGTTGCTACTCCCAACCGACATAATAACACACACACACCACCAAACTCATTTAACACATTTGTAAAGCATATATGTGATATGAAAGGTATAGCAATGTAGAAACATTGCGGGGTCCTAAGCGATTCTAGTAGCAAGGCAATCATGTGCCGTCATAGAAATGATGGAACCGTCCTAGGGTTATCAAGGTGACAGGTAATCAAGGGTAGTTAAGGGATCATTATTTATGTCTACATACTTTGCATAAATAATACTAATCAAGTAGGATAATAACTACACAAGTAGTAAAATAACAAGTAATGCATAATAATAAGGAATAGGCCAATAGGTGCATTGCAAAATAATAGGACCAATCATGATCAAGAAAAGTAGAGCTTGCCTTCAAGGTTCGGGTCTGAATCCTCCTCGTATCCCTCGTCCTCGTGGTCGTTCTCGTGTTCCTCGTAGTCTACACGCAACGACGCTAAAATAAATACTACGCGTAAACCAAAATAAAGCAAATAAACCAAATAAGAATTAAATGAAATACAAGAGACAAATCAGAGAACATGATTGGGTTCAGGGGGATGAACAGAGATGAACGGAACGAGAATCATCGGATATGGCTTCCGGAAGATTAGGGGGTAACTATGGCGGATGTGTACATAAAAGATGTTCAGAGGGTTTCTGGGGTAACTAAGGGTGGAAATGGGTTCTACAAGTCAAATTCTATTTTTGGGTATTTTTTGAGTTTTTTTGTTAGAGGGTAAGGCTCGAAATAAGATTTTATGTACACTGCGTTGTGGGACTCTAGCATTTCTGCTTGCGCACATTGGCTGACCAGTGGGACCGGGGTGTCAGTGAGACGGGCTCAGTGTGTACGTGTGTGCGTAGCGCGGCTGACGTGGCTGTGGGCTCCATGGGATGATGTGGCGCGTCCTGATTGGTTGCGGCTGGGTGCGCGGCGGGAGCTCGCCGGAGAGCTCGCCGCCGGCGTCTAGGGTGCACGGGGACGTGAACCGTACGTGTGGTCGTGGAGGTAGCCTGCGACGCGGCGGAGCTCTGGGACAACACGCGCAGGCGCGAGGAGGGGCGGAGAGACGGTGGCGAGTCGCCGGAATTGGCGGCGCGGCGACATGGTGGTGGATGCGCGCGTGTGATAGTTTTGGAGGTGTTTGTGCTAGTGACGGAGGTGCGCGCGAGGGCGGAGAGTGCGGGCGGCAAGGTGGCGTGTCCCGGCTCGCCGTGATGGCTGCCGGAGGCGAGATGACACGGCGGTGCAAGGCGGTGCTCGAGGCACACGCCGCTGTGGCTCGAGGCTTGCTCGTACGAGGGTTCGGGGCAAGGTTCACTTTACCGCGGTAAACCGGACCGGTTTTCGCGAAAACCGGAAAAACCGGTCCGGTCCGGTTTACCCGGTAGTCCGGTTTTCCATTTTAAAATTTAATTTTTTTTTAGAAACAAAAAATACGTAAAAAAAACTAGATCAAATTTGCAGTCCAAAGGTGGAAACCATTCACGTAGATTCGATCGTTTCATGTGCCAAAAAAATCGAGACAATTTCTGAGTAGAACAAGGTAGGAAAAAAAGAAGAAAAACCTTTCTTTTTTGAACCAGCAACCTTCCGTGATTTTTTTGACAGACCAAATGATCGAATCTACGTGTTTCGTTTCCACCATTAAACTGCAAATTGCATCTAGTTTATTTACATATTTTTTGTTTTATTTTTTTGCAAATTTCAATTTTTTGCACTTTTTCTATTTTTCCTCTTAAAACCGGCTTACCAAAATTCTTGTCCGGTTTACCGGAAATTCCGTCCGGTTTACCGATTAACCGGTCCGGTTTACCGATGATTTTGAAAGATTTCGGTTCAAAATTCGTCAAATGCGTCTCGGTCCGGTTTTCGTCCGGTTTCTCCGGTTTTCCGAAAAACCGGACCTACCGGTGGCGAGCGGTTTTAGCGAGAGGATCGGTATTGTGAACCTTGGTTGGGGGAGGTGTAGGAGGCTCTGGGATTCGCGTAGGGCTAGTAGGTTGAGGGAGAGAGGGCTCGCCGGCGATCAATTGCACGGCGGCCGGAGTTGGGGAAGAAGGGGCGAAACGGGAAATTGGATGTGGATGGAAGTGGAGGCTCACCTTGGAGTGGTCGTGGGGGTGCGGGAGTGGAGAGGGAGCTCTAGGGGGGTTTATATACGGGCGCGGGTGGCCGGAATGGCGGGAACGCCATGGCGGCGGCGCGAACACACATCCACGCGCGTTTGAAAGGGAGCGGGCGGAGGCGCAGGGGGTGTTTTGCGAGCGCACGTGCTCGGTTTGCGCGGCGTGGGGCCCGTGGGGAAGGGGATAAGATTGCCACGGCGGCTTGGCGGCACGTGGCGTGGGGAAAACAGCGGGCGACACGCGGCGGCGGATTCCGCGGCGCGGCGCAGGGAGACGGCGTCGCCTGCGCGCGCTCGGGCTGGGCTGGTTGGGCGCGACTGGGCCGGAGGGAAGGAAGAGAGGCGCGCGGCCCAGCAGAGCGGGGAAAGGCGGAATGGGCCGTGGAGAAGCGGCCCATTGGCCGGGAGGGAAAAAGAAATGGTTTGAACATTTCCAGAAACGGATAATTCGAATGAAAAACCAAATCAAGCTCAAATCGGCTCAAATAAATTCGAATAAAATTTGTAAATTCAAATATGAATACTATCAATCATGTGGGCAGGTTCCATTTTTTAAATTTCCTATTAAAAATTCCCATTTTCCTATATTCTTGATCTAGTGTAGTTTGGACTTTTATTTTCAAAAATTCAAAATTTGATCCTAAAAATCTACGAAATTTTGCGGGAGTGATTTTATTAATCTGTTGTTAAATTTGGGATGTGACACTTTATGGAGCAGTTTAGGTTATGGATAGTGATGTCAGAGAGGCATTTGCTTGAGAGATGTGAGCGTTCTATGAACCATTTCTTCCAGCTATAACTTGGCAATCGTGCTGCGGTTGTAGACTGTTTGATGTTATAAATCCATTTTGATGCGCACCTAAGATATGGGTTTATTTGAGCCGTTCATTTGCAAAATAAATGACCCAAATTTGATGCCCTTTCAACTCTTTTTTTTTTTTTTTTTTTTGAGGAGCGCCCTTTCAATTCCTTAGCGCAGCAGCAGATCTAGAATGTCCTAATCTCAAAAAAAAAAAAAAAAAAAGATCTAGAATGTCCTTGTTACAGATAGACGGCCCAGATATGGAAGGCCTAATCTACCTGCTCGATGGAAAAAGGCCCAACACCGCTGCGAGGCTCTTCTTAATTTCCTCTGTTCCTGGGTTTGATCGGATCAAAGCCCAAAGCCGTCGTCATTCCTTGCTCGCCGCCTCCCTCTTCACTCGCCTCGCCTCTTCCTTCTCCCACCCGACAAGCAGCCCGACCCTTCGGCTCCGCGGCCATGAGCCTCGCCGAGTCGCCGTCGCCGGCCCCGTCGTCTTCCAGCGGCAGCGACGACTTCGCCGCGCTCCTCGACGCAGAGCTCGAGCTCGCCTCCGCGGCGGACTCCGCGGCCCTCGGCGACGCCTTCGCCGAAGAGGATTTGGAAGAGAATGAGGAGGAAGACGAGGTGGAGGTGGAAGTTGAAGACCTCGAACAGAAAGGGTGCGTGCCCCCTTCACCGCCTCTGGGTGTCGCAATTTAGGGCTATACGATCGGAAGCTTGTGCTCGACGCGCGTTTGCAGTTGGATGATCGGCTTTGGTCTAGGATTTGGGATGCGCCGATTTGTCCGAATCGAAGCTTTCTAGGGTTTGGCGGTTAATTGATTGGGTAAAGCATATGCTTGATGGTTGGTTCCTTCGATTCTACTTCCATTGTGCTGAGTGCGACTAGGTGGATCCTAATTGCAAAAGATTTGGGGGCGGTAGGAGGTTTTTTTTATGCACCTGGGTTTACTGGGGGTAGTACTTTCCATTGAGTTGATTATTTGGAGATATGCGTTTCTTAATTTTTATTCGTTGAAACAATAGGTTAAATTCGCTTGTAATGTAAAGCCATTCTTTAGCTGGTGGTATGCTTGGTTAATGTATTGGTTAAGAATTTATGTGTCCTGGTTTAGTCTTCAGCTTATAGGATGACAAGGTGAAAATTGGACCGGAAACGTTAATACGCTTCATAGCTTGTCACAAGGCTCAAACCTTCAACCAGAATCCACGTTATCGTAAGCTGGTGAATTTCTTGGTTTTGCTCGCTAAAGTCTCCATGACTTCAATTTTATTGGAGTGGCTTGAGCATCTACAGGCAACTCAGTTGCTTAGTGGATTTTGTTCAGTTTAGCAGAAACTAAAAGCCATCTCTGGCTTTTGAGATAACTAATATTACCTGCGGACTTTGTATCTTACTACTTATTTCCATTTGGGGAAACGATATAAAAGGCAATCCCAACCGGAATCTAAAATTTTCATTTGAAACAAGCATTCTGATCTTCCTGTGCTCCTGACTATTTTGTGTCCTGACTTAACCTTGAAGCCCCACCCGTGTGTCTCTTGTACGATTATTTTTCTGTGGTTTATCAAACTCGTGTTACTTCAGGATCCCTTTTCCTTCTGTTTTCTCTCGAGCCTGATAGGTTTTAAATCTGGCATTTGATAAAGTAGGGCATTTGTCTTCTTAGGATTTTGTTTAATTTGATCTTTATCCTAGAACAGCCCTTCTCATCCAAACAGGCTCAGATAGAATCTATGGAGTCAGGGTCAGTGGCCTAAAGCGTGCCACATCTTTGTTGCATAACACCTGAATGGGGATGGGTGTCAATTAGTTGCTTCGTGCAAAGATAGTGCATAGCGCTGAAATTTCCTTTAGAATAGTAGCCAGGTTTACACTTAGTTAGGTTGTGCTTACAATATTGTCCAAGAATGTGTTCGATCAATGATGCACATGTAGCCTCAAATTTGTGGATTGTGATGTTGAAGGAAAATACGATAGCGATTTGAGTGTAAGTTGGTTGGTACAAAGTGGGGCATCCTTTCTAGTTTGGTAGCAAGAGCATTTTATCATTGAATGCCAATAATGGGTATAATGTCCTAATATTGGGGGAAATAGTGAAAAAGGAAGGAATAACATGAATTGGAGTTATGTTGGGAGAGAACTAGTCATCGTTTGTTTAGTAGATTTTGCACTATGATTCTTACTGATGTAGGTGCATGCAAAATGCAGGACCAAAAGGCGTAGACTGGAGGAACTACACCAAGATCAAGCATCATCAGTTATGCCTGACGAAGATACCGCTGGTATGCTTGTTAGTCTTATTTTGCAAATCTGTCAGTAACTTAGCAGCTTAAGGGGCATGATTATACATCTATGCCAAGTGTTGGACTGTTTTGTGGTTCAATTTATTTTCCATGGGCGTTGATTGGATGTTTCAAAATCCTGGTCTACCCAAGCATGGCCTTAGGCTGCACATAGCTATCTGGTTTGAATGCTTGATTCGGACACCCTTGTGATTGTAATGTACCAACTGAAAAGGTGGTCATCCTTTTGTTGTCTGATTCAGAATAATAGATTACAGACCACTATCTATGCTATTTTCATTTCTGTATTTTGTTGTGAGAAATTATCGAGCCGTCTTGGATCCTTTTTTATGTTTCGTTTCAAAATACGCCCCAAAATTACATTTAGCTTCCTTTCTTTTATCACAATGTTCTTCAGCTTATAGATAATCATATCTTGAGCATTGAATGCCCACAAATGTGATAGATGATATGTTAAAATGCTGAATATGCTTTTTAGCAGGTTCATCAAAAAATGTCCAGGTTGAGATATGTCCGCATCCAGGATACTTTGGTGGACTTTGCTTCAGATGTGGGAAGCCACAAGCTGAGGAAGATGTTTCAGGAGTTGCTTTTGGATACATCCACAAGGTACATTCAAACTGAAACAAACAATGTTAAGGCTACTTTAAATTTGACCTCAGAAGTTTGGTAACATATCTGGGACAGATGTGAGCATTTGTAGCTTCTCAGGTTTTTCCATTATTTTTACATTCCAGTTGTCCTTGCACAGTTCCGTATTTGCTTAGGATTTCTCAAATTAGCTGAATTATTAAAATGCAGGGACTGAGGCTAGGTACTTCAGAAATTGATAGACTACGTGGCGCTGATCTGAAGAATTTGCTTCGTGGAAGAAAGCTAGTGCTTATCTTGGACTTGGATCATACACTGATTAACTCAACCAGACTCCAAGATATATCTCCTGCTGAAAATGAATTGGGTATCCAAACCATTGCTTCAAAAGGTACTATGATCCCATTGTTTTATAGACTTCTTAAATTTGTGGCCATTATCATAAGGTAATAGCTAGTATGTGGCTTTGATATATGTCATTAAAACGTTTTGAATTGACCACTAAAATATTTGAAAGTATTAGAAATCTACAGAGAAAGACATGGATAAATCTCAAATAATACTCTATTGCTGTATACAATGTAATTTTGCAATTTGAACCTATTTTTACCAAGTTAAAAACCAGTTGATCTCAAAAGAAAACGCTAAAAACCAGTTAATTTGGAGTCCTTGAGGAAATGAAAATTGAAAATGACATGTATGTTCAGTTTTATTTTGGGAATAGAGGCAGAGCCATTATATAATTGTCACGTAGCATATTACGAAAAATATACAAGTCAACATACATCACTATTCATGGCATAGCAAGGTAAAAGGGAATCCCAGTGCCCTTTCTTTACGAAGATCTTCATCACTGCTTGATGGCAGATTTGGAAGGAAAGAAACAAGGACCCCCCCCCCCCCCCCCCCCCCCCCCACCCCCACAAAAAAAAAAAAAAAAAATCTTCCAGAGGGAACAACCCTCCTTCCGCTGTTGGCACAAAAAACTTCTTAGACGAGGCTACTTTGCAGGCCCATAGAAATATAGAATGACAACAGAAAGAAGGGACACTTTCCTAAACTTCATCAATTTGTATAGCAGATAGACTTTTTTTTCTCTCTCTTTCTGTTTGGAGAGCGGTTGCTCTGTTTCTTTTATAGTTTCAGAGTATGTTTTTTTATTAATATACCTACCACAACAGAGGTTTCCCTTGCTGTATATTCCTTAAAAAAATATTCATGGCATGTCAACATGATCTGCTGTTACCTGTTTCCTGCATAATGTTCTTTCCATTAGAAATTGACGTTATCCAGTAATTTAGGCCCTCTGGCCTCGGGTACGGCGGTACCTTTTCTTTTGTTATCGGACTCACATTTTTAGTGGCTCAGTCAGTCGACATCATTACTTGGTATTACCGGCAAATTAACTTCAACTCTTTTAACTTTGAGCCCATTTGACAAGAGTAATATCATTTGTCAGCTTATATATGACGATTGTAACAATAGCGTAATGCTGAGTTTTAATGCGTGGTAGGGGGCTTTATAGAAATAATTACCATGTTGTCTCTATTACTTTGATCCTTGCTGAAACTACTATTGCTTATCTATGATTTATAACAGCAAGTGAATCATTTTTTCCTTGAATGCAGATGATCCTAACAAGAGCATTTTCACATTGGAGTCAATGCATATGCTCACAAAATTGCGACCCTTTGTCAACAAATTTTTGAATGAAGCAAGCAGTATGTTTGAGATGTATATATACACCATGGGTGACAAAGCTTATGCAATTGAAATAGCAAAGCTTCTTGACCCTGGTAACATCTATTTCTCTTCGAAAGTCATTTCAAACTCGGATTGCACTCAGCGACACCAGAAAGGTCTCGATGTGGTTCTTGGAGCTGAAACTGTTGCAGTGATTCTTGATGACACTGAATATGTAAGTGTTATCATTCATTGAATGTGATTTATGCTCATGATGTACTAGTCCCTCCAGTCTTATTTAAATGGCGTTCAGACATCTAAATCAGCCTGATTTCCTTGAATCCCAGCATGACCTGGTGTAGTACTATTTTCAGTGACTATGTGTATGTCCTATTTAATTGGAGTTCACAGTTAAATGAAAAAAATAACAGAAAAGTATCAAGCTCTTTTCCCTGAGTTCGTTGCTTAAGCTAGGTCTTAAATGTCTTCTTTATCATTTTTAGGGCAAGGCCTTAAATGTCTTTTTATCACTAAGTTTTATTGGGCAATTACTGTTCTGTGTTTCCTAGTTCGTTCCAACATATAGACTTTTTAACAGGAGAAACATGCATAATGATATTGCTTCAACGTAGAGTTAGTTCCTACATGTTATTTCTGGGTTTTAGGAAAATTTCTGGCTTTGCTGTTAACCATCGCTCATGTGTATTGTGTCAGGTCTGGCAGAAGCATAAAGAAAACCTGATTCTGATGGAGCGATATCATTACTTTGCTTCAAGCTGTCATCAGTTTGGCCATAATGTTAGATCTATGTCAGAGTTGATGCACGATGAAAGGGAGAGTGATGGTGCTTTGGCAACCATTTTAGATGTCTTGAAGCGCATACATGAGATTTTCTTTGATTCGGTTGGTTGCTTAAGTACATAGTTTTATCATCTTTTTATCCTCCTTTTTTTTTCTACAGTCGATACACCACAGTTCTGAGTTCTATGAGCACAAGAGTTTTGGTGTCTAATCATTTGGCCTTGTACTTCTTGTCCGTAGGATGTTGGAACCGATCTTTCTTCACGGGATGTAAGACAGGTCAGCCACTTCATACTGTCTTTACTAATTGTCATCACCATCTCATGAACTTTATACAACCGCACTCATTGTCATTTATATAACCTTTTAATGTATATATGATGACCTAAATAAATACTTGCTAGCAAATTCAGTAGTGTACCGAACTACATCTTGCTAAACAGATCTTCCGCACTCAAAGTTTGTTTCCTTTGTTCTCTATGTAGGTGATTAAGGCGGTGCGGAAGGAAGTACTGCAAGGCTGCAAATTAGTCTTCAGCCGGGTGTTCCCACAAAAATCTCGTCCACAAGATCACTTTTTCTGGAAGATGGCTGAACGGTTGGGTGCTGTCTGCTGTACCGACGTGGATTCCACAGTCACCCACGTTGTGGCTTTGGATCGGGGAACAGACAAGGCCCACTGGGCTGCTGCGAACAAGAAGTTTTTGGTCCACCCCCGATGGATTGAAGCTGCTAATTTTCGATGGTGCCGGCAACCAGAGGAAGATTTTCCTGTCCCTCCCCCGAATGGAAATCCTGTTCCACGCTCGAAGGGAAAGGGTAAAGATAAAGAAAATGCTGTGGCTAGCCACCATAAGGAAACTAACAAGGGTAAAGAAAACAATGTAGCTGATGAGAAGGAAACAGGTCAGGATGAGGATAATGCTTTAGCTGGTCAAGAGGAGATGGCGGAAGAAAATGCTGTACCTGGCCAGGAGAAGGCCGAAGAAAATGCTGTACCTGGCCAGGAGAAGACCCAAGAAACTGCTCTTGACACCACCACTACAGGTCCAACTGACTCATAAGCTATGTAGGGCTCACAAAGGGTGCTTGACATGTAGTGTAGGCGTGGCTACGCAACTTTCATATGCTCTGGGGAGTGGATAGCTTTTTGGCATCTGTTAGCTGCTTGTGAAATTTTGCTGCTGATTAGGCCATTTGGCTTCCGGACGTATAAGTTAACTGACAGAAGTTTAGACCAGGTAGATTTTTGTTATGACATAACAAATTTTATGTAAAGCAGGACGATTATCTATGTAAACGTACTGTGCCTTGTGCCCAGTACTGTAGGTACTGCTCAGAAAGTCAGAATTGGACTACGGGACCTTGTGTTATCTAAGTGCAGAGAAACGGTACATAACTCCACAATGTGTTGCAACTGAATCGATTCTGAACCTCCGTCATCTTCTCTACGGGTACAGACGTGCAAAAGGAAACGGTAGCATTCGATCGATTCTGAACCTTCGTCATCTTGTTTGCTAGAAATGGCATGCCCAATGCCCATTCACTGCCCCTACGTCGGCTGATGTTAAACTTCCTGCGAGTTTACCATTGCACGGTCAATTAAGTAAGCAGCAGTCCACTTCGGCTGCGTAGCTAAATTGGATGTAGCGCTGTACATCCTGATCAGATACAATGTCTGAAGACTACCTATGCATGTCCGAAGGACTTGATAGGAACTGCAAATCTGAAAATGCCCTTCCTTTTGGTGTACGCATGTACTTCGAAGAATTCTAGAAACGGGTATCACTGAATTTAGTTCAGACTCCCATCAAAACCGACAATGATAGCCGCACAAAAAATAATTTTAGAATATCTGGAGTTACTTCAAAATAAATGAGCCGCCGAGCATTAATATACTAACTGTTCGTAACATATACTGAAATCCATGAGCGTTGATCCAGAAAACATCGATCAAAATCCCATACAAGTCACTACGAAATTCCATCCAAGACTCATCATGCGACAATGAAAGCAGAGTACTATAACATCTACTCGATCAGGTCATCATCGTCATCTGGCAGTGGTTGGGCCGCAGCCGCTGCCAACTCAGCTTCGTGCCTGCAAAAAAACAGGCATTAAGAAATCGAGCTGCAGGTGTCTGCAAAGAACAATTTCGTGGTAGAATGCTTACTGCTGTTGCGCAACCATATCAATTTGGACATCCGGGGGAGCCAGAGCAGGGGACTCGACAAAGTGAAGATTGCCATCCCTGACAGAACAAAGGTAAATTCGTTTATTGGTTTAAGCCAACTCTAGTAAATAGAGTGCTGACAACATGGTCGCCGATCACACGTACCCAGCAAGCTTCCTGGCAAGGTACAAGAAAGGCTTCTCGAAGTTGTAGTTGCTCTTAGCTGAGACCTCATAGTACTGTAGGTTCTTCTTCCTGTGGAACGTCACCTGCTTTGCTTTGACCTGCCTATTCTTCACATCAACCTTATTCCCACAAAGCACAATTGGGATGTTTTCACAGACCCTGCATCAAGAATTATTGATCTTTAGAATTTTGACACCAGGTTATGTCTAAATCAATAAGTCCGGTTCTTTTTCTACCTGCATAAATCACGGTGCCAGGTTGGAACATTCTTGTATGTCAACCGTGAAGTTACATCAAACATAATGATACCACACTGCCCATGGATGCTGCAAATAATAATTTTAACGTTATTACAACACACAGGAAATCGACAAAGAAAAAAACATATGGGAAACATCCAAGCTACCTTATAAATGTTATAACGTAACGTGGTCAAGCATACACAAGTAAGGAATAAATAGAGGATGCAGCTTACAAGTCGACCATAAATAATTACTGTCAAGTAGCATAAGGGACACATCCGAGTTTAAAAAATATTATACAGTAATGTGGTGTTAACTAGACAATGCACCTAAGTAACAAGAGACAATTACTTTCAAGTAATTCCAAAATTTATAAGAGAGGATAAGAATCCTCTATGCAATGATGTTCAACCCCATGAGTAATCACTGCAACTAAATATTACCATATAACATTAGTTAAATTAAAATTCTGGATCAATAGTATCTGGGAAATGCAAAAGTGCCTACAATAAGTAATTAAGAGCATGGAATATTAATGTCAAGATCGAGCTACTTTTACTAGAAACAAATACACAACTTTTGTTGAACTACTTGCATCAATGTCAACACATTGCCATGATCTGAAAGTGCTCTTTGGAAGCATCTATAAGATGTCTACAATTATAGGCCTTACTATATAAATACGAACTAATCCGATATTAACAATTAAACAATGGTTTAAGATGTAGTTTATTTAGAACACAACCATTGACAACATGCTAAACCCAGATTTTTCAAGCTTGGTATTAATATTACTCGGTACCATCTGTTATGCTATATCATTCATGCTAAACCAGCAACAATCATTTAATGTGTGTCAAAAGGGTTCTGAACAAGAACATATTGTTGCCCATCAATACTTACTAGTATCCATCCCTGAGACCACCAAACTTCTCCTGCCCTGCAGTGTCCCAACAGTAGAAGCGGATCTTGCCGCAGTTGGTGTGAAAGTCCAGGGGGTGGACCTCAACACCGATGGTGGCTGCAACAGTCATAACAAAATTAGTTCGAGCATCACCGAGAAATAACTGATGTCGCAAGTAAAGGCATACATGATTCATGCATCTAAAAGAAGATACTCACGTTCATACTTCTTCTCAAACTCGCCAGTCAGATGTCTTTTCACGAAGGTGGTCTTGCCTACAAGAAATAAATATGAATGCTTTGAGATCCAAAAGATAAAGAAAGTCACAAGAAACAGTGTCATCCTAGTAAGTCCTCATGTCCGCAGACCAGTGCGGCGACGTAGACATCTCCTAATCCCTTCTTTAGTTGACAATGATAACAAATCCACAACGCGTTCTCGTGAAAAAAAAAATACGCCCCAAAACATTCGCCTCAAAAATAAATGCCGTGACGAATTCGCATCCAACCAAACTAGTTGCCTACCCTCCTTTAGAGCCCCTCCATAACCAGCCACCAATCAGGCACCGTACAACTGCGATGCTATCTCGCAATCACGAATCAGAAGGGGAACAAGCGACTCGGCAACTTACCGGTGCCGCCGTCGCCGACGATGACGAGCTTGAAGCTGGGGTAGGCCACCGTCTGCTGATTCGGGAGCGCCTGAAAAGAAAAAAGAAAAAAGGACAATGTTACAACGGAGATCAAAACGGTAGAGGCTTGATCACGCTAAAAGAGTGGTCGATCACCATTGGCGGCGGGGAGGACGGAGATGAGATTGGGACGAGACTCGAGGTTGGTTTCGAATCCCGCGGATTCGGAGGTGGCGAGACGATGGAAGGGTAGCAGAGGATTTGTTGGAGGGTTTTATGGGCGGCGGCCAGCCCTATTGCTCCCGAGTTCGTAGGTTGCGTGACTGTTGCAGAATTTGCTTTCCTTTAATATTTACTCATTTGCACGCTATTTTCCCTTTTGCGTATTGGTCGCAAATATTTCCCAAACAAAAGGAAATTGTACGCATAAAATAAGTCTTTAAATTAAAATTGTGTCGTGCCAGCCCGAGACGTGTTGTGTCGTGCCGCCTGTTTGACTATCACTATAGGCATGTACTCCTCGGCACACGTAAAAACGTGCCGATACCTGGTGCCCATGGGCTAACGACCGAAGAGCATGTAAGGTGCTGATTTTGCGTTGATAGCTGCTTACCTTTTATTTCCATTAATTTTACTTGCAAGTTGATTACTCTGTATTTCAATTAATTTTTAATCGTTGTCTGACAAAGACAAAATCATTATTTTCAACATCCACTCGGGAATAAAATATCATTTCACAATTCAGTTCCATGTTATTAAGGGTGTGTTTGGCAAGGTTTTTTTGGAAGGCTTTATGGGTAGCTTCTTTGTTCGGCAAGGTTTTCACAATTCATTTTCTCCCTCTTTGTCTCTCTCTTCTCTCCCTCGCACTCGTCTTGCTTAGGACCATGAATCGGCTTCGCCGGCGTTGTCTAGTTTGTCGAACGGCGAAGGAAGAGGGGTCCCGTCTGGATCTTATTGGTGCTTAAAAGAGGAATGGGGCAAATCTAAAAAAAACCATTTTGGAAGCAGAAGTAACCCAGCGAATGTGCCTCCTAAGCCGTAATCCAGGTTAGAGGCTCATGCCCCCCCCCCCCCCCCCCCCCCCCTTTCTCCCCTTTATAGTGTGCATGAGCAATTCACCAATAAATGCATCAACAAATTTGAAATGTAGACGAAGCATAATTAAAGCCTCATGCATGACCTTCAGGGAAGCATTACCCTAATAAAAATGCATCAACAATATTATTTTTATCTTATGTTTTTCATGGTTGTCATTGTTGTAGGGATATCCAGTTATCTACCACGACAAACACTAGAGATGTCATATTTCTTTGATTTGTGGAATTCTAGAAAATTCCTATGATTTGTAGAATTCAATTGTGAAAATTTTGAGGTTGTTGATGGTTTTAAGATCCGAGGAGTAGTTTCGTATATCGGTCACAGATTGTATGGTTCTCTTGAAAAGCTTGAACAATTGCTTGTTTTGCCATCAATGACGAGTAGTAGTAGCAGTTAAATATCCATTAGCCTCTTTTTTTTTGAGAAATTACACAGTACAACTCAGACACTCACAACGTACGCACACTCACCCCTATAAACGCACATATGCAAACCCTACCTCTATGAGCATCTTCGAAGACTGAGCCGGTAAATTCTCCAGATTCCCGAAGTCACCACTGGCGCCTCGCTGTCGACGGCCACGTCGCCTACCGCTGAAAGCACAAATGCCGTTAAATCCTAGAAAATTCGCTCCCACCAGGAGTCGAACCCAGGACCTCAAAGTTGCTACTCGGGTGCCTCAACCACTAGGCCAAGACCCCTTTCACAATATCCATTAGCCTCAGTAACAGAGTGATCAACCAAAAAAGGGGTTATTCCAGGCGATGGACACCAGAAAGCTAAAATTGTTTCAGGTCCCTTATAAGATTTATTTGCTTATTTGTAGCATTTCACATGAACGTAAAGATTGAGGCTGTGTGCATCTTGTCATGCTGAACTGAAGCCGGAAGTGTTTTTCAAGATGGTTGCATTGACTCAATATGTATAACTGTCTTGGAATTTAAGAAAATCTCCTCTCATCGGAAAAGAAAAACCAAGGAACCCGTCTTGTTTTTCTTATTCCTCCTTTTGTGATGTGCAGATGAAACTATGAGCTCAATAGACCAGAACCTGGTCGTATGGTGCAAGAAACGTGCGTCGCGAATCGGTGAAGTGGATGAGACGGTGCAAGTAGCAATTCATGATTCGTGCCAACGAAATGTATGATGTTATCCTTGACGATGGTTCTTCGATTCGACTAGTACAGTACCGTACGAAGGAGAAATTATACTAGCATGGTTTCATCATTATAATCATTCCGTCTTTCAGTCTGGCCTCTCGGGTTACAATAAGGTGACTGAACCCATTTTGACCTCTTGTTCGCAAGAAAACACGAAACGCGCGCCGCTGCAACAGGCTCATACGGGCCACAGGGCACGCACGCACGCACACATACGCAAACAAGGACACACACCAAACCAGAACAATGCCTACTACTAGGCACTAGCCACCGAAACTCCCATTACATTACATTACCGCGTAGAGTACGTACACTTGTACTAGATCACTCCGGCTGCCCGCTTCTCACTCACAGGAAGTTGAGCAGGCGGCGTCCGGCCGGCTTGCCGCGTACGCCGACGAGCGAGGCGTCGTCAATGAGTGGCCCGCAGAGCGTGCCGTCTGCCTTCATGTGGTAGAACGTGCTCTGGAAGACGACGCGGGTGCGGTTAGCGATGGCCGTGAAGTCGAGCACGGCGCGCTTGAACCCGCCTTTCCCCTTGGACTCGTACGGCACCTTCACGGAGGCCCGCGCCGCGTAGGCCTCGGCGACCATGGACCCCTCGCAGCCGTCGGCCGCGTCCCCCACCGCGAACGCCAGGCGGTACCTCCACCCGGGCACGGTGCGCACCTCCTGCACCAGCGCGCTCTCCCGCCCGCCCACAAGCTCCACGGCGCGCGCGCCCTGCGGCACGGCGAAGTGCGCCGCGTCCACGTACTTGACGGCCTTGGACGACACGATCATCCAGGCCGGGAGCGGGGAGTGGTCGTCCTCGATGTTGGGCGGCACGAGCACGCCCCACGACGCGTTGGGCAAGAAGTACGGGCCCTCCTCGAACCCGCCGTTCTTGAGCATGTTTCCCCCACGCCCAAGCGTGGGCGGGTACAGCGCGCGGATGGCGACGCCGTCGATGAGCGGGCCGCAGGCCGGGTCCTCCTCGACGCCCGGGTTGTGGAGGACGAGGTCCACGGCGTCCAGCTTCGCCTTGAACGCCCACGCGTACGAGTCCCACCCGTTGCTGCCGTAGATGGTCTGCATGGGCAGCACGCCCCACTCGGGGCTCACCGACACGTTCAGCGTCTCCGCCTGCGCGCAGGTGCGCGCCGCGCTGAAGGTGACGGCGTAGTAGGCGCCCCGCGTCACGGAGAGGCGCTGCCGGATGGAGGCCTCGTTGCCCAGCCGCACCGCGTGCGCGCCCTGCGGCACCACCAGCAGCATGTCCCCTTGCTTGTGCCCGGACTCGATGTACTCCACGAAGCCCGACGTCTCCCACTGCGGGATCGCGTGCCCGCCCCGCACCACCGTGCCGTTCGTCAGCTCCGACTTGGACGGGCCCTCCTCGAAGTTGCCGTTCGGAAGAAGACCTGCAGATTATCATGTTTCATTTCAGACGATGGGTTCACGGACAGTTTTACGAACAAGTTATGTTCAGATGATGGAGGTTGTCATGCGACTGAGATAATCATGTGCAGGCCGGTGATTGCAGATGGAGCTGAAAAAGTGTGCGTGCTCCTACTTGCAGACACAAGTGACAGCAGTCAGGACTCGGGCATGCCTCCCTTGCGTGCGAAACTGTGTGCATGACACAAACAAAAAAAAGGTCTGCTGGTTCTGTTGCTGCGTCGGCCTGCCCGAGCTTCAGACGCATTCACGCCTACTCCATCTACCACATGCCGAGATCTGCATGCGCACCGGTCCAATGCAACTGAACAAGACCAGATCAAAACACACACACTGACGACTGATACCGTCGGCGTCTTTTAGAATACTAATCATGTTGCTTTGAGTCTCAAAAAAAAAATCATGTTGCTTTGGACGGTGGAATAGCACCAGTACAACCAGGATGGCCGAATCCTTTGTCGACCAACATGCGGTGCTTAGACTAATGTCCTAAGTAGTTTACGCGGGAACAGCGGATACATGCGCGCCATGTGAGGTGTATGTGACCGCGAGACAACAGGTGTCCCACATCACTGCATGTGCGTGCATGGTCCACTGATAGTGATACTAACCCAAATCAAGAGCCTCCATGCAGATGCATGGGCCTCTACCTAATAATCAAATCCGGAGCGTTGATGAATGGGCAGAAGACGAAAGTGACCGGGAATCATTTCGTCGTCATGCTTTGCTTCCCGAAGGTTCAAATCTCTAACCAGACTCTGTGTGCCCTGGTTTATGAGTTAGCAAAACCATCCATTGGTCAGCTAGCGGTCCAGTACGTACTGCTCCTACCCCCATGGAGAACGGTCAGCAATTATGCATGGACCATATGAGTACTGCGTATATGTGTCAGACATGCACGTAACATATGGAGTACTTGACGGTTCCGGGTTGGTTACTGATTAACAGTGAGGGGTAGAAAGTGACAAACTTAATTAGGGGAGTTTTGTTAATTTGATTGGCTCCGGAAACTGTTCTAGCAGCTCGCTAGCGTACCAAGAAAACTGGGCTTGGACTAGCAGCTCGCTAGCGTACCAAGAAAACTGGGCTTGGACTAGCAGCTCGCTACTACGTTTTGGAGGACAATCCCTGAGAATGAGAGGTGACGCCTCAGTTCACCGCTCTACTGAGGCTACAGAAACTTCGTAAGCGGTCGTAATAAGAGCATAAGAACAAACTATGCTCGTGCGTGCTCGATCAGTGTTCTTGCCAATCAGAAGACGGTTATCCCAACGGTGAATGAAAATAACCAGTACGCGTGCAAAATCATGCAGGCACGATTAGAGAGAATGGACAGCAGCAGGTATGTGTATGTAAGCACAGCAGACGGAGATGTGAATAATTCGCAAGCAAGGAAGCGAGGTCTCACCGTCGGAGATGGCGGCGGCGGCGGCGACTCGCGCCGCCGCGCAGACGAGCAGCAACAGCGCGACGCGGCGCATCATGCTCTGCTTCTTCTTCTTCTTCTTCTCTTGGAACAGGGTTCCTCCTCCTCTTCTACTCCTCGCCAGGCTCCCCTGTTTTCCGCAGTTCGAACTCAGTCCGGAACACGGGACGATGAGCAGAGCTGCGGGCGCGCGGCCTTCACTTATAGAGCAACCACCCGGTGAAACGCCCGCGACGTTGCCGCTTAATACCGGGAGTGCCACTGCGCGTTCTGGTTCATGGCGGTCAAACCTGAGCCGTACGCGTGTCCGGCGCTGTGGCGGGACGGACGGAACGCGCCGGGTCGGCGGCGCCTCGCCTCGTGGGGGGACAGCCGCTGCGTGCGCGCACATGGCTCGCCGCGGGCGCATGGCCACTTGCTCGTTCACACGAGCGCTGCTCGGCCTTCGGTTTTGGCTAGGAGTCCGGTGCGGCGGTGGTCACGGGTAAGGCTGGACGAAAAACTCGTGATTCGTTACCTCGGCTCGGCTCGTGACTAACTCGGTTTGACTTGGCTTGGCTAGAGTTGAGCCAGCTTTGTAGCTCGTTATGTTTAACGAGCTGGCTCGAGCTGGCTCGTGAGCCGCTCACGAGCCAAACGAGCCAGCAAATTCTAACAAACCTAGCGCTCTTCATTCCTCTCCTCCCTCTTCACATTTTATTCTTTTTCCGAATCGTGCCGCCGTCACACTTTGCTTCCTCTTAAGTCCCCATCACGTACCTGCCTCACTGGCCTGTCACCCCGCTCCCTCGCCGTCCACTTGCGAGCTTGACCGGAGGAGCTCCGCGAAGTTATTGCTGCCTCCTTTCCTCTGTCACAGCGCTCGCCTCTGTTTCCCTCCGTCATCGACGCTGCAGCCATCAACGCCAAAGCTCATGGTGAGCAGGAGCTCATTGTCCTCACCGCTCTCCCGACAACCATGGCGACGATGGAAGAGGACCGAGTCAAGATTCAAGTCACGGATACACGACGTGATGCGCGACGGCCGACGGCTGAATCCGGGCGGTACCCTCCCCCCCTCCCCCCTACTCTCTTTGTGCGGTGGTGCCGGCTCCTCCCCGTTACCAGGCTCCATCCCCTCTCGGCCGTGATGACCTCCACGATGTCGTTGGCCTCTGCCTCCCCGTCGTCTTGTTTCTCAAGTCACGACATAGATGCTGAAGACGAGCTTAACGAGCTGGCTCGCGAGCTAGCTCAAACTCATAACGAGCCGAGCCGAGCCAGCATTCTAGCTCGTTAAGATAACGAGCCGAGCCGAACCGAACCAACTCATTATCCTAACGAGCTGGACCGAGCCGAGCCGAGCCGAGCCAGCTCAGTCCAGTCCTAGTCACGGGGGTCAGTCTCGTCATTTCGGAGAGGGTTCGGCCGCGTCGGTCGCGGACATGCGTCGCCCCTCCCTCCGTGGACCTCGCTCGGTTCATGAAAGAAAGTAATCATGGCATGTTCATGGTTGGCATGGGCCTCACCAGGAGCCATGAGAATCTGATATTTTTTTTTTCTTTGGTTCGAACAATGATGAAGAAACGTCATGTGACCACAATGCAGGATCACGCATATCGGTACATATGTGAGTGAGCTAGCGTCGGTGAACCAAGCAAAGCAAGCAAGGCCCTGCGCTGAGCGCCTACGTGGCACGAACTCGCGCATCCATTCTCACGCTATCTATACTACGGCAAGGTGTTCATTCGGAAAGAGGGGTGTGTTCGTTCCAGTAGTGGTGGATCTTTCACGGCGGACACGCTGCTGGCCCGTAAGAAAGGTAGCATGGACAATTCATGCGCCCAAGTGGCACAAAACTATCGGGACAAAAGCGTCGTGATCAAGATTCAGGGGCGTCGTCAGAGACACCCGTCAACCTCGACGCACACATGGAGCCATGTGCACGTAGCGCGCCGTAAGCTATGCGACGCTTGATTGCCGCTGCTGATTTACGCAAACAAAAAACTAACCAAGACGAAGAAGAGACTACGCCCGCATCGATCGGCAAGGAGGAGGTCGCTTGCACTCAACAGGTTGCCGAGGAGTTATGGCCGGAGGACACGCGAGATCGGCCGATCTGTACGCCAAGAAGGCCGGGTCTCAGCCTCCAGGTTCGCATGCCGGCATCACTTCCTCTACCAATCGACCCGTCAAAAAAACTTCCTCTACCAATCTTCCGTCGAGCTTGTACTAATCTTCGTCATTTCGGCTTCAGATCAAGAGCTGACACGCTGGCAAGTAGGGATGAAAACGGAATGGAAAATTTCCGTTCCATTCCGCTCCGAATACCGTATTATTCCGATCATTTCCGAAATTTTCGGAATTTCAACGCAATTGGAACGGAAATGAGTTGAGGTTGGTCGGAATCGGAATTGGAAATGATTTGCTAGTTATTCCGATCATATTTCATATTACCATATTTTGGTCGGAATTTTTCCGTTTTTTCCCGAAGTCAAACCGATCGGAATGACCCAAGCCAATTGCAACAGCCCAACAACCCAATGCGGCCTCCAACTCCAACGAAGCGCGGCCCACGCCCCGTCCACCTCAGCAGCTCCGTCGTCTGCCTCCATCCACCGCTCCACGCCATCGTGCTCAGGCCCAGCACCACACGCGCCTCACTCTCACTTGCATCCCATGTGATTTTTTGTTGACGTGAGAGTGTTAATCGTATATATCTATTTAACTAGCAAGATGGCCCGCGCAATCCTGCGCGGCTAGAATTGCTGTGATTTTTCATGTCAGTATGATACACTTTGGCCAGTACATTGTATCAGTGATGCTTCTCCCATCCTCACCATGCATGAGAGACCAGTGGAGATTGACGAAGTCACCACTGGCGCCAACCGCTAAAAGCAAAACGCCGTTAAATCCTAAAAAATTCACTCTACATTCTATTAGTTATTTCTTCTCCCTTGCCTTGATGGCTCTATTGATGTTCATCCCCTGTTATGTTGATCACCACATTTTTTTTGTTTTAGTTGTCTCTAATATATAGTTATCCTAGATCCTTCAACATGGGGTGCCCGATCCACTTATGTTCTCACTATTTGTTTTTCTTTTATTACATTCATCAAGTTGATATGGTTTAGCGATATATAATGAACTTAGTTCGATCGATATCAATACTCTCGTATAAAGTTTGTATGGTTAAGAAATTGTTTTATGCTGAAGAAAAAAAAGGCAGCCAAATGTAGACTCCTTTGTTCTAGAACAAAAGTGAACGTTTCTGAAATTACCTTCAGATAGTGTATGCAAAATAACCAAAACGGTTTCCGAACCAACAAATTAGCTTGACCATTATATTCAATTATTTAAATATAAAAGTGATACTGACTATTCTAGACTGTAATCACATAATTCTTCTTAAGCCTTTTGATGTGCGTAGTTATCTGTTAGAGGAAGCTGGATGACCTGTGTCTTCGAAAAAAAAGAGTTGAATGACATGTCTAAGCATGTGTGACATCCGTTTCCGTACTTCCGAATCAATCCAAAGCAAACAATCTAACTTGTGCCATTCATTGCATTAAAAAAAAACTTGTGCATTGATCTTTTATTTCCTTGACTATAAGTTCCAATAAAGAAAAATGATGAACGGTTGTGCAAGTTATTGTTTGACTCCTTTAACTGGTACGTGATTGATCCACAATGAAGCCTCCAAGGAAAGAGCAGGTATGAGCGGCAGTCCGTGAACCCGGTTATGCCGGGCCCAAGTGCCCATTGATGCAACGCCCAGCAAATCGCCAAGCATATTGCCGCTTGACCTGCCTACTTATATTATCACCCAAGGAAAAACTATACCATTTTTCCTCGTAGCCACCATATCCTTCTTCTGATGCTTGATCTCGTCGATCAGATTTGAGACACCATGCCAGCAGTTCCTGCATCTTCTCCCTGTTTCTCGCTACTAAGTTTGCCTTGAGCTGCATCTTGCAAATAGAGCAGGTGTTAGTCGCCTTGTTTTTTTATCTCTTCAACTTAGAGTATGTGGTCTGCAGCGTGCGGTGCACCTGGCCATGGAACTTTTCCTTGCATCGGTCTTTTGCTTAGCTGCTTACCCGCCCCTCTGACCAGTCGATGGTTGATGCAATTGAAATCCACATCGAGCCTGCCGATTCTCACATCCACATGTGCTATTCAATCTATATTTAAGCACCGGGGCAGGGCGCGAGTAGCCTGAGAGACCATATGCAGGGATCGTAGATGTCTACATTGGCTTATCTTATCAGCCCTAATGGTGGAAATCAGAAGGGTTTGGGCACGACATTGCGAGCTTGCCCCGGATCATTCTCACTTTCTAATGCAAATTTCTCTCTTTCCCAAAATGGCCTGAACACTTGATCCCGTTTTCAACTTCATCGTCGAGCTTGTTTGTAGAGGTTTTACACCGCATCGACGACCAACATTGTGTTCGGCCGTCTTTGTTATTCTTCATCTTTTGTTGTTGTCATTCATGCATGGAAAACGCCGTGGACGGTTCAGAGAACATAATTGACACCACCTAGTGTGCTAGGTATTGATGATGGTGGGCAACAATTGGCAAAAAGGATGGCTCTAACACCCGTGGTAGCATATCATGCTTTGGCATAGACGTCCGCAAGATCTGGTCTAGCTTGAAGATCGTCACACTTAAAGGTTAAGAGGTGAATGTTAAAAGGTATTTGATGGATATATTCTAGGAATTTCAATAAAAAAAATTTGAGACATACTATATAGGAAAGGATGACAGCTCTGATTTTTTACACGGCGCCAACAAACCTTGATTCTAAAGGACTATATTTTTCTTGTATAAATATATGGAAATTCTGGCAATACTAAAGACATGTTGGCGGTTAGTAAGAGGACAAAGAGCTCAACTGAAGAAAAAGAATCCAAATACATGTTACCACCTAAATTCTATGTTCTCGCCCAAGCCAATAAATCATGTTCACCCTTTACTCATTACCCTTAACCCTTTTCATGTTTGCGTTAACAAATTACAAAAAACGATACCCTATTCCTATGGACATGGAGAGAACTTTGCTTGTTTGCTGGGCTGCCTAGCTGCTGTGCCGCATGTAGGTTCCCTTGTGCGGAACATGATGCACGATAGCGGCTGGGACTTTTTTTTTTATCATTTCAGCTGTTGTTTTGATTTTTGTTTCGCCTGCGTGCGTAGCGGTAGCAAGTTGTATGTAAGGTTTGATAAAAAAAAAAAGTTGTATGTAAGGAGCTCCAAAAAAATATGATTCTTGTTCTGTTTGGTAACATATCTGATTCAGATTCCATCGCTGTTACTAAAATCTGATTGGAAATCCAAAGAAAGAGATGCAATTTGTTTCCTATTCATATTTGTTTTCTTTTCTTCTGCAGCTTAAAGAAATTAAGAAAGGAAATTAACAGTGCAATCATAGATTTTCTCAGGTCCAACCCATGGTATTCTAGACGGACTAATGCATGAACGTACTAATGCACGACTCCTATGATATGTTCCACACGGACTCTTCTCTAGTTTGTTTTTTTTTTTTTCTGAATTTAATTATTCCGAATTTATGATAGGCTTTATTGTATTTAACCATGATTCTTTCGTCTAATCTAGACCGTTGAATGTTCATAAAATCCAACGGTTCACATCTTTCTTTTTTTTCCTGATTAACGTGGTAATTTCGTTGCCTTGAGAGCGAACGTGGTGGCTTCTTTTTCTCCTCAAATACTAAGATAATAGATTGGGTAACAAAACCATTGATTCACATACAAAATACGATTAACACAACTATGTTGTTATCTTCCGACTTGAAATTTCATTTACCGATCATTTCCGGCATATTTCTGTTCCGATTTGTTCGTTTTCGAATGTCCGATATTCCGATTCCGACTTTTCCGTTTTCGTTTCCGACCGATCAAGAAAATATGAAAACGAAAATAATTTGGGTGTTTTTCCGATCATTTCCGACCGTTTTCATCCCTACTGGCAAGGCGACGATCCAATCATGGTCTACGCAGAGGAGAGACAAGAGTCATCACACCGCATCTCACTAATTAGTTGATGCACGCCATCCATGACGAAGCGCCCGTACCGTAACTACAATAAAACAAGTGTGATGCTTCCATGTGCGGGGCTCTGTCGGGGCCGGAACCGGATGCATCATGCTCGCACACAGCCTCCTCCCGCGATTCAGTGCTGCCGCGCCCTGTGCCACTGTCACCGATCAGTTCAGTTAAGGGCAGGGGCCCGCCGGCCAGATCTTATCTTTGGAGGCGCACGCCGCGTGTGCCCATGTGAGGCTCCTGGCATGTGCCTCCTGCCTTCCCCGGCGCCGATTCGGAGCTTGGACGCTGGCCAGGCGCCATGGATATCGCTCGTGGTTTATTTGCCTGCCTTCACTGACAGATCATTTTATGGCGCCGTGCTTGCTCTCTTCCTGCCTGTTGTTTTCTTATAATTAATTGATTACTAGTTGTAATATACTTGCCCCAGACAGCTGAAACGAACATGCCAGTGAGATACCGCCGTGTGGCGAATCTCACCAATCAACGGAAATGCGAATCACTCGATAAACTGTTAAAAATCAGTACCGCTTTGCTCGCGGCCACCTGATGTAGTATTACGTTTCTTGAGCTGAAACAAACCATCCGGCACGTAGAGGACAAGTGCGTTTTTTGGGCGCCTTCGCCGTGCACTGCTGCATGGACCCCGGCGTCGAAAAACAGCATCGGGATTGCCGATTGGTCCCCGCAGGGGCGAGCGGCTTATCGCCTGCGAGGCAAAAGTTGAGGCCATCATCATGCATGTTACCCCGTTTCATGTTTACGGTGATCTGCGTAGCGTATCTGTCTGCGCCCCTGTGTTTCATCTATGGAGCCAAAGGATACGCACATGCGTGGGACGGATAACTTGGACACTTTGTTTGCAGCTGACAAATTCAAATATCCGGGCGAGGTCCCCCTTCAAGTGCAGTCGTTCCATGCTGCCTTTTGCGCTCCTAGCTCGAACGGTTTGGACGCACTCAGCTCCGTGACTTGTGTTGTTCACGTCTCGATGCACATGCATATTGTGTTGGTTTTACCTGTCGAGCGCATGGTGAGACACTGGAACATCACCACAGGCAGCTCGATGTTAGCTTAGCGAGTCATAACTAGTACTCCACCCACACCCATTTTCGGAACGTGCTGCTACCTTTTTTTTTTTTTTTTGAAATTACACAGTACAACTCAGACACTCACAACGCACGCACACTCACCCCTATGAACGCACATACGCAAACTCTACCCCTATGAGCATCTTCGAAGACTGAGCCGGCAAATTCTCCAGATTCCCGAAGTCATCACTGGCGCCTCGCTGTCGACGGCCACGTCGCCTACCGCTGAAAGCACAAATGCCGTTAAATCCTAGAAAATTCGCTCCCACCAGAAGTCGAACCCAGGACCTCAAAGATGCTACTCGGATGCCTTAACCACTAGGTCCGACCCCTTTCATGAAACGTGCTGCTACCTGCGGTACATCTCTCGAGCTGAAGATAGTAGTGCCGGTAGATACGACAAGAAGAAGGCCCAGGCATTGTTGGCCATAGCAGGCCCAGGCATGGGTGAGGTCGTGAGGAGCTTGGATGGGAAGGAAAGAGGCGCTGGGCCTGGTATTGAATGCGCGGTCGTAACAAAAAGCCGTGAAATTAGGAGCATGGGGGAGGAAGGGTTAACACAGGTACCGGTTGACCAGCCGGGTACACATCAGCAAAAAGAAAGGTTTTCTTCCATAGAACGTGGGACCCTGACGCACATCTCGAGAAAAAGTGACAAACCTGGTACGTCGGATAAGCCCTCCGGCCGCATAGGCATGTGGGAATAATATTCGCCAAGAAGAAGGGACCTTCAGTCCTTTCCGGAGCGGGACGTGGGCCGAGCACCGTGTCCTACTTCCGGCGTCGAAACCGCGTGGGGGAATCGTGCACGATCGACGCAGCGGCGGGCCATCATGTTACCCGAGCTGGTAATACCATCACGCAATTGGAGGTCTGTGCGATCCATCACTGTCCACCATTGATCGATATGGAGAGCCAAAGGCAGGCGAGGCACATGCGAGGCCCCTTCCGGATTCCAGCTCCCGAAGCGTGCGCAGACAATTCAGGAATCAGAGCCTCAGAGGCCACTCCCATAAACGGCGGTTCCATTCCTGTGCTTGTTCGCAACCGCGTTTGTCTCGATCGTACCGTCCCCATGATTTGTGCTGTTTGGTGCCGAGCAAGGTCTTGGATAGAAAACCAATTTTGTCTGAATACTTGCGCAGTAAAGGCATGAAACAGAAACAGGGAGTGACGGTACCGTATTTGGTCTGGCTCCACTCTCGTTCAACAAGAAGCACAACTGTTGCTGCAGGGAGATATGCGAGCAGCAGGTCCAGGTTCCTGCACGCTCCCAGTGCACGTTGATCACTTGTGTCCTTGTAAGATCGTACTATGAGATCACAAGCAGGCAGCCGGCCGGGACAGCTTGGGCGTGCTCCGATCGCGCTCCCCACACGTACGACGCTCTAGGATTCACCCATGCATGGAGAAAGAAACTCCGAAAGCGGATAAGATAGACCCGTGTGGAACCCAATTCAAGCCTCGAGGTTTCGATCGACTGTGCGTGGGCCTGCGGTCATGGGGCCTCCCGATCGACGTAACGCTTCTCCCGTCGGTTCCGCTGCCACTCGGGGCCCGGCTCGACCCCGGGGGTCGACACGGGCACGTGAGCCCGGCCCGCCCAGCGCTCTCGCGCGCGCGGGCCAGGCCGCCGACACATGGGATCATCTGCCGTCGCCGTCGACGCGGCCATTTCGTTCCCGGAGATACAACACTGTGTGGGTGCAGCGCACCGACGCGACGCGCTGGACGCATATGAGCCGCGGGAGCGGATCTCGCCGGCGTCGCCTTCTGTGGCAGTGGGGTCGTGTGCCGGACACCTCAGCTGCCGGCGGTCGAATCGACTCTGCTCGCCGCGGCGTCCGCGCGCGGGTACCGTGGTCCGGGCAGGCGCGCGAGCGATCGCTCATCATTCTGCTCCCCCGCCGCGCGCCAGAGGGACTGTACTGTACGTACCGTGACCACCCGTCTCGCTCTCCCGACCTGGACCGCGGGAACTGCCGCGCCAGCGCGCGACCTGGTTGTTTTGCTTGAGCTCTGCCACTTGCCAAGGCCGCCCGTGGTGGTGTCGATCACCCAGGGTGCTCACACGGTTAACGCACGACGCAGTTCGACCACATCATGCTGAGTCTGCAAGTACACCCGCACGCACGCCTTGTGTGTCCGCTTCTTTGGAGACGCACGCCAAGGCCGCCTGCTTGGCGTTGCTCTCTTCGGTTGCCATTTTCTCGTGCTCTGCTCTATGGTGCAAGTCATCTCTCCCACTTCACCACTTGGCTCTCGGCTTCGTCGCACTCCTTCAACACCCGAGCTATACAAAATTTCTGAATCAAATACGAATGGAAGCTCTTTGAACATTCCTATCAAAAGTGCATCTTCCGATGTCACGTAACACACCTCTGCGCATCCAAGTGGGATTCAGGAGCACGATGCTAAATAGTCACTGAATAAGAAAAACTTGCACATCAAGGTCAGTTTAATTTTTCGATGCCAGAGCCTATCATGAGGTTTTAAGAAAGGGGAATATAGGGGTGGGCGCGGTTAAACCAAAATTAACCAAATAGTAAAACTAAAAATTCCAAGAAATTCGATGACCGGTTAAATGTTTGGTTTTTGAATCTGTCGAATTCGGTTAACCGCAGATGATTTGGTTTTCGGACTGCATTAACGGAACCATCGAAAACCGAAATTGCAGCCCATGAATACGCAAAGAAGTCGGTATGTGGTGTAAACGTACAAGAAATCAGAAAATGGGTCGCTACACGGTATCGTTGGTTCCATGGTCTTACTGGGGTTACCACGACGCCACGGATGAAGGGAGTACGTTCTCTGACTGCCATTGTCATCTGGACCATATGGTGCGAAAGAAATGCAAGAAATTTTCAGTCAAGGGAGAAGACGGCGGCACGACTAATATCTGAGATCAAGGATAAGGCCTCTATGTGGATTGCAGCGGGCGCCAAATGGCTGGCAGCCCTTGTTGTTAACAATCGTAGCGAGTAGTCCGTTATTTTCTGGGTCTGTCTAGCCCATGCTTCTAGACGGACGTATGTTGTAGTGCGCTACTGGTGCACAAAACTCTGCTTCTTCTTATATAATGAAATGCCGGCAATGTCGGGATCTTTCGGAAAAAAAAAACAAATAAGCCGGAATCTCTTACTATCCCAACGCCGTCGCGTTCGCGGGCGATGGATATGTCCACGTAGACCCGTTAACGGCGACCGTTCGATACTCCTATGTGAGAATATGGGTCGTCCGATACAAACGGGTCGAGTCTTCGCCCGATTAGCTGCTTGCCCGAAGTTCTCGAACTCTCTCGCGTCTCTGTCTCTCTCGGTCTCCTTCCCGGCCGATTCTCTCGATCGTCGACGCCGCCACCGCCGCCTCCACTTCTCTCCTCTCCCCAACCATGATGCGGGCGGCGGGGACTTCAGGACTAGAGCAGCACCAGATGCTGTATCGTGCAAGCCATCGTCTTCCTCCTCGGCGCCGCCATCCTTCGACGGCGAACGGCTTGGTGGTGGTGCCGTACCAGCACGAGCCGAAGGAGGAGGACAAGCTCTTGCTCCAGTTGCGCGACTATGCACTGCGCCCTATTCCCACGGTATGAGAAAACGACCCCTACGTTGCCTGGAGCAATCGGAATGTGGCAGAGACCAGGGTAGTTGTTGGGATGGTATGAAGGTCAGGGCAGCCATGCGCTGCGCTTCAGCGCAGAGGCCAAGCCCAGGAGGGAAGTCCGAGGGAGGCATCAGGGGCCAAAGGAAGCAAGAATTGCAGTCTTTGTGGATGTTTGATCTGCTGCAATCTGCATGCCCACCATTTGTTTGTGATAATGCCCAGGGAGCCATATGTGATGCATATGCTTTGTACTTCTACAAAAAATCAGCGAACTGGCCATCACAACGGCAAGCTGGTGGTGCCTATGAACATCCTTGACGGATTGTTCAGCAATGGCTGGAGTGCCAGCGATGTGTTGCCAGACCTATGCACGGGAAGAGATCAGGGGCCATGGAGGTCCTACTGCTCAGTAATCTGTGCCGGTGCTGCCCAGCCAACCAAAGAATTAATGGGTAAGGATCTATGACCAATTATGCAACATCTGATCAATTGCTTAGCCAGATGCTACTATGCATATTTCGTATCCAAATCCTCTTTTCATAGAACGAAATTTAAGATTCCAGCTGAAATACTGCTTCATGTTTAACATCAGTGTTGTAGTATTAAATACAGTTTTTATTTTTAAATGCCAGAAGAACTTTGCCTTTTAGATATGCTAGTTGATATGTGCAGATCAAGATTCAAATTTTGAATAAGTAACATACAGTTCTAGACTGGTGTGTGCCCAAATATGGGATTCAAAATTAAGCAATATTTCCTTTTGACAATTCGGCTACCAAAGTAAATATCTGAAATTTAGCAGAAACACATAACGCTCTGAAGGTGTTTGATGGAATATCTCGCAAGGGAATCAGGTGACAGAGAAGGTTGATAGAGGAATTTATGGTGTTACCCATGGAAATGTCAATACATACCTTGCCTGAGTCTGAGCTTGTTGAGATTGAGAGCTACTTGAAACTCATTCAGAAGGTGAAGTCAAGATCTGGTGAGATTGAGGGCAAACTGAAAAGGCCATCCAAATAGCCATGTTAGTGAATGGCGTTTCCTCACGTCATTGTTGCCCCTGGAGATGAGATCTACCGCAATAAAACCAGGAACTTTGAACTTTTACTGAGCAGTGTTCGACAGGTGAGTGCACACTTATCGCTATTAAAGATTGAGCCATCGGTATCATTTTGCTTTGTCATCAATAGGGCCCTCTCAGCATAGATGAAGCTTATGCTTTTCCCTTGCCTGTATACAAGCTCAACTATACAAAGCTAATAAATCTGTTGCACAGTTTGCACCAGTTTTGGATTTCAAGAAACATGGCTTGCCCTATTGTGCTTCTCCCTTAATAATGTTGAGAGAAAGTGAAGGATTAGACATCAATTAAAACAATATTATATATTGTGGCTTCTAGCAATGGAGATAACTTTTGTGATTTTATTTGTCAACTGCATTCTTGCATTATAGTAACAAAAAGCAGTTCTCCATCTCAGAAACTGCAACTGTCAATTCTCTTTGGACTGCTACACGACCGGCAAATGTACCTGCTGCTCACTATGAAAGCTTCTTGCACCTCTGCTGCTGACAAATCTGGAAACAGAGGAAAGAAGTTGTGTTTAGTCACAAGAATATCCATAGCCTGCCTCTTGACGGCGTGCAAAAAAGAACCCTTCTTATGGCGATGTTGTCTCCCCTGTGCTGATTATAGTATCTCGGATGAATGGTGTTGTATATTTTCTGTAATTATGTAGCCTCTCGTAGAATTTTTTTCCTTGTAAAAATCTCCTCCAAAAATGTACTATTGTACCAAGCCGTTCTGGGCTACCATTAAATTTAATGGAATACCAGGTAGGATTGTTTACATTTAAAGGTACCAATGCATCCTCTATATGATTTTTGGAGATTAGTTAGACACCCATCTGTTCGCCAAGGGTAACAGGCGCGGCGTGATCGGTTTACTACTTCCTTTTATGCTACTTAAAATATATAACACATTGTTCATGTTCGAGCTAACACATAGCGAGTACCGGTTTTTTCCTCAGGGTCTGAGTTACCAGGTTTTTGTTCTAACTTGTAGCATCATTATGTTAAAGCTAATTGGGTTTGCATGCTTAGTGCAGGCAGGAGCGCGCCAAACGGCGCGCAACTCTTCTAGTGCTAATCTGAAATATGGGGCATGCGATGGCGCACTCTGCACTTGCTCAGATACAGGACAAGCCCGACGATCGAGCACTCGAACTAACAGTCTACTCGTTTTGTACTAGTAAAGACTAGTGTTGCATGCTAAAGGCATCCGAAGCCTCTTATCTCCAAGATGCTATCTCATGATGGAAGTTATAGATAGCTCCTGCCGCCCATGTTTAATTACAGTATTCAAATATAAAAATCTTCAAAATGCTATCCCCAAGATAGAAAACTGACATAAAGATAGCTCCTGCAGCCCATCATTTACAAAAAAAAAAAAGCTCCTGCAGCCCATGTACCCAATGCAAGATCTTCAAGATGCTATCCCCAAGATAGAAAACTGACATGAGTCAAGATATATAGATAGCTCCTGCAGCCCATCATTAAAAAAAAAAGGAAGAAAAAAAAGGCTCCTGCAGCCCACCCAATGCAAAATCTTCAAGATGCTATCACCAAGATAGAAAACTGACGTGAGGCCTATGTATATATATCTTCTGTAACCAGGAGGACTTGCCATGGTAATTCGTCAATACCCATCACTATGGAGGCGAAGCTCACTACCAGTGTTGCTATCCTCACCGCACTACTCATCATGCATCACCCCTCTCTCACATCCGCCGCCACCATTGCCAACCACACAACAACACCGGCCAACGCTAGCTTGGCCAGCGGTTTCAGCCTCCAGCTGGTGGAGCCCGACCTCGACGACCCAGACCACACCGTCCGCCGCGGCAACGACGGATTCCTGCATCTGCAGAGCCTCCGCACCGACCTAACAGGCGCTAACAACAGCTCCTCGGCGGCGAACGGCACCGCCCTACGCCCAGATACGACGACGTACGCCCCGCTACGCATGCCAAGAGCCTTGGTCATCAACGTCGGCACCGGCCCCTCGAAGCAGGACTACCTCTTCAAGGTCGTCGACGACGCGGGCACCATCATATGGATGCAGTGCTTCGGGTGCGACCCGCACTCCCCGCAGCGCCACCCTCTCTTCGACTCGAGATACTCGCTGACCTACCACCTCGTCGCCGGCGACGACCCGTTCTGCCGGCCGCCCTACTGGTCCATATCGCTAGGCCAGGCCTGCGCTTTCCGCGTCGACGGCCCGAGGGGCATGTCCATCGAGGGCCATTTCGGCACCGACCAGCTGACCTACAACAACGAGGTGCACCGGAACGTCCCCTTTGGCTGCGCCACCAAGGCCCACCATTTCCAGAACGACGGCATGTTCGCCGGCGTCGTCGGCGCGACGGCCGTGGCCCGCGGGCTCACGCGGTTCTCCTACTGCCTCTTCCACGGCGGCGGCTCTGACACGACGAACCGCCGGGGGTTCCTCCGGTTCGGCACCGACGTCCCGCGCAACCCGCGGTACAGGACCACCGAGATCCATGCAGAGTCGTCGTCGGGCGGGCACCACTACGTTAGCCTCGTCGGCGTCAGCGTGGGCGCCCGCAGGCTCGACGGGATCCGGCCGGAGATGTTCGCCCGCCGCGAGGACGGGCAGGGCGGGTGCGTGGTCGACCTCGGCACGCCGGTGACGGTGATGGCCCGGGCGGCGTACGACGTCGTCGAGGCGGCCGTGTGGGCGGACCTCGAGCGCCACGGAGCGGAGCGGGTGGCGCGGCGCGAGTACGGCCTCTGCGTCCGGGCGCGGGAGGAGGACGCGATCAAGGGGCGCCTCCCGTCGCTGTCGCTTCACTTCTCCGGGTCCGGGGACGACGAGGAAGAAGAAGCGGCGCTGGTAGTCTCGCCGGAGCAGCTCTTCTTGATGATGGATGACGACGAGCAGGGGCGCGTCGCGTGCCTTGCCGTGACGCCCGGACGCCGAACCATCATCGGTGCGTTGCAGCAGGTGGATACGCGATTCGTGTTCGACCTCAAAAACTCCAAGCTTTCGTTTGCACCGGAGTCGTGCATCCGGGACACCGTTGAAGTAGTCGTTTAGACGAACCACCCATGCTGTTCGTGTTCCTCTTTGTGATGCAATAAAATCAGAGGCGTAATATGGTTAGGAAATGATAATGGTATTTTTTCAGAGATTTACACCCATGATAATGGTATTTTTCGATCTCACAGATGCCGTAAGCGCGCGTCACTGATTCAGCCTAGTAAGGTTTTGGCGATTGGAAGCCCATGGCCTGCGGCAAAGTTGCATGGGCTGGATGTTAGAAACGGACTGAGTTACTTGTGTTTGTCGGCCTCTCACGGGAGAGAGCCCAGAGCGCTGTAAGCGTCTGCACGGTCGCGGCCTTGCCCTGAGACGAGACGCCGCGACGCGACAGCCCAACCCACGGCACCCTACCGGAAACACCCGGCCCACCTTCCCTAGCCGCAGCAACCAGCGCCGTCCGTCCCAGATCCGACGGCTCCGTATGCCACCGGGGAGAAGCACCGCGCAGTTGGCACCCCTTCCACTTCCGGCGCGGCCCGCTCGACGCCGACACGTTGCTGTCGACAGTTCCCTCGCCCGCTCACGGCTCACCTACTCTGCTCGCCGAAGCGGGCCATCCCTTTCGCAGAAACTGCTGCGCTCCTCCCCCTTCTCGGCCCCGACGGCGGCCGACTGGAGATGGCTGCAGCGGCCTTCCCGCGACTGTGCGCGCTGCTGCTCCCCTTCGTCGCATTCGCGGCCTGCATCGACGTCCCTTCCCATGGTACATGCCATCACGAACTCCCCAATCACCACGTGTTTGTCAGAGAACGGCCATCTTATTTCCAAATGCCGGTTGAGCTAGGGTTGCTGTTAGATGTACGGTTAGCCAGTTAGGTCGCCAGCGAGCTCTGTTTTGCTGGATGTTGCTGCGACAGAGAGCATTTTGCTTAGAATGTGATGGACTTGGATTTGGTACTAGGGGTTCGTCCATTTTGGATGGAGTTGCCGAACTATGTGCTGTTTCGATGAAAGTGCAGCTACCTAGTAGTGGCTACTGGCTACTGGTTAGTTCCTCGATCTGCTCCCAATGTGGCTTTGATGCACTAGGATGGTGCAATTGGTGGGGATTTTGGTGGAGGAAGGTTGGAATAGCTTTCATATTCGGTTCGACTCATGTATGCTTATGGCTAGCCCAACAAAGTTCAAGCCCAAAAATAGGGATATACGCTTGTTTTTTTTTTCATTGGTGAACGCATAATTGAGGTTGCTGTACGAATTCACTATATTTATCTGAACTGAATGGATTTAGAAACTCCATCGTTTCATACCTGTCAAATATACTTGGCATGAATTTCCGCACGCCAAAACAGGGACATTAACCATATTACCTTTTTGGCTCACAATGAATTGAAATTCATTCTTATCAGTGCTCGTTATTGTACCTGCAGGGTGCTATTGGACTGGGTGCCAAAGCAAGTGGTTTGGAGTTTGTGCTGCTGGTCACTTCTTGGATTCTCATTCAGAAGATTGTAATGGCCTTTGCACCGAGTCAAAAAGCCCTCCATGCCTTCCACTCCACACTCGTTTCTATTGCTGCATACCAGGTATATACAGTCTTTCTTTATTTGTTCAATGAAAATGCTTCGAACAGTCTATGGCCTACTACATCCTGCTAATGTGTTGAATTCATATATGGACATGTACAGAAATATTTACTCTTTATGTATAAGTAGTTCAAGAGTCCGGACCAATCTTTAAAGTAGTCAACATAACAATTCATGAGTTACACCCGCATTCTGATACAAACTGTGAATTGCTCGTTCGAAGAACAGGGATCCCAAGGGTAGAAAACAAGTGTGGACATTGCAAGAACAAGCTAGATTTTGGCAAAGAATTTATATGCTGCTCTGATTGCTCCGAACCAACCCTTATGGACAAGGACAGAAAACTGGGTTACTGCAAAAGCAGTGCTGAGTTAACAATGCAGTTAAAGCCACAAGGTATATTTTCAAGAGTATATCATACAAGGTGCAGTTGCAGCTATATATGAGATTAAGTACAATCAAAGTGGAACGCAAAATTTTGCCTTAAGTCTCTTATTGCGTGATTTTTAAGTGTCGGCCTTAATATTCAGTGTTCGCCAAATTCATCTACAGAGAGTAAAGAATACTGTGGGGGGAAAATTGGACAGCAATAATATTAATTGATGTAATTTCATCCATTTCAAAAGCATTTGTTCAAAATGTAGGGCATGACTTCATTACTTTAGAATTTGTCTATACTTCTTGATATCTTCTACTGCCAAGATTTTTAAAATACACGTGGAATGGTGAATTTTATTTTTTCAAGCACAGGAATTTAGTAAATATCTGCAACCGCGACAAATAGCAGTTCTGACTTATTCTCCAATTTGTCTCAACTAGTGTCTTAAGCTTAAATTTCTTTCCAGTAAAGTCTTAAGTGTCATAAAATAACCTTCGTGTTTTCTTGTATAGTTGTATATGTGCATGTCTCTTGCCTTTATCTAGTTTCATGTTCCAAATTGTAACAAAAAGGTACTTCTGCCTTTTTTTCACTTTGCCAATCTTTCGATACCTTTTGTGCTGAAGGATCTTGATTGATTCTGTTGGCATTTTTGCCATGTTATCATAGAGTAAACTATTTGGTAATTTTGCAGAAACTTTTCACTGGGTTGCTGGCCCATGGATGCAGTGCTCTTCTCCATGTGATGGTGGCATTCGTTATCGCGATGTTGCTTGTTATGGAAGTCTGGATGATGCCACTATCAGACACTATCCTGTAGATGACGCTAGCTGTTCAGCAGATGAAATGGTATTAATCTTTCCAGTAGATTAAAGTTACAGTAATGCATATTGGTTTGTCACTTTTCAGTCAAATTTTATATATTCATTACTTACCTTACCGAATGAAAATTAAGTTTCTTATGAGCAGTCAGCACCTATGGCATTCTCTGCGTGAGGGTTGACCATGCCCCTACTAACATTTGGCATCTGTCATTATTCTTAATGATTTTGGTCACTTACTCTGTCTAGACATAAAAATGCATCAGCCAGTAGCATTTTCCCATTCTTTTATGTATATGATACCTTGTTCAGCGTTAGAGAAAACAGATTAGGCGCAGCTATCTCAAATCCCCACCTTCTGTGGACACAAAATTAGTCTTCTACACTTCAAAGCCAGAATATAGATTGCACAATTATTTCTATTTCTTGATAAATAAAGCTTAGTATGAAGTGAGTTCAGCTATAGATATACATGACTTGATAAATGACGTTCATTGTTTGACAGCCTATAAGACAGGAAGCATGTAATGAGCAGAGCTGTAGTGATTTAGAGGTTTTACAACCAACAAATTCGAAGAGAAGTGGAATAGCTGCTTGGTTGATGTCATTGGTTATTGTCCTAGCTATCGTTGCAATCAGTGGCATTGCTTTCACCAGCTACACCTACTACATGAGGTATGCTTAATTTTTACAATCGGGTTACATTGTTTCTGGCTCTCTTGCTAGAGTTCTTCGCAGTGATGAGTTGCATGTACTCCACTTGATTTACGCTAATTTACAATGGCATGTCACAATACAGTTTAACTTTGATTTTGAATTAGGAATTAGATGGCAAGTTGTTCTTTCTGAAAGCAACATTATTTCAAAAAAAAAAAATACTTCAGACTCGTTAATCTTTATGGAATCTTTGATTTGAATTTATTTCGATCACCAAATAACCTTGTGAGAACTGATTCTCATGCATCTCTAGCCTTTAGGGATGAGCTAAGTCCCTAAAAATTTTGGTGGACAAATTGTGCTGCATTTTTTTCCACCCATATTCCCTACAGTTCCCTCATTTTTTCTATTGTTATTAACAGGAAAACTTCTGGCCCCACTGGTTTTGTGTATATCATGATGGACGCTTATCCTTGAGACTTGAGATGACAGTTTTCTTACTCAGTAGTCAAGAATGTATAAAAGATGGATTGGAGACAACTATTTTTTTTCGTTGTTTTGTATGCTATATTTTTTTTGGTCAGAAACTGTTTTCTTGTTTTGTGCTCTATTCATGAGTTGCCGAGTTGGACATCCTGGATCAAGGAGTTTGACACACGCCTAAACTTTAATTTGTGGCGTGATATGGTGTCGCTATCACCAAATACTGAGACACGCTCACGTATATGCGTTGAGATAAAATGTGTTACCTGCAGCATGATGTTAACACGGATGTTCAGTTCATTGTCTACTGCCTGTTAGCTAGAACGACATGCCTGCATGCTTATAGTTCGAGCTTCTAAAAGGTGTAGCCCAACTTATTGCAAGCTTGACTCCGCTTGAACATTATTTTGTATGTTTAATGTGATTGGAAACAACAACTACATTGTCTTTCCCTTTACACGCTGCATGTTGTCATACAAAAGGTTGGTGGACTTTCTTTATCTTGCTCAAACGTATCCCTTAATAATGGTAGTCATATTAAATTTATGTGGTGTGTAATGTTTTATAAATCTTTTCGATAGCTGAGCTCGTACTAGTTAAAAGAAGAGTGATTTTTTCTAATTTTCTTGCATGGCTAAATGACATCAATAATGCCTGTGCGGGTCTCAACTAGTATGTACTATGAAATGGAGGTAGGATGATCATCAGTTCCATAGTGTTTTTTTTTTTTTTTTAAGGCAGAACGCCCAAAAGGGCTTTGATATTCTGCATTACTCTGGAAACATCAGTACATATGTTGAAAGACCCATAACAGATACAATAATTCCTTAGTGGTTCTTTTATTATGAATGGATATACTGAATTTACGAACTTACTATCAACAAATGGTTGTTTTGTTATGATCAGCAATGGAATTTGAAACTTACTAGTCATTGTGTCTTGCTCTGAATGTCTATACGGCCTATGTACCTACTCCGAACACCTGTCTGGCGGTTATGTACTGGTGTGCGTCGGACAGGCGGGGCGGTGTGGGGTGTTCTGTAAACTCTATTCCTTCTTAATGAAATACGTGCATTGCACGTTCTCGAAAAAATCCACTCCGAACGCCTGAATCCACTGCGCTGTCAGATTTATTCTCGTACCCAACCGTGGTTTAGTATGTACTCCAGTATGATGATATCATTCATTCAGTCTTGAAAAACTTATATAAAAATGTTGAGAATGAATTGTAATGCTGGATAGAAGTCAGGGGTGAAGCTACGTTGTGTTGTAGGTGTCAGCTAACACCGATAAAATATTGCCAACTCCACTACAAATTCTGCATGGTCACTTGGTCAGCAGCTTGTGACACTGGTAATTTTGGAGCCTGACACTGGTGACCTTTTACTCTGGCTTGGCCTCTGATAGAAGGTGCAGGAAAGTGGGAAAGGAACCGAGTGCATCATTTGAATGATAAGGGGGGGGGGGGGGGGGGGGGGGGGGGGGGGGCGGCGGTTGCGACGTTAAATAAAAAAAACACACCTGTGCAACCATGCATAACTACACTCAATCACTCAAGTTCAATTGCCGGCAAGGTTATATTGTGAGTCCATATGTGAAGAGCCTGCATCTCACCTCAATCCATTGTGATTCCACGCGCCTTTAGGTAGTCCTTCTCCTCCATGGGTCTGCATTCAATGGGCAGCAGGGACACACTCATGAACAAATACGACCAGTGCGCACCGCGAAAAGGGAGTCTCAAACACACATACTACTGTAAGTCTGTAACTATTAGCACAACGAATAATGAGAAGAAACATAAGATAGGATGCTGACGCATTAGGTATATATATTGTAGTATACAGCAGTAGATGATCCATCACCCATCGGTAAGAATCTTTTTACCTGTCTATCCATCCTTCGCCGAAGGTGAATGCTGGGCATGTGGGGAGAGCGTCAGCAGCTTTCTGAAAAATGCGTCTGATCAACGTATCATCAACCTTCTCGTCTTCATCAGTTGCCTTGAGTCTCCGTTCACTAGCGTACCACACCCTTTGTGCTATGATTTTCTTGAGGCGCGGTAGATGTTGGAGCCCGGCAGGTGCTGCCATGTCCCATTCATCATCATCGAATAAAAACTCCAACTTCTGGAGCTCAGGCATAGCCCCTGCCTCAAACATCAGGCATGACATCCCATCGCAGTTGAACTTGAACCATTTGAGAACTGGGAATCCCGAAGAGCCACCTATGGTGATCCTTTCCGTCGGGAAGCTTGGGATCCGTAGGTGGAGGTAGACGAGGGAGGGTAGCCTTGTTCCAATGATGGCAACATCTTCTTGGAATACCTGCTTCGCCCCAAGCGACAACTCATGGAGGTTATGGAGACGGCCGATCCACCTGGGAACTTTGGAGAAGGTGCATCCATATTGCACATAAAGCCTCTCAAGGTTGAGGAAGGGAGGGGAAAGAGAGCTCAGCGCATCAGCGCACAAGGCGATAGGTTTATGCATATCATTAGGCTTAATGTTTAGTTGTTTGAGGTTGCATAGTTTCTCAAGAGAAATACTCAGAGCAGCCATCCATGTTGCCTTTGGCAATGATGCCCATCCCTTGGGGAAATAAAGATTCAATTCTGACAGAGCGTTGAACTCACCCAGGCCTATAATTCTTTCAAACGAGTCTATTGGCAGACTAAAGCCCTCCAAAGTGCGCAGAGTTTTTATCTTGCAAATCCAGTCAGGCAACCTTGTGTACCGTGGCATGGCCAGATGGAACAAGCGCGGCACATTGACAATCTCTATTGAAATTTCATCGTTCCATATCTCAGATAAATCCAAAGTCTCCAAAAGTTGCAGCCCCTGAATTTGACAAGGTAGCACTATACTTCCATCGACCTTTAAATACCTCAGCTGCAGCAACTGGTTGATACCAGACAGGTCCATTGTCATCTCATCATACCCATAAGAAATGTTAAGGAATAGCACCCGCAGAAACTTGAACTCCAACAACGGAGGCATCCAATTCGATCCTCTCAATATGATAAGAGAACGGATTTGTGATAGGTTGCCCGTAGTGGTTATAGTAGCCGCATTTACATCCTCTGTACCTGTCAATCCAGCGACAGTGAGTCGACGAATGACCTTACTGTCTTGCACTTCTGCCATGGCTATTGGACCATTAACAAAACTAAGAAAATTATCTTCCTTACATCTCCTTACAATCAACTCAAGCAACATATCATGTACTCTACAGCCATATATCACAATGGTGTAATCTTTATACGTAGGTTGAATCATGCTCCTGTTGACTAGCTCATTGAAATAACTTTCTGCAACATCCCAAACATTTTGCCCAGCAGAGTTACTCACAAAACCTTCCGCCACCCATTGTCTCACTAGCTCAACCCTACTAATTTCATGATCCTCTGGGTAAGAACCGAGGTACAGAAAGCATGCCTTCAGATGACGGGGGAGATTCTTGTAGCTGAGACCTAAGATATACATCATGTCTTCATAGTTGGAGTTTGTTGCACACTTATTGGCTATTGAGTCCATGATATACTGCCATTGTCCCTCTGATCTTGTCGGTTGGCAAGCTAACATACTGGCCATTGTAATAATTGCAAGCGGTAGACCATCACACTTCTTCAAAATTTTGCATGAAAATTTTCTGAGCTCAGAAGGGCAAGCATCTTCAGATCCAAATATTCTATCGTAGAATAGTTTCCTTGAGTCTTGCTCACTTAGGGCGTTCATGTTATGAATGCATCCATGGTTTCCGCAGCAAGATGTGGCCACATGCTCATTTCGTGTAGTTATCATAACTCTGCTGCAGTGGTTATTTTGTGGGAAAGCACATTGAATGGTATCCCACGCCCGCGTATCCCATAAATCATCAACTACGACGAAGTACCTACATAAAGAACTTATGTTGAACTGCACATATAAATGTGATAAGAACTTTCAATTTATTCAATGAACCAACCAAATAAAAAAATGATGATAAGGCCATTTCGGTCTTATTGGCCTTGTAACTTTTCTAAACCAAAATTTAAAACATTGAACTGCAATGTATTTGATTAATTTCTTCTCTCTAGTTTGAAGTGCAATGTTTTTAGGGGTAAATATTGTTTACTAGGAATTTGTAATTGTACAAGTAGGGTGAGATTATTTGTATTGCAACCAGTTTAATATTAAATCAAAGCAAATCTACAATGGCAAAAAACTAAACCAAATCACAGATTTTCCAGTATACTATATTTTTAGTATGTTTTCCCCTTTAAGGAGTGAACAAATTATTCACATGTATAGACTATAACTTACTTAAAAAGATGGACGGTAGAAATGAAATTGGCCAGCCAAATTAAGAGGCTTACATGTTAAAGTTCAACTAGCTAGTTACAGAGATGTTAATTCTTGAATGAAGCAAACATCAATGATGACTACCTCTTATCATGCAGATGATCTCTGAGTTTGTTGATAAGATCTTGCAACAGGCAAGCATGAGAATATGTGCCTAGCCTTAGTTGCCGCAGCAAGCTATTTAATAGCATTATCATATCTGGCTTTTGAGAAACGGACACAAATGCCTTGCAGTCAAACTTCCCTCCAACTTCACGGTACACCTCATTGGCAAGCGTGGTCTTGCCTAGACCTCAAAATCCTACTATTGCCATCACCTTTAATTGTTGCCTCTTTTCCGTTGCCCAATTGACAAGCTCACTTTTTGGAGCATCGATCCCCACAAGGCTAGCAGAATCCTTGTAGAGTGCCGACATGCGAGGATCAACAACAACAGGGGTGATAATTGAGATGCACTGATCAAACATGTACCTCTTTCGGCGTTCTCTTGCTTCCATCACTTGGGTCTTGATCTCTTGGAACTGATTTGCTAGGCGATGGCGATCCTTCAAAGTTCTCAGATACTGAGAGGCTTTCTGAAGAATCCCCATCTTGTGATCGGCTTCACCGACAAGTTGCATGAAGTCGTCAATGCAGTCTTCGATGATGTACGACATCTCTATTATATCTTTCCTCCATTTCTTGGCCTGTGGGTCAAGTTCATCGGCGCTATCCATCTTCTCAAGGAGAGCGTCCATGTTGCTGAGCTCACGCCGGAGGAAGTAGACCTCCTTGCGCAGCCCTGTGAGCTTGTTATACTCATCACCCAAGAGGGTAGCAAGCTTGGTGAGGACAGGCTTCATGACCCCCATGGAGACGCTCACCACGGCAGCTGCCGCCATCGCTCAGCGAAACTCCAACTAACTCCTCACTCCAGTACCTTTGATGTGCTTGCCTTTGCAAGGGTGATGAGTCTTCTGCTTTGTCCAAACCTTATGCAAGGACACGATATACTTGGATGCACTCCCACTCACCAAGAAAGCCCAATCATTGATCCCCTTGCTGTTCTTTGGTCCTGCAAAAATACGATCAGTGCTTAGATTCAAACATTGATAGTTGAGCTCACCAGTTCTTCGTGAAATGGTTTTGGTGCAAGATCTCACGGCAGGTACCTCGATCGTAGCCTGCGAGCAAGTCTTAGTAGCTAGCCTATGAAATGCCCCGAGTGATCGCAGCCTAGAAGCATACTCCCTCCGTTATGAAAATCATGACGTTTCAGACCAAAGATTGAACTAGAAAACAACTAATCATCTTTGTCCGGACATCAATATTTAAAAAGCGGAGGGAGTATATCCAAAGGAAGAGGGGTGATACATAAGGATCTGTGGAAGAAGAAAACGTGGAAGAAAAATAAGAAGTAGATGTCTACAGCCGTGAAACGGAAAATCCATCAACTCACTCACCGTGAAATGGCCCAACCCAAGGTAGAAAAATTCAGGAACAAAAGTGAGAAATCACAAATATAATTAGCTTCGATGGCCTTCCCTACTTGCACTCATCACGATAATCTGTGGCCAAAGCTTCAAAAATCAAGCCTCAAATAAAGCATAGCGAATCATGGATCAAGAACGAACCAAGGAGAATGTAATTAAGCAGTAGAGGGAGGGCGGGCTTCGTGCGGATCGGATCGAAAGCGCATACCTGGAGTCTCTTGGTGGTCTTGGGTGTTCAGAGCTTGGTGAGGTGCTTTTTCGATGAGTTTCATGAGTTTGTGGAAAATTGCTTTTGCTTTGTCGAGCGGTTTTTGGAGGGACTTAGAGGCAGATCGTGCCGGATGTTCATCATGGCAAGCTGCTTGGAGCAGAGACCAGCAGGCTGTCTAAGACCTCAAAAAACCCAGCAAACATCAGCAGCTCATCACGAACCAGGCCAACTGGTCTGTCCTCGGCCTCCAATCAATGCAATCCAATTTGTGGGCAATGCATCACAAAAGTCACATTTAAGCAGCAGAGGATGTGAAGCAGCCCTCCTTGCTCGGTATGATGCACCGGGAAACGAGCCAGTACAGAGAACTTGGTGTGGATTGGCTTGCTCGTAGGTCTTAACTCGTTGGCACTCGGCAGTGCGTCTTGGAGCCAATGAGCTAGCTCAACTTACATCACAAGATGCGGCGCGAGCGAGGTGGTTTCACGGCAGTTTTCAAGCAGTCACCGGAAACTTCCATGAAACTGCTCTTTCAAGGACTTGTGCGAAACTTGCATGAAACTAGCGACAAATTAAAGAAACGGACGGCCGCTGCACACCACAGAGGGTTACTGCTCCACTGGGGATAACACGGCAACCTTTGTTCCTATCTGAAGAAAAACAGATGCTGAGAACCAAATTAAAATTAGCTAGAGAAAAGCAGTGGCAACAGGACAGCTGATGGAAGAAAAAGGCATGTCATGTAAAGTGACTGCTTAATAAACAAGCGTGTTATGATACACAGTGACACGTTATTGATTCATCTCCACAATAATAAGCTCACCATTCATGACTAATGGGTCCAAACTTTTACCAACCTCCGTTTAAGAATCTTGGCACTGCATAATTTCCAAGAATTTATTTACAAATTTGCCCCAGGTGAGTCTTGTTGAGAGAAGTAAAGAATTTATTTATTTTCTTATTCTTATGTTTTATTTTTTCCTTCTTTGTGCTTTGTGGCATATACTATTTTGTACAAATTAGTTAGCAATGTAAATTTGATAATTTACTTTATATATTAATAATTTGTTTGGGAGGGCTCTGGCTCACCCAAAATAATGGCTTCAGCTCTGACTTGTTTAGTACACTAGCAAAATGCCCGTGCGTTGCAACGGAGAAGAAAACACGAGACAATGTACTTTGCCTTGTAGCTAGTTAGCTGTTTTAATTCACCGCCTACAATACCATGATTAAAATCGAAATTAGCTTGATGGTGCAGAAGCTAGCATGCAAACCTAAAATGTTTTGTTAACCTTAGCTACATTGTTTGATCACACAATAATCCTTTTTTTTTCAAAGAATAGCAGAGGTGCACACAACCTCATACATACCTTTTCCCCTTGAAATCTGTACATACAAACAGCAACGGCAAATAAGTAGTAGCATCATGCAAGGTAAAGCAACAATGCGGGGAGCAGCTATGCACAAAGGAGAGCACGCGGCCAGCATCAGGAGGAAAAATCATGTATTTATGCTGCATGCCGAAGGAAATAGGGCGTATTCTATTCTAGTCCATGTTGGCGTAAGAAGAATGGTGGAAAGAAAGGCTAATCCAAGGTTTGCATTATTTATTAATAAGCTTGATTAGCATCTGACTGGAGTATTTTATTCAGGAGCCCAGTGCATAGAATCAAGAGATTGGTGTGCGTGGGATTAGTGCAAGGAAACCAAGTAATCTGGGCAGATAAAGGAATATTTTATTCAGTTTGGAAGGTAATAGAAATTAAGATGCGTTTATGCACACACAAGAAAAATCACAAACAGGCTGCGGTGAGCGGGCGGGGGCGCGTCACGAACAAGACCTGCAGCGCTCACGGCCTGTAGTTTCTTTTTTTAGCCTGTTCACGGCCTGTAGTGGGCACAACTGCAGTGGCCTTCTGTGATGGGCCACAACAAACAACCCACATGCCAGTATGAAACAGCCCAAGGCCCAAAGACATGGTTTCGCTCGTCTTCTTCCTCCATCCGTTCTAGCTTTCAGACGAACTCCAACGCCATTAACGCCGGCTTGAGCTCGCAAACCAGCAAGAATAAGGCGCATCAATACCATTGTATAAGCAAAACGGATCCGAAATAGTTTCTTCTTTGTTTCCCACTCAAATAATCTCCAAAATCCGAGCACACCTCTTAGATTCGAATTTCTCCTCTCTATCTATCTTTTGGGAAGGAATCCGACTCAAAATAGGTAGGCAGAGGTCTGAAAATTGTGGCTGACGACCTTTTTGAGACTTATTAAGTAGAAGAGATATCTATCTTTTGGGAAGGAATCCGACTCAAAATAGGTAGGCAGAGGTCTGAAAATTGTGGCTGACGATTTTTTTGAGACTTATTAAGTAGTAGAGATATGCCGAGACATATTGTAGCTTCATTTTGATATTATATTTTATTATTGTATATTATGAGCATACTGTGGTTCTATCAAATTTGCCATGGTACTTCAGTCGACACGCTTGAATAGTTGTTGAATATTTACATTCTTAAACGTCTCTGTTCGTAATGACCAACCGACTTCCGTTTCCGTGAGCAAATGGTTGACTAGTAAATTCAATCTGTATACTCCTTTCGTTCTTAAATTGTTATTGTTGTTGACTTTTTAACTTATGTTTGACCATGTATTTTAAAAATTATCATATATTTTGTTATGATTTGTTTTACCATTCGAGAAATTTAAACATAACTTATAATTTTATGCATTTGAGCTAATATTTTAAAAGGATAATTGCATAAAGCATCCCATAATTGACTCGAAGTTTGAGATTTCTACCTATGTGTTAATTTGTTGCAAATCCCCACCTCCACTGGAGTTTGTTGCAAAAAACACCCTGATTTGCACATGTTTAATAAATGACTCGAAGTTTGAGTTTGTTTACCCATATGTTTTTTTTAGAGTGAATGCATCCGAGGTACATAAAATATTTAATGATAGTTATCTAGGTACATAAACTCCAAGTGACCATCTAGATCTACAATCATTTAAGAATGATCATCTAAGTACATAAACTCTTAAGTGATCATTTAGGTAAAAAAAAAGAGAATGAGTAGTTGCTCACAACATAAATAAAACATATTTTTTTGAGAAGCTTAGGAAGCAACAAACAGGTATTATATATTGAAGGGGTGGTATTGTAGTAGTGTCATGTTGACATGGAATCTTGAAATTAACAAGACGATACAAGCCTTCTTTGTTTGTGATTTTGATTGTGGATTCTAGATTGTAGAATCAAAAGATAGAACAAAAGGTTTGATTTTAGGCTCAGATTGTGGAATCTGGACCAGATTCCACAATCTCACAATCTGGCCTAGACCAGCTTCTACCAGATTTTGCTATGCAAAATGACGACATTGTCCATCAGTTCATGCGAAATTACCCGCCTTGCCATCGAGCAATCCATCAGACGAGTCACGCTCCACCCAGCGACTTGCGCTCTCACCCGTCTCCTTCCTAGCATGGCTCTCCTGATCACTCGCTCCCTCTCTCTCTCTCCAGGCATGTGCGCAAGGCACAATCCACCTCACCGACGCCACAAATCGCACCAGCACACGTCACTCTTCTCCCATATGTGACGCGCCTAGGTCTTCCTCTCTCCTCGGAGCCGGATTTGGTGCCCAATACAAGGCCATGGAGTTCTTCGGCGACGAGAGGGCGTACAAGGGCTCTGGGCATTTCAAACTTTTCTCTTCTCGAGACAAGAATCCAAGCAGGCACAATCCAAGCAAACAAACAACAACAGCTTCTGCTTTTTAGATTAGAATCTAGATTCTAAAAATCACAATCTAAGAGTTGGATTCTTAGAATAAGAATCGCAAAAGGGCCAACAATTGCGATGAGAAGTAGTACAATAAAATACCAGTCCGGAATTGCTAAAGCTACGTGATTGCTACGCGCTAACTAGGATAGAGGTCCACGTAGCACCGTGTTATTGATTAATATAATCTCTGCTTCTTGATTTAAACAAAACATGATCTATCATTGATTGCCACATCAGCAGTGTATAGAAAATTGCGTAAATCCTTTGCGTGAATGTAGCATTGCTCATAGCAGGCCGGTCTAACTGCGAAAACGCTGAGAATTTTGCTATTTTGCCCACGTAAAGTGTAGGCTTCGACCGAATGCCCATCTTAAAATGGGCTTCGTTATTATGCACACGAAACCGTTGCAGCAACAGGTATTATGCCCACGGACAGTTTTTCAGACGAAATTACCCTCACTGTTCTTCTTCCTCGCTTAGACCAGCAGCTTCTCTCATCTTCTCCCATCCAAACGCCAGCCGCCGCCTCCATTGCCGGCCAAGCTTCGCCGGAGTCTACCGGGTCTGACCGTCCTCTCTCAACTTCTTCTGCCGCATCCCCCCGGGCCACCTCCTCATCCACTTCCCCCGCGAAACCAACGCCATGCTCCCCTCGCTTGCCGGCTCTGCCCGCCGCGGTGGAGGCCGTCTCCAACAACGAACCCGTCCGGTCCCTCTGCGGAGACTGGAGCTCTACGCCGCCGAGGCGCAGGGCGCGGGTCTCTGTGGCCTCTCGCGCCGTCTCCATCCGCCTCCTCCAAAGCCCAGGCTTCCCCTTCCCTCCGAGCTTGGCCCGACGCCGTTGGAGACGAAGAACAAGAATCGTGTTCTGTGCCGCCACTTGAGGCAAATGGCTTCCGATGGAGACGAAGAACAAGAATCAGCTTATTGATTTCTTACGATCAGGACAGAGTTGCTTTCTTCAGTTCCATTTGATACTCGGTAGCCATATCAGTTCAGCATTTGTACTTGAACAGCACCGGAGAATCACAAGATTTTGGAAAGAAAAAAAAACCGTTTCTGATATGAGCCTCTGTTCAAGCTTTGAGTTCCATTTTCTGCCATGAAGCTCACGAGCTTCACTGAATCCCTCAAGGCATGGGCGAGCAATGGGATCCACGTGGGGCCTCGGCCTCGATTCACGGACGGCTACGTTCGGACGGGCAGTTGAGGTGGCGGCGGGATGGAGAAAAGGAGGAGCTGCTTGCTCGGGTGAGGAAGAAGAAGAACGAGGGTAATTTTGTCCAAAAAATTATTCGTAGGCATAACACGTGCAATGGTTTGACGGGCATAATAACGAAACCCATTCTAAGATGGGCATTTGGTCGAAGCCCACAGTTTACGTGCGCAAAATAGCAAAATTCTCGCTCAACTTCAACTTCCGAAGGCTAATAACCCAAAACGATTTTTCTTGGAAAAAAGAAACAAGAAGAAGAGAGGAAAGAAAATTCGCCGCCGCTCTCCACAAGACACCGAGAATTCACCAAATCCTCTCCTCGCCGCTCCGCTTGCGTGGTTCGTCGTGGTTCCACCGATGCTTGAGCCGCAGCGCATGAACCGGGAGGCCGGCGGCGAGCCCCCCACCGCGGAGACTGCCCCCCTCCTCCTACACCCGCCGCAGCCCGAGCCCTCGCCGGCGGCCAGGGGTTCGCCGGAGATATCGGATGAAGAGGTCGAGGCCGCCTCCGCCGCCTGCTGCCGCATCTGCCTCGAGTCCGAGACCGATCCTGGTGAGCCCCCGCCCTCAGTTTCCTTGTCCCTTTTTCCTAGGCTAGGTTGTGCACGAAGTTCGTCGGCCGTGCATCAGAGAAATTCGATTCAGTTTGTAGGTTTCCGAGGCATTTAACTTTGTGACTCTGATCATTAGCAAGCAGAGCATGCGTGATGCTAGATGTAGGACAATGTCTGGGTTTGAGGTGATCTTGCCAGGGGCCAAGCAAGAAAAAATTGCCACCGATGTCAGCTTGGTCGCTACATTATATTGTCTAACAAAACCAACATGTATGGATTATATGAAAATGTAATACAAACGTGTACACTAAAAAGGAAATAAGCTAATAAAAAATATGACAAGAATATGGTTCTGCAATAGCGATACTTGTTACGGTTTTTCATCTTGTGAAACCAAACTGTCGCATCACTATTCGGAATTGTTGCTAGAACTCCAGGCTCGGTGAAGCATACAATGGAGTCATTCATAAATCCATCACCAATGCGATTTCGTAATATTATCTTCATAATTAATCACAAAAAAATATTACTATCTTCATAATTTTCATTGCCGAAAAACACCTCTCCACAGTTGCAGTGGCAATGGGAAGAACTAATACTAACTTGAGAAGTCTATAGACCATAGGGAAAGAAGGGGATTTAAAGTTGTAAATCTAGCCGTGGGGATTGAGTCGCTTTAGCCTTGAAAGGGAGAATGATTGAAATTGAACAAAGTGCCTCACGCCGCCGCCTGCCGCCTGCGAGGCTGCGACCCTGAGGAATATCATGAGAATAAGATACACATATACATGAAAAGGAGCATCAGAGGTAGCCAATCTGCTGTTAAGGGCCGCAGGAGTTCTAATGTGGCCTGTTTTTGCACTAAACAGAGTGTTTAGCAGGCTGTTAGGTGACCAAAGATTGGGATGGATGCTGGGCCAGCGGGCTCAGGCCATTTTTTCGCTGGTGTCAGCATTGGTGATTTTCGACGGGGTACAGGGCCTGCTGGAAAGTTATTGGTGTCAGCTGACACCGACACCTCCACGTAGCTTCGCCCCTGGATCCTGCTGCGCTGCAGCTGATGGGCATTGCTTCTCTTGGTTTTGGTGTAGGTGATGAGCTGATATCTCCGTGCATGTGCAAGGGGACGCAGCAGTTCGTGCACCGGTCCTGCCTTGACCATTGGAGGTCTGTTAAGGTAATGCCATTTGTGTGGTGTCTCATGTATCGAGTTGCTGTGGCGACACACTTTTCTTCTGTCATTATTAACTAAATAAATGGCATGTAGAATTAGAGTATGCACGATCATATACTTTTATTCTTAGGAAGTTTCTCAGGGAATTCCTTTACTTGACAAAAGTACTCAATAGTTTTGATATACTCGGTACAAGTATATGCTACCATGTATAAATTGTTGGTTAATTTCAATAGTATTAGCATGGTGTTAAATGTAGTTACCGCTATCCATTATTTGGTCACTACGGTGGCACTAAATTTATTTTTTCGACATGTCTCCTCAGGAAGGTTCTGCCTTTTCACACTGCACAACATGCAAGGCACGATTCCATCTACGGGTTGTATTTATGGAGGACGACTTGTGTCGTAGATTGAAGTTTCGATTGTTTGTTGCTAGGGATGTCTTCCTTGTATTCCTGGCTATACAAGCCGTGAGATATCTTTTCTCTCTTATTACTCTGTCCTTATTATTTATATTAGCACTACTAAACTGTGAATTTGGTTGCATGCTATTACCACGATGGAAGCTCAATGAACCTGGATTACTGCACCAAGCATGTTTTTTGGCACCAAGCGGACATCTCATTTCCACTTCCTTTCCTTTTTCAGGCTATTGGTGCCATAGGTTTTATGGCATATTTATTGGATAAAGATGGAAAATTCAGAAACAGTTTTACTGATGATTGGGATCGGTTTCTGTCAAAGCATCCTTTGCCCTTTTATTACTGTGTTGGTATGCGTTTTTTGCTTGAACTGCATCTACAATTGTTAAGAAAATTATATCAACGGATGATACAGTGATTGCTGGTTTAGAGTGTGCTAAGTAACACACTTATTAAGTACCACATTGTTGTGTGCACGTATTCTTCAGGCTGTAGCTTGGAGGTGTTAGGAGTGTTGGGGACCAAGGGGGTTCACAAACTTTTGGTAATTGACGATAACTTTCTAATCTTAAAACAAATACTTGATTCCTAAGCAAGCAACTCAATCGCCAGTGTGTTACGGCCCTCAGGCTCCTGTCGTGTGCTCCAGGTGGGAGGGCAGAACCAGCCCGGCCAACAGCCATCTGGGCCGTAACACACATAAATTATATCATCATTTGTCTATGTTTACCAAGGCTGGAACCATTTAGGGTCTTGCTTCACTGCTATAATCATAAATGTTCTTTTTGAGTAACAAAAAATATATTTTTTAAGGAAATCTATAATCATAAATGTTACCCCTTAAAGGTCCCTCAAGGCCTCAAGTTTGTTTCGTATGGATTGAAATAGAAATATGTTGTAATTTGAATTCAAAATGCTATGAGTAAGGGCTGAGCATGGAGCTTGGTTGGTCGAGGCTCCGGATGGGAGCTTTGCCACCCAAGTTTGATTCTTGGATTGGACTTTGGGCCTGAAATGCCTCCAATGAAGGCCGGAGTTGTATACCCTATTTTTTTTTAAAAAAAACAATGCTATGACTAACCATGAAGAATGCGTCTTCTCTGGATTGTGCTATGACAGAAGTATTCAAGTAATAGATGTTCATATTGTGTCTTGCTTGCTATTTACTGATATGTGTGATCAAACTGGTTCAGGTGTGGTGGTGTTCTTTGTACTAGTTGGATTTTTCGGGCTCATGGTACACTGCTCATCTTTCAACAATGCTGATCCATGCTTAGCTGGATGCCGTAATTGTTGCTATGGTTGGGGTATACTGGACTGCTTACCAGCTTCAATGGAAGCTTGTTTTGCTTTTGTTGTCATCTTTGTTATCATCTTCGCCATCCTTGGAATTGCATATGGTTTCTTTGCTGCAACTGTGGCCATCCAGAGGATCTGGCAGCGACACTATCACATACTTGCCAAGATGGAGCTGACAAAGGCAAGCTAACCTGTTGAAGTGTCACGCTCTTCCGTTACTATTGTTCATTAACCAGTGGGTCGCTTTCTTTCTTTCTTTTTGCAAAAGTAGTCGATCATTTTCTTTGTTTGATGACGCACAGGAATACGTCGTCGAGGATCTTCATGGCGTTTACACACCACCAAAGATGGATCCAGAGCACGAGAAGCGTCTGAAGATGTTGCAGCTCCTGTAGCTTCCACTTTCACAAATGGGCATTCATATCCTTTGGCTGCATCTAGAACATTAGCATGATGTATAGAGGTGATAAACATATGTTCTGGTGATCCGCAAGTCTGTATAGAAATATATGTATAGAACTACGTTGAAGACCTATAGTTGGGGAAGCACATGCACCTCTGGTGAAGTTGACTTACCATGAAACGGAGTACATGTTATGTGCTTTTTTTTTTAAAAAAAACACGGATGTAAAAATTAGGCATAGTTTTCACACAGGTGTGCGCGTGCGCTTGTATTAATATACTTGTGATGCCAAGTACTCAGACCAAAATGCCTACTGGGTCCAAATGTTATTTTCCTCTCTCTATTGAATTTAGCTAGGAATGCTTTTGATGTAGTTATTAAATTTGGACTTGCGGTGACAGTCGATTGGTGTGGTAATTTGAGACGCATTTTCTTCTTCTTGTGAAGGGAATAAACCATCTCATGCCAATCTGTACGGTGCTATTAATTTTCCTCGTATAATCATCGGGGTCAAAAGTTAGGCCTTCTCATTGTTTGGCTCTGATAAATTATAAAATGGAAGGATACTTCGGTTCTGAAGCCTGCATTCGAGTTTCAAATATGGAAAAAGACTGCACGTCAACGCCTTTGGTACACTGGCCATGTCACACACATCCTTCCAGATTCCACCTCTTGTGCCGATATCCGTCGTCAAATTGCCAAGCTTGGAACGCCCTACTCGAAGCACACTAAAAGGTCATTTCGACCAGGCCTTGCCCGTAACAATAACACTGTAATTCATTTCTGAATCCATGGCATGTTTACATCCAGTAGCGTTGGTGCCGCCCCAACTTGGGGACAAAATCACGGACGGGCAGCTCCATGAAATTTTACACGAAGCTTTCGTTCCATGTTCTCTCATCTCGGCCATTAGATTTGGCTAGTCCAGCCAATGTCGAAAAACAGTCATTATTTTACCAATCCAGTAATGATAATTGCATCGCGGGAGCAGTAATTTTGTGGCTCCAGACGTAAACGCAAGCTCCAGTACACAGAGGCGGCCGGAAACATGATGTTTAACCCAATCATCCTTCGATGGCGGCGCGCGGTGGATGCCACGCCGGCGGCTTCGAACCGCACCGGCCGGAACTCCTCGGGGTCGCCGCCAGGCCAGTACGTACCGCGCGTCGCGGCCGAGCGCCCAGGCGTTCACCAGCACCGTGGCGCCGCGCGGCACGTCGTAACCGTTCACGCGTCGCGGCTCCGGGCACGGCACAGCAGCGCGGCAGGGGCGCGTGCAGCCGGAGCGTCTCCCGGATGACGAGGTGCAGTAACGGAGCTCTGGCGCCGCGGCGCGTGCTCCGCCACCGTGCCGCGCGGCGTGCAGCACCTCAGCCGTCGCCGCTTTTCATTGGCCTGAGGTCTCGATGCGCGCTGCCATGGCCCATGTACCCCAGCGTCGTTGCCGGCGCCGAAGAGGCCCTGCGGCCGGCCGGTGCATTTTGTTGAGCTCATCAGCACAATAGCACATGGCACCATGGCGGCGCAGTGATAACATATGGCGGGAAACCGAGGATATGTCTTGGTTGATCGATCTGTTTTTCATTCATTTGTACCGATCCATCCTTATTGGCAACACTTCAATTTTCTGGAATATATTTTTGTGCAGACTTTTGTCGTCTGAGGTTACTCAAGTTCCATGTTCCTTTTTCGGCGTTGCTACATCTTGGGTTGGCCGATGAGGTTACTCAAGTTCCATGTTCCTTTTTCGGCGTTACTCAAGTTCCATGAACCCGGCCGTGATCTCGACGAAGCGGCCAAGTGGCGCAGGAACACAGCCGCACGCGCATCTCCACGGCGACCTCCTCCTCCTCGCGGATGGCGCGGAAGGACAGCACGGGCGCGCGCTGTGATGGGCGATCCTACGTAGGTCTTGTTCGGCAGGGAATGACTCCCATGTAGGATCCGTATCATGCATGGATTGAATGATTCTATGTCTGTCACTTAATCCTAGATTTCATGGGTTTGATTCCCACATTCTTTAATTCTATGATCTAAAGTATTGTTCGGTTGACTGGGATCAAAACCATTGCAAAAGCTGAGCTCCCAAAACATCCAGAAAAACAACATGTCCTAATCACATTGCAGTTTTATATTAGGCTATGAGTGTGCTATTCTAATTCATGTCTACTGCCGCTGCCATACTCTCCCAAAATACTGGATCCACATACTCTTACATTCAAATAAAATATTTCAAGAGCAAAACAATGCTTTTTGGAGGATGTGACGTTCAACCATGTTAATGGCCAAATATCAGAACTACTACTGTTCAAATAAAAGCACATCAGAACTACTACTGTTCAACCATGATAATGGCCAAATATCAATGTTCAGGTAGCAGGTCCCTATCTTTTCTCAAATAGCTAATCTACATTCAAACCAAAAAAAAAAAAAAAATGATTCTTATGAAGATCTATGGTTGAGCAGAGTTGGAAACTTCGTTATTTTGGTGCTCCATCGAACACTCTGTCAGCCTGCAAAACCAGTTTCAGATGCGGCATCAGTGAGGTTGCAAAACAGCTTTTACTTAGGAATGCAATTAAGCTAACTGAGAGATTAACTAGGCATGCAAAGAATTTTACCAGCTTCATAAACTGAACTAACAAGTTACAAATAGTAATAACTATGGGCATCAGTTTGTCTTACACATGGTATTGTTTCTGCCAAATCCAAAGTGAGTGTATAACAGAGGTTGTTAGGATATAGCCACCAACAAAGATATTAACCTTTGCTTGTTCTCACACAACCCTCGGTTGTACTTGTACCAAAAGAAAGCTGATTAACGATCCTTTGCACAAAAGCTAACCATGGCTTGCAGCGGCGGAGCCAGCCATGAACCATAGGGGGGGGGGGGGGGGGGGGGGCTATGAACAGTACCAGCACAAGTCTCAAGTGTATTCCAGATGAAAAATATGTCGTACTTGAAATTGAAACTGCTAGCCTCTCGCAACAATTCGGAGTCGAGAAGGCCGAAATCTAGCAACTATGGCCGTGAGGCAGCTGCAGCTGTAGTAGGAACTCTTGAACTTTAGGTTCGAACTCAAAATTTGAATATGATGGAGAAAAGAAACCTGCGTGCAGTCTTGCTTTGATTTCAATGGCATTGGTGGCGACTACGTTAGGCAACTCATGACAGCCAACAAAGGCAAGTCGGTGCTAGGGAGCCGGTCGAGGTATCGCTGCGTCAAGCGAGCTTCTGCGCGGCGGCGGCGTTCCCTTCTTTTCTGCCTTCTCAATCGTGCCCTTTTTTTTTGAGAGAGAGAGAAGGAGCAGTGGCGGTGCCTGTAAAATGTTGCACACACACATGCACGAACTACAAAGATCGATACATGGGCCTGTCCGTTTGTGCTAAGTGTGGTTTAGCTGACTTTAGACCTCATTACTTAGCAGTTTGCACACGCATGCACGGCTGCAGCTGCTGGCTGGACGTCGAATACAGGTAGATCTTCAAAAAAATTCCGATGGCAGGGGGGGGGGGGGGGGGGGCGCAGCCCCGGCTGGCCCTCGTGTGGCTCCGCCGGTGATGGCTTGCATGCAGAAATGAAGGAAATAGCAGTACTACTACTAATTCTACATTTGCTAATAAACATGCTCTAATTTAGAGAACAATGAAATGTCCAGATTTTAGCACCATCAGACTCATTGAACATTGAACACTGCTATCTAAGCATCTGCTGAAGGATTTCCATGAAGTGGAGATTACTTGGCTAATATGTCAGCACAGCACTTCATACATCTATCAGTGTACTTCCCAGTTCCAAGCATGGACTATTTGGTTTCTTCATCAGTGAAAAAAAAACAACCGTGCATGGGAGGCTCAAAGATGAACTACAGTCATACAATCAAATTATACAAATCTGTGACTACTGCTGATATCAGCACTTCTCATTCACTGTTCTTTGATACATTTAGTGCTACATTCTGAAAAACTCACAATGCTACTATTATTCAGTGCTACATTATTCAATGCTACATTCTGAAAAACTCACAAGAAGCAAAATGGACTCCAATCGGGTGCATGGCTGCATCATGCGCACAGTGCAGCTCATGGTTGTCTCGCAAGAACTTCACGCGAGCGAAATTACAGTTTGTACTCTGCAACCTAGTATAAATCAAGCAAGTGATTCTCTTCAGTTAGCTAGTGCAGAGAGTGAGCGAGCATGGTTTCAGTGGGACGTTCTGAGAATTAACCGAGAGATGTGTGATTTTTTCAGGTGGGTGGAGTAGATAATCAATCTACACACGTGCTCGAACAAACATCACAAGAATCTACAGACAAGGGCAATGAACTAGCATCGCAAGAATCAAAGATAACAACAACTTTTTAATCCACTTGAAACAGAGCAATGAGAGGAACAAACAAGGAGGACCTCAGGCTAAGAACCTGATCCCGTCTCATCCTCCTCTCCTCTACTACATACAGCTAGCGATTATGTACACGCACACACTGAAACACAGAGGCTCTCGTCTTGCCGGCGGCAGCGGAGACCCTATCTGGTGCGGCCGAGGTGGGAAGCACTCCGTCACCCACATCCGCGCCCGCAGCTCCCGCGCCTTCTCCTCCATCAAGCCACCCATGAACTGCCTCCGGGAAGCCGCCGTCGCGGGATCGTCTCGCGCCGCCGCCGTCCAAGATCCAAGAACCAAGACGAAGGGGAGAGGGAGACGTCGTACCGGCGAGAATGCCTGAGGAGGGGAAGGGCATCAGAAGGGATTCGGCCGCGCCGTTGCCGTGGTGTCGCGCCGCCCGTCGCCCTCGCCCTCGCCCTCGCCTCACTTGCAGTCGCGTGCGTCTGTGAGAGTCGTTACACGGGGTCGGACACGAGGAACGATTCCTAACTGTTTGTTGGGCGCAATGGCTGGATTAGACTCGATGGTAATCCAACCCATAGATAATCGAACAATATTTTCAGCCTACTCCAGAATTCTTTTCAGACCATAAAATCCCACTAGATTTAGGACTAAATTTAGGATTTAGGCCTAAATCCTAGATTTAGGCCTAAATCCTGGACATTCGATGCCAAACGAACAAGGCCGTACGGAGCTGGCGCTAGCGGTCCCAGTACGGCACAAAGATGTTGTCCCGGGCATCGCTGCCGAGCACGCGCACGGTAGCGCTCAGCGGCCGCGACGCGAACGCCTCGTGGTGTGTCCGATGAGCGGCTGTTGGCTGTTGCCACGGCCACAGCGGCAGCCGTGTAGCCCGTGTGCCCGTGCTCCGCCCGCGCTTGGCGAGCACAATGAGCAGCAGCGGCACGAGAGCCAATCCTAGGTGCAAGTTTGTCTCTTCGGTGTCGCAACACGCAACGTAAGATTTTGCACGCATGGTGCAAGTTTGTCTTGTCTTGTGAGAAATCAAGCTTGAGATGTACCTTTTTGTACGATGTGGCCGTGTGGGTGCATAACTCATTTCAAATAAAAAAAGAATTATACATATTATGATAGTTGGTTTTACTATTAATTTTGAAACATTATTCATATGTTATCATCAGTCAAACTTTGGGAGATGAAGCCTATGACAGTAATTCCAAGCTCTAAGTTAACCCTATGACAATTAGAAGTTTTAGGTTTGATCAAACCTAAAATTACTTATATTTGTCGACTGAGGCAATACTGGTCTATGATATAATTTCAAGCACCAAGTAAACCCTATGCTAAGATACAATAACCGCGAAACTTCAACTTAAACCCGCCAGAGATGCTAGAGTCCTCCATATAATAAGTGTGCGAATAGGTCTTCTCTAATTTATAGAGTGCAAATAGGTAACTCCACTTCGTTTGAGTGAAGTAAAAAAATGTAACATGTAGGGTCAGTTTGGATCTTTGTCATGTCCTTGCCTCTCTTTGCCTGGCAAAGCTAGTTGTTTGGTTGTCCCAGAAATGATTGCTTTGCCCAGCAGGTTTGCCTCCAGAATCCAGGATTTTTTTCCCAGAGCCGGAGAGCAAATTTGACTCTCCTGCGTCAGCAAGGATGCTGGGTGTGTGCTGACGCTACTACCAAAGCAAGCAAGGTGCTGTCTGCTGGCTCTACCAAACGTCCGGACCTTTTTTGCTTTTGCATCTCCTTGCAGAGCAAAGCGAGCTAGCAAGGCAAGGCTAGTACAGGCAAGGGATCCAAACTGACCCGTAATGTTATGGTAACTTTGAAGTTAGGGGATCTCAATCCTGTAACTAGGTGTAGGAATGGAGCCTAGTACAAGCTTTAGGGGGCCACTGCCCCATAACTTTGGAAATTCTTTTGTAAAACAATACTTTTAAGCCATATTTATTAGTTACACCGTTTTATTTTACGCTAACACCACTGGCCAACACATCAGCATCGACTATTTGCCAGACCAATTAATTGTTGACCTTAATTTTATGGACTTTCTAACCTTCCTAGTCTACACTGTAGTTGTCATGCGTATAGGCTATGTTGTACTGCTGGATAACCGTATTTCCAAGTGTTAAATTCATTGATGGAATCTGATGCACATGTAGGGAAAAAACAAAGTGGTTGTTTAGTTCGATGGTAATCTATGTTGGTTATTTTGGTGTCGGTGATGACCTGATGTATGAGCATTAGAGTTTTTCTCATTCGCCAATTGAATCATATGTTGAAAGAAATAAACTGATTTCTGAAAGCAAAAGCCATATTTGTATTAGAAGCAAAAGCAAGTTTGTTTAGCAGTTATTCACTTCCTGATAGGTACAACATATATTGTTCAATTTATTTGCTCTAAAATCAATCTGAAAAATAATAATTTTCAGCTTCTAAAAAACTGGCTAAAGGGCGTGTTATAGATATGACTAGTGTGGGCTAGACCGCTAGAGATAAATAAGTCGTGTAAATGGGATGGTGGAAAATTATGACCTCCCGTTAAAAGGAGCAAATCCTCTTGCAAATTGCTGGATTTGTTACCCACTCTTGCAAGCTTGGAGCATACGTCCACTAATAATACGCTTTCAGTCATGCAAAGCGGGAAGCACTAAACGTTCTCACGTGACGGTGCCGCCGTTTCCGTCCCGTCGCCGCCACCACCCACGTGACCTCCCGGTGAATGCGGCCGCGCCAAGGTCGCCGCCCGCTTCCGCCGCCGACGTGAGCGAGAGGGATGCGCCTCGCCTGTTCCGCGTTTCTACGCCGCGCCGCCGCCATGTCCTCCTCCTCCTCCTACGGCGTACGCCTTCACCTCTCTTCTCTTCCCCCTCCGCTCCGATCTCCCGCTTCTAAACCCTCTCCCCTCACCTGTTCCCCTCTCCTTTGCAGCGAGGAACCTACCCGCGCCGCGACCGCGGCCGTGGCTACTCCGCCCGCTCTTCGCGGCCGCCGTACCCCAACGCCGGCCCAGAGTTCGTCAGCGGCGACTCCCACCTCAACGCCGTGCGCGCCGCCAACGACTCCCTCCGCCGCGGCGGCTTCCATGGCCCCTCGCCGCAGTACAGGCAGGGGCCTCACCAATCGCCGCCGCAGTACAGGCAGGAGCCTCACCAACCGCCGCAGCAGTACTGGCAGGGGCCTCACCAACAGCCGCAGTACGGCTACAACTACGGCTACGGATACGGGCAGCCGGAGCAGCCAGGCCCCCTTTACGGGGCTGTGCCGTACAACTACGGCCAACCGCAGCAGCCACCGCCGATGCTGCCGGGGCCTCAGTACAGCTATGGGCCTCCGATTCCATACTATCACGACCATCCGCGTCTGCAGCAGTACGGGCACGCGCCAGGGAATGCTGGATTCCATCCTGACGCGCCACAGCTGATTCCCAGGTTGGCGGATTACCGCCGACGGTGGCAGCTTACAAAGCAGAAGCCCCCTCACCAAGCGGGTAACATATTCCAGAGCTGGCGATACAGTTCCGTTTCAATGCTTACTGCTTGCTTGCTTGTAGAGATGGTACTTGTGTAGTTGATTGTTCCTGATTGCTCTCAATTCGAAATTGGCACAGTTTGTTTCTGAATCCCTTCCAGCTCAACCTTGAATTCAATGATCTCTGGATGAGAATGAAACCAGCCATAGCTTTTGGTAGCAGCCTATTGAAATGTTGAAAGCATTGTAAGTACTGGCTATAGCCGCATTCAGTGTTACTTATTTCAAAACCGGGTATGGAAATGTTCCAGACTCTGGTTAGATGAGCGCAGGCGTTGAATTCTCACTTGCTTATTGCAAAACCGGTAAGTAGGATGTTTGGTGCCAGTACAAGCTGACGATTGACTACATGTTTCGATATAGAACGTGACTTGGGGCTCTTTAATCTTTTCCTTCCCTTGTGTTGCCTAATTTAGTCTTGTGCTTTCTTCGGTTATGGGCAAGTGTGCTGTGACTCCAGTCCTTTGTGCCCCCCGTCTTTTTCTTTCAAGGTTAATTGCACTATCCTGATCACTGTCTCTCGGGACAATTGCTTGATCCTGTAATCGCTTTTTAATGAATGGAAATGTTTAGGTGGGCTTTCTAAGCCCTGCCCGTTGATTCCTCGAAAAAAAATAGCTGCACTCAGTGTGCTTTTGAACGTTGAATGTGTTATTACTAGTTATAACCCCTGTTATCAGTCGTATGCTCCACAATAGAGCTGCCCATCAGCATGTGAAAATCTTCATTATTCTAATTACCATGTTTGTCATTGGTATCGATTTGAGTGACCTTTATTTCTATGAAGTCTGTTCGATTCTAGCTAACTTTCCTATACCATGTTTGGCTTTGTAATTTTAAGCTTTGCACTTTTGAATATGCAGAGAGATTTACTGTTGTATCATACAATATACTAGCGGACTATCTGGCCCAGGAGCACAGATTTCTTTATGAACGAATACCACCTTGCTTCCTGGACTGGAACTGGCGAAAGAATAAGTTAGTTTTCGAATTTGGCTTATGGTCTCCAGATATTCTGTGTCTTCAGGTAGTTCAACAGAATAGCTATTATACTTTTGTACTGCACTTATTTTGGCTTTTCCTGGTGTTCTTTTAATATTCATACATGAGAAGTTCAAGAACATAGTTTCATATAATGTTTGCAATTAAATGACAAGAACAGGATATGATAGAATTGCTAGATTCTTATACTCCAGGATTGAATATGCTTAAAGCGTACCCTTTATGTTCATTGGAGTCCATACCATTTAGTAGCGTGTGCGCAGATTTCGTGGCGATCCGTATTGATGCTTGTTGGTATTCTATTCCTTGTTTGTACTTCTAGGAGGTTGACAAATTTACCGATCTCGAACAAGAATTGGCAAGGAAAGGGTATAATGGCATATGGAAGGTAATTTTCATTTTCTGACATTTTTTTAGTTTACAATGTCGTATTAAATAGCAGAGAGTGCCATTTTTTTTTGGCACTGGTTTGATGTTATTGATTTAATCATTTGTGCGACTTTGAATTTTGATACTGACATTGAATAGGGGAACAGCATTTTTCCTCAGTGTGCTTTACTTCATGGTAATCATGTTTTGCTGAACTTGTGTCAGATGCGGACTGGAAATGCTGTTGATGGATGTGCGATCTTTTGGAAAACAACAAGGTAATGGATTCAGCATCTTTACGTTGATGTGATCAAAAGGTTGTTCCGCTTGTTCTCCCATACTGAGCATTTAAAAACATTTGACCTTTATCATGTCTTTCATAGTCACATAGGAATTTTATGTCTTATCAGGTTCCAGTTGCGTCATGTAGAGGACATTGAGTTTAACAAGCTTGGACTTCGTGACAATGTTGCACAGATCTGTGTTTTAGAGGTGCCTTTCATGAGAACTTGAACTGCGACTAATCTTGCATGGTGTCTTAATGTTCCATTTATTTCCTTGTTCCTTTGTTCAGTCGGTGGTTCCGAGAAATGCGCCAACTGACTCTACTGCCAGGTAACTGCAATAATTTACTGTAATTATACGTTTAATGTGTATAATTTTCACGGTTGGATGTTGATATAGACACTTCTTTGACCAGAAGATTGACCCAGAGTCCCAGACAAACATAAAACCATGCAGATGCTATTAATAAACTAATTCCCGACATTACAAATCGGATTTCAATTGCTGCTCCTACTGCTGCTCATAATCCAGTATACCATTCCTCATGAAGTCGAAATCTTCATATCTGTGTATTCAGTTTCTAATACCTACACCCTCTGTTTTTAATTTGTTGACGTTAAGACAACCTAGTTAGTGCCAATTTACACTAACTTTGTTGTCCTAACGTCAATAAAAAATAAAAAACGGAGGGAGTAGATTGTAGGGAAGCTTTTTCTGAACTATAACAGATGAACAACACACATAGTGCTATCCGTATGCCCCAGTCTAACATGGAAGCAATTGCCCATACTGGATCACCAGATCAGGCCCAGCTGAATGGAAATTTAACCTGGTTCATTGAGTGCAGTGGGTAGCAACCGGCAAGATGAACTTGCCATCCCTATTTGCTGTCCTAGAGAATCAGTTCCTCAGTTCCTGTTACCATTTCATACGTTTATAATGTTTTTTACCGTCATGTTTTGTTTCAAAGTACAACATCAATTTCGCCAATCTAATTCAGACATCATATATTATCCAGTGAGGATAGTCGAAACACGTAGAAATTCCGAACACTAGAAGTTAAGGTGATCTAGATGTTTTGTGGACAAAATTGTAAAAATAATGATTTGGTATACCTACAAATAATTGTGATATTATTATTCTGCCTCCTTCATTTATTGTTCTATGATCCTGAGTTGTTTATAGATACTGTATCCATGTGTAAGATATCTTTTATTAATCTTTATCAATGTTTATGCTTTACCATTGTTATGTTTTCTCACAGCCCTAGCGACCCCGAACAAGCTAAGCAAGTTGTTGTATGCAATACTCATGTCCTGTATAATCCAAAGAGAGGGGACATCAAACTCGGGCAGGTACATTGCTTTTCGTCGTGGACCTTTTTTTTTTCTTCTTTTATCCTCCTTTTTTTTAATTGTATTGGAATATAAGCTGAGTTAGCTACTTCACTTAACATGATTTCACTGTAGTCCTTTCTGTGCTTTTGAACACCCACATATGTGCTCATTCTTATCTTACTTTGCGGCTTGACTTTCTGTTTGTATTAGACTCAAGAACAGCATACTTATAAACTAAGAGCACTTTTTCAAAAACAAAACAAAATAAAAGTTACTAAGAGATAGCTAGAGCGGCAGTTAAATATGTTCAGCATGCTAAGGGACACTTTTAGATCTTGTTTAGTACAAAATGTTGAAATATATATATCCTAACGTGAACCGAGATGATACCTATATGCTTTCTTAAATCTTTTTTCTCTTAATCCATATTCTGGATCATGCTAGGCACTCTTATGCGCTGCAATATTATATTTCTGCTTGCTGATTTTTGATCCTACAGGTTAGGACACTTCTTGACACAGCATATAATGTATCTAAGATGTGGAACAATGCTCCAGTAATAGTTTGTGGAGACTTCAACTCTACACCCAAGGTAGTTTTCTTGTACTTGGCTCTGTATTTATTTTATTCAAGATTTTTGTGGTTGTTCGCTCTACTTCTTCTGCTGTTATGCTCATGCTTAACACTAACGAGGTGTACATGTTTGTGTTTTCTCATTCAGAGTCCGCTGTACAATTTCATATCGGAGCAGAAGGTAGAGTATTTTGGTAGTACAGAACTGACTATGAAGAGCTGAAACTTACATTTGACTTCTCAACCATGCAGTTGAATTTGACTGGCCTTGCGAGAAGCACCATATCTGGGCAGGTCACTACTCCACAAAAAGTATATACGGGCTATAATGTATCTCGGTAAATATTCTGTTTGTTGGGAATGCTTAGATTTCAGTAAAATTGTAACATGTCTTCAATCAAGTACGCTGTTTGCATAGCTTTGCACTTAATTGGTTGTATTCTATCTGCAACAGATTCCATCCACCTTCAACCAACAGTAAAGCAGGAAACATAGCTCTTCCAAATGGCCATAAGCCTCAAACTGAGACAGGAAGTATGGTGAATAATTCTAGGCCTGTTTTGACTGACGCTTCTTCAGAGTCTCGCAACACTAAATCAAGTAACAGTTGTGGCAACACGATACCTTGTTCAGGATCTACTAATCTTGGCAAACAAGTATTACTGAGAGGTTTGGAAGGTCCTGGAAAGGATCATTTTACTTCTGAAGCTGATGCCCGTGCCAACAAAACTGAAGGTGAAGAAAGTACAGCCGCCGACAAATCCAGTGAAGGGCTCAAGCATTCTCTTGAAGAAAAGAAGGTTTCACACGTCCAAAGAGACTTGTCTGGTGATGTGATTCCTGACGAATTTACATGTGCTTTTGAAGAAAACGGGGCTCAACCAGATGAACTGCTGGCTGTCTTGAAAGATAATCCTGATGAAAAGGAAAAGGCTTTAGAATCCATGTTGCCTGGTAATGACAAGTGCATAACTAATGAACCAGAGTCTTGTAATTCCAGTGGTTCTCAGAAATTTCCTGATTCAGTCCACCAGATGAGCAATATGAGGCTAGAAGGAGATAGTAGTACCGAAGTAACTTATCTTGAATCACCAGCAGAACCAGTGCATCAATCAAATGGTGCTGTTTCAGACGCTTCTGGAAATCAGTGTACTTCTGGAGTAATAAGTAAGCATTCGGTCTCTTCTAAGGATGACTCTGAAGACAATGCTGGTGCTTTTGCGGATGAAACAATTCGTAATGAAGTTTCCTGCTCAGATGTGAATTCTGACCCCACCTTCTTTGAAGAGTTAACTGGTATTAGCGATCACTTACTTGAAGGAGATGAAGACCAACTGTCAGCAATTTCAGATGCTTCACCATCTTCGCAACAGATGGTTAATTCCAATGAAAGTTATTATATTTCTGATCCATTCAAGTGGTCACCAGATGAAATCAGAGCTGCTACTGGGAAGGATGAATGCACTTATGTGGAGCACAATTTGAAGTTAAGGAGTGTGTATACAGATGTGGAGGTAAATAAGTTTTTCTGTAATTTTGGGTTAATTTTCAGTTAATATCTAAGTGCACTTTTGACCATTATAATATTCAGTTTCCTTTTAGCTTACGCTTTCCCTGAGTTTGATAAGATTTCACAGTGAAAGAAATCCATTTTCCATTATGTTTTGGTAAACAGTAACTATTGGTCAAACAGGATTTTAACGGGACAAAAGATGCCAACAAGGAACCGCTAGTAACCAGCTACAATAGAAAATTCATGGGAACAGTGGATTACATATGGTAAGCAAATATTCTTCTGATGCTAATAAAATGCACACCTAAGCTTTCAACAATCTAATTACTGTTGGCAATATTGTTATAATGAAGGGCTTCGGAAGATCTGCAGACTGTTAAAGTATTAGATACATTCCCCAAAGAAATTTTGGAACAAACAATTGGGTTCCCCACAAAGGTACTGTGATATGCATATTTCTGTTATTTTCCACTCCACCTTTTCATCAACTAGTTTCTAGCCCCAGGAGGTACTAATCGTGGCTATTCCTGTTAACAGAAATGGGGAAGCGATCACATCGCCCTTGCCACTGAATTGGCATTTAAAAAATGACACATCGGACGGGCCAAGAAGACACCTGCATAGCAGCGAGTGCCCAAACACATACCTCGGGAGAAATAGTTATGGAAACATTAATTTGAAACCATTTTTGCAGTTTCCTTGTAGCAAAATTTTGCTTGTTTAGAGCTCGAATTTCTTTGTTATCGGCAAGTTTAAAATTGTACATAAGTTGATTCGTTTGAGATGATTCTTCGGTACCAGCCACGCATTTGCTATGCTCTTGAACACAGAATATTGTCAAAAGTGACGTTTCTATGTATCATTATATTGTTGACACAAAAGAATGACACAAATTTTGTTGGGGGAATTTGTTCTTGGACACTCTTCAATGGTGGCTTTTGCCAATGGACACTACTCAACTTGAGTTTTGCCAATGGAATGGACACTGTTTAGTTGTGGCAATTAGCTAATAGACACTCAAAATATTAGAATATGAGTTTCCTTGCATAGAGGAGAGAGATTATTTCACAAATGATTAAACTGCCCTTGCAACAGTTTTAGCACATTTGACCACATAATCTTATTTCTTTATTTAATTATATGTTATAAGTATTAGTAAATATTTTCTAAATAACATGTTGAGACTTGGTCTGGCTCCACTGACGAGATAACACCAATTTCAGACTTGGTCTGGTTCGACCAAGTATCCAGGGGCAATTCTATCCTTTGGTGTTTTCTTTCTTTTCTTTTAATCATAAAATAATTATTTAAATAGGCTGAGTGTGTTTTAGCTAATTGCCATAATTTAGCGATGTCTTTTGGCAAATCCAACATTGAAGAATATCAAGCAGTAAATACCAACATTGTAGAATGTTCTGGAGCAAATTTTGCCAATTTTGTTGATTAAGCTCAGTACGTATACTGTTCAATACCAAAGCAAAGAGACATGATCCACTCTTTAGCCTTGTCTCGTGGAGCACGCCCAAAATTTTGATCAGAAATTGGCAATTTTTTTTTTTGCGAGAAATTGGCAATTTGACTTTCATGTTCGTCATTTGACTATGACTGCTCATCATTAAATAGAAACAAAATGCGTGCTTAAAATATTTTTGGTTACAAGTCTATTAATACAAATTTTAGTATATTTAATTAAATATTTAAAAATTATTGTAAGTCAAAATATGAATAGTACAGGTTGAATCCAGTATTTGTAAACGGAGGTTATTAGTGCATTTGCTTGTGGAAGCGCTAACTTGCATCCACTGAGACGTGGAAAATGTTGCATCTCGAGACTATAGTGCTCCGCTGCTGGTTGATCTCAGCTTCGCTGACAAGAGTAACGAGACGGCAATCGGCTTTTTATTTTCCGTAAGCAACCTCAGCAGTCAGCAGCACCGACGCGGTTAGTCACGTAACAGACAGAGTGCGCCACCCGAGGTGGGCCCGGTCGGGTATAATCCAACGAGAAGCCGAAGCAGAGAAGCATCGGTGAGAGATCCCGTCCCGCACAGACCATCTCACCCGTCGGGTTACCCTCGTCGTTCACGCTGCCGGCCGGCACATCCCGGTAAACCAACCCATACCCCCGCCCCTTCCCGCCGCGAGAAACCTCTCTCTGCGCGCCGCTGTCGCTGCAGCCGTCGCCGGCGAAGATGATGTCCGGCGGTGGGTACTCCGCCCTCGACGACCCCAAGGCCTCCGGATCCGTCCCGGTAAGCAGCAGCCTTCCCCACCTCGTGCTTCCACCCCTCGCCCTCTCGCACGGCATCCGCCTCATTCTTCTCTTGTACTCGCATCGCAGGCGGCAGCGGGACCAGATCCGCCGGCCATCAGGTTCACCGACTCCAACCTCCAGACCTTCCCGCCGTCCGAGGCCAGGGGCAAGATCTCCGGCGCCTACCGCCCGCCCACCGACGCCGACGGTCAGATCTCATAGCTTCTGCTTCGTGTTCGCTTCGATTTCTCTTCGGATCTGGCTGACTGACCTGGCCCTGTTCGCTTCTGCGTGCAGTAACCTTCTCGTCCAAGGTCGGGGGAGGAGGAGGAGGCGGCGGCAGCGCGGGGGCGGACGACGCTGGGCAGAGTGGGTGGTTCAGGATATTTTCCGTGGCGGCCTACAAGCCCTACTTCGACGTCGACACCTCTGACGTCGTTGAGAGGATCTGGGAGTCCATCTTCCCCTTCCGCGGCACCTTCACCGAGAAGACCTCAGAGAACCCTGACCTGTATGCTTCAATCGCCTTCACACTCCTCTTGTAGTGAACATACTTTAGCTTCGCGTTGTTGCATTGTGATTTGGTAGCCAATGCGGCAGATCATTCATGTTAAAACGCTGTGTTGCTCGTGGTAGAACTGATCTTCAGTAATAATCATTGTTTAGTGTTGAAAACAGTTCTCATGATTATCTGGGTTCGAGGTAATTGCAATGTTGATGTTCTTGTTTTGGATGAGGTAGAATTCTTGGCAATATTGCATTTATTTACTGCTTGCTTGTGCAGGGATTGTCATTCCTTTTGGCACCATGGGAATTCCTGAGGTTCATTTCCACTTGACGTCCCAAATGAAACATTTATTGACACAATTTGTTTCATTTCTAGGATACTCCTTCCTCTATCCTGGGCTATCAAAACTTGTGCTTAATAAAAAAACATACCATAGCTATGCCTTAGAGGATTCATAGTTGTACTTTGTTATTTTAAAGAAATACCATGATGTTCATTTCGGCTATGCTAATCACTGGTATTATTCCAGTTTGAATTACTTTACCCTATTAATATACTTTTTCTTCTAGTGATATTATGAGATAACCTGATTGTGGCAGCTCTGTCCATTATGTTGTACATGGTTTCCTGTATGGGGCTGTATTTGGTCTGCATGAAGTGGATTTGAATATGCCTGAGAAGTTTCATTGAATGCTTCGTCCTGAAAACTCCAACATAAATCTTCACATCCATACCGATTCAGGACCTTAGACATTAAGTATTTCTGTTTTTGTAACTTGGTGATTGTCAGTTACCTCGAAGATTTTATACTTGTACCATTGGTTATTTCCTTCTGATTTTGATTATGTCTTCTTGTTTTCTTTTGTGCTTGACAGTTATGGACCATTCTGGACATGCACCACCCTAATTTTTGTCGCTGCATCCATTGCCACATTCGTCACCTACCTATCACACAAGTGGCACAAAAAGGAGTGGAACTATGATATTAACTTGGTTACCTGGTCTGCTGGCTTATTCTATGGCTATGTGACATTTGTGCCCCTTCTCTTATATGTTATTCTGAAGTACTTCTCAGCACCTGCTGGACTGGTGCAACTGTGGTGCCTGTATGGATATTCTTTGTTCATCTTCATCCCAGCATCGGTAAGGAACTTATCTAAAATGCGCATAATCTTAGCTCTTAGAACTCCATTTGTTTATTAATGGTGCTGTGATTGCCTATGGTTAAGCAGTTTGATATCGAGCTCCCTTTTTAAAATGAGTGCACTAGCCCTCCGATGAAACAAATTAATTTTTAGGGATTATACTTTGATCGTTAATTTAAGTTACAAGAATTGATATGGTCTCAACTTGCTATTTAAATCACTAGTGTATATAGTTCTAAAAAATCACAAAGGTTGATGAATTTGGCGATACCGTTTTGATATGGTTTAAGTAACTATGGTTAAAACAGAACCCCAAAAAACAAATTACTCTCATGGATTCTAGGGGAACTTGTATTTGTCACAACAATTTTATTTTATTGCATTTTACCTTCCTTTTACAGAGTTTCTGAATATCTATTCAATTTTTCCTGATTGATTATGCATTAGAATGCGACACATTTTCCCCCGATCCTAAGCCTGACCTGTCTCCTTTCACATGACAGCTTCTTTCAATTGTGCCAATTGAAATATTCAGATGGGTGATTGCTGGAGTTGCTGGTTTTATGTCGGCTACCTTCGTTGCTGTGAATCTCAAAGCTCACATTGTAAATGCTGGCGAGCGATGGTTCCTGATTGTTGCAGGGATTTTCTTGTTGCAGTTGGGACTGGCCGTTTTGCTGAAACTCTATTTCTTCACGATAACTGTATAGGACATCTTGTCTGTGCGTATTAGTCAGGAAATGGATACATACACTCTTCGATGTTGAATTGGTTCCGTATTCATTGATGTAATTTTCCAAGTATACATCCACCAAACACGTGACTGTTTAGCCTCTGAATCATACCACAGTAGAAAGCCATGTACTGTGTTTGTTATGAGGTGGGTCTATTTTTTGCCTACGTTGCGTTCCATTGCTTCAGTTGAATAACAATACAGAAATTGCTATATTTTGCTGCATCCTATGATTAATCAATGATAAATGGATATATGACATTAAGCGTCAAAGTTGCTGCCTGTAGCCTGAGATCGGTCAGTTTAAAACCCACAAATGGTGTTTTCAAAACTCACGATAACTAAGCGTTGTTTGAACCGGCAGGCTGCGGCTAAATAACTGTGAACACTGTAGCTGTTGGTGGAGAAATAACTGCGAACACTGTAACTGCTGCTGCCTACTGCAAAACATCCAAACGAACAGGCTGGGAATAATAAAAATCGTTGACAGGAAGCATGATGTTATAAAAAGATAAAATTTCATTGTCCCCATGAAATGATCATCAAAAGAGCTAATAGCAGTAGCCATCTTAGAAGTTTACAAATTAATCAAACGGCACAATGTCGAGCGCGGCGATCAATCGCAGCAGCAACCGAAATAGTAAAAGCTAAAATCAGAAGGAGTCTGGCATTTCACTGTTCTACTAGGACTCGAAGCTTTTCATGGCTGAGAGCTGGGAGGCCAGGTCGAACTCGTAAAGGAACGTCGTGCTGATGTACTTCGTCCTGTTAATCCATCGCACCTCCTTCGCCTCCATGTCAAGGAGAAGGGCCCTATCTTCACCATTTCTGTGACTTGCGTCCCGGTAGTTGATCGTGAAAGGCCGCAACAGCACTGCGCCGCTCCTCCCCCCTGCGCTCTCGAACTTGATCGCCCTTTCGCCCTCCGGCCACAGTTCTATCAGCTTCGGAACCAGAGGCGATACGTCGATCACCGCCTGTTGTTCCCAACCGGCCCCGTCAGTGGATGACAGAAGCCACATGGACACCGTGAACTTGTCCGACACGAGCAGTCTCAGCCTGCCGTCTGGAGACGATGTCAGATGGAGGTTAAACTGTTCGAATCTGTTACTGTTAGGCAGGGCCCCGGCCGGGAGCTCGATCCACCCTGCCGCCGTTCCGTCGACACGGTGGGTGAGGATCAGGCAGCCCTTCTCACCGTACATTGGCCAGTGAATCAATGTACCAAGGACGACGGCTCTGCCACATGGATAGAGAAACGGGCAGAACTGTGGCGGGACAGGGTGGGTAACCGTGGTGACGGCCCCCCATTTGCGGTCGGCGGCTGTCGACGACACTGTCTGGCTCTGAATAATGATAGAGTTTGCCGTTCCGAGGGTGCCCACCTTCGCGACGAGCAGAAGGAAGGAGGAGCCGACGCCGCCGTCTTCAGCGGTGAGCATGACGTACCTGTTGATGGAACGGTGTTTCAAGTCCGGCGGACTGGGAAAGAAGGCGCGGTCGCCGGTGAAGGGGTTGAACACGCACATGTCCGTGTTCCCGCGGCGGTAGATGTGCCGGCGGCGGAGCAGCAGGAGGCCGCGGCTCGACGTCACGGGCACGTAACGGCCAAGGAGATCGGCCACGGCGCCGCGTGACAGGAGAGGCGCGACGCGCGTCTCGGACAAGGACGTCGCGTCGGGCGTCGCCGGGTGCAGCAGGGAGAAGAACGCCGGCGGCCGGAGCTCCGGAAGCACCTTGTCGTAGGCGTGGAGGAAACCGAGGAGGCACGCGGTGGGCATGGCGCAGGCGCGGCGGAGGAAGCCCGGGCTGAGGATGTCGCGGCGGAGGTCCTTGCAGCACGCGGCGGAGCGGACGACCGTCGTGGCGTCCGTGCGCGAGACGATCTCGAGCATGATGTCGCCCGGGAGCGTCCTCGCCGGCGTGTCCTCCTCCGGCGGCGGCGCGTCCGTGAGCGCCTCACGGAGGCGCTTACCTGGCGGCTGCATCACCCGTGCGGTCCAAGCGACGCAGGAATGACCTAGTAGGTGTTGAGCTGCATTGGGATCCGAATGAATGAGGTGAGACGCAGATCGGAGCACCACCATACGAACTGTCATATACATCTCCGTTCACGCCAGCTATTGATTGATTTGTTACTATAATAAAATAGATCGATTTTTTCCTTTTCAGTTGAAGAGGCATGAATTCCATCTCCCAAATGGGGAGCCGGCGATTGCAAGACGGTACACAAAGAATTAAAAAATGCTGCTAGTGCTATGCAATGTTCCTGTTAGATTCTATGGAGTAGATTGAGTGGGTGAGGGTCACTGTGAATGATGTACCTTTGCTTTCTTGCCTCTTCAGGTGTTGCCGTTGCCGGCCATGGCGCCCGCGACGAAGTGGTGAGGGTGACGGTGGTAGCAGCTAGTAGTGCGTCCCGTCGATGTCAGTGCTTCCCTCTAGATCGGTCTAAGGATGAGGTGGGGAATAGTGGCGGCGGCGAACCTGGTAACCCTAGCCGCTGCCGCACCCCCCCCCCCCTCTTTTATATGCACTGCGCGACGGGCTCACTAGCCTTGCATGGACTGGTTGCCCCCGATCAGGGCTTGAGTCAAGGGCCCAGTTTGCATGTTGGGCCAACTGGCGGAGATCAATTCTAACATTCTCTCCCTTGATCTCCTCTGATAACTTTTGATTTGATACTTTAAAATAACTCTTTTCAAAATACTCGTTTCATCACAGATTAGTGTATAAAGCATGTCTCATCGTCATGGTCATATCTCGCCGATAGAATCAATAGCTACAATACACGCCTCTATTCTGAAACAGAGTTCTCTAATCTTTGAGCCTTTTATTGTTCGGAAAACATAGACTATACCATGAACCCATGTCGACTGTGTGTTCTCTATACACACTGAGCGGCAAGCTTTTTGAAAATGGATCCGTAAACAGTTGTCTGTTACTTTTATGCACAATGCATTTCAACATGATTCCGGACTTTCTCCTTTAATTTACAACGTGAAACTTTGTGTCGATGTGTTTGGCACCACACTTGACTCGTTGTCATAGGAGTGAAATTCTTAAATGATTATTGCTGCTATCAACCATTATCAATTTTGGGTACAGGTTTGTTAACCATTTTGCCTGTCCCCCAGCCTCATATCATGCTATACCATGTCTTTGCATTACATCGATGACAATTGTTTCATTCTTTTGAAGCTTTTCCACATAAAAACTCCAAGTGTGAAAGTTAGCGACTAATTGTGGATTTCGCTATACATTTCACAAGTTCTATCTTTGTACTCACAACCTTTTGAGAGAACTTTATATCTTTGTACTCACAACCATTTGAGAGCACTTGTTTCTTCTAGCATGAGGCCGATATCATTGACTCCATTCCAGTGATCTATATCTGGACTGGACATTGTCAAAACAACTCGGATACAGCTGAAGCATATGGTACCATATCCATTTGATCTATTTCTTCATATTGACTCTTGGAACACTAAAGTTTCCCCAAAATCATTACCCTTGACTATAAGAACATGCGTAGGTCTTCTCGCATGCATTCTTTAGAGATTTTTCTTAGCATGCTTATGCGACATTCCTAATACCCATTTTCTTATTTCTTTTCCTTTGATCTAAAAAAAAAAACCATTTTCTTATTTCTCGGTGAATCTCGATCCTTATAGCGAGAGATGTGTTCTCTATCGAGAACATTCTCTTTAATCTTGAGGAGAAGAACTTCTTCTTCTTCTTCTGCAGTAGAATGACATCACCACTAACATAGGATGTCATCCACATGTACAGGATTAGGAAATGAATTTCCCATTCTATAACTTTATACAAATACAATTGTCCTCTCATTCTCTTCAACCCAAAATAACAACTGATTATTTTAACTTTTAAATGACACTGTCTAGAGTCTTGCTCTAGTCCATAAATGATTTCTTCAAGCAACATTTTTTATATTCTTTTATTTCCACAGCAAAACCTTGAGGTGGTGTTTGGCAAATGAGAAATGTGGTTGGGTTTGGGATTGGGAAATGATTTTTAAAGGAATAGAGGGTTGAGATCTAATATCATGGAAAATGAATGGTCTAGATTTCACACCTCATTTCCTTATCCCAATTCCCATTTCTATTCCCAATTGCCAAACAACCCGTTAGGTTGTGCCATGTAATCATCTTCATACAAACCCCCTTTGATAATCTTGTCCTTTTCTTTTATCTGACGTAACTCATATCATGATGTGCAACTAGCACCCATTGTAATTTATTTATTTTCTTTGGAGTCACATTTAATATTGTAAACCCATGACGACCTACTGTTTTAGCTCCATTGAGGATCTGCATTCCTTTTGGAGTCACATTTAATATTGTGGACCCATAACGGTCTACTGTTTTGACATTTCTTTTAAATTCCAAACATCGTCGGAATTAATCAATTTCATTCCAGCGTACAAAGCTTCTTTTCATTTAGACAAGTGAATGCCTGTCATGGCTTCTTCAAATGATGTGGGATCACCCTCCATGGTAATCAGAAAAAAATGATTTCATTATTCTTTGAGACTTTCATGGTCCTCATCTATTGACACTTCTTTCATGTGAGGTGTTGTTTTACTCTTTTATTGCCGAGAGGCAACTAATTCTATAGTCTCTTGAATAACAAGATTCTTCTTTGCATTCTTAAATCATTGAAGTGGACACTGAGTCCTACTTCTCTTTTATTGCCCAGAGGCAATTGATTCAACAATTTCTCATTGTTCGTTCATCTTCTTATAGAGCTAACAACAGGTGTTGTATAGGTCATACAACATGCTCCCCTAGATTACCCCATCTTCTGCAAAGACGACGTATCTTTAAACTTTCTTATTTGGGTAGATTACCCCATCTTCTGCAAAGATGATGTATCTTTAAACTTTCTTATTTGGGTTTGTCCAGCATGAATACTGACTGTGCTATCTTCCAATCAGAACTGTTCAAGATTCAGAAATATAGCTATCTCTTTACTTTAGGGGTATCATTATTATGACCGTCGTACTCCCCGACGATCACATTCAACACTTGTAGATCACTTTAGTTTATTTGAAGTATAGGGGAGTATCTTTCTTAATGGTCTTTCTTTTCTCTCCTTGAAATGTGACGTGAACTTTTCTACCACAATTTTGGAAATCATTCAGAACTCTTGTGAATGAGAAAACTTATCTATTTCGTTCATCTAATTACTTGAAGTTATTTCTTAACTCATATGGGAGTACTTTTTTCTCATTCCATTTCAAACATGAACAAAGTTCTTTATCATAGTGCCTTTGCAAGTCACGCTCCGCATATCATTCTTATATTTAGGTTCATCTGTAACTTTAAATTCTCTTTAGACTCATTGAGTACTTAATGACCATGACACATAAAACTGTACTGTCGATACTAGGATAACATGAGAGCTATTTCATATCTTTCTCCCAGAGTAGGGATACATCAAAAGCACTTGAGTCATTATATCTTTTTCCTGCTAAGTTCTTTGCCTAAATTTGTCGTGTCATACCGGATTTTTCTAACATAAAATTATGCCAACTTTACCCCGCCATGCGACTATTTTCCCAGACTTTTTCCGCCATGCAGATATTATCATAAACTTTAATTCCCTGGAACGGACATGAATGCTAGAATTGGCTCTTTTGACTGCATTTTCAATCATCAAATTCAGAAATAAATCTAAATATTCTTTAATACACATGCTTAATCAGACGTTGGTCTAATTAAACACGCATATCACTTATTGCATCTCAAATCATGATGATTGAAAATGAAAATTAATCCTTCTTCATAGGGAGTACATGAAAGACATTTCTCAAGACTCTCAATGATCTATCTCTTTTCTTGGATCAATATCCGAGAATTCTTTTCTTTTAAAGTCATTCTTTAAAGGGAACATGGTCCTTCTTGCAATGACCTTCTTTCTTTGTCATCTTCTGAGTCACAAGTACCCAGCTCAATTTTCGTATTGCTTTCAAGAATGAAAGCATGAAGATATTTTCTGTGAGAAAAATTAAGCAATAATCAACAATAATGAGCATAAAAAAAACCCTACGCTGGTCTGGTTATGCACATTAAACTTTTAAGCCTTTCTTTTATATTATAAATCACCGTTGGGAGAAATAGAATAAAACATCATACTTTCTACATTAACTCCACATCACCATTGGGTAGAAATGGAAACAACATAGGAAAACCTTAATTATCTGTTAAATCATTGCTCCTCAAATTAAATTCTCCCGTTGGTTCAAATTTAATAAGAAGATAATCATTATCGTTGCAGCGGAAACGATTAGAACATTACTTTAATTTAAGAGCATCTCTTAATCTTTGTCTATTCTCTGAAAAACTTATCACTTTGATACAAAATTTATTAGAGATTTAATCTTTAAACTATTAACTCATAAAATTATAATATTGTTATCATCAACGTTGGTCAGAAAATAACAATACCATAATTAACTTTAAACAAATATCTTTCTATTCCTCAAAGTAATTAAATTAGAGGAGTATCGTTTACTTTGTAGCGGAAACTTTACAATATTCTATTCAAAAGCATCACTGTGTACTTTTCTACTCTCTAAACAAATTACCCCGTTGGTTCAAATTTGAATAGAGAAGCAACAATTTAATCTTTCACAGAGAAGCAATGAAATTCATGAAAATGGTACTTTTCAGAAGTATTTCTTTACTTTTCTATTCTATAAACAATTATCTCATTGATTCAAATTGAATATAGATCAAAACTGTACAAATTCATGAAAGAAATGCCTCTGAAAAACAATAAAACTTAATTGGACTGTATTGTGCTTGTTCCTTTCATTTTTAGCCCAGCAGCTAACGGGCCCAAGGTCCTGCCCGCGCGCGACGAGCTGCATGGCCCAAGGTCTTCTCGCGTGCTCGAGCCCTAAAAACGGCCCAAACACTTGCTGACGCGCCCGACCTTAGTCGGCCTGCTGACTTACGGCGGCTGAGCGCAGCTGCACAATCCCCCATCGCGATCTCAGCTGTCGGATGCGATTGTACGGACGAGCGACGTTATCGGTGGAACAAAACTGTTGTAGTTGTTGGCCTCCCCAAAACCTTAGCTCCATTTCTTTTTTTTTCTTTTCTTCCTCCCCACTCTCGCAACCAGGAGCCGCTCGGCAGCAGCGGTGGCCACCCGTCGTTACTGAGGATGACGGCGGAGCCGTCGCGAGTCCACTAGCCCGCGGCCTGCTCTCAAACCCATCTCTTTCTCGCTTTCTTTGTCTTCTCCACACCAACGCGCGACATGAAAATCCCCGACGGAGGCGCCTGGAGCAATGAAGATGGAGGCGCCGCAGCACGCCCCCTCTTCGGCGCACGCGTCCACCCGAGGGTGAGCATGCCGCCGTCGAGTGGCCGGACGACAGTGCCCTGAGCCTGCGCGTCAACGACGAGATCTGTTCTTCCTGGGCGACGGTGCGTCGCGAGCGCGTGGCAGCGATGAAGCATCGCCAGGTTAGCACCACCGCACCTTTCTTTCATACGCTAGGGTTAGGGTTTCTCTGAAAATGCTTTTTCGACTCAATTTCGATTGCTTTTCTTTTCTGTTTTCGATCGAAATTGAATCTTTTCTTTCCCGACTCAAGATCTACTCCCTAGAGTAGGCTCTGATACCATTGTTGGATTCTATGGATCATCTAGGAGTAGATCGAGTGGGTGAGGGTCACTGTGAATGATGTACCTTTGCCTTCTTGCCTTTGTTGGTGTTGTTGTTGGCGCGCCGATGACGAGGTGGTGAGGCCGACGGTGGTAGCAACTGGTGGCGCATCTCGTCGCTGTCAGTGCTTCCCTCTAGATCAGTCTTGGGATGAGGTGGGGAACAGTGGCAGCGGCGAACCTCGTAACACTAGCCGTTGGCCCCCACCTCCTCTTTTATATGCATTGTGTGACGGGGCCCACCAGCCTTGCATGGACTGGTGGGCCCGATCAGGGCGTGAGTCAAGGGCGTTGGGCCAACTGGTGGAGATCAATTCTAATAGTTGCTACCATGTGATCCTAGATTCGGAATAAGGCACGCACGTTCTACTTAGCAAGTTAGCATGCTATATCGGCATTTGGTATATCCTAGACTAGCATGTTCAGTATTGGGTCGCTCTCGAAGCGTATTGAAAGACTTACATGCATGTTGATAAATGGAAGATGAGGATGTTGAGAATCAAACTGTGATCATACACCAGACACATGACTCATTAGCCTCTGAATCATACTACAGTAGCATGACATGCTGTGATTGTAATGAGGCCGAGCCTATTTTGTAGCATATGTTGTGTTCCATTGCTTAAGGTGAATAACAGTTCAGAGGTCGATATACATCTTTCTAACTACTGTGCTTAAGCAATGTCTGTATATTGCATTATGCATCCAGTTACTGGTTGTAGCTTGAGATCTTGGTGACAAATGGTGTTTAAAACCCTAAGGTTTTTGATATACAAGCGCTGTTTTAACATAATCAAATTTACTGCTTCATGAAAACCTGTGTAACTATATGCTTTAATACTTAATGAAAAGGCAGTGCTCCTGCCTCCGTTCAAAAAAATAAAAATAAAATTACTGCTTCATAAACTTGTTTGAAACACAACAGGATTCGTTAAAGCATGATGATATAACGAAACAGAAAAAATGTCATGCCGATATCCACATGAAAACTTGCTGATGACTGAAAGGAAAATGAACCGAGCAGCGAGCATTCAAGGTTGACACATTTTACAGATATGCTGTTGTGCTGGCAGGCAGCATTTTTTGGAGGCAGTGAAGTTAGAATTCTACATTGGCATTATGTGGTCCTGTGGATAGGCAATACCAGTAGGCGTTTGTGCATTTTAAGCATGGCGGAGGTGAATTATTTGCTAGTAGCCATACGGAGCAAGAAAATCTGGGTACTAGCCATGAACATGAACTCGCGAAACTGATAAAATCTGAACGGGGAAAAGATCTGCATAAGTTTACTTGGTCCAGTCGACCCCATCTTAATTTCTGGTTCGGGCATAATGTTACGAAAAGAAAACTTTTCCTACCAAATAGGCTCTTTAATACAACTGAGATGTGTGGCCTCTCTCTGTTACTGCGGCGAAAGATAAACAATTGAAACAATTTCCACACGCACATCTGACTCATTGTAGGATCACAAAGTTTGTTTACTATCTGTGGATTGAGCTTGCTTCATAATGCATCGAGCCTAAATCAATATTGCACGCGGCGATCAATAACAGCAGCAGCAGCATCCGTAATGAAAACTAAAATTAGAAGGCGTATAGCAATTCACTGAACTTCTTTCTTACATATGTTATACTAGAATATTTTCATGGCTGATAGCCGCGAGGCCAGATCGACCTCGTAAAGGAACGACCTGAGGTAACTCTTCCTTTGAATCCATCGCATCTCTTTCGTCTCCATTTCAAGAAGAAGGAACGACTTGTAATCTGTCCTGTTGACCGAGAAAGGCCACAGTAAGACTGCACCGCTCCTCTCCCCTACGTCCACTATCATGATTGCCCTGTCGGACTCCGGCCACCGTTGATCTGTCAGCTGCGGAACCAGAGATGATATGTCGATCACAGGCTCACAGCTTGTCGCTCCCAACCGGCTCCGTCAGTGGACAACAGAAGCCAGATGGACACCGTGAACTGGTGTGACACAAGTAGTCTCAGCCTGCCATCCGGAGACGATGTGAGGCGGAGGCTGGACCTCCTGCATTCCTTAGGTAGGCCGCTGGGCGGGAGCTCGATCGACCCTGTGGCCGTCGCGCCGACACGGTAGGTGAGGATCAGGGAGGTCCTGTCAGTGCTGTACATTAGCCAATAGATCAATGTACCAAGGACAACGCCGCCGCAGCATGGATCGAGATAGGGAGTAACGGCCGAAGAGATCGGCGGCGATGCCGCGGGACAGGAAAGGCACGACGCACGTCTCGGAAAAGGACGCCGCGGCGGGCGTCGCCGGGTGCACCAGGGAGAAGAGCGCCGGCGGCGGGGGTTTCGGAAACACTTTGTCGTAGGCGTGGAGGAAACCGAGGAGGCACGCGGTGGGCGTGGCGCCGGCGCGACGGACGAAGTCCAGGCTGAGGATGTCGCTGCGGAGGGGCTTGCAGCACGCGGCGGAGCGGACGATCGTCGCGGCGTCCGCCCGTGAGACGATCTCGAGTACGATGTCGCCCGGGAGCGTCGTCCTCGCCGGCGTGTCCTCCGGCGGCGGCGCATCTGTGAGCGCACGGAGGCGCTTGTCTGGCGGCTGCATCACCCTTGCGTGCGTCTCCAAGCGACGCAGGCCGGAATGATTCTAGCTAGTAGGTGTTGGGCTGCAGTGGGATCCGAATGAATGAGGTGAGATGCGGATCGGAGCACCATAATTTTTTTTCCCATATGAACTGTCTCATATATATCTCCGGAAACCAGGCTTTCCGTTCACGCCAGCTATTGATTGATTTGTTACTATAATAAAATCGATCGATATTTTCGTTTTCTGTTGAAGAGGCGTGAATTCCTTCTTCCAAATGGGGCGCCCGCGTTTGCAAGGTGATCGATGCTGCTAGGCTTTGCTGTGTTTCTACCGTGTGCTGCTCGTGTATCCTGGAATCGTAATCAGAACGCACGTTTCTCTTCTACTTAGCATGTTATTATATCAGCAATGGGTATATCCTGGACTAGTATGTTCAGTACTGGATCGCTCTCCAAGCGTATTCAAAGACTTACACGCATGTTGAGAATTAAAGTTTGACCAGTTGTGATCCCAACATAATTAGAGTTGCCAGGAACCATCGCTCGCCAGCATTTCCAAATGTAAGCTCGGAGATAATCACAAAAAATAAATAAATGTAAGCTCGGAGATTCACATCACATCTAACTGTGATTTTTGTGAGGCCGAGTATGTTTGTGTTCCACAGCTTCAGGTGAATAACAATTCACAGAATTCAGATATCGCTAGATTTTTTTTTTAATTACAGACAAGTTATCGTAAGTAGAAGTCACCATGCCACCCAGGTCGAAGCTGCTCGGTGCCTCGACTGGTCGCGCATTAAACAGAGGTTGTCCGCATCCGCTTTCTCGCCAACATGAACTGCATTGCAGCAGCCGCCCGCATCCGTAATAAAAACAAAATCATAAGGCGCATAGCAGTTCACTGATCTTTCTTTTACATTTTCTACTAGAGTACGGCATGATATTGTTTGTATCAGCGTATATCCTTCGCATCTCCATGGTCTCCATGTCAAGGACAAGGATACCGTCTGCAGTACCACTACCATTGCCTTCCCGGTCTTTGATCGTGTTATAAGGCAGCAGCAAGACTACGCCACTGCTCTCCCCTGAGCCATCGATCATGATTGCCCTGTCTGGCTCTGGCCACTGTTCTATCAGCTCCGGAACTAGAGATGATACGTCGATCACGGCTTCCCGCTCCCAACCCCCGCCGCCAGTGGATAGCAGAAGCCAGATGGACACCGTGAATCGGTGTGTCACCAGCAGTCTCAACCTGCCGTCCAGAGACGATGCCAGGTTAAACGCTCCGAATTTGTTAGGTTGGCCGCCGGCCGGGAGCTCGATCGACCCAACTGCCGTCGCGCCGACACGGTAGGTAAGGATTAGGGATTCATTTTTGTTGTACATGAGCCAGTGGATCAAGGTACCAAGAACGAAGGCGTCGCCGCATGGAGAGAGAGAGTGATCGGGCGGGAGAGGATGTGCAGCCATGGTGAGGGGCCCCCATTTGCGATCGACGGCATCCGACGACACGGTCTGGATCTTGATGGAGCATGATCTTCCGATGTTAACAAAACACGCCGCGAGCAGAAGGAAGGAGGAGCCGACGCCGTCTGCAGCGGTTAGCAGGGCGTACCTGTTGATGGAATCATGCGGCGGACGGGGAATGAAGGCGCGTTCGCCGGTGAAGGGGTCGAACACGCAGATGTCCGTCTTCCAGCGACGGTGGATGTTCCGGCGGCGGAGCAGCAGGAGGCCGTGGCTTGACGTCTCGGGCACGTAACGACCCAGGAGACCGACCGCGGCGCCGCGGGACAGGAGAGGCACGATGCGCGTCTCGGACAAGGACACCGCGGCGGGCGTCGTCGGGTGCAACAGGGAGAAGAGTGCCCCCGGCCGGGCCGCCCCATCGTAAGCGTAGTGAAGGAAACCGAGGAGGCAGGTCGCGCCACCGGGATGTTGGCGGACACGGCGGGTGAATTCCGGGCTGAGGATGTCACGGCGCAGGGGCTTGGAGCACGCGGCGGAGCGAACGATCGTCGCGGCGTCCGCCCGTGAGACGATCTCGAGTACGAGGTCGTTCGGGAGCGTCCTCGACGGCGTGTCCTCCGGCGGTGGAGCCTCCGTGACCGCGCGGAGGCGTTTGCCCGGCGGCTTCATCACCCGAGCGTCCAAGCGAGCGCAGGAATGATCTAGCTAGGTATTGGTCGCTGGGATCGAATGTATGATATGCGAGACAGACGGGAACATGATACGAACCCTCATACATATCTCCGTATAAACTGGGCCTCCCTTTCACACCAGCTGTTGATTGATCCGTTACTATAAAATCGCTCGACTTTTCCTTTTCGGTTGAACAGAGGCGTGAGGAAGGGAACGAAATCCTCTGCTAGCTGTCGAAGATCACCTTGTTCTTTGTAGCTTTCTTTCTCAACGTTCTTGACTGATTACACATTATATTGGAAGCTAAATGTACATTAGCGAACACGATTTCCTGGGTATTTTGATTTTCAATTCATTGAACTTGAATGTTTTTGTAGCGGATGCATGATAATCATTAGTCCATCCTAGAGCTGCAACAACAAAGGTGTCAAGGGAAAGAAAGCAACAACCAGGGGAAAAATGGGAGTTTGAGTAAATGAAAGAACCCTGCAAGTGGCGTCAGTTTTGTGTATCAATTACAGTTCGTTTCAGAGATTATTCCATTATTTTTTTCATACAAAATGCACTTAAGAACTGATGCACTCCCTCCATTCGGATTTTTATTGGAGGGCCTGTAACCCTGTGCTCTACAATTTGTTAGAAGTGAATTCGTACTTGGTAATGTTCAGGAGATTGATTGTGCGCTTGAAGTTTACCCACTTCAGGGGCAACCACTGCTAGCGAGGGGAATTCTACATTGGCTTTATATGATCCTGTGGATAGACAATGCCGGTAGGCATTTGTGCATTTTCAACATAACGGAGGTGTGTGATTTGCTAGTAACACTAACAATATACGGAGTGAATTCCATAGCTTCAGGTGGATGTTTGCTAGTAACACTAACAATCACTACGGGAAAACGGTTTTTTGCCGGGTGTCCACGGGTTTGCCAAGAGCAAATCGTCGGGCACTCGGCAAAAAGACCGTTTGCCGAGAGCACCTCTCGGCAAAGACAAGGCTCTCGGCGAGAGAGCCTTTGCCGAGAGGAAGCCGCCGGCAAAACAAAACTCTCGGCAAAGTAAAATATTTTGCCGAGGGCTGGACGAGGCGCACTCGGTAAAAATCGGAACGGCTCTCGGCAAAGACCCACACCCTCGGCAAAATTGGACGGCCGTCCAAAATCCGCGACGGCGTCAGCTGTGTGGGCCCGGAACGGTCTTTGCCGAGAGCCCTACGCGGACACTCGGCAAAAAGATATTTTTTTACCGAGTGTAGTGGCGACAGCTCTCGGCAAAGAAGACACTACGCAAATTTTTTTAGTGTTTGCCGAGAGACTATATTTTGCCGAGAGCCACTCTCGGCAAAATAATATTCAGTGAATTTTTTAATGAGATATATTTCTTCAAATCAAAAAGTTGTCAACTTCAAAGTTGTTTAAAATCAAGAGATCTACACTTTCTATTTTGGTCATTTATTCATTTAACAAAGTGACGGTAAACTTGTTCACAAACTATAAATGTCCCGATTAGTTCATAGAACATGAAGAGGAACATTTAAAATTTGAGAAAAATGTGGCTGCAATTATATCGTATTAAAAAATGATCAAAATAAAAGTTGTAGGTCTTCTTAAGTTAAACATCTTTGATGTTGAACATTTTTTTATTACTATTAATTTTCTCCATGAAAAATACATTTGAATTTCTAAAAAGCAAATATTTGAATTTTTAAAGTTACCACGCGTAGAGAAATAGTATAGATATAAGTTGTAGCTCTCAATAGGTTGTAGAAACTATGTAGTTGATAAAGTATACAACATTTAGATTTTAAATCAAATTGTCAATGATAAATATGTTTAAATTTTGCACATTTGAAAATTTGAATTTTGAAAATGATACCGGATGGAGAATTTCTAAAAATAAAAGTGGTAGATATCAAAAGTTATGGAACTTTGTAGTTGAACATTTTTGAATTTGAAATCAAAATGTGAACGAAAAGTACGTTTGAAATGAAAGTTAAAAAAAAAAAGGAAAATTTTTATTTGCCGAGAGCCACACTTAGGGCTCTCGGCAAACATTAACTGATGTAAAAAAAAATAAAGGAAATTAGAGGTTTGCCGAGAGCCATCTCAGGAGCTCTCGGCAAAGTGCGGATCAGGGGACTTAGCCGCGTGCGGCCAGTTCTTCTTCCTCCTCTCCTTCTCTTTTCTCCACCGCCGCCGCCACGCTGCCGTCGCCCGCCGCGCCCGCCCGGCACCGCGCCTGCTCTCCACTGCGCCCGCCACCGCGCCCGTCCTCCACCGCGCCCACCCCGGCCCCGGACGCCGCCGCACCCTCACCCGGTGTCGCCCGGCGTCCGCGCCCGCCATCGCCGCCGCCCACGCCCGCGCCCGCCGTCGCCGTCGCGCCACCACCGCGCCTCCACCACCGCTCCTCCACCACTGCTCCCCTGGCCAGCGCGCCTCCACCACAACACCTCCACCACCGCTCCTCCATCACTGCTCCCCGTCGATCTGCTGCCCCGGCGCACTCGATCTGCTCCCCTCCCGTCGATCTCCTTCCCCGTCGTTGACGACGAGCTTCCCGGCCCGGCCCGACCCCTCCCGTGCTGCCCCGGACCTCGTCGACGACCAGCTGCCCCGGCGCCTCCCGGTCGACGCGCTGCTGCCCCGGCGCCTCCCCTTCGACGCGCTGCTGCCCCGGCGCCTCGACGAGCTGCAGCCCCGGCGCCTCCCCTGCCACCCGCCCCTCCGTCGCCGACGCCAGCAGGGGTCCCCGACGCCCGGCCATCCCCCGACAGCTAGCTAGGTAAGTTTTTTTTCTTCTTTTGTTTTTTGAAATCAAATTGCAGAATGAATTGCTTGCAAGTGAATTGCTATGTGCTGGATTGAAATTTGTGGCTGGATTGAAATTTGGAACTAGAAAATGCTATGTGAAAGTGAATTGCTTGTAAATATGAATGGCTAGGTCAATTGAAATTTGAAATTGGATGTTAGATGTTAGGTATGGAATCAATTGTAGGTGAAACTGAAACTGAAAGTGATGTGGATGTTTGGATTTCACCGAGTGGTTGTTTCAATTCGATGTAGTATCCGGCCATTGTGCCGTTGATTCGTTGGATGTGATTGCCGGCCATCGTGCCGTTGTTTTCTTGCAGGTTTTGTGAACCTCTCCGTACAGGGGAGGTTCTGTCGAAATTTTGAATTGATGGCTTTATGTTTCATTCTTTGCAGGAGAGGAGAGGCTTTTCTGCCGTCTTCCACTCGGCACTTTGCAAACAGCAAGGTGAGACAAAAAAGCCCCTCCTTTTTCCATTCATGTCTGTAGTTAAAGCGTAACCTAGTTAGGCATCTCCCGTTCGAAATAGATACACAGTTGGAGATATGCCCGATGGTTGCATATCTTTGACCGTATCTGTTTCGAATTGTCCACGTATTTGGACAGCCCGAGGATGCGTAGATGGGGTTTGTTTCCATGGTTTACTCCGGTTTGAGACAGAGTTTCGGCACCATCTCCCTGTTGTTCTCCGGATACACAATCTCCTTTCCAGGACGTGTATTTGGAGAACAGCGGGGAGGTGCTGCCGAAATTCTGTCTCGGACCGGAGTAAACCATGGAAACGAACCTCATCTACGCATCCTCGGGTGGGATTAGGACCTATCTTCACCTAGTAGACAGTTGGAACATCGTGTAGATGCAAATGATTTTTATACTACTCGCATATATGTTAGAGGATGGCGGACCGTCAATGGATGTATACGGGCCGCTCAAGTCAGGGTGACTTGACACGTGAATGGATTGACAAGACCGAAGCTTTCGTGGAACTAGCATTTGCCAAGGTTAAGAATAAGAATGTGACTTGGTGTCTCTGCAACCATTGTAACAACACGCGGCAACATACAAAGAGGATTATGGGTCAACATCTTATTAAGAATGGCTTTACGTCAAACTATACCCTTTGGACTTACCATGGTGAAGCCACACGGAGGAGAGACGAGGCCGTGAGACAACGCGTCCGTGATCTTGATTCTGATGCCGGGGTAGGAGACATGTTAGATGACTGTCATGAAGCACAGGCTGGTGTTGATGAAGAACGTAGGCCGGAGGAGCCAGAGGAGACCACAAAGGCCTTTTACGACATGTTGTCTGCAGCACAACAACCTCTTCATGGGCATACTAAGGTTTCTAAACTGGATGGAATTGCACGCCTAATGGCCGTAAAGTCACAGTTCAGCTTGAGTCGGAACGCCTTCGATGTCATGTTGACAGTTGTTGGCACCCTCCTTCCGGAAGGTCATATTCTGCCAAAGGGCATGTATGAGGCACAGAAACTCCTTCGTGCACTTAAGATACCAGGAGGTAGACTGTGGTGATGGTCAAAAGAGGCAGCTCGCGGTCCCGATGAAAATCCTACGGTACCTCCCGTTCTTACTGAGGATCCAACGTCTTTACATGATCGAGGAGACCGCAAAACAGATGACATGGCACAAAGATGGTAAACGATACTCTCCTGATAAGCTTGTACATCCAGCCGATGCTCGGTCCTGGAAACGGTTTGATGAGATTCATGACATCAAAGCTCAAGAGGCTCGTAATGTACGTGTGGCACTGGCAACAGATGGGTTCAATCCTTATGGTATGGAGTCTGCCCCGTACAGTTGTTGGCCCGTTTTCGTCATACCCCTCAATCTCTCCCCCGGCGTCCTTTTTCAACGACAGAACATTTTCTTGTCGCTGATAATTCCTGAGAACCCGGGGAATAATATGTCTGTTTACATGGAGCCTCTGATTGATGATTTGGAACTTGCTTGGAAGGAAGGGGTAGTGACATACGATCGAGCTACAAAGAAAAACTTCAGAATGTATGTTTGGTACCAATACTCTTTGCATGACATGCCGGCGTATGGTTGTTTCTGTGGATGGGGCATTCACTAGAAGTTTCCGTGCCCAGTATGCAAGCATCTTGTGAGGTTCATTTGGTTGAAGAAGGGTGGCAAGTTTTCTTCGTTCGACCAACACCGACAATTCCTCTCTCTTGACCATCCATTCAGAAGAGACAAAAAGAACTTTACAAAAGGTATAGTAGTTCATGACCCTCCACCGCAGTTCTTGAAAGGTCCGCAGGCGCGTGCAATGTTAGATGCTCTCCAGGTTGATGAAACAAATGGTTGTTTTGTGGGATATGGTGAGCAGCATGCCTTCACTCAGATCATGGGCTTGTTTAGGCTTTCCTATATGGGTGACATTCTTCTTCCACATAACATCGATCTAATGCACACTGAACTTGGCATTGGCGTTCCACTCTTCGGAACAATCATGGACATTGCTGATAAGACAAGGGACAACGTTAAGACAAGAATTGATCAAGAAACATTATGTGATAGACCTAAGCTAAACATGATACCTCCTACCAAAGGCAAGGCATGGAAAAAGCCCAAGGCCGACTTCGTCCTGACGAGGCCACAAAGGAGGGAAGTACTAGAATGGTTCAAAACGTTAATGTTCCCTGATGGGTTTGCAGCGAATCTGAGTAGGGGAGTGAACTTGACTACTATGCGAATTAACGGGGCCAAGACTCATGACTACCACTTATGGCTTGAGCGGCTTCTTCCGGTGATGGTTCGAGGCTATCTCCCTGATCATGTGTGGCTAGTGTTGGCAGAGTTGAGCTATTTCTTCCGCCAGCTTTGTGCTAAAGAGATATCTGAGACCGTTATTAAGGACATGGAAAAAATGGCGCCAGTGCTCCTCTGTAAGTTGGAGAAGATCTTTCCACCTGGCTTGTTCACTCCGATGGTGCATATGATTTTGCACCTCCCGTCTGAGGCACGATTGGGGGGGCCTGCGCAGAATTGTTGGTGCTACCCAATTGAGAGGTGTCAGAAGGTTCTTCGAACGAAATGTAAAAATAAATGCAAAATTGAAGCTTCAATTGCAGAGGCATTCGTTTTGGAAGAAGTGTCAAACTTCACATCTAAGTACTATTCTGAGAACCTTCCAAGCGTGCATTATCCACCCTCTCGTTACAATATTGTCGAAAATGAATCGACCCTCAGCCTTTTTCAAGGGCAACAAGGAACTGGAAGTGAAGCAAGGCACAAGCAATTGACAAATGATGAGTGGCACATTATCATGCTATATGTGCTGACCAACCTTCGAGAAGTGGAGGCGTACATCAAGGAATTCCACTTGCAATTCTGGACTGCATCAAGGGAACCTACCCCATATGAATATGACACCCTTCTAAAAAAGGGTGCGGGAGCTGGAAAGCCCGATTTCATTTCTTGGTTCAAAACAAAGGTATTTAGCATTTTCTATCTGTCTTGCTCGTACGTGCGAATAATATAACTAACTGTCCTGCTTGCTTGCAGGCCCATACCGATGCGGCTATGAATCCCGAGTTGAGACAAATTGCCGATGGTTGTCGCTATAAGGTCAAGTCATTTTCAAGCTATGACGTTAACGGGTACCGCTTTCACACGACAACCTATGAGCAAAATCGTCCCAATCAAAAAACCACCAATACCGGAGTTTTTACGCTCGGGGATGATGGGGTGGAGTATTACGGAAGAGTTGAAGAAATATACAAACTCTTCTTTGATGGTTACAAACCTCTTACTCTTATAACATTCAAATTCCACTGGTTCGATCCTCAAGTAGTGAGACGGACTCCTAATATTGGGCTAGTCGAAATTCGACAGTCCTCCGTCTACACAGGAGACGATGTCTATATTGCGGGTCAAGATGCCAAGCAAGTTTACTATCTCCCATACCCGTGCCAAACCGACGACCGTCTAAAGGGTTGGGATGTTGTGTACAAGGTATCGCCACGCGGTAAACTACCTTTACCAAACAATGAAGATTACAATACAAAGCCAAACACAGATGCTGGAGAGTTCTTTCAAGAAGATGGGTCGGAATGGAAGTAGACAACGAAACAGTTGTTGAGGACGACGATGCTGGAGATGTGGTTTTCAATGTCAACGACTTGAAATTACTTGAGCGATTACAATTAGGCATCGACGACGATGACGACATTCACCCTTCGGTGCACGAGCAAGATGATATCGACATTCGTGATAGTGACGATGAGGAATGTGAACAAGATAATCCAGATGATGATGATTATTTCTAATACATGTATGGTGCATCTATTTAATATTTGCAGTGCTATGTTCTATTTCTGTTTTATTAATTTTGCATCTATTTACTATTTGCAATTGTATATTACTTTCTAATTAAGTACTGATGGATTTAATCTTTTTAGTTGCAGGTGATTGATTAAAGATGGTGGGCAGGGGTGTGGTGAGGTCGGTGAAGTCGATTTACGCAAGAGCCACTGGGAAGGGGACCGATGAAGCTGAGGGGTCCGGGAGCGGGAAGGGTCGATCGAAGAGTCGAGGCAGCAGAGGTGGCGGCAGACGTCCAGGGAAGTCTGGGAGGGTTCCGTCGCCTTCTCCTTCTCCTTCCGTGCACGACTCTAGTGAGGAGGAGGAGGACGAGCGGGAGGTGGGGGAGGAGCGAGAGGTGGAGGAGGAGCCACCTTCCGTGAACGGCTCTGAGACTTCTGAGGACGAGGAGGGGGAGGCTCCAGAGGAGCCTTCCGGTGTCTTTTCTCGCGGTCCCGCATAAGTCCCGAGCCGATCGGTTCCTGTGGATAGACGGCCTGTGATTCGACCTGTACTGCCTAGGTATGTAACTTTAAATGTTGTCGATAATTTCTCATTTTATTATATGTTCAAAATCACAATAGAAACTAACAATTTGTCCTTTTCACTTGGCAGGAGTTGGGATGTGATCACTCCAGGTGATCACGATCGCCCCCCCAATGGCATCCTCGGTATTTTGTGCAGGCAGTGGTACCCGGGCGTGGTGCAGTACAAAAGCAAGCAGGAGCCGGCCTTGACGTGGGACCACTACAAAGTCGCTCAGGATTTGCCAGATTCGGGTGGCAGGTGTTTTGCCCACAAGGCGGAGCGGGTGATGATGGAGCTCTGGGTAAGTCTTCGTTGCACTGCATTGTCAATACATCGCTTTTGTTGGATAATATTGAAGTAATGAAAATATGCATCGCTTCTTTATGCAGGATTTCTTCAAATGCGAGCCAGGCATGGAGGAGGTGGCGGCTCATGTGGTGAACAAAGTATGTCAGAAACTCGTTCCTGACATGTGGTACGAGGCGCGGATCCAGGCCGTCATAACCTACCACGCCCAGGTCCACAAGACGACGGTGAACAAAACTCAGGCAAGAACCATGCAGTTGACCCGAGCACAATACCTTCTGGTAAACATGAATACTCAATTCTTCTCAAATACGCTTAATTTGAACTTCTTATTTTTATATACTTGATGATGTGTAGGTGCCTCCGTCGTGGTTGGCCACCCATCACGCCACATGGGACTTTATGGCGAGGAGGTGGTGCGACCCCGAGTGGTGGGAACAGACGCACAAGGCTGCCCGGGAGCGGCGTTTGAAGATGGCTGGGCCAGCACACCATCAAGGCAGCCAAAGCCTTAACCAATACGCTAAGAAATGGGTACGTGGCTTCAATTCTTCATTATGACACTCTTCAAATCAACATAATTTCTTATGATCTCTCTGTTTTCTTTGCAGTCGGTGTAGCACCCGTATTTTTGACCATCTCGACAAACCCTAAAATTTGGCCTTTTCAAAAATTTTCAAATAATAAAAATGGACTAGATCAGAAATAGGACTCAATTGAATTTTTCTCGAAATTAAAACCATGCATGAAACAATCATGTGCATTTTTGCCTTTTTATTGCCTTTATTTAAGTGTTTGTGTGAGTGTTGGAAACCAAATTCAAATTTGAATTCAAATCCCTTTGAATTTCTCCCAAATTCCAAACCCAGAAAAGATAAAGCAATTCCGGCTAGATGGGCCGCCTCTCCCTGTTTCCCCGCGCTCGGCCCATCTTCCCTTCTCTCTTTCCTCCCGCGCCCGGCCTCTGGGCCATCCGCGCGCCGCGGCCCAGCTCCGCCCGGCCCGTCCGCCCGCCGCGAGTCGCTGACGAGCGGGCCCGGGGCCTTCGTCGACGTCGCGCCGCCGCCGCCGCCCGACCGGCCGGCGCGAGGCACGGGAGTTACTGCCACCGCCGCCGTGCTCCCTCTCCTTTCTCCCATGCATCGCACGCGCCACTCTCTCCTCTCCTCTGTCCGGGCCCCCATCTCCTTTCCGCCGACAAGGACGAAACCCTAGCCCCTCCGCCATAAAATCCGGCGAGCTCGAGCTCCACGCCGCGGTGGCGTCAAGGCAACGCGCCGCCCTCTTCACACCGCGTCCGGGGCCCCCTCTCTCTCCTCCGCGCCGCGTGGCTGCCGTCGCGCGCCCGTCCCCTACCCTCGCGCCGCGCGCCACCGGGCTCCGGCAAATATCCCGACGAACTCGGGATATTTCCCGGCCAGCCAGCGCCTTTGCGCGGCTTTAAAAGAGCGCCCGGTCCTTCCCTTCTCTCCCTCTGCCATTTCTCTCTCTCGCTCTCCCTTCCACGCCACCGAGTCCTAGCTCTCCCTCTCTCCTTCCCCAGCTCCGGCGAGCAATTCCACCGTCCCCCAGCGCTCTCCGCTCCCACCGGACCCAAGGTGAGCATCCCCATTCCCAGCTCTCTCTTTTGCGCCCCCTCTCCATCCTCCTCGCGCACTCGGGACTAGCCCGCGCCGCGAGCCGTTGCTCCGCCGCCCCTCTTCTCCCTCTCCGGCCGCCGTGGAGCGCTCCCCGGCCAGGCCGAGCCCGCTTGTAGCCTCCACGCGCTCCCGCGCACACGCACGGGTGCTCAAACTCGCACCACGCGCGCGCGCGCCTTCGTTGCGCCCGTCAAACCCCGGCCGAGCTCCGGTGAGCTCGCGCCGCCGCTTCACGCCCCGCTCACGTGCACACGTTCCCCCGCTAGCTCCGCCGTCGCGCGTAGGCCACCGGCACCCGCTCATATCCCCCTTCCGCCAGCCCCAGAGCTCGCCGACGAGCTCTCCGGCGAGGCGGGGAACTTTTCCCCCGCCTCCGCCGCGTCGGAGCCGCCGCGCCGCGTCGAGACCGCGTGGCGTCCGCGTGGCGGCCACGTTGGTGCCGCGTCGGCACATCCCGCCGCGTCGCGCGCACACGTGGTGCACGCGGCCCACGTGCACCACACGCACGCGCAGGCTCGGTCCACGCCTCTGTGGACCGAGTCCACAGAACAGTAAAGGCCAGGGCCCCCGGCCCCAGCTGGCCCACATGTCAGCCACTGCCACGCAGCGCAAAACGCTGGGTACACCCGAAAGTGTACACAGAGATAAAATTCGGGCACATTTCCAATATCCGAAAAATTCCCAAAAATATCCAAAAATTCCCAAAATCATTTCTAACCCTTTTCCAACCCTTGTGCACCTCTGGAAAATTAGGGTGGAGATTATACCTAATTAAAGTTAATCTACCCCTAATTTAATCCTTTCTCCTAAATTCAAATATTCATATCTTTGTCATTTTAACTCCAAATTTAATGGTTCTTGCACCATTATTCATCTAAAATCATCCTCTATCATATTCCATCAAAACCACCTTCAGTGGAGTATTTTATTTTATTTATTTTATTTTAATGTTTGTTTAATTGAGTGTTAAGCGGTAGATTTAGCTTTTCTTTTATTTAATCGATAGGTGATCAAGTCTTCGAGGAGGATCACGAGGACCCCGACTACGAAGAAGGCTTAGAGGAGGAAGATTTTGGTGAAGGCAAGTCCTAACCACCTTGATCATATTTAACCTAATTAATTCCTACAAAATATCCTATATAGAGCCTGTGTGCAAATTAAACATGCATGGTCTTTTAAAATGATTTAAATATTAGAGTAACCTATCTTGTTGAAAGCCATGCCTTGTTTATTGCTATCTTTAATCCATTGCTAGCCCTAGGTTCCAACAGCATTAATCTTTAATGTTTTGTTGGAAATTATTGCCGCTTAGGTTCTATCACACTGTGTTAAGTAATAATATTGCTTCACCTGTTTTTGTGTGAAAATGTGTGAGTGTGACTTGGTGATGTGTGTATGAAATAAAAGGGATGGGCTTAGTAAGTGAAACCCATAGTGGGGGTTATGTTTTAGACGGGAGCAAGCGAGGTAGTCCTCAGCGGGGAGGCTATCTCTGGGACGCTACTCCTCGCTGGAGGGTAGCTATTGAAGATGCTTGCTTCGGTCGTATAAGGACCGGTTCATGTGCCGCCTTGCCTAGCACTTTAGTGCAACCACGAGCCCCTGGATGGGCAGGGTTTGGAACCACACCCTACTAGTGATCGCCCGGTACCACCAGGAGGCAGGGAGTTGCAATCGGAAGCCAGGAGAAGATCTTGACGAGGTTGGCGTCGGATCCGGCAAGTGAAAGTTATTGGCTATGCTAAGCCTATGTGAAGCCCCTGGTCGTTGATTTTCCGAGGTGGTACCGTGGTGACATTAGGCAGGTACGGAACCATTAGCGTGTCTTTCCGACCCACGACGGTGGGAAGGTCTGGCATGCCTCGTGGGTAAAGTGTACAACCTCTGCAGAGTGTAAAACCTATCCGGATAGCCGTGTTCCACGGCATTGGACAAAGCGAAAGCAATGGCCACACAATGATTAGATTTCTGTGTGAGTTATCCTTGGTGTGTGTGTTTTCGGAATAACGCCGGTTTGGAGCCGTGTGCTGGTTGTCTGCCAGCGTTAAAATTTGGGAACTGGCGGGAAGGATTTATTCTCCCCCAGGGCCACTCAACCCCACTAAGATCTTACCAATGTTGACTTAGAGCTTTACAAAATGTTTTGGTTTGCAAAATAAACCCCTGCATTGAAAATTGGCTTTTCGGCCGATCGATGAAAACCCTCAGCCTATTCCTTGGCAACACCCTTGCATATGAGTCGCCCTTGTGTTAGGACTTGTTGAGTACCTTATGTACTCACTCCCCATCTCAATCAATCATTCAGAGGAAGAAGCAGAGTATGATTTTCAAGCCGATGGCGAAGAAGACTAGGGTCGTCACGCGCAAGTTTGCCAGTGGAATGGATCTACTTCCGCCGTCCGTTGCGTAGAATAAAGTGTGGCATCGCTGCTTCCCAGCGATGACCATTGTGGTGTGATGTGTTGAGTTGTAAGGCCTCTGGCCATATCAAAGACCTTTTACGTAAGAAAAAGGCTTGTAATGAGCTTCGGTAATAAATAAATGTATGACTCTGGAATGCCATTTTGTGAGAATGTCCGTATCAGCGTCTGATCCAGGGACTGATACGGTGGATTCAAGTACCTCAAGATTTGGGGTATGACAGTCGGCGGCACATGGTGGCCAGCCTTGCGGCCAGTTCAAGGCGTTTGTTTTGGCCCACAAGGGCAAGGCAGAGTCTGAGGTCGACTTCAATCCGGAGCCACCGTCCACATTCGCATCAGTCAGTACACAGCAGCGGCAAGGCAGGTCCATGGGGAAGATTGGGACCCGAGCACCCACGACCTTGATGGAGAGCTCGTGATGAGGGTGGGTGGAGGCAAGAAGCATGGTCGGTACTGGATTGGCGACAGCACACTCGACACGGCCTCCACTCCGACCCTCTCGCAGATCCGAGCAAGGAGCACGGACTCAGCCCCGCCGATACGCCCACGGCCGACCGCGACACAGATCCAGATTGAGCGAGTCCAGGTTATTTCTGTTTCATTCGACGTTCATTGATTTCGACATATGTTTGCTTTGCATTGTAACATTGGGATGTCATATTGTAGGCGTCGATGGAGGCAAAAATGGAGGAGAAGTTGCGGGAAGAGCGGGAGAGGTATGAGGCGCTGATGAGGTCGCAAATGGAGGCGATGTTCACGTACTTTCAGCGTACCGGGGCGCCGCCGCCACCTCCAGACCTATTCCCGGGACTAGCCGGCGTTCCTCCTCCCGTTGGCGTTCCTCCTCCCGGCGGCGTTACTCCTAACGTCGGCGCTTCTCCAGCCGGCACTCCGGTGAGTCACTTGAGATACTTGGACTTTCATTTTTTCCCTCGCAATAGGATATCCAATGTCTTAGCTTCTATGAATCTTGTGTCACATGCAATCTTTTAATTTTGCAGAACCAATCCGAGGCATCCAACTTTCCGATCTCGCCTACAAGCCCTTGGGCGGGGTGGCCACCTCAATGTACTTGTAGTTGTATTTCTATTTCATGAACCTACTATCCTTAGCTTGCATTTCATGGACTTTTAGTTGTCGTTGTCGAGCACTTTGTATTTGAACTACGTGGACACTTTGTATTTAAACTATGTGGCACTCTCTATGTGGACTTGAGGTGAATGTGATGTGATTTAGTGTTTGTGGTCATTTTATATTCTTGTGATGGTGATGGTGATGATCAATATGTGTATCTGATGATGCTGATAATATATGTGTCGTTTATTTGTGATTGTGGTCCAGATTGTAGCAAAAATAAACATTTTATTACAACCTGGAATTATATTTTGCCGAGTGTCTGGTGCCTTTGCCGAGAGCCAGGGCCTTTGCAAATGTCAGAGGCACTCGGCAAACCCTGGCTACCTTTATTTTGCCGAGAGCAATGGTAGCACTCGGCAAAGGGTTTGCCGAGTGCCCGACATTTGGCTCTGGGCAAACCCCTCTTTGCCGACTGGAATTTGCCGAGAGGGGTTTGCCGAGAGTTACACTGGGCAAACCCTTTGCCGAGAGGGTTTAGGGTTTTGCCGAGTGCTCCTTGCACTCGGCAAATAACTGTTTTCCTGTAGTGAATCAGGTAGGCCAATTATGTTTGTAGCCTATATTTGTGTTCCATAGCTTCAGGTGAATAACAATTCACTGAATTCAGATATCGCTAGATATTTTTTATTACAGACAAGTTATCGTGTTTCGTCAAGTACAAGTCACCATACCACCCAGGTCGAAGCTGCCAGCACCAAGGTATGCGGTATGCCTCAACTGGTCGCGCATTGCGCAGAGGTTGTCCGCATCCTCTCTCCTGCCAACATGAACTGCATTACAGCCAGTGGCGGAGCCAGCGGTGAACCATAGAGGGGGCCATGAACAATAGCCAGCGAAGGTTAGCCGACGCTGACAGAGCACATGAACTTATGGTCGTTGAAGCCCGCGCTGTGACAGAGCCATGCCAAGTCCAACGAAAGGGACGTGGGAGGAGCCGAGGCTCGGAAGCACGAGCAGCACAACAAAAGTAGGAAGCAAGTACAAGTGCAAAGCGATGAGCCGTGTAGCGGCAACCCGTGAGACAAGCTTGTCTTATGGCAGACAACCTCGCACCATAGCCGCATTAGAGATGGGGTTGGGCAGTAGCACCACTCGCCAGGTCAATAGGAGATTTGGGTGTTGATCAAATCCATCGACTATTTGGGAGTTAGATGTAGACCGCATCCTGTCTCTAGAGGAACTTAGTACTTGCTGGGTAATTTGGTTACGCATTGTCCGATGGATATTACTACCCAAGCGTCAAGGCTTAAATGGCCCATACGTCTTCGTTACCTCTTAGGCTAGTCCCAATGGTCAATTTCATTTTGTTGTTTCTAATATGCCACATCACCTAAAATGATTTGAAACCATCAAAGAAACAATTCTCTCCAATGGTAAGTTTCATTTTTGTTGTTTCATAGGCAAGTCATGGTATTTAATTCTTGCATTATGATTGGGAGGGAAGCTCATGAAATGAAACTCAATGGCTTCAATGGTGGTTTCAATGGGTTTCAAAGTTTTGAAAATAGTGCAACACTAGTTTCATCTAGATGAAACCACTTTCTTCTTTTTCTTCTTAAATCTAATGCCGCATCATCATCTTTGCCTACGTGGCATCTCATTTATTGAAAATGAAACTCCCATTGGGAGTAGCCTTATGAACAGATGCCGCAAAAACTAGCCAACTTCAGAATTGCTACTCGCTCTTGAAAACTTTTCCTAGACCAGAAGAGGGGGTGGGGGGGGGGCACGGCCCAGGTTGGCCCTGGTGTGGCTACGCCAGTGATTGCAGCAGCAGCCCTCATCCGTAATAAAAACAAAATCATAAGGCGTATAGCATTTCACTGATCTTTCTTTTACATGTTCTTACTAGAGTACTCCTAGTGCTAGAAGCTTTTCATGGCTGATAGCCGCGAGGCCAGGTCAACCTCATAAAGGAACGACAACGACATTATCTTGTTTGTACCGCACATCCTTTGCATCTCCTTGGTCTCCATGTCAAAGGACAAGGATACTGTCTCCAGTAGTACCACTACCATTGCCTTCCCGGTAGTTGATCGTGTAAGGCAGCAGCAAGACTACGCCACTGCTCTCCCCTGAGCCTCGGATCATGATTGCCCTGTCTGGATCTGGCCACAATTCTGTCAGCTTTGGAACCAGAGATGATATGTCTACCATGGCTTGCCGTTCCCAACCGCCGCCGCCGCTGGTGGATAACCGAAGCCAGATGGACACCGTGAACCGGTCTGACACCAGCAATCTCAGCCTGCCGTCCGGAGACGGTGTCAGGTGGAGGTTCCCTCTGCATGTCCTAGGCTGGTTGCCGGCTGGGAGCTCGATTGACCCAACTGCCGTTGCCCCGACACGGTATGTGAGGATCAGGGATCCCTTGTCGTCGTTGTACATGAGCCAGTGGATCAAGGTACCAAGGACGAAGGGACCGCCCCATGGATAGCGAGCATAGGAATCCGGCGGGAGAGGATGTGTAGCCCTGGTGACTTGTCCCCATTTGCGATCAGCGGCGTCCGACGACACTGTCTGGATCTGGATTGAGCATGACTGGCTTCCGACGATATTAAAAAAACTTGCGGAGAGCAGAAGGTAGGAGGAGCCGACGCCGTCTGCAGCAGTGAGCAGGGCGTAGATGTTCATGGAATCATATTGCGGCGGACGGGGGAAGAAGGCTCGGTTGCCGGTGAAGGGGTCGAACACACAGATGTCTGTCTTCCAGCGATGGTACATGTTCCGGCGGCGGAGTACTAGGAGGCCACGGCGCGACGTCACGGGCACGTAGCGGCCCAGGAGATCGGCCGCGGCGCCGCGGGACAGGAGAGGCGCGATGCGCGTCTCGGACAAGGACGCCGCGGCGGGCGTCGCCGGGTGAACCAGGGAGAAGAGCGCCCGCGTCCTGGGCGGCCCAAGCTTCTTGTCGTAGGTCTGGAGGTTACCGAGGAGGCACGCCGCGGCGCCGGGATGTTGGCAGACACGACGGATGAATTCCGGGCTCAGGATGTCACGGCGCAGGGGCTTTGAGCACGCGGTGGAGCGGACAATCGTCGCGGCGTCCGCCCGTGAGAAGATCTCGAGCACGAGGTCGTCCGGGAGCGTCCTCACCGGCGTGTCTTCTGGCGGCGGCGCCTCCGTGATCGCGCGGAGGCGTTTGCCTGGCGGCTTCATCACCCGTGCGTCCAAGCGATCGCAGGAATGATCTACCTAGGTATTGGTCACTGGTCTCACTGGGATCGAATGTATGATATGCGATGCAGATCGGAACATGATACGTACCCTCATATATATATATATATATATATATATATATATATCTCCATAAACTGGGCCTCCCTTTCACACCAGCTGTTGATTGATCTGTTACTATAAAATCGCTCGACTTTTCCTTTTCGGTTGAACAGAGGCGTGAGTAAGGGAACGAAATCCTCTGCTAGCTGGACGAAGATCACCTTGTTCCTTGCAGCTTGCTTTCTCAACGTGCTTGACTGGTTACACATTATAATTGGAGCTAAATGTACATTATTGAACATGATTTCCTTGGTATTTTGATTTTCTATTCATCGAACCTAAATGGTTTGTAGCGGATGCATGATAATCATTGGTCCATCTTAGAGCTGCCAAGGGGAAGAAAGCAACCACCAGGGTGAAAAATTGGAGTTTGAGTAACAATTACACTTCGTTTCAGAGATTGTTCCACTATTTTTATACCAAATGCACTTAAGAACTGATGCACTCCCTCCATTCAGATTTAATTGATGTTAAAATTACATCTGAACGGAGGGAGTAATGTGTATCAATGTCATTTATATAAAGTGAACGCTTTTTGGTTGCACGAATTTGGATGCCTTCAATAGACGACACTAAAATGGACTAATGTTGCACAAGTATTTCAAGCTGTAATGCAAGTTCAGATGGCAGTGTCGAACATCTCTGGTTCTAGCTTTGTACTTTTTTATTGAGAAGTATTTTAAAAAAATGAAATTTACTTAAATGCCTCTGTGGCACTGTTATTTAAATCACCATATCATCTTACCATATGGTCAGAATGCTCAAATGTCCATATAAACAAATGCATTATTACATCTTACCCATCGACTATAATCTATTTCAGACTTTTAAATTTTAATTTATTTTTCTGGTTAAGTGCCATTTTTTCTGATCTTATTATGATTCATGACAAAAAAATAAAAATAAATTATAAACGACACGTTGCGATATGACGCTCTGTTTGTGTTGCATTTTTGTACACTTGAACTTAGTCTAATTATCTTTCCCAAAATTGACATTTTGTTATCTTATGCTGCATTGAATGACGTACAGCAAGGACTGCAAGGCCATGCCCAACACCCTGGTGCTCTACTACGTGAACACGGCCACCGTGTCCGGCATCAAGCTCCTCAACTCCAAGTTCTTCCACATCAACATCGACAAGTCCAAGGACATCACCGTCAAGGACGTGACCATCACCGCGCCAGGGGACGTCGAGAACACGGACGGCGTCCACGTCGGCGACTCCTCCAACGTGACCATCACCAACTCCACCATCGGCACGGGCGACGACTGCGTCTCCGTGGGCTCCGGGACCGCCGGCGTGACCGTGACGGGCATCACCTGCGGGCCCGGGCAGGGCATCAGCGTGGGTTGCCTGGGCCGCTACAAGGACGAGAAGGACGTGAGCGACGTGACGGTGCGCGACTGCGTGCTCAAGGGCACCACCAACGGCGTGCGCATCAAGTCGTACGAGGACGCCGAGTCCGTGATCACCGCGTCGCACCTCACCTTCGAGAACATCAGGATGGAGGACGTGGCCAATCCCATCATCATCGACCAGTACTACTGCCCCGAGAAGGTGTGCCCGGGCAAGAAGAGCAGCACCTCCCACGTCGTCGTCAAGGACGTCGTCTTCCGCAACATCACCGGAACCTCCTCTACGCCCGAGGCAGTCAGCCTGCTCTGCTCCGAGAACCAGCCCTGCAGCGGCGTCGAGCTCATCGACGTCAAGGTCGAGTACGCGGGGAAGAACAACAAGACCATGGCCGTCTGCACCAACGCCAAGGGGTTCGCAAAGGGCAGCATTGAGGCCCTGGCCTGCCTCGCCTGAATTAATGAAGATTGCCGCCCGGAACGTGATTCCATTCCTGATGGACTAGCTTAGTACATTTTTTTCTTTCTTGTTTTTGCCTTTCGAATTCGATGTGTTCCAGCCAAGAGGTGGCCCTGCGCCGGCGGTGCCAGGCTTCGCGTCTGATAATCTTCTTCAACTCCAGCAGAATATACATTTGTGGAGAACATAAAAAAGGGCCGGAGATGCTGGCGCGTGCCGATGGGCTGGTCTCTTCTCCCTGGTTTAGAACTCTGCTACACGCATAGATTTCAGGGCGTTTTGTTGTATTATGTCCTGTCATAGTACCGTTATAAATGCTACTACTAACATCACTGAGGCCCTGTGAGAAATTAGGCCTTGTATTGAATGAAACATGTATCGTACTGCTTTGCCATTCTTAATGACAAATGATATGCAGTGCTGCTATGACATCATCGACTGCTAAAATAGGAAGAAAATGAAAGCTCGAAAGAGTACCTTGGAGCTGAGGACAACTTTCTTCTATGATTTGACCAACATTCCGTGCTATGGATCATCTGACATTCATAATTCTGAAATAAGAGATATGCAAAACAGTCCAGTAATTCAGCTTTGGGACTGCTGAACATATTATTACCAAAATACTGCTGAAAACACAACATGGACAATATGAATTTGTTAGGAGATTCTTCAACAGTGTTATCAGAAAAATAAGGAACAAAAATAAGTACACATCTCTTGGCAACAAAGTTTGAACTATTCTATTAAAAGCTATCAAAAGAAAAACGTGAGAATGCATTCAAGAGAGTAGACTCATGGGTATTGTTCTCATAAGGCTTCTGTTTTGGCACTATTGCTGACTTTAGGTCCCGCCCACTGTTGGCCAGCACGGGACTTAGCCCATGGATCAAGAGGGCTTGTTGAGGTGGTTGTGGCATCACTGGTTTGGCCTCTCGAAGTTCATTGTCCCTATCGACAAACCTGCACATGATATAACTGATAAATACCAAGTCTCAAAAATGCTTGCTGGGCGGTTCATATTGAACCTTAATGAGTGAAAAGAGGAGGTGCTAAGTTCCCGTTAGAAGTATTTCTTAACCTCACAAAACTTGCACAAAGGATAACCATATAGCCCTACCAAGCTCCTCATACAAGCCTAAGTAGAGAGGTAGGGAAAGGATGGAGTAATCACCACCTTCTTTTGAGTGAGATGAGAAGAGTTGAGACAAAAGCCTGCATTTAAGATTTCAAACGCACTTGGGTTAGGAAGCAACAATTTACAAAGGTAAGCTGTTTAGCCACTTCCACATAATGAGCCTAAAAGAACCTTTGAAGTAAAATGTATCATGAAGTATGCTGTGTTGAGCCTGTTTGCCTGAAGCTTTTGCTAAGTGTTTTCTCTTACTTTCCTACGAACAAGCAAAGGTCTCGGGGGGGGGGGGGGGGGGGGGGGGAAGTGTTGTAAATAACTAAGTCGTTACCGCCAACTTACTTAAAATGAAGCTCACATGAGAAAATAAACATGTAAAATATTTATGACTTATGCCTCTCCACGAGTTTTGGTGAAAGTATGATTGCATAATAAATACAGGAAAATTTCACCAAGAAATGAAGAAAAGGCCCATCGGACGCCACCTCCTTGGCCGGCTAGCCAAGCTCAATCACCAATGGGGCTGAGCAAACCTGAGCTGCCCCCAAAGGCCTTCCACGATGAGAATAAAAGCCAGCTCAGGAACACATCGCCGAGAAACCGACATCATCTCCAACAGGCCAAGAATCAAGCCCAGCACGACCCACAGGGCATTCCACCAGCATAACCAACCTACAAACGCCTTGGAGGAACGATCAGGAGCGTCCATAAGAGAGGTGGGGCGCAACCGCCACAACGGACGGCCGGCTGGCAACCCCTTGGCCGGCTGACCTATCTTTGCACGGACTTCACTTCCACCAACTCTAGGACACTCTAAAAGGAGGCATTTTGGACAGACTCAAACACACTTGAAGAGACGAGGAGATCAGCAGCAAATGGCTGTCCACATATCAATAGAGTAGGGAGTGAGTGAGAGCCAGGAGTGCAGGGGAGCCGCCAGAGATGCTGGTCCCTCTTTCACCTTGTGCCTCCGGGATGTGCTACATTTGGGAGTAGTCGTCCACGTCTCTCCTGGGTCAGGTAGCATCTAGAGTTACTACTATTTGAGTAATAAAGTGAGAATTCTTACTTATTAGCTATCTCGGGACTCAAGTGTTTAGTAAATGCTCATTGTTTACTTCTAATTTAAGAGGAATTTTAATTGTATCAATTTCGGCACTGTTATTCCCATTTTCACCCAACACCTGGTTCCAAACCCATGTGCATGCTATCAAGTGAGCCCTCATTTTATCGCACGTGTCATGGAGGCTGGCGCATGTATCAATGGGTTTTTCCACTTAGAAAAAGGAAGTAGCCAATTCTATGTATAACCAACTTGCCTTCCCTCATTCTTTTCTGCCTAGAATAGCTACAGATCATGCGCCGGTCGCCCTCACTTGTCACCGTGTCGGACAAGGCAACCTCATCCTGCCACATTTTTTTTGCTAAAGGCGATCTTCTTTGAAAGCATTTTAATCCTGTTGGATCTTTTTATTTTTAGGTTGAAATGTTTGGATTTGATTGAGATTTCTTTCGCGAAGAGATTTTTTATTTGAGTTGGATTGTTTTCAAATCCGACTTGAAATAGTTTTTGGCTGACTTGAAATATATTTTGGCCTACTTCAACTTTCTTTGCCTGACTTGAAACCTTTTTTAGCTTACTTGAGACTATTAGATTTCGTTTTTAAATTGCTTGATTTGACTTGAAACTTTTTCATTTAGATTCAAAATCAGTTGATCTGATCACTTTGAAATTTTTTATTTTAATATAACTCATTTTAGGAGATGGAACTTTCATTTCACCACAGACTTCAGCATCATGTAAATGGGACTACCTGTTGAGATGTCACCTCATACTCATGGCAGAAATCTTACATTCCATACAAATCAACGATAGTGCATTAGGGTCAATCCTGTACACACGGAGTTAATGAGTTATTATTCACGGTCTACAATCGCTTGAGTTCAAAAGAGAAGATAAAATAGTATATATAATACTATATCTACAAAGAGATATGATATTAATACTATATCCACAAGATTTGCAAACTACCTCACACGTGTTCAATCTTCATGAATCAAAAAATGAATGCAAGTATAACTAATTCAAGAGTCGTAGTACATTTTTTTTCCTAAGACATGTATTAATTTGTTGCCATTTTATGTTAATATGTAATCTAGAACCTAAAATTATTCATATCTTTATTCAAATCTGTAATATTGCTAAATCAACCATATGTTTGCATATTATCATTAATTAATTAAGCTACTCAGTGCATGCATACATGCATTGAGTAGCTGAATTAATTAATGAGAATATGCACACATAAGGTTGATTTAGCAATATTTACTGATTTGGATATGGATATAAAGGATTGTAGGTTCTAGATTACATATTTGTATAAAATAGCAACAAATTAATACCTCTCCTAGGAAAGAAAAATCTACTATGATTCTCGAATTAGTTACTTGCATTCATTTTTTGATTCATGAAGATTGAACACATGCGACTTGGTTTGCAGATCTCTTGTAGATATAGTATTAATTGCATATCTTTTGTAGATATATTATTATGCATCACATTTTATCTTCTCTTATGCTACAAGAAAAATATGACCAAATAACTCATATGATGAAACAATTCCTATATATAAGTAGTACCATAGAACCACTCATATGGAAGTCGTAGCCAAACCACTGAAGACACACAAGTTCATTATAGATCAACAAAAGGAGCTATGCATCCTCATGGTTCTCCCTCTGGGTACCTCGTTCCACAAAACAACGAATCATCATATGTCTCACCCTTGCATGAAGCACTAATAGGCACAACAACAATACCAATGGTGCATGGGCAACCGCCAAATTCGCATTTGTTGTTAAACCACCAGCAAATGCTCCATGCACCTCAAGAACAACCAATCATGTCCGTGAATGATCATGACACAACGCCACACCATATGGATGTTGATCCAATGATGTTGTCACCATTCCTTCCCTGTGAAACCCCTTTGCCTAAAACCCCACCTCATCCTTCAACAGTTCAAACTTGCCTCAATGCAAGTTTAGAGAGCCAGCAACTAGAGTTCTTAGAGCACAAAGATTTTCTTACATCCCCAGTAACTCAATATCCAAACTTCACCAACAAATCGAGTACAATAGCTATGCAGCCACCATCAGTAATATCCTTGCTCCAACAAGATCCTACCGCACTTGTTGTTGATGCCCATCCTCTTACCTATGGAGTTACAGTTTCTAATACAATTTTTGGGAACCATACACAACACAACCCTTTTGTCCAACCACCACCTCTAAGCTTCCATTTTCCATCGGAAAACTTTGATTCCTTCTCCCACAATATACAAGAGCAGCGGCAGAAAGCACCATATGTATCATTACCATATGATAATATTTATGGTACTATACCTTATTCTAGCAGTAACTCATTTGCTGAGCACAATATGTTCCCAGCTGTCTCAAGGGAACCACAACTGCCAAGGGGTGATCATATGTTGCAGCCTAATATGAGTTCCCTGGTGTCCAGTGGAAGAAGGATGTATATGTACGAATGTAGAATTTGCAACATGAAGTTCAATTCACCGCAAGCATATGGTGGTCACATGAGCTACCATAGCAAATCAAGGAAGAAGGCGGACAAGACAGCAAGTTCTAGTTGCACTAAATAGATTGAACTGCCAGAATGCAGTCTGCAGGACCATTTGATGAGAATCGTTGGAAGCAGGCTAGATGATTACTTCTGTTGGACCATTTGATGAGAATTGACAGAAGCAGGCTAGATGATTGTTTCAATTAAATCATGACAAGATGTATTCAAATTGCTGGGTGTAGAAAGTTGGCAATGAAGTGTTAAATACTATACTACAATACTCATTATAGTTTCTTTTGTACAAATTGTACTCAATTCTCATTTTCAATAAGAAGCATTTGTGTATTTGTGAATTATTTAGCCACCGCAGACAGTGAATACTATGTGTTAACATGAACTTCGAGTACAATTTTTTACTTAGACTTTAAATGTTTCAAGGTAGAGAAAATCTGTAAAATTGTCCGTAGTTACTCCCTCGAGTACTTGTCCATGATTCCACTTTGTTCCAAGCAAAGAGATTTTGCTTTTCCACACCATGTATGATATACAGAGCAACAAGGGTTTGATCACCCTTACTATTCATAATTGTGTCTAGCTTCTTGTTACTTTGATGTCCGTATATCATTGAAAATATTTGGTCACATGGAGGATACGGAATCTGAAAATGCTTTCAAGGAAATAGACACATGATGAAGCATTCTATTTTGGCGCTATTACTAACTTTAGATCCCACCCACTGTTGGCTAGCTCTACTTAGCACATGGATCAAGAGGGCCTCATTCAGGTGGCTGTGGTGTCCCAGGTTTGGCCTCTCGAAGTCCGTTGTCCCTATCGACAAACCTGCGCATAATATAACTGATAAATACCAAATTTCTCAAAAATGCTTTCGGAAACTGGTAGTTTCTAAACGGCGATTCATATTGACCAGTTCTGCACAGTATAATTTGGTATTGGTTCTAACATTGTCATGGATTGCGAGCCACTCTGCATGGAACCAGCTAGTTAGTTTCCTAAACCAGCAATATTAGGTATGGCATCAAACTTGGCCATCTTTGCTACAAGATAGTAACTGTGTAATCTATCTCGGCATAAAAATTCTAAAACCTGTTCCTTGAACCAAGCAGTTTGTTTCTTCATTGCATATCTTCAATCGCAAATTTTGTTCCTTCATCTTGAGTATAATTTTAATTTTGTAAATAATCTTACTAGAGAGCTCCAGAAAGAAATTAATGAACCAATGAACACCCTTACTAGTGTGAACCATGGTGATTATTCTTTGGTAAAAATAAGTATGAGTAAGGAAACTTACTCGATGTACGCAATTGGTGCAGCATCACCAAAATGCATCCGGGTTCGCAATAGTCTTGTGTACCCACCAGCTTGATCTCTGGAACAAAGAAACATGGATGCATTAAAATCATCTTGAAAATGATATACACCCTGTTTTAAAAAACAAACAATCTATTGTTTGTAAATACATGTCCCAAAATCAGTAAACTATTTTACAATTCTTCCTACATGATCAAACAATTAAAGTTCACTTCATACAAGATTTAAGATTTCAGCATACATATTATATTACTTGTAGCGGTAGGCCAGCTCAGTGAATAGCTTATGAATGATTTCACATCATCACCCCGAACAAAACCAGAGCACGCTTAGCCACATCTAGTGTACCCTGCATAATGTTAATGCTTATACGAATATGTTACATCATTGAACACTCCAAGAAGATTAAGTTAATCAAATCGATATTAGAAATGGCCAGAGGCCAGATAAAAATAGGCTTAAGGAAGGTTGTCTACAGCGGAAAAAAAAAGAAGCATACACAACTAACCTACAACTGTACATAAAAGGTTGCTCTACAGTACTTGTGGAACACTTGATATATTAACATGTTACCATGACACCACATTTTACCATACCTTTTGTCGCAGAAGGTTAATTCTAATATACTAGCATGTTATCATACCAATGCTTGCAATGCTGTGTTCTTTCACTCGTTATATGTTACTATGTCAAACACAAAATGACTAAGATATGTACAGGTAAGGATTACACCAATTTGATGAAATCATGCAAATGTCAGGACCTTATGTAGCATAGAAAAAACAAAGAAATAATGCATCAATGGATAGATGATTTCTTATAATAATGTTGTCCTATAATGCAGACTGAGCATGAAGATATTAGCAGATCCTATGCCTGTAAAACAATACTCCCTCTAGTCTAGATTTGTTGACGTTTCAGACAAGATGAATGAACTAAAAATGCACTACAGCACCTTGTCTGAACGACAACAATAAAAAAAAACAGAGGGAGTAGGTCGCCAAGATAAATTTACCATGGACATCTTCTGTGACAAGAGACATGCGTATTTTCATCTGGTTCAAGAAGGCTCTGTCTATACATGTCATCACTGTGCAACGTAGTTAGCATAGATGATTTCTATTGTCAGGCATCAGTATTATCGCAGTAGTGTTAGGGGAATGTTGATCAGTTCACCTCCTTTCCGAGCTGCACCATCTGATCCACCTTTCGCTGAACCTCCTTGGCTGAAACCAACCAACCACAGGAATGGAAGAGTGAATAACAACTACTCCTACAACTCACGATGAACAACTCAAATGAGGCTGTATCCACGAAATGCCATTGCCAAGACGGGAAAGAAGCATACCTTGGCGACGGTGGTCTAGACGCGCTCGTGCTTCACCAGCTGCGACACCATCGTCCTGACAACCGACGACAGACAAATCAGGAGGTCAGCAGCAAGGAAAGGGCAGGTAATTAAGAACGTTGATGAATAAGAAAGAAGACCGACCTGAGGATGGAGATGCGGTGGGCGGCATGGCGGCGGAGCTTGCCCATGGCGTCAGGCGGGCGCGAGGGTTGGGCAGTACGGTCCGGACACCCGCTAGGTCCTTCCGGGCCCGCCTGCAGAGAACGCGGCGAGGGGTGGGGATTGGGGAAGGATGTCCGGCGGCTGGCGGGAGGATTCAGCGGCGGCCGGGGTGGGGAGACGGCGAGGCTTGACTTGAAAGTTTTGGGCCGAGACACATTGGATCGACGCAGCCAGCCCGACGGCCCACCAAGTCGAATTATAAAGAGGCCCACGGTCAATCAATAGAGCAGCCCACATATAAATATGAGATATTGGTTGTTTAAAATTCAAAATTTATTATATTTGATGTCAAAGTTAATATATTCAAAAAAATTCTTAATCAAGAATCTGGAAGGATTAGTCCAATAGTTTTTCTTTCTATGTATACTCAAATTTTGAAGAAAAAAATAATTGCATATTCGAGCCCCTACATCCCCCTAGAGAATGTACACAGCCATAATATTTTAAAAAATTATATTCAACATTTTTATTTAAATAAAAATTCGAAATTTTGTGAAAGTGTTGAATCAATATCAAAATGTTGAAAAGTACAAAATTATGTTAGCTACTCCCTTTGTTAGTCACTCAAGCTTTGGACATTGGGGCTTAATGATGAAAAGTCACGCCTCAGCCAATCATCTCTCTGGCGGCTTATTTTCTAATACATGACTTTCCAATAATCCATTCAATGTGTTATTTTCTATAATATATCTAATCTAAACTAATAAAGCACGAGTTATGCGACCAAATCTACCCACACAAAACTAATCTACCCCTCCCTTAATCCACACCCTTGATTTGATGGGGCCCACAACCTTTCAACCCTTTGATCGTGAATCCCCCAAAATCCTCTCTGCTCGCCCACAAGCATTAGGTCACGGGGAGCGTTATGTCACGCTTGCTATTACAGCTCCTATGTTTTTTTTTGATCTCACAGCTCCTATGTTGAAGTTGTTTACGCGTGGTTGCATTCGGCAATTTTTTTTTCTCACCTAATATTGCGCTCTACCCTCCCGCCCCTCCCAGCGCGATCCATTGATTCCATTCCATGATTTTCATTTCCAAACCACGGCCAGACAACAACTCCAATTTTACATCCCATTTCCTATTAATTAATGTGGTAATTTTAAAAAAATAATGGTTCCGATCAGTTCACATATACTTCCTCTGGTTTTAAATTGTTGACGTCGTTGACTTTTTGAATTACGTTTGACCATTCGTCTTATTTGAAATATTTTAAAAATTATCATAAATTTTGTTATAATTAGTTTTCACTAAACAAAATTGAAAGATAACTTATAATTTTGCATATTTAAGTTAATATTTTGAATAAGACGAACGGTCAAAACGTAACTCAAAAAGTAAACAATTTAAAACCGGAGGGAGTACTCTAACATATATGTACAACTCAGATACTCATAATGCATACACACTCACTCCTATAAACGCACACACGCAAATCCTACTTCTATAAGTATTTTTGAAGACTGAGCTGGTAAATTCTCGAGATTGACGAAATCAACACTGACGCCTTGTTGTTGACGGCCACATCGTTTATCGTTGAAAGCACAACACCGTTAGATGATAGAAATTTTATCCAACAGGAGAGTCGAGCCGAGGATATGAGGTGCTACTGAGGCTCTTGTAACCACTTGGTTGCATGTCCTTTCGCTATATCAAGTTGTTTTTATTCAAGGTGTGTTTGAGCAATAGTTAATTTTTTTTGCGAGGGGGCAAGAGTTAATAATGGTACTTATACTGTCAAGTATGATTTCACAACAAATTGGGAAGTTTAAAAAATCATGTTCGTTTAGCCACCAGTGCTCTGGACGCATCTATAATACCTTTCTTTAATCACTGAATACAAATATGAATAAATTTTGGGATGGTAAGGTGACGCTAATATATCTATTATTTCTTTTCATGACAACTTTGCTCGCCTTGACGTCGATTGAACAATATCAGTAACTAGTCATTCAATAGTGCCAAACATGCTTTTTTTATAGTTTTGTTCTGTAGTCAGTTAGCTGGGGAAATATTGGGTGCAATGGACATATGGAAATGTTGGGTGGTGCAATCTGTGCAACATTCCATCCAGCCATCTAACTTGCATCGGGTGTTCCAAATTTTAACCACGGGAGACCCACATCCACATAATCATTTTTCCAAAAAAAAAACCCTCTCAAAAATCCCTCATCAATGGATCGAAAAACATAATCTTTGGTTGCTCGCCGCTCGCCGCCGACCCTCTCTGTAACTCCGCCGCTCGCGGCTCACCGCGGCGCCGCCTGGGCCCTACGGCATCCACCATCGCAAGAATCACCAATTCTGCCTGCGTTTTGCTTTCGCTGGAACTCCATCCATGAAGCCACCTAGTCTGATGCAGTTCAATTTTGATTTGTTTCCCCTCAAATTCAGAATCTTTATTAGTCGAAACCTGGCAAACAACATGATCGTTCAAGACATACCGCACCACTGCCATCATCCAAGCAGTCTAGCATGGAGAGAAATCTTCTCAAGAAAGTTTACTGAAGTATCTTGAAGGCCTCGAATTTCCAGAATTAGGCCGATCTGGGTTGTGTGTGTAAACCCAATCTCAGTTCACGACAATGAACCATTTTGTATTGTCTCAAACGAATATCGGTGAAAAGTATTCATTCAATGGAAGTTTTAATACTGAAGTTGTGATTCGTAAGCTTGCAATGGAGGACGCCTGGGCCTGGTACATGGAACCTTTCTTATCAGCTACTTGCAATGTTTAGACATTGGACAGTGTAGCCACGTATGGCGTCATCTTGAACGTCGTGGATCGTCATCAAGAAGATAACAGCGTGCGTGTGGCCGAGGAACGCAACGTCGATGGCATGGGGACGGATGACGACGGACCTATCACCTATGGTGGCCATGGATGGCATGTGTTAGCTAGCCCATCCCACGAACAAACAAAAACAAGGGATTGAGTATTCGCCAGTTCCTTGGCCATCTAACCTACTAGATAGGAGCATGCGTTTTACAGCACACCCTGCTCATCTGAAAGTGTGAATTGGCCATGCATGAACTGAGACAACTTGTTCATGGTAAAGGATATGTCCAGACGAGTTAAAGAGAGATCGTCTAACAGAGATATTGTAAGGACCCACCAACTTGAGCGTATAAACACATTGCAGATGAAAGAATTCAACATTTCTAGTTCAATATTTTTGATCCAACTGTTTCAATATATTACGAAAATATTGTAAAGGTACAAAAGAAAAAAGTTGAAATGGTACATATAATTGTTGAATTTCTCAAAATTAAAAAGATATACATGTGGGATTGAACATTATGGATTAATTAGCTGGATTCAACATTTGATAGAAACTAGTTACAAAATATTGAAATATTATTTTTAAAATTCAAAACATACAAAATAATACATCCATGTGGGAGCGATCTTTTGTTGCAGTAGTTATAAGAAACACGATGGCTCAAAAATATTTGCAAAGAGTAACGATTTTGAGGGGAAGGGGGAAATCGAGATAATCCAACTTAAATTCCGCCCACTCCAATCGATAGCTGACACATGTGGCTCCACGGTTCCCTCCACCAGCTCGCTAACACGTGCAGCTCCACTAGCTCGACTGCTTGTACGAGGACCGTTCATCACCGCTTCACACAAATCTTAAAGTGTAGCATCATCGTTTTTTATCAATAATGCTATGTATAATAAATTGGCCTACAATGATATATGACGCTCAACACACAATTTATTATTCATCACTCTTTCTCTCCGTTTAACAAAATAAGTCGTTGTAGCATCATCGTTTTTTATCAAAATATATGACGCTCTCGGTTTCCGATGCAAGTTCACGCGCTTTCATCCCACCAGTTATTCAATGCAGTCTCAAATGCAGCAGGGTGGATCCTACTCTCTCTCTCTCTCTCTCTCTCTCTCTCTCTCTCTCTCTCTCTCTCTCTCTCTCCAGGTGAGACTAGCGTGGATTCCTAGATGCAATAAACAGCTTCTGGCGTAAGTTTGCCTTGAGGCCAGTGCAACGTGGTGTGCGATGTCTTTTGCCTTGGTTCTTGTGATTGGTGCCACAACGTCTTATATAATAATGAACAGAGAGAGAGTATTTTTTAAAGGCGATTTGTGGATTAAAAATTTGTTTGGAGGTGGAGAGCAAGTCGGCTAATAGCATGCTTTAAAGCCTCTTCGACGTGTCAACTCAAAAAAGAAAAGCCCCTTTGACGTGGGTGATAATTCAAAGTAAAGGTCTCTGCGGATGTTTGACGGCAATTGCGAAATCTAAGCTTGCTCTTGGGTATTTTTTCCGATGAGTACTCTACTGCCTGGTATGGTTTCACATGATAATCGAGAGAGATATGCTCTGTTTTTCACGGTTTAAGATCGCAATTTCATCTTAAATAACCAAATTAATCGTTAGATTCAGAGTTTCAAATGAGCGTGTTTCTTTGTAGTGGTAGTCTGCAGATTCGGTTATAACTTGAGACTTGGATTGATACAACAATTAGGTGAGTTCGTTACTACTTACTAAGCACTTCCTCCGACGATCCAGTTAGGAATTGGAACTTGTTGTCGTAGCGGTATTAGAAGAAAAAAAACGGAGGAAGTGACAAGGAAGCTAGATACTATGAACGAACGAACATCTCTGTCGGCAGCAAAAAAAAAAAAAAGTGAACATGTTAATAGTACAATTACTAGTGTAAATTAGTTGCATGGATCTCTGACTTTGTAGATGCCGCATGCTATCGTCTTTTCCGATTTGTCCTTGCCTCCTTATAGTTTCTTTAGCGTCACTAGCTATTAACACGAGTTAGGTACTTTCTTCTGATATAATATTTTAGGAATGGTCAGACGTATCTCATTGGACTTTAGCACCATGTTAGCAGAATTTTATGTATTATAAACATCCAAATCTTTAAAAAGTTCTCTAAGTTCTAACAAAAAATAAAAATAGAACAGTCAAGATGCCGTGCCATAGGGTGGAAACCAACTACTCTATCAACCTTGCAGCTTATATATGTACACTAAGACCATGGGCCTGACCACCGCTGAGTCCGTCCTGGCGGAGCAGAAGGCGGTGGCAGGCGAGGTGGACGCGAAGCTTCTTGTCGAGCGGCTGATCGGAGTCTCCAGCGATGACCACGAGCGCTTCCTGCTCAAGATCAAGAACCGTTTCGACCGGTGAGATGAGCACGGCAAACTCACTACACATTTTCCATGCATGCATGCACCTTGTGCACGTTCATCTTCTCTCGTCTCGTTGCCTTCCAACTGCATCTGTCACTTAATTTTTTTTGCTTCTCCGTCAATGGCAGCGTCGGCATGGAGCTCCCCACAATCGAGGTGCGAGCCGAAGGGTTGGCCGTGGACGTGGAGGCCTACGCCGGGACAGGGGCAACGCCCAACATCATCAACTCTACGAGCAATTTTTTTCTGGTATTTTTCTTAGAAACAAAGCTTATACATTTGTTGTGAATATGTAAAGCTCTGTTGTATTTATAGTTCTCTATATTCTCGTGACCGTTACTTATAAGATGCATAAGAAGTATTTGGTGTATATGTACACAAACACATTGAACCTTGAGACCTTGATCTTGATGGCCTAGGCAATACTTCATACATGCATAGTTGTGCTGCCATCCATCCTTAGGTCCTGGCTAGTGAAATGAGGAGCATCCATTGACAAAAGGATCGCTTCCAGAGGATTCATATATCATACCTATATCGTAAACTATTAGATGGATCGATATCTATATGACTATAAGCTCTGAAGTGGTGGGATTTTACTGACTGTGTGCTGGTTTCACTAATGTAGGACATCGCAGACACTCTGCACGTGTTACCGAGCAGCTGGAAGATCAAGTACACCATTCTGCATAAAACTAGTGCTGTAATCAGGCCCCACAGGTACCTATAAATCGATCGGAACGTACATGTGACATCAAGATGTGCAACGATTTTCATGCGAGTTAATACATACACTACTAGAAACCAAAATTTCCGTGATGTTATTTGATAACGCAAAAAAAACAATAAATTTTAATTTTATTAACAAAAAGAACAATTTCCCTAACCTTTTCAAGGAAATATTTCGTAAAAAAAACTTTTCAAGGAAATAACCAGGTCTTACCCGTTAAAATGATTTTCTTGTCGGTACAAAACCATCAAGAAAATGCAGACATACTTTGACGGTTCTCAACCCACGGGAAAATCATTAATTTGTTGGAGTTACTATTTCTCTGTCGGTTTCTCGCATTCAGATTTTTTGTGTAAAAACCTTGGCATCGACAATTTTCCTTGTGCGTTTGCCGACAAAGCATGCCGTTGGGGAAATTGTTTGTGATGGCCGTCTGATAGGCAAGTTTTATTTCTCTATCGCCGTATCATTGGCGGCTTTTGCCTGACGAGTCTCTCGTAGGGATAATTTCTTTGATGGTTTTTCCTATTTCCTTGACAGTTTTTAGCACACATGGATATTCCAGTTTCCACTTTCCAATAGTGATAGCAATTTTGGCTTGACATATATCGTACAATTGTGACACTGCATGATCTGGCAGATGCATGTATTTCTTGCAACAATGCTATAATTGCTACAATGTAATTCAGTTAATTGATCCAACTTTGGCATATTAGGTATCTAGAAATGAAGAGATCTATTGCATTTTTTTTGTGAGGAAGAGATCTATTGCATTGACTACTTCTTCCAACTCTCTTTTTTTATTGTTGCGTGTTGAAGGATGACTCTGCTATTAGGATCTCCAGGATCGGGCAAGACCACATTGTTGAAGGCACTGGCTGGAAAACTTGACTCAAGACTCGAGGTCAATAAAATTATTCTTGTTCTCTCATAACACTCAACTGACAAATACGTGACTCAAGACTCGAGGTCAATAAAATTAATTCGTGTTCTCTCGTAACACTCTTGGTCATTGTCTTCCTTTTGAAAGTTACTTTAGTGACTCGTATGTAGAAAAAGAGTGAGCCGTGTGTTGGAACGAATATGTGATGAGTACGCATATTCATGAATATTTCGATTCGAAACAATATGATATGTATATAATTTATATTGCTTAACTTTACTTTCTTCACTAATCACTACAAAAGTTTACTTACAAAGTTTAGATACTAATGGCACACTGTGCGCCTAAGTGCGAAAAGACAGTGCAAGCTTTGTTATGCCGAAACCTAAATGTAAAGTCAGCAACACTTCTAAATGCCACTTCTTCCCGTCGCATCCGTCTTCAGGACGATATAGTCACAGGTTTTCACTTTTCAGTGAGTGAAAGATTTGTATCCGGGTCTACGTTCAAAGCTTCTACCGTAGAACAAATTCGAGAGGCCTTCGTGTCGGAGACAGCGGGGCAGTCGTTACACCATTCGTGCAGGTCGCTACTTTCTAATAATTCCTCTACCGGTGGGATCAATGCATTTGGACAGCACATGCTGGCATGGTGTCCCAAACAGCATTTATATGTGGCTCGATGTTGTTGTTTGAATTTCGCTTATTAGGACTATGTCATTATCAAATAGTTCTTAATTGACAGTCAAAAAAAAGTTCTAAATTAGACAAAGCACGTGTTCAATAAAAGAAAACAACTCTTTCTGAATCTAATAGATAGATGAGCAACAGGTGTCTGGGCGAGTCGCCTACAACGGGCATGGAATGGATAAGTTCGTCCCTGAGAAGACAGCCGCATACATAAGCCAAGATGATCTTCACTCTGGAGAGATGACAGTGAGGGAAACACTCTCCTTCTCTGCGAGTTGCCAAGGCAATGGTTATCTTGATGGTAAGTATTGCATAGACGAATCTTTCCGTGCATGTTTTTGTTACATCATTATAAATATGTTGGAAATTTGTGAAAATGGATTGAATATGTGCTGAGCAAACAAATATTAATATACTGACAACAAGACAGCAAATGATACATTACATCCGAAAGTGTGAAGACCGTACAATATGACTCTATTCAAGGAGGTTGTATAAGCACGATTCAGAAGCAATCTTTATGGTTTTTTGGGCACAGTACAGTGCTTGCATTTTAATGTAGCTCTGCTGATACATGATCACTTAACTGTGTATGCTTGGCATCATCTATTCAGATATTTTAACTGACCTGATTCGAAGGGAGAGGGAATCCAACATCACGCCCGAGGACGACATCGACATGTTCATGCAGGTCAAGAAGCTCAATCAACCTTTGCCAGTATTATTTCAATTCATTTTGTGTTACCATTCAAAGGCTGACATGGTATGAAACGAAGTCCTATGTCAGTGCATTGTATCAAACGACGCACAATATATGAGGAGTTCAGGTTCCAAAGTTAAGATCTAAAACAACTCACTAGTGATTCAAGCAAAAATGAATATCCGTTAATTTATGAACATGATCAAAATACCTCATCTGCAATTAAATCGGGTATCAATTTAATGAAATGTTTGCACTAAACTATTCCTTGCAATTAAATCTATAGAATAAGACATCATTTGACTACGTTTTGATAAAATAGTTTCGTGGCATACGGACCCCATGAGTCAGATTTTGGCCAGTTTTGACATGCCTTAAATTCGATCACCATATTGTTTTTCATCAATCGTGGCATAGCAAAATTTTGGTTGGTTTTTAACCCAAACATTGTTTTTACTGATCTTGGTTTTGGATCATAGCCAATTTTGACATGTTGTCTTGCCTTCTCAGGCCGCCACAACCCAAACAAAAATGTGTAAGACTGTTTCCGACGGAGACCTCATCCCCTCACTTACACCCAAAATAGGTTGCAAAGTGTACAAAATCACTCTCCAACAGATGATCCAAACCAAACACCCATTCGACGCCTCCTCCCCTCTGCACCTCAGAAATGAATCACGAACACGGACGACCCAGCAGCAACAGTCGTCTCCCTCCCCGTTCTTTCTCGAAGCGGTACACGAAGCGGTGGAGGTGGAGGAGCTCCAGGATGCGGTACAGGAGCGCAGCGGCGAGGGCGAGCGCCACCAGCACCGCGGCCCGAAGGAGCAGCTCTCCGGCCCACGCCGCTGTCGTTCCTCCTCCCGAGCTCTCCATGGGCTTGGCTTTGCTCCACGGTGATTTGGGGAGAGGGGAAGGGGTGGGCCGCGGCGGACGAGGGGAGAGGGGAACGGGCGGCAGCGGCGGCGGCGAGGCAGGCAGGCGCTTGGGAGTCGTCTGAAGGCTGCAAGCGTTTGTAGTGGGGAGGAGCTTGCGGGGGTCTTGGGCGTGCAGCGTCTAGGGGAGGGGAGGATGAAATTAGAAATTCTCTCCAGATCTCAAATGCGAGCTGCTCCGAGCCTACTCGTCGTCTGCTCTGCCGATGGACGACGGCACGGCGCGCCGCGCCGCACCGCCTTTCCAGCTATCCACGCGAGCAACACCATCGCCTGCAGGCCGTCGAGCGCCGCTAATTTGCCGCCGCCGGCCCTCCGCGCCGCTTGCTGCTGCTCCGCTGCGTGGCGACTGGGCAACTTGCCTTGCCGCTGGTCCGTGTTGTGGCGCCCTCTTTCTTCTCCTCCGCCTCGCCGAGGGGTACGCAGCGGCGCGGAAGGCAGCGGTGGTGGCCGAGCTCACGGGCGTGGTGGCGCGGGCGCGGTGGAGCGCGGGCACGCGGCGCGGGCGTGGCGGCAGCAGTGGCCGAGCTCGCGGGCGCGGGGGAGCGCAGGAACGCGGCGCGTCGACGCGGGACGCGACGCAGCGCGGTTGGAGCAGCGCAGCTCGGGGGCGGCGGCGCGACGCTGCAGCGACGCGGGTGCGCGGTGGCAATGGGAGGAGGAAGAAGGTCCCGTTGTTCTGAGTATTTCATTGGAGATTGAACTTTTTAAGGGTTGGAGATTGAACACTATTCACATGCAAATTGGGTTTTGGGTCTCCAACACTGTTGGAGACAGTCTAAGACTATCTCCAATGGACCATCTATATTGGGAATTATATAGAAACTGGGTAGCAAAAGGTGAGAAAACACTCTTCAACGGACTACTCAATCCATCGACACATTTTTGGAAGGGAAATCCCTTCAGTGCCATTTGCTTAAATCCTAATATCTTCTTAGCCACCGAAAAAACTCCAACCCCGTTGGCGCCATGGACCAAAAAATTTCATCCGCTTCATGCCAGTGGTGACCGGTTTGGGTCGACGAACACCCGGTTGTCTTCTTTCTCTGCTGTGCGAAGGCGGTCGGGCGCCCCAAGGAAGAGCGGCGGCATCCCCTGATGCACCGCGCGGTCACGCCGGAGCTCGTCGTTCGTGTGGAGCAGTCAAATCCCTTGCCGTTGGAGCCGGGTGCCGTAATCCTGTGTTAGCTCGTTGCACAACGTCAATAATGCACAAAACAGAGCACACGAGGAACTCCACGAACTGAAGAACAAGTGCAGCTCGTCACTGAAATCCAACTCAAAAACCAACCAATCGAGACCAGAGATCATGAAAATGGAATCACAACCTCATGCGTGACCCAATCCAAGTGAAATCCCCAAAAAAGATCAAGCTATTCGCACCAATTTCAGGAATTCGTGGAACCCTAAGCAAATGGAGAAACTGAAATTAAAAGATGCTCGAGAGAGTAATCAATAAATCCATGACCCAGAGAAGTTCTCACGTGTCCTGGCACCAATTTACCCAAGAAATTTGAGCCAAATCGCTGTTTTGAAACTAATTCAATCCCAAAGCTAGATTGCGTCGTCCGAAAATTTCCACCAAATGACACAGCTGCCGCCTAGAACCTGCCGAGGTGCACCATTGGCCGGAGGGCGGGTGTCACAGCACGGCGGCGGCGGTGTGGGCCGACGACTTCCATGAGTTCGTGGCGGGGCGCCGACCAGCGGCCGCTGGAAAACTCGGTCACATTCGGGGAGATGGCGCCCCACCGGCTGAACCGGTCACCACTGGCATTGAGCTGATAAAAGTTTAGCGTCGCTGGCATTGGCGGGATTGAAGTTTTTCCGGTGGCTATGAACGGATTAGGATTTATGCCGATGGCACTGAAGGAATTTTCCCTAACAACCAGAGGGTTGGCGACGAACATATGCTGCATGGACCCACCCCCCCCCCCCCCCGCACCCCATCCTTCCACGGAGACATCGAATCGTTTTTTCTGTTCGTCGCAGGCCGCCATGGGGATCTCGCCCTCCTCCTTCCCCGAGCTGCCTCGCCCTCCTCTCGCCCCCTCCACCACTGGCTCCGCCTTGACAGGGTCCCCATCCTCTATCGGAGGGAGACAAGCGCGATGGCCGGGAAGTTGCCGCCGCCGCCGCAGAAGCCCGTGGAGAGGCCATCGAGGCGCGCGATGAAGGCGTCGACGGGGAGCGGGGAGGGGCCTTGGCTTGCAGCACGGCAGACGGCGGCAAGGAAACTCCTTTTTTAGGCGACCTCGGCTGTGGATTCAAGGGAAGAACAAGTTTAGGGAGTGTGGGAGAGAGTCGTGGAGCTGCGGATGCGAGGAATTTCAGAACGGCTCACCGTAAAGGAAGAATTTCAGAACGGCTCACCGTGGAGCTGCGGATGCGAGGGACCGGTCGCCATGGTGCACGGCCATGCCATGATCGACGCGGTGGCGCCAAATCAGATGGGCGCGAAGCGGTCGAGCAGTAGGCAGAGCGTGGCGTCGAAGATGGAAACCGACTGCGGGGGAGTCTCCGAGGGGGCCGATGCGGCCTCCTGCTCCATGGGGGCCTGTTGCTCCACGACGGAGACCTCGCGGTGGCGGTGGCGCTAGCGTCGGCTGACAGGATTTGAGATTTGAGGTTGAGTCTTCCGTTGGAGATACACATGTTTTGGATTCCTATTTTGACTCTCTTCAACACCCTTTTGATGTTTTGGGTCCTTCCTTCCGTTGGAGATAGTCTAAGGTGGCTAGTGACCTTTTGTTGGGCGTCACGGGTGACAAAGTGATTTTCATTTTGTCTATTTTTATGGATTGAAAAAAGCAGAAGTAGCATCAAAATTTTATTATTCTGAATCTGATACTATGGATGCCTGGTCGGTTTGCGTGCAGCTCGAGAATAGTTTACATCTCCTTTTTTTTTTTTGAGCACAGAACAGTTTACATCTCCTGAGTTTGTAACTAACATTGCGGTGGTCATCGATTATGGGCTCGAGTTTAAACAAGCCACATTCGCGTATAAGCCACCGTAGTTCCAGTAATTTAAAATCTCGTATTGCACTGCCCGGCACAAACCCACTGAGACTGTGACTCTTTGTCTCAAAAAAAAAAAGACTGTCACTCTTGGCCCACCGACTGGGCCGCAGCCATGGTTTCGGCCCCGCCGTCCGAAGCTCGGTTTCGGGACGCGCCGCCATGTCGGCGCAGGCGCGGGATCCCGCCGTCCGCTGCCACCTGTTGGAGGGGGGACGCTAGTCGCGCATGTGAGAGAGATTAAGGAATGGGGAGGATCCAGCAACCAGCAGTGCGTGCGGAAACAATCCTAAGGGAACTGTCTTCCTGCTGGAGATGCAAACTACGTGCATTATTTGTTGTGGATTATACGTTTTTGTGTTCAATCTTCTTTGTTTCAGTGTGTAAAGGTTAAATGTTAGGTTAATAACATAGTATCCTTGCCAGAAATTGGTTTTGTGATTTCGATGTTTTGAGTTTCACATGCAAACATTTAAGGATTAGATTCTGGAAACACTGGCGACAAATGTATACATGCTTCTGGTCCTGGTAACCTGTGGTAGCCAAGCAAAAAGGGTAAACTTTGCAAAGGAAAAAGTAGGGGATTACCAACAGTAGGAACCCTATCTTGTCTTTTGGTGACTTAAGTCAAAATTTGGAGAACACAGACTAACAACATTTCAGGGGCTATCTGTAACTGTACTGTTGCTAGTACTTAAACTTGTAATGAAACTACTCTGGTCTTTAAAATTAGACAGTGATTCTCAGATCCCTAACTTAGGTAAACAATGCCACCTTGGTCATTCTGCTTGGGACTTAGCGAAAATAAAGATTTTTTGATAATTTATCGTTACACCATATTGCCATATTAATCTTTAACATCTATTGAACCATATCAAACTTTGATAGTTGCTCAATATTTAGCCGGAACTCCTACTGCGACTACTATTGCACACAAATTAGTTATGACACTCGATATATTCCAGATTAACTACATCTGTTTTCTATTCTGTTGGGATGATGTTCTGATTTTCCCTCCTGCAGTTAATTGATTCACCTGTCAGAAAATTCAGTTATGCCACTTGGATAGGATCCATTATGAAATCTGAAAAAGAGGAGGGTTGAGGGACCAAATTATGCACTCTCATCCCTAGAATGATTTTGACATCTCCCTTTCTACTGGACTATGTACCACTGTTTTTGCATCAGTCTTTTTTGTTGAAAAAGTTGGGTAATTCCCTTTTATTAAATAAAGGTTCCCGGAGAATAGTTATGGAAAACATGATCATTCATGTCACATGCTTGCGTTATTTCACATAGGGTGCTTGCAATTGCTGAGCTGCATGTTATATTTGTCAACACCTAGTGGGACACTTTATCAGCTCCAACACTCTGGTCTCACACTTTTTTGGCCAGGTTTTGTTTTTCGGATTTGCAAACTTTCTTCCTTTTCTTCAATATTGATCTGGCGTAAATATAATTTCCTACTGTAACTCCCTTCACATAAACAACGCAGTAGGTAACAATGTGGGATGGATGTCCAGTATTGGTTGTAGTGTTTGAGTTCAGTTCCAGTTTTTGCACTTATTTTCTTCTATAATGAAATTATCCACAGCTATCTTGTGTATTTGAGAGAAAAAAAATGGTCCTATGTAGAAAACTAATTGTATGTTTAAGACCATTTTTTAAACTAAACAAAGAAATACACAAAGTAAAGAATATATCAAAATAAATGGCTATTCCTAATTGTTACTGCCTACAGGAAGAATGGCATACTGTCGGCCTCACAAAGCAAAGTTTCAACTTTCAACAGTTCATGTATAATTAAACTGCAGTTTCATGTTTCAGGAATCCTCAAATGGTACCAGGATCAATATTGGTACAAACTACATAATGCAGGTCTGGTTCCTGAATGTTTAGACAATTACTGAATCTATGAGAAGTAGAATTTGTTATGATTACATTCTTTTAACTGTTAATAAATCTCTTATCACTGCAGATATTAGGACTTCATACCTGTGCGGATACATTGGTTGGAAATGATATGGCAAGAGGCATATCTGGTGGGCAAAGAAAGCGTGTCACTATAGGTCTGGTCCAGGAAGTTATGATGTAACATATTCAATTTTTGCAATATTTAATTTTTTTGCAATATGATTCTCATAATTGAAACTACTTGTGTAATTCTTATTATTCAGCCTATGAAAAGAGAAAACGATCTAACACCATCTATGATACAATCTTTTCTATCAAATCTGTGGCTGCGTGTGTATGATATGTGACAGTAACAGATCAAAATGCCCATGCTTTATTACATATCTGACTTTTGCAGGAGAAATGCTTGTTGGTCCAGCAAGGGTACTATTCATGGACGAGATATCGAACGGGCTCGACAGCACAACTGCATTCCAGATGGTGAATTATCTGAAACAATCAATCCACATTCTTGGGGGGACAGCCGTCATCTCTCTGCTTCAACCAACACCTGAAACATATGACCTTTTTGATGATATCATTCTTCTCTCAGAGGGGCATGTAGTTTACCAAGGCTCGAAAGAGAACGTGCTCGAGTTCTTTGAGTCACTAGGCTTCAACTGCCCTCCTAGAAAAGCTGTGGCTGACTTCTTGTTAGAAGTAAATTAACTTCTTGCATCTGATATCTAATAATACGTCTTTAATCATGGCACATTTCTCATAATATCATGTTTTTCTTATAAGGTGACTTCAAGGAAAGATCAGCAGCAATATTGGTCACGGGATTGTGAGTCTTATCAGTACTTTACAGTGGAGCAATTTTCAAAAGCCTTTCATGCATTTCATACCGGCCTAAGTATTCGGAATGTTCTTGAAGTTCCATTTGACAAGAATCTGAGTTCCATGGCTGCTCTAACCACCTCGAAGTATGGTGTGAGGAAAAGACAGCTGTTCAAATCAGTATTTGCTCGAGAAGTCCTGCTTATGAAGAGGAATCCATCACGCTACATCGTTCATTTTGCACATGTGAGTTGATATACTAAAAAATATTAATGCCAACTAGGAATCACTGTGTTAAGAAAAAGGAATACTTTTTTTTATGTTTCAAAACGAAGAAGGAATAGTTTCGTCTCTACCATGAATTGAGGTGCGCTTCTGATCTTTACCAGTAGCCTGTGTCAATGACATGTAGAAGTAGAACCAGACCCACATGCCATTAACCAGTTTGATGGTGCAGATGAAAGCTAGCTAGATTGAAGAAAAAAAAAATACACACCCACATTCGAGTTACGTGAACCTAGGTGATGGGTTTGTACACAAACTGAGTTAGGATCTGCTCCCTCCCACCTCTTTACTTCTAATGTTACCAGTGCACATGCACAACCATTTTCCTGCATGTGTGAAGAAAAGAAAGTTCAACTAACGTACTGCTTCTCTACCAACTCTTCTTTTTTTTTTTTTTTTGATATCCTCTACCAACAGTTTTAATAATGTTGACATGAACCTGTAGACTTTTTGACTTTTGTAAACATTGTAAAAATGTGTCTTTATAAAAGGATCTCTCTTTGTGTTTACAATCTCCCACCATTTCGCTGAAATGCGTGAAAACAATAGTGTTTTCTTGGATATTTAAATAAAACTTAGTTTTGTTACTGAATTCTATCTTGCTTAGTAATTTGGCATGGCATGATGTGGATGCTACATTACACGAATCTTTTTAGGAGACATTTTGGGAAGGAAGAATTTCATGTTATATCCAGCATTGAAACACGTTTATTTGCCTTTATGACATCATCCAGATACTCCATTAAGCATATTTTGTTCAACATAACACCAAACTGTACATGTGTAACTTGTTATAGAAAGATGACAAGTTATTTATCGACTAGCTGTATGAAAACAGTTCTCCTTTATAATAGTTATTATTCTCTTGTGACAGATCGCTCTGATATCGTTCACCGCATTGACCATTTTTTGGCGCAGCAACATGCGCCGTGATTCAGTTTATGATGGAGGGATATACTTGGGGATGTTGTTCTTCTCTGTGAGTGAAACAATGTTTAGTACACTAGGTGATCTCGGTGGAACTATCATGAAATTGCCACTTTTCTTTAAGCAAAGAGATGTTTTCTATCCGGCATGGGCGTACACTCTGCCCACTTGGATTCTGAAGATTCCGATAACATTTATTGACGTTACAATCTGGGTTGCTATGACATACTACGCAGTTGGATTTGACCCAAGTCTTGGGAGATGAGCATTAGATATGATGTATCATGTTAGTTCGGTTATATACGCAGTCTACTACTTAAAACTTATGTTACACAGTATGATGCTTAGATTTCTGTATTGCGGTAGAAACACAATCATTAACATCTATATTCATATTCATGCTGAGAAGATCAGGTGTTGTTTCTATCATCTCATCCTAATAATCGATGTTCTTTCATTTTGCTTGAATATGTCATATGAAACTGAGTTATGTTGAGGGTAGTATATTGGACTTTTTCCTAATCTACATGAACTTTGCTATTTGCAGAAGTAGCTTCTTTCGTATGTTAGTATGTCACTATCAGCATATTAATTGAACCAATGCTGCATTAAATGCCAAACATTAATGTTACTGGCAGTGCCCAATTGCACACTTCCTGTGGTTAGAACTTATCAATTTTTATGATGGTTTGCATGCATAGTTGTTCTGTTTGCATCTTCTAGCGATCAGGCCACTAGCTGAGTTTGTTAGGTGGCTCTAGTAACACTCCTCTGGTCCCTGCGGGAGCGAATTTCAGGTTGGGGTTAAATATCCCCTTGTCTGTCCCATGCCAACTTGCCAAGGCACATGTCTAAGGCCCGGCTCAGGTCGTTGGTCGTTCTCACACGAGCCATGGTGCCGCTATGTTAGGTTGGGGCAGGGGTTTGGGGGTTTTCATGACCTGCGTTAGAAGGTCTTCTCTGAGCGAAAAATGGCTCGGGGCTGTCTTACCCCCTGCAGGTAATTTTTTTTTCTTTTTTGGCATTTTCTATTGTCATATTTCTAGTTAAGAAAATAAGATTGTTTAAACTGAGTCATATTCAATTGGTTCTATGTTGTGGAAATCATATTTGTTGATGGATGATCCTTTTGTTTGAAAATAACGACTGTAATTTCACTATGCTTATGTTGTCATTCAGGATTCACTTTGGTCCCATTTAATCCACCTCAGTAAAAAATGCTTTGTTTCAGGTTCTTCAAACAATACTTTTTGCTGCTAGCAATCAGTCAGATGTCATCTTCCCTCTTCCGTACGATTGCTGGGGTCACTAGGAACATGTTTACTGCAAACATATTTGGAACATTCATAATGCTTTTGCTTTTACTCCTAAGTGGATTTATACTTTCAAGCGGTATATGTCACCAATAATACCTTTCATTACAAAATTACCTCATTTTTATCTTCTTATTTCATTTTTATCCACTTCAGATAATCTGAACAAGTTTTGGATGCTTGGCTACTGGATCTCACCACTGATGTATGCACAGAATGCCATTTCAACAAATGAATTTACAGCTGGTCGCTGGAGTAAAGTACTTATACTAGACCTTGAATTTTAAAATTTCTAGTAGGAGTACAGTTGACAAACTGCGCATTTGACTTTACAGATAATTCCTGGATCGACGGAATCATTGGGAACAACTGTCCTCAAGTCTCGCAGTCTATTTGTTGATGCAAAGTGGTACTGGATTGGTTTAGGTGCATTGGTTGGATATACATTTCTCTTCAATGGCCTATATACTACAGCTTTTACATATTTCAAAGGTGACATAATATTTGTGTGCATTACATCACTGCTGTGTTGACTTGGTTGTAGCTAAACAAACATTCTTGGAAACTGATTGCAGCATCTGGATCTGGTAGAGCCTTCTCACTATCCACAAAGGCACTAGACAGAAAACCTGATAAGTTGAGTAATGATGCTCCCTCGAAAAGATTTGATTGTAAAAGAGTATCTAATGAATCTTGGAGTCCTGTTAACATCAGAAGGGTAACGCTTCCATTTGTTCCACTCTCACTTACCTTTGAAAATGTAAGATATTCAGTGGATATGCCAAAGGTAAAGAAGCATATTCTCATATTTATATCATGATATATTTGAAGTGTAAGGAAGAAAAATACCTATTCCCTAATTGCTATAAAACTTCAATTTCAGGAAAAGAAAGCACGTGGCGAGACTAGTGATCGTTTGGAGATTCTGAAGGTTGTAAGTGGTGCCTTCAGGCCAGGTGTCCTGACTGCATTGATGGGCATGAGCGGCGCTGGCAAGACTACACTAATGGATGTATTAGCTGGAAGAAAGACTGGTGGCTACACTGAAGGGACAATAAATATCTCAGGCTACCAGAAAAAGCAAGAAACATTTTGTCGTGTATTTGGGTACTGCGAGCAGTCAGACATCCATTCTCCGCACTTGACTGTTCTTGAATCACTTTTGTTCTCTGCTTGGCTTCGCTTACCCTCAGAAATTGACTCAATAAAAAGAAAGGTTTGTACATGAAAAGATAATACTATTTTATTTGTTTTCTGTTTAAATTGTGAGGAAAGACCTCCTAGAAAATTTCTGATGTCTACCCATTCTCACTCTGATCTCAGTACATTCTAGAAATAGAGAAAACCACTAATGATGCAACTGTTGTATAGTAGTTGATTCCCATCTCTGTGTATGCAGATATTTGTTGATGATGTCATGGAGCTCTTAGAGCTCACGTCCTTGCAAGCTACACATGTTGGACATGGTGGAGGGAATGGTCTCTCAAATGAGCAACGGAGGAGGTTAACCATTGCAGTGGAGCTGGTAGCTAATCCTTCAATTATTTTCATGGATGAGCCAACCTCAGGGCTTGATGCTCGGGCTGCTTCAATTGTGATGAGGACTGTGCGGAACCTTGCTGATACTGGTAAAACTGTTGTCTGCACCATTCACCAGCCAAGCATTGACATCTTTGAAACTTTTGATGAGGTACAAAATAATTTACTTTTAGCTCAAATCCTGTAGCTTGTTATGTGATGCTATGCTAAATGTTTATAGCTTCTTTTACTGAATCGAGGAGGGGAGGAGATTTATGTTGGTCCTTTAGGTGAATGTTCTTCACAGATGATCAGATATTTTGAGGTAAGCTAACAAAATACAGAAAATCAATTTTTGGCTTCGCAGTCGTTTCTGTTTTGGTGTTTTAGAAGCAAATTATCATTGCACATGGTGTGTTTAGGAAATTGAAGGTGTCAAAAGAATAAAGGATGGGTACAATCCCGCAACATGGATGTTGGAGGTGACCATACAAGAGCAGGAGCCAGGGATTGATCTACCTGCAATATACAAAGACTCGGAGCTATATCAGTAAGTCTATTATTGTTTAAATCAAGTGTTGCTAGCAAATGGTTACATTAATTATTGAGTATGTTGCATTGGGTTGATCAAACTTGCTCGACACATGCGAACATATGACGGCTAGCATTTGGGTAATGATGAGGAAAGATTACAGCTATGGGTAGGTTGCGATGGAGGGACAAAAGGCTTGAACATGGATGACATCGTTATGTCGACGCCACGCCCAAAGACAAGGACTGAGATGAAGGAGTTAGCTTTTGGCTTGGTTGACTGCAAACGTGGCGGCATTATATAGCCCCAGCCTAACTTACAATCCTAACCGAATAATAAATTGAATAACAACACCAATTCTTACCGAATAACAACTTGAATTAATTCCTTAAACTATCTTACTCTTTGCTATCTCTTAACAAAAGAAAACTCTGAACTAAACAATCCTACGAGGCTGCGACTGGATGTACAGATGACCGAGCATGACTGGATAGGTCACTGATCTTTGCAGTTTGCATCATTGAACTTTGTAAGTGGATCAGCCTTGGTCATCGACGCGATCCGTTCTGTTAAAATTGGTGATTTTCTTTGCCCGCTGCCTGCTAGAGTTGAGAATTGCAATCGTTATTCGGTTTTCCCGAATCAATCCATGATTCCTGTCCCGAAAGTGTTCAGCGGCTTTCAGGCAGCGTTTGAAAATTTTCAAACTGCGTCTGACGCGGGACAGAGGGCGGCAACGAGCCATTGGCCTCCGGCCTCTGGCCCAGTGGCTGGAGTCAAACCCACCAGCAATGCAAGCAAGCCTGGGCATTGGGTGAGTATCCAGGGCCAGGATAGTGTCTCAGGAAAGGGGACCCACATATCTCATGCTCTTAAAACCCCTCTTGTCTCCTCCACCCCCGATGCTGCTTTTCCGGTTATTGAGGATGACCCCTTGAGCAGAGTAACGCATTTGATGAGCTGCAAACAGAGCACCTTAGCTGATAGGGCAATGGCAAGAGAGACAGATAGGGTCAAAGATTTTCTTCGGTTAAGGGGTAATGATGATAGAGTCTGCTTCAGGTGCTTAAGTCCTAACCACTTTGTCAGGAACTGTAATGGGATAGTTAGATGCAAACATTGCTACGGTTATGGTCACATACAGCGTGACTGCTTAAAGAAACGGCTCCATCAGAAGACCAAATGGAAAATCAGAGAGCAGGCCCAGCCAGACAGAGAAACACAAGGCCCAAGACTATCACAAGCCCAGCTCGCCTCCCCGGACACATTTAAGGGATCAGTCATCACTACTTCCCGGGTTCCCTGCACTGCTCTCTCCACGCTCTCCTCCATCCCGACTCTCCAGCTTCAAACAGTGAACAGCAGGAGAGCAACAACAATGGCGAACTTTGCCATTGACCCACACCCTTTCTTTGCTGAGGGACTCCACAATGATCAGGGAGGACCGCACAGGATCTCCAGAGTAGAGGTCTCTTTCAGCGGCGAGCCACACAGAGGTCATGAGGATTTCGTCATCGCGCTGGATGAGGACAATGAGATCAACCCGCCTGATTACGGTATTTTCCTGCAGCAGATTAGGCAGTATATCATCCATGAGCTGAACCTTCAGGTCCGCTATTGTAGAATTCATCCACATGGCATAGGGTTAATTCAGTTGGGTAGTATTTATCAGCGGGATCTTTTGTTTGCTGGCAATGTTCATGAAATTGATGGTTTCCGGGTCAGATTTATCATGCATGATAGAGCTCAGAACTATAGGCCTTATCCCTATGCCCGCTTTGGTTGGATCATGTTCTTAGGTTATCCACTGGATTACATGACCTTGCAGCACATTGATCAGGCAGTAGCTTCCTTTGGGAAGATGGTGCATTGGCATAACAATCCCCAGATGAAGGCTTATGTGCTTGTTAAATGTTTGTACAATGACACTGATTCAGTGCCCATTAGTGTGGTGTTCAGGCAGGGTGAGCAGCAGTTTGGTGAGGGGTGGTCTTGGACTACACCTACCTATGTTCTGAACTGGGAAGACTACGATCAGCCTCCACCTAACCTGGATGATATTCCAGAAGATGGTAACCCACACCCACTTCCACAAGTAATGCAGCAAGAGGCAGAACATATGGAGAACTTGGTTAATCAGCAATTTCAGGTTAATCTGGGTGCTGACCAGGATTGGGAGAATGCAGTCATACAAGCTGGCTTACATGGCTGGCCAGCTTGGCCGGACAATGCTGGGCAGAATGCACCTCAGCAAGTTGAGCAAGTACCTCAGCCTGCTAATCTGGTTGCAGCAGAGGAGATGCCATTGGAAAATGAGGAAGGTGAGGATAGCTCAGGGTCTGAATCCCACAATTTAGCAGCAAGGCCCACTACTCTCTTCATCCAGCAAGGCAGAGGTCAAGAGGCCATTTTCAACCTGGACAGCACACACACTAGGCAACTACCTTTTGTTGATGATCAGGAAGTGGAGCAGAGACCTCATTGGCTCTTGCCCTTTCTCACAGGACAGCTGCTTGAACTCATGAACTCAGCTCTCTCTGATGTTAATCCAAGACCATGGTGGAGAACATCAACGGCGGCATATGTAAACCTGAATCAGGCCTTACCCCAGATCAACATCAACATCAGTACTAATCAGATCAATGCTAGAATTGACAACCTGCCCTATGAAACTTCAATCAGGCAAGCTATCTCTCCATCAACGACAGCAAGGTGGAGCAATTGCACAGTTGAACAGCTGGAGGGGCCCACATCTGGATGGGTCATCCCAGGAACAGCATCTCATGACCATGAAGCAGGCTCCTCCTCAGGTGCTAGTTACATCACTGAGGCTGAAATACAAGCTCAAATCATGCAGATACAGATGAGAAACCCCTATGGGTTTAGGCAGCAGCCACTGAGGATCAGGGACCAGCAAACCATCAGAGAGCAGCCAAGAGCTCGCATATCAGACAAGCTACAGCTGCAGCAAATCAAAGCCATACAAGTCATCAAAAAGGTCTACATCAGAAAGAAGTTCAAGAAGAACCCATCCTACATCCATCAGAGAATCACAAGGGTATATGAAAGGAAGAAATATAAGAAGATGGACTACCACAGTGATTGGCAAATTGTGTTGTGGCAGGGACTGGGAGATCAGGAAAGCATGCTCATGACTCAGGATAGACCAATGGAACAGGATCTGCAAGTGGAACAGCTGCATGACACCCAAGCACCTATAGCAAAGAAGCTCCAAGCCAAAGTTGTCTCTGCTAAAAGGCTCAAAAAGATGGCCATCCAACCACCAGTATCTCAGGTCCATCTGCGTAGAAGCCCGAGAGTCTTGCAAAGGAACAATGGTTATAGATAGCAGCAACAGCAGCAGCAAGTGCCTGAACCTGACCAAGCTCTACTTCAGCATCAGGAGCAGAATGAACAAATGCAAGTGCAAGAGCAGCAGGAAGAGATCCAGAATAATGTTCCTGACGATGGCACTGGTACTGTCTACTCCACCTCTTCTTTTCCTGGTCCAGTTAAATTCCCTTCTTTAACTGAACTTGAAAAGAATGATTTTCCATATCCTGAAATACCTACCAATGTAATTCAGGATGTGGCCATGAAGATCTGTAGTGTTCCTCCTGAGGAGGTGCAAGAGAGGTGTCGGTGTTAAGAAACCGGCCGACAAGTAAATTTGTAACTACGGCGCCTGACAGTCTTCTGTGATGGTGAGGGCTTTGCGAGAGAGGGAAGGTTTATACTGGTTCAGGCAATCGATGCCCTACGTCCAGTTCGTGGGTGGTTCGTGTTTCGACTTGCAGAGGGGAACTACAAGTGTTGACGAGGGAGGAGGAAGACTCCAAGCCTCTTCGTGTGTATCTCTCGATGGATTCGTCCCCCATCCTCATGCACCCAGCTCCCCTTTTATAGTCAAGGAGTGAGCCGGTTTACAAATGGGAACGGGGCTTTCGGGTTGTGGGCAGCGCGGCTACACGCCGCACTAGTCTGATCCCTAGCCGCTACTGTGGCTCTAGTCAGGCGGCGTCCTGTCAGCCTGGTCGCCGGGCAGGTGGTCGAGGTGTCAACCCAGACTGTCGCGGCCGTCTTGTCGCCGGTTCGGTCTTCGTCCCTGTTCAGGGTGATGATGATGCCGTAGCCATCCCGTTGCTGTACTCGAGGTGTCAGGCGGCGCCGCGAGATGGGACGGGTGTCACTGCGCAGGTCAGATCGCGTGCCTGCAAGTATATGAGTTGCTGGGTAGAGTTAAGGCTCCCCAGCTACTCGTCGTAAATGCCTGTCCTCCTTGCCAGAGGAAAATCTTCTCGACGAAGTCTCCCAACTCGGGGTCGGGCGAAGCGCGGCTTGTGGGCCCGCCCGACTGGGGGTCGGGCGAGGCGGAAGTTGTGGGCCCGCCCGACTGGGGGTCGGGCGAGGCGGAGTCTGTGGACCCCACCCGACTCGGGGTCGGGCGGGGCGGAAGTCGTGGGCCCGCCCGACTGGGGGTCGGGCGAGGCGGAACTTGTATGTGTCCTCGGGGTCGGTCGTGGGCCCCTCGAGCGCTCTGTTGTCGTGTACCTGTTCCTGTGGGCCCTACACAACTAAGCTGAGACGGTTAGCAGGATTAAGTATCCTAGATCAGGATACCCTGATTTGGGTATCCGTCAGTAGCCCCCGAGCCTGGGCGGCGGCCGGGGGTCGTGGTCGCCGTCGAGGCTTGTCGTTGTCTTTCCGAGGGTACTTTCGTACTACTCCTACCGGTGGGTGCGCGCGAGCGCACCCGCCGGGTGTAGCCCCCGAGCCTCGGTACAAGTGGTTTACTTGTGCCGAGGGTGACAAAAAAGGTTTTCCCGAGACCACGCAGTAGGTCATTGTTTGCGAATGCGAGCCCCCGAGTCCTCGCTCGATGCGCGGATCCGTCCGAGGGTCGTTTCGTCTTTTTGTTTCGCTCGTACCCGCGCGTCTTTACGATAAGACGGGACACGCATGAGCCGGCCACGTCATTCCTCGATGGTTCGATGCGTGGTGCTCGTTTAAGCTGCAAACGGGTGTGTCCGAGTGAAGGCCTCGGCTTGCCCTTCGCGGGGATCCGATTGAGACTAGCTGGAGTCAGCCTCATTAAAAATCCGAGTTCCTGCCTTTTTCGATCGCCGACTCCTTTCGCTCGGAGTCAGTGGGCTCGATGCCCTCCCTCGATGGGTGATCAAGGTCGAGGTTTTTTAGACTCGGACTCGGACGCTACCGTCAGAGGCCCATTGTACTACGGTGTACGGGTTGCGGTCGCTGGGGACCCCTCTTTGGTGGCCCCTCACTTAGTTTTGCCCTGGAGCGGCCGTTCGAACCCTTTCGCGGGGCCGGCCTTCGAACTCCCGGGCCGGAAACTGGGCCGTCGGGGCGTTTTCAGCCCCTAGCCTTTATTACCTGTGGGCCCGGCCGGGATTCCAAGCCCGCTTGGGCCGTCATCGTGCGTCGTGGAGACGCGACGGTTCGCCTTCCGCGCGGATCGAGGCCACGATCTGTCTTCGTGCGGTAGTGGAGCGGGCCATGATGGCGATTTTTAAGGCACCTGCACCTGTTAGATCGAGAAACAGGGGAGGCGCGGGGAACGATGCGTCGTGTGGACGCGATAACTATAAAAAGGGGGATGAGCCCAACCTCATTTGTCTTACCAGGTTTTCGCGACCTCTCGCATCCATCGCCGCTCGCCTTAGCGCAAACCGCTTCGTCTTCCTCGCCTCGCTCGCTTTCCCACCTCCCTTCGTTTCGCCGTCGCTTCGCGTCTCCCGCCCGCATTCGCCATGGCGGATTGGAGCCGGTCCAACAGCACCAAGGGGAACCTTGATGCCCTGGTTGCGCGCGGCCTCCTGATGCCTCTCACCGCGGAGCGGGAGTGGCTGGTACCCGGGGAGGAGAGGATACCATCGCCACCGGACGGCTACATTGTCTCCTTCCGCTCCTTCCACGAGCGCGGCTTCGGCATGCCGCCACTTCCCTTCCTCCGCGGCCTGCTTCACCACTACCAGTTGGAGTTGCAGCACCTCAACCCCAACTCCATCCAGCACATCTCCGCCTTCGTCGCCTTGTGCGAAGGTTTTTTGAAGATTCGCCCCCATTTCCACCTTTTCAAGTACTTCTTCACCCTCGCGCTCCAGACCAAGAAGGACGCGGAAGGGAATCCGCGCGCCGTCCCAATCGGCTGTGCTAGCTTCCGGCTCCGGGGCACCCGGGCCCGCGAGTACATCACCATGGCCGTCACCGACACCAACAAGGGTTGGCACGAGAGGTGGTTTTACCTCAAGAACACCGCGCTCGCGCCGCTCCCGGAGTTCACCGGGCGCCTGATCGAAGAGGCGCCCGAGTGCTGGGGTTGGGGACCGGCCGCCCCTGACAAGAAGAAGTTGGCCGACCTCTTGGGTACGATCGACAAACTCAAGAGGGGCGGCGTTGCGGGCGTCGGGGTCATTGGCGCCTACCACGTCAGGAGGCTTGCGCCGCTCCAAGACCGGCGCCTCCCCATGTGGGAGATGGGCCGCGACTTTGCGTGGGAGGGGACCTGCATGGTGGACCCCCACGCGGAGCCGCGGATTTCCGTCCGAGAGCTGAAGGCCCGGCTCTCGGAGGCGATGGGGAAGACGGCGGCGGATTGGGATAGCTTTGACTATCCGATCCCGGGCCACCCGCCGATGCTTCCGGAGCAGGGGGCCCTACAATTCGTAAGTTTTTCGGTTTGGTTTCGATCCCGATTCGGCATTGTTTCGATTTTCCCGATCTTTCGCTTATACACTTTTTCTTGGATTTAGACTGGCGTCGCCTTCCTCCCTTCTGCCGCCCCACTTCCCGAAGTCTACGACGCCGTCCGCGCGAGCAACAGGGAGCGGGCGGAGCGGCAGAAGGCCCGCAAAGACCGCGAGGACGCCAAGAAGGCGAAACGGGTGAAGAGGGAAGAGGAGAAGAGACGGCGTCGCCGCCGAGGCGACGTGGTCTCCGACTCCGAGGACGACGACGACGACGATGATGACGACGGCGGTGACGACGAGGGCGGCGATGACGGCGGCGACGACGACGATGACGACCAGGTCGACTGGGATCGACTGGGAGATCGCTCCCCGGGTCCCAACGTCGCCGGCGCTTCAAGCAGTGGAGGCGCGGCAGGCTATTCGCGGCCGGCGGCTCCCCCCGCCTCCGTGGCTCTCACCCTCTCCCCCGCGAGATTGCTTCCCGTGGCGACGGCCATGGCGGGGTCACTAATGGCTTCGGCCGCCGCGACGACATCGGTCGTGGTGACCGTGCCATTGGCGGCGACGAGCTCGGCGGTGGCCGCGGCGACGACGGCGTCGACGGGCGCCTCAACCGCGGCCCCTTCCACGACCACGTCCGCCATCATCACCGCGCTGCCGTCCGCCGGGATGATGACGAGCGTGGCGTCCCCCACGGCCCCGTCGGCCGTGGTGACTTCGGCATCCGTGGCGGCGGCGGCGACCGCGGCGGCGTCCACGGCGGCTTCTGAAGCTTCGCCAGCCGTGGCGACCGTGGTGGCAACGGCTGCCGCCGTCTCCGCGACGGCGACATCCGCGGCTCTGCCAGTCGCGGTGACTCCTTCGCCCGAGTCGGCGGGGACCGCCGCCGTCCCCGCGACGGCGGTTTCGGAGACGATCGCCGCGGTGATGACCGTGGCGCCTTCTGCGGGTACGACGGCTGCGGCGGCGAGTGCCCTCTTGGGCAAGAGGGCGCGTGATGAGGCTGGGTCGTCCGCCGGCCCGACCCCAAAGCGTCAGCCATTCCGGTTAGTACCTGAGTTCGCCGCGTTTCTTTTACTTCTTTATTTCGTTCGCTAACTCTCTTTTGTTTCAGGGGTCCGCTGCAGGTCCTGCCACGAAAGCAGCTGCTCCGGTCCTCAGGGGTTTTGGGGACGGCGCTCGGCTCGGCGGCGAGCGCGGCGGCGCCGGCGGCAAGCGTGGCGGCGCCGGCGGCAAGCACGGCGGCACCGGCAGCAAGTGTGGCGGCACCGGCAGCGAGCATGGCGGCACCGGCGGCGAGCACGTTGGCGGAGGCGGCTCCAGTGGTCGCCGCGTCGACGGAGGTGGGCAGCTCCGCGCTGTCCGGGCCGTCGGGGCCTCGTCTGAGGTCCACCACGCCTCCGCTGCTGCAGTCGACCTCGGGTGCGCCCACGGACGCCGATGTCCTGCGCGTCCAAGGGCCCGATGGACAGGAGCGGGTCCTCAACGAGCCGGCGGAGCGGCAACTCTGGGGCGTGCTTAGCCAGAATCAGGGCCAAGCCATTCATGCTCTGGAGACCACGCTCCGCGCGATAAAGGCGATGGGGGCCCCGACTCAGGTGCGTACGTCCTCACTCTTTCGCAGAGTCTTTTTCGTTTTTGTTTTGCTTATCCCTCTTCGTTGTCTCAGGAACTGTCCAAGTTGAGTCGGGCCAAGTCGAACTGCATTCGCTTCCAAGAGAGCGAACGAGTTCGGCTTGATGAGGAGGGGCAGGCCTTGGTGGAGCAGGCCACACAGGCCATGCGGGAGGCCGACCAGGCCAAGCTGGCGCTGGCCGGGGCAGAGGAGAGAGCGACCGCCGCCGAAAAGAGGGCCGAGGAGGCGGAGAGGAGGGCCGAAGCGGCGGAGAAGAAAGCCGAGAAGGCGGAGGAGGACGCGGCCAAGGCACGCGAGGCGGCCGACTCCGAACGAGTGCTTCGACGGACATTGACGGATACCCAAATCAGGGTATCCTGATCTAGGATACTTAATCCCGCTAACCGTCTCAGCTTAATTGTGTAGGGCCCACAGGAACAGGTGCATAACAACAGGGCGCTCGAAGGGCCCACGGCCGACCCCGAGGGCACATACAAGTTCCGCCTCCTGACCCCCAGTCGGCGGGCCCACGACTTCCGCCCCGCCCGACCCGAGTCGGGTGGGCCCACGACTTCCGCCCGCCCGACCCCGAGTCGGGTGGGGTCCACGACTTCCGCCCCGCCCGACCCCAAGTCGGGTGGGGCCCCGAACTCCGCCTCGCCCGACTCCCAGTCGGGCGGGCCCACAAGCCGCGCTTCGCCCGACCCCGAGTTGGGAGACTTCGTCGAGAAGATTTTCCTCTGACAAGGAGGACAGGCATTTACGACGAGTAGCTGGGGAGCCTTAACTCTACCCAGCAACTCATATACTTGCAGGCACGCGATGTGACCCGCACAGTGGCACCCGTCCCATCTCGCGGCGCCGCCTGACACCTCGAGTACAGCAGCGGGATGGCTACGACATCATCATCACCCTGAACAGGGACGAAGACCGGACCGGCGACAAGACGGCCGCGACAGTCTGGGTTGACATCTCGACCACCTGCCCGGCGACCGGGCTGACAGGACGCCGCCTGACTAGGGCCACAGTGGCAGCTAGGGTTCAGACTAGTGCGGCGTGTAGCCGCGCTAGCCCACAACTCGAAAGCCCCGTTCCCATTTGTAAACCGGCTCACTCCTTGACTATAAAAGGAGAGCTGGGTGCATGAGGCGAGGGGATCGGATCCCGGATAGATAGACAACGACACAGACATAGAGATACACACGAAGAGGCTTGGAGTCTTTCTCCTCCCTCGTCAACACTTGTAGCTCCCCTCTGCAAGTCGAAACACGAACCACCCACGAACTGGACGTAGGGCATCGATTGCCTGAACCAGTATAAACCTTGCCTCTCTCGCAAAACCCTCGCCATCATAGAAGATCTGTCAGGCGCCGTAGTTACAAATTTACTTGTCGGCCGGTTTCTTAACACCGACAGTTGGCGCGCCAGGTAGGGGACCTCAGCGCGTTTGACATCTTCAGTTGATGGCGAGCCACGACATCGATTGGTCTCCGGGCGCTCTCGTGTACTTCGGGAGCCTGGAGTTCATCGTGGTCCGGGATGGGGGGCTTTCGCGCGTCGAACCGCCGGCACCCCCACAAAGGGCCCTCACCCCCGCCATGTCCGCGAGCGCGGAGCTCGTGGGTATGGCGGAGTACGACTACGACAGCGACGAGGATGACCTCCTCGACTACGACTCTGACGCCGGCAGTCACCATCCTTCGCGCGAGTGCATGGTGGTGGAAGCTGGTGGAGGCAGCCGCCGCAACGTTCACGACGTGGCGGCGCAGCCAGACCCTGCAGCGGTCGCGACGACGGCGGACGCCGGAGCGGCCGCAGAAGCCGCGCCCCTGCTTGTGACACAGGCGCAGCAAGGAACCCCTCCGGCGAGCGCCGACCTCCGGGAGGGCGATGACCTGGAGCGTCTGCTCCAACGCCAACACGAGCTCGCAGAAGCCGCGCGGCGGCTCAAGGAGGAGCGCGAGCGGCTCGAACACGAGGTGGCGCAGCGCCAGGCCCTGCGCGAACGCGTGCGTGCCCATGGGCGCGAAGCCCGGCAGCGGATTCTGGCCGAGGCGGGCAACCTCGTGCCCAGATACACCAGGCCCAGCCAAAATGTCGCCGCGGCTGCGACACTTTTGCGCGCGCTCCCGCAACCGTCCGACGAGGACCAGCGAAGAATCCAGGGGGAGCTCAAGGACCTCCTGGACTTGGCGGCGGTGCAGCAGGCCGAGCGCGAGCAAAGCTCCGCTGCACGGCGGTGGGAATCCAGCGTTTCCTACCGCACGCCAAGCAAGCCACGGCCACAACCCGAAAGTTCCGTCCACCAAACCCCCGAGCAAAGTGGGACTGGGGACGCGCCGCCGGTCCATCAGCGGATCGGCAGGATCCGCGACGCCCGCGACATTCTGCGGGCAAGGCGCCGCGAGCAAGGGCGAGGTCCACGGTGCGAAACCGAGGACTTTGTCTACGCTCCGCGGCGTGGCGGGAGATTTGACCCGGAGGAAGACAAGCCTCGGGCTCCGGTCCCGGCTGGCCCACGGGCTTTTGGCCGCGCCATCTTGCGGGCTCCCGTCCCCCAGCGGTTTCGGCCGCCCAGCAATATCACGAAGTACAACGGGGAGACGAATCCCGCGTTGTGGCTGGAGGACTACCGCCTGGCGTGCCAAGCCGGCGGTGCCACCGACGAGCGGTTCATCATCCGCAACCTCCCCCTCTTCTTGGCCGACTCGGCCAGGACGTGGCTCGAGCATCTCCCGGAGGGCTCAATCCAGGATTGGGTTGACCTCCAGGAGGTGTTCATCGGCAACTTCCAGGGCACGTACGCGCGCCCGGGGAACCCGTGGGACCTTCGGAACTGCCGGCAGGGCGCCGACGAGTCCCTGAGGGACTACATCAAGCGATTCTCCAGGCAATGCAACGCGTTGCCCAATCTCGCTGACGCCGAGGTGATCTCCGCGTTCATAGCGGGCACCAGCAACGAAGGGCTCGTTCATGAGCTCGGCCGCAAGAGCCCGCGCTCCATCAAGGAGCTGCTCGACGTGGCCACCAGCTACGCCTCCGGTGAGGATGCGGTCGATGCCCTCCTTCACCGGACTAAAGGCAAGGCAAAGCGGAACGAGAGTTCCGGTGCGGGTCCGTCTGCCCCGCACGACAAGAAGCAAAAGCAGAAGAAGAAGAAGGGCGGCGATCAGCAACGCCGCAACGACGCACTCGTCGCGGCCGTCGAGCGTAAGCAGAAGAAGCCGGCCGTCGACAACGACGGCAAGAACCAGCATTTCGAAAAGATGCTGGAAGCGCCGTGCCCCAACCACGCCTATCCCGTCAAGCACGCCCTCAAGGATTGCGGGCTCATGCTGAAGTTCCTGGGCGCGAAGGCAAAGAGGTCCGACCCCAAGGATTCTGACCCCGGGGATGACGGGAAGGACGACAAGGAGGCGGACGGTGGGTTTCCGAAAACCACCGGCTGCCTCATGATCTTCGGAGGCGAAGGAGCCAGCTCCTCCAAGCGGCGCCAGAAGCTGGAGCGCCGGAGGTGTACGCCGCCGAGCCGGCGACTCCGGCCTTCCTCAAGTGGTCCGAGGCGGCCATCACCTACGACCGCGGCGACCACCCCGAGCACGTGCCGCGTCCGGGGCGGTACCCACTCGTCGTCGACCCCATCGTCTCCAACAAGCGCCTATCCAAGGTATTGATGGATGGTGGTAGTGGCTTAAATATTTTGTATGCAGAGACCCTCGATGCTATGGGAGTCAGTCGCTCTCGCATCCGACCTTCGGGCGCACCCTTCCATGGGGTCGTGCCCGGAAAGACGGCCATGCCGCTCGGGCAAATCGACTTGCCCGTCACCTTCGGCACGCCGATCAACTACCGCACGGAGGTCCTCACCTTCGACGTGGTGGACTTCCCCGGCGCGTACCACGCGATCCTTGGTCGGCCATGTTACGCGAAGTTCATGGCCGTCCCCAACTACACCTACCTCAAGCTCAAGATGCCGGGGCCGAGAGGTGTCATCACCGTGAGCACGTCCGTTCAACGTGCTTACGAGTGTGAAGTAGAGTGCTGCGAGCTGGCAGCGGCGCTCATCAACAAGCCCGACCTCCCGGAGGTCGCCAGCGTGGAGTCCGAGGAGACGCCGACTCCGAAGAAGGCGTCCGGCTCGTTCGAGCCATCCAAGGACACCAAGAAGGTTCCCCTCGACCCGTCCGACCCCGAGGGGAAGACGGTCATCGTCGGGGCGACCCTTTCTGCCAAATAGGAAAGCGCGCTCGTCGATTTCCTTCGCGCCAACAAGGACATCTTCGCGTGGAAACCCTCGGACATGCCGGGATTCCAAGGGAAATCGCCGAGCACTCCCTCAACATCAAACCGGGATCGAAACCGGTCAAGCAGAGGTTGCGCCGATTCGACGAGGAAAGGCGCCGAGCCATAGGCGACGAGCTGGCAAAGCTCCTTGCCGCCGGCTTCATCAAAGAAAAGTATCACCCCGAGTGGCTCTCCAATCCTGTACTTGTTAAAAAGAAAAATGGGAAATGGAGGATGTGTGTTGACTACACAAGTCTCAATAAGGCATGCCCAAAGGACCCGTTTCCTTTGCCGCGCATCGACCAAATTGTTGACTGGACCGCAGGGTGCGAAACCCTGTGTTTCCTAGACGCCTACTCGGGCTATCACCAGATCCCACTAAAGATCGGTGATCAAGAGGCAACGGCGTTCATCACTCCCTTCGGCTCATATTGTTACGTTACAATGCCGTTTGGGTTAAAGAATGCCGGCGCCACTTACCAACGTTGTATGATCAAATGTTTCGGTGATCTCATCGGACGGATCGTGCAAGCGTACGTGGATGACATCGTAGTCAAATCCATGCGAACCGACGACTTAGTCGCCGATCTCAACGCCGTGTTCCAACGGCTAAGAGAGAATGGCATTAAGCTCAATCCCGAGAAATGCGTTTTCGGGGTCCCAAAAGGATGCTCCTGGGATATTGCGTTTCACAACGCGGCATCGAAGCCAACCCAGAAAAAATCGAAGCCATCGCGAAGATGGGGCCGATCAAAAACCTGAAAGGCGTACAGAAGCTGACCGGCTGCTTAGCCGCACTCAGTCGATTTATTTCCCGACTCGGGGAAAAGGGGTTGCCACTCTATCGTCTCCTCAAGAAGTCCGACAACTTCGTCTGGACAACCGAGGCGCAAGAGGCTCTTGATCACCTCAAGACCAGACTCTCTAGCGCCCCGATTCTCGCCTCTCCGACCGAGAAGGAGCCTTGTTGCTCTATATAGCGGCGACAACGCAGGTGGTCAGCACCGCCCTGGTGGTGGAGCGGACGGAGTCGGGCAAGGTGCTCAAGGTACAACGGCCCGTGTACTTCGTCAGCGAGGTCCTCTCCGACTGCAAGACAAGGTGGCAGCAGATCCAGAAGGTGATATACGCGCTGGTCATCACTCGGCGCAAACTCCGCCACTACTTCGACGCCCATCCGGTAACCGTCGTCTCTTCCTTCCCCCTTGCTGAGGTTCTAGGCAATCCGGAGGTGTCGGTCAAAATTTCTAAATGGGCGTTAGAATTAATGGATCAGGGAATAGAATTTACGCACCCATCTGCCGTAAAATCACATACCCTGGTAGATTTCATCGCCGAGTGGACCGAAACTCAGTTGCCCATAGTTCCTGTCGAAAAGGAATGTTGGCGGCTGTTTTTTGACGGCTCTCTCACAAAAAGGGGTGCCGGGGTGGGTGGCTGCTCATCTCTCCGAGAGGTGTGCGAATGCAATATGTCATCCGGCTCAACTTCCCAGCATCACACAATGTAGCCGAGTACGAAGCTCTGCTTAACGGCATGAAAGCAGCTGTCGAGTTAGGAGTCCGTAGGCTCGAAGCCTTTGGCGACTCTCAGCTCGTTGTTAACCAGGTCATGAATGAGTCCACCTGCACTAACCCCAAGATGGCGGCCTACTGTGCCGAAATCCGCCGTCTGGAAGAAAAATTCGATGGTTTTCAGGTTGAATACGTCCCTCGGCGGGACAACGAGACGGCCGATTCGTTGGCCAGGCTGGGATCAAACCGGGAGGTAGTCCCGGCAGGCATTTTTGCCTGCGATCAAGACAAGCCGTCCATCAATGATCCTGCGTCGGCCGACCCGACGAAAGAGCAAGCACAAGAACCGGCTCCGATTGAGGCCAACGAGGCCTTGGTCATCGAGCGCGACAAAAACTCGGGGGCTCCCGCCGACCCCCGCGACGCCTCGCCCGACTCGGGGGCTGACCCCGGGTCCCGCGATGACTGGAGGCAACCCTTCATCGACTACCTCCTGCGACAACAGCTTCCGTCCGACCGCACTGAGGCACGCCGACTCGCAAGGCGCGCCAAGACATTTGCGATGGTCGGCGGCGAGCTGTATAAAAAAGGGCGCTCTGGAATCCTCCAACGCTGTATCCCTCTCGACGAGGGTAGGCAGTTACTCCAGGATATCCATGGCGGAACGTGCGGCCATCACGCTGCACCACGAAGCTTAGTCGGCAACGCGTTCGGCACGGTTTTTATTGGCCGACCGCTGTTGCCGACGCCCAACGAGTGGTGCGCACTTGCGAAGGGTGCCAGCATTATGCTCGTAAAACTCATCTGCCGGCTCAGGCCCTCCAAACCATCCCTATTACTTGGCCGTTCGCGGTGTGGGGACTGGACCTGGTTGGACCCTTCAAAAAGGCACCGGGAGGCTACACCCACTTGCTTGTCGCCGTTGACAAGTTCTCAAAGTGGATAGAGGCCAGGCCGATCGGCAAGATTGACTCGGCGCAAGCCGTCAAGTTCTTCACCGACATTGTACATCGATTCGGGGTGCCAAATGCCATCATCACTGACAATGGCACGCAGTTCACGGGGAAGAAATTCCTGAACTTTTGCGATCAATACGGCATCCGAGTCGACTGGGCAGCTGTTTCTCACCCCCAAACGAATGGGCAGTGTGAACGAGCAAACGGCATGATCCTCCAAGGATTAAAGCCCAGAATCTTCAACAAGCTCAAGAAATTTGCCGGTCGGTGGGCAAAAGAGCTCGATGCAGTGTTGTGGAGCCTAAGGACGACGCCGAGTCGTGCCACTGGCTACACTCCATTCTTCATGGTGTATGGAGCCGAGGCAGTGCTACCGACTGACCTGGATTATGGGGCCCCGCGGGTGCAAGCGTTTGACCCGGACCTCAACGAGCGCTACCTCGAGGATGCGCTCGACCAGATCGACGAAGCACGAGAAGCCGCGCTCTGCATTCCGCCAAGTATCAACAAGCGCTGCGCCGCTACCACGAACGAAAGGTTAAAGGCCGCGCTTTCGAGGTTGGCGACCTCGTTCTTCGCCTTTTGCAGGGCAATCAGGGTCGGCACAAGCTGACTCCGCCGTGGGAGGGACCATACACCGTTGCGGAGGTGCTTCGGCCCGGAACCTACAAGCTCAAGAACGCCGACGGACGCATACTCGCCAACGCGTGGAACATCGACCAGCTACGTCGTTTCTACCCTTAGCTTGTATCTCCTTTTCCTTTTGTATCGTTCAAAGACATGCAAACGAAATAAAAAGAAAGTTCGTCTCTTTCTGTCTTTTTGAAATTCACAACAAGTCCTGACCTGCCGACCGCCGATCCCCGACCCTAACGGCTCGGGGGCTCCACCCGGCGGGTGCGCAAAAAAGGCCGTGTAAAATCCAAAATGCCCATGACAAACGAGCGTCAAGGCCAAGAGCGAAAATTGCGCCGACAACGCGTCCGTGGCTAAGGAATTTACATGAAAATCCTAAGTGCAGGTCCGACTCGGACAGAACTTGAGCGTCGACGATCTCTCGGCCGACCCGACTGGCCGACTCGGGACTCTGACGCCTCGGCGGCTAAGAGCGGCCTGGGTTACCAGTCAGTCGAATGAAAGGTCCAAGGCAATCAAGCGGTCTGAAAGAGGAGGAAGTCACGAAGGGAAAAACACTTAAAATTTCGAATAAGTTTCGAGCGAACACAAATTTAAAGAACGAAGTACTTGTTTCCTCTAAAGGCAAGTTTTTATATTTACATGAGGGCCACTCGGCCCAACTCGACTAACTACTCTATCTCCTACTACTCGTCACTCGGAGGCGACGGCAGAGGGAACGCGAAGGAGGCGAGGAGGCCGGCAATCGTCGCAGCAGCGGGCGCGGTCTTCTTCTTCAGCTCCTCCATCTCTTCATCGGAGAAGCCGGGCACCATGCCCAGCGACAAGCCCTCGAGGTCGAGGGTGTCGCCGTAGTGCGTCTGCTCCATCACCAACGTCCAGAAGACTCCGGCCTCGAAGCTCTCACGACGGAGAGCACCGAAGCGGTTGGAGATGGAAAGCAGGCGCGCCTCCAGGGTGGCGGTCCCGTCCGGCTGTGGCACCTGCAGCTCGTCAACGAGAAGCTCGGCGCCGATCCGCAGCCGCTCCAGCTGGGTGTTCTCGCCCCGCGCCACCTCCAGGTCCGCCTTGAGCGCTGAAAACCAAATAAACAAGAAAATCAAACAAACGAACGACGAGGCGAATGGATCAAGGCAGAGGTACAGCAACCTTACCGTCAACCTCCTTCTCCAACCCGGTAACCCGGGCGGTGAGCTGGGAGACCAACTCGGAGGATGTCCGTCGAAGCACTCGTTCGGAGTCGGCCGCCTCGCGTGCCTTGGCCGCGTCCTCCTCCGCCTTCTCGGCTTTCTTCTCCGCCGCTTCGGCCCTCCTCTCCGCCTCCTCGGCCCTCTTTTCGGCGGCGGTCGCTCTCTCCTCTGCCCCGGCCAGCGCCAGCTTGGCCTGGTCGGCCTCCCGCATGGCCTGTGTGGCCTGCTCCACCAAGGCCTGCCCCTCCTCATCAAGCCGAACTCGTTCGCTCTCTTGGAAGCGAATGCAGTTCGACTTGGCCCGACTCAACTTGGACAGTTCCTGAGACAACGAAGAGGGATAAGCAAAACAAAAGCGAAAAAGACTCTGCGAAAGAGTGAGGACGTACGCACCTGAGTCGGGGCCCCCATCGCCTTTATCGCGCGGAGCGTGGTCTCCAGGCATGAATGGCTTGGCCCTGATTCTGGCTAAGCACGCCCCAGAGTTGCCGCTCCGCCGGCTCGTTGAGGACCCGCTCCTGTCCATCGGGCCCTTGGACGCGCAGGACATCGGCGTCCGTGGGCGCACCCGAGGTCGACTGCGGCAGCGGAGGCGTGGTGGACCTCAGACGAGGCCCCGACGACCCGGACAGCGCGGAGCTGCCCATCTCCGTCGACGCGGCGACCGCTGGAGCCGCCTCCGCCAACGTACTCGCCGGTGCCGCCATGCTTGCGCCGCGCCGCCAGCTTGCCGCCGGCGCCGCCGCGCTCGCCGCCGAGCCGAGCGCTGTCCCCAAAACTCCTGAGGACCGGAGCAGCTGCTTTCGTGGCAGGACCTGCAGCGGACCCCTGAAACAAAAGAGAGTTAGCAAACGAAATAAAGAGGTAAAAGAAACGTGATGAACTCAGGTACTAACCGGAATGGCTGACGCTTCGGGGTCGGGCCGGCGGACGACCCAGCCTCATCACGCGCCCTCTTTCCCGAGAGGGCACTCGCCGCCGCAGCCATCGTCCCCGCAGAAGGCGCCACCGGTCATCACCGCGGCGATCGTCTCCGAAACCGCCGTCGCGAGGACGGCGGCGGTCCCCGCCGACGCAGGCGAGGGAGTCACCGTGACTGGCGGACCAAGGATTCGCCGTCGCGGAGACGGCGGCAGCCGTTGCCACCACGGTCGCCACGGCTGGCGAAGCTTCAGAAGCTGCCGTGGCCGCAGACGCCGCCGCCGCCACGGACGACGAAGTCACCACGGCCGACGGGGCCGTGGGGGATGCCACGGTCATCATCATCGCAGCGGGCGGCAGCGCGGTGATTGCGGGGGACGTGGTCGAGGAAGGGACCGCGGTCGAGGCGCTCATCGATGCCGTCGTCGCCGCGGCCACCGCCGAGCTTGTCGCCGCCGACGGCACGGTCACCACGACCGACGTCGTCGCGGCGGCCGATGCCATTTGTGACCCCGCCATGGCCGTCGCCACAGGGAGCAATCTCGCAGGGGCGAGCGTGAGAGCCATGGAGGCTGGGAGAGCCGCTGGCCGCGAAGAGCCTGGCGCGCCCCCACTGCCTGAAGCGCCGGCGACGTCAGGACCCGGGGAGCGATCTTCTAGTCGACCCCAGTCGACCTCATCCTCGTCGTCGTCGCCGTCGTCATCGCCGCCCTCGTCGCCACCGCCGCCGTCGTCATCGTCGTCGTCCTCGTCCTCGGAGTCGGAGACCACGTCGCCTCGGCGGCGACGCCGTCTCCTCTCCTCCTCCCTCTGCACCCGCTTCGCCTTCTTGGCGTCTTCGCGGTCTTTGCGGGCCTTCTGCCGCTCCGCCCGCTCCCTGTTGCTCGCGCGGACGGCGTCGACGACTTCGGGAAGTGGGGCGGCAGAAGGGAGGAAGGCGACGCCAATCTAAACCCAAGAAAAAGTGTATAAGCGAAAGATCGGGAAAATCGAAACAATGCCGAATCGGGATCGAAACTAAACCGAGAAACTTACGAATTGAAGGGCCCCCTGCTCCGGAAGCATCGGCGGGTTGCACCGAGGCTCGGGGGCTACACCCGGCGGGTGCGCTCGCGCGCACCCACCGGTAGGAGTAGTACGAAAGTACCCTCGGAGAGACAACGACAAGCCTCGACGGCGACCACGACCCCCGGCCGCCGCCCAGGCTCGGGGGCTACTGACGGATACCCAAATCAGGGTATCCTGATCTAGGATACTTAATCCCGCTAACCGTCTCAGCTTAATTGTGTAGGGCCCACAGGAACAGGTGCATAACAACAGGGCGCTCGAAGGGCCCACGGCCGACCCCGAGGGCACATACAAGTTCCGCCTCGCCCGACCCCCAGTCGGGCGGGCCCACGACTTCCGTCCCGCCCGACCCCGAGTCGGGTGGGGTCCGCGACTTCCGCCCCGCCCGACCCCAAGTCGGGTGGGGCCCCGAACTCCGCCTCGCCCGACTCCCAGTCGGGCGGGCCCACAAGCCGCGCTTCGCCCGACCCCGAGTTGGGAGACTTCGTCGAGAAGATTTTCCTCTGACAAGGAGGACAGGCATTTACGACGAGTAGCTGGGGGGCCTTAACTCTACCCAGCAACTCATATACTTGCAGGCACGCGACGTGACCCGCACAGTGGCACCCGTCCCATCTCGCGGCGCCGCCTGACACCTCGAGTACAGCAGCGGGATGGCTACGACATCATCATCTCCCTGAACAGGGATGAAGACCGGACCGGCGACAAGACGGCCGCGACAGTCTGGGTTGACATCTCGACTACCTGCCCGGCGACCGGGCTGACAGGACGCCGCCTGACTAGGGCCACAGTGGCAGCTAGGGTTCAGACTAGTGCGGCGTGTAGCCACGCTAGCCCACAACTCGAAAGCCCCGTTCCCATTTGTAAACCGGCTCACTCCTTGACTATAAAAGGAGAGCTGGGTGCATGAGGCGAGGGGATCGGATCCCCGGATAGATAGGCCACACAGGCCATGCGGTAGGCGACCAGGCCAACTGCTCCTGGCCGGGCGAGAGAGAGCGACGCCGCCGAAAAGAGGGCCGAGGAGGCGGAGAGGAGGGCCGAAGCGGCGGGAAGAAAGCCGGAGAAGGCGGAGAGGACGCGGCCAAGGCACGCGAGGCGGCCGACTCCGAACGAGTGCTTCGACGGACATCCTCCGAGTTGGTCTCCCAGCTCACCGCCCGGGTTGCCGGGTTGGAGAAGGAGGTTGACGGTAAGGTTGCTGTACCTCTGCCTGATCCATCGCCTCGTCGTTCGCTTGTTGATTTTCTTGTTTACTTTGGTTTTCAGCGCTCAAGCGGACCTGGAGGTGGCGCGGGGCGAGAACACCCAGCTGGAGCGGCTGCGGATCGGCGCCGAGCTTCTCGTCGACGAGCTGCAGGTGCCACAGCCGGACGGGACCGCCACCCTGGAGGCGCGCCTGCTTTCCATCTCCAACCGCTTCGGTGCCCTCCGTCGTGAGAGCTTCGAGGCCGGAGTCTTCTGGACGTTGGTGATGGAGCAGACGCACTACGGCGACTCCCTCGACCTCGAGGGCTTGTCGCTGGGCATGGTGCCTGGCTTCTCCGATGAAGAGATGGAGGAGCTGAAGAAGAAGACCGCGCCCGTCGCGGCGACGATTGCCGGCCTCCTCGCCTCCTTCGCGTTCCCTCTGCCGTCGCCTCCGAGTGACGAGTAGTAGGAGATAGAGTAGTTAGTCGAGTTGGGCCGAGTGGCCCTCATGTAAATATAAAAAGCTTGCCTTTAGAGGAAACAAGTACTTCGTTCTTTAAATTTGTGTTCGCTCGAAACTTATTCGAAATTTTAAGTGTTTTTCCCTTCGTGACTTCCTCCTCTTTCAGACCGCTTGATTGCCTTGGACCTTTCATTCGACTGACTGGTAACCCAGGCCGCTCCTAGCCGCCGAGGCGTCAGAGTCCCGAGTCGGCCAGTCGGGTCGGCCGAGAGATCGTCGACGCTCAAGTTCTGTCCGAGTCGGACCTGCACTTAGGATTTTCATGTAAATTCCTTAGCCACGGACGCGTTGTCGGCGCAATTTTCGCTCTTGGCCTTGACGCTCGTTTGTCATGGGCATTTTGGATTTTACACGGCCTTTTTTGCACGCCCGCCGGGTGGAGCCCCCGAGCCGTTAGGGTCGGGGATCGGCGGTCGGCAGGTCAGGACTTGTTGTGAATTTAAAAAAGACAGAAAGAAACGAACTTTCTTTTTATTTCGTTTGCATGTCTTTGAACGATACAAAAGGAAAAGGAGATACAAGCTAAGGGTAAAAACGACGTAGCTGGTCGATGTTCCACGCGTTGGCGAGTATGCGTCCGTCGGCGTTCTTGAGCTTGTAGGTTCCGGGCCGAAGCACCTCCGCAACGGTGTATGGTCCCTCCCACGGCGGAGTCAGCTTGTGCCGACCCTGATTGCCCTGCAAAAGGCGAAGAACGAGGTCGCCAACCTCGAAAGCGCGGCCTTTAACCTTTCGTTCGTGGTAGCGGCGCAGCGCTTGTTGATACTTGGCGGAATGCAGGAGCGCGGCTTCTCGTGCTTCGTCGATCTGGTCGAGCGCATCCTCGAGGTAGCGCTCGTTGAGGTCCGGGTCAAACGCTTGCACCCGCGGGGCCCCATAATCCAGGTCAGTCGGCAGCACTGCCTCGGCTCCATACACCATGAAGAATGGAGTGTAGCCAGTGGCACGACTCGGCGTCGTCCTTAGGCTCCACAACACTGCATCGAGCTCTTTTGCCCACCGACCGGCAAATTTCTTGAGCTTGTTGAAGATTCTGGGCTTTAATCCTTGGAGGATCATGCCGTTTGCTCGTTCACACTGCCCATTCGTTTGGGGGTGAGAAACAGCTGCCCAGTCGACTCGGATGCCGTATTGATCGCAAAAGTTCAGGAATTTCTTCCCCGTGAACTGCGTGCCATTGTCAGTGATGATGGCATTTGGCACCCCGAATCGATGTACAATGTCGGTGAAGAACTTGACGGCTTGCGCCGAGTCAATCTTGCCGATCGGCCTGGCCTCTATCCACTTTGAGAACTTGTCAACGGCGACAAGCAAGTGGGTGTAGCCTCCCGGTGCCTTTTTGAAGGGTCCAACCAGGTCCAGTCCCCACACCGCGAACGGCCAAGTAATAGGGATGGTTTGGAGGGCCTGAGCCGGCAGATGAGTTTTACGAGCATAATGCTGGCACCCTTCGCAAGTGCGCACCACTCGTTGGGCGTCGGCAACAGCGGTCGGCCAATAAAAACCGTGCCGGAACGCGTTGCCGACTAAGCTTCGTGGTGCAGCGTGATGGCCGCACGTTCCGCCATGGATATCCTGGAGTAACTGCCTACCCTCGCCGAGAGGGATACAGCGTTGGAGGATTCCAGAGCGCCCTTTTTTATACAGCTCGCCGTCGACCATCGCAAATGTCTTGGCGCGCCTTGCGAGTCGGCGTGCCTCAGTGCGGTCGGACGGAAGCTGTTGTCGCAGGAGGTAGTCGATGAAGGGTTGCCTCCAGTCATCGCGGGACCCGGGGTCAGCCCCCGAGTCGGGCGAGGCGTCGCGGGGGTCGGCGGGAGCCCCCGAGTTTTTGTCGCGCTCGATGACCAAGGCCTCGTTGGCCTCAATCGGAGCCGGTTCTTGTGCTTGCTCTTTCGTCGGGTCGGCCGACGCAGGATCATTAATGGACGGCTTGTCTTGATCGCAGGCAAAAATGCCTGCCGGGATTACCTCCCGGTTTGATCCCAGCCTAGCCAACGAATCGGCCGTTTCGTTGTCCCGCCGAGGGACGTATTCAACCTGAAAACCATCGAATTTTTCTTCCAGACGGCGGATTTCAGCACAGTAGGCCGCCATCTTGGGGTTAGTGCAGGTGGACTCATTCATGACCTGGTTAACAACGAGCTGAGAGTCGCCAAAGGCTTCGAGCCTACGGACTCCTAACTCGACAGCTGCTTTCATGCCGTTAAGCAGAGCTTCGTACTCGGCTACATTGTGCGATGCTGGGAAGTTGAGCCGGATGACATATTGCATTCGCACACCTCTCGGAGAGATGAGCAGCCACCCACCCCCGGCACCCCTTTTTGTGAGAGAGCCGTCAAAAAACAGCCGCCAACATTCCTTTTCGACAGGAACTATGGGCAACTGAGTTTCGGTCCACTCGGCGATGAAATCTACCAGGGTATGTGATTTTACGGCAGATGGGTGCGTAAATTCTATTCCCTGATCCATTAATTCTAACGCCCATTTAGAAATTTTGACCGACACCTCCGGATTGCCTAAAACCTCAGCAAGGGGGAAGGAGGAGACGACGGTTACCGGATGGGCGTCGAAGTAGTGGCGGAGTTTGCGCCGAGTGATGACCAGCGCGTATATCACCTTCTGGATCTGCTGCCACCTTGTCTTGCAGTCGGAGAGGACCTCGCTGACGAAGTACACGGGCCGTTGTACCTTGAGCACCTTGCCCGACTCCGTCCGCTCCACCACCAGGGCGGTGCTGACCACCTGTGTTGTCGCCGCTATATAGAGCAACAAGGGCTCCTTCTCGGTCGGAGAGGCGAGAATCGGGGCGCTTGAGAGTCTGGCCTTGAGATGATCAAGAGCCTCCTGTGCCTCGGCTGTCCAGACGAAGTTGTCGGACTTCTTGAGGAGACGATAGAGTGGCAACCCCTTTTCCCCGAGTCGGGAAATGAATCGACTGAGTGCGGCTAAGCAGCCGGTCAGCTTCTGTACGCCTTTCAGGTTTTTGATCGGCCCCATCTTCGCGATGGCTTCGATTTTTTCTGGGTTGGCTTCGATGCCGCGTTGTGAAACGCAATATCCCAGGAGCATCCCTTTTGGGACCCCGAAAACGCATTTCTCGGGATTGAGCTTAATGCCATTCTCTCTTAGCCGTTGGAACACGGCGTTGAGATCGGCGACTAAGTCGTCGGTTCGCATGGATTTGACTACGATGTCATCCACGTACGCTTGCACGATCCGTCCGATGAGATTACCGAAACACTTGATCATACAACGTTGGTAAGTGGCGCCGGCATTTTTTAACCCAAACGGCATTGTAACGTAACAATATGAGCCGAAGGGAGTGATGAACGCCGTTGCCTCTTGATCACCGATCTTTAGTGGGATCTGGTGATAGCCCGAGTAGGCGTCTAGGAAACACAGCGTTTCGCACCCTGCGGTCCAGTCAACAATTTGGTCGATGCGTGGCAAAGGAAACGGGTCCTTTGGGCATGCCTTATTGAGACTTGTGTAGTCAACACACATCCTCCATTTCCCATTTTTCTTTTTAACAAGTACAGGATTGGAGAGCCACTCGGGGTGATACTTTTCTTTGATGAAGCCGGCGGCAAGGAGCTTTGCCAGCTCGTCGCCTATGGCTCGGCGCCTTTCCTCGTCGAATCGGCGCAACCTCTGCTTGACCGGTTTCGATCCCGGTTTAATGTAGAGGGAGTGCTCGGCGATTTCCCTTGGAATCCCTGGCATGTCTGAGGGTTTCCACGCGAAGATGTCCTTGTTGGCGCGAAGGAAATCGACGAGCGCGCTTTCCTATTTGGCAGAAAGGGTCGCCCCGATGATGACCGCCTTCCCCTCGGGGTCGGACGGGTCGAGGGGAACCTTCTTGGTGTCCTTGGATGGCTCGAACGAGCCGGACGCCTTCTTCGGAGTCGGCGTCTCCTCGGACTCCATGCTGGCGACCTCCGGGAGGTCGGGCTTGTTGATGAGCGCCGCTGCCAGCTCGCAGCACTCCACTTCACACTCGTAAGCACGTTGAACAGACGTGCTCACGGTGATGACACCTCTCGGCCCCGGCATCTTGAGCTTGAGGTAGGTGTAGTTGGGGACGGCCATGAACTTCGCGTAACATGGTCGACCAAGGATCGCGTGGTACGCGCCGGGGAAGTCCACCACGTCGAAGGTGAGGACTTCTGTGCGGTAGTTGATCGGCGTGCCGAAGGTGACGGGCAAGTCGATTTGCCCGAGCGGCATGGCCGTCTTTCCGGGCACGACCCCATGGAAGGGTGCGCCCGAAGGTCGGATGCGAGAGCGACTGACTCCCATGGCATCGAGGGTCTCTGCGTACAAAATGTTTAAGCCACTACCACCATCCATCAATACCTTGGATAGGCGCTTGTTGGAGACGATGGGGTCGACGACGAGTGGGTACCGCCCCGGACGCGGCACGTACTCGGGATGGTCGCCGCGGTCGAAGGTGATGGCCGCCTCGGACCACTTGAGGAAGGCCGGAGTCGCCGGCTCGGCGGCGTACACCTCTCGGCGCTCCAGCTTCTGGCGCCGCTTGGAGGAGCTGACTCCTTCGCCTCCGAAAATCATGAGGCAGCCGGTGGTTTTCGGAAATCCACCGTCCGCCTCCTTGTCGTCCTTCCCGTCATCCCCGGGGTCAGAATCCTTGTGGTCGGACTTCTTTGCCTTCGTGCCCAGGAACTTCAGCATGAGCCCGCAATCCTTGAGGGCGTGCTTGACGGGGTAGGCGTGGTTGGGGCACGGCGCCTCCAGCATCTTTTCGAAATGCTGGTTCTTGCCGTCGTTGTCGACGGCCGGCTTCTTCTGCTTACGCTCGACGGCCGCGACGAGCGCGTCGTTGCGGCGCTGCTGATCGCCGCCCTTCTTCTTCTTCTGCTTTTGCTTCTTGTCGTGCGGGGCAGACGGACCCGCGCCGGAACTCTCGTTCCGCTTCGCCTTGCCTTTAGCCCGGTGAAGGAGGGCATCGACCGCATCCTCACCGGAGGCGTAGCTGGTGGCCACGTCGAGCAGCTCCTTGATGGAGCGCGGGCTCTTGCGGCCGAGCTCATGAACGAGCCCTTCGTTGCTGGTGCCCGTGATGAACGCGGAGATCACCTCGGCGTCAGCGAGATTGGGCAACGCGTTGCATTGCCTGGAGAACCGCTTGATATAGTCCCTCAGGGACTCGTCGGCGCCCTGTCGGCAGTTCCGAAGGTCCCACGGGTTCCCCGGGCGTGCGTACGTGCCCTGGAAGTTGCCGATGAACACCTCCTGGAGGTCAACCCAATCCTGGATTGAGCCCTCCGGGAGATGCTCGAGCCACGTCCTGGCCGAGTCGGCCAAGAAGAGGGGGAGGTTGCGGATAATGAACCGCTCGTCGGTGGCACCGCCGGCTTGGCACGCCAGGCGGTAGTCCTCCAGCCACAACGCGGGATTCGTCTCCCCGTTGTACTTCGTGATATTGCTGGGCGGCCGAAACCGCTGGGGGACGGGAGCCCGCAAGATGGCGCGGCCAAAAGCCCGTGGGCCGGCTGGGACCGGAGTCCGAGGCTTGTCTTCCTCCGGGTCAAATCTCCCGCCACGCCGCGGAGCGTAGACAAAGTCCTCGGTTTCGCACCGTGGACCTCGCCCTTGCTCGCGGCGCCTTGCCCGCAGAATGTCGCGGGCGTCGCGGATTCTGCCGATCCGCTGATGGACCGGCGGCGCGTCCCCAGTCCCACTTTGCTCGGGGGTTTGGTGGACGGAACTTTCGGGTTGTTCCCGCGGCTTGCTTGGCGTGCGGTAGGAAAAGCTGGATTCCCACCGCCGTGCAGCAGAGCTTTGCTCGCGCTCGGCCTGCTGCACCGCCGCCAAGTCCAGGAGGTCCTTGAGCTCCCCCTGGATTCTTCGCTGGTCCTCGTCGGACGGTTGCGGGAGCGCGCGCAAAAGTGTCGCAGCCGCGGCGACATTCTGGCTGGGCCTGGTGTATCTGGGCACGAGGTTGCCCGCCTCGGTCAGAATCCGCTGCCGGGCTTCGCGCCCGTGGGCGCGCACGCGTTCGCGCAGGGCCTGGCGCTGCGCCACCTCGTGTTCGAGCCGCTCGCGCTCCTCCTTGAGCCGCCGCGCGGCTTCTGCGAGCTCGTGTTGGCGTTGGAGCAGACGCTCCAGGTCATCGCCCTCCCGGAGGTCGGCGCTCGCCGGAGGGGTTCCTTGCTGCGCCTGTGTCACAAGCAGGGGCGCGGCTTCTGCGGCCGCTCCGGCGTCCGCCGTCGTCGCAGCCGCTGCAGGGTCTGGCTGCGCCGCCACGTCGTGAACGTTGCGGCGGCTACCTCCGCCGGCTTCCACCACCATGCACTCGCGCGAAGGATGGTGACTGCCGGCATCGGAGTCGTAGTCGAGGAGGTCATCCTCGTCGCTGTCGTAGTCGTACTCCGCCATACCCACGAGCTCCGCGCCCGTGGATATGGCGAGGGTGAGGGCCCTTTGTGGGGGTGCCGGCGGTTCGACGCGCGAAAGCCCCCCATCCCGGACCACGATGAACTCCAGGCTCCCGAAGTACACGGGAGCGCCCGGAGTCCAATCGATGTCGTGGCTCGCCATCAACTGAAGATGTCAAACGCGCTGAGGTCCCCTACCTGGCGCGCCAACTGTCGGTGTTAAGAAACCGGCCGACAAGTAAATTTGTAACTACGGCGCCTGACAGTCTTCTGTGATGGTGAGGGCTTTGCGAGAGAGGGAAGGTTTATACTGGTTCAGGCAATCGATGCCCTACGTCCAGTTCGTGGGTGGTTCGTGTTTCGACTTGCAGAGGGGAACTACAAGTGTTGACGAGGGAGGAGGAAGACTCCAAGCCTCTTCGTGTGTATCTCTCGATGGATTCGTCCCCCATCCTCATGCACCCAGCTCCCCTTTTATAGTCAAGGAGTGAGCCGGTTTACAAATGGGAACGGGGCTTTCGGGTTGTGGGCAGCACGGCTACACGCCGCACTAGTCTGATCCCTAGCCGCTACTGTGGCTCTAGTCAGGCGGCGTCCTGTCAGCCTGGTCGCCGGGCAGGTGGTCGAGGTGTCAACCCAGACTGTCGCGGCCGTCTTGTCGCCGGTCCGGTCTTCGTCCCTGTTCAGGGTGATGATGATGCCGTAGCCATCCCGTTGCTGTACTCGAGGTGTCAGGCGGCGCCGCGAGATGGGACGGGTGTCACTGTGCAGGTCAGATCGCGTGCCTGCAAGTATATGAGTTGCTGGGTAGAGTTAAGGCTCCCCAGCTACTCGTCGTAAATGCCTGTCCTCCTTGCCAGAGGAAAATCTTCTCGACGAAGTCTCCCAACTCGGGGTCGGGCGAAGCGCGGCTTGTGGGCCCGCCCGACTGGGGGTCGGGCGAGGCGGAAGTTGTGGGCCCGCCCGACTGGGGGTCGGGCGAGGCGGAGTCTGTGGACCCCACCCGACTCGGGGTCGGGCGGGGCGGAAGTCGTGGGCCCGCCCGACTGGGGGTCGGGCGAGGCGGAACTTGTATGTGTCCTCGGGGTCGGTCGTGGGCCCCTCGAGCGCTCTGTTGTCGTGTACCTGTTCCTGTGGGCCCTACACAACTAAGCTGAGACGGTTAGCAGGATTAAGTATCCTAGATCAGGATACCCTGATTTGGGTATCCGTCAAGAGGCTGCTACTAGACAGGCATATGAAGACCAACACTAATGAAGACAGCAGCAGCCAGCAGGACAACTCCTGTGTTATTGATGGATAGTGCATTTTCTGTAATTCAGTGGGCAGGGAATTTGTTGTAGACACTGTCGTATTTTGCTTTTGCTATTGTGTCAACCAAACTGATGTGCTATAGGTTTGGCCCTAGTAGGTGCAGAGAACTGAATGATTTTGTATTTTGTTGTGAGGTCTATTTGAACTGCTTAGGAATGGGAACCCTTTGTCATGGTACCTCTGGCTGTAGCAACAATCTGCCTGAAAAGTATGCTTTCGTTGTGTTGGCCTCAGTGATGGTTGCTGGTCTGTACTCACATGCGCGGTCTTTATCTCTATTCACCAAATCTGGATACAATGTCTTTTGTTATGATGTCTCTCTCACTAATCTGATTCTGATGAATATGATTGGCTGGATGTGCAATCACTCTGTGAGCAGAGATTTCACTTACTTTTCTGGGATTTGCTTTGCTGACTATCCTGTACTTGCTTGCTACATCTCTGTTCCTAAATCTTGCCGGACCAGAAATAGTGAAGCACATTGCCTCGCATGCAGAAATGCACGTAGCACTGCAGTAGCCTGTCTAGCATGCAACACTGGCAACAAACCACATGCTGAGCTCAGAAGGTTTTGTCTGTGGCAAAACCAACAATATATATCAACATTTACAGTTTAACCAACGAGTACACAACAGAACACAAATCAGAGAAATTGGAACATTCTTAACTGGAATATTAGAGGCCTCAACGATGAAGATAAACAGAAAGCAGTGCGTGCAAAAATAGAAGAAAGTAATTGTGCAGTGTTTTGCATCCAGGAAACAAAGAAACAAGTTATTGACTGCTCATTCATGAAGAAGATAGCCCCAAAGAGGTTCAACAAATTTGCGTTTGTACCATCTACTGGTGCCTCGGGTGGTATTCTTATGGGCTGGAATGAAGCAATTTTTGAAGGACATGTTATACATACATCAAACTATGCGATCACAGTAGAGTTTAAATCGAGACACAATGCACAGTCATGGAAACTCACAACAGTGTATGGCCCTTGCCAAGGTGAAGAAAGAGATAATTTTGTGCAGTGGTTATATAACCTGGAACTTAATCCAGAAGAACATTGGATGATACTGGGGGATTTTAATTTCTATAGATCTTCTGAAGACAGGAATAGAGAAGGTGGAAACTTCAATGACATGGAAATTTTCAACTCAATTATCAGCAATCTAGGCCTAGTAGAAATTCCTTTAAAAGGTAGAAAGTACACCTGGAGCAACATGCAGCAAAGCCCACTTCTAGAACAGTTGGATTGGTGCTTCACCTCCCTTGCCTGGACAACTCAATTTCCAAATACACTGCTCCTTCCGATGTCAAAACCCATGTCAGACCACATACCATGCACAGTACAAATTGGTACAAAGATCCCCAAGGCACAGGTGTTCAGATTTGAGAATTTCTGGGTGCAACACCCAGGATTCATGGAAATGGTACAGGCTGCCTGGAACATTGATGTGAGAGCAACAAACAGTGCAACAAGAATAGCAGCCAAACTGAAAAACCTGAGGCGTGTCTTGAAAAGATGGAGTAGAACCATTAGCAAACTCAGCAATCTCATCAAAAAATGCAATGACATCCTGCTCATTCTTGACAAGCTAGAGGAACAAAGGCCATTATATGTGCAGGAGGCAAATTTCAGGCTTATCCTTAAAGCTCACATCATCAGACTGTTGAGATATAAAAATGAATACTGGAAGCAAAGATACACAGTCAGATTTGTCAAATTTGGCGATGAGCCAACAAAATTCTTCCATGCCTCTGCTACAGAAAGATACAGAATTAATACAATCACAACCATTCAGGATGAAGATGGTAGAGTCTTAGCTGATCATGAGGAAAAGGCCGCAGTGTTGTGGGAAACCTACAGGCACAGAATGGGACATGCAAACAATCCTGAAATGCTATTCAACATTGATGATCTGATTAGCTCAGAAATCAACTTAGACCATCTTGAAGAACCATTCACAACAGAGGAAATTGATCAAGTCATCAAAGAAATGCCTAGTGACAAGGCTCCAGGTCCAGATGGATTTAATGCTTTCTTCCTCAAAACCTGCTGGCAGATTGTAAAAGCAGACTTCTACAACCTATGTCATGATTTCTTTAATGGAACAGTTTCACTGCAAGCTATAAATAGCTCATTCATTACCCTAATTCCAAAGATTAACAACCCAGAAGCCATCAATGACTACAGGCCTATATCTCTTTTAAACTCAGTGCTAAAGCTGCTGACAAAATTGCTCTCCAAGAGAATGCAAGCAGTGATTTTGCAGCTCATTCATAGAAACCAGTATGGCTTCATAAAATCAAGGACAATTCAGGATTGTCTTGCTTGGGCATACGGATATTTGCATCAGTGCCATCAGTCAAAGAGAGAAATAGTCATCCTGAAATTAGACTTCGAAAAGGCTTTCGACACAATTGAGCACTGTGTCATCATTAAAATGCTGAGACAATATGGTTTCCCTGAAAAATGGATTGGTTGGGTCCAAGAAATCTTACAATCAGCTACATCTTCGATACTATTAAATGGGGTACCAGGCAAAAGCTTTCACTGTAATAGGGGTGTTAGGCAAGGGGATCCCTTGTCACCTCTACTGTTTGTTATTGGAGTTGAGCTCCTACAACACGTAATCAATAGGGCCTGTCATCTTGGACTACTGTCATATCCACTGAATCACCCACACACCACGGATTACCCAGTGGTTCAATACGCAGATGACACTATACTAATCATGAAAGCGTCACAGAGAGAGCTGTTTTTTCTTAAAGGTTTGCTACATACTTTTAGTCAATCCACAGGACTGAAGGTGAATTACTCTAAATCATGCTTGCTGCCTATCAACCTGAGTAATGAACAGACACAGATCCTAGCAGGAGTGTTTGGATGTCAAGTGGGATCTTTCCCATTCACATACCTAGGATTACCAATGGGGACTACAAAACCTAGGGTTGAGGATCATGCACCTCTATGCAACAAAGTGGAAAGGAGAATAACAGCCACAACAACCTGGCTGACAATGTCAGGGAGAGTTCAGTATGTAGACTCAGCAGTCACTCCTCTTGTTACTTATGCAATGTGCACACTAAGAATGCATGCTACAGTCATTGGAACAATAGACAGATCCAGAAGACATGGAGTATGGAGGGGGTCTGATGTAGCAGGAAAAGGAAAACCTTTGGTTGCATGGACAAAGGTAACAATGCCAAAAGACAAAGGAGGGTTAGGGTTAAAGAACTTAGCAATCCAAAATGAAGCCTTTCTTGTCAAGCAGCTGCATAAATTCTACAGCAAAGCTGACATTCCTTGGGTGCAACTGCTTTGGAACACCCACTACTCAAATGGTCAGGTCCCACATGCCACAACTAAAAAAGGTTCTTTTTGGTGGAGGGATGTCATGAAATTCTGTGATCACTATAGAGGAATTGCTTCAACAAAAGTGGGCAAAGGTGACACTGTCCTTTTATGGGATGATGTTTGGAATGGGCACTATCTCAGAAATGAACTTCCAAGGCTGCACTCGTTTGCAAGAAGCAACAAAACGTCGGTAGCCCAGTATATGAGCAACCCTGACCCACATACTCATTTTCATACACCGTTATCAGCAGAGGCAATGCAGGAGCTCAATGCGCTAAACTTGATAATTAATGAAGCACAAAGTACACAGAATGAAGCAGATGTATGGATCTTCATTTGGGGAAACAGTACATACACATCAGGCAAGTTCTATAACTTGGCTTTCAAATCCATAAACCCTCCACAACCCTTCAAATGGATTTGGAAAACCAGGGTCACGAAAAAGCTGAAAATATTCATATGGCTAATGTTCAGAGATAGGCTCAACTCTAGAAATCTATTGAGGAGAAGAAATTACAAAATTGATGGGGATGATTACAACTGTGTTCTTTGTAACCATAACATTGAAGAATATACCTATCACCTATTCTTTCAATGTCAGTTCAGTGCCAACTGCTGGAACTTCCTAGGGATTCGCTGGGATCATGACCTTCACTTCTTCCAGACAATTCAAAAGGCCAAACAAGAGTGCCAGCATCAGTTCTTCATGGAGACCTTTGCAACTGCAGCATGGGAAATTTGGAAACAAAGAAACGGTAAAATCTTCAGAGGCGAAGTTCCAACTTTCCAAGCTTGGAAATCAGCCTTCATCAGAACAGTCAAGCAGCAAATGTACAGGCTGAACAGTGAAGACAGAGAGCTTGTCACCCAATGGTTAAACACCATACTGTAATTCTATCAGTTTCCTTTTCTCTTTTTTACACACCCCAGGTAACTGTATTTACTTATAGAGGGAGGTGTCTCTGTTTCCCTTTTTATAGGTAGGTTCCCTTTTGGTACCAGGGCCTTGTATAGTAGTTGCCCTTTGCCATTCCTTTTGATTTGTAACTTGCTCTTATTTCCCTTTTTAATATAATTACCACAGTAGGGGCTTCCCCTACTGTATTCCCCTAAAAAAAAAAACTAGCCGAGCTATGCTGAGGGCGCACCACATTGCAATTGCAATTCATAACCCCACTTCTTTAGTCTTTACATTGAAGCCTTTTAAAGTAATAAAATGTATTGTCTGTATTTTTTTCTCCAAATCATTTTTCCTTTAATTACTTGAGCTTCTTTTCCCTCCATCAGATTGTTGTGTGAATCCTTTGACATCATATCCCAAAGAGTGCTCAACAGCCCCATCACACTGCTGTTGATCCGTACCATGCTTCGCTCCCGGCAGGTGCCCCAACCTGCCATAGCCCTGTCGCCCCAGTTGTCATTCCAGTTTGACTTGTGGACGTCATGGCGTCCTTGCCTTGTGGCCACAGTGATGCCCTTTTACCAATAGCCCAAGCGTCGCAGCCTGACAGTCACCTTGGCACCATCATCAATTCTTTGCCCCATTTTTTGTTGAGTATCATCAATTCTTTGCCCCATCAATTCTACAGCAAGGGAGGCCCCTACTGTGTGACCATTAGGTGACCTTATCTATGATGAAGTTAACCAGATAAGTGTCTTGTTCGCATAGAATTCTAATGTTTCCAGATATCGCTTCTTGTTCAAGTAAGCAGTTTTTTTTTTTTGAGATCATTGTTCAAGTAAGCAGTGGAGGGTAGCAGGTTGAACACCTTAATATTAGCTCGTGGAGTCTTTAAGAACTTTCTGTTAAGTTATGGTGGATCTTGAATGAATCTGAGCATCTCTTACATATATTGTATGCATATGAAGTCTGCTGAAAAATTGTTGTTATAATGGTTATTGGATTTAACTGTTCTCTGTTACTTTTCTTTTGCTGAGATATCTTTGCCCAAATCGATTTAATACTGTTTTCGCTTTAATGCCAGCTAACTTATATTTATAATTTCAGGAGGAACCAAAATTTGATAAGAGGCATAAGCATGCCTCCTCCTTATTCTACCGATCTTCACTTCCCTAATAAATATGCAGTCTTTCTTCAAACAGTGTGTAATATGCTTCTGGAAGCAAAATTTGTCATATTGGAGGAATATCCATTACACAGGGGGCAGATACTTTATTACCATAGTGATTGCATTGCTTTTTGGAACGGTATTCTGGAACCTAGGCATGAAAAGGTACAACTTTCAGTAATTCTGAATATTGTTTTATTTTGTAATTATGGGAACCACATTGTAAAATGTATCTCTATGCCTTGCAGATCAAAACGGCAAGATCTGTTTAATGCCATGGGGTCCATGTACTCTGCTATTCTAATGCTTGGCATTCAGAACGCATCAGGTATTCAGCCAGTGGTTGCCATGGAAAGGATAATTTTTTACAAGGAAAGAACAGCTGGAATGTATTCGGCGCTACCATATACTTTTGCACAGGTGAGGATTTCATCTCGATAATGCACACTATCGGATCTCTGGTCATACAAATGGCCGGATTTATACCAGCACTCTTTGCATTAGAAAAATGTTTCTTGTATGCCTTATTTGTACAACCGCACCGTATGGACAGAGATTGAATAGTTTATAATCCAAGTGAACCACCACCTAAGTGCTTTAAACTATGGGTCTCTGGTCGTACAACTCGTCCGTGCAATGTTTCGGATACATAGCAGTACTCTTTGCATTAAGGAAGTGCTTCACATATGACTCATTTGTACAACCACATCGCACTAACAAAGATTTAATGGTTTAAAATACAAGTTAACCGCCACCTAAGCTATAACTATCGGATCTATGGTCATTAAAATAGGTCGAATGTATAGCACTGATTCGCTTAACTTGATGTTATGTTTTGTGTGACTACAGGTTGCCATTGAACTGCCATACATATTCATTCAGACTCTAATTTATGGGGCTTTGGTGTACACAATGATAGGATTTGAGTGGATGGCAACAAAATTCTTTTGGTACTTGTTCTTTATGTACTTCACACTCTTGTACTTCACATTCTTCGGAATGATGAGTGTAGGCCTTGCACCTGATGGCACTATAACAGCAATCTTTGCCTCTTTTTTCTATGGCTTCTGGAACCTTTTCTCGGGGTTTCTGATCCCCGTATATGTAAGTTTTTCTGCATTAAAAATACTTGTCATTTGAAATTGTTCTACTTAGAAAGTAATCCATGGCTTGCTTGCTGATTCCATCCAGAGGATTCCTGTCTGGTCGAGGTGGTGCTACTGGATATGCCCAGTTGCTTGGACCCTGTATGGCCTGGGTGCCTCACAGTTTGGGGATGTCCAAGAGAAACTGGAAACTGGTGAGGCTGTAGCAGAGTTTCTGAGGAGCTACTATGGTTTTAGGCATGAATTATTGGGAGTGGTTGCAGCAGTGATCATGGCATTTGCTGTTGCTTTCGCATTCATTTTTGGGTTTTCTGTGAAGTATATCAACTTCCAAAGGAAATGAGGCAGGTACTACTATTATCCCTCAAGGCAGAAGCAATTTCCTTGAAGCTTGTGATCTAGGAAAAGATTTGTCCTCCTAAGCTGGATGTGTGAGACGCTTACAATGGTGTGCGATAATGAGATATGTGTTACTATATGATTCAGCAGCCATTGACTCTTTGGGAAAGACTGAAATTTCATTTCTGACGTTTTGGTAGCTGTATTTTCTGGTTTCAATTTTCATTCAAATCCAAACTACGAGAGAATCTCGCAAAGTTGCATTGGTTACCAACCATTTTCTCACCATATGCATATCAATGGTAGGGTTGGCATCTCTCTTTCTAGTCAAGTTTTTTTTTTAAAAAAATAAACAGTATATATATGAAAATTTGAGATGGCAGTTCTCCATGGCTACGTGTATCGGTCATGATCATTCAATCGTTCCTCAGAGGAATGGTAAAGCATTCGCAGTTTGTTATTAGCTGCATGCGAAAGCCCTTTTTCTTACATTTATTATCTTTTGTGTGTGTGTGCGCGCGCGCGAGTGGAAGTTATCTTAACAGAACCGGTGGCAAGTTCGTAGGAGGGAGGGGCTTTGTGAGCCAAACAACTCACGGCCGTTTGGCCGGGCGTTGACCAAAACAGCTCCAGCCCGAGCTTTCAACCAAAATGGCTTGCTCCCTGCTGGCAGCATTGTAGTAGTAGCCAAAGAAAAACGACTTAGCCAGTTCAATTCGAGAGCCAAAACGGCCGGGCCAAATGCGACCTCGGAAGAAACTTTTTGTTGTAGGCCACACAGCTTCTCAGTTGGGTGGGATCTTCCCGGGTTCTGTTAGCCATTTGACAAACCAATGAACCTCCTGAACATTTATCTGCAATTAACTCTGACTAAATACAGAAGCACGCTAGCTTAGTGACACTGTCATTTGCTTGAAACACTAGTGCCGCCGAGTAGGGACGAAAGCGGTTCGGAAAAATGACCGGCTTGGGTACAGCTGCCGCGCGTGGCTTTGATGGAGTGCGTGACGCACCCCAGGACCCTACCTGCGGTCAGTCGTCTAGATGAAGCGTCTCCGCTTTTCGCAGGATCGAGTCGGTATAGCGCTGATGAACAGACGCAACAGTACAGCATATAAAAAGCACAAATTAAGTCTTTAAGTGATTACATTAATCCAATTAAAACACAGAGTCGCACAGCGGAAATAAACGGTACAAGTACAAGTCCAAACTAGTAGAAATACAGCGCACGCGCTCACGATACAATACGAACCCGCATCTAAAGCCATGAAGATGCGGACTCGAGAGGAGATCACTCCTCAGTCTCCCAGTGGGCTGTCCAACCATAGGGAAGCTGGCCATCCCACTGTCCACCTCCACCCGTAGAGTCGGGGATAAAGGTGCTACCTGCAATAAAATCATAAAGAGCCAAACCCTGAGCAACTAATACTCAGCAAGTCTTACCCGTCAATTTGGCTATCTACAGCCGACTCCTAATATACAAGGCTAAAAAGGGGTGGCTGACTCAATAGCATAACTCGCACTAATTACTTGATCCTTACTTTCAAGTTTTATTTTTCAAGATAAATACTTATCCAGTAAAACAGTGTGCATATCTCTAAGACATGTATAAAGTAACAATACATCAACAGTGACAGTATATATATAGCAATGTAAATAACAGTAATGTAAATAGACTAGCATCATATCATCAATCATATCACACTACGATGTGACGCAGTGAGCAAGGTTGCTCTTGACCGAGAGCGGCGGCATCGATGTACATCCTGCAGGAGAAAACCTGACCATACGCCACACACGCGTAGAGTCGCATGTGGCAACTATTCGCGAAGGTCCCCCTAGAGCTGGCTGGGTCTCACACCTCCTGAGAAAGGCCTTCCCGCACGGTCCCCGTCCCAGACGTACGCCCCGATTGGGAAGCATCCCTTCTCTCCCGAATACCATGATAGAAAGTGCAAGTATCCGCAAGACACTAGGGCAACCTAAGCTACTAAGTTTACTAGGCCCATAAAAACACTAGCATATGATCAGTACGTTCGAACTTGCTCAACAGGGCCAACAACGGACGGTCCTTAACCGACACAGACGGGGCTACCACCGTGAAGGCCCAGCCTTCTCGCGCCATCCTACACAAACAAATCCCCGTCCGGTCTCAACAAATCCTAAATCCAGCTAGTACAATCCAGGGTGAACCTACCTCGCGAGTGGGACACATCTACAAAAATAGGACACTAAGCCTAGCAAGTTCTAACGTAACCTAGACCACATCTACAAAAATAGGACACAAGGTAGGATATAGAAGGGTAGTCCTAATGCAGTTCTAAGGTTTCACATCAACTCCTAATAAACCTAATGCACAATCAATTACTAGCCCCAATCAAGTGATAAAATAAAATCCTAGTAAGGTAGGCATGCACCGGGGCTTGCCTGGCTCAGGAGCGTAGCTAACAGGGTCAGCGGGGTCAGTGTCCTGCTGTGGCTGCTCCTCCTGCACCTCCTGGGTCTGCTCCTCCGGCAGCTGGAAGTCGAGCGGCTCCGGAGTCGTCTCTGTCACTACACGTTATGACAAGGAACAATGCAGAGTTAGATGCAGAATATGATGCAAAATGATTTAATTACTTGATAGGACAGTCATTTACACTGTAAGTGCAAATGATTAACTTTGTTAATTAATTTCGTCCGGAGTATTTCCTTCATTAATTTTTATTTATGTTACTCACTTAAATCAATTCAAATTGGTTAAATTAGAGAAGTGAACTTTGAAATTTATTTTGTGTCCAGTGGTATTTTTCTGGTGAAGAGTGCCACTGGAGGTAATTTATGGTGAAGTTTCATGATTTATTGCAAGGTAGATTATTTATAATAATTTATACGGTGCAGAACATGATTTAAATCATAAGAAAATAATTAGACAACATGTGACAGTGGAAAAATGCTCTGCAGGTGTGTTATCAGATTCTTAACAGGCATGCAAGAGTTCATGATTTATTGGGCAACAGAGAATTAGTTATGAATTAAACAGGATCTGAATAGTTGTATTTTTCAGGAAATACATAACATGCAAAAGTGTGATTTCTCATTTCTATTGGATAGATCATGTCACAAGGAGTCCAACAAAATTAGTTTCACATTTTTCTGAGATGTATTCGAATTATTATGCATTTTACAAGTTTAACACAATTTCTGGTGATTTGTTTAAATCGAAAAGGATTTAAAAACTTGGTGGGCCAATCAGATCCGAGCCACACAAATGGGCACACAGATCTGGGCCACAGCGGATCAGCATCGGCCGCATTGGATCCAGCCACTCAGGTGCAAGGCACACCGAGGACCACACCAACACGGTGCACCGGATCCCGCACAGGCACACCGGATCCGGGACCGTGTGGTCACTGGTGCGGTGGCCGGCGTCACGCCGGAGCGCGGCGGCGCATCGCCGGATCGACGTTTCCGGCGACCATTTGACGCGAGGCTTGGACGGAAAGGAAGAACAAGGGACGGCGAGTTCACCTAGGTGGTCGGGGCTCGTCGGAGATGAACGAAAACAGCTCGGCGACGAGAGATGGCGGGTCGGGGAAGTCCGGCGGGGTCGCGGGCTCGCGGTGGTCGACGGGGAGCTGCAGCTGCTGGCTCGCGAGCTTCACGGACTCGTCAGGATCCTCGGCGTCCAACAACACGACGTGGAGAAGGCCGGGAAGAGGGTCGTCGTCGGGGAGCCTCCTGCGGCGGTGAAAACCGGCGGTGGGGAAAAGCTCGAATCTGGCAGCCCTGCTGCGGAAAGATGGAAATGGTGAGCTCCGGGGGTGCGCGAGCTCGGTGCGAACGACTTCGAAAAAGGAATCGGAGCGTGGCTCACCGGAGGAAGAGTATTCGACGACGGGGCCGAAGAAGTTCACCCGCCGGCCATGGCGGCAAGCTTGGCGATTCCTCGCCCGGGCGTGCGGAAGAAGGGACAAGGCGGTGGCAAGAGCTTCAAGTCAACCTGGCGCAGCTCCTCAAGACCCACAGCTAGCGCACTGGTGCTCCGGCACGGCGGAACGACGAGCTCAAGCTCGAGCAGCAATGGCGAACGGCGGAGGCTAGGGTTTTGGGCTGCGAGGAGCTCGGGAGAGTGAAGGAATGGGCGAGTTGGAGCCGTTCCGACCAGGGGAGGGGGACAAATAGCGCTGTCGGAGCGGGGAGCGGGCCAGGGCGCCGCGGCGTCGCGCCGTACGCCGGCGTCCACGCGGCGCGCGACATCGGGCGCGGGCAGTGAGAGGAGAGAGGCTGACGAGTGGGCCCGACAGCATCTTTTGAATTTTTCGATTTATTCAAATTCTGATTTTCCCCAATCTTTGGCGCTCGATTTGAACTAGCAAATGAACTCCAAAAATTGCAAAACTGGTTGCATTCAAAAGGTCATGAAATTCTCTTTCCAGTGACATAACATGCACATATCAATTCGAAATAGAATTCAAATGGCAGCTAGTCAAAGTTGGACATTTTTGGAACTTTGGGGATTTATTTGAGCATCGAAATGAATTTCAAAAATCACCAAAAATTCTCCAAAATTCTTATTTTAGGAGGGCTACTCACTGGTATTTTTGTTTGCTCGAGTTGTTGTTCAAAAATTTGAATTCTTTCACAAGCTATGGTTTGAACATTGTTTGGACTTTGAATTTCGAATTTTGAATTTGGTTTGATTTCAGTCTTGGCTCAGTTTGGGTTTGCACTATTCTGAAATTCAGTGACACGGGGTGTCACAGTAGTGGCACGAAGTCATCCTCGCCGCGCGTGTGCGACATAATATGCCGCGGGACTGGAACGTGCTCGCCATGCGGGTTCGCGCCGTGCACCCGCGGTGTTCACGGCAGACGCAGACCTCGCTCGGCCAGGTGGGAGCAGAAACTCACTGCCCGGCAGAAGCGACAGCAGCAATGCCGACGCCAGGCCACGGCTTGGACGCGCAAGAGGAGCGCGCCAAGCACCTCGACACGCTGCTATAGTACTTGTTTGCCCACCCGGGGATAGTTCACGGTCACACCCTTGCCCCCGCAGAGCGTCTGCGTCATGTGCCGAGTTCCCGACGCTGTCGACGGATTCAAATTCGACGTGCACCCGCGGCCACGGCGGCGCCGTCGCCGCCTCACCACACCGCCGGGCCGCCGCTGTGACATCCCGGCCCAAGGCTCAATAGGATTGATAGAATACTCATATCAACAAGTTGCAACTTCTTTACGGAAGCTCATCTCGAAAGAACTATGAGGTTAAGCGTGCTTGGCCTGGAGTAATTTCGGGATGGGTGACCGATCGGGAAGTCGTTCCCGGGTGTGCACGAGTGAGGACAAAGTGCGCAGAAAAGACATGTGTTGGTCTGTGACGGAAGTCTTGATTCCTAGAGAGCTGCCAGGTGTGCGGGCCCGGCCTCGGGGAGGCGGGACGCTACAGCCGCCGCCCCCCGGAACCTTCTCTATGTCCGGCGGAGGAGGATGAGGGATTCTTGGGGTACAAACCCATGCAGCTAAGGGATTCTCCCGATGATGGCGTCGGCAGCTGTGCCGCGCGAGCTCCGGCTTGTTGGGGAAGAAGAAGGTCGCGAGGTGTCCGGAACAGTGGCGAAGCTAGCGCATCGAAGACCATGGTGTCATTCACTGCTTTTGGCTCCTCTTGAATGATTTTACATAGGGCACATGAGGTGAAAACAGAGACAATTACACTGAAAGAGGAGCCAACGACATTGTAATCTTTTTTCACACATTTGCGTCACCGTCTCATCACCCTGCTAATTTTATATTTTTAAACTTTAGTCTAAAATTGTAAAACTACTTAACAGCTTCAAATACCGTTGTAGTAGATCCATGAATTTTGGAGCTAAATACGAACAGCTTCAAATAAAGTTAGAGTTGAGCTATACGGGCCTTAAACACTTTTTAGATACTAGTTGAATGCTCGTGCGATGCCACGGGAGCCGAAGATTGCGTAGCCGCGCATGATATCGCACTGTTCAAGATGTGGTTGAGCCAACAAATATTGAGTAGCGTTGCATGATATCGCATGAGAATGACATGCTATGAAGTGCGCCAAGCATAGCAAACAAACACAGCAGTCAAAAGATTATGTATGATGTACCGGTATTTATATTTTTTTCAATTCAATGCACCGGTACATTTTTTTTTGAGGATAATGTACGTGGACTGATTGAACGGGTGCATGATTGTAGGTGGACTGTCAGCCTAGAAAGTCCTATCTAGCCCAGCAAGACATGGCGGTTCAAACCCAAAAATAGCTCAAGTGATATTCATATGCAATCGAAGCCCAGCACGGCAGGACCACCTAATATTCGTTTAGTGACGCCTCCTTCGATCTCCAAAGAGTGGCTTGATTGGAAGAATAATGGTAACCGCGCACGCGCGGCCCAGTCCTCTATTTCCGCGCCGCGGCGAATCCTTCGATCTCCAAAGAGTGGCCTGATTGGAAGAATAACGTAATCGCGCACGCGCGTCCCTGTCATTTGTTTCCGCGTCGCGACGCCTCGATTAAGCGACACGACGAGTCCAACGGCGATGCGACTGTCAGCATTCCCCCCCCCCCCCTCGCTGTATATAAACTGCGACGACATACGACCACCCACTCCATCGATCTTTCTTCTCGCCGCAACGAGTTCCAACCTCTCATATACGACGAGGACCACCACGCAGCGACCATGGCCAAGAGGAAAAACCTAGAGGACGCAGCGGGCAAGGCGGCGGCGACCGTAGATGACGCGGCAGCCAAGGCGAAGAGGATGAACCTCGACGACGCGACTGGCACGGCGGCGGCGAACGTCAACGACACGGTAGGCACGCCGGCGGCAAACGTCGACGACGCAACGGCAATGGCGACGACGAAACACGAGGTACTCTTCAACAACACTACGATCAATACCATGGTGACCAAGTCCTACGAAGCTGTCTACGGCTGGATCCAAGAGGTTCGTGGTGATCACCACGAACACCTTGTCGTCGGCCTGGACACTGAACGGCGCTCGGTCTATTGGCCTGGTGAAGGGATCAAGCGCATGCAGACTGCTCTCATACAACTTTGGGTCGGTACCCGTTGCTTGGTGTACCTGATACACCGCGCTAACAACGTGTACCCCAAAATTCTGAAGGACTTCCTGGAGTGCCCTCACTGCAAGTTCATCGGGGCTGATGTGAAGCAAGACACAACCAGGTTGGAAAATGACTATGGCATCTTTGTGCACAACGCGGTTGATTTACAGCCGATCGGAATAAGTATGGGCATCGGGACTAAGAGGTGGAGGCCATCGCTAGAGAAGTTAGCGAAAAGGTTATTACTTGCAGACATGGACAAGAAGAATGTTGGGGTATCGAAGGTCCCGGTTGGACTCAGCGAAGCCCTCCAAGAGGTTATGTGTCCTAGCGAAGCCCTCTGCACGTCTTGGCGTTTGAAGATCTCCCTCGCGAAACCCTTCGATCTCCTTGTCAACCTTGGGACCCTTAGCGAAGCCCTCCTGAAATGTTAGTGTCCTTGCTATCAGGTTCTCCTGCCCAGGCAGTTTTTATGATCTTCCGTTATGAGTGGTGGCGAATCCCCCAATCGCCCGTGATGCCGGGCGAAGGGGTGCGAGATAACAATCGGGAGCGGACAAAATAACTGAAGTGTTCTTGGCTCGGGGCCCGAAAAGCAGATGTCATTACAGGGTCTCCTCCCTCCATATTTATAGGGGGAGGAGAAATCATTATTACAGCTATGCCATTAGCCAATTCCATTACGCCTCCTCGTAGTAAGCTTAGCCTTGCCTCTGGCCATCAGCCTTCGCCGCTTCCTTTGTTAGCCTTCGCCCTATAACATTTACCCTTCGCATGGTTCAGGGAGCCTTCGGCATCATCTCCAACATTAACCCTCAATTGTTGATGCGCTTTGATGAAATTAAAGCCAGAAACAATTTATATTTTATTGTAAAATATTGATTATGCCGTGTGCTTTCCTGATTCATGCACGTGTTTGTCGTTTCTGATCTGTACTGCTTTTTCCGATTCCCGATGCTCTGCTCAGTTCTATATATTCCCGTCGCGGCCGTCTTGTTCTTTCACGCTGTATTTTGCCTTTGTTATATTTCGCCACCTCCATTTTTGTTTGAATCACCCCCTTTGCACAACGAGAGACTCCTTTCGCCCTTCTTTACGATGTCTGGGAACCGAAGGTCCAGCGAAGAGAGTGTTAAGAAGAAGGCGAAGATCAACAAGTCTTCTTCGAATGACAGCTTTGAGAAGGTGGCTATTGATGCCCACCCTCAAGTGTCCAGTGCTGCTGCCGCTTTGGTGCCCTTTTCAAAGGCTTCGGCGCATTCTTTGAAGGCTTCGGCTCCTGCTTCGAAGGCTTCAGTTCCGCCTTCGAAGGATTCGTTCGTTCAATCTACTTCGGTTAAACCGGCAATTTCTATCAAGGCTCAGTAGTATACAACTTGATGGACATGGTCACTAAACAGAAGGGTGGAGGTCAAGGTTCTTCTAGGACTTCCTCTGCTGGAAAAGGTGTCCCCCCAAAGAGCTCTGTTGCTCCTACGAAGGGCATTTCTTCTTCTTCAGCCGAAGCTAGCAAATCTATGATTCTTAAGAAGGCCAAGGTCTAGGACAAGAATATAGCAACTGCTGCAGCTGTACCTGATTCTTCTGGATCGAAGGCTAAGATCCAGGACGAGACCCCAGATGAGGGTGTCAAAGCCTCGGGCGAGGCCCAGATCCAGGACAAGGATGTGGGCGAAGCCCCTGTGTCAGGTTGTCTCTCATAGCGTGATATGTCTGAACTCCGCCAGATTGCTTCTAACCTGAGGCCTCTTTCAGATCGTTTCGGGGTTCAGCTCCCTCCTAAGCCTCAAATACTGGTTCGCGAAGTTGTCAGCCCTTCGAAAGGTGGTGAACTTTTTCTTCATTCTATCTTTGAGACGATGCAGGAGGAGTTTCTCCCTTTTGATGTTGCTTTTGATTCAGTTGAGGTTGCTGAGGGGTCTTTGCTTGCTTGTGATGAGGTTCCTGCTAATACCTTCGTCATGAGTGCTCAGGCTGTTGAGCCTTTCGTTACTGCTGCCAATAGGATTCGCCTTCCTTAGGTGGAGGAAGAGCTGATGTTACAGGGTGGAGATACCCTGTACAAATCTTTACTGTCTTCGCAAGTGAAGGTGATTCTTTTAACTTTCATTAGTAGCATTTGATTTTTATATATATATCTAACTCCTTCTATTCGTGACAGTCCCTTGCGATTACCTATGCCTCCCTTCGCCAGTATAAGGTGTTATCACGGATGAAAGCGGATCGGGATGTACTTCGCAAAGACCTTAACACCCTTGAGACGAAGGTCAAGGAGAAAGAGGAGGCGCTTGCCCTTAGCAATAAGCGCTTGGCTGACCTTTCTTCAGAAAATGAAGCCCTCAGCAAGTCTGCTAAAAATTTTGAGCTGAAGGCGACTTCTCTGGACAAACAGGTTGAAGAGCTGGATGCATCTCTTGCGAAGGCCAGAAATATTAATGACGACCTTCACGGAAAGGTTGATGCCGCCACCCTGGAGCTTGCAGCTTTAAGAAGCTTCAATTTGTGGACAAATCCGAGATGTTCTTGTCTCTGTGGGGTCTGTTCCTGACCAGCTTCCTGAAGATGCTTCGATTGAGTACTACCAAGCTTGGCTCACTACCAACATTCCATATGTTGTCCAAGCTTGTAGGGCATTTTCAAATAATGTTGTGCATCTCGCTGTTCGGGACCTTCTTCGCTCACTTGAGGCTGGGAGGAGTGATGCCTTGGTGAAGGCTGTCAGTGACTCCTTTTCTTTTGTTTCTACTGACACTACTCCTCCTTCGTTGGTCGACGCCCTTATGAAGTTTGGCGACCATATAGATGAGTCCTTCTGGAGCACGGTCCTTTCGATCGGTCGTCAGCCTCAGGATGAGGTATAAACTTTTCCTTTGTTTGATGTGTATGGGATATTTTCCCCTTCGGAACTGTATTTGCTGAGTGTGCCGCGAAGACATATGTTGTAAACTTATTATTGTTTTTGTTTTTAATTTTTGTTTGGTTTTGGACTTTAGGATTCCTCTGATTTTTCTTTGAGCGAGTTTGCTACCCCAAAGCCTTCGGCTGATGCTTCGCTGGGCAAGTGTGTTACTCCGGAGTCTTCATCTGAGATCTCTTTGAGCGAATTTGCTACTCCGGAGCCTTCTTCTCGTGGGTTTGCTCGTCATGAGCTCCTAATTGAGATTTTCAGTTCTCCTTCGGAAATTCATTTGTCAAGTGATTCAGATCCTTTGTCCCCTGTCGAAGGGGGCGCAGATTCTTTCACATTTCCTCCTGGTAGTCTGGTGGCTATTGGTAGGCCTTATAATTATTGTCCCAATGCTTCCGAAGGACGTGGTGGCCGCGGAAGACGAGAGTCTCGTGGACGCCGTTCGTAAGGTGGCCCTTCTTCTAGTCGGGGCTCCCTTAGAAAGAAACGTGGTGGTCGAAGCCGTCGTAATCCTTCTATCGATCTCGAAGGTTCACCTCCGCGCTTTGATGTGGCTTCGCAAGTCGAGCGGATGGTTTCTTCCAGGGTAGTAGATCCCGTTTTCCAGAGGCCTTATTCGCCTTCGAGCGGATATGACTTTGACGAGTTCAGTATTGTATGTCAGATGTTGATAGAATTAGGTCTCATTGTAAAGCAGGAACCTGGCGATGACTCCCTTGAACAGAATATGCTTTTTCAAGCTATCTTTTGAAGAAATATATTCGACTTACTTCGCTAGAGAATGGGTTTCTTTAATACTTTTGCGAAGCCTTCTGCTTCTTGCGCGATGACCTGCTTTCTTGGTGTAGATCAAAGCTTTCGCGCTTGTATTCGAGACATTGGGTCTTTGCCCAGCAAAGATTTTTGAGAGATTTTCCCTCGGAGTGAAGAGTGTTGTTTTCCTTTTTTAGGAGTATTTTGCTTTGCCAGACAATTTTTGTTTGTTTTAGCTTTTTCATGCTTTGTCTTTCTTTCTCGAGGCCAAAACAAGCTTCTTGAGGTGGGATCAGCTTCTTTAGCTTGTCCTTTTTCCCCTTTGAATCGTTTCTGGGAAACTTGTGTTACTGTTCGTAACACGTTATCCCAGAATTGGGTTTCACCAAGTTCTGTTTTGGTGTGCTCTCTTCGTTTGTTCTAGGCTTTTTGCCTGATTTCGTTTGTTAAGCTCATGGCTTCGCCTTTTGCTAAGGCTCCTCGGTAAATTACTCTGGAATTTTTTGAGGGTAAAAAGGTAACTATAAAATTGTGTTACAATCTTAGAGGGTGCCTCGTTAAAAAACCTCACACCCTTCGCAGGGCTACCCTCGTGAGAAAAAGAGCACACCCCCCGCAAGTCTTTTATGTTTTTACACATAAGCATCGTTCGTTCTACCGAAGAGTAGTTCTGATGACTCTTGGTAGAAACGATTCATGAAGATTTGCCATGGTCTTGCCGAGTTCTTGAGGCCGAAGATCTTGTAAGCTGGTAGGTCTTTTGCTTGTTTAATGAGATGGATATTCTTCCTTCCGGAGTCTCATTATCTTCGAGGCTCCTAGCTTGTAGCTGAGCTCCAAAGACCCTAATCATAGAGATTGGTCCCGGAATCTTCATGCACAAATAAGCTTGATGTATTACGACTTTGAACTTTTAATGGATCCTCTCCCGAAGATTGCATTATAGGGGTAGATAAGGTCGACCACGTCGAAGGCCACATCTTTAGTCCTTGCATTTTCTCCTTCGCCAAAAGTTACTGGCAAGACAATCTTTCCCATTGCCTGGATTATCTTTCCTGTGAAACCGACTAGTGGGATTCCTGCTGGTTGTAGTGTTTCATTTTCCAAGTTCATTTTTCTGAGAGTTGAAGCGAAAAGGATGTCTGCGGAGCTTCCCCCATCAATCAAGATTTTGAGGACATCGAAGCCTTTGATGTTTGCTTGGATCACCAATGGGTCTGAATGCGGTTGATCCAAGTTTCTCGCGTCTTCCTCTCCGAAGGTTATGTCAACATGAGACCATCTTGTTTTGACAAATGGAGCTCCTGATGAGATGTGCTGGACCCTTCGCACGTACTCTTTTCTAGTCCTTCTTGAGTCTAGCTGCTGTGTTGATCCTCCAGTAATGGCATTTATAGTTTGCCTTCGCACCTCGCTGTTTGCTTCTGAATGTCTTGCATTGTTATGATGGTTCGTTTCTGGTGGTGGTGGTAACGCAGCCAAGCTTTGCGGTTGATGATAAGTGTACCTGTTGCATTTGCTGCGAAGCTTCTTTTGGGTAATTGATCACATGATTTACAGAATGCGAAGGATACGTTGGATGAGTATTGCTTTGAGACCAATCTTCGCGATAGTTACTCGTGTGTCGAATAGCTTTCTTCGCTTCCCTGTTTGCGAGCCAACTCTGCTTGTAAGCCTGGATGTCCCAGCACTGCTTCGTTGTATGCCCTTTGCTTTCGCCATGCAGCTCGCAAAATACGGTGCGGGAGTTGTTTTTCTGACTGTTGTCTCTGTTTCTTTCCTCGTGGTCCTTGTCATGGTTGCTTCGCTCTTTTCCTTTTTCGTCCTCTCTGGTTCTTTTCTCATCTCCTCTTTCCTATCTGTTTTCAAGATTGTGTACCCTTCGGCTGCTGTGGTCTCTATGGTTTTCTTTGTTTTTGTCATGCCTTCGACTTCGACTTGATTCTTTGTCCTCTTTAGCTTTTTTTCTCGTCTCTTAGCTGCTGTGTCTGTCTCTTTTCGTCGTCTTTCTTCCTTATGAATTCATCATCTGATCTTGCATACTTCTCAAAGATGTCAAGCAACCCGAAGATTGTGGTTGGTTTTTTCCTTGCTAGCGAAGAGTAGAAAGGTCCAGACCTCAATCCTTCCATTAGGGCATCAATGACCATGGAAGCTCCTACTCCTCTAGCCTTCGACTTGATTTCCATGAACCTCTGCATATATTCCCTGAGGCTTTCATCGTTCCTTTGCTTGCAAGAGAACAATTTTCCTTGATGGACTTCTTCGGCTTGGAAGCCTTGAAGGTTATTTATGAACTCCTTTCTCAACTCAGACCATAAATTGATTGATCCCGGCTCTAAAGTGGAGAACCAAGTTTTTGCAGTGCCCTCAATTGCCATCACAAGTGCCTTCGCGTATGTTGAATTTGTACCTCCGCCAGATTTAACTGCAGCTTCGAAGGACATCAGAAATTCTCTTGAATCAGATTTTCCTTGATATGCTTTAATCTTTGGCATCTTGAAGTTAATAGGCCAAGGCTCATTTTGCAATTCTTCGCTTAGAGGTGAATTTTCGTTGAACATCGGGGTTGGTTGAACCTCTCTGCTTGTGCTGCTTACTTCGTAGACAACCTTCCCTTCGTTCTGCTTCTGCGTCCTTTTTTGATGATTCTGACTTAGCTTCTTCAGGTTGTTCATATCTTCGTTTACTTGGTTCAGCCTTTCGTCCATTTCGTCGATTTCCCTCTGTGTTTGCCTTATCTTTTGCAGCATGTCTATCTTCAGTTTGGATTTCTTTTCTATGATGACCAAGGCTTTTTCCCTCTCAAGACTTTCTTGCTTCAAGATACGAAGTCGTTCTGCTATAGAATCTGCTTCATCATCTGCTGTTTCGTCACCCTCCGGAAGGACGTTTCCTACCTGCGAAGCGTCTCCGTTGTTGTTTTGTATTCCTCTCTGAGCTTCCTCCTGCCTTAGAGCTTCCTCCTGTCTCGCGGCCTCTTTGGCTCGAGCAGCCTCCTCAGCTCGTGCAGCTTCGGCTCGTGCTTCTTGTTCTCTAGCGACTTTGGCTTCCACTTCTCTTGCGAGTCTTTCCTTTTCTTCGATCTCAGCACGCTGTGCTTCGGCGTCTATTGTCTTTGACGATCTGCCTTTGGCCATCTTTTATGTCAAACGTGGTCGTGGGTTGAACCCGCGTGTCGGCACCAAATGTTGGGGTATCGAAGGTCCCGGTTGGACTCAGCGAAGCCCTCCAACAGGTTATGTGTCCTAGCGAAGCCCTCTGCACATCTTGGCGTCTGAAGATCTCCCTCGCGAAGCCCTTCGATCTCCTTGTCAACCTTGGGACCGTTAGCGAAGCCCTCCTGAAATGTTAGCGTCCTTGCTATCAGGTTCTCCCGCCCAGGCAGTTTTTATGATCTTCTGTTATGAGTGGTGGCGAAGTCCCCAATCGCCCGCGATGCCGGGCGAAGGGGTGCGAGATAACAATCGGGAGCGGACAGAATAAATGAAGTGCTCTTGGCTCGGGGCCTGAAAAACAGATGTCATTACAGGGTCTCCTCCCTCCATATTTATAGGGGGAGAAGAAATCATTATTACAGCTATGCCATTAGCCGATTCTATTACGCCTCCTCGTAGTAAGCTTAGCCTTGCCTCTGGCGATCAGCCTTCGCCGCTTCCTTTGTTAGCCTTCGCCCTATAACATTTACCCTTCGCATGGTTAAGGGAGCCTTCGGCATCATCTCCAGCAAAGAATAAAGACTTCCTTCACGCCACTTGGGACCGAGAGGATTTGACACCTGAGCATATCGCGTATGCCGCCATCGACGTTTTCGGCTCTGCCGAACTCGCCAAGCCGATGAATATCAAGGTGGACATGTATTGTTGTGATGATTTGATGTATGATGAATTTGATAATGTCGTCACTGTGATGCTTGGTTATTTGTTCAAATCTTTTCCATCAGAATATGTTCAATTTTGTGACCCACTGTATACCATTTTATAATCCCACGGACACCCTAGGCCCTTGACAAATAAAAGGTGCATATACAACAAGTTTGTGATTTGTGAGGCGGAGGTGCTTCCAAAGATTGCGACACGTGGCAGGTGCGGCCCACCTAGTCCGTGGACCATCTCAGTTAACGGGATTTATGGACCAAGCCCACGAGTTTTTTTTCGTCTAATTTTATTTGGTCGTTGTTTATGACGTCATCGTTACACATGCACCAACAATATGTTGACACGTGGCCCACTCGCCAAAAAGAAAATAACGAGGCATTGCTTCATGTGAGAATCGAACCCACGACATCTCCAAATCTTCCAAATACCTTTACCACCAGAGTGCTAGCTCATTTGTGGTACCTGTTTCCCGATTTTTTATTTAATCCAGAGTCATTGTTTCTCTTTTTAGTCCGGAACTGAAAACGATATTCAGTTCAGTTTATTGAATAAACATCAAATCAACGCTCATGATGCAACTACAATTTCTTAAACACCAGCGCACCTAGTAATGCACAAAAAGCCCTCAAATAATTCCTGTTTGTCAGGAATTTAATTTCAAAACAGAATGCAAATTCCAATATGTTGCAATAAGAAAAGTTGTTACTGTTGAGCTGATCTATCACCTACGTAAGAAATTTCCAAATTTTTCCAAGACGTGGAGCCTAGCGTTTGGAAGAAAACAAAACAGCACGTGTGAAATTCGTTTAACATTTTCAAACAAAAGTAGGTCCCACGCGTCTGCTTTTGTCTTCACTTACTTCTGCACGCCCGCCCAACTGTTTTCAAAGAGCAGCGGGTCTCGTGTGTCAGCGTCTCTCTTCATTCTCCTCTCGGATGCGCGTGCTACTAGTTCAAATTTCAGGAGGGCTGAATGGATCCCGTGTGGCGAAGCCTGGATCCCGTGTAGCTGATCTTTTTGGCCAAAGCTGTGTGGCGCCACTCAGCATCGTCACATTTTGTCGCTCATGAGATGTTAAAAATTACATGCATAGGAATATTCCGTGTGCTAAAAATACACACCCCGGATTATCCTGTGTGTTTAATTTTAGCATATAGCTTTATTGGCATAACTTTTCACTCCAGACTCCGATTTAGATGATCTTATACTCTATTGAAAGCTTAGGAGGAGACCTATATGTATGTACAAAATTTCCAACTTATTTGGTTTATGTATTTCTATTTTTGTTGCAAACGTATGACATGTATAAAAAAGCTAATTCGCTCTATGAGGATGTTATCGAAACAACTAAGCACAGAATAACGCGAGACTTAAATGGCATGGGTACAGTCTTGCGGAGGTCTTCCTAAGCTTTCCAAAATGTCAAAGATCATCAAAATCGAATTTCCAAGTGAGAAGTTATGGTCAGAATACGGAGTGCCAAAGATGCATATGTTCGGTGAAGAGAACGAGATACAAATATTGGAGGGCCTGCAAACCCTGCTCTCTACAATTGTTAGAAGTGAATTCTAACTTGGTAATGTTCAGGAGATTGATTGTGCGCTTGAAGTTTACCCACTTCAGTGGTAACCTCTGCTAGTGAGTGTAATTTTACATTGGCTTTATGTGGTCCTGTGGATAGGCAATACCGGTAGGCATTTGGGCGTTTTCAACATAATAACGGAGGTGAATGATTTGCTAGTAACGATATACGGATTGAAAATGTGGGGAACAGAGACATGAACAATAACTCGTGCAACTGATGAACTCTGAAAGAGGAAAACAACTACACAAATTTACATGACACCTTCTCCTAGAAAAAAAATTGAAGGCACGCAAATATGCGTACCCCTTGTCAGATTCGGCATAAAACGTTATGAACAGAGAACTTTTCCTTCCAAATAGGCTCTTTAATACTCCTACGTTGAGATATCACTGAACTTTTTTTTTTAGAACCATCACTGAACTTTGTTTTGACCTGTTGTACTGGGACTAGAAGCTTTTCATGGCTGGCATTCGTGAGGAGAGGTCGACCTCGTAAAGGAAGCCCGACCTGATGCCGTTCGTCCTGTTAATCCATCGCATCTCCTTCGTCTCCATGTCAACGAGAATGACCCGGGAGTCCTCCACGGTAAAAGGCCACAGCAAGATTGCACTGCTCCTCCCCCCTGCGCTACCGATGAAGTCGATCATCACCCTGCCAGGCTCCAGGCACCGTTGCGTCATATCCGGAAGCAGAGGCGATATGTCGATGCTGGCTTGTCGCTCCCAACCATCGCCTGTGGACAACAGAAGCCAAATGGACACAGTGAACTGGTCCGACACGAGCAGTTTGAGCCTGTCGTCCGGAGAAGATGTCAGGTGGATGTGTAACGGTGAGCATTCTTCAGGCAGGCCGCCAGGCGGGAGCTCGATCGTCCCTGCCGTCGTCGTGCCGACACGGTAGGTGAGGATCAGGGAGTCCTTGTCCCAGCCGTACATGAGCCAGTGGATCAGGGTACCAAGGATGACTGCCCTGCAGCATGGAAAAAGAGAGTACTCCGGCGGGAGAGGATTGGCGGCCATGGTGACACGCCCCCAAGGCCATACGCAATGGGCGGTGGCCGACGACACGGTCCGGATCTTGATGGTGCGTGTATCGTGTTAGAAGATAGAGATAGTTAGAGATAAACTAGCTCATGTATATCTTGTGTAACAATGTACGAATCAACCTGATCCTGGTAGTTTAGCGTAGATATCAGAATCTGTTGTAATCTAGCTTGAGGATCAAGTTGATAACCACCTGATGTAATCCACGGCTGTGGAGGTTACAGCCTATATAAACATGCAGGCACGCACGAGCCAAAGTGCGCTGCTTCAACCCATTACTTCCGCACCTCTGAACTTTAACATGGTCATCAGAGCCTACTAGGTTAGATCCCATCTACAACCAATGGCTTCGCCATCCTCCACCAGCCTCACCATGAACCCCCTCGCCACCAGCGCCATCACCGAGAAACTAGCCAAAAACAATCACGCCATGTGGAAGGCCCAGGTCCTCGCCACCATCCGTGGCGTGCGCCTGGAAGGTTTCCTCACTGGAAACTCCAAGAAGCCGGTTGCTGAGATCGACGGCAAAGAAGGCGACAAGACCGTCAAGATCCCCAACCCGGCGCTCGAAGAGTGGCTTGCATCAGATCAGCAAGTCCTCAGCTTCATCCTCGCCTCCTTGTCCAAGGAGGTGCTTGCCCAGATTGCGGCTAAGCCCACCGCAGCAGAGGCATGGCAGGCGATCGAGACGATGTTCTCGTCGCAAACAAGGGCACGGGCGGTGAACACACGTCTGGCTCTCGCCACAGCCCACAAGGGCAATTCAACGGTGGCGGAGTACTTCGGCAAGATGCGCGGTCTCGCTGATGAGATGGCCGCCGCTGGACGCGCACTTGAAGATGATGAACTGGTCGAGTATATACTCACTGGTCTTGATATTGATTTCAATCCTATTATCTCTGCTGTTCTGGCCAGGACCGAACCAATCTCCGTGAATGAGCTCTACTCTCAGATGCTTGCATTTGAGACGCGAGTGGAACTGATGGGCTATGGCCAGTCCTCCGGGTCCTCTGCCAACATGGCAAATCGCCGAGGACGTGGAGGGGCTCGCCGTGGCGCTCCTCGACAAGACATTGCTGGTCGCGGCGGCTTTGTCCGTGGCGCTGGCAACCCGAACCGTGGGCGCGGGGGCGGCAACAACAACAACACCCCGCGCTAAGGTGTCAATGGACAGCAACAGCGTCCACGCACCAACAATGGCGCCTCTGATGGGCGTCCTCTCTGCCAAGTGTGCTTCAAGCGCGGGCATACGGCAGATCGCTGCTGGTACCGGTACGATGAGTCGTACGTGCCGGATCAGCGACACATAGCTGTTGCGGCGTCAAACTCCAACTCTGCTGATCATTACTGGCTTGCGGATTCAGGGGCAACGGACCACATCACGGGGGAGCTTGAGAAGCTTTCCTACCGTGACAAGTACAACGGCGGTGATCAGATACACACCGCCAGCGGCGGAGGTATGGAGATTACTCATAAGGGTCGATCTTCTATTAACACTCCTAGTCGCATTCTTAAATTGAACAATGTTCTATATGTCCCTAAAACTGCCAAGAATCTCATATCTGTTCATCGTCTTGCATCGGATAACAATGTCTTTCTTGAGTTTCATCCCAATTTTTTCTTGATTGAGGATCGGGACACAAGGAGCACTCTTCTTAGGGGGAGATGTTATGGGGCCTCTACCCTATTCCAGCAGCTGCCCTACACACAAAGCACGCTTTTGGAGTCTTCAAGCCATCCTTTGAGAGGTGGCACAGTCGTCTTGGGCATCCTGCTTCTGCAATTGTCCAAAGAGTCATTAGAAATAATAATCTTCCATGTCTTTCCGAGTCGAATAATGAGTCTGTTTGTGGCGCTTGTCAACAAGCCAAAAGCCACCAATTATCATATCCCAAGTCTGTTAGTGTTTCGAGTCATCCCTTAGAACTTGTTTTCTCTGATGTGTGGGGAGCAGCACCAGATTCAGTTGGAAGATATAAATACTATGTTAGTTTTATTGATGATTTCAGCAAGTTTACTTGGATTTATTTGTTAAAATTCAAGTCCGAAGTGTTCCAAAAATTCCATGATTTTCAAAATCTTGTTGAGCGATTGTTTAATCGTAAGATAATTGCTATGCAAACGGATTGGGGAGGTGAATATGAGAAGCTCAATTCGTTTTTCACCAAAATTGGCATCTCACATCAAGTATCTTGTCCTCATGAACATCAGCAAAATGGGGCAGCTGAGCGCAAACATAGGCATATAGTAGAAGTTGGACTATCCCTTCTTGCACAAGCCTCCATGCCGCTAAAATATTGGGATGAAGCGTTCCTCGCTGCAACATATCTCATAAATCGAACACCTAGCAAAGTGATTGATTTCTCCACTCCTTTGGAACGTCTCTTTCATGTTAAACCCGATTATTCATCCTTGAGAGTTTTTGGGAGTGCTTGTTGGCCAAATTTGCGTCCCTATAACACAAACAAACTTCAATTCTGATCAAAGGAGTGTGCATTTATTGGCTATAGTAATATGCACAAAGGGTTTAAGTGTCTTGACATTAGCACCGGGCGCATCTATATATCTAGAGATGTAACATTTGATGAAAATCTCTTGCCTTTTTCATTACATCATGATAATGCTGGAGCCCTTTTAAGATCTGAAATTCTTTTGTTGCCATCATCCTTGCTTCCTTCTAATGCGACTTATACACGAGATCTTAATAATGATCACTGTTGGCGTTCCTTACGGTACACCGATATTTGGGTTAAAGAGTCTTGCAATAATATTACCAGATAGCCCACCACTAGCAAGGAGTGCTAGAGATGTCCTATCGGCATTCCCATGATAAGAGGATCCGCAAGCGCACGGATAACCCGTTGTAGCATTTCACCCAAGAGTATTCCGGGGTATCGTGATTTATATTTTCCCAAAGGAAGACATGGTCAACAGTGGTACTTATGCTCAATGGATTACAATGATAGACAAATCCACAATCCAATGCAGGGGTAAGTGATAAAGATATATAATGGATAGTGTGACACAAACAGAGGATTCCACTCTCAGATAAAAGGCGAGAGGCAAATCTAGGCAGATGCAAGACTAACTAATGGGTGCTACTCCTAATATACATTACCATACAGGGTACTAGGATTCTAGCTACGTCAGGCTTACACTAGTGAGAGCTAAGAGCCTATGGCTAGAGATCATCGGGAGATCTGGTTTAGGCCTGGTCTACCAGGCCACGCCGGCCTTTTGTATAAACTCCTATGCCATACCCGAACGTGGAGGATTACGGAAGGATGGACAGGGCTGTCACCACCTGCCACCTACCTCTACAAACCGTGGGGCACATGCACAAACAAGGATGGAAAGGGAACCTAGCACCATGCTAGCATCACTTGCCATAACTCTAGATCCCTCGAGGCACCCCGCAGGGCGGTAGACCTAGAGCTTCCCTTTCGGGACAATGAACCTGATATCTAGTCACAAACAATTAGCCAAACTAGTCTAAACCAGTCAAGGATCAAATCTAGTACTATGCTATGCATAAGCGTTCATCGCTCAAGAACGAGCGATGAACGAAGAACGAATAAGAACGATCATTCATAATCGATGATCGAGTATGAACGAACGAAGAACGCCCGATCAATGCCCACGAACGTTCATCGATGAACGATGAACAAACGATGAACGAACATGAACGAACGACGAACGCTCATCCAAGAACACAACTAGATTAAGGATGAACAACATAAGCACACAGCTACTATATGATAAACGATGAATCATTGATAAATATCAAGTCTTACAAGAGAAGGATACAAGAACATACCCAATTCTCCAAGAGACTTGGGAGCACAAGGGCAGCCCACTACTTAGCCTAGCTCTACCTAAACAGCCTCTAGCTCTAAGGTGAGGAGGAGGAGGGAATGAGCCTCAAGTGGTGTGTGTTCTCTAGGAGGGGGGGCACCCCTTTATTTATAGACTTGGAGGTCGGTTCCTGGAGGCGGTTCCTGAGGTCGATGGCATTAATTACAGGTGGAACAGACCTCCAGAGGTCGGTTGGCAACCGCCATAAGAAGATGGGCCCAGGGGGCCACCAGAGCAGGTCGGCCCACCTGGCCAGGGGGGTCGGCCGACCTGGGCCTGGCCCCTCCTGGGCTGGGTCTTGGCAGGTTGGTCCCCCTTGGCCTGTAGGCCTCTGATCCAGGTGCATTGGCCTTTTGTTTATTCTGGGTTTTTGTTGATCTTGGCCTTTTATCTTGGAGTTGCATTCCTTCGGCAATATTCGATTTATGGAAGTGTTGGATTTGATGCCTTGGGACATGGATACACCTGGATATTTCCTGTTTTCCACCTGCACACTAACAACTAGAGGTACATGTGGAAATAGGTTATTCATAAATAAAATGCAAGTAAGAAGTGCCAATTCTTCTTTATTCATTGAGCTATGTGACGGTCGAAAGTATGATCTAACGACCGTCAACAAACTCCCCCAAGCTGACCTCTTGCTCGTCCCGAGCAAAGGGGCGTGACTTTAGGTTGTTGATCAGGAGTTTCTATCATGTTTCATATCTCAAAAGTACCATGCGCACAACAAAATACTCTCCTTTGTATGAAAAAGTTGGCATGGTAACTCACCCTTCCCCTTACTCCTTATGGGGCTTTTGACTTTCTCCTTGTCTTGGGCGGTTGAGAGATAGAACGGTTATAACAAAGCATCATTCTCAAGTCCTAAGTTTGACTTTTATTCTCCGGAGGTTTTGAAAGATTTTTCAAATAAAAGCAAAGTTCCTCGAATGATACTCTCAAATCGCTCAATGTGTATATTCCTCACCAAGGCATTGTGTTGCCTGTATCATCCTACTTCTAAGGCTTGATATGTGGAGTTTGGTAGGGATGATAAAAGGCATACTTGCATCACACATATTGCTGAACCAAAAGAGTGGATCCATGGAGAATGCAAGTCATACAACCTTGATCAAGATGTGCATGTGTGTATATGGTGGGTGGTGAGGTGGAAGTGGTACTCCTTTTGGGTGTCACTTTCTTTCTCTCTCTTTTGAAATTTATGAGGAGGACATGGCTATCTTTTCTTTCTTTCTTTTTTCTTTTTCTTCCCCTTTTCTTCTTCTTTTTCTTTTGCTCCACTTTTGCTTGAGCAGGGGTTATTCTTTTTTATTTTGCATAGCCATGTCTCCAAATGATATTTTTGAGAGAGATAGGTGACAAAGGTTTGGAGTATTTATTTGGTGGGTGGAGTGGTGGAATTTGCTTAACTTCTAGTGTAGAAGTTTAGCATGCGAGGTGGAGTGTACGTGATCTTGATCAAGAGAGTATGACAAGTATCTCACTAGGGTCACACAATTTTGATAAAGCTCAATGCAATGACAAGCAACATATGTGGAAGGGTTTGCAATGTATGAACAATATATGGCTTTGGTAGGAATTATTTGATCATTGAGGAACTTTATCATTTTTTGTATTTTGTAAGAGAAAAGACTCTGGAGTTAAGTCGTACTCAAGGACAAGATCATAGCAGCCCTATTTGTACCATATCATAACTCACAACAACTTAGACTTGGATCAAGTACTATGCTACCCACAAGTTTCAAGTTCTAGGTAAGCACACTAGCTAAAAATCTCAAAACTACGGAGAGCACTAAGTTGTAAACTAGGTACAAGCAAGAGATAAAACAGAGCAACTATTCATCATCTGAACATAGGGAAGACTAGACACTCTTACTCGCATAAGAGAAAGCTATTAAAAACATAAAGACTATTTTTATTCTTTTTAGTTTTGCAAATTTTTATTTCATTTTTTATATAGATGCAAGAACAAGCAAATAAAGGAAAAGAAAAGGGATACAAGTTGTGATACATGATACCTTGGCGGGGGATATGGTATCTCCCCCAAGCTTGTTCTTGCTCAAGAGTCCTGTGAAGGATCGATTCCCATGTGGCGAAAGTAAGCCGAAAGATCGGCTTGTCCCCTCTCAGTCATGTTGGTGAGATTTTGTATCTGAGAGTGGGTATGTTCCTGCCACTGGTGGGTCTGTAGTCCGGGTTAGGTAACCGAAACTCATTTGTATAGCCGACATAGTAAAACACAAGGGTATTGTTGGGACCACGTTTGAGTGTATGACCTTGAACAAGGTAATCCTCATTTATAAGAGCGCGGGGCACATCAAAATATTCAACAAGTGAATTTTCTAAAGCACCAACACCCGCAGCAATACGTGTAATCAAAGAGGTACACTCAATGGTTCCAGACATCCTAAAATTTTCTAACCATTGCTTAATCATAAACTGAACAGGAGCAATCTCTTGATTTTCTCTACCATGGCATAAAGAATTTTCAAATCATCTTCGCGCACAGTCCTAATATCGGCTCTAGGGAACAGAGAAATGCCAAGCCACATGTGCAAAAAGCGCAAGGTAGGATGATGGATATGATTGGTTCGGGGCTGATCACAAGTCGAAAAACCAGAAATTCTATGCCAAAACATGAGCTTGGAATAGCCTGGAAGTGCATCATCTATGTCTACCTTGCGGCGAGCATTAAAGCCAAGAACGCGACTAAGATCTTTCCAAAGTAAGCGGTAGCTCTCACGAAAGAAACGGAAAGCAATCCCATCATTCGATACTTGTAGGGTGCATAAAAATTGAATTGTAAGCAAGCGCGAACCTTGCTCACCTATGCATGCAAATTCAGTCCACCCTATTGCTTTAAATACTCGAGCAAATTCAGCATCCATACCTGTCTTTTCCAGCAGCTCCGTGTCAAATGCTCGCGTAGGAGCGAAGGACCGGTTACGAAGAGTTTTGTAGGCGTTCGTCTCGATCTCGCCCACCAAGTCGAGGTTGGTGTCGACGAGGAGACAGTCCACGTTGGTGTTGTCTTGTGCTTCCTCCGTGGCTGCATGTTGTGGGCTCGGTGCTTGCTCGTTGGTGCGGGCGCGAGTGCGTGGTCGAGAGAAGCTCGAGCTTGTGCTTCGGGACCTCCCGAATAGCTTCTTCATTGCTGCACAAGTGAGAGCACAAAAACAAGAGCAAGAACTCCGACGGTTGTTTAAAAATCAAATCGACGAAACCGTCGGTCGTTCGAAAGAAAACACAACTTGCAAACCAAAAAGCAAACTGAACACAAAAAGATTTTTGCAGAATTTTGAGGCTAGAAGCAAGTGAGAGCAAAGGAAAATCTTGAGAGCATGAGAGTGAAGTGTGTGAGGAGTGAAAATGAGAGAATGAGAGGGAGAGAGCTCAATGGCTAGCCACCTCCATTTATACACGAGCCAATGCAGCCGTTTTCGAACGTTGCAAGGGGCAGGTGACCGTTGGAGCAAAGGAGGGGGGCAGCAACGGCTACCCCAGGTCGGCCGACCTAGCATGTGGGGTCGGCCGACGCAGGCCTGGCCCCACTGGGCCTCCCTCTTAGCCCACTGCCCCCAACGGTCATATTGTTTATGACCTTGGTTGCTATGTCCAGAAAATCCTCGAAAATATTGTTCAGAAAGATTTCCAAACAAAAATATGCCTAAAAATTCAAATGATTTTTTTTTTGAAAAATGAAAACTTAGAAGAGAAAATGTTGGAAAAATTCCAACATGTGAAAAATTATTGTAGTGGTACAGAGGTAGTCCAAAACTTTTCACAAAAGAGAGGAAAATTTTGAAGAACCAAATATTTTTGAAATTGATTTTATATGCATGGCGAGGGAAAAAGCAAATATGCTGGCAGAAAAAATCCAAATAAAATTTGTGAGGGAATGAAAATATGCAAGGTGGTTTGGGAAGAATCCAAAATGCAAGTGATGGTTGAAAAACTTGAAAAAGGAATCAAAAAGAAAGAATCAAATGAAAAACCAAATAAAAGGATAATGCCGGTTTTCCTGACGGCCAAGGCTACGTCATTTAAAGTCTGACGCGCTAGGACTTCTCCATCGGGTTTAGCTTGATGACGAGGATCCCACCTCTGGAGATGGAGGCATAGAGGGGTTCGCCTTTGGTTGCCACACTTGTTTCTTCTTCTTAGGAGTAGGTGGCTTGTTGGACTTTGGGGTGGACTTCTCAGACTTTGGGACGGGCTTTTCCAATTTTGGAGTGAGTTTCTTAGCCCATAGTCCCGGCCTCTCCGTCGCGGGTTTCTTGTCAACCTTGCTGAATAAAAGGTTCTCTCTTTCAAGATATTCCTTCATGAAGACAATGAGGTTGTCCTTCCGGCGGGGTCTCACTTCGACTTCTCGGATATTTTGCTCATTTGGTCCAACCTTGATTGTGATCGTGGAGCAATGCTCGGTCTTGGGCTGAAAGTGAAATCTTTCTCTTCTCCCATTGAGATTGAGACGGATTTCTCCGGCCATCACATCAATGTTTGCTCCAGCGGCTCTCAAGAAAGGTCTCCCCAAGATGAGTAGAGTTTCCTTGTCCACAGCCATATCCAACACCACGAAGTTAACAGGGATGAAGTAGCCTCGGATTTTCACCGGGACATCCTCAATAACTCCCATCGGACGACGAGTGGTCGAATCAGCGAGTTGTAGCCACATGAGTGTGGGAGTTAGAACCACATAGCCCAAGCTGTCAAAGATTGCCTTCGGCATGATGCTCACACTAGCACCAAGATCGCATAAAGCATGGCTGAAGTGTTGACTCCCAATTTTGCACGGAATGGTGGGAAGTCCATGATCCCTTATGGTAGATGATTCTGCCATGTTCTTCCCTGTATGGTTAGCTTCTCGAGAGAACATATCTCCTCTCGTAGTGATAGCATTAACTTTTTCTAAGACAGGCTCGGGTTGCCCCGGAATCTGCCCAGAACTTGAGGTAGGAACAAGAGCAGCAAGTTGAGCTATTTGGATCTCTATCATTTTGTTGAAGCTCAACTGATTCTTGAAAGCAGAGGATAAACCTTCTAACTTAGAATTGATGCTTTCAAGGCTCTTATCATTGGCAGCAAGCTTCTTATTGATAGACTCATTGATCTTAGCTTGGCCATGAACAAGATCTCTCAAGGAAGGCTGATTATTGTAACCAGAAAAGTTGTTACCTCCTTGATATTGTGGACGGTTTTGATTGAAACCTTGTCCACCGTTTGGACGATACCCATTGTTGTTGTTCATGTAGCATGCTTCTTCTTGGGTATGAGTAGGGCAATTGAATCCCATGTGGCCAGTGTCGCCACATTCTTCACATGTCATGTGGGAATCAACGGAACGGACGGTGCCATGGTCCTTGAAATCATCCAAACGCTTGAGAAGTTGCTCAACCTTAGCAGTGAGCATATCAACTTCTTTCACAGGGTGCACGCCTTTAGAGCGTGTTTGGAGCCTTTCATCGCTCCACCCTTGATTTGAAACCATCTTCTCAATAAGATCTTTTGCTTCATCAATAATTTTAGAGAAGAAAGCCCCTCCAGCAGCGGCATCCATATGTCCACGGGTTGTAGGTGTTAACCCGTTGTAGAAATGTTGAAGGATAAGCCATTCTTCCATACCATGGTGTGGACAGGCAGATATGTATTCTTGAAGCCTTTCCCACACCTCGGCGATGGATTCATTGCCTGATTGCTAGAAGCTTGATATTCTTCCTCGAAGAGCATTGGTTTTGCCCAACGGGAAAAACTTAGAGAGGAACGCAGATGAGCATCGGTCCCAAGTGTCAATAGCAGCACGGTTGGCATAAAACCATTGTTTCACCTTCCCAAGGAGTGAGAAGGGGAACAATCGGAGTCGGATAGCATCTTGATTGACTCCAGGGGTTGTAGACGTGTTGCATATCTCAAGGAACTGTTGGAGATGAGTATTGGCGTCCTCAGTAGCTTTTCCATAAAAGGGAATAGCTTGCACCATTGTAATCAGGCTGGCTTTGATTTCAAATCCTGCCTCTCCAGCGTTGACATCGGGCCTAATAGGCACATTGGCAACGGAGGGAGCAGAGTAATCACGAAGGGTCTTTTCAGCAGCCATGATAATTGGAGATTGAGGTGCGGGAGATGCGGGCTCGCTGGGCGCAAGTCCTTGTGAGGAAGTGTCGGCGCGTGATCGGGTCTTTCTCACAAGTGACTCTGGATTATCAACAAAGTTTTCCAGCAAGCTGAATCCGCTCATACACTGTCCTGTTTTCACATCAAAGAGAAAACAGATCAAGGTTAGCCTGCATGGGCAGTGGTTAAGTCACATCATGTGCAACCATGAGTAATCGTTGTACTCTTGTTAACTAATGTCTTCCCCGGCAACGGCGCCAGAAATGCTTGTTGGCGTTCCTTACGGTACACCGATATTTGGGTTAAAGAGTCTTGCAATAATATTACCAGATAGCCCACCACTTGCAAGGAGTGCTAGAGATGTTCTATCGGCATTCCCATGATAAGAGGATCCGCAAGCGCACGGATAACCCGTTGTAGCATTTCACCTAAGAGTATTCCGGGGTATCGTGATTTATATTTTCCCAAAGGAAGACATGGTCAACAGTGGTACTTATGCTCAATGGATTACAATGATAGACAAATCCACAATCTAATGCAGGGGTAAGTGATAAAGATATATAATGGATAGTGTGACACACAGAGGATTCCACTCTCAGATAAAAGGCGAGAGGCAAGTCTAGGCAGAGGCAAGACTAACTAACGGGTGCTACTCCTAATATACATTACCATACAACGTACTAGGATTCTACCTACAACAGGCTTAAACTAGTGAGAGCTAACAGCCTATGGCTAGAGATCATCGGGAGATCCGGTTTAGGCCTGGTCTGCCAAGCCACGCCGGCCATTTGTATAAACTCCTATGCCATACCCGAACGTGGAGGATTACGGAAGGATGGACAGGGCTGTCACCACCTGCCACCTACCTCTACAAACCTTTGGGGCACATGCACAAACAAGGATGGAAAGGGAACCTAGCACCATGCTAGCATCACTTGCCATACTCTAGATCCCTCGAGGCACCCCGCAGGGCGGTAGACCAAGAGCTTCCCTTTCGGGACAATGAACCTGATATCTAGTCACAAACAACTAGCCAAACTAGTCTAAACTAGTCAAGGATCAAATCTAGTACTACGCTATGCATAAGCGTTCATCGCTCAAGAATGAGCGATGAACGAAGAACGAATAAGAACGATCATTCATAATCGGTGATCGAGTATGAACGAACGAAGAACGCCCGATGAATGCCCACGAACGTTCATCGATGAATGATGAACGAACATGAACGAACGACGAACGCTGATCCAAGAACACAACTAGATTAAGGATGATAAGCACACAACTACTATATGATAAACGATGAATCATTGATAAAGATCAAGTCTTACAAGAGAAGGATACAAGAACATACCCAATTCTCCTAGAGACTTGGGAGCGCAAGGGCAGCCCACTACTTAGCCTAGCTCTACCTAAACAGCCTCTAGCTCTAAGGTGAGGAGGAGGAGGGAATGAGCCTCAAGTGGTGTGTGTTCTCTAGGGGGGGGGGGGGTACCCCTTTATTTACAGACTCGGAGGTCGGTTCCTGGAGGCGGTTCCTGAGGTCGGTGGCATTAATTGCAGGTGGAACCGACCTCCAGAGTTCGGTTGGCAACCGCCATAAGAAGATGGGCCCAGGGGGCCACCAGAGCAGGTCGGCCCACCTGGCCAGGGGGGGGGGGGGGGGTCGGCCGACCTGGGCCTGGCCCCTCCTGGGCTGGGTCTTGGCAGGTTGGTCCCCCTTGGCCTGTAGGCCTCTGATCCAGGTGCATTGGCCTTTAGTTTATTCTGGGTTTTTGTTGATCTTGGCCTTTTATCTTGGAGTTGCATTCCTTCGGCAATCTTCGATTTATTTAAGTGTTGGATTAGATGCCTTGGGACATGGATACACCTGGATATTCCCTGTTTTCCACCTGCACACTAACAACTAGAGGTACATGTGGAAATAGGTTGTTCATAAATAAAATGCAAGTAAGAAGTGCCAATTCTTCCTTATTCATTGAGCTATTGGACGGTCGAAAGTATGATCTAACGACCGTCAACAATCACCTTTTGAATAATTCTCCTGCTGCTAATGAAGCTGTTCCAGTTAATGATGTTGCAAACAGGGCCCCAGAAGCATCAGATACGGTCGTTTTACCGACCGGATCCTCTCCGGGATTGGTGCCCGGTACGACGTCAGGAGCTCTCGCCCCCAGGACGGTCACGCGCGCCTTGGGGACTGACGCGTGTCCCGCACCAACTGATGCCCCCGAGCCGCACCAGCCGTCTTCAGCCATGTGCTCCTCCACGAGCCTCAACCTGCAGCGCTCCCTCCCACCTCTCTCCGCGTCGACCACGTGTCCTGCGGCCCCGCGCGCGGACCCGACAGCGTCTGCCGCGGGCGACTACGAGGCGGATCTACCTCGTACTGACGCGGCGGCTGCCTCTGGATCTGCTGCGCCGGGGGAGAATGTAGCTGCGCCTGTTGCTGCGCCTCTTCCAGCAGCTCCAGCGGCGCCAGTTCTACCGGCTCCAGTACCACATCAAGATGAACGACCACGTACTCGGCTCCAGGATGGAATCAGGAAGCCTAAGGTATATTCTGATGGTACTGTTCGCTATAGTTGTTTCACTTCTACTGGGGAACCACAATATTTAAAAGAGGCCTTGGGCGATCAGAATTGGAAGAATGCTATGATCTCTGAATATGATGCTTTAATGAAGAATAAAACTTGACACCTCGTACCACCTCAGAAAGGAAGAAATGTGATTGATTGCAAATGGATTTACAAAATTAAAAGAAAGGTAGATGGTAGCTTAGATAGATATAAAGCTAGACTTGTTGCAAAAGGATTTAAACAACGTTATGGCATTGATTATGAGGATACTTTCAGTCCTGTTGTTAAATCGGCTACCATCAGAACTATTTTGTCTATAGCTGTCTCAAAGGGTTGGTGCCTTCGACAATTAGATGTTCAAAATGCTTTTCTTCATGGTTATTTAGAAGAAGAAGTTTATATGCGACAGCCACCTGGTTTTGAAGATAAAACCATGCCCAACTATGTTTGTAAGTTGGATAAGGCTTTGTATGGTCTTAAACAAGCTCCAAGGGCTTGGTACTCTAGATTAAGTACAAAATTGGTAGATCTTGGTTTCAAGGCATCTAAAGCAGATACATCATTGTTTTATCTTAATACCAAGGAAGTAACTATGTTTATTCTGGTTTATGTTGATGATACTATAGTTGCTAGCTCTACTAGACATGCAGCATCATCTTTGTTGACTCAGTTGAATAAGGAGTTTGCACTCAAGGACTTGGGAGAGCTGCATTATTTCTTGGGTATTGAAGTAAGTAAAGTCAGTGATGGTATAGTCTTGACTCAAGACAAATATGCATCAGATTTATTAAAAAAGGTTGGCATGTCAGATTGCAAGCTTGTGAGTACTCCCTTGGCTGTTGGTGAGAAACTATCGGCATATCAAGGAACACCATTGGGAACTGAGGATGCAACTAAGTATAGAAGCATTGTTGGGGCACTTCAGTATTTGACTCTTACTAGACCTGACATATCTTTTCTAGTAAACAAGGTGTGTCAGTTTTTACATGCACCTACTACAGAACATTGGGCAGCAGTCAAGAGGATATTGAGATACTTGAAATCTTGCACTAAACTTGAATTGAAGATTGGAAAATCTAATTCTTTTCTTGTTAGTGCATTTTCTGATGCTGATTGGGCAGGATGTTTAGATGACAGGCGTTCTACAGGAGGATTTGCGGTATTCCTTGGATCCAACTTGATATCTTGGAGTGCACGCAAGCAACCTACCGTCTCTAGATCAAGTACGGAGGCGGAATACAAGGCTGTTGCAAATGCAACTGCTGAAATCATGTGGATTCAGATTTTGTTACAAGAAATTGGAGTTCAAAGTCCTAGACAAGCTAAGATATGGTGTGACAATTTGGGCGCCAAATACTTGTCATCTAATCCGGTGTTTCATGCTCGTACTAAACATATAGAAGTGGATTATCACTTTGTTCGGGAACGAGTATTAAGGAAATTGTTGCAGATTGATTTTGTGTCGTCCGGAGACCAAGTGGCTGATGGATTCACTAAAGCTCTTTCAGTTCGGCAGCTTGAAAATTTCAAATACAATCTTAACCTTGCCAGGTTATGATTGAGGGGGAGTGTTAGAAGATAGAGATAGTTAGAGATAAACTAGCTCATGTATATCTTGTGTAACAATATACGAATCAACCTGATCCTGGTAGTTTAGCGTAGATATCAGAATCTATTGTAATCTAGCTCGAGGATCAAGTTGATAACCACCTGATGTAATCCACGGCTGTCACTACCCAAGAAATAGACATAGGTGACGGGCTAAGACAAAAATAGGTGACGGGCACCAGCCACGTCACCCCAACGCCGTCACTAATATCAAGAGAAAAGTAACGGGCATTTGTCCGTCACCCATTACAGACAATAGGTAACGGGCTTCTTGTGTTGCCCGTCACCTATTTAGTTATTAGGGGTGACGGGCAACAAATGAAGCCCGTCACCTATTAGTTATTAGGGTGATGGGCAACAAATGAAGCCCCTCACCTATTAGTTATTAGGGGTGACGGGCAACAAATGAAGCCCGTTACCTATCAGTTTCTTAAGGGTGACGGGCTTCTCACGTCGCCGGTTACCTATGTAAGGTGAAAAGGGTGACGGCTTCTAATGTTGCCCGTCACCTATGTTGCCTGCCCCATTTTGGGGTGTTCCTTCCTGCTGGCTGCATCCAGGAGCCAAAGCCTGGATTTGGCAGCCATCTTCCACATGATAAAACACCATCACAAACATAAATTCAAGTACCATCATACAGAGCCAGACATGTACAACCATGATCTCAACACCAAACATGTAGATCACAAAGACATCATAAATATTGTTTACCATCATCTCAAACACACGTCATCAAGTCATAAAATACACATGCTGCATATTAAAGTTTTATCATCACAAAAGGTCAAGCGCGTCGTCACAATCTCAGATTACAACACTGACGGATACCCAAATCAGGGTATCCTGATCTAGGATGCTTAATTCTGCTAACCGTCTCGGCTTAATTGTGTAGGGCCCACAGGAACAGGCACACGACAACAGAGCGCTCGAGGGGCCCACGGCCGACCCCGAGGGCACATACAAGTTCCGCCTCGTCCGACCCCGAGTCGGACGGGGCCCACGACTTCCGCCTCGTCCGATCCCGAGTCGGCCGGGGCCCACGACTTCCGCCTCGTCCGACCCCGAGTCGGCCGGGGCCCACGACTTCCGCCTCGTCCGACCCCGAGTCGGGCGGGCCCCGAACTCTGCCTCGCCCGACTCCCAGTCGGGCGGGCCCACAAGCCGCGCTTCGCCCGACCCCGAGTTGGGAGACTTCGTCGAGAAGATTTTCCTCTGGCAAGGAGGACAGGCATTTACGACGAGTAGCTGGGGAGCCTTGACTCTACCCAGCAACTCATCTACCTGCAGGCACGCGATCTGACCTGCACAGTGACATCCGTCCCATCTCACAGCGCCGCCTGACACCTCGAGTACAGCAGCGGGATGGCTACGGCATCATCATCACCCTGAACAGGGATGAAGACCGGACCGGCGACAAGACGGTCGCGACAGTCTAGGTTGACATCTCGACCACCTGCCCGGCGACCAGGCTGACAGGACGCCGCCTGACTAGAGCCACAGTAGCGGATAGGGATCAGACTAGTGCGGCGCGTAGCCGCGCTGTCCACAACTGGAAAGCCCCGTTCTCATTTGTAAACCGGTTCACTCCTTGATTATAAAAGGAGAGCTTGGTGCATAAGGAGGGGGGATCCAAAGAGACAACGCACACAGACATAGAGATACACACGAAGAGGCTTGGAGTCTTTCTCCTCCCTCGCCAACACTTGTAGCTCCCCTCTGCAAGTCGAAACACGAACCACCCACGAACTGGACGTAGGGCATCGATTGCCTGAACCAGTATAAACCTTGCCTCTCTCGCAAAACCCTCGCCATCATAGAAGATTGTTAGGCGCCGTAGTTACAAATTTACTTGTCGGCCGGTTTCTTAACACCGACAAACACAATTACTCATTCGACGAACAAAAGAACTCGCCTCTCTTGTTTATACATTCACTCACTAGGAAAGAGGCCATCCTGTCCCGAATGTTTTGCAACACAGCATTCTCAAATGGTGACTCTGGAAATGTAATCTCCTGCAATCATACAAACCAATCGTAAAACACAATGTCAATTGAGATAGGCAAGCAAACAACAGAGCAACATAACTGATCTGAAACTCAATTGTTAGCATCGGCTCTCGAGTAGGTGACATGCAGAAAAATATATTACAACTGCCAGAATGGAGTAGCTTCTAGTTAGCTAAAAAAACAAAAAATCGATACAGGTTCAGTTAGGTGTATGCTGTCATATGAGCATATGTAAAGATTATTCGGCTTTAGGTAGCCCTCCTCTGCTAACCCTATTGCTACTTGCAGATGTGTAAAGGAAAGGGGAAGCCTCTCGACTCTGAGTTGCAGCTAGACAATGACTTGTGCAAGAGCACAGGGAAGAGTGTTTTTGTGTGCTGACTGGTGCGAAGCTAGATAAAAACGAAGTGACTCAGGATAAGAACAGAGGTTGCTGAGCAGAGAATTATGCATGGAGCTGCTGGGTTTACTCCAATAAATCTGTATTCAGTAGTTAAACTAACATATACGGCATGGTTTGTCTGTCCAGGCTACATGCATGTATGATACAGTCTGTATGTGTTGCCATGCAAAACAAAACAAGTTGTATGTTAGGCTACTCGCTCTGTTTTTGCGTAGTTTACATATACTATTTTATAATTTGTTTTGCGAGGATCGGCAGCATAAAAGCATACTAGCCAATGATGGAAAGTGACAGAGGGAAAAAATTGGAAGAATTACTGCAGTTGTTTGCTCGGTGGGTAGTGTTGCTTCTTGCTTAAATTTGCAGGACAGGATCAGCAGAAAGTAACAGAGGAAAAAAAAAAATACGTAAAGAACACTGCCAGCTAGTAAGAGCTAGTCATTTTTCTTGTGGGCAGTACAATTACGTAAGGAACAAACAAAATTTCAGGCCAGTAAGAGCTATCAATCATTTTTGTGCTACCATTATTATGGTTAAAAGAAAATTGCATATTAAGCAAAACATAGCTCTGATTCCAGTATGTAGATATTTTTGTGCTACCAATGCAATTACTTACATCTATGCTCTTGTCGGATATACATGCTTCTGCAATTATCAACACGTGTTGTGCAACGTAGAATCCACACAGCCTGCTGCCTGAAGGTTGTTGACAACACTACAAAATAATGCCTCTGCCTCGCCATCATTGTATTCATCGTGTCGCTCAGCATCGCACAACATTTCACTGACATTTTGCACATGATCCACCATGTCTTCATCGCTCAAAGATAATGCCTCTGCCTCTGAGTAGTCACGATCCATGTCACCAAATCTAAGTTCTTCATTCATGTCAACAGAAGGGACTCCTTGACTTGGCTGATTCGCTGAGAAAGGACCATGACCCATACTGACATCCAAGTGGCTCCCTTCCACCTCGACTTCATTCAGGCCTTCCTCACCATGCTTATTCCAACATGTATAATTTTTCATGAATCCTCGTGTGATCAGGTGTATCTCCAGCATATCCGGCTCACAAAACTTCTTCTCATTGTTGCAATCACGGCACGAACAATGTATTGCCTTTTTTTTTTCTTGTCTTTCATATCTTTTAGAACAACTCTAATGAACGATTTCACCCCCTTCAGGTAGTCCTCGCTCATCTTGCCGGGATACATCCAAGTCCGATCCATCTGCACAAAAAATCGCATCTATAATAAGAAATAGCTACATGTGTAATGAAAAACTAGTGATTTAGTATCACATAAGAATTCATTGAATCAATGGTGGCACGACGAAGATCAATCAACATAATATATGATCTAATAGAATAGCAACTCACATGCACCAAATTTTGACATATGCTTAATATAGAGATCAACAAAATAAGAGAAAAAAGAAAAAAGGCAAGCGTAACACACCTTAGGCACCACGAGACAACACAAAAGCCAAATCAATCCGTCACCTAGTTATGGTCATCAATCTTCTTTGCACACAATCAACTTGATACATCTACAAACATAATTGCATTTATAATCAAGGATTGAGCTATATAATGAAATGAATGTGATTAAGTGTACCATGTCAAATCAATGGTGGCATGAGGAAGATTGATGAAACAAAATACCAAATCTAACACAATTGCAGAACATATGCATCTAATTTTGATATATGCTGGAAAAATCACGAAATTGAAGAACATACATAGAGATCTAGCAAAAAAGAGGAAAAAGGAAGAGGAAATGGTAGGAAACACACCTCAAGAGGCCAAAAGATGATACCAAGGGCAAATCAATAAGGTTTTAGTTAGATTTCCAAAACATGGCGAAAAAAATTGCCCAGGAACCGACGGGGCGGAGATTTCGAAGAGAAAAATGGGGAAAATTCGGGCTGCCCGACCTCAATTATTGGTCCCAGACTAATAGGTGACGGGCAACATTAAAGCCCGTCACCTATGTATCCACAGAAAGGTGACGGGCACTAATGTGGCCCGTCACCTATAACCGTCGGGCTAATAGGTGACGGGCCACATCACTGCCCGTTACCCATATGTCCAGTTAAAGGTGACGGGCGACATCAGCGCCCGTTACCTATTAGACGACCACCTAATAGGTCACGGGCACTGATGTTGCCCGTCACCTATTGCCCTACCCCACATGCACAGCCATTCTTGCGGGTGACGGGCTTCAAAGTGGCCCGTCACCCTTTTGTTTAAGGTGACGGGTTTAGAATGCCCGTCACCTATGTGCCTGTCACCTTTGGCCAGTTCTTACGTAGTGGTGGAGGTTACAGCCTATATAAACATGCAGGCACGCACGAGCCAAAGTGCGCTGCTTCAACCCATTACTTCCGCACCTCTGAACTTTAACACTACGGTCAACAAAATCTACGGCGACCAGAAGGAAGGCAGAGCCCACGCCGTCTGCAGCGGTGAGGAGGACGTACATGTAGCTGGAATCGTCTTTTTTGGCGGGCGGGTGGGGAACGAAGGTGTGGTCGCCGGTGAAGGGGTCGAACACACACATGTCCGTCCTCCCACGACGCTTGACATGCCGCCGGCGGCGGAGGAGCACCAGGAGGCCGTGGCGCGACGTCGGGTGCAACAGGGAGAAGCGCGCGAACGGCCGGGACGCCGGAAGCTCCTTGTCGTCGTAGGCGTCGAGGAACCCGAGGAGACACGCGGCGGGCATGGCCCGGACGCGGCGGACGAAGTCCGGGCTGAGGATGTCGCGGCGGAGGGGCTTGCAGCACGAGGCGGAGCGGATGATCGTCGCGGCGTCTGTGCGCAAGACGATGTCGAGCACGAGGTCGGCCGGGAGCGTCCTCGCTGGCGGCGGCGCTTCCGTGATCGCCCGTAGGCGTTTTCCTCGCGACTTCATCACCCGTGCGTCCAAGCGATCGCAGGAAACGATCTACTAGGTATTGGTCACTGGGATCGAATGTTATGTATGACGTGAGATGCAGATCGGAACATGAATATAGCGAGTTTTATTATTTGCAGGCAGGGCCATTGAGGTAATTTCGACACGTGTCCTCTCTTATCACCTTCGTGCCGTTGCTCACTACGGGAAACCGGTTATTTGCCGGGTGCCCGAGGCTTTGCCGAGAGCATTTCATCGGGCACTCGGCAAACACAGGGTTTGCCGAGAGCAGCTCTCGGCAAAGCCGTGGCACTCAGCGCCACGACGTCTGCCGAGAGCCAACCTTCGGCAAAATAAAACACTCGGCAAAAAAAAATAATTTTGCCGAGAGCACTCAGAAATACGCTCGGCAAACCTGGGGAAGGCTCTCGGCAAAACCCCAGACGCGAGAGGGAACAGGGTTTTGCGAGTGCTCGTTGCACTCGGCAAATAACCGGTTTCCCGTAGTGACTTTCGTCGCGTCTGCTTTCCTCGTCTTCGCTTTGTTGCTTGTGTAGCCGTTGCGATGCCTCTCGACTCGGTTGTTATTAGTAGGCGATGAGATTGTAAACTGACTACGTACGGGGTTGAGGGCGTTGTGCACCTTGAAGCTCTTCTCGACGACGGCGGCATGGACCCGCCGCCGGTGCCACTGTCCTCGTCGTCGCTGCCGGCTCCGGCCCTCGGGGTCAGGTCGCCCTCCTGGCAGGTGCGCCGCGCATCTCGCGCGCTTGAGGCTGGACAGCGTGCTGTTCATGTTGGGCGACGACACGGCGGGCTCCTCGTCCTCGCTAGCTGGCCCACGGTTGACGTCAACCCCCCGGCCGCGCAAGAACGACATCTCGTGGCCGGGGACCGACTGCTGCCTCCTCTCCAAAGACCGATTCATCTCTTCATTGTCTTTATGTGGTCTTGTATGGATAGGAAATACCGGTAGGCATTTGTGTTTTTCAACATGACGAAGGTGAATTATGTGGTAGTAACAATACGGAGTGACAAAATATGGGGAACAGCCATGAACATGAACTCACGCAACTCATAAACTCTGAAAAAGGAAAATCTCTACTCCTAAAAAGTCTTGACTTAATCTTTCGTCAGCCTGAGGAGCGAGTCCGCCCAACATCGCTGGCCTGGCGCACGAATTTGACTCCGATCTGCTGCCGTGATTTCCTCCACGTTAGTTTCTTCTCTGAGACGAATAATCCACGTGAAAACATAGAGACAGGGACGACTCTTTTGCCCGTTCGGGTTCGCATCCTATCGTACCCTCAAGAAATCCAAGTCGTATCTAGCAATACGGCACGCGCGGCGCGCCCGAGCACCAAGCAGCATGGCGTGGCGCGGGCAGTTGGGCGGGCCCTGAGGCCAGTCGCAAGCTGAGCAGCAGCCCATCGCATGCTCGAGGAGCGAGCGAGCAGCAGTTCGGCACGACGCGTCACCTAGGAGTCTCGATGCCCATGCTCTTCCTTCCCTTGTGCCTGTGCCCGACGAGCTCAGGGTCATGTAGGTGCCGGCGAGCTCGCGGCTCTGCACCTTCGCCGTCACCACGCGTCGCAGCGTGCCGGAGACCCCCTGAGGCCGAGCGCCATAGTGAGCTTGGCGTTGAGCCGCTACAGGTGCACACGTTCCCACGTTCTCGAATTGTGCTGCAGCAGGTCGCTTGGCGCTTGCACCTGAAGCATATGCAAGCAAAGACGGGGCGAAGGGATTACGGACCGGGCTTTCGATACGCTGGACCTGGGTTTGAGATTTCATTGCGCCTAATCTGTTATAACACTAGTTCCTATTAGACTAGGAAAGGAAGTTCTAGAAGAACCTATCCGACTCCGAGTCTAAGGTGTGGGCAATTTACCAAAGGAGTACCTATCCTAGAAGGAAAGGAGAACCTCCACCCCGCATATAAATAGTGGAGTACCCCAAGCATTGTAATCACTAGTTTATTCTGAATAATAAAGAAGAGGCTCCACCCTACATTGTGTCTTGTCTCTTGTCTACTTTTGTGAGTTGTTTCCTACCGTCAATAGCGTGTTACAACACGTTATCAGCACGCTCTGCCCGAGCTAGACGTTGAGAAGCCGCCAGGAGCCGCCGAGTCGACGAGATCCAGAAGCCGCCGCGAGTTCCAGGTTCTCCGCCGCCTCAGGAAGCGTGCCCACCTAAAACTCGCGCCTACCTCGGGAATCGAGCCGCCTCGATTTCCGTACTCGACGACCTCGACGTCCGCGCCAACACGAAGCTATTGATGGGATCGGGAAGATCGGGAATGACTACACGAAGTCCTGAAGAACTGCATTGTATACGCCCTACGCGGTTAAGTCCTTGGTTCTATCCTACGCGATAGTGACCAATGGATGGTATACATGCATAGAATATGCAAGGTAAACTAATTGATCGACCTATCGTAGTGTTGATCGCGATGGCTCGTTGCAGCCATGGATCTGAAAATCCCCTTGCATATGGCCCTAGTTTTTCTAAACCAGGATTTATCGCATCCCTACATCTAGTTTTGTTAAGGGTCACAGAATTGCATTGCATCGCATACACAGAGGTGGGGCTTGCAGCCACCACCGCCGCCGGCGAGCACTGCCGCGGCCACAACGTGCACAAACACGGTGACCTGCAAGTCGCCGACACGCATACATGCATCACAGCAAGCAAGAATTAGAAAAAAGGGAAAGGTTGAAACCCTAACCCTAACCCTAACCCTAACTTAACCCTAACCCTAGCTCGTCGGCGACGAGCCCGCATCTCGCCGCTGACCACAGCTCCGCCCTGGAACCGCCGCGCCGCGTCCCGCAGCCGCACCCAAGCCGCCGAGCCGCGCCACGAAGTCGCGGGCCGAGCCGAGCCGCAGCTCGGGCTCGGGCTCCCTCCGCCACGCGGGGCCCGTTGCCCCCGCCGACGACACCTCCGCGCCGCCGCACGCCGGTGCCGAGCCGCACCGGCGACCCCGCACGACCGCCGCACCCAGATCCGCACCCGAGATCGCCGGATCTGACCTCGGGGCCGCCGGATCTGGGAGGCCGGGACCCCTCCGCCGCATGGGGGGCCCCGGGCTTCGTCCTCCTCACGCCGTGACGGCGGTGAGGTGCACCCTCACCCGCCACCGCGGCCCCGCACCGCCGCGTCGCGCCCCCGCACTGGGCGCCGCTGCATCCGCGCCGTCGGGCTCCTCGCATCGGAGCCGCGACCCCACCTCGCCGCGCCGCGCCCGCAGGCCGCGCGCTGGCGACCCGCCACCGCGGGGCTCCCCGCACCGGAGCACCGCGCCACCGCCACCACCCCGGGCCCGAGCCTAGCACGAGCTCGCCCGGGGCTCCCACCACCTCTCTCACCGCGCTTGCACGCGCTGGCCATGGCGCCGTCGTGAGGCTGCCTCGCCGCGCTCGCGCGCGGGCGAGTACCCGCCGCCGCCGCCGCCGCTCTGGGGTGAGGAGGAGAGAAGGGGGAGAGGGAGAGCGAGTGGGGGATTAGGGTTCCGACCCGGATTCCCCTCGCTTTTATACCGGCCGGGGTAGGCCGGGCCTCTGGTGGGCCGCGGGGTGGGCTTGGTGGGCCAATTCGGCCCACAGGCCGGCCTGATTTCAAAAAATCGAAGAAAATGTGAGGAAAATCGAAAAAAATCTGAAATTTTGCGGAAAACCCCCTAGAAAAGCTAGAAATTGCGGTTAAATCCTGAAGTTTGCAGAATAGACCTTGAAGTTTTCCAGAATTGAACCCTCAGTTCATGAATTTTACAATTTGGCCCATATTGTTCTGAAATTACATTTTGGCCCTGAAATTTTGTAAAATTGACCTTGAAGTCTCTGGAAATTATCTGGTTATCGTTATTTTGCAGAATACACCCTGAAATTTTCCAGAATAGAACCCGCAGTCCTGTATTTTTGCAAACAGGTCCAAATTGTTCTGAATTTACGATTTGACCCAGAATTTTTGCAAATTAGACCCTGTAGTCTCTGGAATTTGGTGTTTGCGTGTTATTTAGCAAATAACACCTCGGGTTTTTGGGAATTTATGTCAGAAACATAATAACTTGCTGTCTTTGCTGTTTTAACGTCATGTATGTGCATAATTGCTGTGTAACTTGATCTGAAATCATGCATATCATGTTTAAGCAACTAAAATATGATTAAAAGTGCCTTTAATCATAGAAACATGGTTTTAGGTCTTTCTTCGAGTTTTTAATCCACTACTTTTTGCATTCTACAAATTGTTTACTCAGAAGTAAACCTATGCACTTTCATATGAACATCTTGTAGATGTCTCAAGCAGTGAAATGTGAATTCGATGTGCTTGCCATGAATGGTTTTAACTAATTATCTTGGTAATGTGATGATGAAATCCTCTTGTGTGGTAAAAATCTCTTGAAGATGATTAAACCCAAGAATGAGGACACTAATCCATCTGAAGTGGAGGAAAGTTAGGAACTGTATTTTCTGAGACATCACTTAAGTATTATCCTGAAGGATAAAAGCATGAATGAAAATAGTCCACATGTCTTGTGGCACTCTCTGAAAGAGATTTTTGAGATAACTGAATCTATCTTAAAAGTTGAGCGTGAATGGCCGCACCAACGCTTTCAACATTACAAGACATTTGAGGATTATTATACCGCGTTGTATGAGAATGTCACTCACATGAAGCTTTGTGGCACTGGACTTGCTAGTAGCAAGTAACTCATACATACTTTCTCTCTTTACCTTCCACCATAAGCTCAGTTATATGAGTAGCCAGAAAACTACATTTCATATGTTGGCCTGAGTATTGCCTTGCAGCGGGAATAGGAGGAAAATGAGATGATCTTGCATGATCATATATCTCGATATACTGGCTCAATAGCACTGCATGAAGCAAATGCTACATCATTCAAGGAGAATGATAAGGTGAAGGGCCAATAGAAGGCGCCTGGGAAAGGTAAAGGCAAAGCTAGGCAATTCATGAAGAATGAGAAAGCCAAAGCTAAGCAGCCTATTAGGGGAGAATACGGTAACCAAGATTAAGATTGTTATGGGTGTAGAATGAGAGACTTTTGGTCTTGAATTTATAAACACCGAAGCACCATGTCGATATGTACCAAGAACTTCATGGTAAGAAGAAGAAATCCCTCAATGAATTCATTTTCATTGCAAGCATGTAGCTTGATGAGGGGGAGTATTTACAAACCATTGAAGAGGAGAATGAAAACATCATGAAGATGTACATTGGTACATCACAATGTGAGACCAAGAACCTTGAAGGATCAAGCAGTAATTCTGAAAATTTTGCTTTGGAAGATAACCTCATGAATGAGGATAATCTTTTTGGTGATGAATTATTGAAGTTGTGCATAGGGACTTGAAATAGTCCAAAATACCTATCTAGTAGATGGTCATAGTAGAAGTAGTTATGCAATTAATTATAAATTCTTGAATTTAATTGAGTGGATTAATGTAATCTCTTGAAGAGATCTCGTTTTGCCTATGATATAGCTTGAAGTCTATATGTAGCTTGGTTTTTGGCTTGGTTTTTCTTGCCATTTGCTTTACCTGAAGTATATTTGTTAAATTTCGCTTGGAATATTTGAAATATATGCTGAACATATTGATTTGCCACGTCTATTAGTATTGATCATTTGCAATGATATTTGTCCACCATAAAGCCACATATAACCTTGGAGGTTATTGCATAAAGTTCATTGTGCACTACTACCAAGTAGGTAGAAGGAAAATTGCATTTTCTTGGAAGCACATGAACCAATGCAACTAGGTAGAATGGAAAACACTGGCATTATAATTGATTTTGAAGATCAGTTTTGCCTTGCAATAGTGTGATCCTCCATATTGTACCGAATACAATAAACTTGAAGTTTTTATCATATCTACCCTACTCACATTATTTGTTAAAATATTGTGTACATGAGCAGTACATATATGAGTTTTCATACCATTTACTATTATACAAGGAGTATAATTGCAATCTGTGATACAATAACACTGTGTCATAGAGAATGCAAGAAGCATTCAATGAACTTGAAGTTTAGTAATGGTATTAAAAGGGGGGGGGGGGGGATGTTGATAGATGATGGCATACGTGGATATACTAGAAGATCTAATAGACATGATCTAATCATGTATGATTGGGTTAACCTTTGCACATGAACATGTTGCTTGAAGCATAGCCTTTGAAATCAATTTATCATTCGAGTTCTGTATGAATTTCAAGAAGAAAACACAATCTGAACTAATGTGTTGGCTGGCATGCCACTAAACTTAGCAATTACTAACCTTGCATGGTTTCTATATCTATCTTCCACTATTGCGCCTGCACTATGGTTTTTACACCGTTTTGCGTTATCCCATACTAATGGTCTGCATACCATAATGAATGTGACACTCTATTGAGTTGACAACTACACTCCTTTCATGCAACAAAAGGCTTTCTCACCTATATGTTGCATCACAAATTGTGCACTGAATGCACATAGACAACTGAAATTTGTCAGCCCTTCTCATGTCAAGAAGATTGAGATTAGGGGGAGTATAGTGGTCTAAATATGGGATATACTCAAATGAATATGAGTACGTGGAATTAGATAAATGAATTTGCTAATCTATTTATGCAGAAACTTGGTGATAATGAAATTGAAATTGGCTAATTGAATTGTTTATGATATAGACCTGCAAGTCTAGTATGGCAATCAAACATATTCTAGAAGAATAAAATTCCGTGCATGTTTTAACATTATGAAACTTGTAGTTTCTTTAACCTTGCAGTGTTTATTTGGCCTTAAAGTGTTTCATTTGATTTTTGTGGTTTATGCAATTAAATCCATTTTGTTGCGATGAAAAAGAAGCTAGACATTATCATTGTTTTTCTGACATGATAGAATTGCTCCATCTTGAATTGAGAGCATGTCTAGCTCACTGCATATATTATCATATAAGTGCGTGAATATTTTCACCATCTTGGCATACATGAATGGGCTCCCACTTGAAGTTTGGTGATATAACCTGGACGTTGTGTCAATTGAATGCCTATGATAGGGGATATCACTAGAGATTGTATGCTATAATGTCGGCATTAAGGGGAGAATGAACCCAGAATTGAATGCCTTACATTATCATTCCTTGAATGCTTGAAGCATGAATGGAATCACGCACTATATATGCGCATGAAGCGTAATGCCAAGAAGAATCTTGAAGAGAGGAGTAACTAGAAGTTATTAACTTGAAGACAAGTTTACAAGAAGTAAACCGAATGCCGCGTGTGATATATTACGAGGACGCTTGTGCTTATATCACCGGTCGACTTGTTTGTCCTTGATTTTGAATCTATTGGGACGCCTTTGGATTCTATATCAATGGACACTTGTCATTTGAATCTATTCATGCATAGAAGAAGGATCAAGAACCTCATGAATAGAGGTCATCATCATGAAGATGAGCAACCGACACTATTGTGCACACAGAAGTGTTGGCAATGCAGAACACGAAGAATATGAGAATAGAAGAAAAGTTGTACAACATCTCCTCATGAATTGCAATTGTTTCTCTCACGAAGAAGAGAACCCGGATCCGGCAACAAAGTCCATGGCAAAGACGCTTGTAGCGTCACTATCGGGTTAATGAAGAATGCAATTGAGGATATGAACCGTAGTGGTGAAAGTATATGGTTCATAAGTCTCTGAAAGACTGATATTCTCATACTATGAATGAAGTTCTGTTGCATCTTTGGCAAAATATGAAGAATGAAAGAATATGCAGTTAGTCACAGGATTATGCAAATCCGAATGACAAGATCCTCGAAGGACAATGAATAATTTCTGAAGTAAATTATCGCGACAAATAAAGTCTCCTTGAAAGGATGGCATAAGTCTCTAAGATATAATATTGTCTTGAAGGATGATATATGTATCACTGAGCCTCTCGTAAGAGAGGATGTATCTCACAGAAGAGAACAATATTCTGAAGAATATCCTTGAAGGAATAAGTCACGAAATGACTTGCCAATTGAATCTTGAATAACATCATTTATTCCAGAAATGAATATAGACCTGACTATATGGGAATCATACTATCTTAAAGTTATGTGTACACCGAAAGTACAAACTAACATAAAGATAATGATTTCCTACATTACCCCGTTAGGTAATGGAATATTGATGGTGTTTATCCCCAATAGAAAATCAAGATTGATTGAAGAACTGTTCTGATCCTGAAGGATGAACGTTCCAGATTTGCAATGATTAATGTCTTAGCTTGAAGCAAGATATACTATATCAGAAAGATATAGACCATTTGCGAAATATCGCCCTGTATGTGGCATATCAAAAATGCAATTGAATAAGAAGAATCATTCACCGTGTACTGAATACATGTGGAACTAGAGTGAATGAAGCCCCAAATCATTATCCATGAAGATAATACAGCTTGTATTGCACAAATGCAAGAGGGATATAGTAAGACAAAATGTCATGAAGTACATTACACCCAAATCTTCTCCATGCATGGAATGCAACAGAATAAAGAGATTATGGTGACTCATATTCGCTCATGTGACAATCTGGGAGATTTGATCACTAGGGCCCTACCTGCCAAAGCATATGCGAGGTATTGGTATGAGGAAACTTATAGAAGTGTGCATATCGGGGGGAGAATTTTCCTGAGCACACAATCCCTATCACTATAGTCAAGAAGACAATATAGTAAATTCTAGAAAAATTAAACATTGTACTCTTTTTCTCTCTTTTGAGTTTTTACCTGAAAGTTTCTCAAAAGAAGAGGTTTTTAACGAGGCAATGTGTGCAATTAAGAGCTACGGTACCATGTACTCTTTTCTCCCTTTTTTTTCCACTGGGTTTTTATGAAGGAGTTTTTAATGAGACATGTGTGTCGTCATAAAATGCCCAAGGGGGAGTGTTATAACACTAGTTCCTATTGGACTAGGAAAGGAAGTTCTAGAAGAACCTATCCGACTCCGAGTCCAAGGTGTGGGCAATTTACCAAAGGAGTACCTATACTAGAAGGAAAGGAGAACCTCCACCCGCCATATAAATAGTAGAGTACCCCAAGCATTGTAATCACTAGTTTATTCTGAATAATAAAGAAGAAGCTCCACCCTACATTGTGTCTTGTCTCTTGTCTACTTTTGTGAGTTGTTTCCTACCGTCAATAGCGTGTTACAACATAATCAAGCTCAAAGGCACGTTTGACTCAAAGATGTCGCCAAGGGCAAAAGAGTCATTTCTTATCCAAATTAACGCTGTGAAGAAAGGAATTGGATGGCGACGGCCACTAAGGCAAAGAAATTAGGACCCATGGCTGATAAGGAAAATGAAAATTTTCGATGGCTCATAAGGAAGAACAAGTTTTTTCAATGGCTCATAGGGAATTTGCCCAAAAATGTAATCATGCTTTGGTATGATGAAACAACAAGGATGGGTTGAAATTTGTTTTGCTGAAATATTTGTTTAGTTTATACCTCTAATATTGACATTTATTCACGTGCCTCTTCTATGCTATCAAATTTTGACGCCCGTAGCAACGCACGGGCTCGTTGCTAGTATTTACACAAGTTTAGATGGCACTTTCGCCTTAAATAAAAGTTTACATGGCACAAACACTACATGAATTCTCCTTATTCCTGACAGTGTGTTGTACAAAGTGGCGGATAGTATGGAGTTTAGTATATATTTCATTTTGAGTGACCAACAGCTTTGTAGTACAAACTTCTATATTTTCCAACAGTTTTGGCAAATTTTGTACAAACTCATTACCCACAAACTCATTCCCTACAGTTTTCACATCCACTTAATGAATACACTGAAAACTGTCACCCACTTGTAAAAAACTGTCAGGGTTTGTTAGAAATCTTGTAGTGGAAAGTCTATAGACCCTGTCTCAGATTTGTCATAAAAAAGATGTGATATATATCAACCTATATAATCCCACAAGGAGCTTGGTTCAAAAGAACGCAGTCTGTGCTTCAATGTCCCGAATCAATATCGCCCGCGGCACTCAATAGCAGCAGCATCCATAATCAAAACAAAGTCAGTAGGCGTGTAGCATTTCACTAAATTTTGTTTTTACATGTTCTACTAGTACTAAAATATTTTCATGACTGATAGCCGCGAGGCGAGGTCGACCTCGTAGGGGAACGATGACCCGGTGTAATCTTGGTTACTAATCCTTCGCATCTCCTTCGTCTCCATGTCAAGAAGAAAGATCCTGTTTTCACCATTTAAGAGCCGGTAGTCGATGGTAGAAGGCCGCAACAAGACTGCGCCGCTCCTCCCACCTGTGCCCCCGACGAACTTGATCCTCCTGTGGAGCTCCTGCCACCGTTGTGTCAGGTCCGGAACCAGAGGCGATATGTCGATGCTGGCCTGTTGCTCCCAACCGTCGCCTGTGGACAACAGATGCCAAATGGATACCGTATACCCGTCTGCTGCTAGCAATATCAGCCTGCCGTCTGAAGACGATGTCAGGTGGTGGTTTAACAATATTTGTCCTTCAGGCAGGACGTCGGCCGGTAGCTCGATCGACCCTGCCGTCGTCGTGCCGACATTGTAGGTGAGGATCAGGGAGCCCTTGTCGGTGGCGTACATGAGCCAGTGGATCAAAGAACCAAGGACAACGACACCGCCCCATGGAGAGAGATAGGACATCTTCTGGAGAGGATGGTTACTCACGGCGACGGGCCCCCATTCGCGATCTGAGTTGGCCGACGATACGGTCTGGATCTTGATGGAGCATGATCTTCCGAGGTTCATAAAATCTGCGGCGACCAGAAGGAAGGAGGATCCCACGCCGTCTGCAGCGGTGAGCAGGGTGTACGTGTAGCTGAAATCGCGTTTGATGTCGGGCGGGGAAAAGAAGGAGCGGTCGCCGGTGAAGGGGTCGAACACACAAATGTCTCTGCTCCCACGACGCTTGATATGCCGGCGGCGGAGCACCAGAAGGCCGTGGCGCGACGACAAGGGCACATACCGGCCCAGGAAATCGTCCAAGGCGCCCCTGGAGAGGCGAGGCACGATGCGCGTCCCGGACAAGGACGCCGCGGCGGGCGTCGTCGGTTGAATCAGGGAGAAGAGCGCCGACGGCCGGATAGCCAGAACCATGTGGTCGTAGGCGTGGAGGAAACCGAGGAGGCAAGCGGTGGGCGTGACGCGGAAGCGGCGGACGAAGTCCGGGTTGAGGATGTCACGGCGGAGGGGTTTGCAGCTCGCGGCAAAGCGGACGAGCGTCGCGGCGTCCGCCCATGCGGCGATCTCGAGCACCAGGTCGCCCGGGAGCGTCCTCGCCGGCGGCGGCGCCTCCGTGATCGCACGGAGGCGCTTACCTCGCGGCTTCATTGTTGAGAATAAACTCGGTCTTGGTGTGTTCCAGGTGATCGCGTTGAGTTTGTGATCAGGTTAGCTCGAGTCGTGGGGAACGCGGTCTGTTCCCGTTCACCCAGGTCATGTCGGTTGAGTCGATTGAGTCCGGATTTGTTCCCAGGTATCATACCAGGTTCACCTGAGGTCACCCAGGTTCACCTGAGGTATGCGCAAGGCCTAGCTGCGCGAGACTGAGTCGCGTTTGTTGGTTTTATGGCATGCGTGGCGTGAAGTGCGGCCGCTACGTGCGCAGGAGGTCAGCAATGGAGTTCGTGCTAGAAGGTCGGCAATAATGGAGTTCGTGCTCCAGTACATGTGCGTTCACTGGCCTTTATACGCCATTGTATTCCTCATCAGTTGTAGTTTGAGCTAGGTAAAGCAAATAATAGCCAAGATACCGGCCGGCCGCAAGGCCGCGGCGTTTGTCGCCGGAAACACTTGTGTCCATTACATCACCTAGCTGTATGGATGTGTTCCGTTACGTTGTAGCTTTCATGTTAAATGGAATTAAAATATATTGTATTTTATACCATTTATTTAAAAGTGCATTGCGAACACTATTTAATCGTTATGCAAACACTTACTGTGAATATTTGAGTCTGCAGGATCTCTGCCCTCAGATTGACGTGCCGCATCTCAGTCATTTTGAAGCACCAGGCGATGGAGCCCTGCTCGATCTTTCGCGCAGTCGGCCGGTTCTGATTGCACCACGCATTGTTCATCTGGGGAGACGCTACCAGTACACGTACGAATATTTCTTCCGGTGGATCTGTTCTGCCAACTTTACACCCTTTCAAATAAAATTCATGGACATATGAACATTTTTAGGCGAGTTACACGAACGGGGCTATAGCTGAGTTGGTTCGGTGCCTACAGAAAAAAGATCATACCAATATCCGCATGAAAAATAGATGACGACTGAAAGGAAAATGAACCGAGCATTCTAGGTTGACGCATTCCACTTACATGCTGTTGTGCTAACAGGCAGCATCTTTTTGAGGGAGTGAAGCTAATTAGAATTCTACATTGGCTTTATGTGGTCCTGTGGATAGGCAATGCCGGTAGGCATTTGTGCACTTTCAACATAACGAAGGTGAATGATTTGCTAGTAACAATATTGAGTGAGAAAATCTGGGGAATAGCCATGAACATGAAATCGCACAACTGAAACTCTGAAAGGGAAAAACATATGCACAAGTTTACATGTCACTTTCTCCTCAAAAAAGAAAAGTTCCCATCGGCATAAAACATTACAAAAAGAGAACTTTCCTACCAAACATGACTTTAAATAATCCCAAATGGAGCATGGTTCAAAAGACATAGAGTATGTGTTTCATGTTCTAAACAATGTTGCAAATAGCGGCCTATAGAGTTTAGCGCGTGCTCTCAGAAAAGCTATAGAAGCTATAGCGCAGCTGTAGCAGCAGCTATTGTTAATAGCGGTTTGCAAAATAAAATAAACTTTTGGCCAAAATATTAGTAAATTCGGCAACTTCAGCCAACGTTTCAAAAGTGCATGCCATGTCCAAGCGTACCATCATTGTAGCATGTATTTTTCATCTTTCTTAACGATGAAACAATCCACTGAATCAAGAAAAGAAGCACCATTTGAATTATGAACAAACAAATTCATCACATCGCTTTACATATGATTTATGAATCATAAGTCATAAGTTCATAATTCAGTTAAATAGCGGAGTTAGCGGATGAAGTAAGCAGGGCTATTTAATCCAATAGCGGAGTTAGCGGCATTAGCGGTAATATTTTCAATATTGTCGCGACGCCTATCTCAAAAAACTATAGCTGAGCTATAGCGGGCTATTTGCATCCATGGCCCTAAATCAATATTGCGCGTGGTGATCAATAGCAGCAGCAGCATCCATAATCAAAACTAAAAATCACAAGGCGTGTAGCATTTCACTGAACTTTGTTTTCACATGTTCTACTAGTGCTAGAAGATCTTCATAGCTGATAGTCGCGAGGCAAGGTCGACCTCATAAGGGAAGGACGTCCTGACAGGGGCGAAGCTAGAATTACCACATGGGTGGTGCCAGGTGCAGTAATTTGAGGGTAAAACTGGTGCCAAACAGTAAAAATTAAGCTTTTTAGTGATAAAATTGGGATTTACCCTGGTGCCAGTGCACCAGGGAAGCTACATGTGGCTTCGCCACTGCGTCCTGATGTAATCTGTCCCGCTTTTCATCCTTCGCATCTCCTTGGTTTCCATGTCAAGAAGGACCCTGTTTTCACCACTTCTGGCCCGGTAGTTGGTGGTAACAGGCTGCAACAAGACAGCGCCGCTCCTTCCCCCTGCGAGCCCGAGGAACTCGATCGTCCTTTCAGGCTCCGGCCACATTTGTGTCAGATCCTGAACCAGAGGAGATATGTTGATGCTGGCTTGTCGCTCCCAACCATTGCCTGTGGACAAAAGCCAAATGGATACTGTGAACCGGTCTGCTACAAGCAGTTTCAGCCTGCCGTCTGGAGACGATGTCAGGTGGAGGTTTGCCGATGAGCATACGTCAGGCAGGCCGCCAGCCGGGAGCTCGATTAACCCTGCAGTCGTTGCGCTGACACGGTAGGTGAGGATCAGGGAGCCCATTATGCTGTACATGAGCCAGTAGATCAAGGTACCAGCGACGACGGCGCCACAGCATGGATAGAGAAAGGACATGTGTTGGAGAGGAAGAGGATGGGTAAACATGACGGGCCCCCATTCGCGATCTGAGTTGGTTGACGACACTGTCTGGATCTTGATGGAGCATGATCCTCCGGGGTTAACAAAATTTGCGGCAGCCAGAAGGAAGGAGGAGCCCACGCCATCTGCAGCGGTGAGCAGGGTGTACATGTAGCTGGAATATTCGTATTTGATGTCGGGCGGGCCGGGAAAGAAGGCGCGGTTGCCGGTGAAGGGGTCGAACACACAGATGTCCCTCCTGCCACGACGCTTGATATGCCGGCGGCGGAACACCAGGAGGCCGTGGCGCGACGTCACGGGCTCGTAACTGCCCAAGAGATCGGCCGCGGCGCCGCTGGACAGAAGAGGCACGATTCGCGTCTCGGACAAGGACGCCGCGGCGGGCGTCGTCGGGTGCAGCAGGGAGAACAGCGCCGACGGCCGGGGCGCCGAACCCGGAAGCATGTGGTCGTAGGCGTGGAGGAAACCGAGGAGACACGCGGTGGGCATGAGGCAGAAGCGGCGGATGAAGTCCGGGCTGAGGATGTCACGGCGTAGGGGCTTGGAGCACGCGGCGAAGCGGACGAGCGTCGCAGGAGTCCTGTAAACCGAAGGTTACAGCCCTGCCCGGATTCCTGCCACCTGTCCCGTTTCACCGATCTCAAAGCAGCATGGGCCCCCAACGCACAAGCCTCTGGCTCCCAGCCTCCGCAGCACGCGCGCACGTCGGCTTTGCTGAACCATCGAGCCGCTGCCCCTATCGCGGAAGAACAGCTCCGGCTCGGCTTCCTTGGAGTCGCTGCCCTCGACGCCGCCGATCAGCGTGGAACTTAGACACCCTCATCGCGGACGCGCAGCCCTAACCCGCTCGACGACGGCCATGAATTGCCGCTCCGCTGAAGCTATGGCTGGGTTACCTCCTGAGATCCGCCAGGTCGAGCTTGCCCCCGATGGTGACGGCGAGATCGTGCCCCATTCACTGCCGCCATCCAACGTCTCCGAACACGAGGCCACCACCGCTGCCAGGTATGATTTGAAGATGTTGACTTCAATTCACGATCGGCTCAAGTCGTTTCTTCTTTCTGCATACATATTTGCTAGTTTGGTGTCCTGCAATTATCACAAAGTTTAATTGACTCTTAAGTTGCATCATTACAGCATAATTCTAGAGTCCATGCAACGATCATGTGGCGATGAACAGCAGGCTTCTGCCCCCAATGATGCTGCAGCAGTGCAATTCATCTTTGACCACGCCTGTTCCAAGGATAACCTCGGTTCCAGAAATACACCAAGTCATGCCAACTGAGGATTCACCGACCGAGGTATCAATATACTAGAACCGACAAAATTGAGATTAATACATTGAATTTTTAATGCTGGAATTTATATTTTTTCTTTGTCCCCATTCAACCGTAGGTGTATGATCAACATGGTCACAAAGTAATTGTACCAGAAGTTGGAATGTGTTTTGAATCAGAAGATGATGCGTATAATATGTACAATGCTTATGCCAAGGCGATTGGGTTTAGTATTAGAAAGAGCGACACAAAGCGAAGAACAGACAAAACTATATATCAGAAGTATATAGTTTGCAGTAACCAAGGAAAACGTGGTAAACACTCATCTCATGAAACTTTGAAGGAAAATGACAATACAAGGACATCTTGTGATGCTCGCGTTCAGTTCAGTATTTGTCGAAAGGGAATTTGGAGAGTCCAGAAGGTCATGCTCAAACACAATCATTATCTTTCAAGTCCAAATAAGACGCCCATGTTGAGATCTCATCGTCGTATTATACCAGCTGATAGACATCTAATCGGTCAAATACGAGAAGCTGGAATAAGGCCTGCTCAAATATGGGACTTTTTCAAGCAGTGGTATGGAGGATCCGAGAATGTACCCTTCCAGCGTGTGGATTGCAATAATGAGATAGGTCGTGAGCGCAAGAAGTATTTGCCATCAAATGATGCTCAAACCTTGCTAGAATACTTGAAGAACAAGCAGTTAGAGGATCCTGCTTTTTTTTATGCAATAGACATAGACCCGACAAATGGTCAGATAGCTAATTTCTTCTGGGCAGATGGTCAATCTATCATGGATTATGCATGCTTTGGTGATGCCGTGTCATTTGATACAACATTTCAGACTAACAAGTTTGAGATGCCTTTTGCTCCGATCCTTGGAACCAACCATCACAGGCAGACGATTATATTTGGGGCTGCATTGTTATATAATGAGAAAACTAATTCTTTTATTTGGCTATTCGAAACATTTCTCGCTGCAATGTCTGGCAAGCATCCGAGCACCATTTTCACAGATCAATGTGCTGCGATGGCATCGGCAATTAGCACTGTATTTCCAAATTCAAGGCATCGTCTTTGTTTATGGCACATTTTTCAAAATGCCGCTAAACATCTTGCTCATGTAATTGGTGAACATCGTGAGTTTCTTCCTGAATTTAAGAGATGTGTATACGAAGAAAATTCAGTGGCACACTTTGAAAAGTTATGGCGTGAATTGTTGGCTCGCTATAAACTTCAGGATAATAAATGGTTGAAACATCTGTATGATATGCGAGAGCATTGGGCTGCTGTGACACGAGACTCCTTCACCGCTGATATGACCTCAACTCAAAGGAGTGAAGGAATGAATAATGTCTTCAAGAAACAATTTCGCAGAAAACTCTGTCTTTCTGAACTATTGGAAGAATGTGATAAGTGCGCAACTAGCCTTCGTGAGAATGAGTTGGATGCAGATTTGAAGTCTCGACGCTCTGATCCGATTATTTTTGTCCCAGATTTACCAATGTTGAAGACTGCAGCTGAATCATACACAAGGAGGATTTATTTGGATTTTGAGGAACAATTTAAGAAGCAATTTTCTTTCTCATGCAAACTGTTAGAAACTGAGGGGACAGTCATGGTTTACAAGGTTATGCCTATGGAATTTGAAGATGAAGCTATAGTTGTCTTTAACTCTGAGAATCTGACAATTACATGTTCATGCAGAAAGTTTGAATCCATTGGTATGTATACACATTCTTAGTTATATTAGCTCACAGTTCATATGATTTATAAAATTACTTTATTGTATTTTATAGGTATATTGTGCAAGCATGCTCTCAGAGTCTTCAATATAAATGAGGTTTTTGTCTTACCAACTCAGTATATAGTTCATAGATGGACAAAATATGCAAAAAGAGGATTCCTTTGTGAGAAACAAAGAAGTAAAAAGGAGCCACTAAAAGCACAGGCTGCACGTATCGCTCGAAAAGCGACATCCGTTGCATTGAAGTGCTCAGTTTCACCTGAACTTCTGGATGAATTGGAAAAGGCTATAGATAAGTTAGATTCTGAAGCAGATAATTCACTAAGCCAAATACCTGCTAAACCTTGTGAGATTCCTCAAAATTCTAATGACTGTGCTGGAGACATACTGAAAGGAAAAATGTCCATAAGAGTTCCTCAGGTGATAAAAGGTGCAAAGAATAAACGAGCAAGAGATCCACTTGAAAAGAACAAAGCAAAGAACAAGAAGACTAAGGAAAAAGGTATGCATTCAAACATCACCTCCCAAATCCCACTCTAATGTTTCTGCTCTAATGTTTCTGATAATATTTTTGTTCTTTTTTATTGGTATAACAAAGGAGAAGAGCCAAGGAAAGCAGCAAACAATAGAGAACATGAACAGGATCCAAAACAGTTGATTGTAAGGCAGATTATACAGTCTTGTTATTCTTTCAATAATTTGTTTAACTGCATATGTTCTTAGCAGTTTATTTTTCCTACACAGGGATCTTTTCATGCAAGCGTTGGTGCTAGTCGCACAGTACCAAATGATGCCACCAATTACATGTATGCAAATAATTCAGCAGTGGTTGTTCCATTGGTGCCAGGAGGATATACAAGGCTTACACAAGGACCTTTTCATGCAAGCATTAGTGCTAGTAGCAAAGTACCAAACGATGCCACCAATCATATGTATGCAGATACTTCAGCCATGGTTGCTCCATTGGTGCCAGGAGGATATACAAGCCTTATACTGGGAGTCGATCAAGACGCATCGGCTGCTCGAAAATTACATTTTGATGCAGCAGATCACATATCATTTCAGTATTAGATACTTTTCGATAAAGGAATCACGAACTGTAATATTCCATTTGCAATGTTTTGGTGATTTACAATCAGACAATTCATAAACTCTTAGATACTCTGTGCTATCAGTCTGCAACTATATACAGGTTCCATGAGAATCATTCCCCAGTTATTGTGACTTTCTGATTATTGAGGTGAATCCTTCTAATAAGTGTACCAGACAAACTACAGAAGCCGGCCTCTTAAATGATTAACACACATCAACTGACTCAAAACCTTCGAACAGCTAGCAGTACCATCTCCTGCTACGAGCACCTGTAAATAATGACATGGTGGAAGTATGATAAACAAAAGCAAATGGAAGCAACACTCTGCCATCAGCTCCCCGTTTATCTAAATATGTAAAACAAAGTATGGTTATCTGATTCCAATGAAATTTTCATCTTCAATTTGTCGACATAAAAGGATGAATCAGTACAAACTTCATCCTCAGTTTGTTGACATCTAAAACTGAATCCAATACAACGACATGCACTCCTGTTGCCATGAAGCCAAGCAGCCACAATCAGCAAGTCCTCGTCCTCGGCTTTTCCCCTTACACACATGCGTATTGTTCCACGTAGAGCCGCCTCAGAGACGGGAGTGAGCAGGCCGTCGATGTCGAGCGATGCGGACGGATCAGACAGGCCGGTCGAGGGCCATGGGGTCGGGGTGAGGGAAGTTGGGATGGCCGGAGTGGCGGCGTGGACCAGCTCTCGCCGTCGATGATGGCGAAGGATGGAGAACGGAGATGGCTGGAGCAGATTATTTTCAGCGATGGGAGCGGGAGCGGGAGCGGCGGCGTCGAGGGCAGCGACTCCAAGGAAGCCGAGCCGGAGCTGTTCTTTCGCGATAGGGGCGGCGGCTCGATGGTTCAGCGAAGCCGACGTGCGCGCGTGCTGCGGAGGCTGGGAGCCAGAGGCTTGTGCGTTGGGGGCCCATGCTGCTTTGAGATCAGTGAAACGGGACAGGTGGCAGGAATCCGGGCAGGGCTGTAGACCTTCGGTTTACAGGACTCCTGCATAGAATTTTTTTCCAACTTTGTTGGCGTGGTGGCGTGAAGTACGGCCGCGCCGTGCGCAGCAGGTCGGCAATGGAGTTCGTGCTCCAGTATGTGTGCGTTCCCTGGCTTTTATAGGCCATTGTACTCCTCAGTTGTAGTTTCAGCCAAGTGAAGCAAATAAATAGCCAACATACAGGCCGTCCGCGCGGCCGAAGCACTTGTATCTGTGCGTGTGTCCGCCGTTGCTGTGTTGAGCTTCGTGAGTAAGAGTTTTTGGGATCCAACAATCATCACCCGTGTGTCCAAGCGATTGCTGGAATGATCTAGGTATTGGTCACTGGGATCGAATGTATGATGTGAGATGCAGATCGGAACTAATGTATAGCTCCGTGCATCCCTTTCACAGCAGTTGTTGAATTATACGAAGTGGCTAATATATAGTAGCTCCGTTGTGTCAGCTCCGGAACCAGAGACGATATGTCGATCGCGGCTTGCCGCTCCCAACAGCCGCCGCCGATGGATAACCGAAGCCAGATGGACTCCGTGAACCGGTCTGACTCCAGCAGTCTCAGCCTGCCGTCCGAAGACGATGTCAGGTGGAGGTTATGCCTTCTTCAACCCCTAGGCAGGACGCCGGCTGGGAGCTCGATCGCCCCAACTGCTTTCGTCCCGACACGGTAGGTGAGGATTAGGGAGCCCTTGTTTTTAAACATGAGCCAGTGGATCAAAGTGCCAAAAACTAAGGCGCCGCCGCATGGATAGAGAGCAGAGGACTCCGGAGGGCGGAGAGGATGTGTAGCCTTGGTGATTGGCCCCATTTGCGACGGCGTCTGACGACACGATCTGCACCAGGGACTACAGATATGATTGTCTCCACTTTGATAAATGCTTCAGTTGGTGAATCAAACAAGGCTGAGAGTTACAGGGGCTTTTTTTTTTTTTTGACTAAGCCTCTCAGATCAGATGAAATTGAAAACCATAACAATCAAAGAAAAATAAAATTAAGTGCTCGCTAAGCAGAATCTATATGAAATATCCATGCATCTCAGATGTTTTCTTCGCTTGTCACATACTTGAAATCGTAGCAGTTGATGCCGGTATAGAGGCCGTCGTCCATGTCATACGTGATTTGCCGACCGTCAACCAGGGTGTCCCTCTGCGTGTAGGCGAAGGGGACATCGCAGGAAGCCCTCGTCGCCGTCAAGGCCACCGTCACCCTCGTCATGGGAGGCACGGTGACATCGTACTCGACCTTCCGTACCGTCTCCATGTCGACGGTGGACCCCCAGCAGTAAGATCCGCTGAACTCTTCAGCTGGAACCTCAAGGCGCCCATCTTCTACGATCGCCGGAGTCCCAGCGGAAAGCTTGGTCGGGACGCCAAGCTTCAACGTGACAGTCGAGGCCCAGGTCCTCTTCGCCGTGTCCGTGTATTCCATGTTTAGTTGAGCCGTGCTGCTTGACTTGGTGCTGTTGAGAGCAGAGGCAGTGGCCATGGTGACCGTGCTCCTGCCGTACATCCTTGGTTCGGAGAGGTCGAACACGACGTTGCAGACCTCACGGGAGACGACGGGTTCTTCCAGCTCTAGCCTTGCCTGTTCCGTGATCGTCGGCGTGGCGGCGTTGAGGCAGTTCCACTTGCCGTCGAGGGTTAGCCTCCTGCAGAAGTATTCGTTGGCCAAACTCTGGAGCGCGAACAAGCCGCCGGCTTCGGGCAATCTGATGGCCCTGAACAGCGCGTCGTCGCCCTGACCGTCCCCAGCCGGGTCGCCGGTGGGATCTATCCAGATCCAGTTGGGGTTGCGCCACCAGAAATTGCCTGCATGGATTGACATCAACCGGAAGCTGCCGTCATGGTTGGTGAGGACGGTGTGGAGCGCAGCTTCATCCCCAACGTGGCGGCCGGAGAACTGGAGGTACGGCCGGCGCGCGCGGAGGTACATCCCATTGTCGCCTTTGAAAGCAAGGTATCTGGGCAGAACAAACTGCTCTGATAGATCGTGGACAGTGAAGGAGGTGATAACATCGTCGTCTTCCTCGTCCCCGGTAAGTAGGCAGAGACTGCTACACTCCGGCCCGGCCGTATTGTCGTCGGAGCATAAGGGCAGGCACGCGTACTTCTCCAGACTGGCATGGAGGATCCTGTTATGCGTTACCAAACTACAGTTACACTACTGCTATCCAAACAATTAAGGCCGCATGGATCGATGTATACCGTACCTGATGGTGTTTGGGGTTGGGGGGGCGCGTATGGTCCTAAACAGCGTGCACGTCGGCTTGGACAGGTCCTCATCCGCTTCGTCTGTGGTGCCGACGATGACCCAGCCGCCGCTGCCGTGCTGCAGGGACCGCCGTTGTGCCGCCACCCAGTACTTGTTGTCGTAACAGCACCGGATGTGCACGAGCCTGTTGTGCACTCTGGACGGCTCGATGTAGAACCTCGAGTGTGGGCTGGTGACGCCCTCGCCGGTCAGCCGGAGCGACTTCCCGGCGGCACCACCGTGCGTATCGTAGCACAGGTAGCCCGGTTTGCCATTGGCTTGCCGCGACTCGAAAGCAACGCAGCAGCTAGTAGGCAACAACCTTGATGCCGTTGACTCTTCGTCTTCCTCGCGCAGTGGCGAAGAAGAGATGCATCCTCCCATGGCAGTAGCTACCAACCTCGGCCTCTTAGTCCTTGTCCACCGTGTTGGTGCTTCGATTCCGGCGAGCTGTGGCGGGACCCTAGAAATCAATTAAAAGATCGACGACGACCTGGTGTGAGTGCCAGTGTTTTCTTTGTTCTTCGGGTTGTTGTCTATAAAATGGGATCTGTTCTGTAATTCTGTTCAGTGTGTTTAATATAACATCCACACTTAGCAAAAAAATAAATAAATCTGCTGTTGGACGTGTTTATGAATTTCTTTTGCTTAGCGTTGGTGAGCATAGCCAGTTTGTCGTAATGCTGTTGAAAGATTGTCATAATGATGTTTAAAGTGTGGGGCAAAATCACAAAAGTTGGGACAAAATTACAACGATCATATCCACCTTTTAAATATGGATTTAACACTGTTAACTCCTCTTAACGGAACTGGGGCAAACTGGAGCTTCGTCTTCAAAAAGAGAGGGCAAAAATACACAAAGACAAACACGAGGAGTAAAATCACCATCGCAACTCAAAACAGGGGCAAGAACACCAAAGCTCCTTTATAATCTAGAGTTTCCATTTGAGATCCTTTTGCTGCCTAGATGTTTCTATCAAGACTCGTCTGAAAAGGATCATAATAATATATATTGTTTGATAACTATCATGTATGAATGTGTGATGGAAATGGTGATGTGGGACTTACACCCTCGCTCAAAGAGACCTCGCACGTTAGGCATGCACACACGGGTGTGCTCTAGGTCGGCTGGTGAGCCTGACAGGACACCCCTCACACTCCATAGAGATGAGAGACCAACCACAATATTATGGTTGAAAAGGTATAGGGGAAAGGATGGATAGAATGAATTGTCCTCCACCCCTTCCTCTACTTACTAATAACTTCGGGTGGCTGGTCTTCCATTGCTTGAAGTTAAAATCTCTCCGAAGCTACCATTTCAACCACACTAGAAATTTTCTTGACCTCTCCTATACAAAACAGAGTGTAATCTTCGATTATTTTTCGCACATTCCTAAAAAAAATTGGAATATCTGGTATGAGTATTTGGCTGTAATTTTTTGGACCCATAATGTATTCATCTGGACTCCAAAACGGGTGAATCACTTATCATTCATCATGACAAGGGCTTCTTCAAGGGCCCATAACTTATTTTCTCCTTTTCTTATGTTGCTTTTGGTTCTTATGCTCCTTTTTTTCTCTATTAATACAAGCCAAATTTGATGAATTTTGAAAGTTCTATTCTATCATTATCTTTGGTTTAGCTGGACGTTGTTGTCCAAATTTTGTTAAAAAAATAAGAATTGTCTATGTTTTAGATAAAGGAATAAAACTACCCTAGTTGTTATATTAACCAAGAATGGAAAAGCAGTTCATTGATACAACCATCAAGCCTAAAGCTGTTCAATATATAGGAAAGAGAACGATTAATATGAGTGACCATATATGTGATAGTTTGAATTGAAGGCTTTGGACTTCATGAGCATCAAATCCTACATTCAAGATGTGCACGATGTTCCTCCACATGCATGATCACATGACCACACATGCCTCTGGGTGTAGAATACAGCTAGCTCATGTGAGGTACGGCGTCATTTGGATTAAACGTTGCTGCTGAATACCACTAGTTAATTAAGCTAACTGAATACAATTAAGCAAGAGATTTGGTCCGATGCTTGCAACCACCGAGGCAAATTTGAAACTTTTGTCACCTCCATGCCATTATTCCATCCTATAGCAAATGTATCTCTTCAGGTTTATCCTAAGTCAAATGTTTTTAGGTTTGACCATGAATAGCAAAACGTCTCAATTGATTTAAACATAATATGTTTGATGCAACTATTATGTGAGTGTGTTTGATTTAAACATAATAGGTTTGACTATTCCACTGTCCTAAATGACTCATATTTTCCCGTTCAAGGGAGTGGACAGAACATGCTGTTTTTTGTTTTTAATTCTTGAAGAAAGAGATCAATATAATTGAAGGAGGCAAAAGGCATTCTCAACAACAGTTCTATATTAAAAAAACACTCAAACATAAAAAATGTACATCTTTCATTTGAAAATATTGGACACAACTGTATCCTTACAAGATTGACAGATAGCCAGAGCAATGTGGGTTGTCATCATGGCTGAATTAATGCTGAGAAAAGAATAGACAAATGAAAGGCAGATAGCCAGAACAAACCAGAGCTACATGTTTCTTGATTCCATTATTATTGCATTAAGAATAGACAAATGAAAGACTACGGGCTGTGGCCAGCATGCGCCATCAGTACAAGGGAAGGCTAGCTACAAGGAGCTAATGAAATATAGTAAAGGGATCGTGGCTTAATTGCAAAAACCATCCCATAAGTCATTAGAAGTTTGACTTAATTGCAAAAAATACTATCATATGTGTTGGCCAATATAAATCCATAAAAATACTAAGTTAACTAATTTAGCATTGTCAAAGTTTTTAAATGGGACTCATTTATTTCATTTTCATTAAAAAGTGGTCAAAATATAAAACTTTGTGGGACACTTTTAAACTTTAATTTGTTTTTTTTCTTTCTTTTTTTTGCAAATTCTTAAGTATGTGAGATTGTACTTCCAAAATTTTGCAAGTTTGATACTAACACCATGAACTAGATCAAACAAACAAAAATGAATTTAATCTATTAAGCATGTGCAAATTGGAGTGGTTTTTGCAACAAAACCTAGTGGGTGGGTGGGAATTTGCAACAAAAGCACTTATGGGTGGGAATCTCAAACTCCAAGTGACTTATGGGGTGGTTTTTGCAATTATCCCAAGGATCATATTATAAAACCGTGTGATTCCCTATAGCTTGGAAGTTAAAACCGGCGAAAACAGAGCATCCTTTCAATTATTTTTATTTTATAAGGAGCATCCATTTAATTATTAGGCACCTTCCTTTCCATTATTTTTGTGTGCACGATTCTCAAGATTTAATACATAGGTTGCTTCGATCCAATGAATATTTTTTTGAGGAAGATGGTTTATTAGTTTAATCTATAGCAAAGCCCCGTTGACTGCAGCGCATCAGCATCAAATCCTGCATGCAACGCATGATCACATATTCAAATGACCACATGCAGGCCAGTGGGTAGGATATAATTCAGCTAGCTGACAAATAGAGTTTGGATACAACGGGGCAAAGGGGATCAAGATCCAATCAGCTGGCTGGGTAGGTTTTTCTACTAGCTTGGATCGGAGCAGCGTGCAAGCTCTTGGAGAAACGTGCTGCCAAAGAAATGATCATGAGAAATACACTATCCATTAATTAATCACTACTCCCTACCTACAATTTGAAATGGAAAGAGTACATACTATACTACAGCACTAGCTGTCCACGATCCCGATGCTGGTAGCTTTTGGCCAATAACCAACTGAACTAATGAGCTCCTTCTGACCAGTCCCATTTCGCCAACGGCTAAGCAGCTTTGGTGTAAAATAAAAGACTAAAATAGCAAACGAGAGCTTGCTTAATTAAGTCCTCTGATATGATGGCCTAGTGTACACACGAAGAATCTTTGAAACAAACCATATATATCATCATCACTTGTTTGGCCGGTCGTTCCATCTCTAAACAAGATGTGTGCAGGCCGACAAGTGAAGAGGAGGAGCCGGCGGCCAGAGATGTGGAGCTGCTGCTAAAGGATCAGAGCTGCTCCAGCACGCAAGAGGAGCGAAATAAAGGATCCATTATTTGAACACGAAAGGTACGGTCCTTCCTACTTCCGGCATTTTGCATTATTCGCCCCCGCACCTCGCCACCGCAACACTGCTTACACATACTAAGCCACAGGGAAATTAGGTGAACTAACCAGTATAAGGTGTAATTGCAAGACTAGCTGACTTAACGGAGGCAAAGATCCATACTTTGTTTAGACTTCATACGTGCATTTAAGCATTGGAAGAAAATTTGTCACTAGCTGATTGTCAGCCGTTATTCCGGCACGAGCCAACCATTAAGCGGATGGACAATTATTGGACTGAAATAAGTCTATCAAAAGAAAAAATTTCAGATTAATTTTGTAAAAGAATATACATGCATGAACTATTCATTCTTGATATTTGTTTCCTTGTTCTCTCAAAAATATTTGTTTCCTTGCATCTACATGTGAATCACCACTTTTGGATCAATGTAATTCTGCCAGAACTTTTCCTGCAATATGATTTCTGGAATGCACCTCCGAAATCTTGGTATTATGGCTGTCAGGTACGTGGAAAACGCATTATTACCTTTGCATGTTTAAGGCTTGAGGTATCATACCAACATAATTGATTTTATTTTTAAAAAAATCATGTCAGCCTGGTGGATGTGAAGCACCTGCGGAACGAATGGGAGATCCAGTGCCTGATACTCTTAAGCTTTGCCCTGCAAGTGTTCCTCTTCATGGCTGCCAGTGTCCGGAGGCGCAGCTTGTCGCGCGTCGTCGGCGTGCTCATATGGTTGGCCTACCTGTCAGCAGACTCCGTGGCCATATACGTGCTCGGGCACCTGGCAGTCAATGCGGGTGGCCCGAACCACCAGCTCGTCTTCCTCTGGGCGCCCTTCGTGCTCCTCCACCTCGGCGGGCAGGACACCATCACGGCCTTCTCCATGCAGGACAACGAGCTGTGGAGGCGCCACCTGCTGACCTTCGCCCAGCAGCTGGCCCTGGCCGTCTACGACGTCAGCAAGTTGCCGTGGCCGGACCGCCGGCTCCTCGCCACCGTGGCGCTCATGTTCCTGTCCGGCTGCATCAAGTACGCGGAGCGCATCACGTGCCTCGCCACGGCGAGACCCGAGCACCTCATGGACGACTTCCTGGGCGGCTTCAAGGACCGTGTCAACTCCATCAGGGAGATGCAGAGCATCGCGAGGTTCGGCGGCCTCGGCATGTCACGCTACCTCAGCAGCAGCGCCTTCTCCAAATTCTCGCTCAACCCCGCCATGGACGTCATGTCCACGGACATCCTGCCAAACTACGACTGGTCCGTCTCGCGCGACATCTTCGCCGACCTCTACTATAAGATCAGCCGGCTCGATTTCCCCAGCCAGGAGGACTACTTCCGGCAGATGTACAGGTTCGCCGAGGAGAAGCTCTTCGTCTGCTACCAGCGCCTCTACACCAAGGCCATCTTCCGCCTGTCGCGGCTGGGTGCGTACCTCCACCTTGTCACCTTCCTCTCCACCTCCGCCGCCATGGTGCTCTTCCATTTCTCCGTGAGCGGGGGCCAGCAGGACCGGAAGGTGTACAGCCACGCCGACGTCGTTGTGACCTATGTGCTGCTCGCGGGCGCCGTCACCCTGGAGGCCTGCTCCTTTGTCCTGTCCATGCTCACCCGCCAGAATCTCTGGATCCACCCAATGCTCTGCTCCTGCATCCGGTACCGCCCCATCATCGAGGTCACCTTCTTCCTCACCTGCGGCAACTGCGCTGCCATGCTGAGGAAGTGGAGGCCGCCGCGACACTGGTCGCGGGTGCTGCCACAGTACAGCATCATCGGGAGATCCGCGCAGAAGCATGCCTCCGTCAGGTCGCTGCTGCCCCGATGCATCGCTGAGCGGGTCAAGGTAGGGACGAAGCCTGTGCAGGTCACCAATGCCCTGAAGCTGTTCATCATCAGGAAGCTGCTCGACCCCGACGCCGTGCATACGGAGTCGGACTTCACAGGCTCCCGTGGCGAGGTGGCGCTGAGCAAGTGCCTTCCTGCAGGCACCGGCACCGTCCTGCGCGAGAGCATCAAGGATGTAGATTTCCCGACCAGCGTGCTCCTCTGGCACATAGCCACCGACGTGTGCTTCTTCGGCGGCGCAGCAGCACGTCTGCGTGATCCAGCCGACGAGGAGAAGAAGATCATCAGCAGGCAGCTGTCGAATTACATCATGTACCTTGTCTTCAAGTGCGGCGTGACGCGCACCAGCGGCTCCCAGTTCCTGCTTCGCAAGGCCGAGGGCGAGGTCCTTCGTCATATCAGAAAACATGCCTGGAAATCGGACCAACGGCAACAGCAAAATTGTGATCCACAGAAAGAAGGAATGATGGGTCATCAGGACGAGCGCGAGGCCATGGAGTGCTTGCTGAGATCGGGTCTCCTGGAACGCAGCTCGCAACAACTCGCTGCAGCCGACGCGGCGGCGGCGCAGCCCACCCACAGCGCCATCGAGATTCTCAGCAACAAGTTTCTGCCTCGCGCCTTCAAGCTGGCTGCGGCGTTGGGAGATGAGGCGACTGGCACCAGCCCTTGGGACCTGATCGCCGCCGTGTGGCTGGAGATGCTCTATTACATCGCCGCCCGGTGCGGCGCGGCGTTCCATCGCCAGCATCTCAGCACCGGCGGGGAGCTCGTCACGCACGTCCTCGTCCTCATGTACACCGTAGGGCCACTCGGTTACCACCCTGACATGCTTCAGAGGATGTCTGACCGTGGCGCCAATGTGCTTTAGATGGAGTACTGGCTAGCTATTGGTCACTTCTTGTAATTCGTGGCTCTTATACATTTGTGATGACGTCTAACTTGTTGTAAACGTCTGACCTCCTGCACCCCCCCCCCCCCCCCCCCCCTCTCTCTTCTCTGACGCCTGGTGCCGTTGCCGCCTGGGCGGTACAAGACTTATGCACAGGGTGCGGCCAGAGGGGACTTGTTGGCATGTAAATACTAGTATTTAATTAGTAATATTTAAATCTTTGACTGGAATGATTGTTTTTTAATTAGTAATTATTCTATACACTTTTTCATCCACATAATTTTTTTAAAAATATAATAGACCAATGACTATATATGACTATTAGAGTTTACATGATTGATGTTTCTGATTTTTGTGAGAATTTCTAGGATTTGTCCTTTTTTCTAGCGTGTCTCGTTAAAAAAAAAAGAGGCCACATTGCTAAAAAAACAATTACCTTGAGCTACTTCTCATTTGTTAAATATTCGAAACCAATACTTATATAGATATATACTTATTATCTTCATCCGATTGTGATAGATTTTAGTTAGTAATTACTCTGTAACGCTTTCATCCACATTTATAATCTTTTACTTTTCACTTTGCATTTCAGATATGCGCTTGTTTAATGGGCCCTATGTTTGAGCTACTACAATTTTAACATAAAAATTTATATTCCCACCACTTCCTCAAGATCTTTATAAATGGTGGCACACATCACGCCTGTATACCTTAATTATTATATCATATATCAATAGTGTAAGAAATAGACGATTAAGAATCATTGGTTAAATTTTTAATTAAGGTGATTTGAATTCAAGTGTAGGGTTACCTCATGTTATTTTTAATAATAGCATATATGCGAGTAAAATAAATAATTTTAATTTAAGGGGTTATTTTAAATTATTTTCTAAGTATTAGTGGTGAGTAATTTAGTTTCAAATTTGGGGAGTTATTTTGAATATTGTATATAATAGCATAAGTGGGTTTAGATACATATATTTAGGGTATTATTTTGATTATGGATTATTTTAGTTTATTTTATATAATGGCAGAGGTGGGTAATTTAGGTACATATATTTAGGGTATTATTTTAGGCTATTTTCATAACAACATAGGTGGCTAAGAAAACATAATATATCCAATGACTGATGATTTGAGTTTACCGATTGATGGCCAGATATTTTACTTTTTTGCAAGAATATCTAGGATGTATCTCATTTTCTATAGTGTCGTACAAGCCTTCAAAAGAAGCCTCCAATTAGTAATAGTAAGCTATCACTTGGTGTTTACGGTAAAAAAAAATTTACTCTTCTTTCCGCACACAATAATGAGTACAGCTTGATTTTATCCAAACTCATATAAGAACATACAAACATCGACAACACCAAACATATGTTGAAAATGTACCACATGATGTACCATATGTTGAAAATCTAATGCTGATTGCAGTTTTCTTTTCAATAAAGTTTGTCGCAAATTTAAAAGTTTAGTTTTGTCCGGAATCTAAAAATGCTCTAAAATTTAAATCGTGGAACAAATGGCATATTTACTAGTCGTCAAAGTTAAAAAAGTTTAACTGCTTGAATTTTAGCATGTGCTGTATTTTAGAAGTTTCGTGAATATACTCGAGTAGATAGATACGGAAAATACGTTTACATTATTTATTACCACGAGCATAATTAACTTGACACCGCCACACTGGAACATCGATCAGCAAGCAATGCGACAAGATGCATGAGCCCAAGCCCAGTACTCAAGCAGCAGGCGATGAGTTCCGGACGTCGTCTCTGGATCGATCTTTCCCGGCGCTGAGGTCGTTGATGAAGCCGACAAGCCGCTCCATGTCGGACGCCGACGAGCCACCTGGGGCGACGTCCATCCTGAGCTGCCTTGCCATGTCCTTTGCCGCCGCCCTGATCCCGGGGTCCTCCATGGCCTCCCTGACCATCCTCGCCACGACGGCGCCGTCGAGCACGTCGTCCTTCATGTCGAGCCCCGTCTTCCACACCGCCCCCACGAAGCGGCTGACCGTCTGCTGGTCGGCGAAGTAGGGCCAGCACACCATCGGCACGCCCGCCACGGCGGCCTCCAGCACCGAGTTCCACCCGGCGTGCGTCAGGAAGCACCCCACGGCCCTGTGCCGCAGCGCGCGGTGCACGTCCCGGTGCGCAGACCACTCCACCAGCAGCGCCCTCTCGCCGGCCGCCTCCCGGAGGCGGAGGACCTCGGACGCCTGCAGCAGGCCGCCGTCTGACGACACCATGTCCACCCGGAGCACGCACAGGAAGGGGTACCCGGCGGCGGCGACGCCGTTGAGGAGCTCGGCCAGCTGCTCCGCCGAGAGGATCGTGAGGCTCCCGAGGTTTAGGTACACCACCGACCGGTCGGCATGGCCGTCGAGCCACGCCGCGCAGCCGCCGTCATCGTCGTCGTCTGGTTCAACTTCTTCCGCTCCGGCGGCGTGCCTGTGGTGCATGGCGTGGAGCGGGCCGACAGTGAAGACCTCGCCGCGCACCCGCGACGCGATGCGCGCGACCGTCTCCGCCTCCATGGACGCGGCGGTGTTGAGGATCACCGCCTGTGGCTCCTCGGCGCAGCGGGCGGCGGTGCCGGCGACGGCCAGAAGCACGGGGACGGGGTCGGTGTCGGACGACGGGGCCACGCGCGGGAGGTCACACCGGCGCAGGAAGCCCTCCATCCCGGGGACGCCGCGCACCGGCTCCTCCACGTCGGAGGAGACCAGCTCGCCGAGCTCGAGGAGCCTGGGCACGGACAGGTAGCACAGGAAGCCGCACGCGCTCTCCGTGCGGAACGCCAGCGCCGGGACGCCCGCCTCTTGTGCGGCGGCGACGGCGAACGGCATGGTGCCGTCGGCCACGATGCACGTCACCTCCGCCTCCGCCCGCAGCAGGGCGCGGAACGCCGCGCATCCCGCGGTGCGCATGGACTCGAAGAGTTCCATGAGGCCGGACACGGAGCGGGGGTGGTCGTCGGGGAGGCCGTCGGGGACGGAGAGGACGCGGAGGCGCTGGTCGTGGGGCGCCCCGGCGAGGTGACGGAGGTTGTGCTCCGTGTGGAGGAAGGTGACGCGGAGGCCGGCGTCGAGTAGGGCGGAGGCCAGGTGGAGCATCGGGTTGATGTGGCCTTGCACCGGCCACGGGAACAGCAGAGCGTGCACCGCCATCTCCCTATCTCTCCCTCTCTAGCTTAGCTTGCTGAATAATACTATGGAACTCTGGTCATTCACGCTGATCGCCATTGCCATTTATGGTCGGTCGAGCTACCTCGGCTGGATCCCCATCGCTGTCGGTCCAGCTAGCTCGTCAATGCGTATGGCCACGTTGGGTTTGTGGCTGGTGGTTGCAAATGTTTTTAGTGCTTTTCGAGCATAGGACTGGAATGCATCTCGTACTGTAGTAAATTTATGGTGATGGAAACCAAACACGGCATGCATGGTCGGTAGGTATATACGAAGTCATCATCTTTATTAATTTGCTTCCAATCTGGTTATGCAATAATCAAGTGTTTTAGCACATAGTTTTTACACCAGATTGTCCAGGCGTATTATAATCTGAGGCAATAGGTTTTCACTACCATGCGAGAGATTAACTGATATTCGCTTTATCATGGCACCTAACTGTCCTAAGGATGTAATGAGTTAATTATAAATATTGTGGATCATTGATTGGGTTGGTCCAAAAAAATTGATAAAATGAACTAAAATGATATTTTGCGTAAATAATTTGGGAGGAAAAATAAACTAGAGTGCCATGCCATTGTATTTCATCACCTGACAAGAAAACACAATTGGGTACCCAGTTGCATCCCTAATGGCCCCCAACACGTACGTGTACTATGGAACTCTGGTCATTCATGCTGATCGCCATTGCCATTTATGGTCGGTCGAGCTACCTCGGCTGGGTCCCCTTCGCTGTCGGTCCAGCTAGCTCGTCAATGCGTATGGCTACGTTGGGTTTGTGGCTGGTGGTTGCAAATGTCTCTAGTGGTTTTCAAACATAGGACTGAAATCAATATTGCAAATAGCGGGCTATAGAATTTAGCGGAATGCACTCAGAAATAGCGCAGCTATAGCGGCAGCTATTGCCAATAGCGTTTTTTTGCAAAATAAAGCAAAATTTTGCCCAAAACAGAAGTAATTTTGTCAATTTCGGCACACATTTGATAAATGCATGCGCTATTGTCCAAGCATACCATCGTCCTAGCATGCATTTGCCATCTTTTCTAATGACCAAACAGTCCACATAAATCAAGAAAGCAAACACCATATCAACTATGAAAACCAAATTCATCACTCTTGCTTGACTTATGAGCTATGAATAATAAATCATAAGTACATAAGTTCCTAACTCAGCTATAGCGGACTTAGCAGATGAAGTTAGCGGAGCTATATATTTATCCCTATAGCGGACTTAGCAGCATTAACGGTAATATTTGCAATATCGTCGCGGCACGTGTCTCAAAAAACTATAGCGCAGCTATAACGGGCTATTTGCATTGGCTGAAATGCATCTCATACTGTAGTAAATTTATGGTGATGGAAACCAAAAACTGCATGCATGGAGTCGGTAGGTACGAACTCATCATATTTATTAATTTGCTTCCAACCTGGCTATGCAATAATCAAATGTTTTAGCACATAGTTTTTACACCAGATTGTCCTGGCGTATTATTACACAATAATATCAGGCATTAGGTTTTCACTACCATACGAGAGATTAACTAATATTCGCTTCATCATGGCTGCTAACTGTCCTAAGGATGTAATAAGTTATAAATACTGTGGGTCATTAATTGGGTTGGTAAAATTTTTTTGATAAAATGAACTAAAATGATATTTTGCGTAAATAATTTGGGAGGAAAAATAAACTAGAGTGCCATGCCAGAAAACACAATTGTGTACCCACTTGCATCCCTAATGGCCCCCAACACGTACATATACTGACGAGCTACTTCCAATTCTCAGAAAAAACACGTACGTGTACTGACGAGCTACTTCCTATATTCTCAGAAGTTGCGATGGTGGTTGCCTGTCTTGTTGTTGCATTGAAATGGAGGTCCATCTGTGAACAAAGTGCTTCAGCTGATCACTCAAGAAAAAGTGGTGACAGTCGAGCATGGACTTCGATCTAAGAAAAACAAATCAATTTGTTCACAAATAACTTGGGGGGTTATATGTTATCATTATTCAAAAACTTCTAAAAAAAGGAGAGTAGTACCTTATTTACATCAATTGTCGAGCATCCGCTTGACCTTTTCTAAGCGGGGACAGAATGAAACGACCTTGGATTTCATCTTAAGTCTTAACCCCACATTCCACAAGCAGTTGGGGAAATACCACTGCTGCAAGATGGTTGGTGCATCGCCTTCGTATTGCTCTGACTAAACCTCTAGCACATAATTAAATATCATAATCTATCGCAAAACTGACTATCATAACTACAAACATGTTGAAAATAAGGATTGAATGGATGCTGCAGGAAAAAATTGCAAAGTTATTCTAGAACCTGTTGGGAAGCAATACCAGTAAGCATCGCCTTCGTATTTCTCTCTGCTATCGAGGAGAATTCTACATTGGCTTTACGTACTGGCCCTGTGGATAGGTACAAGTAGGCATTTGTGCGTTTTCAACATGATGGAGGTGAATGATTTGCTAGTAACAAGACAGAGTGACAAAATCTCGGGAACAAACATGAACATGAACTCGCGCAACTGATAAACTCTGAAAGAGGAGAACATTTAATCAAGTTTACATGACACTTTCTCCTTCAAAAGAAAAAGATTGCATGGCACGAAAGTTTTAGACCAAATGTTAAGGAAGAGACTGTGTTATACCAAATAGGCCCTATAATACTACCCTAGATGTGATATATATCGAAGCTAACTAATCCCACATGAGCATGGTTCAAAAGAACACAAGCTGTGCTTTTTGTTTTTAGAGAGAAGAGGGATTGACCCTCAGTTTTTATTAGAAAAAACGTTCAAATATTACAGGAGCTTAAAAGCGTTCAAAACAGAGAACTTTTCCATGACGGTGATGACATAGGGGCATGCCATCACCCCCATCAGCAAGCCTGCATGAGGCGGCATGGAAAAATGGTCTGGTAACTTGAACAGAAACAAAACGGCACCATCGCCAGGGACTGTTCCGGCTTCTACACTACTCTATTTCAGACACGCCTTCAAAGCCAACTTCAGCACCAACACAAGCTGTGCACCAACACAAGCTGTGCTTCAATGTCCTAAATCAATATCCGCTCGGCGATGAAAAACAGCAGCAGCATCCGTAATCAAAACATTGTTTTAACATGTTGTACTAGTACTAGAAGATTTTCATGGCTGATAACCGCGAGGCGAGGTTGACCTCGTAAAGGAACGACGATCTGATGTAATCACCGTTATTAATCCTTCGAATCTCCTTCGTCTCCATGTCAAGGAGGATCAAGGTCCTATTTTCACCCTTTCTGTCCAGGTAGTTGATGGTAGAAGGCTGCAGTAAGACTGCGCCGCTCCTCCCCCCTGCAGCCCCGACGAACTCGATCCTCCTGCAGAGCTCTGGCCACCGTTGTGTCAGATCCGGAACCAGTGGCGATATGTGGATGCTGGCTCGTCGCTCCCAACCATCGCCTGTGGACGACAGAAGCCAAATGGATACCGTAAACCGGTCTGCTGCTAGCAAGATCAGCCTGCCGTCCGGAGACGATGTCAGGTGGAGGTTTAAGGATATTTGTCCCTCAGGCAGGACGTCGGCCGGGAGCTCGATCGACCCTGCCGTCGTCGCGGCGACATGGTATGTGAGGATCACGGAGCCCTTGTCGGCGCTGTACATGTGCCAGTGGATCAAGGAACCAAGGACAACCACGCCGCTCCATGGAGAGAGATGGAACTTCTTCTGGAGAGGATGGTTAGCCACGGTGACGGGCCCCCATTCGCGATCTGAGTTGGCCGACGATACGGTCTGGATCTTGACGGAGCATGATCTTCCGATGTTAAGAATATCTGCGGCGACCAGAAGGAAGGAGGAGCCCACGCCATCTGCAGCGGTGAGCAGGGTATACATGTGATGTAGCTGGAACGTTTGATATCGGGTTGGGGGAAGAAGGCGCGGTCGCCGGTGAAGGGGTCGAACACACAGATGTCCCTCCTTCCACGATGCATGATATGCCGGCGGCGGAGCACCAGGAGGCTGTGGCGCGACGTCAAGGGCACATAGCGGCCCAGGAGATCGGCCGAGGCGCCGCGGGACAGGAGAGGCACGATGCGCGTATCGGACAAGGACGCCGCGGCGGCCGTGGTCGGGTGCAACAGGGAGAAGAGTGCCCGCGGCCGGGGCGCCCCATCGTAGGCGTGAAGGAAACCGAGGAGGCACGTCGCGCCACCAGGATGTTGGCAGAAGCGGCGGATGAAGTCCGGGCTGAGGATGTCACGCCGCAGGGGCTTGCAGGCTTGCAGCACGCGGCGCAGCGGATGAGCGTCGCGACGTCCGCCCGTGAAACGATCTCGAGCACAAGGTCGCCCGGGAGCGTCCTCGACAACGTGTCCTCCGGCGGCGATGCCTCCGTGATCGCACGGAGGCGTTTGCCTGGCGGCTTCCTTCATCACTCGTGCATCCAAGAGATTGCAGGAATTATATTGGTCACTGGTATGATATATATAGCTCCATGCCTCCCTTTCACATCGAGCCAGCTGTTGATTGATTTTGTTACTATAAAATCGGTCGGTTTTTCCTTTTCAGTTGAAAGAGGCGTCAACCGCCTGGTTTTTCTTTCTTTTCTTTGTTTTGTCAACTAACCTTGAAACACCTACCCCTTACCTAAAAACAATTTATCGAGCATGCCAGTTTCATCGATAAAGGCCCTTGCCAAAAAGGAAAAAGTTTCATCCATAAAGGAGAAGCTATTCCTTAGGCCGCTCTCAATTAGGCCATGTTTGTTTTCACCCAGATTATATAATCCAGCTTATATAATCTATAAGTTGAGGGAGAGCAGCTTATTGGATTATGATAATCTGGCCTGTGAATTGCTATAATCTGACAATAATTTGAGACCTGTTTGTTTCAGCTTATAGATTATATAAACCAGATTATGGTGGTGTTTGGATCCCCACCGGCTTTTAAGAATCTGGATTATGGATGCAGTTTCTATAATCTGGTTTCAAAAAGAAAACTAGGTGGAGGTGTTTGGATCCTGAATTCTTAAAATCTAGAATCCAATTTTTATGGTGGTTAATACCCAACATGCCCTTCATAAAAGTTTCGATTGGGCAGTGGCATTAGTGGTAATTATCCTAAACATGTCAAGGGCAGTGGGTCTTTTAACAGATAAAATCTCCTAATAGCTGGGTTAGGCCAGATTATAGGATTCTTAAAATCTCATAATCTGGATTCTATAATCTAGTCCATAATCTGCCCTGTTTGGATCCTCTGTAGCTTTTAAAATCTAGATTCTTATAATCTGAGAGGATCCAAACAGACCCATAATCTGGGTGGGAAACAAACAGGCCCTTAGTTGTTTCACTAATACTGTTTGCCAACCAATCTCTTTGATAAACTGAGTGTCATATTAGATATTTTATTCTCTCTAGATATAAAGAAATATCATAGAATAGACATAATTTTTGGTTGGGAAACACGAATCCACATTTGAAATGAAGAAAAGAATATAATTTTTCATAACCGCTGCCACAGTTCACCCTGAGCCAGGATCAAGTCTCCATATATTCATAATTGCATTACTTCTAGCTTCCTTATTCAGAGGCAAAGAAAAATAATAAATGAAGCAAACTCCTTGATACATAGTTTCACTATTCGAACATGTTCAACTAATAGAAAGTTTTCATGGCCAATAGCTTCGAGGCCAGGTCAACCTCGTAAAGAAATGGCACAACGCATCCTGTATTGTTAACCCTTCGCGTCTCCTTTGTCTCCATGTCAAGGAGAATCGACCGATATTCATGATCTCTTTTCAGGTAGCTAATCGTGCAAGCCTGCAGCAAGACTGCGCCACTCCTCCCCCCTGCGCTCTTGAACTTGATCACCATGTCAGGCTCGGGCCACCGTTGCGGCGGCTTCGGAACCAGAGGCGTCACGTCGATAACGGCTTGTCGCTCCCAACCGGTGGATAACAGGAGCCAAATGGATACCGTGTACCCGTCTGACACCAACAATCTCAGCATGTCGTCCGTAGATGATGTCAGGTGGAGGTTAAATCCTCCGTATCCGCTAGGCGAGCAGGGGGCGGCTGGGAGCTCGATAGACCCAACTGCCGTTGCGCCGACACGGTAGGTGAGGATTACGGAGTCATTGCCGCCATACATGAGCCAGTGGATCAAGGTGCCGAGGACGACGGCGCCGCAGCATGGGTAGAGGGAGTACTCGGGCGAGAAAGGATGGGTAAACGTCATGAGTGGCCCCCATTTGCGATCGGCGGCGGCCGACGACACGGTCTGGACCTTGATAGAGCATGAACTTCCAAGGTTGATAAAATCTGCGGCGACCAGAAGGAAGGCGCATCCGATGCCATCTGCAGCGGTGAGCAGGGCGTACTTGTGGATGTCTCCGTATATCAGGTCCGGCGGACGGGGAAAGAAGGCGCGGTCGCCGGTGAAGGGGTCGTACACACAGATGTCTGTGTTCCAACAATGGTGGATGTGGCGGCGGCGGAGCAGCAGGAGGCCGCGGCGCGACGTCACGGGCACATAACGGCCGAGGACATCGGCCGCGGCGCCGCGGGACAGGAGAGGCACAACGCGATTCTCGGACAGGGACGCCGGGTGCAGAAGGGAGAAGAGCGCCGGTGGCCTGGGCTCCCGAATTGCCTTGTCGTAGGAGTGGAGGAAACCGAGGACGCATGCCGCGGCGCCGGGATGTTGGCGGACGCGGCGGATGAAGCCCGGGCTAAGGATGTCACGGCGAAGGGGTTTGCAGCACGCGGCGGAGCGGACGATCGTCGCTGCATCCGCCCGTGAGACGATCTCGAGCACGAGGTCGCCCGGGAGCGTCCTCGCCGACGTGTCCTCCACCGGCGGCGGCGGCGCCTCCGTGATCGCACGGAGGCGTTTGCCTGGCGGCTTCATCTCCCGTGCGTCAGGCGATCGCAGGAATGATATTGGTGACTGGGAACGAATGTATGATCTGAGGGGATGTAGATCTGAACACGAACGAAATGGCTAATCTATAGGATAGCTCCTTGCAACCCTTTCGCACCAGCTCTTGATTGGTTTTGTTACTATAAAATCGGTGTTTTTCCTTTTCAGTTGAAGTGGCGTCAACCGCCTGGTTTTTCTCTGTGTTTACGTTTAGAAATGGTTCAAAAGGAGCGAGGTACAGGTAGTACATGCATGCTAACATGTTCTATTCGTTCCACATATGTGCATATTATTGTGCAGCATTTTCATCCCCCAAATGGGGCGCCGGCGATACATTGGTATGTTCCATTGTATTGTATCCTCCAAGTTTCCAACATGGCGCCTCGTAGCCTCAACATCCCGATCACCGCAAGCGACGTGGGCTGTCGAAACGACGGAACCATCTCCGCCTCAGACGCCGTCGTCGCGTGTAATACCCTACTTTTCAGAGCCAAAAAGAAAAAGAAAAGAAGAAAAACAAATAAATAAATAAACTCAAAAGGAATAAAAATCACTCCAAATTTGAACCTTTTCTAAACTCTTACCTTCCATGATTTTTTTCCAAAATAAAATTTCACTAAATAAATTAAACTTAGTTTGAATCTGAAAATTTTGAAATATAAAACTTGTGCTCAAGTGTTTGCTTTCATTTAAATAATGAACTAAAAATTGGAAGCTTTTGAATTTACAACAAATTAAATAAATTTGTTCTAGTTTGAGCTAATGCACATTCAATTTTCAAAAGTTTGAATTTTAAAACTTGCACAAACGTCACCATAAGCATTTCTGCCGTTTATTTGATTTATTTTGAGCGTTTGTTCAAACCTTGTTTTTGATTGAATTTGAAATCTCTTCAAATTCAAATTCCAGAAAAAAATCAAATCAATTCCTTTCCAATCTCCTCTCGGGCCGAATCCACTTTTCCTTTCCCCCTCGGCCCAGCTCCTCCTCTTCTCTATCTTCCCTGCGCAGCCCAGCCCCCTCCGGCCCGCTCCCTCTCTCTCCGGCCCAGCAGCGGCCTGCTCCAGCCCGCGCCCTCCCCCTCTCGCCGACAGGTGGGCCCCGCCTGTCGGGGTTCTTCCCCGCGTGGCGCGCCGCCGCGCCGCCGGCCCCTACCGCGACCGCGACCCGCGCCCGCCGCCGCCGTGTCCACCACCGTGCCCCGCGCCACCGCCTTCCTGTGCCGAACCGACCTTAGGGTCTTTAAATCGGAGCCGCGCCCCTCCTTTCTCCATTTCTCTTTCTCTCCCTCTCTCACGCCGAGCTCATCTAGGGTTCCGGCCACCCTCATCGACGCCGGCCGCCTTCCATCGATTCCCGGCCAAACCGAGCAGATGGTGAGCTCCGCCGCACTCTCCCCTTCCTCTTCCCCCTCTCCTTCTCCCTCCTCTCCTCTCGCGCGCACCTCCCCGTCGAGCGCCACCCCTCCGCCTCCCTCTTTTCCGACGCCGACGACCCTCCCGTCCGCCTCCGTCCACGCCGAGGCGCGCAACGCGCTCCCCAATCCCCCGCGAACCCCTTCCGCACACGCGAGCACCACGCCGTGCCACTCTTCCCCTTTCGCCCTCGCTCGCCGTCGCCCCGCACAACTCCGGCAGCCGCTCGCCGCCACCCTCTTCCCCGCCGTCGTCAACGTGCTAGCCCAACGGCAGCACCGTCGCGTGGTGTACCCCGGCAACCGCTCCCCATGGCCCTGCTCCTCTCCCCCGCGTCGCCGGCGAGGATTCCGGCGAGCCACCGCCGTGCCCCTCACCCTAGTCCACCATGGGCCGAGTCGTGGACCCGGTCCACGAGCCCATGGACCCGGTGCACGCCTTTTCCAAAAGAAAAATAATTCCCAATAATCCAGAAAATCCCGGGCACTGTAAATTTTGCAGATAAGCCCCTGACCTTTTCAATAATCATGTTTAAGCCCTGTATTTTTTTACAGAAAAGTACCTAAACTTTTCTGTAATTATGTTTTAGCCCCTGTTCCTTTACACCTAGATCCCTAAACTTTTAATAATTACAAATAAGTCCCTAGACTTATTCTGTAATTACAGTTAAGCCCTCAAAAACCTTTTTATAATTACAAATCAGCCCCCTAATCTTCAAACGTCCATATCTTCTTAACCCGAACTCCGTTTTGCGTGATTCTTGCGCCCACGGGTTCGTGGAATCACGAAGTACCTCATGGTGCTGACCATGAAGCCCCACACTAGGTCTAGAAATCATTGACCTTCCAAAACACCCCTCCCTTCTTATGTCCTTTCTCGGCTAATCATGCGACGATGATCCTGCATGTCGCAAATATTTGCGCATGTAAACCTAACCCATCCCGTGATGCCATTCCACCTAATATCTCCCACACCCCTCACTTCATCATCATATAACCTATCCATTCTTTTACTCGCTATCATTGAATCTAACGATCGTTCGTATCCAATTCACTCCCAATCATCTCCCCTTGATCCACCGATCTGTTCCCGTGAATAATCTTTATTCGAGTTCTATCAAATTTATCTGTTGTTTTAATTGCTATTCGGCCTTATTTGATTAGTGATATTTTATCTGCAAGTCATGCATTCATGGCATCACGATCACGTGCATGTACAATAGTTATGCAAGATCATATGCATGCACCTGCACGATAAGGTAATAACATGACCACATAGGGAATTAAATGGCACACCAGCACCCTGTGCAGTGCTGCCAGAGTCTTTATGTGGGTCCCAGCCTATATAAAGACTTGAAACAGCAAGTGCACAGAATCATGCATAATCACGTGCACGAACCACTGTCATGCACTCAGTGCCTGACAGTTAACATAATACTTAAAATATTAGCTAATCATCATTAGATATCACCCCGAACTGTATAAACCCTTAAAATGACACACCTCTCGCTTCGTATACAAGTAGCATAAACCTTTATACGGGTTACCGCCTGTATATAGTCTTTATGCCACAAATGTACGAAGTACACGTGCACCTCATCTGCATGCATTCTCACCTGCATCTCTGCATGTTCATCTATAAGAATAAGATGGAAGCGTGCATACCAGATATGCACGTAATCGCCATCATTAGAGCATGTGCATCTCACCACCACCACCATAAGGTGTTCAACCCTCACCCGCCTAACCACACACACACCCATGAGCATTTAATAAAGAATATAATCCATTAAAACCTTGTCTAGGTGAATATGGCCCTTACAAGGCCAGGTGTATCACCTATGACACGTAACATGCCCTGCATTAAAGTGCTGCATCATACATAAATCATGCCTCTCATCATTCATCAAGTTTTCTCGGATCTTAATCGGCTATCCTCGATTTTCGTTTCTTTTGTTCTTTCATTTCTTTTGCGGTAGTTTATACGTACTGTTTTATGCGCTAGTTTACGCGAGAGTCGAGGAAGCGCCTGAAGATTTCGAAGAACCGCTGAGGACTTGAAGCTCGAAGACCAACCCAGAGAAACAAGCTCCAAGCGCGAAGACCAACTCAAAGACAAGTTCGAAGCACGAGGAGCAAGTCAGAGAATCGAGCCTCGAGTCAGAATTTGAAGATTAGGAAAGCGTTTGCAGGCAAGCCCTAACTCCTATTGATCATGCTGAACCCATGATTGCAAATGATCCTACTTAGAGCTTGTTTTCAAATGAAACCTGCATGGAATTTAAAATGATTTAAATGCTTAGAATGACCTAAGTTGTTGTTGATAGCCTTTCCTTGATATTGCTTATCCAAATTCCCTTGAGAAACCTAGGAATCCACCATCATTAATTCTTTAATGATGTGCTGGAACAATATGCTGCTTAGGACTCGTTCACACTGTGTTTAATTAATCTTGCTCACATGATTTTTGGTGTAAAATGCGTGTGTCTTGGTGGTGTGTGTAAATGTGAAAATGGGTGGGAATAGTAAGTGCAACCCATAGTGGGGGTATATTTTTTTTAGACGGGAGCAAGCGAGGTAGTCCTCAGTGGGGAGGCTATCTCTGGGACGCTATCCCTCATTGGAGGGTAGCTATTGAAGATGCTTGCTTCGGTCGTATAAGGACCGGTTCGTGTACCGTCTGGCCTAGCACGCAGTGCAACCACGAGGCTCCTTTATGGGGGGAGTTTGGAACCACACCCTACTAGTGATCGCCCGGTACCACCAGGAGGCAGAGTGCAACCGAAAGCCAGGAGAAGACTTTGACGAGATTGGCGTCGGGTCCGGCAAATGAAAGCGCTATGGCCAAGATACTATGGATTCTATTGATGTGAAGCCCCTGGTCGCGGAATTTTCGGGGTGGTACCGAGGTGACACTAGGCAGGTACGGAACCATTAGTATGCCAGTCCAAACCGCCGAATTCCGGGGAGGACGGTATACCCTTGTGGGTAAAGTGTACAACCTCTGCAGAGGATAAGAATCTATCCGGATAGCCGTGTTCCACGGTATTGGACAACGCGAAAGCCATGGCCGTCACATGATTAGACTTTGGCGTGAGTTCTCCTTGGCGTGTGTGTTTTTGGAATACACCGGTTTGGAGCCGTGCGCTGGTTTCCTGCCAGCATAGCATAAAATTTGGGAACTGGCGGGAAAGTTTTATTCTCCCCCAGGGCCAACCAACCCCACTAAATTAATTACCATACCTGACTTAGTTTGCGAACTGGTTTTTGTTTTTCAAAACAAACCCTTGCATGAAAAATTGGCTTTTCGGCCGATTGATGAAAACCCTCAGCCTTCCCCTTGATATCATCCCTTGCATATAACTACCCCTTGTGTTAGGGTTTGCTGAGTACCTTATGTACTCACGGGTTTGCCCGTATTGTTTTTAGTGAGAGAAGCCCCGTAGAAGACGACGACGATTGGGTTTTCGTTCGCACTCAAGTCTGCCTGTAGGCTTGGGCCGTGTTTCCGCTGATTGTCCGCTTCACCATTAGTCGGACGGACGGACTTGGATACTTCCGAATCCTCGTCGCACCGCCACTAAAGGTGATATCTCAGGTATTATATTATTTACTTATGCGAAGTATGCTTTCGATTACCATATCTGTGTTCTTGTGCGTACCAGCTACTGATCCAGGGACTGGTACATGATGCACAACATGCTCCAGAAATTGGGGTATGACAGAGTGGTATCAGAGCAATACTTGACTGTAGGACGAAAACCTAGGACTAGTCGCGCTCGAAAAAGACTATTTTCAAAACTATTTACAAAATATTCCATACTACTTTCCCCTTCTCTAGTTTAAAAACCCCTCTGCTTCCTTCAACGACAAGAATGAGCCTCAACCAGAAGAATCCGCGTGCAGAAACCTCCAACTCAATGGACAACCACGACTACGTGACCGTAGAAGTGGATGGCGTGTCGTACCAAGTGTACCGCGCACCAGACATGATTCCTGAACCCGAAGACAAGGTCAGATCTGCAAAGAAGACCAAGTACCGGATAAAGTGCTACAACTGCCGTGACCCCGGACATCAGTTCTCCGACTGCCCCACGTTTGGATTAGGCAAAAATGAAGAAGATGCAATTGACTTGGAAAGAGATATGCACTCACTTCCAGAACCACCTGAAGACACCCGCTCAGTAGTGCAGGAGCGTGAAAGACAAGAAGTATGGAATAATATGGACAACACACACCTGTCGCTAACTCCCATCCTCGGGAATATAATGGAAAGGTTGAGCAATTTGGAAGAATCAATGAAGAGACTTAGCAAGAGAATCATCCGTCCCACACAAGGCAAACCGCCTCAGAACCCCTGCAAGAGCTGCAAGCAGAAGAAAAGAAGAACAAGCAAGCATCAAACCAAGCCACGCAGAAAGAAATCAAGAAGATGAGGTACTGCTATCACTGCAAAGATCCAGAGCACATGATAGCCAATTGCCCTCTCTACAAGCAAGGACCAATTCCTTCCCAACAGACCCATGAGCACGATCACCCAAACAGCACCAGTGCGCCATCTCAGAAGGCCCGTAAGAAACCCCGAGCAAACCAGAAGTGTTATATATGTCGGGAGCATGGGCACTTCGCAACGGATTGCACTGAAACCCGTGAATAAACATTGCAAGGTAGCCAGGCTCCACCAACAGGCAGTCCTGTTGTGTGTGCCAGAATCTCATAAATAGGTTCCTCATGATGGGTGAATAAGAGTTTAGCTCATCAGCTGCAAGGATGTTATCTTCATGCAGGAGCTGCAGTAACCATGCCCAATAATGGTTGTACTTGTAAAGCTCCTGGAATGGGTTGGACTAGAACTGAAGATGTTCTATAAATAAAGAGCACCCCTGATGCCTTGCTTTGAACGATGGATTCAAGTCACAGCTAGTGCTCAAGAAAGGTTGAGTTGAAAAGCGGAAGCTTAACAAACCCAATAATCAAGCAACATGTATCCAAATAATGTCAAGACCTCCACGCAATGAAGTATTTTGCCACAGAAACGTGGACGACAGATTTTCTTTTCACCGACCAAGTCATATGACCCCTCGATTCTTTTTGGTCAAAGACTATTGGTCGAGTTCTGATGCCAGCAGAAGAAATCAATAGCCTGCATACCCTCAAGCCTTAAGCCTCGATCTTAGCACGCGAACATCATAAAACTACAACAAACAAATCGCATTGCTTGAGTGATTCGATGGTTTTCGTTGTTCTTGTTCGGTGTTTTATGTTTGAGTGCTCCCAAATTAAAACCAAACATAAATACCAAGAATCAAAAATAAGAACAACTTAATGTCAAATCGCTCCCCGACCTATACCCAAACCCCTGCCGAGGCAAGCATCACATCAAGGAGATGTCAGCCCAGAGTCAAGCTAGTTAGAAGTTTTACCCAACCACAACAAAGGTCACAAGTCAGTTGGAAGTTTACACGAGACAAGTACAAAAGAAAAGTCAAGATGCCACTCACTGGCAGCTAACAACCAGCACGTACAAGAAAGCTTAACCCAGAAAGTGAAACAAATGACAGCTGGAACGATGATGAAGAAGTCTCAGCCGACAACACTATTGATCCAATTCGAAATTCGATAGTCCCTCACTGCGGAACCTTGTCAAGGACAAGCTCACATCACTGGTCTATGACGGCGCTGGCAAAGATCTGCAACTTATTAATGGATATCTTTGGAATATCCCCGAATGAGATCCGCAAAAGATCACCAGCGACATGGACTAAAGTAAAAATGAATCAGAAGGATCAAAAGCTGTCTATATGGCAGAGATATGAAAAATCAAACTCTTGGGAAAAGTACTAGTGATACACGAGTACTCAGAAGTCTCCCCGAGAAATCATCAGCATGCTACTTGACGACGATCAAGGAGTTCCTCACACAGGCCAATTCCAGAACAAGTCCTCCATGGTCAGAAACCAGTATCAGAGTAGCGCAGCGGAAGCATAGTGGACCCATAACCCACAGCCCAGGATCGATGACCTATTGGCCAATCAAGGAAATACAAGGTTGTCTCCAGGACTGACTTAAAGGTCCCAGCACCATAAGCAGAAAGTGTGAGAATGAGACGCATCCATGACAGCCTTTCGGTCACTTGTTGTGAACCTCAGCGAAGACGAATGGTATTAGAAGCAAAATACTATAAACCTGCAACATCAGATAATGGCAGAACCACACAGAATGAGAGCAACACCCGCAAGGACAGTGTTGCATTACCTCCAGGCTTTCTATGCATATGTCCATGATGACCATACGGTAAAAAAATCAATCCTCTCATCTGCTCCCCTATTAGCGGCAGACTTCGAGAGTGATTGCATTCACATCAGTAATACCCAGTCAGTTGCTGCAAAAGCTAAAGCATTGGAGCTTTTTAGCATGAGAAATCAGCTAAATAGTTCCCACAGTAGAAAGGTGAATCTGGAGCTAAGTAACTACAGATTGCTAGCTCTGAAGCATATGTCTCCCAGAACCATGTTAAGGAAGAGTCTGCTAACCAGCTGGCAATGTTTGTGCCATGTTCACTCCCATACCCTGTTGTTGTCAAGTCAATGCTCTCTTGGACAATCTCTCAAATAGTCCAAGGTGCATTACCAGCTAATTTAACCTGTCAAGAGGACAAATATTTGGCTAAGGACAGTGCTGTTCTAAAGCTGAATCTTGACAGAGAGTCTGTTCCGGACTCATCCTCGAATCTGGTACCCTGTATGACGGATGTCAGAATTAAGCAGAGAAAGCGTCAGCACACCAGACCAGAAACAACGGTTTAGATCACCTGAGAGGATCATGAAGACAGTCACCGTATCGTACCCTGCATGAATCAGAGTGTTCAGAATCATCAGCTCTTCACAGGAAAAGTTGTCAATCCAGCTAACAACCTCGCCCCGAGCAGTGTCCTGAGATGACCAGAGTTCAAGGCAACCGTGCAGCAGCAACCAGAAAACCCTGAGTGAAAATCCTTTAAGTGGGGTAGGATTTTCAGTCAGTAAGCCCTAATCGAAATAACAATAATAATAAAATAAAACCCTCAAATCAAAACCTTAAGCCAGCCTTCCCGTGTTGAAGCAACCAGCGTGAAGGATCGACAGAAGCAAGAAGCTTTGCCTCTCCCCAAGCCCTGCAATGAAGAAAATCTTCCATCAAGACACGAGTGTTGCAACCGTCAAGTATGAAGACCCGAGGGAAGACCCGCTGCACCCGGAAGACCTTGCAAATCTCGAGGACGAGATTTCTTTTAAGTGGGGTAGATCTGTAATACCCTACTTTTCAGAGCCAAAAAGAAAAAGAAAAGAAGAAAAACAAATAAATAAATAAACTCAAAAGGAATAAAAATCACTCCAAATTTGAACCTTTTCTAAACTCTTACCTTCCATGATTTTTTTCCAAAATAAAATTTCACTAAATAAATTAAACTTAGTTTGAATCTGAAAATTTTGAAATATAAAACTTGTGCTCAAGTGTTTGCTTTCATTTAAATAATGAACTAAAAATTGGAAGCTTTTGAATTTACAACAAATTAAATAAATTTGTTCTAGTTTGAGCTAATGCACATTCAATTTTCAAAAGTTTGAATTTTAAAACTTGCACAAACGTCACCATAAGCATTTCTGCCGTTTATTTGATTTATTTTGAGCGTTTGTTCAAACCTTGTTTTTGATTGAATTTGAAATCTCTTCAAATTCAAATTCCAGAAAAAAATCAAATCAATTCCTTTCCAATCTCCTCTCGGGCCGAATCCACTTTTCCTTTCCCCCTCGGCCCAGCTCCTCCTCTTCTCTATCTTCCCTGCGCAGCCCAGCCCCCTCCGGCCCGCTCCCTCTCTCTCCGGCCCAGCAGCGGCCTGCTCCAGCCCGCGCCCTCCCCCTCTCGCCGACAGGTGGGCCCCGCCTGTCGGGGTTCTTCCCCGCGTGGCGCGCCGCCGCGCCGCCGGCCCCTACCGCGACCGCGACCCGCGCCCGCCGCCGCCGTGTCCACCACCGTGCCCCGCGCCACCGCCTTCCTGTGCCGAACCGACCTTAGGGTCTTTAAATCGGAGCCGCGCCCCTCCTTTCTCCATTTCTCTTTCTCTCCCTCTCTCACGCCGAGCTCATCTAGGGTTCCGGCCACCCTCATCGACGCCGGCCGCCTTCCATCGATTCCCGGCCAAACCGAGCAGATGGTGAGCTCCGCCGCACTCTCCCCTTCCTCTTCCCCCTCTCCTTCTCCCTCCTCTCCTCTCGCGCGCACCTCCCCGTCGAGCGCCACCCCTCCGCCTCCCTCTTTTCCGACGCCGACGACCCTCCCGTCCGCCTCCGTCCACGCCGAGGCGCGCAACGCGCTCCCCAATCCCCCGCGAACCCCTTCCGCACACGCGAGCACCACGCCGTGCCACTCTTCCCCTTTCGCCCTCGCTCGCCGTCGCCCCGCACAACTCCGGCAGCCGCTCGCCGCCACCCTCTTCCCCGCCGTCGTCAACGTGCTAGCCCAACGGCAGCACCGTCGCGTGGTGTACCCCGGCAACCGCTCCCCATGGCCCTGCTCCTCTCCCCCGCGTCGCCGGCGAGGATTCCGGCGAGCCACCGCCGTGCCCCTCACCCTAGTCCACCATGGGCCGAGTCGTGGACCCGGTCCACGAGCCCATGGACCCGGTGCACGCCTTTTCCAAAAGAAAAATAATTCCCAATAATCCAGAAAATCCCGGGCACTGTAAATTTTGCAGATAAGCCCCTGACCTTTTCAATAATCATGTTTAAGCCCTGTATTTTTTTACAGAAAAGTACCTAAACTTTTCTGTAATTATGTTTTAGCCCCTGTTCCTTTACACCTAGATCCCTAAACTTTTAATAATTACAAATAAGTCCCTAGACTTATTCTGTAATTACAGTTAAGCCCTCAAAAACCTTTTTATAATTACAAATCAGCCCCCTAATCTTCAAACGTCCATATCTTCTTAACCCGAACTCCGTTTTGCGTGATTCTTGCGCCCACGGGTTCGTGGAATCACGAAGTACCTCATGGTGCTGACCATGAAGCCCCACACTAGGTCTATAAATCATTGACCTTCCAAAACACCCCTCCCTTCTTATGTCCTTTCTCGGCTAATCATGCGACGATGATCCTGCATGTCGCAAATATTTGCGCATGTAAACCTAACCCATCCCGTGATGCCATTCCACCTAATATCTCCCACACCCCTCACTTCATCATCATATAACCTATCCATTCTTTTACTCGCTATCATTGAATCTAACGATCGTTCGTATCCAATTCACTCCCAATCATCTCCCCTTGATCCACCGATCTGTTCCCGTGAATAATCTTTATTCGAGTTCTATCAAATTTATCTGTTGTTTTAATTGCTATTCGGCCTTATTTGATTAGTGATATTTTATCTGCAAGTCATGCATTCATGGCATCACGATCACGTGCATGTACAATAGTTATGCAAGATCATATGCATGCACCTGCACGATAAGGTAATAACATGACCACATAGGGAATTAAATGGCACACCAGCACCCTGTGCAGTGCTGCCAGAGTCTTTATGTGGGTCCCAGCCTATATAAAGACTTGAAACAGCAAGTGCACAGAATCATGCATAATCACGTGCACGAACCACTGTCATGCACTCAGTGCCTGACAGTTAACATAATACTTAAAATATTAGCTAATCATCATTAGATATCACCCCGAACTGTATAAACCCTTAAAATGACACACCTCTCGCTTCGTATACAAGTAGCATAAACCTTTATACGGGTTACCGCCTGTATATAGTCTTTATGCCACAAATGTACGAAGTACACGTGCACCTCATCTGCATGCATTCTCACCTGCATCTCTGCATGTTCATCTATAAGAATAAGATGGAAGCGTGCATACCAGATATGCACGTAATCGCCATCATTAGAGCATGTGCATCTCACCACCACCACCATAAGGTGTTCAACCCTCACCCGCCTAACCACACACACACCCATGAGCATTTAATAAAGAATATAATCCATTAAAACCTTGTCTAGGTGAATATGGCCCTTACAAGGCCAGGTGTATCACCTATGACACGTAACATGCCCTGCATTAAAGTGCTGCATCATACATAAATCATGCCTCTCATCATTCATCAAGTTTTCTCGGATCTTAATCGGCTTTCCTCGATTTTCGTTTCTTTTGTTCTTTCATTTCTTTTGCGGTAGTTTATACGTACTGTTTTATGCGCTAGTTTACGCGAGAGTCGAGGAAGCGCCTGAAGATTTCGAAGAACCGCTGAGGACTTGAAGCTCGAAGACCAACCCAGAGAAACAAGCTCCAAGCGCGAAGACCAACTCAAAGACAAGTTCGAAGCACGAGGAGCAAGTCAGAGAATCGAGCCTCGAGTCAGAATTTGAAGATTAGGAAAGCGTTTGCAGGCAAGCCCTAACTCCTATTGATCATGCTGAACCCATGATTGCAAATGATCCTACTTAGAGCTTGTTTTCAAATGAAACCTGCATGGAATTTAAAATGATTTAAATGCTTAGAATGACCTAAGTTGTTGTTGATAGCCTTTCCTTGATATTGCTTATCCAAATTCCCTTGAGAAACCTAGGAATCCACCATCATTAATTCTTTAATGATGTGCTGGAACAATATGCTGCTTAGGACTCGTTCACACTGTGTTTAATTAATCTTGCTCACATGATTTTTGGTGTAAAATGCGTGTGTCTTGGTGGTGTGTGTAAATGTGAAAATGGGTGGGAATAGTAAGTGCAACCCATAGTGGGGGTATATTTTTTTTAGACGGGAGCAAGCGAGGTAGTCCTCAGTGGGGAGGCTATCTCTGGGACGCTATCCCTCATTGGAGGGTAGCTATTGAAGATGCTTGCTTCGGTCGTATAAGGACCGGTTCGTGTACCGTCTGGCCTAGCACGCAGTGCAACCACGAGGCTCCTTTATGGGGGGAGTTTGGAACCACACCCTACTAGTGATCGCCCGGTACCACCAGGAGGCAGAGTGCAACCGAAAGCCAGGAGAAGACTTTGACGAGATTGGCGTCGGGTCCGGCAAATGAAAGCGCTATGGCCAAGATACTATGGATTCTATTGATGTGAAGCCCCTGGTCGCGGAATTTTCGGGGTGGTACCGAGGTGACACTAGGCAGGTACGGAACCATTAGTATGCCAGTCCAAACCGCCGAATTCCGGGGAGGACGGTATACCCTTGTGGGTAAAGTGTACAACCTCTGCAGAGGATAAGAATCTATCCGGATAGCCGTGTTCCACGGTATTGGACAACGCGAAAGCCATGGCCGTCACATGATTAGACTTTGGCGTGAGTTCTCCTTGGCGTGTGTGTTTTTGGAATACACCGGTTTGGAGCCGTGCGCTGGTTTCCTGCCAGCATAGCATAAAATTTGGGAACTGGCGGGAAAGTTTTATTCTCCCCCAGGGCCAACCAACCCCACTAAATTAATTACCATACCTGACTTAGTTTGCGAACTGGTTTTTGTTTTTCAAAACAAACCCTTGCATGAAAAATTGGCTTTTCGGCCGATTGATGAAAACCCTCAGCCTTCCCCTTGATATCATCCCTTGCATATAACTACCCCTTGTGTTAGGGTTTGCTGAGTACCTTATGTACTCACGGGTTTGCCCGTATTGTTTTTAGTGAGAGAAGCCCCGTAGAAGACGACGACGATTGGGTTTTCGTTCGCACTCAAGTCTGCCTGTAGGCTTGGGCCGTGTTTCCGCTGATTGTCCGCTTCACCATTAGTCGGACGGACGGACTTGGATACTTCCGAATCCTCGTCGCACCGCCACTAAAGGTGATATCTCAGGTATTATATTATTTACTTATGCGAAGTATGCTTTCGATTACCATATCTGTGTTCTTGTGCGTACCAGCTACTGATCCAGGGACTGGTACATGATGCACAACATGCTCCAGAAATTGGGGTATGACATCGCGCCAACTCCGGTGATCGCCTCTCTCGCGCCACCGTCGTTGTTTCGTGTCCACCTCACGGCTCGGCTGCCGTTCTGATCCCTTGCCTTCCTCGTTCTCACCGCATTGCTTCGTCCTGTGATCGTGGTGCAGCGCTGCCTCCGTTCGGTCGCATGAAGCAGTCGGAACAACGAGTCGTGTGTATAGCAGGCAGGATTCATCATAGAATAGACAGAATTTTTTATTGGGAAACACAAATCCGCATTTGAAATGAAAAAAGGAATGTATTTTTTTCATAACGGCTGCCAGAATTCACCCTGAGCCTGTGAGCCAGGATCTAAATCTCCATATATTCATAATTGCATTAATTATAGCTTGATTATTCATAGGCAAAGAAAAATAATAAATGAAGCAAACCCGTACATAGTTTCATTTTCAAACATATTCAACTAATAGAAACTTTTCATGGCCAATAGCTTCGAGGCCAGGTCGACCTCGTAAAGAAACGGCACAACGCATCCTGTATTGTTAATCCTTCGCGTCTCCTTCGTCTCCATGTCAAGGAGAATTGCCCAATATTCACGATCCCTTTCCACGTAGCTCATCGTGCAAGGCAGCAGCAAGACCGCGCCACTCCTCCCCCCTGCGCTCCCAAACTTGATCACCGTGTCAGGCTCGGGCCACCGTTGTGGCAGCTTCGGAACCAGAGGTGTTACATCGATCACGGCTTGCCGCTCCCAACCGGTGCATAATAGGAGCCAAATGGATACCGTGTACCGACCTGACACCAACAATCTCAGCATGTCGTCCGTACATGATGTCAGGTGGAGGTTAGATCCATATACCCCAGGCAGGCGGCCGGCTGGGAGCTCGATCGTCCCTGCTGTCATCGCGCCAACACGGTAGGTGAGGATCAGGGAGCCCTTGCAGCCGTACATGACCCAGTGGATCAAGGTACCAACTACCAAGGACGACGGCGCTGCAGCATGGATAGAGAGAGTAGTTCTCTGGCGCGAGAGGATAGGTAAACATGATGAGGGGCCCCCATTTGAGACCGGCGGTGGCTGAGGACACGGTCTGAACCTTGATAGAGCATGAACTTCCGAGGTTGATAAAATTTGCTGCGACTAGATGGA